>CM074720.1:70490582-71811415 GCA_037306005.1 Rhinophrynus dorsalis | reverse complement strand
AGAGGTCCAATCAGTGAGAAAAGAGGATTTTAGTCTTACCTGTTAAATACTGTTCTCTTAGTCCATACAGGTTACTGGTAACTCTGGGTAGGCGATCTGCCCCTTTAAGTAGGCAGGAACAATTCTAGAATTGTATGCAGGAGGTGGAGACTACCTTCCCTCCTTGGCTGCAGCTAGCCAACCAGCTCCAGAAAGATTTGAGACATTTACTACTGACTAGATAATGAAGGGAAAGAAGACTCCTGTGTGCATGACCCCGAAGGACCCCCACGAACCGCCACAAGAGAGCCAAGCATGGTCCCTTGACAGGGTGGGAGACCAGTAACCTGTATGGACTAAGAGAAAAGGATTTAACAGGTAAGACTAAAATCCTCTTTTCTTGTCGTCCAATACAGGTTACTGGTAGCTCTGGGATGTCCAACCATTGCATTTCCCAGCGGCGGGAAGTAAGGCAAGGACCAGGGGCAAGGCCCCCAAACTCACCAGAGCAGATATGGACCATCAGATCATAGATAGCCCAACAAAACATTGAAGTGTCAACGGACACGAAAAAGGGGTAACAACACCTCAAACTGTTACACAGCACACTGAACTAGAGCCAACAGGGATCAAAAGTGAAGGAAGCACCAAGAATCGAAGAAGATCCTAGACAGGCAAGACTGCCTCCAGGATCTTCCTCCCATCAGCCGATGCCAGCACATCAACACGGTAGTGCTTCGAAAAGGTGTGCACAGACGACCAAGTGGCAGCTTTACACAACTGATCAGCGGAGGCCTGATTCTTGTAAGTCCAAGAGGCCCCAATAGATCGAGTACAATGAGCTGTGACCCTGAAAGGGACAGGCTTCTTCCTCAGCTCGTAAGCCTTACGAATAGTGGACTTGATCCAAGAAGCAATAGTCACCTTGGATGCAGGTCTTCCTGTTCTGGGACCCTCAGGAATGACGAACAATGCGTCTGATTGCCTGACAGACTCAGTGCGATGTACATAAAACTTGAGACAATGCACCATGTCTAACAAGTGGAGATCCCTCTCCTTGTCAGAGGTGGGGTCAGGGCAGAAAGAAGGCACCACAATCTCCTAATTGATGTGGAACTCCGAAACCACCTTTGGGAGAAATCCCTGAGAGGTGCGAAGCACCGCCTTGTCCTTGTGAAACACCAAATAGGGTGGTTTACAGGACAGAGCATGCAACTCCACAACAAGATGGGCAGACACAATCGCCAGGAGAAAAGTCATTTTCCACATCAACAGGCGTAGAGGAACAGTAGCCAAAGACTCAAATGGAGGGCGCTGAAGAACGCCCAAAACAAAGTTAAGATCCCACGGAGGAGCAGGAATCTTGAAGGCAGGACAAGTATGAGCAACGCCCTGGAAGAAAACCTTGATATCAGGAAGGATGGCAATGCGCCTCTGAAAGTAAAAAGAGAGAGCAGACGTCTGAACTTTAAGGGAACTCAAACTGAGGCCCTTATCCACACCGTCCTGCAAAAAGGCCAGGACCGTAGGCAGATCAAATTCCTGAGACAGGTCCTTGTCAGCACACCAAGATAGGAAGGTCGACCAGACATGATGATAGATCTTGGAAGAAACAGGTTTGCGGGCACGGAGCATAGTAGCCACCACACCAGAAGAAAACCCTTTCTTCCTCAATATTGAGGATTCAATTTCCAAGCCTTCAGAAGAAGATCTGGACGGCAAAGGAGCCGGAATGGCTCCGCCACTGACAGATCCAAAAGCTTGCGAAACCAAGCTTGGCAAGGCCAGTACGGAGCAATCAGAATGACTGGACAGCGCTCCAGTCACAATTTCTGTAACACCCTGTGCAACATTGGCAGGTGAGGGAAGATGTAGGCCAGAGGAAATAACCAAGTAATGGACATAGCATCCACCGCCAGAGCTAGAGGGTCCCTCCATTGAGAGCAGAACCTCAGAACCTTCTTGTTGTGTCTTGTCGCCATCAGGTCAATGTAAGGAAGACCCCACTTCTGAACAATGAGGATGAACACCTCTGGATGCAGCTCCCACTCTCTGCTGTCCACTGTGTGTCGACTGAGGAAATCCGCCTTGATGCTGTCTACACCAGGAATGTGCACTGCGGATATGGCAGGAACATGTTCTTCTACACAGGACAAAATAGCCTTGACCTCTAACCAAGCGGCGAGACTTCTTGTTCCTCCCTGCTTGTTGATGTAAGCCACGGCCATGACGTTGTCGGACTGTACTCGGACTGGACAGTCTTCCAGCTGAGATGTCCAATGAAATAACACTCGAAGCTCCAACACATTGATGGGAAGGAGAGATTCCTCTGGAGACCAAAGACCCTGAGCACTCAGGGGACCCAGGACCGCTCCCCAGCCAGAGAGACTGGCATCCTATGTCACCGTGGTCCAGAAGGATACCAGGAAGGACTTGCCCTCCAGCAGATTGGAGAGGTCGAGCCACCAGGACAAACTCAGTTCCACATGAAGAGGAAGTGACACTGACATCTTCAGAAGGTCTGGCTGACCCCTGCACACCTGGATCACAAGCCGCTGGAGTTCCCTGGTGTGCGCCATGGCAAACGGTACCACCTCTATGGTGGAAATGAATTTCCCCACAAGAGATGACAGCTTCTTGGCTGGAACTGGATCTTGAGCCAGTATCACAGAAACCCTGTGGGCGATCTGGTGAGCCACCTCATCCGTAAGAAATACCAAGTTCTTCTGGGTATTGAAAAGGGGGCCCAGGAAGACCAGACACTGGGACGGGACAAGATTTGCTTTGTCCAAGTTGATGATCCACCCATGATGGGAGAAAGCATGAATGCATTGCTGAACCTGCTGATGAAGAAGTTCCGCAGAAGGGGCTTTCAGAATCAGGTCGTCCATGTATGGAGTAACTCTGATGCCGTCTCAGTGGAGGACGGACACTAAGGCTCTCAGGACACTGCTGAAGACCTGAGGAGCTGTCGTCAGACCAAATGGAAGAGCTGAGAACTGAAAATGTCCCCGGTCGCAGGCAAAATCAGAGGTGCTGCTGGCTCTCTGGATGAATGGCAATGTGTAACTAAGCTTCCTGAAGATCCAGAGATCCAAGGAATTCCAATGGGGACATGACAGCAATCACAGTCTGTAGACACTCCTGGTGATAATGAGTCCGGATCACAAAGGAATTGAGATCCTTTAAATCCAAAATGGGACAACCGCCGTCCTTTTTGAAGACCACAAAGAGGTTTGAGTAAAAACCCATACCTCTATCCTGAACTGGAACCGGCTCTAGAACGTCTTTGTCCAGAAGAGCCTGAACAGCGCCGTCGAACAGATGGTGTTTCTCTGCGCCC
The DNA here is from genome assembly GCA_037306005.1 of Rhinophrynus dorsalis. Taxonomy (NCBI): domain Eukaryota; kingdom Metazoa; phylum Chordata; class Amphibia; order Anura; family Rhinophrynidae; genus Rhinophrynus; species Rhinophrynus dorsalis. The sequence goes on along the minus strand of CM074720.1, from coordinate 71,808,093 downwards.
TGAGACGTATGAGAAGGAAGGAAGCGAAAGAGAGGAAGAAATATGAAAGGGATCCTGTACCCTTCCGTCACTACCTGCAAAACCCACGGGTCTGTCACTGAATCCTCCCAAATGCTGTGATAGTGACGCAGACGACCACCCACAGCAGAGTGTGGACCCGGGTTCGGTGAGTCATGTCGAAGAAGGCTTGGAAGCCTTGGGCTTGGAAGAGACCTTGGACTTCCATTGCCGTTTGAGCTTGGAGGAGGTACGCGGAGCTGAGGGAACCATCTGGTTCGCCGGATGTGTCTTATTCTGAAAGGAATAAGCGGTGTTTTCTTCCTAGGAACTAAGGGTATAAGTGTACTCTTACCCTCTATAGCCTCACTGATCAGATCCTTGAGGTCTGGCAAAAAACAAAGAAGTGCCTTGAAAAGGTAAGGAGAGCAATGCTTTCTTAGAAGCAGCATCAGCAGAGCAGATCTTGAGCCAAAGAGCCCGTCTGGCAACCACAGACATGGTGAAAACCCTAGCCACCAAACGGATGGCATCAAATAGGGCAGCAGAAACATAGTGCTGTGCCTCAGAAATGTTGGCAAGGAGGCGCAACTTATCCAAAGTAGGAGCACTCTGACGGACAGCAAGCGTGAACTGTTCAGTCCAGACCTCAATGGCCCGGTTCACCCATGCATGCTGGACGCATGGCAGAACCAGCAGTGGCAATGATGGACTTGAGGGAGACCTTAAGTTTCTTGTCAGTCCAGTCCTTTAGAGCAGACACTGGCAAAGCAGTAGACTTGAATAGCCTGGAGATAGAAGCATCCACTTTAGGAGGATGAACCCACTGAGCAAGCGCAGCCTCACAAAAGGGATAAAGCTTGGCAAATTTCTTGGACACAGGTTTCCTGTCTGGAGACTTCCACTCTTCGGACACAAGACGGTCAAGAGTGGGGTTAGGTGGAAAGCAAGTAATGGGTTTTTTAGGCTCCTGAAAGACATCAGAAGGGTCAGAAGGAACCTCCTGCACTAAGGGAATGTTTAGGGTATTTAAAACAGCCCTGATCAGGCCCTCAGCAGAGGGCTCAGGATCAGCCTCAAAAGGGTCCCCAAAAAACTGAGAAGAGCCCACTGCAGAACATTCCTCAACATCTGAATCCACCAACAGTTCCTCCTCAGAGGAATCTGACACGTCAGGTATACCCTGAGGCTTTGGCAGGGAAGACTTGACGAAGGACGGGTTCTGCCAAGAATGAAAGACCCCCTGTAACTGGGATGGAAACAGTTGCAAAGTGAACCTAAGGTCCCTAGTAAAAAAACTCAGCTTTCATGTAATAACTTTTACTAACAAAGCAGATGGTAACACCTTTTTATAAGGTGACACATCCCCTTTAACTTTTATTTTTAGTAGTATCAATTAAATCATTTCAACTGGCACTTTATTTTCTTTAATTCTTTATAATCATCTTTTATGACCTCTTTCTGTTATACTCTTCCTTACATTTTCAGACCATGTTCTTCCCTGTCGTCTGCAATACCCTGTTCTTCCCTGTCGTCACCTAATACCAATGTATCACTTACCTTACTATAACTAAATAAAAACTAATGACCCCTATGCATTTTGCCCTTGCAAAATGATTCAAGAAATAACATTTTCATTCAGTCCTGGATATGATGTCCATGGAGGTAGACATGACAGTTGCTGGCAGTGTTTGTCATACAGTAGCAGGCAATGTATATGAGCCACTTTATCCCTTTAAGTACTAGGGCAGTGTGTAGCGCATGTCAAAGCAATGCAACGCACACCCCTCCGGTACGTAGTGGTTTAAGATTACCATGTACAGTGAGCAGAGTTTGAGATCTTGGGAGAGATTCACTAAGAGGTGATAAAGTGGAGATGACTTCTTTTTACATATAGCAACTGTACGTACATGATCTTTAAAGTAATATAAATCTATTTCATTTTTAAAGTGTTAGTATTCCTTTGAAAAGGTCCATTATTTATGATATATTCTTTTATTTCACAGCAATATGCAGTAGATTTTATTGTGCTTCCCCAAAGGGACAAATACTATAGAGCAACACTGGTTAGGATGGATGGAATGCAATATAAGGAGATCAATAGCTATGTTTGTCCTAATTTCAGTGTTAAAGTAGATCATTGTCTGTCTCAAGCTGGAGATATTGACTAATCAACCGAAGCAGAGAATGCCATTCTATCACAGCCGCTCTTACATAGGTTTATCTAGTAAAACATGGTGCATCTTCCCCAGAAGAAGCAAATAAAAACAAGCTTATTGGCTTAGATAGATTAGACTCTGATTTGGAGGTAATAGCTATCAGGGATGAGAAGAAAATAGTAACTGTTACAACATGACAGCTCTGATCTCGCTGTATGCATGAGACATAATGTATGAGGCTGAAATTCATGATTTATTTGCAAATCAATAGAGAGAGCAAAGAGATAATTCTGATTGGACATCCGTAATTACTAACACCTGAGTGACCTCTTGTACCCAGTTCTAATAACATGTCTATACATATTCATAGATGTGTATATGTTATGTGAATTGCAACAGTCAATGTATTAGGTGGAAATGTGTAACATTTCTGCACTACAGAGGACAGGGAATTATTCCCCCACTGACACAAATGGGGCTCTTAATGCTGACCTGTCATTTTGTAACAAATATGTAATTTTGCATTAAACCAACTATATTGTAGGGGTCAAGTAAAATTCCCCAAATTTCTATTTATTTAAATGGGGCTTTTCACCCTTCGAATGCTAGAGAAGTCCCCAGTGAATTGCAAAGCAATGTGAAGGAGACATATTTAAATCAATAAGAATTTGGGGACTTTTTATTTGTCCCCTATGGTGCAGCTAGTTTACTCAAGAAATACCCCAGCTCTACTGAGTACATCAGCCTCTGTGAGTTTCCCCATCAATAGAGGATGTTTATGAGAAACCACAGAACTGCATGGGAAGAGGAATAATAAGCAGGTTCCTTGCTAGCACTTTCTCAAGCAGTTTCCCAAGGGTGTTAATATGCTGTAAAATAAAGATGACGATTTATCTTATTCTTCATGCATTCTGAATGATCCATAGTGAAACACAGACATCTTCAGTTCAAACCCAATATCTGTGCATCATTAAAGATGGGTCCCAAATCTCCTATTACTAAATGGATTAACCCTTTGAGTGCCAGAGAGGTATCCAACACATTGTGTTGCAAAGCTTTGTTGCCTTTGTGAACAGTGTTGTGTTTCTGTGTGTGTGTGTGAGCCCATGTTATGCTGCTGGGTGTCTGAATGTCAGTGTGTGTGTGTGTGTGTTGTGTGTTCGAATGGCAGAGTGTTTGTGTGTATATGTGTAATTTGTGTGTTTGAATAGCAGTGTGTGTGTATTGTGTGTGTGTGTCTGAGTATGTGTGTCTATGTGTATTGTTTGTCTTTAAGTGTGTGTCTGCGTGTGTCTGAGTGTGTGTGTTTGTGTGGCAGGGTAATTCCCCAACAAGCCTGTTTACCAGTTTCTGAACATGCACGTCCTAGCCACATTCTAATGAGTGTGTCATTTTCACTCAGATTCATACTGCCAGGTGATCTACACTAGCACTACTATCTGCCATGTCACTTTCCATCTCTGAACATGCCCCTGGGCAGGGAACATGACTACACCAACATTTACTAGCAAAGCAGAAGCAAAAGCCAATCTCCACATCTCAGTTACGTCTGACATGTACACTCTCCCAGCTGGATGTAGTGAGAGGAAGGCCTAGACAGTTGTTTGCTCTCTAGAATACTGATAAGGGCTTGGTTAGTGTCATATCCTTTGAGTTTACATAATTTTACACCATTTAAATTAGAAATCAAACCTGCAGGCAACACACTGAGGCTGATGTACAAAGAAGAACTGGAGTATTTCTGGAGCAAACCAACTGAACCATAGGGGAAAAATGAGAATTGCCAAAATTCCTATTAACTTAAATGCAATAGAGGTCTCCAAGCTCTTTGCTTCCCATTGTGTTGGGGACTTCTCTAGCATTCAAGGTGTTAAAAGCCTTAGTTAAATCAATGGGGAGATGTTTCATGTCCAAGTCCTCCCCTCAGTGGAAGCATCCATCTTGACAGGATCTCCATGAATATTACTCCCCAATAATTTATTCCAACTTCCTGGTGCTGACAGCCTCAGAAGGAGGATGGAAGAGGAGGAGGGAGGCAATTTCAGGACAGGTAAGTAATCCATTATACAGTATGACAGCTCTTCTGAGTTTAATACCTCTCTAAGTATTAAATCACAAATCTCTCAATCCACTGCACTGGTACACTGGGTGGTAAAAGATACAAGCCACCACATGTGTGTTCTAGCCTGTTCTCAAGGACTCTATACAGGTCAGGAGTTAAGGACAACATTGATTAAGCAAAGGTAAGCTGATCAGTGTCGCATTAATGTTCATTCACTCATCAGTCCTCAACAATAGATAACCTTAAAAAGGATATATCACTCCTATACAAGTTAGCCTTAATAGTTAGATACAAAGCGCATATGTGTAAAAGTGTATTAATTTCGTTTTTTAAAGCGCTATTTGGCTGAAATTGAAGGAATAAAGCTGGCCTACACCTACTTCCAGATAGACTGAGGTTACCAGCTCTGTAACTGCAGTCCGTCACTCTGCTTCTGCTCCCCTCCCTCCATCCATCCAGCTTACAGGCAGAAAGCCTCCGTCATTGGAGGAGGCTGGACAGAGGGAGCAGAGGCAGAGTGACAGACTGTGGTACAGAACAGATAACTGCAGTTTATCTGGAAGTAGGTGCAGGGCAGCGTTTATTTCTTCAATTCCGGCCAAACAGAGCTATAACTCTTTAACCCTTTGTGTTCCAGAGAGGTATCCAGATACCTCTCTGACACTCAAAGGGTTAAAGGAATGGAGCACAAAATCTAATCCTAAAAAGGAGCCCGTTTAAAGTGGAACTATCACACAAATTAAAGTTACCCCCCAAAGCATTATGCACATAACGATAAGTATATCCATATTAGCATTATCCTGAATGGTCCAGCATTGTTGAGAAATCCAACTCGTTCTGAGACAGTCAGGCAAGCAGCTTGCTGTAGAGGGATCTGTGCAACTGCACCGGCAGTCCCTTCCTGTAACTTAAAGTACAATGCAACGCCCCCTAGAGGAGACCGAGATGGATAGATGTCTATTTGACAAGACGACTGTGCTGATGCCTGACTGACTGTCTCAGCATGAGTTGGATTTCTCAGTAACGCCAGACTTATTCAAGAATGCTAGTATGGATATGCTTATCATTATGTGCATAATTATTTGGGGGTAACATTAATTTGTGTGCTAGTTCTGCTTTAAATCAATGGGAACTTTCATATCTCCTCTGTGATGCACTTGGTGCGCTTCCATCTCCTCTTTTCTTTGTGCATATTGTCCTATGTAGTTAGGGGAAAACTATCACGTCCTTATACGATTATAATCAAAGTATTACACATATAAAGCAAATCAGTTGGGAGAATAACCAGATCGAAAAGGGATTAAAGAAAAACTAACACCTCTTAATAATAACCCCTACTTACCTTACTATGGCCATGAAATCCAAATGGCCTCTATGAATTTTTCTTTTATGCCTTAGTTCAAGCTGGATGTGAAATTCATGGAGGCGGACATTATAATTTCTAGCAGGACCACAGGACACAAACTCCTCCCACTTCACATGGTAATTTTGACTCTCTAAGCCCTGACTGGTGTGCAACTGCATTGCTTCACAACTGTCTTGTTCTCATCCACGATATATGGGACTGATTGAGGATGCTGTCTCTTGAACAAAATGAAAAATTCATGGGGGCCATTAGGATTTTTTGGCCATAGAAAGGTAACTTAATGCCCCCAGTCCCTTCTCTCAAATCGTTATGGTTTGAGAGATATTCAGCACTGAAGTTCCCCCTCCCTCCCCTTTCCCTGATGTCAGCGCTCTAACTGCCTGCAGGGGAATCCAGGACCTGCGGAGGCTCTTCAGCAGGGCCGATATCGCCAGATAGAAAAAGAAATACTTCACTAGAAAGGTCTATAAAGTGTGCTTGTTTTGCAAGCACGGTTTGTACACCATTCCAGTGCAGTATTTCTTTTTCAGTATCGCAATCTCTGCTCTGCTGAAGAGCCTCCACTGGTCCCAGATTCCCCTGCAGGCAGTTAGAGCGCTGACGTCAGGGAAAGGGGAGGGAGGGGGGAACGTTAGTGCTGAATATCTCTCGAACCATAAAGGTTTGAGAGATGGGACTGTGGGTATTAAGTTTAATTTTTTAATGGCTACAAGATGCATTTTAGTAAAAATGTGACCATACTATCCCTTTAAACAAACTGCCAGCATAGGAGTTCCTTGTTTTGCTCAATAACATGTTTTGTTTAATAATAAAACTTTACTATCCCTTTGGTAAATAACTGTCTCTGAAAGGGTCCACCAAAGGGTTTTATGCTCTGGCATGAACAGAGAGTGTCTCTGGTTCTGCCCCTCTAGTCCTGCCTATCTGGCAGGACCAACACATCTTGATCCTCACAGAGACTAGCAGATTGGGAAAACAAATGGAATATGAGATTTAATGTAAAAAATAATGTAAAGTTATTAATCAGAGAAATACAAATAAGCATGTTACTTATAAACTTAACTAAATAATTCTTCTGGGATTCTCTACTGGAGAAAGATATGCAAGTACTTGTAAACTGAAAACTTTGCATTAGTTACATAGGTACATGGTAAATCAGGTTTAACCAATGCTACAGTATAGCAGAGAAATAGTATCGCGCCTCTATACTTTTGATCAAAATAGTAGATAGATTTCTGTGTGTTATGGTGTTAGATAGTATCAGTGAATACTTTCTGAGGTTATCAGTTTGATACTTTTAAATGTCTTTTCCTATAAATAATTTGCTAGGATGTTTGTCATGCGCAGTAGAGACTGCCCAAACGCACAGAATGCTGGGAGTTCTATGCTGGGAGCATTCTGTGCTTTCGGACAATCTCGACAGTGCATGACTGCGCCGGCGGCAGGACGCAGAGCAGGACCGGCCTCTTAACCCTTTGAGTGCCAGAGGGATAAGCAACGCATTGCAAAGCAATGCGTTGCGTACCCATCTGGTACTCAAAGGGTTAACACCACCCGGACCTTAGCCCGTGTACACGGGGTTTTACACTAGTCTAGTATATAAGATAGAGTGACAGTGCAAAGTGTTCTCAATCCTAAATTAAATGATTAATCCAAAGACATACATTTTTAAAAGTATCCTGACATATAGGTCCACATTTAGAATAGCTGAACTTTAGAGAGATAGCTATCCCTATGGATAAAGTTTCTCAGGACTTCATTACACAGTTCCTATTGGCAGCTTGTCTTTCTTGCTAGTTGCAATTCAATATTTGGGTTAATTGTCATGAAACAAAACAGAAGAGAGATAGGGCACAGGTATCAATCTAATGGTAGAATCTTTATTTACTTAAAAAGCACAAATAATTTTACACAAATAATATTGGAGATAAGGAGTATTTCCAAGAATTAAAAATTGAAAATTAAAAATTTAAATTCTTGGAAATACTCCTTACCTCCACTATTATTTGTGTAAAATTATTTGTGCTTTTTAAGTAAATAAAGATTCTACACTTATATTGATACCTGTGCTTTGCCTCGCCCTATCCCTCATTGCTACAGTATATCCCAAAAAATGAGAATTACATAATCCTTTTGGGATCCAAGATGGGTGTTAGCAGGTTAAATATCTTTTCTCTAGCGCAGTGATTCTCAACGTTAGTCCTCGGGGCACACCAACAGTGCAGGTTTTCAAGTTGATCCTGCTTAATCACAGGTGAATAATTAGTGGCTCAGTCATTGTGATTCATTCACCTGTGAGTAATTGGGGATATCTTGAAAACATGACCTGTTGGTGTGCCCCGAGGACTGGAGCTGAGAATCACTGCTCTAGTGTAAATAGTGATCAGTGTCAAATAGCAGTAGCAAAAGTAAACAATGCATTGTCGATCTCTCTAGCATCCAGTGTGTTAAAAGCCCAATTTAATTTTACAATAATTTTTATTTGTTCCCTATGGTGTCATTGGTTTAATCTAGAATTCCAGTTTCTGGAGATATTCTGGACTAAACCAGCTGCAATAAATGCATTGGGCTTTTAACCCCTTGAATACTTGAGCGGTCTCCAATGCATTACAGACCCCTCTAGCATTCATGGGGTTAAAAAGTTCTAGTCAAGTGCATGGGAAATTAGAGATGTTTATTTGTCCCCTATGGTGCAGCTGGTTTCGTCCACAATAACTCCAGTTTGCTTTTATAAATATGGGCCACTGTTCCTTTAATATTTGAACTTCCATTCCCCAATGATTCAGAGAACCATAGAAAGGCTCCTGTCTCCCAAGGTGCCTATCTGCCAAGGAAGACAACATTCATTTCCACTGTAGGTTGCCTAGCAACCCATCTACACTTGTCCAAGGAAACCACCAGAAGGGAAAGGCAACATCACAGACTTCATCTGCTTTTATATAGGATGTGGCACAAAATGTATTTATATCTCACAGTCTAACCTTTTTAATATGACACATCTGTATGTTTAATTAAATACTTGCATTTGCAAATATCATAAAGATCTAACTCAGTCCACATTTCATGGGCTAACAAACCTATTTTGAACATTAATCTTCAGATACTAAGTGCTCTATTCATCAAGGTAAATAGGCGCATTTCTTGAGTACAGTTGCGCCATAGGGGGGAATAAAAATTCTCATTTATTTAAATAAAGTGTTTAAAATAAAACTGTCAATTTGTAATAAACAGGTTATTTTGAAAGAGCTTCAAGAATCAACTATATTAATAATGTCCATTTTTCATTTATAACTGCAGTTTATGAAACATAAAAACAATCTGACGGCAGGTAAGAACCATTTGGTCCATCTAGTCTGCCCATTTTCCTACTGTAAAAACCTAAAACCTTTTTTGGTTCTTGGTCTTTTCTTATGTTAAGGACAGCCTTATGCCTATCCTATGCATGCTTAAATTCTGTCACTGTTTTAACTTCTACCACTTCTGCTGGTTGGCTATTCCACTTATCTACTACCCTCTCGGTGAAGTAAAACTTTCTTACATTATGTCTAAACCTGTGTCCCTCTAGTTTTAGACTATGGTCTCGTCTACCATTTTACCATATTTACCTTTATTTATTTGTCAGGTTATGTGAAATAAGACAATACTGTTGGCATGCCAGATAGATATTAACATCCCACTCTACTGTCCCTCCTACCTGACACTTTCTGATGACCAGAACTAGCCCATTTGCATACATAGTAACATAGTAAATTAGGCTGAAAAAAGACAAAAGTCCGTCAAGTTCAACCTTTGCCTCATAACTCAGAAAAATGAGGATTTATATGTTTTGCTGTTAACAAAATCAGTATTTATCTATTTACCAGAACATACTGTTTTTTCTACTAATACACATATAATCCTGTATGTTCACTCTAGAAAGAAATGCATCTAATCTTCCATATCCCGGGAACCTTCCCTACCCCAGCCTCTGGAGTAGTGAAAAGGACTGAGGTGGGAATAGCCAAGAGAGATGTTTTACTTCATAATTTGTGCAGGGCTTAACTGAGACGACAGGATTTTGAAGGAAACAAGGTGGGCTTTACTCCTAAAATGGGGCAGGGGGTGGAGAGAGGAAATGGAACCTGATAAATAGGGAGGGAGGCTACAGGGAACTCACTGACTCAGAGAAATATCTTCTGTCCCCGGAGACCAGGTAACTATCTGGGGCAAATTTTGAATGCTCATTTATAGAAACTGTTATCCCTTTGAGTGCCAGAGGGGTGCGCAACATATTGCTTAGTAATACATTGCGTACCCCTCTGGCACTCAAAGGGTTAAATAAATTAAACGAAAGTTCTAATAAAGTCTTGTTTGAAATTAAAAATGGCTATAAACAAAAAAAAAAACAATTAAATCAATGTAAAGTTTTTTTACATTAAATTTATGCTGTAGTTAGTCTGTTCCCGAATTGCAGTCTTAAACTTGACGCATAAATCCCAAATAATCTTATGTTCAAAAGAAAAGGGGTGCCATTCTGGGGCACACCAACTATTCCTTAGGGAATAAACATAAATTCTCAAGATTATCATTGAGTTAAATGGGGGTTTTTAATCCCTTGCGTGCTCACGAAGTCTGCAAAGTGTTAAGATGCAATGAGAAACTCACATAAAGAAAAACGCCTGGGCTCACATTGGTCATCTAATAAAGGAGATAAATACTGGGAGAGTTGTGGTAAATCTTGATCCCAAAAGTCTCCAAATGACTAAGGATGAAAAGAGGAGCAATTTTATAGCAAACCAACCACTGGAAATAAATAAACATTCCTATTGATTTATGGAAAATGAGGCTTTTAAACTATTAAATGCTAGCATTGATTTGCAATGCTCTGAAGACCTCTCCAGAATCCAAGGTGTTAAAAGCCCCATTTAACCCCTTAACGACCCTCGGCGGTCATAGTACGTCATGGGTCGATCTGACTGAACGACCCATGACATACTATGACCGTCATGGAGTTCCGGGCTCCCCCCGCGACTGCATGCCGTTCTGGGAGTCCGGAACCTGAAAAAAAAAAAAATGCTCCCCAGTCCTTAACTCACCTCGCTGCGCCAATCGGCCGGTCGTTAAGGGGTTAAATAAGTGAGAATTTTTGGAATTCTTTTTTATTTATTCTCTGGTGGAGTTGATTTGCTATAGAATGACTCTGCTTTTTCATAGTGCATAACGTTAGTGACAATGATGGCTACATGGTGCAAAACTGGGGCAAAAACAGGACATAAAATAGCACCATATACCTCAAGGTAAAAGAAGAACAATTATAACGGAAAATAAATTGTAACTTTTGAATAAAAAAATAGCTCATCTGTAAAATTTCAGGCCATATAACTAGAGCAAGTTTGAGCTGCAACAACATTTGAATGAAACATCTCTCAGCAGTGGAAGTACCCTTGTTTTAGCAGGATAAACCATACTATAAAGATTGTTTTCCATGGTAAGCATTACTATCCCTTTAATTTTAGATAAAAAAAAAGGGTTGCAAGAATTTTAGCGCTCTTTTTTCAGATGTAAGGGTCATTTTGAGGGTTTAAATGCATCGTGTTTCACTGGGATGTGTATTCTTGATAAAGGCTATAGTTAATGGCCGAAACGTCAAAATAAACATCGCTTGAACATTTTTCAACCAGCCTCCTGAGAGTGCCGTCTCTTCTTAAAATGTATATACATATATATATATGTGTGTGCGTAAAACATGCATTTCTTTCTTTTGTATCTCCCCTCCTCTCCATTCTACAGTATACTTCATGGTTCTCTACTTAGGACTATTACGGTTTAATATGGTTTAAAGTGATGTATCAAATTGCTTGGAAGCATTCTTTTTTATCTGTAATCAAATAAGCCATCTCATGCCTTGAAAGCCTGTGTATCCAATACCTCCCAATGCGCTAATACTTTCCACTCGATTCCTAACATCTTGGCTGCTGGAGACGTCTCCAAAGTGCTGGAGACATTTCTAGCATCCAAAAGGTTAAGCCAGTTTTTGGAACCTCACACTAATTACATTTATCACTGTTTCCCATGATTGGACTTTTACCAAAACATTTCCCTTTCTTCAGTATAAGACATTGGTTTAATTCTTATATCTCCTGCACAGGTTAGCTTTCTCTGTTTACACAGTAACATAGTTGATGAGGGTGAAAAAAGACAAGTCCATCAAGTCCAGCCCATACCATTTCACCCTTGTTGATCCAGGGGAAGGCAAAAACCCTACTGAAGCCATTTTCAATTAAACTCCAAGAGGGTTAAAAAAATACTTTCTGAGTCCAAAAGGCAATTGCACTTTTCCATGAATCAACATTTCATCTGCTTTTAAAACAAATGTGTCATTTGCATTTTGAAATCTATAGTATCTGTAAGCACAGCCTGCAGAGGCAAATGATTCCACAACCCTACCGCCCTTACTGTAAAAAAATCTCTGCCTTTATTTTAGTTGAAAAGAGCTTTTTTTTGGGGGGAGATCCCCTTGTTTTTCCATTGAAATCAATGGGAATTCTTTTAATTTAATCCATATATTGCAGTTGGTTTTCACCAGAATTGAACTACTTTTCTTAGTAGGCCCTGAGGGCACCGTTTGGGAACCGCCGACCTACACTGTACTCTTTCCTATGTCACCAAATAAATGTCCTTAAAGGGAAACTGTTATCTTTTAATTAATATCTATATTTATTTTAACATATCCTATAAAAATTGTAAATAACCATCGGAATATCTTTAACCCCTTTACGTGACGCACTAGGACGTCATCGGTCCTTTAGTGCAACTTAGCGATGATGGTCTGTTTGCAGTCTGTTCCTGCTCAGTCAGTGTTTGGCTCTTCAACCATCTCCTTGCAGTCTGTTCCTGCTCAGTTAATGTTCAACTCTTCAACCATCTTTTTTGCCGTCTGTCCCTGTTCAGTCGATGTTCGACTCTTCAGCCATCTGTTACAGTTTGTTCCTGCTCAGTTGGTGTTTGGCTCTTTGATCATCTGTTTGCAGTCTGTTCCTGCTCAATCAATGTTCAACTGCTTGACTACTTGTGGAGTTTAATGTGCCTTCAGTGTATCCAATATACTCATTTATTGTTTCCCCAATAGATATAACATAACCTGAGGCAGTTATCCTGGGTGAGGGCCAGTTCCACAGTCAGCGCTAAACTAGTCTTGTGAATGGCACCTTTAATCTGGCTTCAGCCGCAGACAACTGTTGTAGGGGTAGTCCACACAAGCTAGCTGCATTCTCCATACAGCGGTCCCTAGCTTCTTGCCTACCGGGGTTTCCTTATCTATATTATGTTGGTATACTGTTTAGTAGCACTGTATTCCTGTGCCTTACTGTTTTATTGGCTCTCGGTTCAGCAGTCTATGCCATGCAGCTGACCACACTAGCATCACTCTCTTGCCTTCACCTGCTGAGATCTCTGACCTACTTTTGTTCCATACCAGTCGTTACATAAGGTCTGCTTCAACAATCTGAGGCTATTGAAGCAGCTTAATTTCAATGGATTCTTTTGATAACACTCCACCTATAGACAATGGGAAACTGTCAAAACATGTCATCAACTGCAATGGAATCTAGGTCTTTATTGGTTCAGATCATTCAGAGATTTGATCACGGGCCAGTTCAGGTCCATTTAAAGTAATCCAAGCTTTATGTATCAATCCCTTGAGGACCAGAGGGGTGTAAATGCATTGCATACCCCTCTGGTCCTCAAGGCGTTAAGAAATGAAGAAATCCTAGAAGACAGAAAGACAGATGTACTAATAAATCTGTAGTTCCTACTTCATTAAATGACAATATTATCCGCTTGAATATTAGGGGGTTTGGTTGGAGACCTCACTAGAATTCAGGACTGTGAAAGCCCATTTGATTTGCATTTGTTCCCATGGTGCATTTGGTTTGCCCTAGACGTTTACTACTTTTGCTTAGTCCAACAGCATTAAAGTCATGTAACTGTGGCTTTGGGCAGGGAGAGACACGTTTAATGAAGTATCCTGAGAATCTTGCATTTTACTATACGTTCCTATGTAAGACCTTTTAGCCTACAATCATAATGCCTGTGATGTCACTTGGGTAATTCAAGGGAACATAAAACAAGTCATCATTTCCCACCATAAATTCTATATATATTACTATTATTATATATGGAATGCAGTTTTTTTTTCCCAGAGTGGAAAGATGAAGCAAAGTTCTATGGTCTGGGAGAGTTGAGATTCCAGCACCATTCTGATGAGCTTGGAATGCAGAAAGGAAAGAGATTTAAAACTATAAAACTTTATTCATTTTATCTTGTGCTTAGCCCTTCAGATGTTAGGGACATGTTCAATGTATTGCATAACAATGCACAGGGACACTTTAATCATCACATTAATATTGAGCCCCAAATCATAATTACAATAGCAATATGCATAGACATACATGCATTTTCAAGATTAATTGCTGCATTAGTGAGAAATAGAACTTTTTAAAGGGGAACATTCACTTTAGAAAAAATTTAGTCTAATGGTTTCAACCACTTTTTAATTTTAATTTTAATGACTTTCTTTGGAAGATCTTAAGGGTTACAATGTGGCACTTCCGGGTTCCACGGCTCGCTGTAAGAGCAGCACACAGCCGCAGAACTTTCCACCTCTCTCCCAGCTGCCCCAGGGAGCACGATCACGCTTCCCTTCGTGGGGGCATTTATGTGGGCTATCGTTACAACAAGCACTGTTTCCATGCTACCAACCTCAGTAGAATGGTAAACAGAGCTTGTTGTTATGATAGCACACATAAATGCCCCCACAAAGGGAAGCGTGATCGTGCTCCCTGGGGCAGCTGGGAGAGAGGTGGGAAGTTCTGCGGCTGTGTGCCGCACTGACAGCGTGCCGTGGAGTTGAAAGGCACAGACAATGCAGACTCAGAGATGTCATCTCTGCAAGATGTCTGCTCTGTTCCCCGCTGCCTGTCTGCCTAGAAAGGTCTATTTTCACTAATGCTGCAATTATACTTTAACCCCTTAAGGACCGGAGGTTATGGGACATTTCCGTCCCATAACGTCCGCATAGGGGCACTTTGACGAGCCGGTACACGTGACCTGTCACGTGTATCGGCGCGTCACTATGGGGCTTGAAACAGATCGCTCCGATCTTGGAGCGGTCTATTTCATGCCCTATTTTTACTTACAGCGCTCCCGGTAGAACGCTGTAAGTAAAAAGTACGTGACGTACCAGGACCGTCAAGGGTCGTTCGAGCAAGTTTACCCTTGACGGTCCTGGTACGTCAAGGGTCCCTAAGGGGTTAAAGGGATAGTAATACTTAAAATGTAAAAAAAAATATGTTGTAGAGTTTATCCCCCTGAGTAAAACAAGAGTACTCCCACTGCTGAAAGGTGTTTCATTCAAAAGTTATTCATTTTCAAAGTTTAATTTTTTAGGTGCAATATCACAGTGGCCTGAAATTGTACAGTGGCGCTGTTGCTACACCATCCTATGGAGATTTATGGTCAACTGACCAGAGCTGTCCATAGGATCGTGTAGCAACAGCGCCACTGTACAATTTCAGGCCACTGTGATATTGCACCTAAAAAATTAAACTTTGAAAATTAATAACTTTTGAATGAAACACCTTTCAGCAGTGGGAGTACTCTTGTTTTACTCAGGGGGATAAACTCTACAACATATTTTTTTTACATTTTAAGTATTACTATCCCTTTAAAATACAAGTACATCTATGCATATCGCTATTGTAATTATGATTTGGTGTACAAGTTGTTTGTGTATAACCCTAGATCATTTTAGGTGTTAGTATTACTTTAAGAGTGATTAATCTCAGTCACATTCTTAAAAGTGTTGTATTTTGCTAATTACATTTTATTGTTCCTTCTCCACCCCCTGTAAGTGAGTTCAGCCCCTTCTCCTTGGAAGGGATTGACTTGGAAGAATAATTGCTGGATATGGGGTTGCCAAGACAACCCCATCCAGCGATCAGCTGATTGAGAATCTTCCCCGTGTTTGAGTGTTATAAATGAGTCCAGAGCACTAACTTTATTATAGCTAGAGCTCAGGACCTAGTTACAAAACTCAAGACACACGGAACTGTTTAAATTGCAAGAAAGCCAGGAAAAGTTGCCATGGAAACCCCATTCTGGCAATCATTCTTCAAAATCAGGTCCTCTCAACTTAAATAACTGTCAAACTATAGCATTTCTAAGATTGTTACTGAGATCAGTCACACTTAATTGGCATACTATTGAATTAAACCATGTTAAGCATCACTATCTCTTTAACTGTCCTCTTTGCACTGAGAGCATCAAAAGGCGAGAGTGTGGGCTTTCTTCTTAGAAAGTCCCCACTGTAATTTTGGACCATACTACCTGCACCATGAGTGGGAGTGGAGATACAAAGTACTGATTAAGTGGGGCATTTACCCCATGAATACTAAAAAGGTTGGATATTTCTGTAGAATTCAAAGGGTTAAAAGTCCAATTTAAATCAAGGAGGTGGAGAATTTAAATTTGTCCCCTGTGATCTCCCTGTTTTTTACATTCTGCATAAGGACCAAATACCAGTTGGTATTTCTGAATGACAGCATGGGTATGGAGTCAGACAACAGTATGTCAAATGCAATACTGTCTCTGCTGTGCAACAACATTTACTCCTAGTATACAATAATAAATTGTCTCCCAGTGTCTCATGTACCAGATATGTAGCTATGACATTGTCTGACCTTGCTCAAAACAAGGATTGTTTGTGGATGCAGTAAGCAACAAGTTGCTTAACAGAAAAATGACAATCACAGCGAGAAATAGCATCGTGAGCAGCAAAGACTGACAGATAAACAGCTAGGACAGAGTGGTTATGTGGAATTCAATTATTTTGCCAACCCCTTAACGGCTATAGAGAAACCTGTTTCTGATACCTCATATTTTGATCCGACAGATAATATAATTATGAGAGATAGTCTAATATAAGTGTATTATGGAATGTATATTATGACTTAACCTCTGTAAACCTCCTTACAGGATAGCTGACAGCCTGCCTTGACAAGTGACGCACAAAGAGGGAACTTATTGCAACATAATGTAACCTTTTGTCACTTATATGTCAGGAAATACTTACTGTAGGCACAAGTGGAATTTGATCTATTTGTATTGTTCTAATAAATTACATTTTTAAAGGAGAAACCATCCTAGGGGGATTGACACTAAAGCCAGCGGTTCTTAAACTTTCTGCTGCAGTGAAACCCTTTGTTTTCACACAAAATCTCTACAGACCAAATCCTTTAACCCCTTGGGTGCTAGAGAAGTCTCTGATGTTTACTTTGAAAGGGAATGAGAATAATAGTTTGTACTGGTCATTTAATGTGTGAGTGTCACCCTGCATTTCAGTTTGTAGGTTTGGAAACTTCAATCAAAATTATGTTAGATAAAAGCAATTTTTCTCCAAAAAGCTGAGCACACCCTTCATAAAACATGACCTTTATTGAAACAGTAAAACATCCAATGTTTCAGTCCATATCTGGACTTTCATCAGGGACAGACACACTAAACATACCACCATATCGCCAACCTCACCCCTTATCACCCCTTGGTGCATCTCCTCCACTGTGATTCTTGCACACATTCACTGCTACATCCACAAGAACAAGAAAAACTGAAGTGCGGTGATGCCTTCTCCACTTATATGTGCTTTGTCCTTTATTGCAAGCTGCTGATTCTGAAGCTACCAGGTCTATCTATCCTGTACTGCACAGTAAAAA
Source organism: Rhinophrynus dorsalis (assembly GCA_037306005.1). Lineage (NCBI taxonomy): Eukaryota > Metazoa > Chordata > Amphibia > Anura > Rhinophrynidae > Rhinophrynus > Rhinophrynus dorsalis. The sequence goes on along the minus strand of CM074720.1, from coordinate 71,790,759 downwards.
CTAACACTCTCGTCCCTGGGGAAAGAAAGAGAAATCAGCTGAAATGTTAACACTAGGTGCTACTGTGTAGAGGAAGGCAAACAGGGGGAGCTGTAGTTGCTTCATTTAAGGAATATTGATGCTATAGTCCTCTGGATGGTTTCAGGGAGTGTGTGTAATTTATAGACAGTGATAATGACAGCGGCAATTAAAAATTAATTTTGACTAACAGGTCACAGAGACAGGCAGGGGATACTATTCCTACACCAGAGCAGAGACTGGGAGTGACAGTGACATACAGTTTTTGGACAGTGACATGTTTTGTTGTTTTGGCTCTGTATTTCACCACATTGCACATGAAATAAAACAAAGACTGAGATGATAAAGTGCAGAGTGTCAGCTTTTAATTTGAGGGTATTTACATCCATAAACCATGAACAGTGTAGGAATTACAGCTCATTTTCCTTTAAAGCAGCAGTCAGCATTGGCAGGGACACGATCACATGCAGACTTGCTGTACTTGCACATTCGTCTGATGTAAATAAAGCTTATTCATACTCGCACTGCAGCATCCAGATATATATCCCTGTTCAGCAAGTGAAGTCCCACCACCACCATTCCTGTATCTGATTTCTCAGCAATGAAGTCACCTATTTGGCTGTGCAAAGTTAGAGCAGGTGGCAGACTATTCCCTCTAACTTTACAGCTCTCTTTAATCCCTTGGTTTCTAGAAATATATCCAACACATTGTGAAGCAATGCTTTGAAGATGCCTCCATATGGTTAAAGGGACAATATCACTAAAACAAAAAGGGATCCAATCCTTTTTAGGCTACATTCACACAGACATCTTTAGTGCGGACATTCTTTCTTTGTATCAAACACACAATATTGCATTGAAGTGAGGCCTACTGGGTTAAGGATATCCCTGATTAAAGACACGTAGAGCAAAAACAATGGACTTTATTTTCAAAAGAAATGTGGAGGAGTTCTGAGACAAACTGTCAGAGACATTGCCGTGATGGGGAGGAAATGGTTAATTTTTCTTTTAAACCAAATTCTCTAAAAGTCTGTTTTTTTAGATGTGTGTAAATGATCTCATGTTAAAACAATGGTCTTTGTTTCAAGGTAGGGGGTGAAAATAACTGAATGTCATTTATGGAGATATACGATTATGTGCTAGACACCAAGTCTAAAGGAAGATATACTCACATATGGGAAAGTCCGGTAGGGTGACATATTTATGTCAAGTCTAATGACCTCATGGCCATTCTTATCTGTTGATATAAGACAGATATCGATATCATATGTAAAATTTTAATGTGGAGTAAGAGTGACATCTCCAGGCTAAATAGCGTTATTACTAGTGCTTTGGAATTTTTCCATAATAATATGTGTGATGTTATAGGGAAATTAGGGATTAGGAGTATCCAATCAGATAATACTGATGTTGTCACTGCATAATGAGATGGATCTCTATCCAATCAGAGGAGATTCTGATAAGGGTAATTTTACATTATAAATATGTAAGTTTTGAGAGAGAAGGGGCTTTTCCCTCTTGGTTTCCTGCCTCTTAATTTCCTGTTCTATACCTGGCTGGCTGGTAAAGAGATACTAAGAAACACTTATTGGACTGGTAACTATATCTTTCCTTATGTTATGTTAATTTTTCTTATAATTTGTCTTAATCGGAATGGCCACCCAATTACGACCAATTATAATAAGCTATATTGGCTCTATTAATTCTGAACTAAGCAGAATTCATTAATTAATTGGTAAATTGTTATATTTTGCCAGATAGATAATAAAATAGTGATATCAGTGGGATCTATTTATCCTTGTTTATATATTAGTTAATATAATCATTGATATTTTTAGAATATATTGTTTCTAGAAAGTTTATTATAGCTAATATTTGATCTGGGGGAAATTCTTTGAATTCGGTTATTAACCCTTCAACTGCTATTTGTATATTTATTTTGAGGTGTTTCTTTGGATTTCTTTGTGTGTGTTTTGGGTCTAAACTTTTGTACAGTGGCAAGTTTATTTAAACCTCACACTAGACAAAAGAAGTCACCATCTTGGGTGTGGCATCCTAAATTACTAAGTGGATTAACCCTTGGAGTACCGTACAGGTTTTACATAGGATTGCTATAGACATGTTTATGATATATGTTGCATGAAGTTTGGTATACTGTGGAGACATATATTATTGGATTGATTCTAAGTATATTCTTTGTATTATCTATTAGTGGCTATATTAATTGCAATTTCAGTAGATAATTAAATTATAGTTATCTAAAATTGGGATTTTATTCCAGTTAGTTTCTGTAAATTTGGTTATTATATATGGTATAAGGAAATTGTCATTGGACCTGGCTTAATAGTAAAGCCGACTCACCTGACAATATACCTTAAACCTCAATTAGTATAGTTTATACAGTTTCTGGGGCAGAGGTATTCATATATGCTGCGGCCAACTGTATTTTAATTAATTGTAAGGATCAATTATCCTTTTCTATGCTGCTGAGTGCAGTTATTGTTATCTAATATCTCTGAATATACCTATGTGTGGTTAACCCTTTAATTGCTGGTAATCCTAATCTTGATAATTGTGGTTTGAGTTACTGTATATCTATTGTAATTGTTGGTCACTCATTTATATCATTGTTGCTTACACTTATATATATATATATATATATATATATATAGTATATTGTACTTAAATAAATTGTATATATTTTTGCACAAATATGCGTAATTGATTATTTAATCAATTCTTTAATGTGAAGTAGTGTGTCAATACCTAGTATTGTGTAAAGTTCTCAAAAGTATTTAATATTGTCATTTATCTATGTACTAGTTGAACAGCCCGTTATACGGGCCACAGTGCCACTGCCACCCGGTGGCGCGGCAGTCATGCCCACGCCACGGCTGACATAGCGCTGCGGCGCGGGCAGTCTCTACTGCGCATGTCGCGGCGTTACACACAAATTAGCGAATTATTATATAGGATGTGAAGATATCCAACCTGATTGGTTCTCTTATTTTAACCCCTCGGATACCGTCAACATAATTGGTTTGACAAAACCATTCGCACTGTACGGGATAACTAAAAAATCCCCTTGATTTAAGTGGGGATTTTAACCCCTTGAATGCTAGAGAGGTCTCTAAGGCATTGAGAAGCCTCTCTAGCATTCAAGGGGTTAAAATTCCCATTTAAATCAATGGGAATTTTAGTTCTCCCCTGTATTGTGAATGGTTTGTCCCATAGAACTCCTCCAAATTTCGGTTCAGCATACGTCCCAATGACTGAGCCACTAATTCCTGTTAATAAGCAGGGCTCTCTTGAAACATTTCACTATTGGTGTGCCCTGAGGACTAGAACTGAAAAACACTAAAATAGAGATAATTCATTGGCGGTAATATACAGTCACCAGTAAGGTCATTTACCATGATTAGAAGCTGGCATATGTGCTGGCACTCTGGGGAATGTACAAGAGTGCATGGTCACTTTAGAGCTACCAACAGAGCATGTACTCAGGATATCCCAGGTGGAGCACAGGTGGACTCATTGGTGGCTTATTCACTTTAATTGGTCCACGTGTGCTCCAGCAGGGTTATCCTGAAAACATGATCTGTTGGTAGCTCTTGAAAACCAGGGTTGGCTTCTCCTGTGTTTAGTGCATACCAGCATACCTGGGAATTCTCTTGATCTGTCCCTGAGACTCCAGTGTTTTTCATCTTAATTAGCGGGTCTATGGGGACAGAAGCTGATTCTCTGTCCACTCTGTTCCTCCCACTTCCCCAGAAAAATGACGGTATACTCTGCATACCCAATTAAACCCCACCCCATTTCTTACAAGATTCACGTCATTAAAATACGCCTGGTCTCAGCCCACAAGCCCTCTCCAGGAGCTCCACAGGATTAGTCTCCAGGTATGCATAATGGTACATATACTCTGTCATCATTAAGACTTTACTGCCAGCAATCCCATAATCTTCCCCTATAGCAAGAGCAGGAAATACATTTTATTCCAGTTTCACCTTGTTAGTACACTGCGAGAAACAAGGCACAGAGGAACGGAATACCCAGAAATTAACTACCCTACGCAAACTCTGCATATGGAAAAGCGCATTTTGGGCTTCAATAACTTAGTACATAGGCAGTAGGCAGACACAGCACTTACTAATAGGTTCCAGTGATTACCTTGGCTCAAAATCATATTAGAGCATCTCCCCAATTTTATGTCATAATTGAGATAAACTGAAGAAGATGAAAAGGGATGGTTTTACTCTCAGAGCAATTATATGTTTTACTTTTCCATGTTATTTAACAATCTTCACTAACAAATCTGGCCACTCAACTGCCTCCACATTCATAGGAAGAGTGTGTTGGTGATGTTAGGAGACCCGTACTAAAATTAAGAATTTGTAAAAAGGGTCTAGGAGTATATAATATTTAAGTCGATATGAAGTTGTATTTATTATACATTTTGAGAGCAAAAAGCTGTGTCTAAAGCATTGCTTTGCAATGCACTGAACACCTCCATGGCATTGAAAGGGCTAAACATGATCTCAGAGGGAAGATATGGACAGACATGGCAATAATCAGCTGTCTTTACACCCCCACAATCTTCTGCTTTTTATTATGATTGATTGCATTCATTAAAAGGCTGTACCCTGATGCTTTCAGGAGCCATCAGCAAATCACTCTACTACTGTCCAGCTTCTAGGAGCAGGATGTAGCATTCACAGGAATCCATCAGGAATGGAATTGAAATACTGCAGACAGAATTGTAGTGTAAAGGAATCCCCCTCTTATCCTTAAAAGGCTCAGACTATTTTCAGCTTGGATCAATTTTCAAGACCATTTCCACTAGCAACAAGAAAAAGAGAAAGCTGAGAAAGCAAGTGAGATTATCTTATTTCATCTCAGTAATATATCAGCTTGACCAAGAAACAAATGGATATAGAGATAAAGTTTACTAATATGTATGCGTGCATCTGCTATGGCCTATGTTTGAAGAAATTAACATGCATGACCAGAAGAGGTATCTCTAGACAAAATTAAGTATGCACAGATAGATAGAAAGATAGATAGATAGATAGATAGATAGATAGATAGATAGATAGATAGGTAGAAGAATGGTGTCATTCACATGACCTTTTAATGTGGCTGAACGACCATGCTTAATACATTACAATTCGCTAAATATGTTTGTCAGAAGCCGTCATGCACAGTAGAGACTGCCCACACCGCAGCTGATAACAGAGCAGGGCGCTCCGAATTCAGACCGTAGTCCTCTCTGCGCACCTTCCTGGGACCAAGGGAAGGTGTGCAGAGAGGACTACAGTCTGAATTCGGAGTGCCCCGCTCCATTATTATCCGCGGCTCGTTCAGGCAGTCAGTACGGCGCGTGACTCCAGCAAGGTCAACAGGATCCGGCCACTAGCCTAGGTTGCTGGGTGGCACTATGGCCCGTGTACACGGGCTTTTGAACTAGTTTTTCATAATAAAATATTAATATACAGTGAATATACCCAGTAGGTCTACCCATCTTGGGTTTTTGTGAATAAAATATAATAGTTCACTATGAAAATGTCACTCTATTGGGCGACTAACAAAACACTGCATTATCCATGTCGCCAGCATGAAAAAGGCGAAATGAGAATCTCGCCTGCATCAAAAGGGCCAGATTCTGATGTCGCAGACGTAAGGGTTCCTGGCCTTCAGCGCAAATTGGTGATCTCTTTAATAAATGAGAAATGAGCCCACACTGACCCATAAATTGATGTTATGGGAGAGAGGTCCGCTTCCAGATATAGTACTCTGCTCCGTTAACTCACGCATTTTATCCATGCCTCCGTTACTCACAGCCGCCTATCTTCACTCCAACGCACTTAGACTCACACCATTGTGTCTCTGTGTTACTGTGCAAGATGACAAGTACAGCAGCAGTGAAACAAGGCAGTGTTTGTCAGCTTTTACAGCATGACTCTGCCACTATGTTTAAAAAAAAAATGTTACCTGGCTTAGGAGGAGGCAAGGGGCAAAGTCAATCACTTACAAAACAAAAAGTCAGATCTCGTGTTGGGGACCCCTCCTGATGCCCCCCCCAGCTACTGCTCTGGCTGGGAGATCAGAGAGAGCTCCCCCTGCTTCCATTCTGCCAGGGAGGAGTGTGCGGGAATGGGAAGCCCTCTCACATCAATTAGGGAGGCTACCCTTCATTGACGTGAGAAGCTTTACCGATTCCGCCCACTCCTATCGGGTGGTACCAAGAGGTCGAACTTTTAATATAAGTTAACTCCTTCAATGCAACAGAAGTATCCCATTGGATACCCCTATGGCACTCCGCGGGTTAAAAAAAAAAAAAAAAAAAAAAAAAAAAAAGATTCACTGCACAGGTGAAGCCACATACCTGCTAGTCTGAAATAAAGCTGGCTAACAAAATCTATAGGTGATTTTGAAAACTCAAAGTCACTTAAATTGCTCTAAGGTGTTAGTTCACTTGAACAAGACTGATAATGACATGGTACAAACACAAGTAGGCACTCTTTCAACTCATAAATCATAGGACCAGCATTTGGCAAATTGACATTAAATTGCAATCTGTCTATTTTAACGCACATCTCAGTTTCCCTTTTGACTCAGATTCCAACCACAAAGAAATACAATCATTGCTTACTACTATCAACTGTGATGTAATTCATGTGAGAGAGTGATTTATGTCTGTGCTTCCAGACGAACGATAGGATTGCTGGAACTTTAACATCAGCATGATTTAAAAGTGTATGTAAGAAGTTTTATATCAGGCAAGTCCTCTTTTTAAACCTTTCAAAATACCTGCTTATCAAGCCTTATATTTTTCATTTTTATTTTTAAAATAATTTTTAAATTAGAGAAGGTACTTGCCAGATTCTTGAGGTATCTTGATTCTTTGGCCAAATTATGGACTAAATCATCATATTTATCAACACATTATTATATATGCCTACGTTAGGGCACACATTTACATGCTGGTATGGAGGAGCGTAGGTTTGTTCTTTGTTTTGTATGTGCACTTTGGGTTTCGGCCTAATGTTTTGGGGGGAACTGGAGAACCCTCTCATTCCTTGCTGCTATCTAAATGCCATTTATTTAATGGAAAAGAAGAATTAAAATGGCTGTAAGATTGTCTCTGGTAGTTCTAAAAGTATTAAGGACAGTTTAGGAGGGCATAACGCTGTGTAGTACTTTTTTATATAAAAATGGAGTAAGGAAGTTTGTAAAGAAGTGGTGCAGAGAATTTATAAAGAAATGTTGCTATCTGCAACAATTTAGGGACAGAGTTTTCACCAAATATTTAAAGGGGATCTATCACCTCTACACAAGTGTACGTTAAATGTTACTTTATATATCGACTACATGGATTTCGTACATAGCTTATATGCACTTTTATGCTGATATTTTACAATCAGACCTCAATGGGGGGGCACCAGAACCCCTCCTGATAGCCCCCCTACCATGGATCAGCTATCCAAAAGGACAGCTAATACATGGGGCAACCCTCAAAGGCATTTACAGCATTCTTGTCGCTGTGGCTGTACAGCCACCGGCAGCAACAAGAATGACTGAATGAAAGTGAAGGCAGCACTGCAGTCCCATCATTTAATTAGTCACCCGGGTCAAACCTGGTGACTGATTAAGTGATCAGAGAGCAGGACTGCTTCATAAATGGAATATTTAGGAACATCTCATTGATTTCTACTTCCCTAGCTCCTTTGTCCCTTTGCGATTACTACTTTTGCTCCACAAACACACATTATTTAACCCTTGAGGACTAGAGGAGTGTGCAATGAGTTGAACACCCTCTGGTACATAAAGGGTTAATAGACTGATTCTTAAAGCTGACCTCAGGACACTCCAATAGGTCCCATTTTCATTACATCCCGCTTGTTCACAGGTGGGTAGTCAGTGGCTCATTCTTTTGGTTGCACTACCTGTGCTTAATTAGGGATATCCTCAGATCTGAGTTCACAATTACCTTGCCACAAGATATCATGGATAACGCCAGCTGGTACCACAGATGAAATTCTCCAAATGCAAACTTCATGGCTCTTTCCAAACACTGCAAAACAGGATGAGAAAGCAAATAGTAGTTCCAGAGCAAAACAACTGCATGATAGGGAACAAACAGGAGTCCCAAAAGTCCCAGTAATTTAAATGGGGTTTTTAACCCCTTGAATGATAGAGAGGTCTCCAGTGCATTACAAAACAATGGCCAATGTTTACTAAAGTTATTCTGGAGTAAACCAACTGCACCATAGGGGCCACATAAAAATGCCTGTTAATTTCAATGTTTTTAACCCCTTGAAGCTAGAGAAGTCTGTAGACCTCTCTAGCATTCAAGGGGTTAAAAAAAAGTTATACTCAAGTGCATGAGAAATTTAAGGATATTTAATTGTCCCTTAAATCAATGGAAATGTATATTTGTGTCCCATTGTGCTGATGATTTGTAATAGAACTGCACCTTAGTACATCAGTCTGTATTTTTTCCATTCATTACAACCTTTCCCTGTGTGTACATTATATTACACTGTGGTCACATATAAGTCAAGAGAAGGGCCCCTGCATTTAGCAACACCATTTTTTTAAGTTATTACTTTTGATAATTTGGAAGTCACAAGACCCCTTCATTGTTTATTTTGCTTAATACTAGAGCACTGAGCAATGCAACTTAGTTGGTTACAGTCCCTCTGCCAACATACGCAGTGGCAAGGATTATATTGCATAGAAACTATAGACTTAGATCACATCTGAATTTTCATGAGATGGTAAAATCTGTCAGTTCGTTAGGGCTTCATTTACATAGAACTGCTCCTAGAAAAGATACCCTATGATGTCTTAACTACACCCTTGGACAGTCCTCACACTTTTCGATTCAGTGTGATTTGCTGATATAGGGTTTTTTTTTTCTCTAATTATTGCATATAGTTAGAGCCACCACATGCAAATTAACCCTGGTCATTATTGTAATTAGTTCAGGAAGCTTTTTCCTTATACTATAAGCATTTGTATGCATTCCATGGATAATTTTTAGTGTTTTTCACTAACATTTTTGGTTTTATATACCCTATTTCTGTATCCATCTTATAACTTTTAAACCTAACTACTAAATTCTTCTCTACATCAAAAAACAAGCACTTCCCATAATCTTTGTCACCGTGTGGGAGCAGGTGGCTGTACCATGCAATTGGCCACCCCCTAGTTTAAATGACTGATAATGTAGTTTCTGACCAATACCTCTGCTGCACTAATAGAGGGATGTTCTTTAACCCTTTGAGTGCCAGAGGAATAAGCAACACAATGAAATGAGTTGTGTTCCCCTCTGGTACTCAAAGGGTTAACATACCAATGTCTACCATGACTAATAAATCCAAATCCTCTGTTTTTACATGTCTAATTAACCAAGAGTTAAACCCCTAGGTACAAAACACCCTACCCTCTTCCTGCTTGCACACATAACATGGAGGATGCCATCTGGACAAGATAATATCTTAGTTGAAAACACTCTTCCTGCACTGCCCTGACTCCATTTGTGGCTAAATCATTAGTTCCAAGAATAACTCACTTCCATGTCCTTCTGCTTCAACAATCTTTACAATGCACCTTCCATCTTTCTGAGAAGTTGTATCAGGATGGCACCTAATCTCACCTTTCCATTATTCTCCCTCGCAGATCAACACCTTTTACAACAGAATCTCCAATGAGAAGCATATTTCTCCTGTTTTACCATTTTCCTTAGGGTCAACAACAACAACTAGCTGACCAGTAATAGCTGTCTCTCCAACAGTAGAAACAAAATTGTTTACTGCAGTACAATCATTCTCATCTGCAAGTGCAGAAAATAAATTGTGTAAAGGAACTGGTTGTGGAACAGACTGCCTTCTTTCTAGCTGGCTGTGATGCAGTCGTGGTAACTGCACAAGGCACAAAAACACAGACAATCTTTAAACCTCAGCTCTCAGTTTAACAATGTCATCTAACCATATCTCCCAAGTGTCCCTCTTTAGGAGGGACAGTCCCTCTTTTAGACCCAAATCCCTCTGTCCCCTTTCCCACCCTGATGTCCCTCTTTTTAGGAGATCAGAGTGGTGAGGTGTATATATAAGTGTATCATACTGCTCTACTACAATAAAACTCACATTATTGTTTGTTTAAACATCAAATATGTATTTAAAATATGTATATGTGTTTGTAAATTAGTCTGTGTAAATAAAATACTTTGGTCTTGTTATAAGTAATTTATTTTGTCACACAAGAAGGTGTCAATAGGTCATGAAATAGCCTAAAAATTCTCGGTAGTGCACCGCCTACCAGCCACGCCCCCGACAACACCCCCTAAAACACAAGTGTCCCTCTTTGGCAATTTGAAATGTTGGGAGGTATGTCTAACAAGTTAGAAAACTGTCTACATATTAGGCAATGTCCATATTTCCAACAGGTTGAATGGAAAACAACTACCATCCATCCACTGCACTGCAGTGCACTAAACCAGGCATTATAAAAATACAATATACACCAGACGACTGTCACCATATAATGCTGTTTTTAAATTACTAATGTGTTATAACTCATTTAGACTTCAATCCTCACTTGGATTTTCAAAGCAGAACTTCTCCTACACAGCAAACTCTTCCAGAGCGGGTGGGAGCTTTTATAATTAAAACAAACACTGAGGTTTGGAGGAAACAGACTACAAAAATTGAGGGAGGGAAGCCTACAAGAAAGAAACCACTACAAGAAAATGGAGAAAGGACAGGTTACACAATTGAATGATAACCTACAGAAAATGGAGGGAGGTAAACCGTATGAATACAATAAGAACAAACAAAATTGAGAATGGGACAAGTGCTTACAATATGGAGAATGAGTCTAAGGGCGAGATGTTCAAAAAGTCAACATAATGAAAAACTTGTCGGATCATGAGTTGGTGGTAAAAGAAGGACAATATTTTCAGAAGTAAATCCGTCACGTTTGAAAATTCATCTAAGGAATTAAAAATGACAGTAAGAAATCTCATTGAACACTGCCGTTAAAAATTCTGATCTTAAAAATTGTCTTTCATTTTGTCTTTGAAACAAAACTTTTCAAAGAAACAAAGACTTTTTTTGTCTTTGAAACGAAAAATTGCTTCTCAGTACTTTCATTTTTCTTCTCCAAGTTTAGACCATTTTTATTATGTCGGGAAAAAATGACGTTAATCAGACCAAAGACGTTCAAACGAATATTTTTTTCTGAAAATACCTTACATTATGATGGAAGATTAAACCACACCCACTTTTAAGTCGGCTTTTTTCCCTTTGACGGAGATGGCGGAATTGGATGCAAAAAATGACGGAAACATGTCTGAGAATTGACGGATCATGGTGTAAAAACTTTTTTATTCTGATTACAGACAATTTCAGTTACCACCACTTTCTGAACATCTCACCCTAAAAGAATGAAATTAGATCAAATAGATAAAACAGACACGTGTGAGCACAATTCACTTAAGCTTCAAGTCAGATTCACTTGAAAATTCAAAGCAGATCTCTTTCTACAGGGCAAGCTCTTCCAGAGATTCTGAGATGTTTTTTGGGTGAAATAAATACTGTTACTAACTTGAGCATGTTTGCAGTGTCCATTAGAAACACTGGTGGGGTTCTCGCTCTCTCTCTCTATGGCTAGATCATGGAATTAAAGCCCAACCTATGAGTCTCATGGGTCATGCAAACTCTTTTCAATGTACCGTAAAATCTCGGGTATTATACACAACTGTGTATAATATGGAGGTGTAGATTATACCCAAGATTTTTGGTAAAATAATGAGTTCCTCTGTATAATATTCAACCCCTGTACCTCCCGCTACTCCAAAAAAATTCCAGGAATGGAAGAAGCGGGCAGTGAATGCAAGAATGCTGCCCACTGCCAAGATATCATGGCTGTCTCCAGAGGAGTGATCCTGGTTATCAATCTGGGTTCTAAGATTCTTTAAAGGGATAGTAATACTTCATTTTAACTTTATTTTATTTTGTAGGCATTAAAAAAACATGAAGAATGATATAAGGCTTATCTCTGAAACCTTTATGGTTTAAGAGATATTCACAAACAAAGTATCCCCCCCCTGTTCAACCAGATCAGAAGGGAGATGCCCAGGTAGACTGCAGAGAGGGACAATCTTCAATTAAGATAACGGAAAAAGCTGAAAAACTTGTCAAGGGGGGAAGGGCTTTCATTGTTTTCATACAAAGAAAACTGTTCCCTTCTGTTATCTGTACTGTCATACAACCAGACTCACATCTGAGAAGAGATGGCTTACACTAGGTAAAAGGGGCGGGGAGGGGAACTTTGCTTGTGAATATCTCATAAACCATAAAGGTTTGAGAGATAAGACTTATATCATTCTTCATGTTTTTTTAATACCTACAAAATAAAATAAAGTTAAAACGAAGTATTACTATCCCTTTAAATAATGAAGCATAGAAGAAGTGGGTAGTGAGAGCAGGAATGTAGCCCACTGCCTCCAGATGGGGGGTCTTGGATTATGTCGGAATCTTATTATGGAAAGGGGTGCAGACATGTACTGGTATTAACGTGAGGGAGGTTGGGAAGGTAAGGGCGATCGAGGGAGCATCTTAATTTTTGGTGTTTTTTACGCATCCTCCGCTTCATATAAGGTAAAATGGGGGGAAAATGTGAGTATTATACTGGAGATTTTACAGTAATTAAATACTACCATTCTGTTACTGACTAATGCAGACTACAAAGGTAAAAAAAAATACACAAAAAACATTACATAGGTTTACCTGGCTGCAGTATGTATGACACTTGCCTAGGTAAGTCCTTCTGATAAAGAACAGAAGAACCACTTAATCCATTGCCACAGATCCCCTTCAATTTGCTACTCAAAGTCGATTTATCATAAAGTGCAATTTTCTGTATCAAATGGGAGGCATGTCTAATATCTGCAACTGAGAACAACGAGCAGGATCACAACATTTTGTAATAAAAAGATTTTGTAATAAAAAGACATCATGCACTAATGACCTCAGTCAACGTTTGCAGAAAAACAGGATCAAAGTAGCTTTGCTAATAAAGTTTTTATTTTTCTCTTCTTTACAATGCAATGAAACTAAACACATTTGTAACATAAAACCTTCAGGATTTTAAAGTTGCTGAAAACCAAGTACATAACTACTAATTCTTTTTTGTAACGCTGCCCATTAAATTTTACAGCAAGCACAATAAAAAGAAGGAGCAAATTCCTTGCATTCGTACAGACTTAGCCTGCTATAAAATGCAGCAAAGATTTAATCCCCAGAGTGACAGAGGGGTACATAACGCATTGCAGAGCACCGCACTGGTACGCAAGGGGTTATAAATGCTAAGAACAAATTAGGAAATTATGAGGGAGATGTATGAAAAGACGTCATAGGGCCATATGTTCAAAGAAGTAGCGAAATAGCTTTTGTCGTTTGTAACGACTTTTCAAAGTACAGTGTCGTTGGGATCATTAATATTTTCAGAGAGTGTCGGTTGTGATTAGAAATATGTTGTTTGTCCTGACTGAAATTGTCGTAAAAAATGTCTTAACTAATGACAAAAATGTCTTAAAAAATGTCTTAACAACAAAAATGTCTTTACAAATGTCTTTACAAATGTCTTAACTAAAGACAAAAATTCTCACATTCAGAATGTCACATTCCCTCCACTTTTTTTTTAACAAACAAATTTTGTCTTTTGAAAGACATTTTTTTGTCGTTAGTTACAACAAATTTTCTTTTCCTCTCTATGACACTGCCCATCAATTCTGGAGTTGTGTCGTACACAACGGACATTAATAGTTTTTTGTCGTATAATCTATAGAAAATATGTCGATCATGCATTCAATTACTTATTTTTGTCTTTCATAGGACAATTTTTTGTCGTTTTCCCTTTGAACATATGGCCCTTAGTGAATGTTTAAGAATTGTCGCTAAAATTCACGACAGGTCATATTTATAAAGAAGAAAAGTCAAGTTTATAAATACCTCGATCTGAGAATATTCTGAGAAAATTTGCAGAAAATCTGCACCTGTGACTACTTTTTTGCATATATAGCTGTCACTATGGAGGAGATTAATAAAACTGGAGTTAAACGGACAGTAATGTCCCATAAAAAATGCTTATAGTTTTGTAGAGCTTAAAAAAATAAACTATATGCCACAAATCCTCTTTCTCAAACCGCTATGGTTTGAGAGATACTCGCATTCAAAGTTCCCCCTTCCCTCCCCTTCTCCTGATGTCAGCTGTAAAGCTGACAGGAGGAGATTCAAGTCGGCCGGCTCGAGGAGGCTCTTCAGCAGAGCCGAATTTGCATTATTTAAAAAGAATTAATTAACTGGAACTGTCTACAGTGTGATTGCAAACTAGACACACTTTGTAGACCTTTCCAATGAAGTAATTATTTTCCAATAACGTGATTTCGGCTCTGCTGAAGAGCCGCCGGGTGGTCCCTGGACTGGAATCTCTTGCTGTCAGCAGAGCACTGACGTCAGGAGCGGGGGAAGGAGAAGGGAACTTTGAATGTGAATATCTCTCAAACCGTAGCGGTTTGAGAGATAGGATTTGTGGTATATACTTTATTTTTTTAACCACTACAAAACTATAAGCATTTTTATGGTACATTACTAACCCTTTAAGGGAAATCTAGTGTAAAAATGGCGTTAAAAACGCATTTGGTATTTATAAGAATGATACCACCTTAAGAGAACGCAATGCTGGAATGGCGCACTGAATTTATAAAAAAATGTTACTACTTGCAACAGTTTAGCTACAGAATTTTAACGACATGTCTGACCTGTTCTTATTTCGGAACGTTTCAGACTCGTTCCTAAAAATCGTTTTATAAATACCAACACTCCCTATTAAGATTTAATCACTAAACCTGTCTTTATTTTTGACACAATTAACGAATTGTTTATAAATACTTTGAGACACATTTCTTATTTGGACAAAACCATTTCTACTCCAGTTTTCAAAAAAAAAGTCAACTGATTGGAGTTAGCAAAAATGTTGCTAAACATTTATATATATCCCTATGTTACTTTACAACGATTTTACTGTCAGTTTCTTTATAACTCCAGTTTTATGTCTCTTCCTATGGCCCATATTTATGAAAGCAAACTGGAGTTATTTTGGAGTAAACCAACTGCAACATAAGGGAACCACTAAAAATTCCAGTTAAAGAGATAGTAAACCCCCCAAAAAAACTGTTAGCGAAATGATAGGAATAATAAAAAAATACATAACGCCCTTATTCCTATCTCTCAAACCGTTATGGTTTGAGAGATGTAAGAAAATTAAGACCTCCGCTCCCTCCCCCTTCTCATGTGTCCGTTGTATAGCGGACGTCATGAGATCCTGCTTCTGGGACCAGACGGCGGCTCTTCAGGAGCGCTGTCATTGAGATATCTAAGTATAATTCCTTCATCGGAATGGTCTACGTGTGCCTGGCTTGAAAGCACGCATTGTAGACCATTCCGATGAAGTTATTATAGTTAGATATCCCCATGTCAGCTCTCCTGAAGAGCCGCCTAAAGTGGGTCAACCGGATTCTGCCTCTGACAGCTTTACAGCTCGTCAGACAGAAAGGGGAGGAAGCGGGGGTCTTTATTTTCTTATATCTCTCAAACCAGATGGGAATGAGGGCGTTAAGTATTTTTTTAATTATTCCTATCATTTCGCTTACAGTTTTTTGGGGGTTTACTATCCCTTTAAATTCAAGTGGAATGCTAGATAGGTCTCTAGTATTAAAGGGGTCAAAAAACTCTATTCAAATGCATGGAAATATAGGAAATTTTATTTGTCCCCTATGGTGAAGTTGGTTTACTTCAGAATAACTCCAGTTTGTGACCATATCTGTACTACTGTCCCTGAATGTTAGAGATGTTTTGCAAATTGGTAGTGTACTCTCTAGCATTCAGTAGATTACAGATACAGTAATGATTACACACAATTAGCTCTTATAGGAAAAATCAGACATAAATGTAATACACATGTCGCAGGGGTGTCCGCAGGGGGGGACAGAACCATAATATGACCCTCAGGCCAGTCCAACCAGCTCCTATGATTATATGGAGGGGACAAGGGTAGGGGGGGCAAGCACACAACCCCTCCGGACACCCATGTATATTTGTAAAAACGTCACTCAGATTTGTAATACTCTGGACTTATTAGTAACCCTTTAATAACATAGGGGTGAGCAATATTAACCTCTTGGGAAACAGATGGCTGTACCACACATTGCTTCAAAATGTGCAGACCACCTCATCTGGTCTCAGAGAGTTAAAGGGGAACCAACATCTTATAACGACCTATACATTTCTTAAAGTGCTTTCAAAATCACCCATATGTCATGTGGACCATTTTAGCCTTAAAACAATAGTTCATGAGGTATTTTACTTAATTTATTTGTCACTTTAGTGGAAGTTAACTAGTTCTGGCTGTAAGGGAGTGGCTGGTGTGAGGGACAATGTTAGTATCTGGCTGGCATGCTAGACAATATAGCTAACCCTTTGAGTGCCAGAGGGGTACGCAATGCGTTGTGTGCCCCTCTTGCACTCAAAGGGTTAATAATCATAAACTGAACAATAAATAAAGCTATATATCTCGTACGACTATTTAGATTAAAAAAACAGATAACATAACATGTAGGTGATTTTGAAAAAAAATTTTTTAAATCAAGTTAAGTTGCTATAAGATATTGTCCCTTTGAGTGCCAGAGGAGTAACAATGCATTGCTTAGCAATGTGTTGCATATCCCTCTGGCATTCAAAAGGTTAACATCTAGTCTGAGCTTCCCGGCATGCTGTCAACTTGTTGACTCACACAAATTCTGGTCAGTGACAGAAGCCTGAGAAGACTGCAGTCTGATTGCTGCATTCCTCTATATGACCCCTTCTGCTTCTGTACAGACGATCTGTGTCTAGTAAAAGACATATTTAAAATGCTGAACAGTGTTTGAAGTTGGCAAAGAGGAAAGACAAATCAGTCAGTCAGTAAAGAGTTTTATGGAAGATTTTACACATAAAATACGGTTGTATTGTTTAAAAGAAAAATGGCATAAAAAATAAAAAAGAAGAAAAATCTAGATCAAATCAATATTTGTTGTGACCAGGCTTTGCCTTCAAAACAGCATCAATACTTTTGAGTGCACTTGCATATAGTCAGGTGTATGATTAAATGATTATATCACACAGGTGCTAATGACCATCAATTTAATGTGAGATGAAACACATCATTAAATAAAACAAAAACACCTGTGTAGGAGGAATAAAATTGGGTGAGGAACAGGCAAACTCAGCTAACAAGGTGAGATTGCTGAAGAGAGTTTAATGTCAAAAAGTCATACACCATGGCAATACTGAGCACAGCAATAAGACACAAGGTGGTTATACTGCATCAGGAAGCAGTGATTTAAAGGAAGACGGGGTTTCTAGATGTGCTGTCCAAGGTCTTTTGAAAAAGCGCAAAGAAATAGGCAATGCTGAGGACTGAAGACACAGGAAACGTAGGAAGGAAATTGGCAGAAAACAGTGGGACCTTGGTACACCCATGTACTGTCTGGAGAAGTCTGGTCAGAAGTGGTCTCCACGGAAGACTTGCGGCCAAAAAGCCATACCTTCAACATGGAAACAAGGCCAAGCGACTCAGCTATGAACAAAAACACAGGAACTGGGGTGCAGACAAATGGCAGCAGGTGTTCTGGACTGATGAGTCAAAATTTTAAATATTTGGCTGTAGCACAAAGCAGTTTGTTTGTAGAAGGGCTGGAGAGCGGTTCAAGAATGAGTGCCTGCAGGCAACAGTGAAGCATGGTGGAGGTTCCTTGCAAGTTTGGGGCTGTATTTCTGTTGGGGATTTGGTCAGAATTAATGGCATCGTCAATGCTGAGAACTACAGGCAGATATTTATCCATCATGCAGTATCATGAGGGAGGCATCTGACTGGCCCCAAATGTATTCTGCAGCATGACAACAACCCTAAATATACAACCAAAGTCATTAAGAACTATTTTCAGAGTAAAGAAGAACAAGGATCTTGGAAGTGATGGTATGGCCCCCACAGAGTCCTGATCTCAACATCATTGAGTTTCTCTGGGATTTCATGAAGAGAAAGAAGCAACTGAGACTGCCTAGATCCACAGAAGAACTGTGGTTAGCTCCCCAAGATGTCTGGAGCAACCTACCTGCCGAATTCCTTAACAAACTGTGTGCAGGTGTTCCTAGAAGAATTGATGCTGTTTTTAAGGCAAATAGGTGGTCACATCATATATGTGTATTTGCTGGTACTCTGCCTCAAGCGAAAAGTTTTGGACCAATGTGTCATCCCAGTCCTTACGTATGGCTATAAAACATGGACACTAAATACCAAAGCCATACAAAACTGAAGATTAATCAGTGAAATATGGAGCAGCGAATTTTAAAAATAACAAAATGATACTGACAAACGTGTGCATGGATTCGTTAGCAAACAAAGGTCTATGCATCATTGAAAGAGTAAAGAGACTGAAATGGAAATAGGCATGCCACATGAAGACATGACGGAAGATGGACCAAGTGAATTTTGGAATGGATTCCACTCGATACTAAATGCCCAAGAAGATCAAAGACAAGATGTTTACATGAATTTACCAAATTTGTTAGTACACAGTGGCAACAACAGGAACTGGACAGAAGTTGTTGGAGGCTTACTGAGGAGGCCCTCATATTGTAGTGGATCGACAACAGCTTAAGATGATGATGATGATATAGATACATCTATCTATATTTGTATGTACCAGTTACCAGTATGTACCAATACAGGCTATTGTTTAACCCACTGGATGCTAGGGAGCAATGCCTTGGAGACTTCTCTTGTGAGTAGTGGGGATGTGACCATGGGTGGCATGAAGGGCACCTAGAATGCCTTGCCTAGGGGTGCCTAGGATGTAAATCGAGCTCTTAGGCTAACGAAAATGGAGTTAAGCTGATAGATATGTATAGTCACCCAAATGTCCAGCCACTGCTAGAATCCCAAACAGCTGTACTCACAGCCACCTCGTCTGAAGTAGCTTCAAGGAAAAATTGAAGCTCCCAGCAATGTGTGGAGAAAAAAGTACTTTCTTTCAGAAACTACACAATATTGGCAGAAAAGTACCCTTTTATGATCAGAGGATATATTTTCTCTTTAATGTCTGCTCTGTTATTTATGAGTGTGTTATTGTCCCTTAAAGTTTTGCTTGGATCTAAGCACAATCAGTTGAAATCAGCATTAAAGGAATAGTAATGCTTACAATGTCTAGGTCTCATTGCATTCTAGGTATTAAAGAGTATGGCTGATGTTTTAAAGGAGAATCACATCTTAAGAATAAGGGGCTCTAAATATGTGTAACAGAAGGACATACCTAAGTAGGTGTCCTTCAACCAGCAGTCAGGTATATGTATATACTACAGTATATACGTCCGTGCAAATTATCTGTTTAAAATCTGATAACAAATATTTGTCTCTATTGCAGTCTGTTGTTTGTTGCGCCAAAATGTGACCAAGAGGCAGGCTTGAACAGAGATCATTGGTTAAACAAAACTTCACATAAAATGCAAAAACAGCATACCTGACCACTGTATGAAGGACACCTACGTAAGTAACTTCATCTGTCGTACAGTTATTTCGTTCATAAATCCCCCTCCCTCCTCTTTTTCTGTCGACAGCTGGTCCTCCTGAGAAACATCTGGCCAGCCCACCAGTTCATGCCTATGTGTGAGTAGTTTAAATGTTTCCTTTGCAGTGACTAAAGCTCATTTGCAAAACTCAGACTGTGCACAGGAGGCATTAAGACATGTCAGTTGTTCTATAGCATTGGCTAGTCCCCTACAAATATAAGCATTACAATTTATTTAATTAAAAAGAAAACATACCTCTGAGAGCATGGCATACTGCCCTCTTCTTCCCATGGTGATGGTCAGAAGGTCATAGACAGCCGAAGCATTCTTAAGGCTCACAGCGCGATCCTCCTGCTGGTCTGGAGCACGACTGATAACAGCATCTCTGTTTGCCTATTTTAAGACAAAATATCACACATCGAGGTTGTTGTTAGTGAATGACGTCTGTAATAGAAAAAATAGTTTACTCTGTCTTTTACTCATTCTTCTGAAAAGGTACATGTATAACAACTGGAGTTGCAATATGGCTGAAAGTTAATTATTTGAAGTTTTGAAAATGGCATTTGTTGTATCAGTTGTAATTAGTAAATCCAATGGATGCTCAAGAGGTCTTCAATGCACTGAAAAGCAATGCTTTGGGGACTGGGGAGATGCAAGGTTCCCACAAGACCCAGGTATGGGTCAATCTATTATAGGCAGTATGCAGAAAACAAAAAGAGGGTTTTAGTCTTACTTGTTAAATCCTTTTCTCTTTGTCTGTACAGGTTACTGGTAACTCTGGGTAGGAGATCTGCCCCTTTAAGTAGGCAAGAACAATTCTAGAATTGATTGCAGGGGGTGGCGCCTACCTTCCCTCCTTAGCTGCAGCTAGCCAACCAGCTCCAGAAATATTTGAGATACTAACTATTGACTAGATAGTGGAAGGGAAAGAAGACTCCTGTGAGCATGACCCCGAAGGACCCCCACGGTCTGCCACAGGAGAGCCAAGCATGGTCCCTTGACAGGGTGGGAGACCAGTAACCTGTATGGACTAAGAGAAAAGGATTTAACAGGTAAGACTAAAATCCTCTTTTCTCTGTTGTCCAATACAAGTTCTGGTAACTCTGGGATGTCCAACCACTGAGTTTCCCAGAGGGGGAAGTAAGGCAAGGACCAGGTTCAAGACCCCCAAAGTCACCAGAGCAGATATGAACCATCAGATCAGAGACAGCCCAACAAACAATGAAGTGTCAATGGACAATGAACAGGGGTAACAACACCCCAACTATTACACAGCACACTGAACTAGAGCCAACGGGGCTCAACGTGAAGGAAGCAGAAAGAACCAAAGAAAATCCTAGACAGGCAAGACTGCCTCCAGGATTTTCCTCCCAAAGCTGGCGTCAGAAAATGCCTGCACATCAACACGGTAGTGCTTCGAAAAGGAGTACACAGACGATCAAGTGGCAGCCTTGCACAACTGATCAGCAGAGGCCTGATTCTTGTAAGCCCAAGAAGCCCCAGTAGATCTAGTAGACGTGACCCAAAAGGGAAAAGGCTTCTTCCTGAGCTTGTACGCCTTACAAATAGTGGACTTCATCCAAGATGCAATAGTCACCTTGGATGCAGGTCTTCCTGTCCTGGGACCCTCAGGGATGATGAACAGCGCGTCAGATTGTCTGACAGACTCAGTGCGATGTACATAAAACTTGAGAAAACGCACCAAGTCTAACAAGTGGAGATCCCTCTCCTTGTCAGAGGTGGGGTCAGGGCAGAAAGAAGGTACCACAATCTCCAAAAAACACTGAACCAGCAGGGAAAGTGTAAAAAAACCCCAAAAGATGCAAAACCAGCAGTTAAAGGGTTAATTGCCACATAAACCTGCTCCAAACACCCAACAGACATACATGTAGGCCCAATGAGTGCAGGAGTGTGCAATAGGAACTCCAAATGAAAAACCCCTGTGCGGAGGGGCACTGTGGGACATGTGGACCTGCAGCACTCAAAGGGTTACTCACCTTTCCTGCAGATCTTCTGTCTTCAGATTACCATGTATTAAGAAGAAGCCTCGGTGGGCAACTCCTGAGGAAAGAACTTAAACCCAAGATTTCCCCCCCCCCAGGGCTTAAGGTCCACAAAAAGCACATGGATACTGAGCTAGCCACATCTAAGGGCATTGTCAGTTATGGTAATCCGCCTAATGGTGGTATTCCATTTCTAACAGAAAAAATAAAAGAATTTCTAAAACTATAGCGGAACTGTTCTCTTGCCTGTGTCTTCACCAAGGAGCAAATCTTTCTGAAGCTGGCTGGCTAGCTTCAGCCAAGGAGGGAAGGTAGGCTCCACCCCCTGCAATCAATTCTAGAATTATTCCTGCCTACTTAAAGGGGTGGATCGCCTACCCAGAGTTACCAGTAACCTGTATTGGACGACAGAAAAAGACAAATTATTCCAGCCAAATCAAGTGTACCACAGAGGGAAATAAAATTCCCCATTTATTAAATGGGGGTCCAAACACCTTGGTGTCTATTTAATAGATTAGAGGAATGCCAGCAGACAGCAAACTGTTTTTGCACTGTATTAAGAACTGAATAGCTCCAATCCTTATAGCCTTGTCAGGGAGACGTTTCCCATGCCTTCCTTACCTGCAGACCTGAGCAGCAGCTGCTTCTTGTTTCTGCAGACAAACATTGTATTGTTACACTCAGGACTGGGTGTAACAACATGATATCAGCCACTACTCAGGTCTGCAGGCAAGAAAGGGATGGGAATGGCATGTAGATGCTAATCAGTGCACAGAGCTGGCACTGCGATAATCTATTTAACAGATTACCCCACCCCTGAATGCTATAGAGGTCCCTAATGTATTGTGAGGTAATACAATGGAGATCTATCTAGCATTCAAAGGGTTAAATGCTCCATTTAAATCAATGGTATTTGAGGAATTATTTAAACCCTCATGGTGCATTTGGCATATTCTCCAGAATTGCTTATCCTTCACTTTTTGCATCAGGACTTATTAGTGGACTTTGCAGTCTGAATTTATCATTACTAGTGGAGAGATTAGCACCATTACACGTGCAAACCCGGTAAGAAGACCCAGGACTTTAGTTCAGTGAAGCAGCACCTAAAAATGCAAATGCCACTAAAGCAGTGTTTGGCAACCTGAGGTCTTCTGGTAGCTGTAGACTACAATTCCCATAAGTCCTAGCTAAGAAATGGCTACCTGGTAATGAGTTGTAGTTCACAAATCTTGGTTCTTACATTGCCCACCTCTGATCTAAAAAGTTGACAGTAATAAATGAAGTAGAATTAAAGGGATAGTAATGTTTCATAATAAAGCAGCTCTAATTAATCATCATAGCATTTGGACTTTGGAGAGTGTTATTTCAATTCTGTCAGAGTTGTAGTTCAAGAGTAATTCAATTACAAAGTGTCCCCCTCCTGCCCCTTTTACTAATGTAACACTGTCCAGCCAGGTCAGAAGGGAGGTGCCCAGGTAGACTGCAGAGAGGGACAATCTTCAATTAAGATAAGGGAAAAACCTGAAAAACTTGTCAAAGGGAGCAGGGCTTTCATTGTTCTCATAGGAAGAAGATTGTCCCCTGCTGTTATCTGTCTGGTCTTACAACCAGATTCCACATCTGAGAAGAGATGGCTTACACTAGGTAAAAGGGGCGGGAGGGGAAACTTTGCTTGTGAATATCTTCAAACCATAAAGGTTTGAGAAATGAGACTTATATCGTTCTTCGTGTTTTTTTAATGCCTACACAATAAAATAAAGATAAAACAAAGTATTACTATCCCTTTAACTCTAGCATTAACACTAGCATTTTCATCAATATATATATAGAAAGTGGAAGCACCAACCTCTTTGGGGTCTTTTTTAATAAAATCACACTTTAAAAGCTCAGAGAAACACCAGAGGTTATGATTGAATTTATTGTAATTAATAATGATAGAATAATTTTGTGCCTAAAAAAACTTGCACTTCTTATAAGAAAACTCACATTGCACAAACAAAAATTTGCATTGCTAATAAACGTTAATGAAAATTTGCATTTCTGCAAGTAATATGTCATTTCTTCTAACAAAAGTTAGCAATAATAACATATTACAATGCTACATGTATTTAGATGCAATTTTTTAGCTAGACACAATTAGAATTTTTATAGCGACAATTACATTTTTTAGTGCTTTGCCAAGCTGCCCCATTGGCATCTGTTCACCTCCACTCACTTTCCAGACATTGTCCAGCTAGGTGTGCAGATGCCAGTGGATGCTTCACCAAGCTGCCCCTCTGGCAGCCATTCATATCCGCTCACAGTACCAGACACTTCATGGCGAGGGGAGTGGATGCCAATGGGGCAGCCTGAGGAAGCACCCGCCCTCATCCGAGAAGCTAATCTCATGTATGACAAGATAGCATTTCCACTGAGGTCTATTACAATATCCAATATCAGTTGCCTTGCAACCTCAACTATAAAGCAGAGCAACTAAAACTGTCACTGTGCATACAGGCTCAATACTTTGAGATCTAAATTGCCATCATATCAAAGCTTTATAACTATTATTATTTTGAATGTGGTTATTTCACAGTGTAAGAGATTAAAGCTACAATTTCTGTTTACATGCAAACAATGTCACAAGAAGGTCTATAAAATTTTGGGGACGCTAGAAATGAAGATTACATCACCAATGGGAATGTTTAACCCCTTGGATGCTAGAGATGTGTCCCACAGCAATTTGTTGGAAATCTCTCTACCATCTGAACTGTTAAAGCAAAGGTAAGTAAGCAACCTTTGGCGTTCTGCCTGGCTGGATGGAGATGGTGGGATTTGTAGCCACCACCCACCTCTGGTCCTCGAGGGGTTAAAGCACAGCTCTCATACCACAAACAATTATCACAATGTTTTTACCCATTTCAGTGCCACAGGGGTATGTAATGCATATCCCTATGGCACTGAAAGTGTTAAAGGAGGGCAGATGCTTTTACAGCTCTCCAGAGTAGGGACAGTTAACTGTCCTCTGGCTCCACAGGGAGCTACAGGGAGATCCCAACATCACCAACTTCAGGTTAATGATGTTGGGACTATGACAGCAGAAGCACCTATTAGTGAATGGGGAGATGTGCCACCATAACATATAAACCCACCCACATGAATACAACAGTGCTCATTAACCCTTTAGGGACAAGAGGGGTGTGCAATGCATTGCTTCTCAATTTGTTACATACTCCACTGGTCCTTAACCCTCTGAGTGCCACAGGAGTACGCAACGCATTGCACTCTGGCACTCAAAGGCTTAACCTGCATTTCCATATACATATGAACCATTGTCGATGTAGTGAATGCAAAGTTAAAAACCTGTCAAGGCATGGCATATTCATGGTGATATTGGCAGATTGTGGTGGATTGACTGGGATATGATGGCAAAGACACCTTAGTGCATACTGTCGATATGCCATCGCCAGAATTTGCCACCATATCCCCATCCTGGTCATTATCATCCTTTTGTGCATCTCAACCCAGGTGAACTATAGGCTAACTCTATGACCACTAGAGGGCACTGTTGATGAAAAAAAGAACAATTACAAACCTGGCACACTTTGTAGACAGTTCCAATGAAGTATTTATTTTTAGATAGCACTATTTCGGCTCTGCTGATGAGCCGCCAGCCAGTCCTGGGACCAGGATCTCATGCTGTCAGCTAGAGTGCTGACATCTGTGAAAGGAGCAGGAGGGGGGAACTTTAAAAGCATATGTCTATCAAACTATACATGTTTGAGAGACCGGACTTACATCATTTCATTTATTTTTTTTAAATCTACAATATTAAATGTTGTTAAACACAACCATTACTATCACTTTCAGCACCACAAAGACCACCAACATTCTCTAACCCTTTCAGTGCAACAGGGATGTGGCAATGAAAGGGTTAGAACAGAAAAGCCATTGGCATGGGAGATTAAGAAATGGAGAGAATAGCTTATCTGCCATTCTGCACTTACAGAATCAGCTCTTCAGTGGGCTATATGCCAATCAGCTGATTCATGTAAACAAAGGACTTGCAAGGCTCTCCACAATCAACAGTGGAAATGCTTTTACTTTCCTAACCCTTTCAGTGCCACGGGGTGTGCAGTTGCTTCACAGAGAGCTATGGCAAGATCCCATATTCACAAAATTCAGGTTGGTAAAATGAGGACTTTGATCTCTGACAGCACAGGCATCTACAGGAACTTACTGCACATGGTGAAGAGCCATATTAACATATAGACACCCCCCCCCCCCACAGGGCCCTATTTACATCCCAGGCACTCCTAGGCAAGGCACTCTAAGTGCTCTTAGCTGGGACGAAAGAAGTGCTACTTGGGGTACCTCAGGGATCTGTACTAGGGCCCATTCTTTTTAATATTCTTATTAGTGATATTGCAAAAGGTCTTCAAGGTAAGGTATTCCTTTTTGCAGATGATACCAAGATCTGTAATAGGGTAGACATTCCAGGGGGAATAAGCCAAATGACAAATGATTTATGTAGACTAGAAGAATGGACAAGAGTGTGGCAGATGCAGTTTAACATTGATAAATTAAAAATTATGAACTTTGGACATAAAAATCCAAAGGAAAATATACTATTAAGGGTACTGTGCTGTCAGATACAACAGAGGAAAGGGATTTGGGAGTAATTATTTATAAAGACTTAAAGGCAGACAGTATAATAAAGCGGTGGGAAATGCAAGCAGGGCACTAGGTTGTATAGCTAGGAGCATTAGTAGCAGAAAAAAATGAAGTGGTCATGTCACTCTACAGATCTCTAGTTAGACCTCACCTAGAATATTGTGTACAGTACTGGAGACCCCATCTCCAGAAGGATATAGATACTCTAGAGAAAATTCAAAGAAGGGCTACTAAAATGGTGACTGGTTTACAGGAACATACATATCAGGATAGACTAAAGGATCTGAGCATGTATAGACTGGAGGAGAGCAGAGAGAGAGGGGATATGATTGAAACATTCAAATACATAAAGGGATTCAACAAAGTACAGGAGGAAAGTACATTTCAAAGGAGTAAAAATGTTACGACAAGAGGCCATAGTCTAAAACTAGAGGGACACAGTTTTAGACATAATGTAAGAAAGCTTTACTTCACTGAGAGGGTAGTACATAAGTGGAATAGCCTACCAGCATAAGTAGTATAAGTTAATACAGTGACAGAATGTAAGTATGCATGGGATAGGCATAAGGCTGTCCTTAACATAAGAAAAGAGCAAGGACCAAAAAAGGTTTGAGGTTGTTACAGTAGGAAAATGGGCAGACTAGATGGGCTGAATGATTCTTATCTCCAGTCAGATTCTATGTTTCCACCCATGGCCACACCTCCACTCTACACATGACCCCACTCACAGTACCATCCTTTGTTGTCACGGTTTCCCAATAACCATTCGAGAGTCAATACTGTATAGTAAAAATAATTTTAATGAAAAACTCAATATAAGGTATAACACAGAATCAGAAACTGAAAAGAGGCAGTGGGTCACGAGCCATGCTAGCAATACTATCAGAAATAGTAAGCTGCCAAGGATGGACCTCACTGCTGGAGACTAGGCCAAAGCCACTGAAAGTCTCTGCTGGAACCAGGAGCTGGAACAGAAGCCGGAACAGGAGCAGGAACTGGAACTTGATCTCCCCAAGCTGAACCTGTGAGGTGACTACCTGACTCATGCTAGTCAGAGTAGTAGCAGCGGATATCTGATTCTCGCCTGCAGTCAGACTAGGAAAAGTAGATACCTGATTCACGCCTGCAGTCAGTATAAAAGAGAGTCTACCAGTGCCCCAGGTCCGCAACAAATTGGATGTCTGCTAAGAACGGGAAACCAACAAAGAATAGTCAGACAGAGCCACAGGTCAGTACCAGAAGGGGTAGTCAGACAAGCCAGGTCATACACAGATCAGATAGTCAGCCAGAGCCACAGGTCTGCACCAGACTGGGTGTTTGGTATACAAAGGATAAGGCAAGAGAATAGTCAGACAGAGCCACAGGTCAGCACCAGAATGGATGGTCAGACAAGCCGGGTCATACACAGTTCAGATAGTCAGCCAGAGCCACAGGTCTGCACCAGATTGGTGTCCTCCATACACAAGGAATAGGCAGGAGAATAGTCAGACAGAGCCACAGGTGAGCACCAGAATGGATGGTCAGACAAGCCAGGTCACACACAGAGTCCAAGGAGATAGAACTGTATTGTACAACAACGCAAGGGCAACTGAGAGTTGGCTCAATTCCCCTTTAAAGGCCCAATCAGGGAAGAATATGGGAGGAGATATCAGTGCTACAACATAAAATCCCACACTGTGTCATTCTGCCGCTTCGCGCCAGTAAACAACGCATCACGCCATGATGCTTCAATCTAGCGGCCTGTGCCCGCATCAAACTGAAAGTCAACAGCAGATAGCAAGAGGATATGAACTCCCAATCTCGCCCCCAGGCGCACTTAACCCAGGCATTGTAAGCGACGCCTGGGAGGAAGCCTCCTACACATTTCAACTCTTGTTGCGTCACCGAAGGGACAGACGCTGGAACTAGGTAGGCTATGACATTTGTTTCCTGACATAGAAAATACCCTTGGCCTAAAGTGAGCCAGAACAAAAAATCTTTAACCCCTTGGTTGCTGTTGCTTTGCAGTGCATCGGTGATCTCTCTAGCATTCAAGGGGTTAAATAATAGCCCGCAAAAGGGTATAAAACAATTCTGATCGTAAGTTTGGCAAAAACAGCTGAGGCCCCACTCAAATTTTGGCGCTCTGGGCAGTTGCCTCCTCTGCCTATGGGGAAATCCAACCCTTCAGGAATGGCTCATTAAGCTGCATTTAAATATGCAAATGAGCCATTGCAAAATCATAATCCTGGCAAAGACATAGTTGATTCATGGTGACAATGGCATGTCTGTAGCGGATTCACGCCAAAGACATTTTAGAGCATATGTTGAGATGTAATTGAAGAAAATAAACCATCATATCTATAATCTGGACCCTTATCGACCTTTACTTCATCTCCCCCAGGATTTCTCCATCTGTATTTCTGGTAGAAATGCCCCCAACTTATCATGTAATAGGTAACAATGGACTCCATCACCCTGAGAATTTGTCCCTTCACACTAAGACCCACAGATGCTGGCTGAGAAATCCTTAAAGTCCTAAAGTCAAACCCTGTGAGTTTCCAGGCATGTACAAGACAAGTCATAGAACTGCTACTTACTATCAAAGGACTGTAAACCCAGAGATTAAACAAAAACAAAACAATATACCTAATCTGTATGTTATGACATGAAAACTCAGAGACAATGTAACAAGTAATGATAGTAAACTCACTGACACAGTTATAAGTAATGAGAATAATAAAGTCTATTTGTTGCTGCAGCAACACTTGAAAACAGTATCAGTTGTGAATCAACCGGCCTTGTGTATAATGGCAAAATTCACTGGTTCAGGTGCAAGCAAGTTTCCCCATGGGGGTAAAATAAAAATTCCCAAAAACACCCATAATTTTAGTTTGGGCTTTTAACCCTTTGAATTCTAGAGAGGTCTTTAGCATTCAAGGGGTTAAACACTCATTTAAATCAATGCAAATGCTTGTCCCATGCTGCAACTTTCCTACTACAGAAAGATAACGCAGCTACAAATCTGTAGTATGGGTCTCCATGGAATTCTACTGAATTCACATATCACAGGTAGGTGCATTTTCTCTGCAATATTCTCACTTCTGTTTATATTGAGGTAATATAATGCTGGGGATTCCTTGCTACACTGTAGTACCACTAAAACACATCAATATTTTCAGTTACTACAAAAATAAATCATGCTACAAAAGTCCCTAGTGTGAAAGTGCTGATACAGGTCTAACACCCCAGTTGTAAAACTACTCCCCACATCGATGGAAACACCTGGATGTGTTAACTTGCACTAACAATGAAAACAAGTTCTACCAACTTAGCCCTTTGAATGCAGTGCTTTGGACATCCCTCTGACACTCAAAGGGTTAATATTAGACTTTCAACTCATAGTGAACCCTTAAAATGATTACGGTATATTTGAAATACATTTTTGCTGATTAAAACAAGATTTCTCTATAACTGGGAGATGAGTTTCTCAAACTTTATTATATTACAAACTTGTATTTTTCTTAGATTTATGTTACACATTTGTTTACTGTCAGGTATTGTTATTGTGGTCTATGCAAAGTTAAAGGTAGCAGTTGCAAGCAGTCCAGAGATAGAATTCACAAAAATTCCCAAGGAAATGCATCTCTGCAGAAGGAATAACTTTTTAATGAAGCATTCCCCAACAGTGAGAATTTATATGTTTCCTAAGAATACTTTGCTACCACTTTATTGTCGAGACAACTGCTATAAGATTGCATTGTTGTGTCAATTGCTGTGACTAGAGATGGGCGGAGAGTTTAGCCCTAAACAATCAGCAGAAACTAGGACCTTCCTCTTCCCTCATGAATTCCATCACAAAGGCTGTGGTTGATGATGTTTGTACTTGTTTGTGCGTGATGTTACGCATGTACCAGAAGGCTAAGCCCATGAAAATCAGTCGGCCTAAACTTCCCCCCACAAAATTCTATGTTTTCAACTGAATTATCTGTCTGTGGGAACATCTAATAAAAGGAGAAATATCTCTTGCATTGTAAGGAAATTGTTGTAGGAAGAAAAATTAACTTTTTGCCCATCTCTAGATTTTTTTTTTTAAAGAGATTTAAACACAAGCTTTATTTCTCCAAGTATTGTGGGTACCCATGTTTTACTTCTTAGGAAAAGCACTACAGCATATTTTTTCATAATTAGGGTATTAGGGAGGACATGCAAACAGGATAGACTTGCCAGGCAGGCCCTCAGACATATTATACAAACAAAGGCACACCACATCTTGCATAATTCTGCTGAGGGATAGAACCGCACACTAAGAACAGGTCCTGGGAAGTACCCCCTGCCTGTATTACAATAACCCTAGAGGTATTAGGACCACAGGCTGAGAAACACAGAGGGAAAGTTGTGCAATTCTGAAGCAAGCCACATGCACCAATGAGAACAAATAACAAGTCACTGAATTCCCATTGATTTCAATGTATCTGTTAACTCCTTGATTGCTAAAGAGGTCCCCAACGCATAGCGAAACAATGTACTGGAAACTACTTTAGCAGTGAAGGGGTTAAAAGTTCCATTAAACATACCTCCCAAGTGTCCCTCTTTAGGAGGGACGGTCCCTCTTTTACACCCAAATCCCTCTGTCCCTCTTTCCCACCTTGATGTCCCTCTTTTTAGGAAATCAGATTGTGTGGTATGTATATAAATGTATCACACTGCTCTATAGCAATAAAACTCACATTATTGTTTGTTTAAACATCCGTATATGTGTTTATAAATTAGTCTGTGTAAATAAAATACTTTGGTCTTGTTATAAGCCATTTATAGGTTATACAAGGAGCTGTCAACATGTCATGAAATAGCTTAAAAATTCTCGGTAATGCCCTGGCCACCAGCTACGTCCCCAGCAACACTGCCTAAAACACAAGTGTCCCTCTTTGGCAATTTGAAATGTTGGGAGGTATGCATTAAATCAATAGATATTTCCAATTGTTCCCCATGGTGCAGCTAGTTTGATCCAGTACTGACAACTTTCCTTGGTAATCAACTTCACTGTGTTACATAACTCTGCCATAAAATTATTATAGTTTACAAAATAAATCCTATACAATCAGGAGCTCATACGATCTCCAAATGCAGGTGACTAAGAGAAATTTATTAGAAACAAATAATTAATAGTACAATAAAATATATTAATCAAAAATAAGAGTAACAGAGAATCCTCAGATTAAAAACATGTAAAAACAATAATTAGGACAATGGGATACACAATTCATGTACACACCCATATACACTAAGTAAGGTAGCTAATCAGTACTCCACATTGTACAATGTACCACATATCTATAATTACTATACGTCTAACATAAATTACATCTGACAATGCTACTAAAGTGCAAAAAGTATAAGTGTAGAAAAGTGCTGTGAAATATAGTTAAAAAGGTGCTAAGGGAGTAGAGAACCAAATAACCATGATCAATAGAAATATAAACAGCAAAAATATAATTATAATAATCAAAGTGTATCAAAGGTTAGAAAAAGATTCAGCAAAGAGCCTTCAATTTGATCCCAATTTGTATTGCAATTCCTGTGGCTTCTTGAGGGGTTCAGGGGAGTCTGAGCCAGTACCTAGCAATGTCCCTGATGTTACCCAAGATTTACAGGCACAAATACATTCATGACAGTTTTCATTTAATATTATATTATAGCTATTAGCTAAAGACCACTTTGCTGAAAATTCCCTTTGTGTAACGTGGTGAGAGGAGACACCGTTTAATTTAGCACATGGAAGGCAGAATAATAGGGTTTTCAGTTGGGTCCTTGTATCTTACCATAGATTCACTGATCAAAAGAAGCAGCAGAGCCTCCTCAATGTTGTCCTGTGGGCAATACAGGCTGTAAACAAACACATTTGAAAAATGAGGTTATTATCACGGGTCTTTGTTTTTTTAAAACTACTCTTACATTCAAGCCCAGTAACGTGAAGCAAGTTTATGCATGATTCATGGGCTACTCAATACCTTAATTCAGCTCCACATAATTAATGACTGTAAACATACATTTGGGTTATTTACTTTGATCTACTGTGAGATTTGGAATGCTAAAATGTAACCATTTAGATCATTCTCCCAGACTGGTTTGCAACCATTGGTTTAGCTCCTTGGATCTCCATCCTAGAGATATATCCAACACATTGCTTTGTAATGAGTTGGATATCTTTCTAGCATTCAAGAGGTTAATATATGTAAGAACTCTACTTCAAGGTTCTCAATTCTCAAGACACTGCATGTTTCTGCTTATTAGGACAAAAATGCTTTAGAGATGGTTCATTTAAATTAACAATCATTCCTAGGGTCAGTAGTGCAAACGTATCAATATTCAAAGACAGCCAGTGAGAGTTAATGCCTTACTTATCTCCTGAGTGAGTCTGTGGTTTTTGATTCAGAATGTGATTAGCAAAAGAATGATCTTCTTTATTTGTAGATTGTTCCACAGGACCTTTCAGGGGACACCAATAGCAATTTTCACTTAGGGAATGTAGAAGAACTTCAGCCAGCTGTTTTGTTGCTGCCTGGCAAAGAATGAAAAAGCAAAGAAAGATTAGTAAACGAATGCAATACTTTTGTAATCTTCTGAATAATCTGTTCTGTGTGTTTTACAGCTGTGTTGATAGCAGTTATTAAACACTTTGAGTACCAGAGGGGTACGCAATGCATTGCTTTGCAATGTGTTGCGTACCCCTCTGGCACTCAAAGGATTAAAGATACAAAAAACTTCAATGTTGACAATAATGTTGACTAATTTGGAACAAACTAAGCCGGAACCCATCAGAACCAGATCATTACAGACTCAATCTTTCCCTCTCTCACTATCTATAAATAGATATATAGATATAGATATATGAAATGTACTCAGCCTGGATGAAGGTCCAGTGAAGGACCAAAAACGTTTGGCTCTCTATGATGTGAATAAAGAGTTACATGACTGAAGAATTCCAGATGTGTGCTGTCCCTGTCCACAACCCGGGATCCCCAGGATGAGTACATTTCATATATCTATACTTATGGGACAAGAAACACCATTTGCTTATCAGCATTATCAATTTAATTTCTAATTTGTTATGTAGTGTGTGCCAGTGCCTTACTAGATATTGTAGATATATATATATATATAAGAAAGCATCATTACATAAATTATGTCTCCCTCAAGAGACACACACACCCTGGGGCGGCAGTAAGGAGGAGATATTCATACCTCCTCCTTACTGCCATTCCTGGAAATACAGGAGGTAATTTTTTTATTTTTTTTTTTAAATTGTTAATGTAACTGAGTTAAAAGCCTTTGAAATTTTACCTTGTGACATCAGTGGTTGGTTCTCTGAGTTACAGCTCAGTACTGAATGGCTGTCAGTCACCTCCTCCCCCATGGTGATTCCTTCCTACCTTTTTCTTGGACACACAGTTTGCATCCACATGACCTGGACACGCACTGGAAATTGAGCGCGCCAGGTTACATGAATGTTTATGTATCTGAGAAGGAGGTGGGAAGGAGGCACAACAGTGGAGGAGGAGGGGAGGTGATTGGCAGCCGTTCGGTACTGAGCTGTACCGCGGCGAGCCAGCCGCTGATGTCACAAGGTATTACTTTAAAGGCTTATAACTCCGTTACATTTTCCCTCTAAGCACTTTATTTTACCTATGAAAATTATATACCGTTTTTTACGCACAAATAGAGCTTTCTTTTGATACCACACTTATATGGATAGCCCACCACTTATTTTAGTAAAATTAAAGAAAACGGTAAAAAAAAAATGTAAAAAAAAGCCTTTTTTTTCTCTTGGGATCATCTGGGCACAATGGGTTAAATATTTATGGACACTGCATGAAAGGTATAACTGGTCAGTCATACCTACAAAATGGGCCGTTTTAAGTGGGCATTGTCTTCCCGGGGGGAAAATCCCCATGTCCCTTTTTACACTTTTTTATTGATTTGGAGGTGTGTATAACTGTATTACATGGCTACACAACAATCACACTCCAAATTTTGATTATCAACATTTTTTTTTTTTAATAACATTTTTTTCTGTAAAAAAAAATTGTGTTGTGTCTTAAAAAAAAAAAAAGTTAATTTTAGCATTGGCCTGTGCAGCTTGTTGGAGCAGCAAGAAAGAGGAGGAGTATGTGGAGTTGGAGTCTTATATGGCCTTGATTGCTGTTTTTTGATTGGTTATGTAAATGATCTGTGCTGCTATGGAGATTTCAGTAAAGGAAGATAAGCAAAATATGAAGCCTCCTCTCATGTGGTAAAATTGACCTGCATTTAGCCAGCCTCCAGCACCAGCAGTGAATGGGTTAATACCCCCAGCTGCTGCATTTTCTATAACCACTAGGTGTCTCCTCTCTGCTTCTCTGTCCCTTACTTTGATCGTTAGGGACAGACAGGTATAGGGGAGACACAGACACAGTATGTAAATCACACTGTCTCATTCATTCACAGTGCCAGTACATGGGATCACTGCTCCAGCGATCACATGACCCGGCAGTAGTGAAAGTGGCTGAGACTGAACTCTCCGGTACCTGAGCACTCAGTCTCAGCTGGGAATTATTGCAGCGTGCAATGGAGGCGTGCTGCTACCATTTAACCCATGACAGTCCAGGACTGTCATGGGTCCTTAAGGCAAAACAACCCATGATGGTCCTGGACCGTCATGGGTCATTAAGTAGTTAAAGCAAAGAAAAAAAAGACTGAAGCTGTAATGGAGACACACTGAATTAGTGATCACTTTATATGAGGTGAGCATTCCATTTTGTGTGCCATAAAAAATAAATCATTTTTATACACACACATGGACACTGCTACCTACATTCATTGAACTTCAATGTTTGTTTTTTAACCAATGCTTAATTATCCCTTTGAGTGTCCGAGGGGTACGTAATTCATTGTGTACCCCTCTGGTACTCAGAAGGTTAATGTGAGGCACAGTGACACAGGACTGTATATATTAATGTACACACTATACACACAGGATTGTATATCACATTGTACACACAGGACTGTATATATAATGTATATTAATGTACACACAGGACTGTATATGTAATGTATATATTAATATACACACAGGACTGTATATCACATTGTACACACATGATTATATATAATGTATATTAATATATGCACAGGAGTATATATAATGTATATTAATTTACAGTATACACACATGAGTGTATATATAATGGATATTAATCTACACATGTGCACATATGATTATATATATATATATATATATATATATATATATAT
The DNA here is from genome assembly GCA_037306005.1 of Rhinophrynus dorsalis. Taxonomy (NCBI): domain Eukaryota; kingdom Metazoa; phylum Chordata; class Amphibia; order Anura; family Rhinophrynidae; genus Rhinophrynus; species Rhinophrynus dorsalis. Next base: position 71,755,142 of record CM074720.1, on the reverse strand, counting down.
ATATAGTATATTAATTTACACACTGTGTACATTAATATCCATTTAATATCCATTATATATATACTCCTGTGTAACTCAGCCTCACATTAACCATTTCAGTGCCAGAGGGGTAGGCAGGGGTAGGGGATCCACTGGACCCCCCAATCTCCTCTCTGGGGTGTGCCAGATAGTGAACCAGAAACAGCTAGAATTTTATATATATCTATATATCTATCTGTCTGTCTATCTATCTATTTATCTATCTGTCTGTCTATCTATCTATCTATCTATCTATCTATCTATCTATCTATCTAATGCATTTTATTTATTTTTAACACATGCTTTCTTCTGTTTAGAAGTGAAATACAACCACGGACCTCTGAAAAAAATGTAAACAGAGATGTGGCCCTCAGGTCAAACTAATTGTCTATCTCTGCCCTAAGCTAACCTCATGTAACCTAACCTAACCCTCTTCTATACATCTAGTGCCTCTGCACAGCACCAGTAGCATTCATGATGCCCCTTACTATTTGGTGCTTCACTTTCATAGAAGCACAAAATGTATTCCAGCATCAGTTTTGCTTTAATAATCCAGATTTGTGTCTTCCTTTCATAAGAGGATAATGGGCAGCCTCTTTCATTGAGATTTCTATGCATAATTCCTCGGAGCTCTTGTACCTTTGTGCTTTCAAACTGACAAATGACACAAAGAACTGACTAGCAAGCAGGCTCATCTCTGGCTTCTTGTCATATAAACATGCAGAAAACTCCCTCCAGGCCTTTGTTATTAGCCAATATCATTTTATCATCTCAGCAAGGAATTATTTAGGCAGTTGTGCCCCAGGGTTGTACGTCTCCTCCATTTCTATAACAAAAAAAAATCTTTATATGAGGAAGGAAGAAATCAGCATCTTAATGTGGATAAAATATAAAGCATCTTCTTAATAACTTGAAATGCTTTTATGTGTGTACCGACCACTGGAGAAAGTAAAAAGCAAAGAACATCAAGTTAAACTTCTGTCCTTTTATAACCTTAAAGCGGAACTACCACGTAATACAAAGTTGCTCCCCACTAATTATGCATATGGCGACTAGATTCTTAATAGGTCTATTATCTGCCACAAGTACCAGAATCCAAAGTAATCCTCCCTTCCGGTGCCTTTCAACTCTATGAAATGCCTCCTAGAAGAGACTGGGACAGACAGAGCAGGCATGCAGACGTCTCTAAGCCAAGATGTCTGCGCACAAGCCTGGCCGCCGGTATCACAAGAAAAATTATTACTTCGGATGCTGGTACTTGTGGCAGATTATAGAACTATTAAGAAGCTAATCGCCATATGCATAATTAGTGGGGAGCGACTTTATATTAGGTGGTGGTTCCAATTTAAAATGGATCTGTCACCATCAGATAAGCTTAGCTAATTTGTAAAATAATTATAAACTGCCTAAAAGTTGTACTAGCCTTGTGTTTGCAATACAGATAGTTTTTGAGAAATTAACCTATATTCATTGTTGGTACAGCATCGTACTTTATGCTAATGTAAGGAACAGTAAACTTTTGTTTATGAAAATGTATTTGTTATAGAGTTTTTCTTGCTGAGTAAAACAATGGTACTCCTACCATTGTTATATTCAAAATTTATAACAGTTCAAATAATCAGGAAGTGAATTACAGTGCATTTACTTCCTGAAAGTTCTGACAGGAAGTGACTCAGCAGTTTCTATCACATTCTATGGAGGACTGTTTGTCAGTGACTTTCCTTTCAAATAGAGTGAAACAGAATAACTAATTGGAATTTGACCACTAGAGGGTACTGTTAATGTAACAAAAAACAACAAGGGTTTAAACTGTAATAACTCTAGAAATATGCATCTCTCGGCAGTGGGAGTACCCTTACTTTACTCATCAGGAAAAGCCCTACAATACATACTTTTTCACTAAAAAGTATACTTATTCATTAAGTTCTGTTTTAGCCATATTATCACATAAACTGTGCTACGAATTAATCTAGGCAGAGCCCACACACTGGGGTCATTTCTAACAGCACAACAAGTGGTAAGTCTGGCCATCAACATAGCTAACTAACATACTGTGCAGAGATCTAGCATATAGTGTAACACTATGCAACCAAAATCCTGATTCATTTCTCAAAAACTATTTTATAAAAAATTGCTACAGCAACATATAGGTAAATTTTAATTCCCTGTCTCACAAACTAAACATGTATTGAGGTGACATGTCCACTTTAACTCTCTGAGTGAAGTAGAGGTGCACAGCACTTTTCTTTGCAATGCATTGTGTAACCATCTGGCGTTCAGTGAGTTAAACATCTCCTGCCCGGTGAAGCAGAGAAAAGTAGATTACATAGGGGAAAATTCATCATGCAGGGAATGGCTCAGTGTGCAAGGAAATCAGAGGATTTCAATGTGCATTAGCCATTTGCCTATTCAGCTATAGCCAGATTATATCAGGCCATTGCTTATTGATGAATTAGCAATGTAAAGATAGATCTGCAAATTCCATCTGCCAGCAATTGGGGTGAATACAGACATACACACAGTGTCTGTGTGTCTATCCAGAAAGGCACCATTTCATCCATGTTTTCATCTTACTTCTCTCCCTCGCATACACAAGGCAGGCAAATACAATTAACCAGTGAAGTTCTGGATGAAGCCATATATCAATTCAACAAAATGACCAAGGAAGGGGTATTGTGTTACTGATGGCTATAAAATCATCATCTAATACTGTTCCCTCTTCCCCATTCTCACCATGTCCCATTGAGTCATCTAATCCCCAAAACAGTGTTCCCTTTCTCTATCCCATCTTGTCCTAGTAAGAGACATAATATCCCCAATATAGTGCCCCTTGCCCCCTACAACCCTCCATCACTTTCAATGCCTCCAAATATAAATATATTCAATACTAGTCCTGCCTGGGCTGTCCCCCGGAACACTGAGCAAAAAACATGAACAGGGACTGGCTTTTATATGGCAAACCCCAATTCAAATGTGTTCACATACTACCAGTGACTTGGAGATGGGGTTATACCCTAAAGTAACATGACCTCTTCCTCTTTCCATCAATGATTTCAATTAAACCAGCGACAGAGAGCTTAAGTCACGCTAAAAACACTACACTATAACCCTGCCACCCATCTCAATGCTAAACTGACTATAGATTACCTCCTCCATTCCCAGAACAGTGTGTTTTATTCAAATCTACAATGTAGGGGTTCAAAGTTAAAAAAAATATTTTTATTTATTGCCAAAATTGCCTTGAATAAAATGCAGGAGGATAATGTAGTCCCGTCATCTTTCCAATCTAATCAGATCAGGATGCAGAGTGAGTTTTTAAAGGTAATATGGGGTCTTGGGGACCATGTATGTTTTTTCATTAAAGTTAGGGCACTCAATTAACTAATCTAATAAAATAAATTATGGGGTATCCTCATCTAGGGAGGGCAAAAAGTGAGAGAAATGTCTCAAAGAAATTTTACAAGAAACAATGATTTCCCGCTTTTTTCATAAGAAAAAATAAAACATAAAAAAAACATAAAATGTTTGCTTTTTTACCACTGCCAATACATTTCCAGCATTTTTCGCTCATGTTTTCTATGACTGCAAGATTTCCCCCCTCAATACTGCTTCCTTTGAGGGTTGAATTGGAGAAATAAATAGCTGAAAGTAAAAGTTGTGAGTCCTATAACAACATGCCGTGAAAAAATTGTTAGACATTTCTGGGGGAATAAGCCAAATAAAAAATGATTTAGGTAAATTAGAAGAATGGACAAGAGTGTGGCAGCTGCAGGTTACTGTTGATAAATGTAAAATAATGCACTTGACATGTAAAAATCCAAAGGAAAAATATACTATTAAGGGTACTGTGCTGTCAGAGACAACACAGGAAAGGGATTTGGGAGTAATTATTTCTAATGAATTAAAGGTAGGCAGGCAATGTAATAAAGCGGTGGGGAATGCAAGAGGGGTGCTGAGTTGTATAGCTAGGGGCATTAGTAGCCGAAAAAGGGAAGTGGTCGTGCCACTCTTCCGATCTCTAGTTATACCTCACCTAGCGTATTGTGTACAGTACTGGAGACCCCATCTCCAGAAGGATATAGAAAATCTAGAGCGAATTCAGAGAAGGGCGACTAAAATGGTAACTGGTTTACAGGAAAAGACACATCAGGATAGATTAAAGGATCTGAACATGTATAGACTGGAGGAGAAAAGAGAGAGAGAGAGGATATAATACAAACATTCATTCAAATACATGAAGGAATTCAACAAATTGCAGGAGGGAAGTACATTTCAAAGGAGTACAAATGTTAGGACAAGAGGCCATAGTCTAAAACTAGAGGGACACAGGTTTAAATGCAATGTAAGAAAGTTTTACTTCTCTGAGAGGGTAGTACATAAGTGGAACAGCCTACCAGCAGAAGTGGTAGAAGTTAATACAGTGACAGAATTTACACATGCATGGGATAGGCATAAGGTTGTCCTGAAGATAAGACAAGACCAAGGACCAAAGGTTTGAGGTTTTTACAGTAAGAGTATGGGCAGACTAGATGGGCCAAATGGTTCTTATCTGCCGTCAGATTCTATGCTTCTATGTTAGCAGGCTGATTGTCTTTGTCCTTTACCCACAACACTAACTTCAAGCTTATATGATATTGGTAAAACAGTCCTTGAAAAAAAATATGGCTTGGGTGCAACAGATGACAACAGTTCTTTAAAGTCGCTGTTTTCGACAAAAGAAAACGAGCAGCATGTCAACCGTCAACATTTTGCCAACTTTACTATACTATAGAAGAACTGTGTAACTTATTGCTTTAATGCCATCACTGGTGGACGGGGTAGTGTGTGTGGGCACTCTATGACTCTTGTTGTCTCTAAAAAACAAACACAGTCATCATACTCCTCTGAGCATGATGGAGCAGAAAATATGACACTCAACAGCACTTCTATTCTCCTGCTGCTGCTAGTTGTGGAACCTCTGACCTGTTGATGGTGTTTATCCTAGTCAGGTGGTGCCTAGATGTGAGCTTTATTTCCCCCTGCTCACATGCTTGTTAAAGAACAGATAGCAACATACTTAACTTTTGGATTGTGAGTGAAGTATCTCCATACTGTGGACTTCATAGGTTGCAGGGTTCCTGAGGGGCTGCTGCTACTACTACTGGGGCTAGATGTTCATGCAATTGTATTACTACTGGGTGTCAAAAGTGTGGCACTTCTGGCAACAGCAGCCTAGGCACTCATCATACTATGATTGCTGATGGTAATAAACTGTGTTGCTGTTACTGCTGGTTACTCAAGGCTAGTCTGTGTGCGTGTGTGTGTCTGTGGCAGAGTGGGGCTTGTACTTGAAAGTGGTTACAAAACTGATGATGGCTAATAAAACGACTCTGTACTTTTGGGTATTTTTACTTGTCCAGGGTCAGACTTTCCAATTGGTAGGGTGGCAAATGCAAGCATGCCACCCTATGTGCTGATATAACATGTGACTCCTGAGGGGGTAAGCAGCAGGTGGGGAAGCTGGGAGAGCATTGAGGTGGGTGGAGGGAGGGAAATAGACACTATAAAACAAATTTTTGGAGGGGTAGAGTTCAGTCACATGGGGCATTAACCCTTTGAGTCCCAGAGGGGTAGGCAACGCATTGCAGAGCACTCAAATGTTAACCAAAGCTCCCATTAAATGTTAATGACAGGTTTTCTAACCAATCCTTAGACTCTATCTATAGGACTGTACTCTTAATTCACAAGATATGTAGTTATGAGTCACAGACTTCCTGGTTTAACCCAGATCCCCTTCTACGTGACAGGTGCAGTTTTGCACAACAAGGACCCTGGCTTTTCACCATCTCTGCTACCCATAGGAGCAGACATATTAAACATATTAATTGCCCTTTAAAACTTTAAGGACCAAAGGGGTGTGAACGCATTGGTCCTTAAAGTGATAGTAAAGTCCCCCCAAAAATAAAAACGAATAGGTAGAAGGAATAAAACAGTACTTAATGCCCTTATTCCTATCTCTGAAACCTTTATAAGAAAAGAAAGATCTCCGTTCTCTCCCCATCTGCCTGATGAGCTGTAAAGCTGTCAGAGACAGAATTTAGTCGGGCGACTAGACACGGCTCTTCAGGAGCGCTGACATAGAGATATCTAAAAATAAATACTTCATCGGAATGGTCTACAACGTGTGCCTGGTTTGCATGCACATGTTGTAGACCATTCTGATGAAATATTTACAGTTAGATATCTTGATGACAGCGCTCCTGAAGAGCCGCCGTCTGATCCCAGAATCAAGATCTCATGCCGTCAGCTATACAGCTGACGGATGAGAAGAGGTCAGGAACGGAGATCTTTCTTTTCTTATATATCTCTCAAACCATAAAGGTTTGAGAGATAGGAATAAGGGCATTAAGTATTGTTTTATTCCTTCTACCTATTCGCTTATATTTTTTGGGGGACTTTACTATCACGTTAAAAGATTAAATGTCCATATAATACAGAAAATAGGCAAATCATTCTGTTAAACACATCCTTAGTCACTTTTTCCCTATACTAGTATAAATTTCCTTAAACCCATTGGGTGATGAAGAGGTGTGCTTCACAATGAGCTGCATACTCCTCTTGCTCTCAAAGGGTTAACAACTGCCTCTGGAATATATTGGTGAAAAAAATATATATAATAAATATATATACACATATATTTAAAATAACTCACCATTTTGAAGTTCTGGGTAGCTTTTGTTTCTACGACTCTTAAAACATCTCTCAGCACTTTGATGCCCTTTAGAATATTACTGAAAAAAAAACATTATTAGTGATGATAAATCTTCAAATACAAATTATTTCCATGAAAACAGTACTATAAATGGAACATTCAAATATCCTATATAATAAAAGGCTAGAATGTTTGTCCGATGCAGTCATGCGCAGTTGAGAATTCACAGAATGCTGGGAGGTGTAGGAATGCTGGGAGTACTGAATGCTGGGAGGTGTGGGAATGCTGGGAGTACAGAATGCTGGGAGGTGTAGGAATGCTGGCAGTACAGAATGCTGGGAGGTGTGGGAATGCTGGGAGCATCCTGTGCATTTGGGCAGTCTCTACAGCGAATGACTGCATCGCATGCACTGCCAGTGAGGCGGTGGCAGTACGTAGAGCAGGACTGGCCTCTTAACCCTTTGAGTGCCACTTCGCTATGCTCTGCGTACCCCTCTGGCACTCAAAGGGTTAACATCACCTAGACCTGGGCTCGTGTACATGGGCTTTTTACACTAGTATATGATAAATAGTGTGAAATTTCTCTATTTTACAGAGGCAGTACCTTCATGTAGAAAGGTAAATGTCCAGGATTCCTTAACGGCGGGTGACATGCCTGGACCATCACAGGAATCCGTCCATAAAGGATGGATGATGGTCCTGGCACGTCAAGGGTTAATGATTGCAGTGAGCCTCAGGGTGAACTGTGATCATTGCGTGGAGGCTGTAACTGGCTGTTCCAGGCAAGGGAGGGCTGGTAACTTGTGGCATGGGGGCGAAATGCAATTAAGTTGTCCATTTCTACTTTTGTTCCAGCCCAATGTCGCAGCCCACCGCATTTTATTGATATTTAAAATTGGTGTTAATGTTGTGAAGTAAGACAAGTGACACCACATAGCTTACAATTAAAATTGGGCTACAATATTGATTCTACAGCGCTTACAGTTGAAATTGAGCTATACTAGTGATACCAGAGAGCTTACTGTTTAAGTAAAGCTACACTAGTGATACCATAGAGCTTAACATTTAAGTAAAGCTACACAAGTGATACCATGGACCTTGCAAGGAAAATGGATTATGCTAGTAGTGTAGCTCCATTTGGATTGTAGCTCTCTGGTATCACTAGTGTAGCTCCATTTACAGCAGCAAGCAGGAGATTGAGTGAGTCAGTGGCCCACTGGCTAGACATATGACCAGCCCAGGGGGCAATTGCCCCCCTGCAACCCAGGCTAACCCTGCCCTGGTTCCAGAACCAAAGGAATCAGTTTCATTCTTTCCCTTGTGGCTCCGCACATGTGATTGCTGCTACAGAGATCACGTGCCAGTGGAGCCACATGGCAATGGAAATATACTATGCCTTTGTCACTGTTCTCTACCTCACTTTTCCTCACTGCGATCGTGAGGAAGAGAGAAGCAGAGAACAGAGCTCCCATTTGGGAACATGAAAAGAGTGGGGCATTCTAATTTAATCTGTTGGTGCTGGGAGCAGGACATGGGGTAGGTCAGTTGATAACCTACTGTCACCAACTTGTGTTACTGAATAAACGATTTAGAGCAAGTCCAAAGTATTTTATTTCCACAGAGTAATATATAAAGACATATACTGAAGTTTAAGCAGACATGAATGTGAGTTTTATTGCTGTGGTGCAATGTGATATACACACCACACAGTCTGATCTCCTAAAAGATGGACACCAGGGAGGGAAAGAGGGGCAAAGCGATTTTCTTCTCAAAGGGACAATACCCCCTAACAAGGGACAATTGGGAGGTATGAATGAACATTCATATATTTCATGCAGTCCCTGTTAAAAATGGACCAACTGAGCACAAATTATCACAGCGAAACATATAAATATGCTTCTATTTTAATGTTTCTGCATTTTTTTTATATTATCAAATTCATTTTTTGGGGGAATACATATAAAAGATGATACAAGGTTCATCAACAATGTTACCCAAATCTGATATGCAAAATGAATTAAACTATATAACAGTAGCAATGTAGTGACAGTGTTGCCAGTCTATTGTATTTTTGTGTGGTTTGTAGTTCTCTCGTGTATCCATTAACCCTTTGAGTGTTACAGGGGTGAGCAACACATTGGTTGCAATGCTTTGCTTATCCCTCAGGCACTGAAAGGGTGAAAAGGCTGTCTCTGTTCTGAGCAGTTTCTACTGACATTCCTGCCTGGGTCCATTAACCCTTTGAGTGCTAGTGGGACATGAAAAACATGCTGCAGACAGATGGAGTGTGTAGTTGTTAGGGAGTGGAAGGAGATTAAGCAGGGTTATGCATTAGTAACGTGCGGTGGAGTCGTGTAGAGTAAGGTATCTGGAATTTGTTTCCTGTCGGATGAAGGCTGGAGGTGAGTGGCAAGATGTTAGACGGGGCTATGCATGAGTGGCATGTAATGGAAAAGAGGCAGTAAGGTAAATGGAAGAGTCGTGCTGTGTAACGTTACGTGTACAGAGGTGGAAGGCTTGTAGTGGGAATGGAAGGATGGAAGAGGTGTTATAATGTATGTGCGCAGATGGAGGCTGAAGGCTTATAGGGGGATGTGAAAGATGGAGGATCAGTTTATAATGGGATATGAAAGAGGTGGAATGTCAAATTTTTGTGCAAGTGTCCCCCTGCCCACTGCCATCCAAATCATGTTTTCATGTGTATTGGAGCCCTGCAAGTCCCTGCAGAGATTTTGACAGGCGTGGCCATCCCTTGACCACTCCTGTAAAAATGACATCCCATGGTTGGACCTACAGGACAGGCCTTATGGAGGAGTTTTGCATAACTGCTCCTTATTGTTTCCCCTGGGTGTGTGTGTGTTCCATGGACAAAAGGATGTGGTGCCAGTAAATGGACTGCTAAAGAATCAACAATAATATAAGAAAAATAATTTGATGCGCTACTATCCTAATGATCTGATAGTGGACAGATCACCAAGACAAACAAAAGCAAACAAACAAGAGAGTGTTTCTAATTCTTAACGTAACATGTTATATATTTATTAGAACAATAAAATAGACACTAATCACATTAAAAAACTATTATAAGTAATGGGTACCCAAGCAATATAAAAACAGAGATATCAATGAAAAAATATATGGTAAATGAGCTCACGATTCTGTAGTGTGTATCTTTACTAATAAACTAGTTGAAGAGCCCGTGTACAGGGCAACAGTGCATGCACAGTAGAGACTGCCCGTGACTAGGCTGATACGGAGCAGGGCGCTTAAAATTCAGACCATGGTCCTCTCTGAGCATCGCTGCGCATAGAGGACCACGGTCTGAATTCGGAGTGAGCCACTCCGTATCAGCTGCGTCACAGGCAGTCTCTACTGCGCATGACTGCAGCACACGCAGCAGTCTCTAATGCGCATGACTGCGTTGTTACAAACCTTTAGCGAATTATTATATAGGATATACCAGATTGTTCACCTTAAAACAGGCTTCCGGCCAAAGATAATACAGCTGCGTGCAGGTGAATAATGATGTTGGAAAGATAATGCGAAATGTAGCAATGCTATGGATACTAGTGCTCCGAGTGTCCAAAAAAGCATAGGTACACTCTTTTGTTTCCTAATTCAATTGCTGTTCATTATGCTTGCCTTTGCGATATGGCTGGCTCTCGTTGCCCTCCTTATGGGCTTTGAGACCCTTTTCTCTGTCTGGCTTTCACCATGGATCAGTTGAGGTATTGCTCTGGGTTCTCTCGGGCTACCTGGGTTTGGCCAGATGGTGAATTCCTCCGTGGGGCTGGGTTATATGTATCTGGGGATATGGGGGTTGGTATTTGGGTGGGCACTTTTCCAAGGGGTTACATGTCCCCATTAGTGAGGGATGGAAAGTATTTTTATGGTAGTCTGAAGATGGATGGTGTGGGTTTCTTGTTGTTCTTGGTTGAGCAACTTTTCTTCTGGGGGGTGCAGTGTCGTGGCAGAGATCAACTATATGGCCTGGCTTGACACTGAGCTCCCTGGTTAGATTTAATGCCACTATTGTTGTTATATTGCTTTGTTCAATCTGGGTATTGGTCCACAGGTTCATGAGTACTTACATTCTTGAATATGTTGATAGGTTTGTTTTGGACTATGTTCTTTATGTTAATATTGTCTATGTCTTTTGTTTTGTCGATGCATGTCTCTAGATGGTTTGGCCTATGGTAATCTTGTCCCACTCCCCTTCCTCTTTGTCAAACTACTGGCTCCTCGCTGGGAAAGGCGTTGGTTCTCTTCGCTTATGCTCATCTCTCCTGGTTTCTCTGTCACTGGTTGCCTCCATAGAGGATTCTTTCTGTCAAATTAGATCGACTCCTCATTCTATCTGCTTCACCTCCTGGAATGTTGGGGGCATACATAGTACTGTTAAACACAAGCAAATGCTAGGCCATTTGCGCCGCTTACACTCTCAGGTTGCCCTACTGCAGGAAACTCATCTTACAGATGAGGCACATGCTAAACGTCGTAGAGAATGAGTGGGGAATTGCATTGCTGCTTTATATTCCAGAAAAAGCTGGTATTGGCCACTGTTATTCATAAATCCCTTGATTTTGTGCCTTTACAGACTATCCGTGATCCGGATGGACGTTTTCTGTTGGTGCACTGTGAGATTGATCAAAAACCTTTCGTGATTTGTAATGTGTATGCCCCCAATGATCCTACCTATTCCTTTTTCGCTTCTCTCCTTCCGCATTTACTGCCACACACTCCCGGTAAGGTCTTGCTAGATAGGAGCGGTCGCCCTGTCATTTCCGAGGCTTCTTCATTTAATCCATTGCAATGTTTTATTAATCAAGTCCCTCTTACTGACATTTGGAGCCATCTTCATACTACGGATCGACAGTATAGCTTTTTCTCTCATCCCCATGGCACCTTTACTAGACTAGACTATTTCGTAGGCTCCACGACAATTCCTCCATTTGTCACTGACTGTCAGGTCCACAACATTCTTATTACGGACCACGCTCCTGTCACCCTGCTTCTCTCCTTTCGTCCTCCTGTGCTTTCCTCCTTTTATTGGCGCATGCCCTCTTTTCTAGTTCAATCCCCTGAATTTTGCACAAGTCTACGGAATGCATGGCTTGCGTTTCAAACCGATAATGCACTCCATTCTTCTGATCCCTTTCTGTTTTGGCCAGCGGTTAAGGCTGTTTTGACTGGTCATATTATCTCTTATGTTACGAAGCTACAGAAGGAGACGGCAAACAAACTTACGCAGCTACAAAGTAAACTTACGGCTCATTACTCTGCTTATCTTGCTGTAGATTCGGATGTGAACCGTTCTAAATATCTGGACGCCAAGAAGGCATATGAAACAGTATTGTCCACGGCTGCGCAATATCAGCTGTCTTGACGTTCAGCGCACTTCTATCGCAATGCTAACTTGCAAGGCAGTTTGTTGGCTCATCTGACCAAGCTTACTCGTGGCCCTAACCTTATTCATTCTATTCAGCCGCGAAACTTGACAATCACAACGGACCCGGCGAATATCGATGCAGCTTTTGTTGAGTACTTTTCCAGCCTCTATGGTCCTGAGCTGGATGATTCTTCTGCCCAGGCAGAGTTTTTGCGTCGCTTATCTTTACCTATGCTTGCGCATGATCAGCGCTCACTCTTAGAGGTGCCCATCACTGCTGAAGAATTGGCATTGGTGCTTAAATCCTTGCATAATGCCAAGTCTCCAGGACCGGATGGTCTTCCAGCTGAGTTCTATAAAATCTTGCAAGAGGACATCTCTCCTATGTTGTTATCTCTGTATAATACTATATTCAATTCACATGTCATGCCCTCCTTTTTCACCCTTGCTAGGATTATTTTATTGCCTAAGCCTGGGAAGGATCCTACTCGGGTTGAATCCTATCGACCGATATCGCTTTTAAACACAGATTATAAGATCCTCAGTAAGGTTATGGCGAATAGACTCAATCAATTATTACCCGAGCTCATTACACCAGAACAGACGGGCCTTATCCCAGGCCGGTACTCGGTGACCAGTATCCGTACCGCAATAACAGCCCTTATTAAATCCTTGGACTTCCCTTGTAATAATAATCTACTTATAAATCTTGATGCCGAAAAGACCTTTGATAATTTTCTTTGGCATTATCTGTTCCAGGTCTTGGAGGTTCAGGGCTTTGGTCCCTTATTCCGTGCTTTAATTGGACAGTTTTATTCTACACCTAATGCCAGAATTTCTACTAACTCTCTCAACTCATCCCTTTTCCAGCTTTTCAGAGGTACTAGACAGGGTTGCTCACTTTCTCCGCTTCTTTTCAATCTAGCGCTGGATCCTCTTCTTCGTGCTTTATTGGCACTGTAGGATTTTCAAGGGATTAGAGTGGGGGCTATGGAGAACAAACTTGCTGCATTTGCGGATGACTTGTTATTGTTTATCGTAACTCACACTCCTCTCTTCCCTCCATTATGCAGGTTTTTTAAGAATTCCACAGTGTGGCGGGTTTTGCGATTAATTTTGGTAAGTCTGAGGCAATGTGGCTTTCTCTGTGACCTATCTTCCTCTACCATTTTCTTGCCCATTACAATGGTCCACCCATCATCTTAAATTTCTGGGTATTCTTCTGCAAGGGATATTTCTACACTTCACCAGGCCAGTTTTGGTCCCTCGTTGACCAAGTTGACTTCTGACTTTCTTGCTTGGAGGGCTTTACCTCTAGCATTTATTGGCCCATTAATTTCATTAAAATGGTAGTCTTTCCACGCATTTTATATCTATTGCATATGCTCCCATTGTATATATCTGCGCTAGATATTCAGTTGCTTAATCACCGCTTCCAATGGTTTATCTGGGGTGGCATATGCCCCAAGCTGAGCTTGGCCAGATTAACCCAACCTAAAAGGTCTGGGGGGGTTTAATTTTCCACATTTATGATTTTATAATGTAGCATGCCTTCTTTGGTACACAAAGGATTGGCTGGATGGCACCTCATTTTATACGGACTCAGACAGAGACCAGTGCTTTTGTCCGTTGCTCAGTCTTCCTTATATCTTACATGCTTATCTCAGCACTTAACACCCTCTTACCCCATTGTATGTCTCCTTTTACCCATTTAGACTGTAAGCTCCTTGGGGCAGGGACCTCTCTCCCATTGTTTCTATGAATGTCGCACTTATTTCATCCCCTCTTATTTATTGTAACATATGTCTATTGTAAGGTGCTGCGTACACTGTGTGGCGCCATATAAATAAAGATACATACATACATGCTTCTTTGTCCTCTCTTCCCCCTTGTGTGGCTAATCCTCTGCTGGCAATACATTAGATATCATCTTTTTAAATCACATTCTGTTTCAGTTTTTCTACCTTTCACTCGCAACTCCTCTTTTCAAGGTGGGATGGCAGCCGCCCAGTTTCTTCATTGGGCCTCTCGGGGTATAACATCGGTAGGTCACTTACTAGATCCTTTAACTCAAATCGAAATATACTCTGCCATCAAACCATCTCTTTGCTTTCTTGCAGGCTAAACATTATGTACAGTCTCTTCTACTGGTACAATCTCCCCAACTTACAGATAACCCATTACATTGTTTACTTAAAAAACTTTCGGCAGTATCTTTCAAAACTTCCCGTATTTATCGAACTATCTTTTCCATGGTTCATGGGGATAAGAATCCCTTGAGTGCCTCTGGCTAGTTGGTTGATGTACCCACGCAGACGGTGGACATGTTGGAATCCAGCTTTCTGAGCAGATTGCAATGTCCCCCGTCTGCCTATTTTCATGACCTTTCTCATAGATTATTGCATAGGGTATATGTGACTCCCTTAGTAGCTCATCGCATTGGCCTTACCGCAGTCTCCTCTTGTCCTAAATGTAAGTCCCCTGGGGCAACTTTACTCCATATGATGTATTCATGTCCACATGTGTATTCCTTTTGGACCAAGGTATTCTTTTATGTAACGACAAAAATCGGGATTCCCATTGATTTTGTATCTCCAGCCTTTCTTCTTGGGGTATATGATTCTTCCTCCCAGCTGACGACTTGCCAAACTAAATTAATGGACTTTGCTGTTATGGTGGAGATGAAATTAATTCTGGAGCTTTGGTTATCTCCTCAACCTCCCCTGCTTCGCCACTGGACACTTAAACTGTTTCACATCACCAGACTACATTGGACGCTTGCCCTTTCAGACAAAGAGGTGCTGGGTGCTCGTTTCATCACTCTTTGGGAACCCTTTATTCTCTCCTTGCCTGTTGCTCGTCAAAGGGTGTTTTACCATTGCTTTTACAATACTTTGTGGATGGAGGAGAGACTGTTGACGGATAGTGCCTTGGAGCATTTGTTGGTGGTGGAGGGAAAGGGGGATGATTCTTTGTTTCCTTGTTTGGATGTGGGAGAGGGGGACCCGGGAGTGTCTGACATTTCTCTACAGCCTTAGTCTTCTTTTCCTTACTGCTAGAGTGGAGGGGGGAGATTGGGCCCCTCTGGAGGCTTGCGTCTGTTTCTTGTCTTTTGTTTTATGTTCTGTGTTATTTTGTGTTATTTGCAGTTTCTAATTAAGACATTAACTATCTGGATGGTTTGCTGGATACCCTAGGGGTCGCAGCATTCCACGTCCACTGTTCATTGTTTGCTCCTGCCATGTTCCCTTCCCAATTGTCTTCTTAAATCCACTGGGTCAGTCAGTGTGTGATGTATTTTTCTATTGTGGGAAGAGACCTTCATACTCTTTATCCAATACACTGGTGTTGGGCTCTCTCTTATATTACTTGAAATATATGATGTCCCATGTGCCTTTTTTACAATTATGTTTATATTTGTATTTTGGAAATTCAATAAAAAAAGTTTATCAAAAAAAAGGAGAACTTCCAAATAATAACCTCCCACTTACCATAATACAAGTAAAAAATCCTAATGTCCTTGATTAATTTTCCACTTTTGCCTTTTTTTTCAAGAAATAACATCTTAAATATGTTTTTGATGTCATATTTACGGAGGCAGACATGACAGATGCTGGCAGGCTTTTGAAATGGAAGCAGGCAGAGTGCATGAGCCTACTTAATATCACCCTGTTCATTCAGCAGAGTGTGAGGGCCTGTGCTCCTAGCAATTGACATGCCTGTCTCCATGGACATGACATCCAGGACTAAAACAAGGCACAAGGACAAAATTCACAGTGGCCAATGGAATTCTCTGGTCAAAGTAAGATGCATGGGGAGTTATTATTAACAGTCACCTATCCTTTAAAGGGATAGTAATGTTTTATAATAAAAGCAGCTCTAATTAATCATCATAGTATTTGGGCCTTGGAGAGTGTTACTTCAATTCTGTCAGAGTTGTAGTTCAAGAGTAATTGAATGATAAAGTATCCCCCTCCTGGCCGGTAGGGAGGTGCCCAGGTAGCTCGCAGAAAGGGACAATCTTCAATTAGCATGAGGGAAAAAACCTGTCAAGGGGACAGGGCTTTCATTGTTCTCATAGTAAGAAGACTGTCCCTTGCTGTGATCTGTCTGGACTATGGACCAGATTCCACATCTGAGGTGAGCAGTGTTACATCAGTAAAAGGAACAGGAGGGGGATACTTTATCATTCAATTACTCTTGAACTACAACTCTGACAGTAATGAAATAACACTCACCATGCGCCAGATACTATGAAGATTAATTATAACTGCTGTCTTTGTGAAACATTACTATCCCTTTAAGAAACAACAGTGTAATGTTAACCCTTTAGGTGCAAGAGGTACATGCAATGCATTGCTTTACAATGTGTTGCATACCCCTCTGACACTCAGAGGGTTAAAGGGTCTGTGTGTGTGTATATATATATATATATATATATATATATATATATATATATATATGTATATATATATATATATAGACACATATCTGTGTATGTATAAATACATATCTATAAATATGTATGTGTTTGTGTGCATGTATGTGTGTGTATATATCTGTGTATATGTGTGTTTTTGTGCATGTGTGTGTGCGTATATATATATGTGTGTTTGTGTGTGTATATGTGTGTGTCTATATGTGTGTGTCTATATGTGTGTGTGCATGTGTATATGTGTGTGTGTGTGTCAATTCCAGCTCCTGTTCTTGCACAGTATATTATTTGTACACTACCCCCTTGTCTTGTCTTATTTGAGCAAAAACAGCAAAGGGCCATATGCAGAAAATAAAAGTTAGAGCAATTACTGGAGCAGGCCAATTGCAGCATAGGTAACAAATACACATAATACACACTGTAACACATTCCCATCTTCCATTCACCCATGTAGTTAGAACAGACACATTATTTATTATGAGTTATTTAGAGACATTGTTGCCTAGCAAGTAACACAAAGGCCTTTTTGTCTGGGGAAACATAATAATAGCTTGTTGGAGCAATAACTTAAGGCCAATTCTGCATGTCAGATCAGTTATGAAACAGCACAGGTGTAATTCTAAAACATATAACTAAACGACAATTTCATTAATTTTAGCTAAAATTATTCTCTTGCTTGATAACAATAGCAATTAACTGATGCTGCTAGAGATGACTCCAGCACATTGCAAAGCAGTGTGTAAGAGGCATCTCTAGAACCCAAAGGGGTTAAAGCAATGCTTTGGAGACATTTCTGGTATGTAAGAAGTTAAAGAAATAGTCAACCTCCTCCTGCCTGCCTCCTCGAATGGCACTACTGTAGTTTCAATCCACAAAGGTCTACACGCTGGATCTATGGTAGTGCCCTGCGAGGATGTTCAGTTCCTCAAAGGGCACTACCATTATCTTTAATTACTACAGGTCCTCACAGAGGGACGTGGAAAGCAGGAGGCAAATGCTGTCAGCTGCACAGAAGTCCTGGCTGCCTCCGGAAGAGTGAGAAGAGGGAGGGTAAGGTGTGAGCATATTGAGGTGGGTGAAGGGGGGGGCAGACACAAGGATATTTTTTTCTCTTGGCTATAATATGCAGTGCCCACTTCACAATAGGTTAAAAAGAGCCAAAATGTGCATATTATACCTGAGATTTTACTGTAAACTGTTGACAACAGTGCCACCTGGTGTCCATACGGTTTTCCTAGTCTTTTCCATACAGAGGTGATCCTCAGGCTACAACTGATCATAGAACTGGACATGACAGTTTGAACTGCAGTAACTTTTGAATTAAGCATCTACAACAGTCTGAGTTTTCTCTTCTTTTAATCAGCAGAAAATGCCATAGAAATGCGTGTTCCCCCTTCATAATAAAACTGCACCGATCCTTTAATGTGCATATATTATACCAGAGTTTCTCAACTGAAGTCCTCAACTACCCCTAACCGTGCACATTTTAATGATCTTTGCCTGAGAATAAGTAAACTAATCAGATTAAAACCACTAATTAGTAATAACACACCAATGTTCAGGCAGGAATACAGGTGTTCACTGTTATGAGTACAGTGGTTGAGAAACTCTGTATTGTATTAGCTGACACATGATTTAACACTTTGGGTGCCATAGGGATCTGCAACACATTGCAAAGCAATGTGGTGCACATCCCTCCGGAAGAAGGACGTATATTCCATAGAGCGATTGGTCTAAGTGGAATCTTTTTCTCTTCAGGGCTGTAGGATGCTGCTGTTTTCAATGTGGGTCTCACAGTACACCACCCACATTGCTTTGTGTAAAACTAAGTCAAAAAAAGAGAAAAAAAGAGAACAGCGCAAACACCACCCTCTAAGCGTAGTAATAATTAGTATGTTATGGCAGTATCCCCCTTTTCCCTCTTGTAATTCACTCACATTAAACAGAGGCTTCTCCTGCCTCTCGGTATGTACGCATGCACTGGATGTTCTTTTGGTCACTCCAGGCTCGTGACCCCACTCTGTTTTATTCACACCCTATTTGATTGTTAGTGTTGTTCCTTTGTTGTTGTCCACATATATGGGATAAACATGTGGACTCACCACTCTATATAGAGTGCCTGGGAAGCTTATAATGGCGCCTCGACTCAAAAAACGTGAGGGAAAAGGAATCCTGCACCATACAAGATGTATGTGTGAGATTTAAAAAAATCTTTATTAAGAATATATTAAAAAACACTTTTAAATAAAAAATCCTACGGTGTCAAAAGATGTGAATGACAACATCAAAAAAGGTAAGTACATGGGGTGACTCAGTACACCTCAGTGCTGTCCTAAATATGATATGATTAATCACACTAATTAAAACATCTATCTATCTATCTATCTATATACATAATGGAAGAATATCATAAAATACACTACAAAAATAATGAACCTGATAGGTTCTCTGCTCAACGCGTTTCGTGACGTCAAATAGGTGTCACCTCATCAGGAGCTTATAATGTAAAAACACATTGCAAAGCAATGCAGTGCACATCCCTCTGGAACCCAAAGGGCTAATTCACTGAATAATAAGGAGGTCTCCAACACATTATAATTCACTGTAATCCTCCCTAGGAAGTGGATTAAGGCAGGTAATACGTGACAGGCAGTGTCTAAGAGTAATGAGAACAGAACGCCCCTTTAATGCAGGATGCTCCTGAAAAACACTCACTGCAGGGTTGCACTGCTTCTTGTGCAGCCCTGCAGAAAGATATTTTAATAAGTGCTCACCTGTCTAGCACTCAAATGGTTAAAGAGGGGGTCTGGTTTCCTAAAATATGATGAGTAAAAATGATTAAGAATATACATTTCAAAATGACACTTTTATAAGTCAGAAAGAAAATTTTTATTACATATTTTATGTTAGATAGTAGTTCATGGACTTATAGTAAAAAAAGATATATTTAAATGGAGAATTCCATTCATTATGAAATGCTAAGCAGTTGTCAAGGCATTTTCTTTCTTGCATCCACAGGATGTTTGAAGTGCACTGTGCAGCCTCTGGTGTTCAGTAGGTGGTACTACAGAGATCTGACATACTACTGCTGCTATAATAAAATATGCAGTTTAATCCTGATAAATTCATGGTTTACTTATTGAGTGCAAGTGACACATATTCTAATCTAATTACCTGAATGCAGAGATTCTTGCGTATGCCACTGTATTTCTTTATTTCACTCTATATATGAAAATAATACTAAAATCATAATAATAATATTTAAGATAAAACCAGTCCGTGTATAAATATCCAATAGGGTTGACATTAACCAAGTCTGTCTTTTGAAAAAACAAAATATTTATAAATTAGGTAAATAAAGAGTACTTAAGAAGCAGGGTAAAATCAAAAGAAAGTGAACTCTTGCTTCCATCAGTATAATAAAAGAGAACATTTACAATCAGGTGTTTAATTAATTAGGTGGATCTGCAGAGGTGACTTTGGGAGACCACATACTAAAAATGGATCAGAACCTTTGTGAGATTGGGCTGTGCCATATGGTTGCATGGATGGATGTCATGTGGAGGTCAAAATACATTTCTGAGGATCTTAGAAAGGCAGTTCTTGCTGCTCATCAGTCTAGAGAGGGCTGCAAACCATTGATAAAAATCTACTTTTCCACCCATCCACCAGCCAGATACTCTAAAATTGAAGAAGGTTCAAGAAGCAAGTGGTCATACAAAAATCTCTTCATGGTGTAACCTGTCATATCATCCATGAAGTCACAAAGGACCTCAGGGTAACATCAAAAGGTTATTTAATCCACAATTGCCTTAACTATTGTGAGTGGCCATGAGTCAACATTCATCAAAACACTGAACATGAATAGATAGCTAGAAGGAAACCATTGCTCCATAAAAAAACTTTGATACCCATCTGTGGTTTTCCTAAAAATCACATAGGTGATCCACAATTGTTCGGGGACAATGAAAGAGCTTTTTGGCCTCAATAAGACATGTAATGTTTGGCAGAAAAGAAACACCCAGTTAAAACAGAACCTGGACCTCATGCCAGCCACTGACAAAATCATGAATTCTGCACTCTATTGGAAGATTCTAGAGTAGAATTTCCAGCAATGCGTCCATGAGATGAAGCTGAAACTAAATGAGTCATACAACAAGACAATGATCCTAAACATGCAAGCAGATCTACAAAAGAATGGCTGTGATAGAAGAAATTTCACAATTTGGAAATCCAGACATATACCCCATCAAAATGTTTTGGCAGAATCTGAAACAAGTTGTCCATGCAAGGAAGCCCTGAAATGTCACCTTGATGAAGCAGTTCTAGGCCAAATGGGCCAAAATTAATAACAACCGAAGTGAGAGACTGAACAACAGCTAAAGGAAATGCTTACTTGAGGTTACTGCTGATCAAGTGGGTATCACCGGGTAATGACTTTAAAGGTTCACATACTTTTCCACGCATGGATATATTGAATCTTGAGTCAGTTGTGGATAAATAAATGGTGACGAAAGATACTTTTTTGTGGCATTTTTTTTATTAGGTTAGCATTATTTTTTGTTAGGACTTAGACTGCAAACTCATAACATGACTATAGCCCCTGACGAAGCTGTTAATAGCCGTGAAGCGCATTGGGCCAGTGCCAACCACCTTAGTATGAACTTATAAAAGCTTTATCTAATTTAAAAGATTTTAACCTCTGTCCGATGTAATACTTGATAAACAGTGCAGCATTAGAATGTGGCTCGATACAAAATGACGACCACGAGTGTTAGCTTAGTGATTAACCATTATATTGTTCAGAAGTGCTGGGATTCTTGTTTTATATTTATTTACCTACTGTTCAAATCTCAGAATTACCAATATTCCGTTAATACACTGTGATAGCCTACACGTTATTGTACAGCTAAACTGGAATGGCACACAAAGGGTGTGCAGATATGATTCCTGCACAGTTATCTGTTACTACTAACAACTCACTGCGTATACCACAATACAAGAAAGAAGCAGGAAGATCTGCTTTCTCCTTCAGAGCTCCAAAAATCTGGAACAATCTGCCGGAAATAATCACATCTGCTCTCAGTCTAAAATCCTTAAAAGCAAATGTTTCTTTATATCTAAAAACAGTGTGTAACTGTAAATAATCCCATTATTTAATAAGTATGTATATTTATGTATGTTTGTATATAATGTCTCACAATTAGTGTAAATATGTAACCGTTTACTGAAAACTATCCAGGACATACTTGAAAACGAGAGAAATCTCAATGTATTCTTCCTGGTAAAACATTTTCTAAATAAATAAAATCTGTGATATGTGTTTGAGCTTGAAACGGGAAGTGATTGGTATACTGTAATGTAGCAGCAAACAATTGTAACTACCAATTAAATTGGCAAAGTCAGGTTGCTACTAGTGTTGAACTAATTAGCAAACTCCATACACAGTGCTGTTAGAGAAAGATGAGAGTTAGTACCATGTTAGCCGTAGAAATACAGGAGGCAAATATAGTTTCTGATACCTTTTATTGGCTAACTAAGCAGATTTAGAATGCAAGCTTTCAAGACCTTAGGTCTCTTCCTCAGGCATGCTATACAGATAAATATGAAAACATCTCTCTCAAATAAAAGTACACATTGCATTGTTTAGAATGGAAATCAGATAATCAGATAATGTATCAGTGTTTGCCCCATGTATCAGTGTTTGCCGATGACACAAAATTAAGTAAGGTAATAAAGTCTGAACTGGATGTGTCTTCATTACAAGAGGACTTGGACAAATTGAGTAACTGGGCAGGCAAATGGCAAATGAGATTCAATATAGACAAGTGTAAAGTTATGCATTTTGGGTATAATAAAAATGCAACATATAGTTTAAATGGTGTTTCTCTGGGGAAATCTACTAATGAAAAGGATTTAGGAGTAATGGTAGACAATAGACTTTGCAGTAGCATGCAGTGCCAGCTGGCAGCTGCAAAGGCCAATAAGATATTGGCATGTATTAAAAGGGGTATTGACTCAAGGGAGGAAGATATAATTATGCCTCTTTACAGGTCCATGGTAAGACCCCACCTAGAATATGCTGTTCAATTCTGGGCGCCCTTTCTGAAGAAGGACATTATGGAACTAGAGAGAGTGCAGAGGAGGGCTACAAAACTAGTAAGGGGAATGGAATGTTTTAGTTATGAAGAGAGGCTAAAAAAGTTAAACTTGTAC
Organism: Rhinophrynus dorsalis; assembly: GCA_037306005.1. Classification (NCBI taxonomy): domain Eukaryota; kingdom Metazoa; phylum Chordata; class Amphibia; order Anura; family Rhinophrynidae; genus Rhinophrynus; species Rhinophrynus dorsalis. The sequence goes on along the minus strand of CM074720.1, from coordinate 71,732,393 downwards.
ACACTAGAGAAACGGCGTCTTAGAGGGGATATGATAACACTATATAAATATGTTCAAGGCCCATATAAAGGGCTTTCAAAAGACCTGTTCATTAACAGAACAGTACACAGGACAAGGGGCCACCCGCTTAGACTTGAGGAAAGGAGATTTAGTCTACAACAGCGGAAGGGTTTCTTTACAGTAAGGACAATAAAGGTATGGAATGCACTTCCGGAGGAGGTGGTGCTATCAAATACATTAGATGCCTTTAAAAGGGGCCTGGATACTTATTTAAAAGAGCATAATATAGAGGACTATGCACGTTAGTATTGGGTTTAATATTTAGTTAGGGCTTGTTGATCCAGGGAGAAATCTGATTGCCATTTGGAGTCAGATGCCTTCTTTTGGGTCAGCGATGGTAAACAGGAATAGGAAAAGGGTTGAACTGGATGGACGCAAGTCTTTTTTCAACCTAAATTACTATGTAACTATGTAACTCAATCCAGATCCAGATACTTTGATCAGTCAGTGGTAAATTGCACTCTTCCTCTGAGGCTTTAGAGGTATTTATGATGCTCTTTGATCTGTTGGAAAGGTCAAGCCACTAAGTGATAATGTGACAAAAACTCTCTGTCCTTATTCAAACCATTACAAATAGCATTCAATTTTAACATTCATTTTAACTCCCATACCTTTCTGTCCCTCTGAGTGCGGAACCGTCCCATTAATACAGTTAACTTAATGTCCCTGACACTGTGCCCATTTTGACAAAAATGTTCTCCCACTGGTGTCTCTGTCTTTTTGTTATTAACACTGGATCTGTTGGAAATAAACCTCTTATGTAGTGCTTGTCCAGTTTCTCCCACATACAGAGCTGTTGGGCATTATGTACACATGATAAGGTATATTACACTGGATGATTTACAGGTGAAGGTACCATTGATCTTAAGTTGTAACTGGGTGTTTGGAATTGGTATCTCGTCTGTGGTGTAAATGTGTGCACAGGATTCACATCTCTTTTGTAGGCAGGGAGATGTGCCATTTTTTGTATTTTTACTCAGGGCACTCCTCACCATCAGAGGGACAGACAGGTATGGGAGGTAAAATTAGTGTTAAAATGTAATGCTATTTGTAATGGTTTGAATAAGGACAGAGAGTTTTTGTCACGAAGAGTGCAATTTACCACTGACTGATCAAAGTATCTGGATCTGGACTGAGTTCTCTTATCTGATTTCCATGCTAAACAATGCAATGTGTACTTGTATTTAAGAGAGATGTTTTCATATTTATCTGTATAGCATGCCTGAGGAAGAGACCTAAGGTCTTGAAAGCTTGCATTCTAACTCTGCTTAGATAGCCAATAAAAGGTATCAAAAACTATATTTGCCTCCTGTTAGAGAAAGGTCAGATTCCTAACAGTTCGTTGATCCGAGGAATAAAGGATCAACAACTAAAGTGAGAAGGGTGAGAGAATGCAGGTTAAGGTACAATCCCAGACACAACCAAGGAGATCACGGTGTTATACGAGTATTAATTTGCTCATATATCTGGTTACATCTTCATTTATTATTAGCTAACCTCCAATAGGTCATATTAATTCTGGCCAAGATTACTACTTAGTCTATACACACATTTCTTTTTATGATCTCACTGAATACGAGCAACCAATTTAGGACAGAGAGCTATATACTGTATGCGCTAAGAAACACACTCCAAGTGTTCTTAGTAGGTGGCAAAGTTTTTAATGCTTTGTGAGTCAACTACTGACTACACAAAGTATTTTATGATTATTCCAGTTTATATAGGACACAATAACTAAGCGATTTTAAAAGATTTGATAAAAGTGAAGTCTTATAGTGGTATTTCTTTTCAGGCATTATTCAATAGGACTCTGAACTGGTTTCTCATAGTTTCAGAAGTTTTGAGAGTAGAATTTCTCTCCTTCTGTTTCTTCTTTTCTCCTCTTTTTTATATTTCACATGTTGAAACCTGCAAGTCCACTACAAAAAATCAATAATTTCAAGGATCATCCCTAACCAGTTAAATTTTGAATGAAACTCATAACACTGCAGGTGTGAAATATGTGACAATCCTAAGGGGTTCACAATTTTTTTCTGACCACTGTATTATTAACACATCTGTAGGTCATGTGTCAAAGTAAAGGGATTATGGATATATACTCAGATTAGCCAAACACAACCTGTCTGGTATTAAACACTTCATATCAGTATTCATTTATAACTCTGGGGATGAACTTTCAACAGTTCTGGCTCATTTTGGGTCTCAAAGAACATCTATTGTGCAGAGTTACATGGGGTGATGGAGACCATGGTTCCTGCTTCCGAATTAATCCCACTCTCTTGGTTCTACTTCTACTCTCTTGATTGGATTTTCAATTGAAGCTTCTTCACAAGTGAAAGCAGTCCTCAGCATTTATTGATCAAAACTGGTTGTTTCCAGCAATACGGGGGTCATATACTTTGTGGCTACACTAGAAGAAATTGAAGCATAGCAGACATTTTGTCCATTTGGAGTGGTCAGTAATCAATATCAAGGCTAGTCTTCCTGGATGGTGAACAATTTTTGTACCATTCTGCTCACAACCTGGGGTCTCACCCAGAAATATCTCTGCCCATCTACGTCCTTGTACTGAGGGCAGTCTAGAGTGTCTTAAAATCTTAAACAATTCTCTTGTGGGACCATGCAGTATGTATACAGTTCAATAACACCACTGCTGTCAAATGTGCTATTCAGCAATGGAAAGCCAGAAGCAAAGCAGCTCGGTTGGACAAAGGTTCATGGCTAAGGTAAAAAGAAATGTTGCAGCATTATTGAAAATGTACATTCCAGGGATGGTTTAATGGTAGCAAGGATAGCTCAGCAGAAAAATGTTTTTGAAGCACAACTAGCAGGCCGATGACTCCGGGAATGGATCGGATGATGACCTGCTTAATACAACTCTATACGTTTTCTGTACCAGAACAAGAAAACAACAGAAGGTGGGTAGTAGATACCACGGTGGTATTACTGGGTGTACACCTTGGTGTATGTTTCTTCAGCTGGCTATGATTTCAAGTATAACAAACTTTGTATGGGAGCAGGCGACATTTTTTTTCTCATAACACCAAAAGAGCCATGATGGGCGTGGTTCCCTTCTCTAGGGCAATGTTTAATGGCAGAACTCAGATGACTTCAGGTTTATGTTACTTTTTCATTCAAGAAACTAAACATATTAACAATAAAGTTAATCTTCCTTTAAAGACATGAAATTGGAAGCCTCAATCTTCAGGTCTTTGTAGTGTAAGAAATTGCCATCCAATCCAGGCTGAAAGTAAGGCATTCGAGTGTTCTGCAAGATTTATTACATAGTCTAGATAGCTTAGTTGGATTATGGTGAACAAGAGTCACATTTGTTTTTGCCTTTCATTTGTTTTCCAAAAGAAGAGAGGTCTAAAAAACTCCTCTCGAATGATCATACAAAAATGTATCTATATTATTTCTGTGAAAGTTTGCAGACGCTCAGTACCTTGAGGCAAGTGTTGTGCTGGTGTCTCCTCCTGTACAATTCTAACTTTCAACAGATCAAATTGGCACATCTTAGTTTCTTACTTAAGGAATCACTTTCTGCTCTTTCAGTACTTTGTCAAAGGCAACTTTCAGATGTTACAGATATTCAGGCTTTCACTTAGGGGATAACACAAATATTATAATTTTTTTAGTAGTATACTTCATTTATATAGCACTAACATATTCTGCAGCACTGTACGACAGGGAACTGACATGCAGAGAAATAAAACAGTACAAATGGAACAGAGAAAACAAAATCATCAGAGCACCCTGCTCATGAGAGGTTACAGTCTAGTGGATGGTAGGTTGGGACACTTGCCATATGAACTTCCTGTCGGAGGGCTAGAGATAGAAGTGCTTTTCAGTGCAGGGGTCCAGTCAAGTACTTGGTCTGTCTGGAGGAAAAATGCACTGTGTGAACAATGAGGTTGTGATGGGGTTGATGGGAGGGCAATATAGAAAGGAAATGAGCAGTGAACTGCATTAGTCAAGATGGGACAGAATGAGTGTTTGGATTAGAAATCTGGTAGTCTCTTTGTTGAGAAAAGGTCGAATTCTAGAGATGTTAAGTAGCTGGAGGTAGACTATGATTGTGGGGAATGAAGGATAGGGTAGAGTCAAAGGTGACCCCCAGGCAGTTTGCTTTGGAGGTTGGTGTGATGGTGGTATTGTTAACAGTGAGGGAAATATCTGGGGAAAAGCTGGTGGTAGGGAGGGAACGCATATGGAGTAGGGAAACTGCATCCTCTATCATGGGAAAAAAGGAGTTAAAGGGTTAGTAATGTTTCATAATAAAAGCAGCTCTAATTAATCTTCATAGTATTTGGGCCTTGGAGAGTGTTATTTCAATTCTGTCAGAGTTGGAATTCAAGAGTAATTGAATGATAAAGTATCCCCCTCACACCCCTTTTACTGATGTAACACTGCTCAGCTTAGAGCAGCAGGGAATGTCCAGGTAGATTGCAGAGAGGGACAATCTTCAGTTAAGATAAGGGAAAAGGCTGAAAAACCTGTCAAGGGGGGGCAGGTTTTCATTGTTTTCACAGTAAGAATATTGAACCTTGATGTGAGCTGTCTGGTCTATGGACTTGATTCCACATCTGAGCAGTGGGGGCTTACACTAGGTAAAAGGGCGGGAGGTGGAAACTTTATCTTTCAATTACTCTTGAACTACAACGCTCACAGTAATGAAATAACACTCTCTATGGCTCAATTACTATGAAGATTAATTGGAGCTGCTGTTTTTGTGAAACATTACTATCACTTTAAGTGTGTACGTAGGGGGAGGGAGAGGGCTAAGCTGGCTGGGTGGGGGGTGTGAGTGTAAAAGTGATGAAATGTCATGTTTGATAGAGTCCTTGAAATGGGTAGTAAGATATTAGGCAGATACAGCTGTGGAGGAGGGTTGTATTGATGGGCATATAAGAGTTTTAAAGGTTAAAAAGAGGTGTTTGGGGTTATAGAACAAATTAGAAATTAGGGAGAAAAAATATGCCTGTTTGGCCAGGTAGGGACCAGAGTTTTAGGGACGAAGAATGAATTTGTAGTGTACAAAATCTATTAAAAAGGACAGATATGTGATTATGTCCTGTAAAATAAAGTAGCATAAGGGATCATAATGAACCTAGTGGTAATATATGTAAAATAAAATAATAATTAATTCAGTGTCAAACAACATCAACTTTCATTTAAAAACATAGATCCAAAAATTAGAATGAGGAAATGAAATTATGAATCCCAAAAATATTAATGATGGTGTAAGAGTGGTGCTGCTTCTTCAAAGCACGTACTCTTCCCATTGTTCACAAAAACTAAAATACAAAAAAAGAAAGTTAAATTGCACACACTCTAAAAGTAGAAGTACTGAATGAATTTATGGCCTCCACCATAAACATCCTCATAGATATTTACTAACACATTCACCACAATGAAGTAGAGTGCAGCTACGAAACGCATTGTGTGTATATTTTTCAACATTATGTTTATTTTATATATTTTTTTCTTACATTTTGAAATATTTGTTTGAAAGTTTTTTTCTATTTGGATTTTTGTGCTTATTTCTAGGTGGATTGCACCTGTCTTTCATTTTTAGTCTTTTCAGCACTGAAATAATTGTTTGGTAGCCCCGGGGGTTGTAAACCAGTGAACGTATTTCACCACATAAGACATGTTTGACTAATATGTGAGTGTATGACCTACTGTTGGGTGTCACGTGGTGGAGGATTATCTCTTAACTGATATGCTACAGTTACAGATTGCATACTTTTCTTTTTATTATCTTGTTGACAGGGCCGGTTCTGGAGTTTGCAGGGTCAGGTGCAAAGTAATTTGTGGGGCTGGTTTTCTTTTGGTGGGAGGGGCACAAAAATAACCAAAAACAACTAACATTATGAGTAAAATACAGCTACGCCAATGATCCACTCGGCTCATAATCAAAATTGTGTTATACTAATAACACCACAGAACTTACAATTTAAATATTGAAATGGAACTACACTAGTTATACTACATAGCTTACAATTCAAATTTCGCTAAGTCAGTGATGCCACAGAGCTAATAATTGAAATGGAGCCGCAAAAGTGAAACCACAGAGCTTACAATTTAAATGGACCATAATGATGACCCCCAGCCTTGTCCCACTGTACTGGTAGCCACAGAACCACACATACTGACCCCCATCCTTGTCCCACTGTACTGGAAGCCAGAGAACCACACGTATTGCCCCCAGCCTTATCCCCCAGCATTGATAGCCAGATAACTTTTGAACTAGAAAGAAGTAAGATATTTGACATAGTGCACTGTGTTACTATTATTATACAGAAGACTCGGCTAAAGTATTTTAATTACTATCCCTTTAATTTCATTTTAGAGCTGTTACAGTCTGAACATTTGGAACCAATCTCCTCAGCATCTCTCAGCATCTGACTTGTAAAACAGCATGTCTGATAGCTATTTCCACTACCACATTGGTTTTGTAACTCTTGCACTTTTGTGTGAATCTTCTTACTTAATACTGCAAAAAGATAAAGTGCTTCCAATCACACCCCTTCCCGGTGCTGTGAGTGCTTTGGTCCCTGTGCCACCTACTGGATGCAAAATAAAAAGGGATTTCTATACTCACTGAAAATTCTCTTAGACCATTAGGGGACACAGGGAATCCCATCCTGCGACAACGTGGACTTAGGGGGTGGGAGGAAATTTCACTAATGGTCTCTGTATCCCCCAATAGACTAAGAGAAAAAGCCTTTTTTCTATCACAGTCCTTTGAATTCCTAAAAGTAGTCTAACTGTAGCTCTTCACAGAGCCACCTGGTGATCAGACTGAAAATTGCAATTTAAAAATATCTGAATAAAGCTATTCACCTGGAATTGCCTTTTCTAAGGATCCTATGTTCAAAACAAAGGAGGAAAACTCTGGGGCGAACCAATTACCCCCAAAGGGGACAAATACATATTATTATTGATTTGATCAGGGCTTTTAACCTTTTGAATGATAGAGAGGTCTCCAGTGCATTGTGAAACATTTAAGGGTGTTAAACCTTTGAGTGGCAGATGGATACACAACTCATTGCTTTGCAATGCTCTGCATACCTCTCTGGAACTCAAAGGGTTAAAAGACCCAGTTAACCCTTTGAGTTCCAGAGTGGTACGGAACGCATTGCAAAGCAATGCGTTCCGTACCACTCTGGTACTCAAAGGGTTAAGCCAACAGGAATTTTATTTTTTTATGGGGCAGCTGGTTGGCCAGGAATTGTTCCACTTTCTACTGGATATAGAAACCATAGTAATTAGTGAAACCGGTAACCGTCCCATAAAGAGAAAAAACAAGACGTACGTGTATAGTCATAGGCACGAAAACATACAGTGTAACCAAAACTAACCACTGCTTAAATATATACAGATAACATGAAGGAGGGACGAAAGGAAGGTATATTACTTTGGACCCTTTCAGCACTGAATAATATACTGAGTAATATACCCTTTCGTCCCTCCTTCATGTTATCTGTTATCTTTTGGATCCTTTCATTAAGATCTCTCTAGCGTTCAAGGGGTTATAAAACTCTGTTCAACTGCATGGGAATTTAGTATTTATTATTTGTCCCCTAGGGTGACCACATTTCCAATCTGCCGGGACATGTGGTCACCCTAGTGGGAACTCTTACTCTGTGTCAGCCGGCGAGAGCCTCAGCTGCGGGACTCAGACCTCAGTCTCACTCGCAGCGCCGATGTGCCAGCATACCGGCGCCATCCCAGCTGTCTCGCACGCACTAGTCCAGCCAGCCAGCCAGCCAATGAAATGTATTTGCTATATGGTCCTCATTTGCTGGCTCAGTGAGCCAACAAGGACCATACAACAAATACATTTAATTGGCTGGCTGGACTGGTGAGTGCTGCGCTATGTAGGAAGGCTGTGGGTGCCGGCTATGTTGCCCCATTCCGGGACTCTTTGTTGTCCCGGTGGGGGGGGTAACCCGGGACACAGACCTTCAATAAGGGACAGCCCCGGGCATTCTGGGACGCGTGTCACCCTATTGTTCCTTATGCAGTTAGTTTACTCCAGAATAACTCCAGTTTTCTTTTATAAATATGGGCCCATGTCCCTATGTACCCTATCTATTGTATACATACAGTAATGTATAATAAATACAGCAGTTATGATACAAAGGTACCCTACAGGTACTGAATGAATCAACAGGAGTTTATTACCTACAGGCTAAATATTATCATATCTGCTTTTTGTAATATATACTGCAGTATATAGAAAGGTATCATATAAGTAATGAACGTCTATTTTATGTAATACAGTCATTCATTACCTATAGGGTACCTATGTTTATAACTACTGTTTTGATAACTTAAATGGGGTGGTGTGTTCAAAGAACTTGTGAGTAGCGCAGCAAATCTTTAATCATTAACGACACCAGAAACAAGAAATACCAGCTATCCTCACATTAGTCTCTACCTCTTTAGGGGGACCAGAGGTGGGTGCTGAAAAACAGACCGTCCTGCACAACAAAAAGCCCTATTATATACAGTCAGATTAATAATTAACTTTTATTAGTATGAATTAAAAAGGCAACAAACCTATTCGATCTCCTAGACTATATGGAGACCATCAAAGTTAAATATAAAATATACATTCATTTCCAATCCATAAAATCATTATTGGGGGGGGGGTTAGAATATTGAAATCAGCCCGCCTAGGTGTAGGTCATATAACCCATATATAAATGTTTCATAAATTAGTAATACGCTGTTAGTAAATTGGGCTTGTGACAGGAATTCTTTTGCTGTGGGTCTTAATAGGACTGGAAGACATGGCTAGATGTGAAGTGTGTTGTACTCTATTATTAAATACAGCTCAATGAAAATCTATGAGAGCTTACCCAAATCCTAATGCATGCCTCACTATGAATTGGTCTCAAAAGTAAACCGTATTCTGGCTCAATCTGCCATGTGTTTGAGAGTGATATCACCAGTGAGATGGTAATAAGACATTAATGACCAATATGTTAGAGCTCCCTTGTTGTCTATATGGATCACTGCTAAGTATCTTTAGTTTGATAATTGTCTTTATCATCCGCCTGTACTCCAAAAAAGTTCTAGGAACACGTAGAATAGAAAGTAAGTAACTCTCAGATTGGTTAAAACAGATTAAGCTCTTGTTACATTAGAGGACCTGCTTTGCTTGTCGTGTACACAAAGAATATGTTACATTGTTTTTATTTTTTTTTTTTAACATCATTAACCCCTTAAGGACTGGTGTGCACATGCGCGGCCGGCACTTGAGGACCACGGGGCTGCTTTTTTTTTTTTAAGTTCCGGTTCAGGGCTTCCGGAGCGGCATGCAGCCGGGAGCCCTGAACTCCATACCGTGCCAGGACCATCACTGGTCCTTAAGTGCCGGACCGCCTTGACGGTCCTGGCACGTCAATGGTCCTTAAGGGGTTAAATAAATGTTGCCCTGCACCCACTTCCAGACAGACTGCGGTTAACAGCTCTTTACCACTGTCTGTCACTCTGCCTCTGCTCCCCTCCCTCTATCTACCCTCCTCTGATGACAGAGGCTTTATGCCTGTAAGTTGGAGTGCTCTCATTGGCTAGAGATCGCTCCAGCTTACAGAAAGAAAGCCTCCATCATTGGAGGAGGCTGATTAGAGTGAGGAGAGCAGAGGCAAAGTGACAGACTGCGTTACAGAGCTGGTAACGGCAGTCTGTCCGGAAGCAGGTACAGGGTAACATTTATTCTTTAGATTTCAGCCAAATAACAATGTAAAAAAAAATGAAAACAATATAACACATATTCGCTATATAGCCTACATATTAAGACTAACTTGTTTAGGGGTGATAGATCCCCTTTAATGATACAACACACTTGTTATTCTATACAATAGTGTTATAATTACATCTATACATGTGGTCCAATCCCATTAAGACCCACAGCAAAAGGATTCCTATTACAAACCCAATTTACTAACAGTGTCTCTAATTTATGAATTTTCAATATTCAAACCCAACCCCCCATAATGGTTTTGTGGATTGGAAATGAATCCATATTTTATATTTAACTTTGAAAATCTCCATATAGGTTGCTTGCCTTTTTAATTCATACTAATTATTCATTATAACTATTGTTTGTAATAAAACAAGTTAAAATGCAGGCTTATTATAAAGATATGTACGGCCCAACCTGCTCCTTCTCATTGGTGTTTATGTGCACTTTAATATATGTATATGTGTGTGTGTGTGCTGTGCACAGGCCCTATTCTCATGTATAGGTCCATATCAATTGTAAGTTCTGTGATATCATTAATGTAATCTCCATTTCAATTGTAAACTCTGTGGTACCTCATGTGTAGGTCTATTTCAGCAAGCACTTTAGTATCATTAGTCCAGCTCCATTTTTATTGCAGACTCTGATGTCAATTGTAAGGTCTGCGGTACCACTAGTTTAGCACAATTTCAATTGTAACAGCTATTGTATCAGTAGAGTAACTCAATTTCAACAGTAATTGTTGAGGTTTCTTTAACGTAGCTCCATTTCAATTGTAAAATTGTAGGTTTGACTCCCACCTGACTCTCGTTCTATCTTTTCAGACAATGTAACAAAGCGGTGGGGAATACAAGCAAGGTGCTGGGTTGTATAGTTAGAGGCATTAGTAGCAGAAACAGGGAAATGGTCATGCCACTCTACAGATCTCTGGTTAGACCTCACCTAGAGTATTGTGTACAATACAGGAGATCCCATCTGTGACGGATACCTGTGCTTCCTCAGCCCAGGCTGACACTCAGGGATTCCACCAGCCAGGAACCAGGATCATAGCTCCAGTCACCCAGTCACTTAGGCAAGATTCAGTGCAGGGTGAATGCACTCTGGATCCAGCAAGCTTACCCCAAGCACCAGGCAACACCAGTACAGAGGTAACATAAGGACTGATTTATTGTAGAACACACTGGGTTTATATACACACACATAACGAGTTAACCACACATATTAGAATACAATAGGATACAGGTTACTGCAAACCACATATGGAGAGAGAATGGGGCTTGTGGTGGAGGGGCACATAATACGAAGAAGCACAACGGGAACAATACACAAGTTATACAATGGGACTGTAAACAGTAAACATGATTACATCACACATAATTCCATCACTACATAATTAAATGACAATACATCAGACCAGAGCATAATTCTCTCAACAAATACACTACCCTGTTCCTGTGCTAGTCTGCAGGGTGGGGGCTGGGACCCAGGCCCCTCCAGGAGCCCAGGTCACAGAGGATTCTGTGACAAGTGGCAGATGGGGCAGTGATTAGTCTTAGGAGGAGGCTATATCCCGTTCCAGGGCCAGACCCATAGTTTGTGGGCAGGAGGCCCTCAGCCCACTTCAGGAGCCCCAGTGATGGAGGGTTCCGTCACATTTCTCCCCCTTCGGAAGGGGACTGACTCAGGAGGAGACCCCAAATGGGTTGACTCCGCATTCAGTCAGCTTACCTGGCTCATCAATGCCCTCACAAAATTGGTGTCCTAACTAGTCTGCCATTCCAAAAGCAGTACTCACCCAACCAACCTCTGTCTCTCCCTTAAAATATAACAGCTGCTGGGGAGAAGTGCCAACTTCTCCTTCTCCCTGGAGTCCTCTCAGCCTCTGGAGAATAGGTAGGGTGGCTGGGGCGACAGGGCCGCTGGAGAAGACATTGGTCCCACTCACCAGGGCAGGGGCAACAGATATGAGTGGGCAGAGATCAGTGGTGCTCTGCCCCGAGGCCAGAGCTTCTGCTGGTGCTTTAGGACGGACACTGCAGGAGTGTCGCTGTCAGGCTCAGAAGCAATGGGAAGGAGTGGGCAGAGACCAGTGGTGCTCTGCCCTGATGCCAGCTCTTCTGCTGGGATCATGCAAGTGGGGACCACAGTCCCACACAGAAAACTCTGCCACACGGGAGGGAAGCCAGCTGCATTCCCTCCTGGGCCAACATCCTCAGATGTCAAATCTATTAAATCCATATCATCCTCAGTCTCTGGATCCTGCTGTTGCTCTAAGTTGAACAGCTCCGGTATCGAATCTGGGCCAGCTGCACAGCATCCCTGGGACCCGGGTGTGGAGACCACAGTCCAATCCACCCCTCTCGGGTCAACATCCTCAGATGTGAAATCTAGACAATCCACAATCTCTGGGGCATGCTGTTGGATGAGGTCAAACAACTTTCGACATGCCTTTTCCAGTTCACATTCTTGGGTAACAAATGAGTCCAGGTCAGCCATCAGCTCGGGCCCGTCTGGAATATCCTCCTCCCTGAACTCCTGGCCCTCTGCTGTATTACCAAAGTTGTAATCAACCTGGAGACTTCAGGTTGAGGTTTTCACAGTAGGAAATATGGGCAGATTAGATGGGCTGAATGGTTCTTATCTGCCGTCAAATTTTATGTATTTGTGCAATTAATAGTGTATAACCATTTCAGTTGTAAGTTCTGTGGCATCACTAGTGTAGATACTAATGTATCTCAGAAATAGGTTGAATATTAAAAGTAATTCAGTTAACACTAGGATTGCCATATTACCACTCAAGCAGGTCAAGCATGAGGAAAAAAAAACACTGCTACTGAAAATGTACATTTCCATGAGGGTCTCTTATATGGCTACAATATTATAAACATTCAAAAGTCAAATATATTCTTGGAAACAGGATTTTTTAGCCTCCTGAAAAATAAAATGCTCCCTCTGCCCAGGTTTCCTTAAGAGAAACTATCATGCCAGTTTTCACAATCCTTCTGACCTATAAAAACATCTGTAATTAGTTTACTTTGATTTCCTGCTTCACAACCATGTCAGTTAGGATAAAATGATGTGTCTGATTTGTTAGATTTTGGTATTTTTCCACTAAAGAAGAGCAATTTTGGAGCAACAGTACTGCATCACAGAGGAGAAATAGCAATTTCCCAAGCCTACATTGCTTTAAATTGGGCTATTAAAGCAGAACTACAACATTTAAAGGAGCAGTAAACTTTTATTATGAAAAAATATATATTGTAGGGATTTTCCTATTGAGTAAAATAAGGGTACTCCCACTGCCAAGAGATTTATATTTCCAGAGTTATTACAGTTTAAACCCATGTTTTTTTACATTAGCAGTGCCCTCTAGTGGTCAAATTCTAATTAGATTTCCTGTTAGATTCTAATGGAGAGGAAAGTCAGAAAAGTCCGAGACATACAGTTCTCCATAGAATTTGATAGAAACTGCCTGTCACTTCCTGTCAGTTAGAACTATAAGGAAGTAAACACAGTAAATTCACTTCCTGGTTATTTAAACTGCTATACATTTTGAATAAAAAATCTCACGGCGATGGGAGTGACCTTGTTTTATTCAGCAAGAAATGCTCTATAAAATATGTGTTTTCATAAAAAAAGTTTTACTGCTCCTTTAACAAAGATGTCCCCAAATAATTCCTCATCTGGAGACTAGCTGCTCAGTAGCGCTATCATGTAACTACACTATTTTCCTGAGTATGCCATGGAGCATAAAGGGCATTACAGTCCTAATTGTGGCATTGTGTGCGTGCTAGTATATAGTACAATGACTATACACTGTAGCACATTCCCAGAGGTCCACCTGGTAGCACTGGTGGCAAACGCCAGTGTAGTTGTGCAGCAGATGTGTACACTTGTTGTCATGGTAACCCTAGCTGTACCTAACGGAACTGACATCAGAGAAAGTGGAGGGAGGAGGTTATAATTAATCTTGAATAACTTTAAATGCAGTACCTTTTAAAGGGATAGTAAAGTCGATTGATAATAAAAGCTAATATTGTAGCTATTAAAATAATAAACTAAACAATGCAAGTCCTATCTCTCAAACCTTTATGGTTTGAGAGATATAGGAAGATAACGTTCCCTCCTCCCTCCCTCTTCTGTGACATGACCTGTAAAGCTGTCAGCCCGAGATTCTGGTCGTGCGACCAGACGAGGCTCTTCAGCAGAGCCAAAATAGCACGATCGTGAAACAAATACTTCATTGGAATGGTCTTTCTTGCAACACCTCTCCGCACTCAAAGGGATAAGCAGTCCTATGTCTTCTTTGTTTCACAATGCTTTGGAGACATCTCTAGCAACCAGAAGGAAAGCCATAGAAGAGCACACACGCTAGATTAGAATCAGAGGTCTGTACTATTTCACTTCCTGTTAACCACTTGGAGGCACAGTGTGTTGAAGACATCTAGAAGTTAAACTAGGTACATTGAAATTGTGTGTTATTAACCCTTTGAATGCCAGAGGGGTAAACACAACTGCAGTCAGCAATGAACAACGGTCTGCCTGGTAACAAGACATTTTGATGTGTTTTATTAGAATCTGTGAAAGTTCATCACAGGAGAAAACATAGCTTGTGGTTACATTTACATTTGTAATTCAACACCACACACTTCCTGTCCATAATACAGCAATACTTTTTTTTTCTTTTTTATGAAAAGTATTTTACCAGGAAGGATACACTGAAATTGTCTGTGATTTTCAAGTATGTCCTGGGTACCCATTTTATTTACCGCAGAAGGCTGGCAGGCTGAGTTGATCTTGCCGGGACTAGAACCTGCGACCCTGAGGTTTGAACAGACTTCTAGTATTTCTGTGAACTGGAACTCTACAGAGTGTCGGATGGGTGTCCAGCACAGCTCTCTGGACAACCGTATGGCACTCACAGGGTTAAATGGATACTAAGACGCTCTCTCTGTGTGGGGGAATATACAATTATAATTCCACTCAATGTCGATTTACTAAGCATCTTACACAGAAAATTTAATGCATTTGCATGGGGGGGGCAATGTGGCTCTGTGTGTGTTTTGGGGTGTTCCTTTCCACGTATGTCTTTTTTAACCCTTTGAGTGCCAGAGGGGTATGCAACACATTGAAGAACGTAACCCTCTGGTTGACAGCATTGGAGTCTAACACCTTTCAAGCTGCACTGGGGATTCATATAGTCACCTCTAAGTATATATTATTATTATACTTTATTTATAAAGACCCAACGCATTTGTGACATACACGTACAGAAATAAGTGGGGAGAGGTCCCCCCTTGTCATGATAGTATAAAACCCAGAGGGAGTCAGGGGCAAGTAAAATACGAGCAGAACAATTATACAGTAAAATAAATTACGGAGAAGGAGGAGAACAACAAATAAAATACATTAAAGCCTATGCTACATTTCCCATTCAAACCATTTAAACATACAAATCATGGAAATTCAGTTATCATTCATAGAAACTCAATTTCACATCCCACAATGCTTTGTTGACAATATAAAATATACAGGGTTAATTTCATGAATTAGCAAGCTAAGGACCAGGTGTGCACACAATGCATTAGTCTTAAGAGGTTCAAAACAGGAGGGGTGAAGAGGTAACTTTTGATGAATTATAACCCTGAATTTCCATGCTTTTGTATGCTTGAGTAAGAGCAATAAAGTAGGCTTTAAGGTTGTTGTTTTTTTTTTTGCTTTTTAATTGCAACAATAATTTAAATAAGTTTAGTATTCAATTTTAGGGATCTAATTATTTTTTTACAGATGATACAGAGTACAGGTTATTACAAGTATGTTACTCAGTTTGCATTTTAATGTATTGGTTTCCTTTGTTTTATAAATCATTTTTATTGAGTTTTCAAAAAGCAAATGTTAAAGCAGATTTATCATCTATAAGCATGTCCTCTGCTATTGATTTTGCCCATCGTTATATGAAGAAAAATCACAATAAAATCTATACAAGATGTATGGCTCTCTTTTAATACTACCCAACGGCAAGAGGCAGAGTGCGGACACGTTGCTGCCTGTATGTGTCAATCACGAAGGAAATGACCGCCCCTTTCTCAAGAAGATAGGTTACACCACTGGGTTTGCCAGCTTGAAGGAAGGATTATAAGATGGGGGGTGGGGGGTAGAGTTAAAGTGAAGAAGTGCGGTACAGCTAAGCGTTGATAAAGAGGTCATAAAGTGGAGATGACTTCTCCGGTTTATCACTTCTCCAGTTCCTATGTTATTCTATGGAGCCTATGCACTAAGATTTCTTAAAGAGGAACTTTCAGATCATACTAAGTCGCCATGCATTCATTAAACGCATGGCGACTAGCTTCGAAATAGATGTTTTACCTTTATAAAATAGCACAGTGTAAAGTAATCCTTCCCATTTGGGGACTGATGGGCAGGTTAGTGGAGTCTGCATGCCTGCTCCGTCAGTACCTTCCAGTAACCATATGGTGCACTGCAGTGCTAATCAATGGAGACCGGGACTGACAGCGCAGGCGTGCAAACAAGATGTCTGCGCTGTAGCCTGGGTTCCATTCTCCAAATGGGAAGGATTCATTTACTCTGGGCTATTTTATAAAGGTAAGATATCTATTTCCAAGCTAGTCACCATGCATTTAATGACTGCATGGCGACTTAGTATGCTCTGAAAGTTCCACTTTAAGTTTTGGAGATCTTAGTGCATAGGCTCTATAGAATAACATAGGAATTGGGACCAAAAAAAATGTATAAAAAAGTTTTAAAAAATAGGTGAAGATGATATAAAAATAATAAAAAGTGCAGACAATCAGACTTTATATATTATGCACTTGCAGAATATGTAAAGTCAAGATAAAGGGTTGCTGTCCCTTTAAAGGAAAACGGGAGTTTTTATTTGTTTTCTCTTGTGCAGCTGCAATATCCCAGAATTACTCCAGTGATTTGATACCTCTCTGGCACCAAAAGAGTTAAATGACTTTCAGGCACCAGTAGAACCACTTAGAAAATGTGGATCACGTGTTATTGGCTGAAGACCCAGAACTCATTCTAACTTCCCATAAATCCTTTTATGACTCAAATGACTGAGAGCATGTAATTCCCTTATTCTGTATAAATGAATCACATATTAGGCGTAACTTGGAAAAAAAACCACATCAAACATATAACTCTTTCAGTGCCAGAGGGGTGTGCAATTCTATGTTACATCCCTCTGACACTCAGACGGTTAAACTCTTCAGTCATAGCATGTACTGAGTCTAATTGTACACTTGTACTGCTTGTCACATTTCTTTAGCACTTTTTTCCTATTTGACTTTAACCCTTTGAGAGCCAGAGGGGTGTGGGTTAAAACCCTTCATTCTTTATCTAAATCACTCATCAGCCAAGCTTCTCATCCCAAAAGCCTGTATTCCATGGACCTTCAAGAGGGGACCATTCAATAAAATATTAAAAGAAAAATAGAGATGAAAAAAAAAGTTTTAAAGGTACACTAACAGCAGAACATTAAATATGATTATATGAACTTAAAGGGTCAGTAATATCCCCTAAAAAATATTTAGATTTAGGTAGAGATTGAAAAAAATAAACTAATTGCAACAAAACCTATCTCTCAAACTGCTATGGTTTGAGAGATATAGGGATTCAAAGTTCCCTCCTCCCTCCCTGTCTCCTGTTGTCAGCATCTAGATAACAGCAGGAGATCTCGGTCCGGGGACCAGCAGGAGGCACTGCAGCAGTGCCGAAATTGCGGTACGTAAAAATAATTCATTCATTGGAAAGGTCTACAAAGTGTGCTTACAAACCAGGCACACTTTGTAGAGAGTTCCAGGGAATTAGCTCTTTTTAAGAACTGCGATTTTGGCTCTGCTGTAGAGCCTCCTCAAGTCACATGACTCGAATCTCCTGCTGTCAGCTTTACAGCTGACATCAGGAGAAAAGGAGGGAGGGGGGAACTTTGATTCCCTATATTTCTCAAACCATAGCGGCTTGAGAGATAGGGTTTGTTGCAATTAGTTTATTTTTTCAATCTCTACCTAAATCTAAATATTTTTTATGGGACATTACTGTCCCTTTAAAAGGAAAGTAATAACTGCTTTTAACAAAATGTAATATTGTAGACTAGCAATGTGGGACGGCGCTGCCCGTTAGGATATGTAGGGAATTAATGCACACACACGGATGCAAGACAAACACACACAGAGACACACACGCAAATGCACACACATGCACTGAGATGCATAAAGATCGACACAGTCATACACACATACATGAAATGCACAACATGCAGACACACAGAGTGTGATACAGACATCCAACACACACAGTGAGAAACACACAGGCACACACAGAGACACACACACAGAAGTGAGTCATAAGGGGGTGACTTATGTGTCGTTGTAATGAGTTTGTGTTTGTATTTATGCCTCCACTTTGGCATTCATTCATATAGTTGAAATGCATGTGGTAATTGCAAACACTATGGTGGAAGGTGGATCGTGCTGGCTCCCGGGGTTGAGTGAGTGTGAGTGAGTGTGTGTGAGTGAGTGGCATTCATTCATGTAGTTGAAATGCATGTGGTAATTGCACACACTATGGTAGAAGGTGGATCGTGCTGGCTTCCGGGGTGTGAGTGAGACTATGGTGGAAGGTGGATCGTGCTGGCTCCCGGGGTGTGAGTGAGTGTGAGTGATTGCATGTGAGTGATTGCGTGAGTGTGTTATTGAGTGTGTGTGATTGAGTGAGTGTGTCAGTGTGAGTGAGAGGGTGTATGAGAGTGAGTGAGAGGGTGTATGAGAGTGAGTGTGAGTGAGAGAGTGTGAGTGAGAGAGTGAGTGTGTGTGACTGAGTGTGTGTGATTGAGTGTGTGAGTGAGAGTGTGTGAGTGAGAGTGTGTGAGACTGTGTGTGTGTGATTGAGTGAGTGTGTGATTGAGAGTGTGTGAAATATTGTGAGTATGATTGAGTGTGTATGATTCAGTGTGTGAGGTGTGATTGAGTATGTGTTTTTTGTCTGATGTGCTTGTGTCTGTGGTGTAGGAACGAGTGGCAGCCATTTTGTTTTTTCAGTTACTTGCATAGTGGTGGGCGGGCTGGATAGTGGAGACAGGCCAACTCCCTGCATGATTTAAATCACTCCCCCATTTAATCACCCAATGGGAGCAGTAACTCCTCCTTACTTAACCCTTTGAGTGCCAGAGGAAGCGTAGCAATATGCTGAGGGAATAAGTAGAAAGTGGTGTTTGAGGCTTGCCCTCTGTAACATACAGCAAAGCATCTCTCTCCCTTTAAGGAGAAAGGGCAGGAATCAGGAAGCAGGAAGTGGAGGAGTGACAGTTGAAAACAGACAGTTAGTGAGGTTGACTGAAGAGATGAAAAGAGTTGTATTTTATGGAAGCATTACACCCTCATACTGAAACAGAGTGTATGGAGGGTTACAGTTATCTGTGGGAGGTGACACAGAGTGTATGGAGGGTTACAGTTATCTGTGGGAGGTGAAACAGTGTGTTTGTGGGGTCATGATCCTAAGTGAGAGTGTGTGTGGACCGGGAGAAGTTATTGATATCCCCTACTTCAGGAGCGAGTGGCAGCTATATTTTTTTTTTGTCAGTTGGATAGTGGTGGGCGGGCTGGAGGGGGCGGGCCAACTCCCTGTATGATAAACATGCCCCCATTGAATCACCCATTGGGAGCAGTAATGTCCCCAGTGAATCACCCAATGGGAGTTGTGTCTCTTAATGAGACATAAATTATGTAATGAGGCATTCTGTTCAATGTGTGTTTGTTTTCTGAGGAGACATAAATTATGTTCTGTGTGTGAGGTACCATAAATTATGCAATGAGGCTTATTTTTTATATATATATAGATATTACAAAAAATGAATTAACTGATGTAAATCCGGTCTCTCAAACATGTATAGTTTCAGAGATATACACTTCTAAAATTCCCCCTCCTGCCCCATTCTTTGGCTACCAATGGAACAAGTGTGGACTGTCAAAGTAAAGTGTTGTTCTGTGGCTACCAGTGAAACCAGGCTGGGGGGGCAGACAGTGTACAAGGGGGATCGGTGGTTACCAGCGTAGTAGAACCAGGCTAAGGAGTAACTCAGTGTATGTGGGGATCTGTGGGGTTATTTTATTTATTTTTATTTTTTTTACATTTCTTTTAGCATTTTTGTGTGTCCCCCGTAAATCAGTCCTTGTGGGGCCGATAGCGCTGGGAGATAAATGAAGGTGGCTCCGGTGAAGTGAGAAGGCTTCCCCAATCCCGCTCACTCCTAGCCAGAACTTTGGGTAGGACTGGAAACGGTGGAGAGTCTTACTCCTCGTCGTCGCCTGCATTGATCTCCCAGCGCTATCGGCTGGGATATCAAAAGCTGGGGGCCTCAGGAGGGGTCATGATGCCCCCGAACGAGGTCTGATTAATTTTTAAATAATAAAAAAATGTTGCCATAAACGGGAAACTGTAAGCACCAGAAAGCAATTCCTAGTCGTGATGGCGACCTGGGGTTTGTCGAGCCCTGTGTTAGTTCTTCTTTAATTGTTTTGTTTCACATAGTTATGGGATGTAATCAAGTGCTATATAAGCCAATCACAGATAAGCACTGCCACTTACCCTCTTTTAAAATGTGCCACATATGCACTCTGTAGAGCAGCTTCAAGAAAATAGCCCAACTCAAAGTCAGGAGAGTGCGAGCTGTTCTTAGAACTCCTGGTGTGAGAAGTGTTTGTGTTCTGAAAAAAAAAAGACAGGGTGAGTTTTTAAAAATAAAGATTCCAGATTCCATCTGAACCATGGGGAGAAATAATAATTCCAAAACATTCCCATTGATTTAAAGTGGACCTGTCACCTTGAGGTTTGAATATCTAGAAATGTCATTCAAAACTGCCCAAGTATCATGTTAGCCATACAAGCAGCAGATAGTTTAGGAGATATTCAAACTTGTATTCCCGTGTGGTGAGTTCTCTAAGTGTGGCACCATAGGCTAATTTACTGGAATGACACTCTCAGTGCTCCACAGCGCTTCATTAGCATATGAGTATTATACATTATGTGCAAATCTTATGAGTACACTGCAACAGTGTATGTTACATATTAAAGGGACAGTATATGATAATCTGGTTGGGTATATATAGTTTATTTACCCCTCATGATGTGTATTCGTTATTTAATACGAATTGTCATCCAATACATGAGCACTATGTGCGACATAGTTGGAACATTAGCTATCAATAGAGTTGAGGGATACTTTCTCTGCAATCTCTAGATGCTGTTGTTACCTAGTCGCTCATAACACTGTTTGCTGGATCATATCCCTTTAAAGTGACGAGGGTGGGGACATTAGTCGTCAGCAGGGTTGTTATTATATCACAAGACTTCTTTTGCAATTCCTAGATGCTTATGTTTCCTAGTCACTGGATATAGATCGGATAGTTGGTTTCTTACGAGCAATGGGTGGTTTCTTTGATGAGCTGTTCTATATATTATAAATTAGACAAGGGGATTTTTGATTGAGCATATAACATACCCATTCTTTATGAGATACAGATAGGGATTTTTTGCTCTATTTATCCCTTTATAGTGCATATGTTCTTATGATTGACATATACTCCTATATTTCCTCTATATATTATTTTTAACGTTTTCTTAATAAAGATGTAATATTTTTAACTAATTGTCCATGTTTTCCTAATGGATTAAGTGGGATGTGTCTTATTAAAGGCATGCTATTCACTATATTGAAATGTGTAAATTAGGTGTGCCTTTATAGGTGGTTTCTTTTTATTGTATACTTATGAGTAAATACTTCACTGTTTGCACTATTTCATTTGAGCCTGACCCACACCCAGATCCACATTAAAGCGTAACTATCACCCAAAATAAAGTCACCCCCTAATAATTAGGTATATGGTGACATGCTTCTTAATAGTGTTATTATCCGCTACAAGTCCCACCATCTGAAGTAATCCTGTTTCTTCAGAGACCGACAGCCAGCCTTGCACGCGGACATCTTGGTTTAGAGGCATCTGCACGCCTGCGCTGTCCATCCCAGTCTCCTCTAGGAGGCATTGCATGGAGCTGTACAGACCCGGAAGGGATTGACGGCGCAGGCAGCTCTACAGCAAGAAGCCTGACCATCAGTCTCTGAAGAAACAGGATTACTTCAGATCGTGGTACTTGTGGCAGATAATAACACTATTAAGAAGCAAGTCACCATATCCATAACTATAGGGGGGTGACTTTATATTGGATGGTAGTTCCGCTTTAAGATGTGCATGATGGGCTTGAAAATCCAGACAGGTTTGTGATTGCCGCATATAATCACTATTGGGATTATGTATTTGGTAGTGCTTCTCTGTATTTGTTCCTCTGTTCCCCATATTTAGCTACTGGTCATTTTATGAAAAAAGTCAGGTTGCTTTCTATGGGTAGCAGTCAAGGATAGTATTATTTTATTATGTAAAAATATTCTTCCAGCACTAACCTGTTTGGTTTCACTTTCATGTTCCTGACATGAATCTACTTGAATTTGTTTCCAGAACACTTTTTGTGTTGGACTGTGAAAACAGAATGTAACAATGTAAAGATATACAAAGTAAAAAAGACAGTGAAACAATGTAGAAAACCCTGAAACTGCAGCATACAAAGCATTCCGTGCTGCAGAAACATTGCAACACTGTATAAATATCTGTTTTTGCAGTCCCTGACTGAAGAATCTCTGGAAACAAAGATTGAGTGAGCTCAACATCAGGGACACAGATGAAAAGTATTACTAAAAAGTAAGATAATTTGACTTTACATATTGTGCACTTGCAGAATATGGAAAGTCAAAAAGTCAGATTTAAATCAAAGGGAATATTTAAATGTTGTGTATAGTGCAACTGGTTTGCCCCAGAGTTGCTTCAATTCTTTGTAGTAAATCAGCCTGAATGCCTTACAATACACTGGAGACAACTGTAGCATTCAAGGGGTTAAAATCCCCATTTAAATAAAAGGGATGTTTTATTTGACCCCCCCCCCCATTGTAAAGCTGGTTTATTCTAGTTTGCGGTTGTATAAAACAGCGGTTATGCATAAGGCCCTGTGAGTACAGGATACCCCAACGAAATACACATTTCCCCTATGCTATGTTCTGCCTGGCATATGTGTATGTGTGTTAACTAATCAAACTATTTCATTCATGTTCACATTCTGTATGAATCAAGCTGTTGCATGGCACAAAAAACGTTTTGCTAATGCAAGTTATTTGTGGGTTGATTTGCACATTGTTTTAACCAATAGTATTGCAGGAAAAGTGACTGTTTGAGTTAAAGCAGATTCACCTTCTCTAATTCTTGCAAGTAGACTTGTGCGATCCAACTGGCTTTCTCAAAACAAGCAACAGCTTCCACTTCCCTTTCAGACACACGTGCCGGGGAGGCGATGGATGCAGCACAACGTTCTAAGGACAAACCTATGAAAAGGAAATGCGGTCAGACCAATCTCTGATGGGAGGAATTCTTATTTTCATTAAAGGAAATCACTTCCTAATAATAACCCCTCAAGATGGATGTGGACATGACCGTCACTGGCAGTTTTTTCAAAAAGAAGTAGGCAGACTGAATAAGCCTACTTAACCCTTTAAGTACCAGTGGGTTGTGTGATGCATTGTCCTTAAATGGTTAAGATTAACATGTGCAGTGAACTGAGTTAGTGTCCTGTGGTCTTGCATCTAACTGCAATGTCAACCTCCATGGACATAGCTTCAAGGACTCACTGAAGATGTTAAAGGGATAGTAATACTTCGTTTTAACTTTATTTTATTTTGTAGGCATTAAAAAAACATGAAGAATGATATAAGTCTTATCTCTCAAACCTTTATGGTTTAAGAAATATTCACAAGCAAAGTTTTCCCCTCCCGCCCCTTTTACCTAGTGTAAGCCATCTCTTCTCAGATGTGGAATGCAGTCCATAGACCAGACAGATAACAGAAGGGGACACTCTTATTCCTATGAAAACAATGAAAGCCCTGCCCCCCTTGACAAGCTTTTCAGGTTTTTCCCTTATCTTAATTGAAGATTGTCCCTCTCTGCAGTCTACCTGGGCACCTCCCTTCTGATCTGGCTGAACAGTGTTACATCAGTAAAAGGGGTGGGAGGGGGACACTTTGTCATTGAATTACTCTTGAACTATAACTCTGACAGAACTGAAATAACACTCTCCAAAGTCCAAATACTATGATGATTAATTCGAGCTGCTTTTATTATGAAACATTACTATCCCTTTAACTCTTGAACAAAGGCACAAGAGCAAAATTCACAGGGACCATCAGGATCTTCTGGCCATGGTAATGAAAGTGTGTGTGTGGGGGTTATTACTAGGTGTTTGTTCTCCTTTAAGAGGAGTATATTTGGGGTTAAAAGGACTATACATGGGAAGCAAAAAGGTAATAAGGAACTGTTCCTCATGTTCTTCTGTTGATTGATTCTTGTGTGTTGCACTAAGCCACCTTGTGTGTATGCACTAAGTCACCTTGTGTGTATGCACTAAGTCAGCTTGTGTGTATGCACTAAGTCACCTTGTGTGTATGCACTAAGCCACCTTGTGTGTATGCACTAAGTCAGTGATTCTCAACCAGGGGTCTGAGGCACTTTTATGTGCTGATGACATCCACTTAGGGTTCCCATTATTTTCTATACAGATGCGGATAAAAATGTAATTGTTTTTGCATTTCAGATGTATATTTATGGGCATTTTTATGGGTTTTTTTTGTTATTCTGATTGTGAGATCTAAGAATAGCTACATATTTATTTATTTATTCCCTTTTACAACACCTTTGACAAATGACCTAAAAGACTAATATATATCTCCATAAGAAACGGACTGGCTACATAGATTTGTGTGATTTGGAGGAGCTGGTACAATATGCCCCGGTACTTTAAGAAACCTGTTTCTGCAACCGCCATATATTAGCTTTCAGGGCTAATAAACTTCAGCCACAGCAATTCAGCAGGTTCCCAGTGCTCAGACTCCAATATACCTTCAAACAGTAGGACACAATAGAAGGGAACGAAAAAGAGTTGGGACTCCCTGGGTAAAAATTCACATTTTATTAGGTTTCATGCTTACACAGCCCAAAATTCACAGGGGTAGGTGGCGTTCCCAGTAGCATGTCGACAGCTGTTTTGTACCTTACCGGCACTTTGTCAAAGCATCCATTACAAGGTTATGGATGCCTTGACAAAGTACCAGTAAGGCATGAAACAGCTGTAGGCTTGCTACTGGGAATGCCACTTACCACTCTGAATGCTGTGCTGTGTAAGCATGAAACCGAATAAAACGTGAATGGTGAGTGACAACTCTTTTTCTTTCCCTTCTATTGTGATTTATAAAACTTTAGGGTTGCACCGAAAAATCTAGATTGCAGGTTAGGGGTGATCTGAATAAAAAAGATTGAGAATCACTGCACCAATCTGTTTACCAGAAAATATCTTCTTTTCTCCTTTTCCCTCATGAGGTGGGCACTGTGGGAGTATATGGGCAATTCTGACATATCATTTCTCAGCACCTTGTTTAATGGTCTGTACTAACAAGGATAATGGGTTAGCAGAACAAAAACAGGAGACTGGAAGAGTGAAAGTGATACCTTTATTGGCTAATACTTTATTGGAATGGTCCACAATGTGTGCTTGCAAACCAGGCACATGTTGTAGACCAGAGGTTCTCAACTCGTGCCCTCAGGACCCACTAACAGGCCAGGACTTAGGAATTTCCCTGCTAGAACACAAGTGTGTTGATCAGAGGCTCAGTCATATTGATTAATTTACCTGTGCTCTTAAAAGGAAATTCTCAAATCCTGGCCTGTTAGTAGCCACTGAGGGCACGGGTTGAGAACCACTGTTGTTGACTATTCCAATGAAGTATACATATTTAGGTATCGCTATGTCGGCACTGGTGAAGAGCTGCCATCTGATCCAGGAACCAGAATCTGCTTCTGACAGCTTTACAGCTCGTCAAGCAGAAAGAGGAGGGAGCGGAGAACTTTATTTTCCTATATCTCTCAAACCATAACGGTTTGAGAGATACGAATAAGTGCAAGTACTCTCTTTTAATTGTATCTACCATGTAGTTAATATTTTATTTCTGACATTACTATACCTTTAAAAGCTAACTGAGTAGCTTTAGAGTGCAAGCTTTCAAGACCACTTAGGTCTCTTCTTCAAACATAATACAATAAAAGTGATGCCATTATTGTCTAACTGAGTAGCTTTGGAGTACTAGGTTTCATGCCCTCTTATGCCTCTCCGTCAGCCTGACATAGATACCTAAGTGATCTTGAAAGCTTGCACTATCAAGCTACACAGTTAGCTAATAAAGGTATCACTTGTACTCTACCAGTCTCTTGCTGTCCTAGTAAAGCATAGAGAAAATCAGAGTAAAATATTTTTTCCCTGAGCATGCTACAGGAGTCTGTACTAGCTCGCGTTAAAGCCTTAAATCTGTATACTAAATTTAAATATTTTCATTCCCCATACTATGTATAAATATTTAATTCTTTACATAAAGCTGAAATATTTCCTTCTCTGTGTTAAGTTTAATATGTTACTTTCCTATACAGAATTTAAATATTTGCTCAACGGCCTGCACAAACATGTGAGTTGTAATTCCTTCTACAAGCAGGGCCGAGAACTGCTAAAATGAACTAAGATTAGAGGGGAATAGTGTGGCATTTCAAGTCCTACCTCTTGAAGATATAGAGGCAAACACTTCATTTAAAGTATGTTTACAGACATTTAACCTGTTGAGTACCACAGAGGTATCCAACGCATTGCAACACAATGCGTTAGATACCTCTATGACACTCAAAGGGTTAAACACATATTACAGTAAAGGGGTTGTAACACACTGTGGTGTAATTCTGGACCAACTGTACAATATGGAACCAATAAAAATTCTCAAAATGTCCACTGATTGAAATGGTACTTTTAACTCCTTGCGTGCTATTATACATTGCTTTGCAATGTGTTAAGTACACCTCTAGCACTCAAAGGGTTAAATCAATTATTTGTTGCTACAGAATTCCACCACTTAATTAGTACATCAGGCTATGAAGAAACAGAGCAGTCCTGTAGCAAACCAGTATATGAGACATATAAAACATCCCATTAATTTAAGCAGAACTGGTAAAACCTTGAACCCTTGACAGGTCTCTGACCAATTCCTTCACAATGCTTTTGAGACCTCGTAGCATTTGATGGGGTTAAACCCCCCCCCCATTAAATTAAATGGATTTTGTATGGAATTGTTGGTTCACTCCAGAATTGTTCTTCTTAATAAACTAATTCCTGGGGGGAGATACACTAAGGTATGGCAAAGAGGAGATAAGTTCTCCGGTGGAATTGATGCTCCAGTTCCTATGTCATTCTGCCCTAAGATCTCTCCCCCACTTGAGAAAACCAGGGGAGATGCACTAAGGGGCAATGTTATGGTGATGTGTGGTGAGCACAATGCCTTGCTGATATAGACACACTTCGCCATATGCACTATGAGTTAAGCATGCGGGGTTAGGGAAGAATTTCCTCATTGGCATGCAAGGTTGTTGTGCTGCTGGAGATGTGGAAGGGATGCCCTACCTTATGCATCACCAGCATTCCCACAAATCTGAAGTATTAGTACATCCTCTTTGCTCTCCCACTTGCCCGGGGGGGGGAGGACGTGGAGTGGATGGCGGATTCATGGTGATGTCAGTGTTTTTGTGGCTCATTCACAGGATATGATGGCAAATATATCTTAGTGCATACTGTCCATATGCCATCTACACAAATGCGACACAGGATTTCCAAACTGGCCCCTTATCGACCTTTAGTGCATCTCCCCCCGAAGCATTGATCTAATTGGAGAAGTTATCTCTTTATCACAATTAGTATTATTATGGTTGACTTTAGAAGTATCGATCAATACTAAAAGAAAATGGTTGGTAGTGACAACCAGTGGACTTTCACTGTTATTGGAATACAACTCCCATCATACTTTGCCAGGCACTGGCTGAGTTTACTTTCCCTGAAGAATGTTAATGCTTTGTACAAAAATTCTTCCGAATGATAGCTTTCATTTGAAGGACAAGTAATATTTCACTAAACAAAAATATATATCATAGGATTAATCCTGCTAAGACAAATAAGTGTACAGTCATTGCGGGTAGGTGCTTGGTTCAAGAGTTATTACAGCTGAAACCTATTTTTAATTTTAGTCAAACTCTTAGAAATTGTCAACTTTTGACTAGAAGGCTAAATAGCATTTTCTTTTTGCTATTCATAGAAAGCGTTTTACACTAAGGCTCTCCGTAGACAACAGCATCATCACTACCTGGTGAACACAATAGAAAATTGCAGTTTAGTTAACCCATTGAGTGCCAGAGGGGTAAGCAATGCATTGCAAAGCAATGCGTTGAGTACCCTTTTGGCACTCAAAGGGTAAAAAAAAAAAAAAAAAAAAAAAAAAAGCATTAGCTGCAATATGTTTTGAATAACACATCTTCCAGCAGTGGAAATGTCCTTGTTGTAAAGGATTTACAAAAGATACACACAGTATACATTTTTCATCATTTACCCTTTTGAAGTTAGATATTTTTCAAGTGCACTGCAAAGCAAATCACTGGAAATATTGCTAGCATCCAAAGGGTTAAACCAGGCATGGGAAACGTGAGGCCCCACCAGCATTTCCTATGCAACAATGTTGGGAATTGTAGCCCACAGCAGTTGAAGGGTTTCAGGCTGCCCATCCTGGGATAAACATTACTGATCCTTTTAAACTGTACAGAATTATGCACTGCACTTACATCTGGTACAAAATGTTTTACATGTTTAACCCTTTGAGTGCCAGAGGGGTACGCAACACACTGCAGCAATGCGTTGCGTAGTCCTCTGGTACTCAAAGGGTTAACTCTGAGTGTCAGAGGGGGTAACAGCAACACTGCTTGACACTCCGTGGGTATATAAAAATGTCTGAATGTAAAAAGAGGACACTACTGCGTGAATTTTTCAAAGAAATTATGTAGGTTGAGAATGGCAAATACTTTATTGCCCTGTGGCTCTTTAGCAGGCAAGTGGTTAAACCGCTAACCATAAATCACAATGCAGAATATAAAGTAGCTTCAGAAAGAAAATAACAAGAGCATGTTAGTCCTCACGACACAATTCATTTATTTTACTTATATATACACATATATATATTAGAATTGCCCTTATTCATCAAACTAATTACTGCATTGAAGACCTCTAGCATTCAAGAGTTAAAAGACCCATTTAAATCAATGGGAATTTTCATTTCCCCAATGCAGTTAGCATCATCTTTAGTTTGATAAATAAGATTCCATGTGCCCCCCCCAAAAAAAAAATAGTTACATATTTACAATCCTTGGATAATTAATGCCGCACAGCTGAATCTTGCTTCTCCCTTACACAAGAATGTTGAAAATGCATCACATGTAGCTGGAAATTAACCCAAAGGTGATTCATAAAAAAAAAAAAGAATGAAAGGCAAATCAATGCCAAATCACATCAATCTTACATTTTGGCAATCTCTTTGATTGTGAAACAAATACACTACTTGAAAGGCAGAATTAGATTGCCATCCAGCACAGGGCTGTCCAACTTTATCATGGGCTGGGACAGAATTATTTTTGCTGACAAGCTAGCAGGCCCATACTGGGGTTATATGCACTTACATATCTGCTAGCATGTTCCAAAATTTTCCATTTATTTCCTGAGGCCTGAAATCTATTCTCACTTATGTTCTATGGGGGAAAGCCATTAATTTTTTTTTTCAAGGGCTCGCTGACTGCTATTACCATAACAATCTTGATAGTTGTGTCTCAAGCTATAGTCCAGTATTGTTTGTAAACAACAACATATAAGGTAACAGCTTTTCTGAATACAAAAGCAGTTGGTAGTAATGTCAATACATTAAAGGGATAGTAATGTTTCATAATAAAAGCAGCTCTAATTAATCATCATAGTATTTGGACTTTGGAGAGTGTTATTTCAGTTCTGTCAGAGTTGTAGTACAAGAGTAATTCAATGACAAAGTATCCCCCTCCCGCCCCTTTTACTGATGTAACACAGTTCAGCCAGATCAGAAGGGAGTTGCCCAGGTAGACTGCAGAGAGGGACAATCTTCAATTAAGATAAGGGAAAAACCTGAAAAACTCGTCAAGGGGGGCAGGGCTTTCATTGTTTTCATAGGAATAAGAGTGTCCCCTTCTGTTATCTGTCTGGTCTATAGACTGCATTCCACATCTGAGAAGAGATGGCTTAAACTAGGTAAAAGGGGCGGGAGGGGGAAACTTTGCTTGTGAATATCTCATAAACCATAAAGGTTTGAGAGATAAGACTTATATCGTTCTTCATGTTTTTTTAATGCCTACAAAATAAAATAAAGTTAAAACGAAGTATTACTATCCCTTTAAAGAGGAACTGTAGCATTCCAACTCCCCCCCACACACACACACACTTATGTTTAAAACCAACAAGGATGAACAAATAACCTGCAAGAAATTCTATAGCCCCTCTTACCAAGGGTACAATAATTTTTTTGGGTAGATGTAAGAAAACACACAAATAAGTGATAATAATAAAAATAATTGTATTATGTACAAAATCAAAATACTGTTACAGTTTGTA
The DNA here is from genome assembly GCA_037306005.1 of Rhinophrynus dorsalis. Classification (NCBI taxonomy): domain Eukaryota; kingdom Metazoa; phylum Chordata; class Amphibia; order Anura; family Rhinophrynidae; genus Rhinophrynus; species Rhinophrynus dorsalis. The sequence goes on along the minus strand of CM074720.1, from coordinate 71,701,915 downwards.
TGGTATATACATGAATCAAACAATATAATGAGTCACAGAAATGGAAAAGATGGAATGAATTTGGATACCAGTAAATAATATGACAATCTCCTCACATCCTCTAGAACTAATCTTGGTTAATTTGACTTTTTTACAAACCCAATTCATTTGTATAATTAAAACCAACAGGCATAACATTTATGTTCTTATGCATTTGTTTGGCAGAGGGAGAGCACCGCCATCTTGCAGACATTTAACATGATTGGCAGCGCTCTCCCTCTGAGGAGCGGCTATACTCCAGTAAGCCTGTTCCCTCTCTCTGAGGCAGGCTCTCGATTCTCTCTGATGTGCGTGCCCTAGTGTTGCCTGTATTGGGTCAGTCGGATATGAAAACTTGGCCCATACACAGAGTAAAACGGTCAGTCTGGATGGTTCCTAATAACCAAGTTTGTCTACATATGGTTCCTTGCAACATTGTACTAAAGATAGCTAGTGACCTTTATAAATAGACTTACCAGTGAGAACATTTCGCTGAAAAAAAATAGATAGCAAATTTTTATTATGAAAAAAAGAAATGATTGCAGTGCTTTTCCAGGTGATAAAACAAGGCTTCTTGAAGTGCTGTGAGATGCGTCATTAAGTTGCTTTTTTTGTGACTATCGTACTGGGGTTCTGTCACTTTCTGTAGACAAATGCAGTCAATCACCAGCAGTTCTCCAAACACAGCTAAAGAAAAAGTTATTTTCTTTCTCTGTCTTGTAATAATAACTTTTGAGTATATAACCCATCCATGTGAACGTCCTCGATTTACAGAGCTTGAAAATCCCTGTAATTAGTATTCCTTTAATGTTGCGAAATATGCCAGTGATACAACCTCTAGCACTCAAAGAGTTAAATGCTGTATTATAATTTATTTTTAGGAAGCATGCCATGCATCACTTTTGGCCCCCAGTTTGACAGCCCTGAACTAATATGTGACAAGCAAGTGACATATACAAACATCTCTGTACATTTACAGTACAAAGCAGGGACAGAAGCCAAGAAACCAGCCGATACAGTCTATAGTAAAACATGCTTCATGGTAATTACAGATATAGCCACACTTACTGTACCTTTGTTCTGATTTGCAATGGGTGGGATTGGCACAGTAATAGGTAGAAATTGAACAGTAAGTGAATAATGTTATAGGAACGGTTAGTATAGCCTTCGATGTATGTTCCTGTTACTTGCATAACCCACTGAAGAATTAATTTGTGTAAAAATTATGATTCTGATTTAGTAAGAACGAGTGTAATTCTGGGAAAAAACAACTGCACCACACTAGATAAATAAACTTTCCCATTGATTTGATGTGGCTTGTAACACTTTAATGCTAAACTAGGAAAACCGATATGGAGTATTGGGTTTCCAGTTGCCCAGAGAGCCCTCTATGGGAGACAAAGATTTAGCACCCAATAATGAGAAAGGTGTTCTACTGTTGTATGTATTTCTATGCCAAGGGTGGGCAGCATGGAGCCTTCCAGCTATTGTAAGAAGACAACTCTCTTTATCTTCATTGACCAACTGAGAATTGTGGGAATTGTATGAAAACAGTAGCTAGAGGAAAGGCACAATTTGCCTTGGTCTGGGCTCATGTATGTGCAATGGATTTGGATTACAGTAGAACGCAAATTTAATTCTAGGTATTATGATATTATAGTTTTATTTCTTTATAACCCCTCTATGAAAAACCTGCATTTGCCTCTGCACATCAGGAGAACATTGTCCCTGTACATCAAGAGGACGCATAGTCCCTGCACATCAGGAGTACGCATTGTGCCTGCACATCAGGTGTATGCATCATCCCTGCACATCAGAAGCACACATAGTCCCGTCACATCAGAAGTATGCATCATCCCTGCACATCAGGCAAATGTATTGTCCCTGCACATCAGGCACACACTGTCCCTGTACATCAGGAGAATGCATCATCCCTGTATATCAGGAGGACGCATAGTCCAAGTACATCTGGACTCGGAAGGATGCAGATTCCCTGCACATCAGAAGCACACATAGTCCCGTCACATCAGAAGTATGCATCATCCCTGCATATCAGGCAAATGCATTGTCCCTGCACATCAGGAACACATTGTCTCTGTACATAAGGAGGACGCATAGTCCATGTACATCAGGAGGATGCATAGTCCATGTACATCAGGAGGATGCATCATCCCTGTATATCAGGACTCAGTACACATTGTCCCTACACATCGGAAGGATGCAGATTCCCTGCACGTCAGGAGTACACATTGTTCCTGTTTCAGAGCCCAAGGATCTCGATTCCAGAACTGGATTCCATGGAACCGTTTGTGAATATTTATTTAGAATTCCAAAGTTACCATCTGATTAACGGCGGGGTGACCCTTTTTCTTTCACTATCCTTCTTTAATAGAGCCACTGTCTATCAGGAACAATCAATCAATGAATAATTTTATTTACCCCTATCCCCTATGGTGAAGTTGGTTATGAATTAGTCCAGTTCTTTTTTAGGCAAGAAAGGAAAACAGGAGGCACTCCTACTGTAATACTTTCAAAATAGTGGTATGGGCTGTAATAACGTCACCAACACCAACCCAAGGGTTTTCTACTCACAAAGGTAGTGGCTGGGCAGAAAACATATTTTGCCCTGCAGATTATACAACAGCCCATAATCTCATAATGTTGCATGTTTTGTCACCGCTTGCTCCTCATATGCAAAGGATGGTCACAATTGTATAGGAAAAAACAGAAAAAAATAGTGGGCACAATGGTGCTTCATCACTCAATAAATACAATGTAGCAAATGGTGATCACTATGCACTCACTTGATTCTATGGTTGAAAGTGGTACACAATGTCCTCCAACTGATATTAGCAGGCACAGATAATAGACCAGTCTCTGCTAAGGTCCTCACTCAAACTGTAGAAACTCTCCCACGTCTCCACCAAGTAAATTTAAAACATTTATTCCAATAAGTTCTAAATCTATTACTGTTTTTAAGATATCTTTTTTTAGAACTTATTGGAATAAATATTTTATATTTACTTGGTGATATTTATTCCAATAAGTTCTAAAACTATTATTGTTTTTAGGATATCTTTTTAGTGCTTATTGTAATAAATATTTTATATTTACTTGGTGGAGACGTGGGAGAGTTTCAGAGAGAACACCTGAACACAGACAGATCTATTATCTCTGCCGGCTAATATCTTTGAGGAACAGTGCATGCTACTTTCAGCCACCGAATTGAGTATATATTGATAACCATTTGATACATTATATTAATTCGGTGATAAAGCACAATTGGTTTTCTCTATTTTACCCTATCCAGTTCTTTTTTTTATATCAGTTTCAGAGACTTGTGCCTTGGATCTAAAACCTCCCAAAACTGTGTAGATAAGCCATGGATAGAAGCTATAGAGGCCTACAAGCACGGTTATTTTAATGAGTGTGTCAGGGGTCTCACAACTTTTCAGCGAATAATCAATTTAAATGAGCAGTAATTTTTTTTTAATAAAAACAAATTCCATATGGTATATTGCAGGAGCAGGTAACTTTCTGCACTCCAGATATTGGAGATTACCATTCACATATTATCTGTGGCCGATGATGATAGAAGTAATTGTATCCAACAGTTGGAATGCTGAATTTAGCCTACCCCTTTTATAGTGCTTTTATTACTGAGTATAACAAGGGTACTCCCACTGGTGTTTGATGATTCATTCAAAATGTATTACAGCTCAAACTTCTCTATTTTACCTTTAAACTGCAACTTTATATTACGGGCACTAGGTGGTGCTGTTCCTATCACTTCATATGGAGAGCTGTAGTCTATGACTGAACATCTCCACAGAGAGTTATGAAGAAACAGTTTGCCTTTTGGACAGTAGCTGGTGCTGTTGCTGACACTTTGATATAAAAAAGGCTGATCAGCAATAACATTTGCATGAAACATATTCCAGTGGGAGTACCCTTATCTTACTCAGCAGGGAAAGCCATATTTGGTTCTGTGGCCATAGGGTTGAGGAGAATGAGCCTGTCCTTGGTGCACTGAGCATCTTATCATTAAATTACATTTAATGATAAAAAAGACAAGTTTAAGCTGTAATGCATTTTTAATTAATCATCTCACACCAGTGGAAGCACCATTGCTTTACTCAGCAATAAAAGCCCTACAACAGGGTTAGGCTACCTTCAGCATTCCAGGTGTTTGAGACTATTACGTCCATCATCTGTCACAGATGCTATGGGATATGGGAATTCTAGTCTCCAACATCTGGAGTGCAGAAAGTTACCTGCTCCTGCAATATAACTATTTAAAAAGTAGAGATGCACCGATAGCAATTTTTTAAGACCGAGTACGAGTACCGATACTTTTTTCAAGTTCTCACCTTTACCAATTACCGATACTTTTTTTGCAGTGATTTGCCAGTTTTCCAAGCACCTAAAGCATATATATATATATATATATATATATATATATATATATATATATATATATATATATATGCTTTAGGTACTTGGAAAACTGGCAAATGACCGCAAAAAAAAGTATTGGTAATTGGTATCGGTGAGTACTTGAAATATACATATATACACACACACATACATACACACACCACTCTTGATTCTCCCCTTTTGCTTCATTCTCCCCCTCTTGAGCCCCCTCCTTTTCCCTTGGCTTTTTCTCTCCCTTTTGATCCCCCTTTCTCCCCCTCCTTGACTCTTGATCCCACCCTTTTGCCTCTCTCTCTCTCTCCCTCCTGATCCCCCTCTTTTTGCCTCTTCTTGGCCCCCCTCCTTTTGTCTCCTGATCCTTCCTCCTTTTGCCTCTTTTTTTTTCTCCCTTAGTCCCTTTTACCTCTTTTTCTCCCTCTTGACCCCCCTGTCTGCCTCTTTCACCACCCGCTCTTGATGCCCCATCTTGCCATCTCTTTGCCTGCCTTACCCTCCTCTGCCGGGTGATCGCTGTTCTCTCGTGAGCCCAGGCAGAAGTCAGCGTCTGAGCGTTGCCATGGTAACCCGCGGCAACGCTCCAACACTGCTGGAGGGAGAGAGGTGACTGGGGAGCATTGTGAGCAGCTCCCTGGGCTCCCTCTCTGCAGCACCGACCCTGACACAGGGTATTGGTGCTGGCATTGGCTGATTTTGCGCGAGTACGAGTACTCGCGCAAATGCTGGTATCGGCACCGATACAGATATCGGTGCAACCCTATTAAAAAGTTTACTGCTCCTTTAAATTGACTCTTCCCTGAAAAATGGTGAGAACCCTGGCACCCACACCTGATAGGGAACAAAATGTTGACAGAAGTCAGTGATTCCCAACTCTGCCCATAGGGTCCCTAACAGGATATGTCTTTATGATTTGCCTGCTTGTGCACAAGTGAGTTAATTAAATCGGAACTTTTACGCTTTTCGATCCACAGTTCAATGCGTTGCTCCTCTTAAAATGCATTATAAAAACATATTAATAATGCTGAAAAATGTTTATAAAAAAAAAATGACCTATTTCTTCCACGATGGTGTGAGGGAGAGTGGCACCATATTCGTTACGTTTCTAATGATAGGTAGCGCTTTCCCTCACGATCAGCTGCCAATTACTGTCACAAAGCCTGCCCTTTTGCTTGGAGGCAGGCAAATGTCCATAGGAATGAAGTAGCCTGGGGTGGGCAGTAGGTGGGGAATTAGTGCACAGAGGGCAGAGCCATAGAGTGGTGCAGTATAGCCTGTACTGCACCAAGCATCTCCACATCAGTGTTTATCATTTTTTTAAAGGGATAGTAATACTTGTTTTATGAAGTGTTTATTATTGTAGTTATTAAATAAATAAAGCAAAGCATAAAAGTCTTTTTGCTATAACTTTGATAGTTTTAGTGTAATATCGATGTAAAGTTTACCCCTCCAGACCCTTTTAGCTATGTCAGCACTCTGACAAGTTTAGATTCTTGTCTGCGGACCGGACGGCTTGTCTGGAGAGCCGAAATACCAGTGTATACAAAGCAAATCTGCATGACAACAGTCTACAAAGTATGCCTGGTTGGAGGCAGTAGACCATTGTCATGGAATTTGCTTTGTATACACTGCTATTTCGCTTTCCAGATGAGCCGTCTAGTCCGCAGACCAGAATCTAAGTTTGTCAGCTAGAGCACTGACGTTGCTAAAAGGGGCGGGAGGGGTAAACTTTACATCGATATTACACTAAAACTATCAAAGTTATAGCAAAAAGACTTCCATGTTTTGCTTTATTTATTTAATAACTACAATATTAAACCATTCATAAAACAAATATTACTATCCCTTTACTAAAAACTACTGTAATTAAAAAAAAAAAATGAATGCACAATCTGGAATTACTTTCCGTAGACAGACCTACTGCACTCAACTTTACTTGGGGTGAAAGTTCCGCTTTAAATGATCCTTTGATTAAATCCCCTGAACTCAAGCAGGAACATCCTAAAGACATGGACTGATAGGCTCCTGGAAGGAGAGGGTTGGGGACCACTGACGTAAATAAATGATTCCTAATTTCACCATAAAAATAAAGTTGTCCTATGTGTGCTGTCTTAAAGGCATTTTGTGAGAGCTATGCATATTATGGATTACAAAACTGGGAAAGATATTCTATTAAATTAATAAAAGTTAAAATAAAGCTTGGATATTATGAAAATAAGCAACTAACTTCTTTGTAAATGTGGGTCAGTACTGTATTGAAAAAACCTTGTTTTCACAAGAAAGGTATAGTAACATAGGCTATATCTGTACCCAAAATCTAAAACTAGGCAAAGATCACTTGTTAATGACACACACAATTAGTCATGCAATACTGATTTTCATTACATACCATTTGATGAGATCTGTAGATCAGACAGTTCCCAAGAAAGCAGGTGTGCATGCTGCAGAGAGTAGAGAGCAGTAGACAGGGAGCAAGATTATGGAAATTTTTGAAGAAGGCAAAAAAAAAAAACAAAAAAACCCACCAAACCAATCCTTGTGGAAACAACGTGTCAAAGGAAAGTGTTTATCTTCACCTTTTTTAGTGCCAATGCCAGGGCCAGATTTATATCCTAGAAGTCCCTTGGCAAGACACTCCAGGAACCTTTAACTCCTCTCATGATCACACCCTCACATCTCACATTCCTATGTTAACCTATGCAGCCTATGCACTAAGATCTCCAAACTTTGGAGATCTTAGTGCATAGTTTCTATAGAATAACGTAGGAACTGGAGACATGATATCACTGGAAAAGTCATCTCCACTTTATCACCTCTTCTTCACACCGTATTGTGTAACTCACCCCACCCCCCAGTTCTTCTTAGTACATCTGCTGCAAAGGGTTAAAATCTTATCTCCCAAAGCAATACAGTGAGAGAACAGGAAGCACAAAGATTCTGGAGAATATATGTCAATGTGCCCCAGTTGCTTTGTATGTTCATTCAACTTAAATGCTGTAGTTTGATTTTCTCAGTAAATAAAATATTGCAGTACAGTGCCTAATAAATTAAAATAACAATATCATGACATTTCCTGTTGAATAAAACACTCTTAAGTTCTTAAACAGAAAACCTGGGCCTAGATTCCATTGCAGGTCATAACTTTAAAAATAGGATTTTAGTCTTACCTGTTAAATCCTTTTCACTTAGTCCATACAGGTTACTGGTACTTCTACTTCTGGGGGGGCGATTCGCCCCTTTAATAGGCAGGAACAATTATGCAAATGATTGCAGGGGGTGGAGCCTCCCCTCCTACTTAAGCCACCTTCAGGCCAGAGCCACTAGATTGATTTGAGACCCTAAAACTGACCCCAGGTAAGCAAGAAGAAAGACTCCTGTGAGCATGCCCCAAAGGTCTCCCACTGAATGCCACAGGAGAGCCAGGTCTGGTCCCTTGACAGGGTGGGAGACCAGTGACCTGTATGGACTAAGTGAAAAGGATTTAACAGGTAAGACTAAAATCCTATTTTCACTGTCGTCCAATACAGGTCACTGGTACTTCTGGGATGTACAAACATTGAGCTGATCCAGAGGTGGGAAGAAGGCAAGGACCAGAACAAGGCCCAAGTCATAAAAACTGCTATGAACCAGTTAATAACATAGCCCAACTGTAAGTGTCAACGGACACCAGTCAAGGGAACAACCCCTGAACTAACACAGCACACGGAACTAGAGCCAACAGGGCTCAACAGTAAGGAAGCACTAAGGATCACAGAGCGGAAGACCTACACAGGCAAAACTGCCTCCAGGACCTTCCTTCCAAAACTGGCGTCAGCCGAGGCCAGCACATCAACTCGGTAGTGCTTAGAAAAAGTGTGCACAGAGGACCAAGTGGCTGCTCTGCACAGTTGATCAGCAGAAGCCTGATTCTTGTAGGCCCAAGAGGCCCCAATAGATCTGGTGGAATGGGCAGTTACCCGGAAGGGAACATGCTTATTCCGCAACTTATAGGCTTCACGGATAGTAGCCTTAATCCAAGAGGCAATGGTAACTTTGGAAGCCGGTCTCCCTGCCCTAGGCCCCTCAGGAATGACAAATAGAGCGTCAGACTTCCTCATAGACTCGGTGCGATGAACATAAAACTTGAGGCAACGCACCACATCCAACAAATGGAGATCTCGTTCCTTGTCAGATGAAGGATTAGGGCAGAAAGAGGGAACCACAATCTCCTGATTGATGTGAAACTCGGACACAACCTTGGGTAAGAATTACTTGGTAGTGCGAAGCACAGCCTTATCCTTGTGGAACACCAGGTAAGGAGATTTACAAGACAGAGCTTGTAACTCTGCTACCCGGCGAACTGAAACAATAGCCAAAAGGAAGGCCATCTTCCAAGTCAAGAGACGTAATGGAATGGAAGCCAAGGATTCAAACGGTGGTCGCTGGAGAACTCCCAGCACCAAATTGAGGTCCCACTGGGGAGCAGGACTCTTGAAGGCAGGTCGAACATGAGTCACACCCTGGAAGAAAACTTTCACATCAGGAAGGATAGCAATCCTTTCCTGGAAAAACACAGACAAGGCAGAAGTCTGAACTTTGAGGGAACTCAGACTGAGCCCCTTTTCCACACCGTCCTGCAAGAAGGCCAGGACAGTGGGAAGATGAAGCTCAAGGGAAAACTTCTTATCAGAGCACCATGTCACAAAAGTTGACCATATGCGATGATAGATCTTGGAAGACACAGGCTTACGAGCACTGAGCATAGTCGACACCACAGAAGGAGAAAATCCTTTCTTTGCTAGAATCGAGGATTCAACCGCCATGCCATCAAATGGAGAGAGTGAACATCCTCCTTCCACAAATATCCCTGAAGAAGTAGGTCCGGACGGGCAGGAAGTGGGAACGGATCCGCCACTGACATGGCCATCAACTCCGGATACCAGGACTGGCGAGGCCAGTTTGGAGCGATCAGGATCACAGGACAATGCTCCCGCTTCAGTTTCTGGATGACTCTGATCAATAGAGGAAGAGGAGGAAAGATGTAAGCCAGGGAAAAATCCCAAGGGATCGACAAGGCATCCACTGCTAGAGCAAGGGAGTCCCTCCGCCGGGAGCAAAACACCGGAACCTTCCTGTTGTGTCTGGATGCCATCAGGTCCACCTCCGGCATCCCCCACCTCTGGGTGAGCAATTGAAACACCTCTGGATGAAGAGCCCATTCTCCGCTGTCGACGGTATGACGACTGAGGAAGTCTGCCATGACGTTGTCCACGCCTGAAATATGAACTGCAGAGATGACAGGCACGTGATCTTCTGCCCAAGACAAAATATCCTTGACCTCCAACCAGGCGGTGCCGCTTCTTGTGCCGCCTTGCCTGTTGATGTAAGCCACCGCAGTGGCGTTGTCGGATTCCACTCTGATCGGAAGACCGGTCAGTTGAGATTCCCAGTGTCTCAGGGCAAGCCGGATGGCACGTAGTTCCAGAACATTGATGGAGAGAAGAGATTCCTCCAGACCCCATTTCCCCTGAGCACTGAAGCGACCCAACACAGCACCCCAGCCCCGAAGGCTGGCATCCGTTGTGATCGTGGTCCAACAAGGAACTAGAAAGGATCTCCCTTTCAGGAGATGGGAGAGATCCAACCACCAGTGCAGACTCGATTCCACATGAGGAGGTAGAGAGACTGACAGATGCTGATGATCTGGATGATTCTTGCACGTCTGGATCACAAATCTCTGAAGTTCCCTGGAGTGGGCCATGGCAAAAGGAACCGCTTCGATCGTGGAAATGAACTTCCCCACCAGGGATGACAACTTCGTTACCGGCACTAAGTCCAGTTCCAGAATCCCCGCCACTCTGATAGCTATCTGATGAGCCACATCCTCCGGCAGAAACACCATGCATTGGCGAGTGTCGAACAGGAGACCCAGGAACAGAAGCCTCTGAGATGGGACCAAGTCCGACTTGTCCAGATTCAGGATCCAGCCATGGCGGGTCAGAGTGTGGATACACTTCTGCAATTGCTGGTGAAGAAGCTCCGCCGAAGAAGCTTTGATGAGGAGATCGTCCATGTAGGGAGTCACCCTGACCCCGTCCTGATGAAGCACCGCTATCAGGGAGCCCAACACTCTCTGGAAGACCTGAGGAGCTGATGTCAGCCCAAAGGGAAGAGCAGAAAACTGAAAGTGTCCCCTGTGGCAGGCAATCCTGAGGTACCGCCTGCTCTCTGGATGAATAGGGATGTGAAGATAAGCATCCTGAAGGTCCAGGGAGGCAAGGAACTCCCCTGGAGACATTGCTGCAATCACAGAGCGCAGGGACTCCTGGCGAAAGTGGGAAGTCACCACATAGGCATTGATATCTTTGAGATCCAAAATAGGACGAGCCACTCCGTCCTTTTTGGCCACCACAAACAGGTTGGAATAAAATCCTGAACCTGTGTCCTCCTGAGGAACCACTTCCAGAACCTCTTTGTCCAAGAGATCCTGAATAGCGTCGTCGAACAGACGTCTTTTTGTGGGTTCCTGAGAAGGACGAGTAAAATGGAACCGAAAAGGAGGAACGGAGGAGAAAGGGATCCTGTATCCCTCTGACACCACCTGAAGAACCCATGGGTCCGCCACTGACTCCTCCCAAGTCCGGCGAAAGATGCGGAGATGTCCACCTACAGCCGGATGCGGACCCGGGTTCGGCGAGTCATGCCGAAGCAGTCTTGGAGGTCTTGGCCTTGGGGGCCACTTTGGGCTTCCAGGACTGTTTGGGCTTGGAGGAGGAGCGCGTAGCGGGAGGACCCGTCTGGGCCGAGGAGCGTGTCTCAGTCTGAAAGGAACGAAAGGACCAATTGCGTTTGGCTGGAAACTTTTTCTTAAAGACTGAGGGTAGAAGAGTACTTTTACCACCAGTAGCCTCACTGATCATTTCTTTGAGCTCAGATCCAAATAGCAAAGTGCCCTGAAAGGGCAAGGAAAGCAAGGCTTTCTTAGAGGCTGTATCAGCAGACCAAATTTTCAGCCAAAGGGCACGCCTAGCCACCACAGAGGCAGTGGAGGCCCTCGCCATCATGCGCACAGCATCAAAAGCAGCGTCAGCAACATAGTTCTGAGCTTCAGTGATATTAGCAAGAAGCTGCAACTGTTCAGATACTGGTGCATCCTGGCGAACCGCTTCAGTCAGTCGTTCAGTCCAGGCCGCAATGGCTCTATTAACCCAAGCAACTGCAAAGGTTGGACGCATGGCAGTGCCAATGGAGGCAAATATAGATTTAAGAGAAAGCTCAAGCTTTGTATCCGTCCAATCCTGCAGGGCAGAGGCATCAGAGACAGCCAAGGCGGTAGACTTGGATAATCTGGAAACAGGAGCATCCACCTTTGGGGGATGAACCCATTTTGCCAGCTCAGCCTCAGGAAAAGGGTACAGTTTAGCAAACTTTTTAGAGACAGAGGAGGATCTATCAGGATTCTTCCATGCCTCAGAGACCAGACGGGCAAGAGTAGGGTTAGTTGGAAAACAAACAACAGGCTTAGATGGTTTCTTTTGAAAAACATCAGTAGGATCATAAGTGGATTCCTGAGTCAGAGGAAGGTTAAGCGTATTCAGCACAGCTCTAATCAGACCCTCAGCCGAAACTTCAGGGTCACATTCATAAGGGTCCCCAATGGACCTGTTAGACTCAATAACAGTGCGTTCCTCAGCATCAGAATCCTGCAAGAGTTCTTCCTCAGAAGAATCAGACACATCAGGAGCACCCTGTGGCTTAGGCAGGGAGGTCCTGATTGTAGTGGGGGTCTGCCAGACCTGGAGAGCCCCCTGTACCTGAGAGGGAAAAAGTTGAAGAGTGGATCTGAGATCCCTAGTGGCAGCTTTAAACTCCCTCACCCAAGATGGCTCAATAGCGTGGCTGGAAAGCCCAGGGTTGCTATCTTGACCAGTGCAGTTAGGGCATAGATCACCCACATTATCACTAGATAACCCAGTGTGACAAGAGGAGCAAAACGCCATGGGGGGAGCAGACCCCCCATCCTCCTTAGACTTAGGTCTAGCCCCTAGCTCCAGTGAAGTAGACATGCTCACAGCGTCAATATACCCCACTTTAAACTCTATCACCCAGTAAGAGTGTGGAAGATGAAAGTTTCACCCCAGAAATGCCTAATATTGGACTTATCTGGCCAGCGAAGGGTTAATCTGATGAGGGGAGAGAAGGCTCGGTCCCTGCGTAGTGTACTCGCTGAGGAAGAGCTCCACAAAATGGCGGCCGTCAGGATAGCCAATCAGAAACGAGCGCGAACCGGGCGCTCATGGGAAATGTAGTTTTCCCCATACAAGTACCCCAAACAGTGCCCGAAGCCCCCCTGAACACCCCACACTAATAAAACATACACCGGATGATAGAGCAGGAGCTTAGCATTAAAATGAGCCCTCTCTGGAGTTGCTGTGACAAGCGGTTCCAGAGATATGTCCCAGAATGTGAAATCTCATAGAGAGTAAAGGAGCCATAGCGTCTAAGCGGGAAAAGCCGCGCTTAAAGGCGCGGAACACCATTTTCAATAAAGTTTAAGAAAACATTAAAAAGTGCCCAAACATACATAAAACACATAAAGAAATACTATACAAGGCTCCAAACTCAGAAAATACCACAGAAACTGCATTAAATACATTAAATGCAAATAAAAACACCCTATGAGTGCTGGAGTGCAAAGCAAACTCCCCAATACAAGCCCAGCAAAGGGACACTGTGGGGACAAGTGGACCTTCAGCACTCAAAGGGTGGCTCACCTTTCCTGCAAGGACTTCTGTCTTCAGGTGACCATGATGAAGTGGGAATAGACCAGAGGAAAAATCCCCAGTAGGGAAGCTGCTTGACTCAAGCTGTTCCCTCTTCAGGGCATAAGGTCCACAGAAAATCCCTGGAAGCTGCACCAGCCACTTTAAAGAGGGCAATTCACAGCCATGGTCACCCTCCTAATGGTGGTATTCCATATTTGAATAAAAAATAACAAAAGACTAAGTTGATGCATAGATGTTCTCTACCTGGTGTGCACAGCACCCAGGAACAAATCAGTCTAGTGGCTCTGGATTGTTCCTGCCTATTAAAGGGGCGAATCGCCCCCCCAGAAGTAGAAGTACCAGTGACCTGTATTGGACGACAGTGAAAGGTTTTTATACAAATTTCTCCACAGACTTCAATGGGAAACTGTTAAAGGGATAGTAATACTTAAAATTACTTATCCCTATTTTGTAGCCCTTCAATAAAGAAGAAAAATGCCCCCTGTGGCATCTCTTAAAACCTTATGGTCTGAGAGATAACCGCTTACAAAGTTCGCCCCTGCCTGAGTCAGCGTTCTAGCTGACAGCAGGGAAATCCGGTCCCAGGACCGGCGGAGGCTCTGCAGCAGAGCCAAGATCGAGTTAATGAAAAACAAAATCCTTCACTTAAAAGGTCTTCTTCGTGTGCTTGCAAACCAAACACATGTAGAAGACCTTTTTAGAGAAGGATTTCTTTTTTTATTAACTCAATCTCAGCTCTGCTGCAGAGCCTCTGGCTGGTCCCAGGAAAGGATTCCCCTGCTGTCAGCTAGAATGCTGACGGCAGGCAGGGGAAATCTTTGTAAGCGGTTATCTCTCAAACCATAAGGGTTTCAGAGATGCCACTGGGGGAATTTTTCTTCTTTATTGAAGGGCTACAAAATAGGGATAAGTAATTTTTAAGTATTACTATCCCATCACATCAGCTACAGTGTTATCTGTGACTTGTTTTGAAATCAAAATGCAATTTTATGAAACATCACCTCCTGGTCTATCCATCCGTCCATTACATCCATCCATCAATATTTCCCACTCTTCCAACATGCTCTATTTTGCTGCAATCATTTAAGGTGATAGTCATCCTCTATCATACCCAGCCAGTAAACTCAGACCTCTCTAGAATTCAGTCTTTTAAAAGATGCATTTAAATCAATGAGAAGTGTCATTTGTCCCCTAGAGTGCACTTGGTCCTTTGTTCTTTTGTGCAAAAGGACAAAATGTCCAAATGTGATGTAGACTTTTTTAAACACTATTACTAAAGATGGGCTAAAAGTACATTTTAAACCAGAAACTTGTAGCATTTCTGTGAAATTCCCACCTATAGAAACCTCTAAAATATTCTCATTTTTGATAGTCCCCCCCCCCCTCAAAATATTTCCCACTGGAAGTTTTCCAGATCATACAGGGTGGTCAGAATATGAGGTCATCACTATAGCGGTGCAGTAGGACATGGCTTGAGGACTGTATGTGCAGTTACATGGAATCAGTGCAGTGGGGCAAATCTGGAAGCCAGTAGAATGTGTCGTTCTATGGCCATTGTGGGACAAGGCTGAGGGGGGTTTGTATGTGAGGGTCTATGGCTACTGTGTGAAAAGGCTGGGAGTTAGTATGTGTGAGTCTATGGATACCATGGGACAGTGTTGTGGAGTTAGTATGCATGGCTTTAGGGCTACTCTGGGAAAGGGCTTGGGCTGTTAGTATGTATGGTTCTGTTGATACAGTGAGCTGGGGATAGCATGTGTGGGTCTATGGCTACTGTGGGACAAGGCTAGGGGGTACCATCTGTGGTTCTATATTTTCCATGAGACTGGGGGGGTCCACAGCAGTGATGGCCAACATGACGCACTCCAACTGCTGCCAGACTACAACTCCTATCCTTCCCAGCCAGCCCGATGGGAGATGTCGTCTCACAGCAGTTGGAGGGCCTTATGTTGCCATTGCTGCAGCCACCAGTTATTGTGATAATACCGTGTAATCAGAATATGTGGTTCTATGACTATAGTGAGACAAGGATGGGGGATTAGTATGCAGAAGAAAAAAGAAGAAAAACTAATATTTTTTAGGAAATTAGTAAGGATTTTCTCACTTTTTCTCTTTTTTTTGGATAAAAATGTTCACCCATCCCTACCTATTGCACTATGGGACTTATACATCACACTTATGAGAAGAAATTCAGGAGCAAACCAGATGTACTAAACGGGTGGGGGGAATAAAATGTCCCTTTTATTTACCGTAAAATCTTGCAGGTATAAATTATTTATTTACCTTAAAAATTATACCCAAGGTTTTCAGTAAAAAATAGAGCTCATGCGCACCCCCTTTCCCTCCCTCTACAGAAAAAATTATAAATGCTTCCATCGCCCTCTCTCCCCCCTTCCCTTCCTCCCCACCTCAATACACTTCATTGAAGGGGGGCAATTTTTTTTAAAAAACTTGTGTATAATACCACACCACAATTCACATAAGGTGAAAAGAGTAAAATGTACATATTATACCAGAGATTTTATGGTAAGTAGGGTTTAAAATCTGCCTCTCTCTCTATAGAGCGTAAAAACATTATTTAAATCAAAACTAAAAATGTATTTTCTCCCCTATGATTGAGATGATTTGCTAAAAAATTGCTCCTCATGTGCATACAAAGCTTTGCTTCTGAAATAAAAGATATAACACTAGTTTAAAAGCCCATGTACACGGGCCACAGTGCCACCCAGCAGCCTCGGCTGGTACCCAGAGCCTCTCTGCTCACTGCCCGCGCTGCCGTCATGCTCAGTACAGACTGCCCAAACGCGCCACAGCTGATACGGTGAGGGGTGCTCCGAATTCGGACCGTAGTCTTCTCTGCACACCTTCCTAGGGTCAGATGCTCAGAGAGGACTCCGGTCAGAATCTGGAGCACCCTGATCCGTGTCATCTGCAGCGCATTTGGGCAGTCTGTACTACGCATGACTGCAGAGCGGGCAGTCTCTACTGCACATGACTGCAGCGCACGCAGTCTCTACTGCGCATGACGGCTTCTGACAAACATCCTATCAAATTATTATACAGGATAGATATACCTGGGAACTTTCTTCTTTGAAGCCCCCAACAGGGCTCATAGGTGTGTATAAATAACACAAACTGTGAGCAGGGTTTAATCAAGTGGGTGGGATCAAGAGGAGGAAAATTGGGGTTTGTCTTTAGAATGGGCAGGAAGTGGAAATAACAGGGTAGTATGTGTCCCTGGAGACCAGGTAATTAACTAAAAACTGTAGTTTCTAGGGAGATCTGGAAAGTTCCCAGGTACAGATATAGGTACAAGGGAAACTCTGTGCGCCTGCGAATTCAGGAACTTCTGGTTACCTTAAGGTAATCAACTAGAGTCAGCACCAATGCTGGCAGTGAACGGGACAGACAGCGCTGTCATTTCCTCTAAGATGTCTGCACTGTCTGTCCTCTTGATCCAGCTGAAGAAGCGGTTTATCAGCAATAACGCGTACATATTGACTTTAAAGACAGTACGGATTTGCAAATCATTAGCTTACAAATATATTGGGAGCCAGTATTATTTGTATGATAGTTCTGCTTTAAATGACTAAATATTCTTTTTTGGCATTTTCCTTTTAATTGATGTGTTCCAATAAATTTACCAATTATTCAAAAATATTGTAACATTTATGCAAGCTATAATACTAATCACTGGTATAAATAAAATCACTGCTTCAATAACATAACTATCCTACTTCTAATAATTTTAAAGAGACCTTATCACCTCTGTGTTGTATTAGCATTTTCTATTTTGAAAAATAGATTTAGAGTTATTTAGGATTATAGTTTATGCTAATTAAGGCATGCCGTGCAGGCACTTTTTTGTCTTACCCCAAAATCTCTCCTGTTCATTGACACTACTCAGCAATCCATGACCCACTTCTTCTAGCACTGAAAGGGTTACATTTTAGAGAGCGCAGGAAGTAAAGGTACCCACACACAGTCTGATTTCATTGGTCAACATTATCCAATGACTGGATATACATTTGTGTATGAGTGGCCAAGACCAATGTTGTCCCATGACTAAATCTGCAATTTGGCTGGTCAGCCTGGCTTGAAAATTTCAAACGCCTGGTTATCAGGTAACTGTGGGTGTGCCCTCAACAGATCAGACCACAGTGATCTTGAATGGGGTCACACATACACACATATAAAGAGGCAGATTGCCTGGATTTGTTGGTGTGTGTGTGTATGTGTTTAAAGTCAAACACTAATTTTCTAACTAAAAATGGTTAATTCAACATATAAGCAAGTATGGAAGCTATTTCCAAAAACACTACAGTTGTATTAGGTGATGAGGTTCCTTTTACAATATAGATTGCTATAATAGTCAAAAGAAGAAAAATCAGTTCATATTTTTTCACATAACAATACAATATACATAAGGTCTACAACAGATTTGATTACAATGTTATCAGACAATGTTAATTATTGATTACATTGCGTATTACAATGTTAAGTGAAGATTAGCAACCTGTATGACCACATTGCAGTAAAGGCCCATGTAATATTACACCACACACTGTAATCTGCTGTTTACTATGGTAACTAAGTAACTAAATGAAAAGTAATGACATTGCAGTCTCCTTTTGTGTGTTGTGTAGGAGATACCTTTAACCCCTTAACGACCATTGACGGTCAAAGTACGTCAAGGGTCGATCCGACTGAACAACCCATGACGTACTATGACCGTCATGGAGTTCTGGGCTCCCCCCGCGGCTGCACGCCGTTCGGGGAGTCCGGAACCAGAAAAAGAAAAAAATGCTCTGCGGTCCTTCAGTCTCGTCGTCGCGGCGATCGGCCGGTCGTTAAGGGGTTAAAAATATGCAGAATATTTTATATTAACCCCTTTAGGACCAGAGAGGTACACTCCCCTCTGGTCCTCAAACGAGCCTGTTAACGTAAGATGGGTTTAGTTAATTTTAAACAGAATTACACACTGCGTATTTGTAATATAAATAGTTTTTGATGGCTTAACCCTTTGAGTACCCGTGTACCCCCTCCGGTATCCAAAGAGTGAGTCTATATTTGATAGTAGCAGAATGTGGCACCTTACAATAATGAACTGTTATGCTAGGATAGGGCGTATTTCCACATACACTGTACTATGGATGAATCTAGACCAGCAGTTCTCATGTGCGGCCACAAATGTGTTTGCGTGTGGCCACCACCAGAGCTGGCCCTTACATGGATCGGCAATTTGCCAGTTGACATTTTTTGTGCCAAATACAATATATCCCACGTACACTAAACTCCGAGGCAGATGGACGGTCAGATCTACTCAGCGTCAGGACTCTTCCTGTTCTTCTTGTACCTGCACATATATGGGGAGGGCTGTTCTTCTTGTACCTGCACATATATGGGGGGGCTGTTCCCCTTGTACATGCACATATATGGGAGGGCTGTTCTTCTTGTACCTGCACATATATGGGGGGGCTGTTCCCCTTGTACATGCACATATATGGGAGGGCTGTTCTTCTTGTACATGCACATATATGGGAGGGCTGTTCTTCTTGTACATGCACATATATGGGGGGGCTGTTCCCCTTGTACATGCACATATATGGGGGGGCTGTTCCCCTTGTACATGCACATATATGGGGGGGCTGTTCCCCTTGTACCTGCACATATATGGGGGGGCTGTTCCCCTTGTACATGCACATATATGGGAGGGCTGTTCTTCTTGTACATGCACATATATGGGAGGGCTGTTCTTCTTGTACATGCACATATATGGGGGGGCTGTTCCCCTTGTACATGCACATATATGGGAGGGCTGTTCTTCTTGTACATGCACACATATGGGGGGGCTGTTCTTCTTGTACATGCACATATATGGAGGGGCTGTTCCCCTTGTACCTGCACATATATGGGAGGGCTGTTCTTCTTGTACATGCACATATATGGGGAGGGCTGTTCCCCTTGTACCTGCACATATATGGGGAGGGCTGTTCCCCTTGTACATGCACATATATGGGGAGGGAGGGATATGAATCTTTAGTCATGCGGCGGCAGAGCTGTAAGTTAGAAGTGCTCCCACCCGCTCATTTTTTTGGGGAGGCAACTCGCTAACGTGGGCACCAGGACACTGCCCAGGAACCAGCAGTGAGGCACACACACATGGTAAGGGCCAGCCCCTGGCCCATATTATCAACCACTTACTGACACGGTGGATGCCACTTAACCCTTGTATTGCAATGCGTTGCTTACCCCTCTGGCACTCAAAGGGTTATATAAAGTTGAGCGGTGGAATGCTGGAATAATTGGTGGGCATGGGAAATCCCACATCCCTAGTGCCAAGCACAAAATATATAAACCGGAGAGCAAAACAATACATTTGTTTGATGATTTTTAAAATACTTAACCTCTTAGCATCTAAGAGGTTAATGAATGTTATGTTTAATCCACTGTTTGTTAATTTTTTAACTGTTGGAGTACCAGATGTGTACCCCTCTGGCACTCAAAGGGTTAACTGTGTTGCATGGTACATATGGTAGTGTGTATTTCGAGACCCTATTTCAATATACAAATATTGCATAGTTTTTGCAGCAGGATCATACCTATTTTACCGCTGTGGTGGTACATTTAGAGTGGGCAAAATGGAGGATGAGATCTTTGGAAGAGACAAAAGGTAGGGCAACCTGCCAGCGCCATCAGGAAAATTGGCATGGGGTAAAAAATAGCCTCACCATGCTGAAAGATTACTGTGGCTTATGATGAAAGGCACGGCAGAGCGAAGGAGGAGTCATCTGCAGCATAGCAGGTTAGCTTTGGGGCAATGTAAGTAGGGGCACTATGCAATGACCTGCACTGAATTGAAGGAAAGACATAACCTTGAAAGGGGGGCTGGAAGGAAGGGAGGCAGTGATTGCGTTCCAGGGAAAAGACATGGGCTGAGTGGAGCAGGATAGTCCTTGCACGATAGCAGGACTGGCTGAGGTGGGACAGGTAAGGCTGTAAGGGAGAGGGGGAAAATGTAATGTTTGGCTTACACCGTGGGAGAACAGTCCTGCATGATACAAGCAGCAGCTGAGCTCAGAAGGGTGAAATAGGGCTGCTAAGAAGAGAGGTGGAATGTGGAGGAGGGCTTCCACTGCAGGAGGAAGTGTCTTAATTACAGGGACAGGACATGTTATAGTTATTTGACAAGTTACATGTAATGTAGGGCTTAATTATGTAAATATGGTACTGTTGAGTATACCCTAATTGCTCCAAATTTTCCTTGAGCCCTTTGATTGCCAGAGGGGTACACAACGCATTGCAATGTGTTGCATACTCCTCTAGCACTCAAAGGGTTATACCTCTCTCACCATGGGAGGGCTGCTAAGTTGTTGCCTTGGGGGGCAAGTATAATCAAGTGGCTTATGTGTATTATCACTCCAGGACACCCGTCTTCATCTCAAAGTGAGTGTGTGTGTTGGACTGTCTGTGTCTGTAGGGTAACCATGTATCACGTTTGCTTCTGAAGTATATATCTCCTGTAACTAGTAAGTTTTAAGAACCATTTATCGGGCAGTTTTTAATTCTGTGTGGTTTCTGGAATGTTTAATTTGTAATATGATGTAAATTTATTGCTGTTGCACATATTTATATGCAATTTTTGTATGTATTAATCCCCCCATACTGTTTGTGCATGTAATGTCATAGGGTGACCACCACAGCATGGCTATGGCCAAGGTGATGACTACCAAAACACTGATGTGGCCACACTGGCAGCCACCAGAAAAAATCCTTTGAGAACCACTGATCTAGACAAAGCTCATACACTGAGTTGTTTTTAACCCCTTAACCACTGCCCGATCAGGTGCATGGGCGACCTTAAGGACCACAGAGCTTTTTTTTTTGTGAACTGAATTCTGGGATGCCATCCCAGAATTCCATGACTTGCCAGGACCATCACCTGTCCTTAAGTGCAGGAACCGGCGTGACTGTCCTGGCACCTCATGGGTTCTTAATGGGTTAATAGAACAGTGAGCAATAAGTTTGATCTCTAACATAATTAATTGGCATAGATTTTAGGCAACTTGAATAGAGTGTCACACTATGCCATCAAAATGTACAGGTTCATTTCACTTACGGAGAAATGGATATTAATACATATATAAGCATATTTAATTCTCTATAAAACAGACTAAACTTGCCTCAGCAGTGCCAGGACAACTTTAACCTGTTAAATACAAGAGACATGTCCAAAGCATTGTTTTGTAAGGCACTGGCAACTTTCTAGAACCTAATGAGTTAATACTATTCATTTCTTTGTGGTGTTTTTGCATTGTATGCACTGATTAAGCAAACTGCCATTACCTTTAATTACAAAAGCTTCTGTCACCAGGCGCATTTGATAGAGTGGCTTGTCTTCCAATGATATGTCGTCTATTCCTGCGCGGGCGTACATACTGACGGCGTCCCTGTAAGACCCCTCAATATAATGCAACTTTCCTAGGATTAGCATGGCTTCTGTCATATGTTTAGGCTGAAAAAAAAGAAGAAAGTATGATTTTTTGAGTAAATCAATTAATGAGAAAGAAAACGAACTCCAGGGACCCAATTTAAAACCACATCCAAAAATTGCAGGGCAAAACAGGCAATAGCACTGAATGCATTTAACACTTTCAGTGTCAGAGAGAAGTTGCTTTGCAATGCGTTGCATACCTCGCTGGCACTCAAAGGGTTAAATTATTTATACATTTAGTTTTGCGTTTTTGTTGCTGCATTAAAAAAATGAATTGCTCCTGAAAAAATAAATTTGCTTTGGGAGAAATTTATGAATCTACCTTTGACATTAGCCTTAACCCTTTGAGTGCCAGAGGAGTAGGAGTAGGCACTACCCCTCTGGCACTCAAAGGGTTAAACTTGATTAGTGGTATGCACTAGTGGGAGTCATTGATTCAGTGCATGTCAACACAAATATACCATTTGAGTTTCAGAGAGGTATCCTGCATGCTGTGAATGCCTGCCCCTTAGCATACACAGGAAAATGGAGTAAAGTTACTGTACCTTTATCTGCTCCTTATTGGTACAATGCATTTAACAAGGTGCTGAGCAATGGGAAACCCCTAAATACCCATACACATCCACTCACCTTGGTGCAAGTTGGCATACAGAATTAAGAAAAATATCAAAGAGATTAGGAATTGTTTTGTGTCCCAATGAAATTATATATTTTAATAGAACAGATGATTAACTTGCACATATTGTTCATAAAACTTGCATATTATCTCAATACTAGTTGAACAGCCCATTACACGGGCCACAGTGTCACAGCCACCAGGTCGCGGGGCAGTCACGCGCAGTGGAGACTGGCTGCGCCACGGCTGATACAGAGCTGGACGCTCCTTCGGAGTGCCCAACTCTGTATCAGCCGCGGCGCGGGCAGTCTCTACTGCGCATGACTGCAGCACGCGCCGCAGTCTCTACTGCACGTCACGGCGTTACACATGATTTAGCAAATTATTATATAGGATTTATTAACCCTTTGAGTTCCTGGGGGTACGCATTGCATTGCAAAGCAATGTATTACGTATCCATCTGGAACTCAAAGGGTTAAAGAATGTTTTATAATTATGGTAACTCATATACATATTGTAATATATGTTGTGTTGTTTATTTAGTAACTTCTGAGTGTAGAATTTAAAGCAGAACTACCACCCCTTAGAAACATGGCCCCAAATAATTACCCAGAACTATTACAGCGCACGTTAATGAGAATTATACACTGCTCCCGGATTGACAGGCAGGAAACAGCGCAGACATCTTTCCATAGTGACGTCTGCGTGCCTGCGCTGCCAGTCCCAGCCTGTTCTAGGAGGCAATGCTGGAGCCATTTGGCTCCAAATGGGACTGACAAGGCAGGAGTGTAGATGTCACTATTGAAAGATGTCTGCGCACCTTCCTGCCTGTCAGTCCAGGAGCAATGTATAATTCTCAGTAACACGGTAATAATTCTGGTGACTGGTGCTACTGAGCAGCTAGTCACCAGATGGGTAATTATTTGGGTCCATGTTTGCAAGGGGTGGTAGTTCCACATTTAATATGGGGAGTAGAAATATATAAAAAAAAGATTTTTAGAGAACCACAGAAATATCCTTACAGATTTGATACATTCTGTAGCTACGTACGTAATCCTTAAATACACTGGGGAAGAGGAACTAAGTTGCGATAAAGAGTTAATAAAGAGGTTATACAGTGGAGATGAGTTTTCCAGCGATATCACTTCTCCAGTTCCTATGTTATTTTATGAAGCAAATGGATTAAGATTTCTCCAGCATTCAAGATCTTAGTGCATTGGCCCCACAGAATAACAAAGGAATTGGATATAAGGAAGAAGTAATATTTACACTACCGGTCAAAAGTTTTAGAACACCCCCACCTTTCCAGTTTTTATTGAAATTTCCGCATTTTAATGTCTCAATGTTCTCTGAAAATAAAGCATAGAACAAATAAACAATTGGACATTAAAAAGAAATCATGGAATTGTTTTCCTTAACAAAATGTAATCTAAATTTTTGACTCATCAAAGCAGTCACCTTTTGCAGATATAACAGCCTAACACAATTGTGGTATTCTTTCCACAACGGAAATCAAATATTGTTCTGATAGTTCTTCCCAACACTGTTGCAGAAGTTCCCACAAAAGTGTTGCCGTTGTAGGTTGCTTTGCTTTTACCCTTCTGTCCAGTTCATCCCAAACCAGCTCGATGGGGTTTAAGTCTGGAGATTGTGCTGACCATTTCATGATTTGAAGCCTACCGTCTTGTTCTTTTCTTCTATGGTAGTTCTAACACAGCCTGGAGGTATGTTTTGGGTCATTATCTTGCTGTAGGATAAGCCCCTGACCAACTAGGCATGCACCAGAGGGTACTGCATGGTGCTGCAGAATGCTGTGGTAGGAGTATTGGTTCAGGGTGCCACTCACTCTGTGCAAGTCACTGACTCTGGATCCAGCAAAAGAGCCCCAGACCATCACGCTTCCTCCTCCATGTTTGATAGTTGTTGTCACACACTGAGGAACCATCCTTTCGCCTGCTCAACAGTGTACAAAAACCCTGCGTGATGAACCGAAGATTTTAAATTTTTTAGTCATTGGTCCATAAGACCTTCTACCAGTCTTCAGTAGTCTACTGGCAGTGCTTCATGGCCTAGGCAAGCCTCTTTTTCTTATTATGACATCTTAGCAATGGCTTCCTCCACTCCTGTACCCATTCAGCTGAACGACTGTGGAGAAAGTCTGGTTCTCTGGCAGACTTTCTCCACTACAGGTTCCTCCTTTCCTGCTTTAACTCTTCTCTGTCCCTTGCCAAAAAACTTTATTTTTCACAACTTATCAACACTCATAAATCCAACCCCCGACACCTTTTCTCTTCCTTTGACTCCCTCCTCCACCCTCCATCTGCTTCCCCCACAAACTCCATACAGCCACAAGACTTTGCTGACTATTTCAAAGCTAAGGTGGACTCCGGGATAATATACCACCTTGTACATCTCCTCCTAGCCTCCTCCTTCCCCTCCTGGCACTCTGGACTCCTTTTCACTAGTCACGGAGGAGGAACTGACTAACCTGCTATCCTCCGCTCCGACCACTACATGTTCACTCAATCCACTCCCCTCTCACCTCATCCAGCCCCTCTCCCCCACACTAATCCCTATCCTATTACAAATCTTTAACTCCTCCTTTGCCACTACTACCATTCCTGATGACTTCAAACATGCCTTAGTAACACCCATCCTCAAGAACAAATCTTCTGACAGTAACACACCCTCTAGCTATTGACCCATTTCTCTTCTGCCTTTTGCCTCTAAACTCTTGGAACCCCTGGCCTACTCACGTCTGCTTGACTTCCTTAACACATACGACCTGCTGGACCCTTTACAATCTGGATTTCGCACTGCTCACTCCACCTAAACTGTTCTTACAAGAGTGGTTAATGATCTTCACAATCCCAAATCTCAAGGTCACTATTCACTACTTATCCTGTTTGATCTCTCAGCAGCTTTTGACACTGTTGATCATGCACTCCTCCTCCGCATTCTTCACTCCTTAGGAATCTGTAACACAGCACTGAACTGGCTCTCCTCTTGGCTCTCCTCATCTTCTCCGATCCAACTCTCTGTTGGGGTTCCTCAAGGTTCTGTTCTAGGACCGCTTCTGTTTTCTCTTTACACAATAACACTTGGTGATCTTATTAACTCATTTGGTCTCAAATATCACCTCTATGCAGATGACACCCAGATTTACTTAAATGCACCTCAGCTGAATTCTGATATCCAGGCTAAAATCACAGATTGCCTCTCATCTATCACAGACTGGATGGCTCATAGGCACCTCAAACTCAACATGTCTAAAACTGAGCTACTACTCATCCCACCTAGGCCTGGCCCTGTAGCGCCCTTCCAGGTGACTGTAAATGGCACTGCCATAAATCCAGTATCAGAAGCGTGGTGTCTAGGGGTGATAATTGACAAGTCTCTCTCATTCTCCCCTCATATTAATGCCATTGTTAAATCCTGTCTCTTTCTTTTGTGTAACATTGCTAAAATCCGTCCCTTCCTCTGCTCCTTCACAGCTAAAATTCTTATACACGCAATCATCCTCTCCCTCATGGACTATTGCAACACTCTTCTGTCTGGCATTCCTGCTTCCCATCTCCATCCACTTCAATCTATACAGAATGCTGCAGCACAAATTACTCTTCTGTCAACTAGGTTTGTCCCTGCCCCACTGATCCTCAAAACTCTCCAATGCTGCCTATTAAACTCCGGATATCTTACAAAATCTTACTTCTCTCTTTTAAGACACTTCTCTCCTCTACTCCTTCTTACATTTCCACTCTGATCTCCTGTTATTCCCCATCCCGCTACTTACGTTCGTCCAATGATTGTCTTCTCTCGGCTCCTTTTGTGTCTACAACCCTGTCACGTATCAAACCTTTTTCTCTCATTTCTCCGTATCTATGGAATGCTCTGCCATCCAACCTGCGCCACTGCACCTCCCTGATAACCTTCAAGTCCCACTTAAAAACGCACCTCAATGATAAAATCCCAACATGCTAAAAAGCACTGATGTTGTACAATGAACGCTATTATAAATTATTTACTTTACTGATGTTTTCTATCATCATCTGAACCTGCACTGTATTCAGCACTTGACTCTTATGTACTCTGTATGTCTCCCATTACCACTTTAGATTGTGAGCTTTCGGGCACGGACCTCCCACCCAAAGTTTCACTCTACAAAGCCACTGTAACCCTGTATTTTAAACCCTTAAATTGTAAAGCGCTGCGTACACTTGTGATGCTAAATAAACATATTCATTCATTCATTCATTCATTCAACATTCTACAGTTTACTATCCCTTTACGGAATGGTGAAGTATTTCTCCGTAGATATAAATATAATATTCTAGTAATAACAGAAGATATATTTGGCTGGTAATTTTTCCTTCTTCCTGTATTAAAGATACCACACACATGTCACAAAGTGGAGTACTTTAAACTGGAAAATGAATGTAAATGACTCACTTGTGACATTGCAGCACGTTATTATACTATCCTTCTGGTGGATAAAGCTCTCCTTTTTATTGATATGGATTTCCTTATACACACAGAATTATTTTGATTTTAATAACAAATATAATTTACATGTGTGTGACGTGGATAAGAGCACTGGTTTTGCCTCCAGCCTTTCAAACCTTTTTACAAAATGATGGGAACACCATTCCATTTGACAGACTAATAACAACTTTGGAACAAACCCTGGCGGGAGATTCAGTAAGCGGTGATAAAGTGGAGATAATTTCTCTAGTTCCTATGTTATTCTATGGAGCTTATTTAATAAGATTTC
The DNA here is from genome assembly GCA_037306005.1 of Rhinophrynus dorsalis. Lineage (NCBI taxonomy): Eukaryota > Metazoa > Chordata > Amphibia > Anura > Rhinophrynidae > Rhinophrynus > Rhinophrynus dorsalis. The sequence continues at coordinate 71,674,820 of CM074720.1, read as the reverse complement.
TTCAACTTTGGAGAGCTTAGTGAATAGGCTCTATATAATATAGGAACTGGAGAAGTGATAAATGGAGAAGTCATCTACACTATATCACCTCTATCACCGCTTAGTGATTCTGCCCCCTGGTATCTCATAGGAGCTACAATGGTGACTTTCTCTTTGTTTGGAAGGGGGAATGGATTAAGTTTTAATAGACTACATCAATAATAATTTCATTTAACTTTTACATTTAGTTATATTTGCACGAGTATCCATATTTTGGATTTGAATGAATGCAACAACTAACAATGGACTGAGGTTATATACACTTAACCCTTTCATGCCAGAAGGGGTATGCAACGCATACCCCTCTGGCACTCAAAGGGTTAAATAGCCTGTACGTCATGCTAGCATCTGTAAAACCTTTCTATTTGTTCTACTCTTACATATGCTCTGAGGATGGAGATATTCCTGCCTTTTTCAGTGCTCCCACTGATTGACCAGGATTATCAGTAAATGGGCAGAGAAATAATAAAAGATCAGTGGTCACTAATCACAATTAACTTACTTATTTCTCAAAACAAACAGCACAAATAACAAAATAAATGCTCTCTTAAAAGGAGAATTTACACATGAGCTAAAAAGGAATTATAGGATTATATTTTAGCAATGTAACATATGAATAAGAGGATTTTAGTCTTACCTGTTAAATCCTTTTCTCTCAGTCCATACAGGTTACTGTTAACTTTGGGTAGGCGATCCGCTAAGGAACAATTCTAGAATTGATTGCAAGGGGTGGAGCCTACCTTCCCTCCTTGGCTGCAGCTAGCCAACCAGCTCCTGAAAGATTTGAGACATTAACTACTGACTAGATAGTGGAAGAGAAAGAAGACTCCTGTGAGCATGACCCCGAAGGACCCCCACAATCTGCCACAGGATAGCCAAGCATGGTCCCTTGACAGGGTGGGAGACCAGTAACCTGTATGGACTAAGAGAAAAGGATTTAACAGGTAAGACTAAAATCCTCTTTTCTCTGTCGTCCAATACAGGTTACTGGTAACTTTGGGATGTCCAACCACTGAGTTTCCCAGAGGCGGGAAGTAAGGCAGTGACTAGGCGCAAGGCCCCCAAAGTCACCACAGCAGATATGAACCATCAGATCAGAGATAGCCCAACAAACAATTGTGTCAACAGACACTGAACAGGAGTAACAACACCCCAAAACTGTTACACAGCACACTGAACTAGAGCCAGCCTGGCTCAAACGAGAAGGAAGCACCAATAACCGAAGAAGATCCTAGACAGGCAAGACTGCCTCCAGGATCTTCCTCCCAAAGCTGGCGTCAGCCGATGCCAGCACATCAACACGGCAGTGCTTTGAAAAGGTGTGCACAGACGACCAAGTGGCAGCCTTGCACAACTGATCAGCGGAGGCCTGATTCTTGTAAGCCCAAGAAGTCCCAATAGATCTGGTAGAATGAGCCGTAACCCGAAAGGGAACGGGTTTCTTCCTCAGCTCATAAGCCTTACGAATAGTGGACTTGATCCAAGATGCAATAGTCACTTTGGATGCAGGTCTTCCTGCCCTGGGGCCCTCAGGAATGATGAACAGCGCGTCAGATTGTCTAATGGACTCAGTGCAATGTACATAAAACTTAAGACAACGCACCACATCTAACAAGTGGAGATCCCTCTCCGTGTCAGAGGTAGGGTCAGGGCAGAAAGAGGCACCAGAATCTCCTGATTAATGTGGAACTCAAAGACCACCTTTGAGAGAAACCCCTGAGAAGTGCGAAGCACCGCCTTGGCTTTGTGAAACACCAAAAAGGGTGTTTTACAAGACAGAGCATGTAACTCCGTGACACGGTGTATGGCGTACAGACACGATCGCCAGGAGAAAGGCCATTTTCCATGTCAGCAGGCGTAGAGGAATAGTAGCGAAGGACTCAAAGAGAGGGCGCTGAAGGACGCCCAAGACCAAATTAAGGTCCCACTGAGGAGTGGGAGTCTTAAAGACAGGACAAGTATGAGCAACACCCTGGAAGAAAACCTTCACATCAGGAAGACTAGCAATGCACCTCTAAAAGAAAACAGAGAGCGCAGAAGTCTGAACCTTAAGGGAACTCAGGCTGAGGCCCTTATCCACACCGTCCTGCAAGAAGGCCAGGACAGTAGGCAGATCAAACTCCTGAGAGAGGTCCCTATCAGCACACCAAGATAGGAAGGTCGACCAAACAAGATGGTAGGCCTTAGAAGAAACCGGTTTGTGGGCTCTAAGCATAGTGGTCACCACACTAGAAGAAAAACCCTTCTTCTTCAGTATTGAGGATTCAATTTCCAAGCCGTCAAAGCCAGACGATGAACATCCTCCTTCCACAGGTAACCCTGTACAAGAAGATCCGGACAACATCCTAACAGGAGAATAATGGCTTACAAAATAGGGAACCCAAATACTGTCACCCAGATCAAGGATCTCACCCCAGGAAGCCTAAAATGTTCTCATCTGGCAGGCGAAGGGTTAGCCTGAAGAGGAGGAGAGTAAATGAGTCCAAGTCCTGCATATGGTACTCCTGAAGAGTGAGAAAGAAAATGGCGACTGAATACAGAGCCAATCAGCAAAGAGCCCGAGAAACGGGCGTCTATGGGAATTGTAGTTTCCCTATGAAAAAGTACCAAACGCAGCACCCGAACCCCCCAGGGACCCCCAAGACACTGAGGATGTGAACCAAAATGCAGGACAAGAGGAGAGAAGAAGAATGAGCCATCTCTCAACTCAGTAAACTGTGCTGATGTAGAGATATGTCCCAAAGCAGTCTGTCCCATGCAAGTCAATGGAGCAATGCAACTATGCAGTAAAGCGTGCCTTAAAGGAGAAAAATTAAAATAAAACTTAAAAAATAAAACATTTCTGAAAAGTGCCAAAAACCCAAAAGGAAAAATGAGACAAACGGAACCCCAACACAGAATAACATGGCACGGAAGGGGTTAAGTATCACCACATAGGCCAAAAAGCTCCAAAGGCTGTCCCCATGGGAGCAGACTTAGTAAAAAACTTGGACTGTGCAGCCCCAAAACAGCTCCTATAAGACATATCTGGCTGGAACCCAACACAGAAGTTTTTGTCTCAGAGCCGTAAACTTAAAGGGATAGTAATACTTAAAATGTAAAAAAAAATATATGTTGTAGGGTTTATCCCCCTGAGTAAAACAAGAGTACTCACACTGCTGAAAGGTGTTTCATTCAAAAGTTATTAATTTTCAAAGTTTAATTTTTTAGGTGCAATATCACGGTGGCCTGAAATTGTACAGTGGCGCTGTTGCTACATCATCCTATGGAGATTTATGGTCCCGGGACCAGAGCTGTCCATAGGACAGATAAAGTGGAGATACTTCTCCAGTGATATCACTTCTCCAAGTCCTATGTTATTCTATGGAGCGTATACACTAACATTTCTTCACCTTTGGAGATTTTAGGCCATAGCCTAGGCTGACAAGATCTCACCTTTAACCGGGGACACATAGGAAATAGCCATTTTTCAGTACTTCACTGAAATCGATGCAGTCCTGCAGTATGCATTTCTACTATGCGTCCCCGGTTAAAGGTGAGGTCTGGTCAGCCTACCATAGGCTCCATAGAATAACACAGGAACTGGAAAAGTGATATCACTGGAGAAGTCATCTCCACTTTATCACCGCTTAGTGAATATTCCCCAATGTGACTAGGCTCCATAGACTCTAGTGTTGAGTATTCCCGGTTTCATCAGCTGGTCTGCTCACAGGCATTCATATGGTTAAGATGATTACTTAATACACCTGAAGTATGATGTGCTCAGTGCTGTAGAGACAGGTAGAAACATAACAGAATGATGAAATAATTACTTCTCTAGTTAGTGCATGACACCCTAACACATATAATCTGGATTACTGGAATAGATTAAACAGGATACAACAGAAACATTTGGATACAGGGATTAACTACTCAGTAGTAAAATCAAAGCAATGAAAATGTACATCTGTTAGCATAAGGTGCTTACTTGTAATTTGCCTCTGTTTAGAATACCGGTTAGATAATTCTTGGCTTGATGTAGTTTTGGCTCTGTGCTTTCCATTAATGGAATGGAGTCTTTTAACTTGGCAACATTTTCCTTTAAACATAATTCCAGCAGCGATTCTGCGAGCAACAGATTTGCAAAGTCATCTGAAAGGCAGGGGTTAAAAAACATGTCAGGTCAAGACTTAAGGACCAACTTCGGAATAAATTCTTTGAAATTGTTTTAACCTTTTGGATACTCTGTCTCTAATGCATTGCTTTGCAGTGCATTTGATGCCTTTCTAGTATCCAAGGGGTTAACAAAAAAAAGCAAGAAGCCATTTGCACTAATGAAAAGGTTAAATAGGTACTTAATATGGTTAATCTATAAACGCACCGTCCCTCTAAAGTATTTGCAACACAATAAATGTTCCCTAAAAAACGTAATCATTCAATTACTGAACTGGAACTATTACAGATTCTTATGAAGAATATTTAGCCAGTAAATTCAAATCACCATAATTCTTATTGGTTAAATGAGTAACTTATCTTAATGCAAGTGAAAAATTCTTCCTAATAGCAGCTTGACCTTAGATTGTGACATTGAGACACTCACATTACCAAACTGTTCCTCCGTTTCCTCCCTAGGCACTAGTGAATATTCACCTCTGTTTATCGGGAGTGCCACGGCCTGATCTGGCAGAAACAGCAACGCACTTCATTGGTAATTAAAGGGAAAGTATCATCTTTAACCAGGTGTTTTGAAAACACTTTATGTCCTAATGTGTCCTGGTACAATAGACAAGATTTCCATTGCACAAAAAGGGCTGCATTCTAACTGATTTAACCCAATGAGTGCCAGAGAGTTATCCAACACATTGCGAATCAATGCATTTGACAGCCCTCTGGTACTCAAAGGGTTAAATGGGGCTTCACCGTGCAGTGATGACTTATCTAGTATACAAGGTGTTAAAGCTAAATTTAAATTAAGGTGGTACGATCACCCCAAATACAGTCCCCCCAACAATTATTCACATAGCGATAAGCATAGAAATTGTAGTATTATCCAGAATAAGTTCAGAGTTATTAAGAAATCGTACTTCATCTGAGATGAACAGGCAGGCATCAGTGCAGACATCTTGCCTTAGAGAGATCAGTGCGCCTGCACTGTCTGTCCCAGACTCCTCTAGGAGGCGTTGCATTGTACCTTAAGGTAACAGGAAAGGACTGATGGCTCAGGTACACAAATGCCTCTAAAGCAAAAAGCCTGCCCGTCAGTCTCAGATGAAATAGGATTTCTTAATAAAGCTGAACTTATTTTGGATAATGCTACTATCACTACATGAATAATTATTGGGGGTAGGGTATTTTATTTGGGGTGATAGTTTTGCTTTAATGAAAATTTGGGGAATTTATTTTTCCGCTATGTAGCAGTTGGGTTGTCCAGAATTGCTCCATACTACTTATGTGTAGGGCCTTGTCCCTAGACAGACAGGCAACTAACTGGGTACATGGCATGAGAAGCAGGGAAAATTGTTCATTTTTCTCTGACCCCCAGCAAGTGTGTTTATCCAGACCTCCCTCTGCTTTCCTGCATTTTCACATCCAGGCCTCTCAGAGCAGACTGAATAAACATATTTTTTTCTGACAGGTCAGAAAAGAGCAAGTGGACTGGGATTTGCATGTTTGAGTACAGTAGATCCATATTAATTCATGTAAATCCCTCCATTACCAGTGGAGTTGAGGGAGAGGCCATTTCACTCCACCCTTGGGCAATTTATAATTAGTATGAGGTGTCTCAACCCTATATTCATTTTTAACACATTCATTCTCCCATGGATTGTGGGGAGGAGTAGAGGGAGAGATCATTCCGTTGGGCACAATGGAATTAACCCCTTGAGGACAGGAGGGTGTGCAATGCATTGGTTCACAATATGTGCATACTCTATGGTTTTAAAGGGATAGTAATGTTTCATAAAAAAGCAGCTCAAATTAATCATCATAGTATTTGGACTTTGGAGAGTGTTATTTCAATTCTGTCAGAGTTGTAGTTCAAGAGTAATTCAATGACAAAGTGTCCCCCTCCTGCCCCTTTTACTGATGTCACACTGTTCAGCCAGAGCAGAATGGAGGTGCCCAGGTAGACTGCAGAGAGGGACAATCTTCAATTAAGATAAGGGAAATACCTGAAAAACCTGTCAATGGGGGCAGGGCTTTCATTGTTCTCATAGGAAGAAGATTGTCCCCTGCTGTTATCTGTCTGGTCTATGGACTGGATTCCACATCTGAGAAGAGATGGCTTACACTAGGTAAAAGGGGCAGGAGGGGAAACTTTGCTTGTGAATATCTCTCAAACCATAAAAGTTTGAGAGATAAGACTTATATCGTACTTCATGTTTTTTTAATGCCTACAAAATAAAATAAAGATAAAATTAAGTATTACTATCCCTTTAAAGGGGTTAACATTTAGTAAACAGGCCTCAATCTTTTTTCTTCATTTGTTCTTAACCCAGGATCAGGACTTGCTATGTCAATACTGGGTGTCTAGACCCTATGTAAACATGTTTTTCATTCCTCCTCTCCGGTGATCAGGTGAAGAGTTAAGTAAGGGATCTAATGCCATCTATCATCAGAATTTGTAATTAAATTGATTTTCAAAGATCCGCATTCCAACGTAATCGAGGGAGAAAGGAGTAGAACCCACCCCCACAAGACCCAACGCCACAATGCAACTTTGATCATTTTGGCCTAACTGTATCAGATTGCAATACATTGTGGACCACTATAGTCCTCGGTTCACCAGTATATCTGCCAGCTGGTCCAGTTCAGCCTTTGATACATGCCCTTCATTATATGATACCTCTCTCCACCTCCTGCACATAGCACAATCAGAGGCTCCTTACTGATGTCATCCACTAGTGATATACAGAAATCCAGCAGGTGGAACCACTGAGAGTATTATTAAAGAGGATAACAGCCATAAGAATAGAGAAATACACAAAACGGACCTGGAGTCAAACCAGCTTCATAAGTTAAAATTAACCCCTTGAATCTCCATCTCATAGAAATGCATTGGAGACTTCTTTATCATCAAAGGGTTCAAAAAAATAAAGATCAGAAGGCCCTTAAGTACCCAAAGGTAATACAAAATAATGGTATAATGGACTGGTGCTAGTGTGTCAAAAATATATTAGATGATATGAGAGATTGAGGGCATACACAATACCCCAGAGAGAGAGAGAGAGAAACGGCACACAGCACTTTTAAGTTGTACACTTTTGGCCATGTGCACAGAACAAAAGAATAGCGGTTCTGAAACTAACCAAATTTAGAAAACTAGTCTTTGAGTTGTGTAGGTCTCTAGATAATGCTAATTAAGTCATGCCATACATGCACTTCCTGTCTACATTACCTCCCCACTCACTGACATTTAACCATTTCAGTGCTAGTAGAGGTAGGCAGTCCACCATAGTAACAACACCTCCCAGCCTATCAGCTTCTAGTTGGAGGGGTCACAATGCGTGTTTTGTCATCTAGCTGGAAGGATGATTAAATGTGCATTCATGACCCCTCCAGTGAGAAGCTGATTGGCTGGGAGGTGTGATTACTGCAGTGCATGTTCCATGCCCAGCATAACCTCACATCCCAGCCAACGAAAGCGTGGAAGGCAATTTGAATAAAGACTGGTCATATAAAAGCCAGTCTCTGTTCTCATTTCCCTCACTTTGGCTCAGGCAACGCCCTGAGCAGGAACTGCCATGGGGGTAATTTTTCTTTCTGGAATACTAATGGCGGCAGCAGAAGTGACGATAGTAAAACAGGGATTTAAATTCATATATGTTTGAAAAACATTTAAAGAACTAGAAAGAAGACTTACAGAAGCAGAAAAAAAATTACAGAAGAAAAAACATTACAGAATAAGTAAAGAAGAAGACAGAGGAAAACCAGTGTGCATGTTATAGCTGTGGGGAATGGGTCATGGGATAGTGTTAGGGCTAGTATTTTTTAACTTTATTGTTAATGTTAGGTGTAGTGTGCGGCCGGGGGGGTACTTTTAAGGTTAGTGTTTAGGAGGGTGGAAGGAGGGTGACTCCGTTATTAGCTCACACTCGATGCTTGACACTGCGTCAAACATTGAGTGTTTGCTGGTTTACTTGCTGGTTTACGTTGATGTTCCCATTCTTTATGCTATTTAGATTGAGTTGTGGGAACAAAAAGGTGCAATGAGCATTAGGCCGCAACATGAGTTTCCGCAGCCAACGTTCATTGCTGTGGATGGTGGCCAAGCAATAGAATTCAGATGGTACAACAACGTGTGTACCACTAGGAACTCATTTCGGCCCTACCGACAGATTTAGCACCTCTAATCTAACTCTTTGTGCTCTGACATACTTTATTCATGGTAGCACCAGTTCCAAGCTGCATTACAACATGCATTTAGTTCTACCCTTACTTATTGTCTCCCTGCTCTGGAACGTTGCAGATGAGCTTAGGAAAAGTCATGCTCAATGCTTAAAATGTCATTAAAGATGACACACTGTTTTAGTTTTAATCCACATTAATTTGGAGGATTTTCTTTTTACTAGAACAGGGGATTAATAGTAAATGCAACATTTTCCAGAAAAAAAAAGAAAAGCAAAACATATGAGGATTACAAACAATAACTCAATTTAATTATTAGTATATATATATTAGGGAAAATAAACCTTTGGCTCTCTAGCTGTCCAGTATCAGCTCCAATGGCTGGATGAGGGTGATGGGAATTGTAATCTCCAACAGCCGGAAAGTCAAAAGATGGCTACCACTGAGCTAGGATCCATACACAGCATTACATCTATCCTATATAATAATTCGCTAAATCGTGTGTAACTCCGCGTCATGCGCAGTACACACTGCTGCGAGTGCTGCAGTCATGCGCAGTAGAGACTGCCCTCGCCGCAGCTGATACAGAGAGGGGCGCTCCGAAGGAGCGTCCCGCTCTGTATAAGTCATGGTGCGGGCAGTCTCTACTGAGCATGACTGCACCGCAACCGTCTGGCTGTGGCACTGTGGCCCGTGTAACAGGCTCTTCAACTAGTATACTAATAAATGAAGAAGAGGTCATGTGACCAAAATTCTGTGGCCCTGCCATACACACCTAGGGGCGGCAATAAGCATGGAGGTGTGATTATGACAGGAGTAGCCGGGAGGGCTTAGCCCCACTGGGATGCAGGGACTACTATGATGAAATGCGCCATATGCTATACACAATATACCAAATGCCATACTCAATACACCAAACACTATACTCAGTACGCCAAACGGTATACGCAAAAAGCTATGTGCCAAACACACAATGATATATGCACAATATACGCAAAACTCCCAATTCTATAGACCATATGATAAATGCCAAACACAAAATGCTATAGGCAATGTACAAAATTGCTATAAGCAAAGGAAATTACACTAAACGCTACACACATAACACAATACTCCAAATGCTCTATGCCAAAAGCCAAACACAAACAATATATGCACAATGCTATAAGCAAAACAATCATACGCATAACACTAAAAGCTATATGTCAAACGCTATATGAAAAAAGCAAACAGCTATATGCCTTACGCAAAACGTTATTCATCAAACACTATGCTCCAAAATCCAAATGCTATGTGGAATAAGCCAAACGGAATATGCAAAATGGAATATGCCAAATGCAACACAACACTATATATGGAATGCCAAACGCTATACATCATATGCTATTAGCAAAACACACTACACCAAAATGCAATACGTTAAACATCATACTCAAAAGCCATATGCAAAACAATATACGCTATACACAAATCACAATGCATAAAGTGATATATACACCATATGCAAAACACAAAACACTTTAGGCAAAATGCTATACAAAATATGCTGTACCTGATTCGCACAACGTTATATGCACAACGCTATAGGCAATACACAATATAAGCAGTACATATGTAAAACACACATGCTCGCATATGCTCTCGCTCACACACACACTCTCACATTCACTCCCACACACATGTTCTCATACACACACACACACACATACATTCTCGCTCTCCACACACACACAACGATGGAGAGTTTTGTAACTCTGTGCTTTGCAATGTGTTGCACACATTTTTGGAGCTGAGAGATCTACACACTGAAAATTCAACAAGCCAGTCATTAACATAGTCATTGTTTTATTAACTGCATGAGCAAAGCTGTGCCAATATTGTTAGTATATTATAATACCGGCAAGTTAACAACACAGATATTTACAACAGTGACTGTAAAGTGGAACTGAATTTATAGGAATAAGTGGCTCTTAATTTGTTTTAAAAGAAATATATTTTTAAGTAGATGTCCTTCATACAACAGAAGCCACTGAGGAAGTAGACTGTGACTAAATTCAGTCCTTTGTAAGCTGTGCCACAATTAAAGCGACAGTAATGTCCCATAAAAAATTGTTTTAGATTTGTAGAGGTTAAAAAATAAACTATATGCTACAAATCCTATCTCTCAAACCACTTTCAACTTTCAACGTTCTCTCACTTTCAACGTTCCCCCTCCCTCCCCTTCTTCTGATGTGAAGGCTCTGCAGCAGAGCCGTAATCACGTTATTTAAAATTACTTCACTGGAATGGTCTACAAAGTGTGCTTGCAAACCAGGCACACTTTGTAGACCTTTCCAGTGAAGTAATTCTTTTACAATAAGGCGATTCCGGCTCTGCTGCAGAGCGGCCGGCTGGTTCCCAGACAGGATCTCCTGCTGTACTTTTATTTATCACTCAGACAAGTAGTTTCTTGGCAAACCTGCTGGGTCATCAAGGTGTCCAGAGGTGATCCCTCCATACTGATGGATTATGCTGGTCACGGTAACAGTGAGGATTTCTCAGAAAGTCCCAAAGAGGAGGAGAAACCGGTGAGATAACTGGCTGGCAAGACTATCTGCCTTTAAGTGCTTAGATATCCATGAAGTGTTTATGAAGATTCGACATTTAGATCTCCATGTTAAAAAAACAGCTATTTAGAAATTCTGATCTAAATTTAACATAGTTGATGAGGCTGAAAAACAGACATGCATCTATCAGGTTCAGCCTTTGCCATATCCAGGCAGCCGTCTAGCGCTCCAGATTTTGAGAGGCGCTTCAGCTGTTCTGGCCACACCGTATTCTGAACTGTGCATGTGGACAGAGCAATCTCAGTGTCCATGAACAGGATATTTTATAACCCACTGGATGCTAGAGAGATCTCCAGTGTGATCTTTCCAGCAACCAAGGGGTTAAAGCTTTTTTTGTTCTTGCTTTTTATAGGCCATGGGTGTTTTCTGTGCCAGGAACCAATAATTGGGACTGGGGGCAGTGGAAGCACACGCAAGACAGAGTACGCATGCTGAGAAAAAGCATGCAGGAGAGAGCAATATAGAGCAGTCAAAGGACAGCTCAATAAAAGAGCAAGACAGCATGCAAGACACAGAGCATCAAAGAGAACACTGAAAGACCACATTCAGAGATAAAGACCACAAAAGACCACATTCATAGATAAAGCACTCAAGAAAACGTGCACACAGGAGAACACACATGAAGACAGACAGTGAAGGAGTGTGAAAGAGCACAGAGGAAAGAAACTGCTGACAATATATGGCTCCCCAGCTTCTGTGATACTCCAAATACCATTATCCTTTTCCCACAGCAGCTGGGAGCCACATGTTATCCACCCCTGGTTTAAACCCTTTAAGATGTTTTACATGCCTCTGGCTGTGAAAGGGTTAAAGGGTAGGGTGACCAGACCTCACCTTTAACCGGGTACACATATGAAAAATGCATACTGCAGGGCTTTGATTTCAGTGCAGTCCTGAAATATGCCTATTTCCTATGTGTCCCCGGATAAAGGAAAGGTCTGGTCAGCTTATGAAAGGGACAGTGCTTCCTAGTAAAGAATAATAACATCTTTAGCACTGGGTACTAAGTGTCACAAATGTTAGAAGTGTATATCTAGTTTCTGATAGTTTCCCACTTGTCTGAATTTCACCTAATCTCTTCCTCCAGCTCCTTTCTTCCTTTAAACCTCCCACTGGTAACTGAGAGCAAGCCCACTGAAGGAGGTGGGATGGAGTAGGATGAACTGAGAGTGCTGGGTGGGATTTAACAAAATGTCATGAAGTGAGTACAAGAAATTGAGAGCAAGGGCTCTAACAAGTTTCTGTGTTGGTATGGAAATGGGGAAACATTTTAAATATATTTATGTGAGCAAAAGATGTGAGGATAAAAACAAAAACAGATCTATTTTATCTTGTTGGCGGCTGCAACAAAACCAATGACACTGGTAGAGAACTGCCACATATTTACAGTTTTTTTTCTGTAAACAGCCAACTTTAGCCATTTTGGAGATGTCTGTTCCCCAGGCTTTTTAATAAGAATGAGATGTTCAAAAACTTGTGGTAACTGAAACTGTCTGTAATCAAAATAAAAAAAGTTCCCACTCTACGGTCCGTCATTTCTCAGACATATTGCCATTTTTTGCATCCAATTCGCACATCTGACAAAGGTAAAAAGGAGTCTTAAAAGTGGCCATGATTTAATCTCCCATCATATTGTAAGGTGTTTTCAGAAAAAAATTATTTTAGCCATCACTCTTTTGTCTGATTAACTTAATTTTTTCCAGACAAAATAAAAATGGTCTAAACATAGAGAAGACAAATTGAAGTACTATCAGCAGGAGTGAGGAGGAGTAGTATGGAGTTAACTGGTAAAGGAAAGTCTGGAGAGCTGTGTGGGACAAACTTCATTAAGCAAAAGGAAAATCCTGCCCTGCCTTGTCAAGGGGGCAGGGTTTTCTTATATTTACTCACTGAAGTTTGTCCCTCACTGCATTCGTCTGGCCCCAGGACCGTATTGCAGATTCAGTGGGAGGCTCTCAGAAGGGGCGGGAGGAGGAGAATTTAAGCTTCAATATCTTTTGAACTACTGAACAATAAGTTATTAAACTTAGCGCTGTATGTTATAAAAGATTGAAGAAGACTCGGAGAGCAACTTTATTATAGACATTACTAACCCTTTAAAGCGGAACTTTCAGATAATAGCCAGTCGCCATGCATTCATTAAACGTATCGCGACTAGCTTGAAAATAGATGTCTTACCATAAAAAAATACTTGTGTCTAAAGGAATACGTCCCATTTCGGGACAGGCAGGTTAGTTGGTCTGTGAGCCTGCTCCGTCAGTCCCTTCTGGTGACCATATGGTGCAAAGCAGTCTAATCTATGGAGACCGGGACTGACGCCGCATGAGTAAAGACAAGATGTCTGCGCTCTAGCCTCAGTTCCGGTCTCCAAATGGGACGGATTCCTTTAGACACAAGTATTTTTTTATGGTAAGACATCTATTTTCAAGCTAGTCGCCATGCATTTAATGAATGCATGGCGACTTGCTATTGTCTGAAAGTTCCGCTTTAAGATGAAAACTGTTTGAGTGCCAGGGAGGTATCCAACACAATGCGCTGGACACCTCTCTGGCATTCAAAGGGTTAAACCCTTTGACTTAATCGTCAACTGCACTTATCTCAGTTTTGTCCTAAGAAGCGCTGCCACTTTAAGAAGGGCAATGCTTGTTAGAGTAATAAAACACTGCAAATGTCCAAAGTTCACTGTGTAGCCAATGTTCTTCAATGTTTAATGCCATGGCTGAGCACTGAGCAAGGAACCCCAGGCCTTTATTCCAGTAATTCATGCTTTTTCTTTCCTCCAACAATCTAAAAATACAGCACAAACTTCAAAATAAAAGTAAAAATACTCTGGTTGCTGTTGATCTTTCATGCCAATAAAAGAAAAAGATGTGGAATTTTATTGTCTTGTTCAGTCAGTTTTCCCATGACTGTTTCACATGTGAATCACTTGCCCACAGCCTTCATTCACCAGACTTATTATTCTTTTCTACATGACTTTTCCCTCATGAGCATGAAAATCTTTCCACACAGGCTCCCCGTCGTATGGCTGCAGCCAATTAAAGGGAAACAGTGTGGCACACATGCACTGAGGAAACCAGGAGCCATTCTACAGCAAACCAACTGCACTTCAGGAATTAAATTCATATTCCTGATGATTTAACCCTTTGAGGGCCAGAGAGGTATCCAATACCTCTGGCACTCAAAGAGTTAAATGGTACTTTTTTAACCTTCTGGCTGCTACAGCACCTGTACCATAGAGGAGAAATAATTACCCAAGGTGCATTTTAAACATTTTGTCTTTTTAATGGACCCAACCTTTGTATTGCTTAACCTTTTGAGTGCCAGAGGGGTACACACGCATTGCAAAGTGGAACTCAAAGGGTTAATCCACTGACACTAAGAGGTTTAATGGAATCATGAACGCTGACCATCCCTTTAACAGACATTTTAATTAATTGAATATAAAATGTGAAGTTTATATTCCGTTTTAAAGGGATGGTAATGGATGAAAAAAATGCCACTCAGATTAAGCCTCATATGCCGTGGCCAGATACAGCATTACTTCAATATTTTCAGATCTGTAGTTCAAGAGTTATATAATTCTAATGTATCCCCTCCCTCCCCTTTCACCTATGTCACACTGCCTCACTAAGCTGATTGGATAGAGCACAGCGAGGAACAATCTTTACTGAGCATAAGGAAATCCTGCCTTCCTTCGCCAATGGGGGGCAGGGTTTTCCTTATTCTCAGTGGATGAAGACTGTCCTTCACTGTGAGTTGTCCAGTCCCAGGGCTGGATTTCACAACTGTGGGTAGGTACAAGAGTTGGGAGGGGGATTCTTTAAAATTGAATTACTCTTGAACTACAAATCTGAAAATACTGAAATACCGATCTACCTGGCCCACTGCATATAAGGATTAACCGGAGCAGCATTTTTTTTCATCCATTACTATCCTTTTAAAACCAGGGACAGCAGGTCCCAAGGACAAGGAGCCAAAACCTGAAGCCAAAAGGGAACATCCACTTATATTCAGAAGGACAGAGAGTGAGGGGACAAACAGTGGATTGTCCAGGAGTCTCCCAAGTCATATGACTTAAGGGCTGGGCCCCAGGATCGGCTTCAGTTTTCCACCCTTGTCTGTTCTATATTGATGCTTGAACCATCATTTCTTCCAATATATAATACAATATCTCAGTCCCCTGCTCACAGTATGCCACTACCAAGAGAAAGGCAGGGACAATAAAACCAGTATATCATCCTTCATGGTGATGTGAGCAGCAGGATGTGGTTTAACTGAAACTGGGTGCCTTAAACTTGTTCAGAATTAGACCTGAGAGCAAGTTTGGAAATGGTGCTGAATAAACCCCCAGCATGTATCAAGTATCCCCACAGAGACTAACATGCTGACCTCTTCTACTGGCACTGCCTTTATACAAGCAGCAGAAAGACATAAAAAAATGATACATAAATCACAACGAGAACTGATTGTTGGGAGGACTAATGTCCCTGCCACAACTCCATACCCCACTTCCTACTGCCATACCATAGAGATCAAATAAACATTCCCAAACTTCTTAATGATGTAACTGAGGTGTTTAACCCCTTGAATTCTAGATGTGTTTGCAAAGCATTGCTTGGTACTTTTGACCCCCTGAATGCTGGAGAGGTCTCTAACGCATTGTGAAACATTCTAGCTGGTAGAAGGCCCTTTTAAATCAATGAGAATTGCCATTTGTCTTACTTTGATCCAGAATTGCTCCTCATTAGTTTGTTAATATGGCCACCGGTATCATCTACTGTTCATTGGTATAGAAAATGCCCTTAGCTTATAACATTTATAACATTGAAAAGAGTTCTCTATAAAAACTAAAATTAGAGAAATACTGTATACAGACTGGCACCACAAAACAGCAGCGTCTCGTGCAGGTGCACAGGATTGTGCCTTGTGTGTCCAGCACAGCTGAGGCAGCCCCAGATATCAGGCCCCCTTAGGCAGTAGCCTAATCAACCTAATGGGAAGTCCAACACTGCTTATTTGGCCCCAGGCCATTGTAAATAATAATGCTCTTGCAAAAAGCTGTGGTCTGTGTGCGTATTGTCAAAATGAGCACATATATATATATATATATATATCTGTATAATATAACGCGCTAACCTGCGAAGCTCCCCGTGTGCGTACATGCGCAGTAGAGACTGCCAGAATGATGCAGTCATGCGCAGTAGAAAGTGGCCAAACACACTGTTCTGGAGCAGGGCGCTCTGAGAGGCTCACCGCCGGGGTACACAGTCTTTCATGCAAGTATATATATCTGTATAATATAAAGCACTAACCTGCGAAGCTCCCTGTGTGCGTACATGTGCAGTAGAGAATGCCGGAGAGCCGGCTCACCGCCGGGGTACACGGGCTTTCATACTAGTGTGTGTATATATATATATATATATATATATATATATATATATAAACGAAAGTTGCATGCAGGGACCTAGACAGGAAAGTTTCTGAGAGTGTGCCAGCCGCACCTCTTGGCTGGTAACTGGCATAGTTAGGCATGCGGGAGCTGATGTACCTTCATACCCACTGGTGGAAAACTTTCCAATCAGTAATATATCTCTAAAGTTCATTCATTATTGGAGGCTATTTTTCTGCTGCAAAATATGTATTTGATAACTAGGTTTCATGGAATATCATAGGGTAGGGACTGGAGAAATGCTTGACTTATTTATCTTTAAGGATCAGACCTATGATCTTTAAAGGATTAATGGAGTATATAGATATCCTAGGAAAAAGTGACTCTTAAGGTAAATTTACAGCAGTGACAAAAGCACAATGTTTCTGAACACTGACCTAATCCCATAAATGAAAAAGCGTGCCCCCCTCAAATGTATCATTCTTAGAGGTGAACTGGACTCACAGAATGTACTGAAACACAGCATGCTGTATGTGTTGTACAACAGGCAAATGTAAGGTGTTGTATATGTAATCTGCACAGTGGCTTATGGAGCTGCCATGCAGACTGTCTATAGAAGAGATATTGGAGGCTGCAATTCTCATTGCAACATACAATAACTAGCTGACCCATGAGGATGTCTGCCAGTCATATATGGTAGATGCCCATGTAGGCCAACCTTATAGCTCATCTTACCCACACCCTCTATGCAAGAGGATCAACGAGGCAATGCAAACACTGGAGGTAAGTAAATCTTGGTTGCCTGGCCTGCACTATAAAGGAATGCAGCCAAGTCAAAGTGTAAACATATCCCTAATTTGTTGAACAGATTAATTTATCTCATGTACACCTCCCTGTTACGGTTTTTACGACACTCAGACCAAAGGTTAAAAATAAAACACAGTTTTATTGAGGTAAAAATAAGGAACAGTGCCCCTTGGGGCCAGAGTAGGTAATAGCACGTATCAGACAAGTAAAGAATGTAGGACAGGCCCAATATAATAGGAGCAAATAGCTTGCAACAGAAATCAATGAAGGTAAAAGGGTTAATGCCCAGCACAAATAATCAGTCTCTGTTGTGGTGATTAGCCAACGCCCGGTGAATATAAACAGTCCAGGTAGTGGTGCACAAAGCAAGCGCTAGCAGTGCGACTGAACCGGATCACTACAAGATAGCTGTACTGTAATATGCCCAATAGTATAGCAAAAGCTGACTGGAGCTAGAGCCAATAGCACCTCTTGGGTGCGGTAACGGAGCAGAGACACTGCAAGAGCCAATGGGACCGGAGCCAAGTGCACCCCTTAGGTGCAGTATGGAAGAGACACTGCACAAGTAAATGGAGCCAGAGCCAGGAGCATCCCTTAGGTGCAGTAACGGAAGAGACACTGCAAAAGCAAATGTAACGTGAGCCAAACGCACTCCCTGGTGCGGTATAATGGTACAACACCGTGAGCAATAGGAGACCAGAGCCAAGACACCCTTCCGGTGCCGAAACGGAGTAACACACTGCAAGAGCTAACGGAATGACCAATAGCATCACACGGTGCAACTACTGCAAGGAAACAAGCACCGTAGTTGGAGATAACTGCTCTGCTAGTGTAAACGGATAGGCTCGGTGATGGAGGCAACAAGCTCATCAAGTGTTAAACAGCTCAGAATCGGAGGCAGCAAGCTTGGCAAGTGTACACAGACAGGCTCGGTAACGGAGGCAACAAGCACAGCAAGTGTTCTCTGACAGGCTCGGTAACGGAGGCAACAGCTCAGCAAGTGTTCTCTGACAGGCTCGGTAATGGAGACAACAAGCTCAGCAAGTGTACAGACAGGCTCAGCAACGGAGGCCACAAGCTCTGCAGAGGAAGTGTGATCAGTCAGTGCAACACTGCAAGCTCAGTTCAGAATGTCGCCAGGCAAAGAAGATCCAAATCTCGCAGGAACACTGGAAGCAATCACGGAGCAGAAACGTCAGCCAGAGCCGGGTCAATCACGGAGCAGGAATGTCAGCCAGAGCCGGGTCAATCACGGAGCAGGAACGTCAGCCAGTGCTGTGTCAATCACGGAGCAGGAACGTCAGCCAGAGCTGGGTCAATCACGGAGCAGGAACGTCAGCCAGAGCCGGGTCAATCACGGAGCAGGAACAACAGAGTAGTCAGACGGGCCGAGTCAGTACACAGGAATGCAGGAACACAGCAACAAAACACGCAGGTACAGGAACACCACGAAAGGGCACCTGACAGGTGCCATAGGCCCGGTATATAAAGGGACACCCTGGGCGGGCCAATCAAGCTCCGTCAATGGGAGATCGCCACAACAGAGAGTGACGAGGAATCAAGGGGACCGTGATACTCCCATCATTTCAAGTAGCCAAAGAGGGACATGTGTGTTTTAGGGGGTGTTGCTGGGGGCAGGGCTGGTGGACAGGGCATTACCTATCATTTTTAGGTTATTTCTTGACCTAATGACACCTCTATGTGTAACTGAATACATTATTTAGAGCAAAACCAAATTATTTTACACAGACTAATTTAGAAGCACCTTTACTGGAGTAACATTAATGTGATTTTTATTGCTGTGTAGCAATGTGATATACTTATATACGCACTGCACAGTCCGATCTCCTAAACGCAGGGACACAAGGGTGGGGAAGAAGGATATGGGTCTCAAATACGCTTGGCAGGTATGCCCTTGGGTGTATACCATACGGTCAGGTGGTTGATTCACCTGAAAGTTATCTAAGTATTGTTTCTGCTTTATTCTCCTTCATTTAAAAAAAATAAGTGCGAAGCTATGTACAAACACAGTGGCACATATACCAGATAAAATACATCAGGCTCTACAGTAAAGCAAATGAATAGTTTTACAGTAAGCCCCTGCCATATCAACAAGGGACAGTGCCAGCCTCCGCCAGTTCACACAATGCTCAAACCTGTCACATTGAAATCTTCTTAGAAAACTGATACATGTTATACTGCTATATTTTCCACATACCTTTTGAACTGGGCACAGTATGTTACCATATATCAATATTATGTAGTGCTGTTTAACAGTGAGTGGGGACTACACCTGCATAGCTTTATTAGCGTTCTAGTCTTGTGCATTCAGAAAATCACCTCTACAAACAATATTGCTCTGCTTTAGCTATCACCATAACACTAAGCTGAAGCTATAAACAGACCAGTACAGTAAAGCTCAGTGACAGGAGCATAATGATATCAACAGAGAGACTTACCATAGAGGAGCACTAGGGTCTGTGTTGTATACTATGTGTAGATATTACTCCCATGTAAATCACATAGTACCTGATGGCCTAGGATCAATATGACTGTCTTCACTGCTGTGGTTCCCACTCTACAGCTCTCTCCTCTTATTGACTCACTTCTACACCAAGGGCAAGGGTGGTCTATGTTGCATGCATGTGTGTTTTATCACGGCAAACGCACGCATGCGGCCAATGATAATTTGGCGTCTGGCTTGAGGAAGCAAGCCATTTGGAGATTACATCAGGGGAAGGTGACACCAGGCACCTGACATGAGGAGGGGCTAGGGGACTTGCGTAAAATTGCTTTATATGCGAATCAGTGGCACAGCTAACTACAAGAGCAGATGGGAGTAAAGGCAAGCAGGACAGAAGCCTGAAAAACAGGACACTGACTCTATATGGTAGGACAGCAGGATTGGACCCCAAAATGGGGAACTGTCCCACGTAAATCGGGACAGTTGGGAGCTATGTCACTGTGTGCCCTTCTCACAGCAGTCAAGTGAATCTATCTCTATATATTTTTTTCATTATATCAGAAGATTCATAAACATTGTGATCTATATTGAAGTCTATCTCTAGGTCACACCTCTTCCACACAACAAACAATAGGCTTTAAAAGTGATTAATTCCTTAAAAACAAGTTTTTCTTAATTCATCAGAAGGACTTACCTAGGTAGGTGTCCAACAAACAGCAGTCAGTTGTTTCTGTTTATTGCATTTGTTTAAACTGATCTCTGTTTTAGTCTCCTGTTAGTCGTTTCACTTTCAGTCTGATATTAACTAACAAACCTTATGAGTCATTCAGGTCTATTGAAGCCCATTGTTTACTGTGAGGAGATGTGACCAAGTGTCCTGGAATGCCCAGGACAGTCCCTTAATTTAGCAATCCCGACTCACTCCCCACCGGGACAATATAGAGTCCCAGAATTAAGCAAAGTCACCCACACAGCACAGTCTGCCACTCAGCCCTTGTCACAGTTTGCAAGCAAGACAAGAGTCAGACAGTACAGTAAAATTCACCTTTATTAGAATCTTAAAAATGAATAGCAATAAATAAAATAGCAAATCTCCGGATAGAGCAGAGGGCAACCAAAGAGGCAGGGACTCTATCAGAAATAGGAGGATGCCTCCAAGTTCCCAGACTGCAGAGACTAGGCTGAAGCCAATGATAGTCTCATACACCAGATAGGAATAGCGACCCAAACAATCTCCCCTAAGGATGGTAACCGGGGAGAAAACTGACTCACACCTGCAGTCATAAAGGAGAAGGCCATCTCTTGAAAGAGAAGGCAACAAGGGAGACTACTGACTTACTCCTGTAGTCAGTAAAGCTTGAGTCTGCCAGAGCCACAGGTCTGCACCAGTTAGGATGTCCACTAAACAGGAGGCAACACAGAGGGTAGCTGGAGAGAGTCCCAGGTCAGCACCAGGTTGGACAGTCAGACAAGCCAGACTCATACACGGAGCGGGTAGTCAGGCAGAGACACAGGTCTGCACAAGATTAGATGTCCAAACAGATAGGGAGCGCACAGAGAAGAAACCGACAGAGCCACAGATCAGCACCAGGATTGATGGTCAGACAAGCCAGGGTCATACCCAGGATATCAGGATACAAGCGAAATACAACTGCACTAGACAACGTAAGGGTAACTGAATCAAGATCCAGTTCCCCTTTAAAGGCAGCCAGGGAGTAGATAAGTGGAGCTTACCAGCTCCAACAGCATAAACTGAGGCCTGCGACATTCTTCAGCCTTGCGCCCGTAAGTGACGTACTGTCATGAGATGCGTCCAACCTCAGGCTTACTCCTGCGTCAAATTGAGCCACCAGCCCGCTTAACATGAGGACTCAGTCGGCCGCAGAGCATGCCAAGAGCGTCCAGGCCCAATCCTCGGAGTGACGCATGGGATGATGCAGAAGTGTCATTTTGAGCCATCCATTCCCTGCGTCAGCCAAGGCAGCGTCGCTGGATCTAAGGTTAGCTGTGACAGCCCTATTCTGCAAGCCCACACACATAGCTGACAGCCACAGGCCTCCTCCTCATATGGAGCTCATATGTATACTGTGTAATATGTGTGTAATTGTTGTGTAAATTTAACTTATGTAATAGCAATTTCCACTCTGCTGCTGCGCTGCTCTAGTGGCTCACTTGACATCAGAGTGACACTCAGTGCCTTACTTACAGCTACATGCACCATCACCAATGAAAGAGGAGAGTATTTGCATAATGCTACTCATTGGCTGGGTGGTGGCAGTGCGTATGAGACAGCAGGAAAGGCAGTACGCTGGTGTTGCAATGCATGATGAGATATGTGAATGAATGTCACACAGGAGGCAGTCTGGATGCGGTCACTGAACAAGAACAACTCTCCCAACTTCAGTGAGTCCCGACTCCCGTTCTGAGACTGAGAGTAAGACTTCTCAGGAAAATATAGAAGAAAATATTACTACTCACAGATATATTAATAATAAGCATCCACTTACGGCCAAGATTAGGATACATATCTCAAACTCAAATCCAGTGTGGATATAACCCTTTCAGAGCCTCTGGCTTTTTTAAAAATACAAAAAAAAAACAGCATTTCTGAATTAAATTAACCCTTTGCAGACCAGAGGGGTCAGGATGCGCAACACATTGGTGCATGAGTTACACTTGCACACCCTGTCCCTCTGGTCCTGAAACTAGCTGAAACTGGAAAAATATGGAAGCAATTTGTTTTTTATTATTATTATTATTATGATTATTGTTAATCTAGGTATATAAAAATGGAAAGTCATATGACTGTTTCTGGTTCTGTGGTAGTTGCAGACACATACCTGGTTGGCTGTAGGTGGACTAATGCATGTAGAGATGAGGCCCTTGCTTGCATTCATCCATCCACTGCCATACAGACTTAAAGGGATTGTAATGTCCCAAAAAAAGTATCTTCTAAATGGTAGCTGCAATAAAAAAAATTTAATGCTCTTAATCCTTTCTCTCTCAAACCGTTATGGTTTGAGAGATGTAAGAAAATAAAGACCTCCACTCCCTCCTCCTTCTCATGCATCCGCTGTACAGCAGACTTCATGAGATCCTGCTTCCGGGACCAGACGGAGGCTCTTCAGGAGCGCTGTCATTGAGATATCTAACTATGATTACTTCATCGGAATGGTCTACAACGTGTGCTTGCAAGCTGATGAAGTAATTATAGTTAGATATCCCAATGACATCGCTCCTGAAGAGCTGCCTACAGTCGGGTGACCGGATTCTGCCTCTGACAGCTTTACAGCTTGTCAGGCAGAAAGGGGAGGGAACGGAGGACTTTATTTTCTTATATCTCTCAAACCATAACGGTTTGAGAGAAAGGATTAAGCGCATTAAGTGTTTTTTTATTGCACCTACCATTTACAGGATACTTTTTTTAGGACTTTACTATCCCTTTAACTGCACACATACACAAGTGGGGACTGGGGAATGGGTTGAGGAATGCATGCACGAGCTTTGTCCCTATCTGCATGACTTTTCTCTGAAAGCAAATTTGCTGCCTTCACATAAAGTCCAACACAGCGGGACCAGCCAGCAACTCCTAGGCAAAAGCATTAAAACAGATGTCTCATAATATGGTGAGTGTGTATCCCCATAAAATAGTATAAAAGCTAATATAGCACACTGTGAAATGGGCTACTGGTTCTAACTGTTATTCCTTGTTATGTAGGAACTAAGGACGAAATACAAGAAACGTTGCATGCGCTGAAGGCATTTTTAATGCGCAGATAGATATTGTGCATGTTCTAATGCAAGAAGCCTCTAGAGAAAAGATGACTATGAGGAGACCTTATCATATTGTACAAGTATTTGAGAGGTCAATACAAGGATCTCTGCTGTGAGCTATTCATTCCAAGGCCTGATCAGGTGACCAGGAGACACCCCTTGAGATTAGAGGAAAGGAGGTTTAGACTTCAGCAGAGGAAGGGTTTTTTACAGTATGGTCTGTTAAATTGTGGAATTCCTTGTTCAAGGAGGTGGTTATGGCAGATACAATGGATATATTTAAGAGAAGATTAGATACATTTCTTTCAAAAGGGAACATACAGGGTTATACTATGTAATAGTAGGCAAATCAGGAAGGTCTGATAAAGACTAACTTATTTGGCAGCAGGAAAGCCATAAAATTCTCAGTCACCGGGGTATGAGGCAAAGGATGAACTTGATGGACTTGTGTCTTTATTCAACCTAATTTACTATGTTACCAAACACTTCTTGAATTGTGCGTGAAAAATTAGCTTTTATGACAAAACTACACAGTCGTATAAAATCATTAGCAAAAGCACTTACTGCAGTAAGAGCAATCACTAGTTCACTCAGCCAGATTCGTTAATTCTAACCACGCCCACAAAACAATATGTGCCCCTGTTCACTAATCTTGATTTTTCATGTTCAATTCAACAAAATCATGCGCAACCCTATTCGCTAATGGTTTTCTCATTGGAAATAACGATTGGCCATGGTTTCTGCATTCCGTCCTAAGTCACTTATTACCTACATTACACTGAAATAATAAAGCATCAGTAAGAACCAATAACCCATTTGTACACACTGGTATATTTCATCATTAGACTATATTACCTATTTTAGATACATATATTTTTATACTTTTTTTTTGGTGGTGGTGTGAACTATTGTGAAATATCTGTTTTCATTTTTCTACCTGAAAGTGGCTGGCTGATGCTGCATCTCTTGCCTTTATATGAAGGCAGCAAATTTGCTTTCAGTCAATTACTTCAGTTATAGAGTCGAAACTGAGTATGTACCAGGACGCAGAACTGTGTGGTTTACATGCTGCACACCTCCCAATGTTTCAAATGGCCAAAGAAGTTATTTGAGGTAGTGCTGCTGGGGGTGTGGCTGGTGGGCAGGGAACTACACTAATTTATGTTATTTCATGACTTATTGATACCTCTTTGTGTAACTGAATAAATGATTTAGAGTTTTATTTACACAGACTAATTTATATATACATATACTGAAGTTTATTAAATATTATTGTGAGTTGCATTGCTGTGGAGCAATGTGATACACGTATATACACACACCACACAGTCTGATCTCCTACAAAGGATAACAATAGGGTGGCAATGCAGGACAGAGCGGTGTCAAAGAGGGACTGTACGTCCTAAATAGGGACTCTTGGGAGGTATTATGCTGGAAATGTACTAGGTCAGTGAGCTGTGTGGGTTAGATGGTGGATATGAGACATATTTTATTAAAAAATGTATAACAGTTCGAACTTGAATTTTTTAAGTGCAATATCACAGTGGCCTGAAAATTTACAGTGGCGCTGTTGCTACACCATTCTATGGAGATTTATGTTCTACGGACCAGAGCAGTCCATAGGATGGTGTAACAACAGCTGCACTGTAAATTTTCAGGCCACTGTGATATTGCACCTAAAAAATTCAAGTTTGAGCTGTTATAATTTTTAATAAAATATCTCTTAGCAGTGGGAGTACCCTTGTTTTACTCAGGGCGATAAACCCTACAACATATATTTTTTTTACATTTTAAGTATTACTAACCCTGTAAGTATTAATTATGGAAAAAGTTTCACATAGAATTGTTTCATACTGGCTACTAGGATTTTCTGCCCAGATAAAGGAATGTGAGAGATTATTAGGATGAGTTACTATTCCTTTAACATAGAAATGGAACCTACTCAGGGGCTTCATCAGCAGCCAATCAGTGCACAGCATGTAGCAAACTGACTCTGTCCCACACAGCCCTAAGAACTTAAATGGATATTAACACTTAATTTGTAAAAAAAAAACAATATACTGTAGGGTTTATATTACTGACTAAAACAATGTTACTCTCTGTGCTGAAAAGTACTCCATTTAAAAGTTATTGCAGCTCAAACTTGAATTTTTTTAGGTGCAGTATCTCAAAGACCTGAAATCCTATAGTGTTGCTACACCATCTTATGGACAGCTCTGTCAGTTGACCATAAACCTCCATAGGATGGTGTAGCAACAGTGTACAATTTCAGGTCATTGAAGTACTGCATACATTCAAGTTAGAACTGCAATGACTTTTGAATAAAACATCTCTCACCAGCAACCTTTCTCTACTCGGGGTGGTGGGGGGGTATACTCTATGATATTCCATACAGACTATGCATTAAGATCTCCAAAGTTAGAGAAATCTTAATGCACTGGCTTCATAGAATAAAATAGGACTCAGGGAAGTGATACTATTATTTATCACCTCTTTATCACAGCTTAGTGCATCTCCCCCATTGTGTTACTATCCCCTTTAAGCGCTCACTCCGAGATTTAGTTCTGAGTAGCCCTGACAAAAATGATTATGCAAATTCAGACTTCTAGCTAAACAGCTATTTCACTGTAATGTTTTGTTTGTAGTTCGGCCAATCAGAAAGCTGTAAATCGAATTAAAAAAAGGAAGAAAAAAACAAAGAGGATGGCAGTTAGATTATGTGATCATGTGTATTTTAATTTATTTATTAGGAGTGACTTTCCTCATTTGACTTTTTTACAGAGTAGGATAGGCTTACACAAGTAAGCGAGTACCCTAATAAGGGGATGTGTTTCATCTTTAAAGGGATAGTAATACTTCGTTTTAACTTTATTTTATTTTGTAGGCATTAAAAAATATGAAGAACGATATAATATTATCTCTCAAACCTTTATGGTTTGAGAGATATTCACAAGCAAAGTTTCCCCTCCCGCCCCTTTTAACTAGTGTAAGCCATCTCTTCTCAGATGTGGAATCTGGTTGTAAGACCAGACAGATAGCAGAAGGGGACAATCTTCTTCCTGTGAGAACAATGAAGGCCCTGCACCCCTTAACAAGTTTTTCAGGTTTTTCCCTTATCATAATTGAAGATTGTTCCTCTCTGCAGTCTACCTGGGCACCTCCCTTCTGATCTGGCTGAACAGTGTGACATCAGTAAGAGGGGCAGGAGGGGGACACTTTGTTATTGAATTATTCCTGAACTACAACTCTGACAGAATTGAAATAACACTCTCCAAAGTCCAAATACTATGATTATTAATTAGAGCTGCTTTTATTATGAAACATTACTGTCCCTTTAAAGAAACGGATTTTAGAATACTACACTTAGAGTGGATTGCACTGTTCTTTTCTTTCTTTTTTGTATGGTATTGCAGAACCCGTCCGACGTCTTGGGAACGAGTTGCATCCTTGGTTTATAAAGGGATAGTATTGCTTAAGTTTAAGTAATATTAATATTGTAGAGATTAAAAATATGAATAGAATGAGGTATGCCCCATCTCTCAAACTTGTATAGTTTGAAAGATTGAAACATCTAAAGTTCCCGTTTCACAAGAAGTCTGCCATCTAGCTAAGAGAAGCAGATACTGGTACCGGGACCATCCTGCGGCTCTTCAGCAGAGCCAAAATAGCAGGTTAAAAAAGTAAATACTTCATTGGAACGGTCCTCAAAGTGTTCCTGGTTTGCATGCACACTTTGTAGGCCATTCCAATTAAGTATTTATTTCTTTATCAAGCTATTTCGGCTCTGCTGAAGAGCCGCAGGACGGTCCTGGGACCAGAATCTGCTTCTCTCAGCTAGATGGCAGACTTCTTGTGAAACGGGATCTTTAGATGCTTCGATCTTTCAAACTAAACCTTGTGTTGTCATTGCTCTGTACCGTACAGCTGTCAATCACCTCCGCTCCCTTCCTCTCTTGTGTCTCCTTCCCACCTCCTTCTCACACACAAAAATCTTCATGTAACTTGGCTGGCTGTGTTGCCGATGCGTGTCCAGGTCACGTGGTCGCAAAGTGTGTGTGTGAGAAGGAGTTGAAAAGGAGACACATGAGGGGAGGGGGAGCGGAGGTGATTGACAGCTGCACAGTACAGAGCTGTACCACGACGATCCAATCCTATATATTAATTTGCTAAGATGTTTGTCAGAAGCCTTCATGTGCAGTAGAGACTGTGCATGCAGGATTCATGAGCAGTAGAGACTGCGTGCGCTGCATTCATGAGCAGTAGAGACTGCCCGTGCTGCAGTCATGCACAGAACAGAGAGCCCGAACGTGCCGCAGCTCCGTGGTCCAAGGAAGGTGCGCAGAGAGCACTCTGCTCCGAATTCAAAGTGCCCTGCTCCTTTTCACTGCATGGGCAGTGAGCAGAGAGGCACTGGGCACCGGCCGAGGCTGCTGGGTGGCACTGTGGCCCATATACACAGGCTTTTAAACTAGTAAGTTTTAAAGGTCAAAAAATAAAAGAGAGAAATAAGCACTACATGCTTTGTGGCCGTGGTGTGTGGATGTGTACTCTTTAGGACAGAGTCCACACGCCACTCCAGATGCGGCCAGACCACCGTGAAACCTGAAGGACACATATTGCTGCTCTGCCATCTGCCCCTTCCCCGGATCCAATGCCTGGCTAGTCCTGTATCTCATACACTGTCTCTTTCCGTCCGCGCTTAGCCACTGCCTCTCTGTACTTGGACAATGGAGCTACTGTACTGGTTATGAGGATGCCAAGGCTGAGGGGCAAGGTATGTACACGGGCCCCAAGGGACAGGGGGAGTAGTGAGACTCATGGTCCAAGAGCTATGAGTTCATGCAAGCCATGAATATAGAGGAAAGGAGAAACAGTAACACAGACTGGTAGGGCACCCTGTCACCAACGGCAACCAGTGTGCATGATATAGTGGAGTCAGAGCAAGTGTGGGCCTTCCAGCTGTTCTTGTAATGTGCTGGTTATGACTGAAAAGAAACACACAATGTTGTAAGGATAACGCTGTATGTTATCCTTAGAGGACTGTGTGTTTCTTTTCAGTCGTGAGCAGCACATTCCAAGAACAGCTGGAAGGCTGACGCTTCATCTCACTCCACGTGGGACACATACAGACAGTTATGCAGTGATCCATACACCGGTTGAGTCTGCAAGGTTATACTCTCACCGGTTGTAGGACGATCCTATGCTTTCCCCCACTGGTGCTGCTCTTTCCTGAGGGGCCAAAGCTCCCTCTGCTGCTCACTTCCATATCACTCGCCATCAGCAGGCAGAATGTCAGTGACCCCAGATGTAGCTGCATCACAAGACAGGCCGACCGGAACTGAAGCAAACCATGGTCCATGGCAGGAAAATGAGGCCCAATGCATCCCACGGGCTCCATTCCTTCACCGCCGGTTGAGAAGTTGAGTATGTGTGTGTATTTGGCTTGTGTGTGTGTGTTTGGCTTGTGTGTGTGTTTGTGTGTGTGTGTTTGACTTGTGTGTGTGGCTTGTCTTGGATGCAGTGTAGGAGTGAGTAGCAGCCATTTTGTTTTTTTTGTAAGTTTTGTTAGATAGTGGTGGGTGGGCAGGATAGTAGGGGCGGGCCAACTCC
The DNA here is from genome assembly GCA_037306005.1 of Rhinophrynus dorsalis. Taxonomy (NCBI): domain Eukaryota; kingdom Metazoa; phylum Chordata; class Amphibia; order Anura; family Rhinophrynidae; genus Rhinophrynus; species Rhinophrynus dorsalis. The sequence goes on along the minus strand of CM074720.1, from coordinate 71,645,803 downwards.
CTGCATGATTTTCACAGAACTTACTGCCACTCCCGGGTGTGTTTGCCAGGCACACAGAAGTCTTCTTTTATATATATATATATATATATATATATATATATATATATCTATATATATATCTATCCATATTAAGTATTACTTTAATTTGTCTACCTAATGACTCACCCCCAGGAAGGTGTCCTTCATACAGATCTCAATTATATTGATATAATGCTTTATTTGTATTTGATCTATTTTGCAGTCCACTGCTAATTATTTCAGTTCACAGACTGATACAGGCTAATGATCCTTCTAACATGGTCAACTGGGCAACTGTGCGATAGCCTCACTGAGTCACATAAACATAGCCTGCATTGCACTCATTGCGCTGTTCACAGAGCACCATTAGAATGTTGATAATATATAGATTGGTGAACCAAGAACAGCTTCCTGTACCTCCCTATTGATGAGAGATGATGATGATGATGATGACCTATGGGACTGCCATGCAGTTCATTCACACAAGTGACTGAGTTGATGGTCGTCACAACAATCCAGTCGCAAGCTGGCCTACGTGGGTGTCAGCCACTGAAGTAATACCGATGCCGCTTCCCCCGTGTATGTCTCACAGTGGGGCGCAGTGAACAAGCAGTGTGTGATACCAACATGGCAGTTGTGTGAACAAGGCTTTGGTCCACTGAAACCCATTTTTTGATATGATGAGGTGTGATCAAGTGGAAAACTGCAGGAGGGATCACTTTATACAGGAAACTGAAAGTTTAACAATGTGAGGGGCAGAGGCCTGCGCAACTTACTGTGCATCTTTCTGGTCTTCAAAGGGTTAATGCAAAACATATTTAGAGAAGTACACCTGAATGCTTTACCTAAATAAATAAATATGTTAAGAATCACAAAGGTATAGATAATATTTTAAAAAAATAAAACTGAAAATATCATTATTACAGCCAAAACATTTTTTTCAATTCTCAAACTTATAAGGACAACATTTGTACTATTAACGTCATGAAAGCTTATTTTCAAGACATAACAGTAAAAGATGATAATCTCAAAATGTACAGTAAAAATCACATATTTAAACAAATACTTTATTAACCTCAGGTATCAGAGATTACTGTCAAATTATAGTAATATTAAATTGTATGTATAAATACCATATTTACATGTATATGTCATTTATATTTTCAAATCGGTTATTTTACAAGATAGTGCTAATGATGTGAATTTTTAAAAGCATTGTTATGTTTTATTAACATTTCTGTCTAAAAAAGTGATGTTCAAATTGTTGTTAAATACAGATCAGTTTGAAAATTATTTTTTTTTATAAAAAAAGGTCCCCTTGCCTCTGCACAGAATCAGCAATACTTTAACCCTTTGGGTGCCAGAGGGGTTACCCCTCTGGCACTCAAATGGTTAACAGGAACAAGAGCTTAGCCCTTTGAGTGCCAGAAATTGTCTGTTAGATACCTCTTTGGCGTTCAAAAGGATACAGTAACCAGGGCTTATAATTTTAAGTCCTTTGCTACTAACCAGACCTGAAAAGTTACTCGCCACTGCAAGCTAAAACATACCCACCAGGGCTGAATTTCTACTCACCAGGGCTGAATTTTCACTCGCCATTGGCTAGTGGCAAGTGGAAATTTTGAGCCCTGCAGTAACATATTCTTATAAGGAATGTTTATAGTCTGATGAGATCTTAGTGTATAGGCTTTATAGAATAACACAGGAAGTGGTGGAGTGATATCACTTGAGAAGTCATCTCTGCTTTATCACCTGTTTATCATACATTTGTGCATAACCCCCATTGAGATTTTGCTCTCATTTTCAAGGATATCACTGTCAGCACTGTCAACACTTCTTTTTTATCTTTTAGTTCTGGGCGGACACATGACAGAGCAATTGTAGTGCTCCATTGTACTATGTATTGTGATGTATGTATCTTTATTTATATAGCGCCATACATGTACACAGAGCTTAACAAAAGCTGAAATAATATAATACAAAAATACAGAACTGAGTTAAAAAGCATTAAGGTAAAGTGTGATCATTGCATTGTTTGTGGTAGAAAGTGGAGTAAAGGGAATCGTACACTGAGAAAGAGACCCTGCCCCAAGGAGCTTACAATCTAATTAGAATTCATGACGATATACAGAGACAGTAGGAGGAGGATCATAAGTGCAAGTACAAGGCTTAGTGAAGGAAGTGCAGAAGGATTCTGATGTGACTATCAGTGAGCACAAGGAGGATATGGTTACTGAGATACAAAGGGCAGTTTCTGGGTTATCAAAAAAACTGGTGCTTGGCCAATCTAATGTATTATTAGTTCAAAGAGCAGCTACTTGCACCATTACTATTAGAGAAATGATCACCGTTTCATGCCCCAAAAGGGCAACAAGACCCAGGGCTTTAACCCCAACAGCCAGTACCAAACAATGCCCCTTGGTGATAGCAACAGAAAAATCATTCAACACACTTAGAGCAGCACTTGCATACTACCCACACCTAAATATTACATTGAGTTATATAAATATGCAATAACCACTCTGGAAAACTAATAGCCATTAGCCAAGTAATCATTTAGGGCCCTTATTTAAAAATGTGATCAATTCTGGAGCATACCAAGGTGCATGCTCCTAATTCCCACTTCTTTAATGTTGTTTTTAACACATTAAATACTAGAGGTCTCCAATACATTGCTTTCCAATGGGTTGTACATCTCTCTAGCATTCAAGGGATTTAAAGCTCCATTAAACCCTTTGAGTGCCAGAGAGGTATTCACCCTATTGCATTTCCTGCCTATGGTACAATTGATTTGCGTGTGAATTGCTCCTCTTCTGGTTTCGGCCTAATTCCCAAAATGATAAGCACGTAGTCTATAGGGTTAAGTGCCAGTGAGGTATCAAACGTATTGCATCTCAATGCTTTCAATAACACTCTAGCATTCAAACAGTTAAAACAGGGGGGAAATCTGGGACAGCAGGGTCCAGGGATGGGACAGGGAGACCAAACCAGGGACTGTTCCAGGAAATATGTCCCATCTTCTAGGCATGGGCGTCCGCAGGGGGGGGCAAGGGGGGGCACTTGCCCCCCCCTGGATTATGCCACTTAATACATGAGCCTGAGCGTAGCTCTCGCTCACACTCTGAAGTACCTCTCCTTCTGTTGTCCGCGGTGATCACCTCTCCTCTCCCCCTCCGATCACCCCTCTCTCATTGGCTGCCAACTGTGCGTGACGGGCGTCGCGTCGCGGAGGTGGAGAGGAGAGGTGATCGCCGCGGGCAGCTGAAGGCATCGCGGAGAGGAGAGGTGATCACCGCAGGCAGCTGAAGGAGCGGTGCTGCAGACAGTGAGCGAGAGCTACAGACCCCGCTCAGGAGGAGACCTGGTGGACTGCATTTAAGGTAAGGCTGGGTGCACAGGAGGGGGGGGGGGCACTTGTGACGCTTATGAGGCAATGTGAATCTGATGGGGGCAATGTGAGAGCAAGCTGATGGGGGCAAGTTGGAGCAATTTGAAGCTGATGGGGGCAAGTTGGAGCTGATGGGGCAATGTGAGGGCAAGTTGGAGCTGATGGAGCAATGTGAGGGCAAGTTGGAGCTGATGGGAGCAAGTTGAAGCTGATGGGGCAATGTGAGGGCAAGTTGGAGCTGATGGGGCAATGTGAGGGCAAGTTGGAACTGATGGGAGCAAGTTGAAGCTGATGGGGCAATGTGAGGGCAAGTTGGAGCTCATGGGAGCAAGTTGAAGCTGATGGGGCAATGTGAGGGCAAGTTGGAGTTGATGGAGCAATTTGAGGGAAAGTTGGATCTGATGGGGGCAATGTGAGGGCAAGTTGGAGCTGATGGGGGCAATGTGAGGGCAAGTTGGAGCTGATGGGGCAATGTGAGGGCAAGTTGGAACTGATGGGATCAAGTTGAAGCTGATGGGGCAATGTGAGGGCAAGCTGGAGCTGATGGGAGCAAGTTGAAGCTGATGGGGCAATGTGAGGGCAAGTTGGAGTTGATGGAGCAATTTGAGGGAAAGTTGGATCTGATGGGGGCAATGTGAGGGCAAGATGGAGTTGATGGAGCAATTTGAGGGAAAGTTGGATCTGATGGGAGCAATGTGAGGGCAAGTTGGAGCTGATGGGGGCAATGTAAGGGCAAGTTGGAGCTGATGGGGCAATGTGAGGGCAAGTTGGAACTGATGGGAGCAAGTTGAAGCTGATGGGGCAATGTGAGGGCAAGTTGGAGCTGATGGGAGCAAGTTGAAGCTGATGGGGCAATGTGAGGGCAAGTTGGAGTTGATGGAGCAATTTGAGGGAAAGTTGGATCTGATGGGGGCAATGTGAGGGCAAGTTGGATCTGATGGGGGCAATGTGAGGGCAAGTTGGAGCTGATGGGGCAATGTGAGGGCAAGTTGGAACTGATGGGAGCAAGTTGAAGCTGATGGGGCAATGTGAAGGCAAGTTGGAGCTGATGGGAGCAAGTTGAAGCTGATGGGGCAATGTGAGGGCAAGTTGGAGTTGATGGAGCAATTTGAGGGAAAGTTGGATCTGATGGGGGCAATGTGAGGGCAAGTTGGAGCTGATGGGGGCAATGTGAGGGCAAGTTGGAGCTGATGGGGCAAGTTGGAGCAAGTTGAAGTTGATGGGGGCAAGTTGGAGCAAGTTGAAGCTGATGGGGGTAATGTGAGGGCAAGTTGGAGCTGATGGGGGCAAATTGGAGCAAGTTGAAGTTGATGGGGGCAAGTTGGAGCAAGTTGAAGCTGATGGGGGCAAGTTGGAGCTGATGGGGGCAATTTTTTATAATTCAGTTATAGTGCTTTGATCATGGGTGTATGACTAGTGTGGTGCATTGAATAGTGTTAACATTAAAAAAAAGATTAGAAATTGCAACCCTTAAATCAGACAATGGCAACTTGATTCTTCTATTAAAGGGGAACTACCACCCCGCAATAACTTTACATTAATTAATTCTTCATCCGGCTCCAAAAGGGACTGACAGCGCAGGCGCACGGACGTCACTATGATGAGATGTCCGTGCTTCCTGCTACTGTGAGCCTCAGAAAAACTGGAAAATCTTTGAAACTATGTAATATTTCTGGCGAATAGCGCTTCTAAGCAGCTAGTTGCCAGATGAAGAATTAATTAAAGTTATTGTGGGGTGGTAGTTCCTTTGCATGCCTGAGTTTTATGTGATGACTATTCCCCTCTCCTTCATGACACTGTGAAAAAAGGACAGAGTATGGATGTCATTAAAATTATGCCTCCCCCTGGAAAAATTTGTGCGGACGCCCATGCTTCTAGGTATGTGTCCTGAAAAACTTTCATTTCACTGATGCCAGTATAAGAAATGGTTTTCACAGAAGGCAGGTAGACAGGAAGACAATAGAGACATTGAGGGTGTGGAAAGAGGAAACAGACAGAAGCAATCAAAAGCATAACCATAATACTTTATTGTGCACCTTTTTTCTGCTTATAACATGGAACTTTCTGTGCCCTGCACTCCCTCTATCTGATTCACTGATCTGGCCAGCACACTGCATATATAAAGAATGCACAGTCAAGTAAAATGTCTATAATTTATATGAAATACATAATTCATAGATCAAAGTATAACCCTTTGAGTGTCAATGGGGTATGCAACACATTGCATGGCACTCAAAGGGTTAAATATCATTTATAGGAAGATTGAGGTTACATTTGAATGGTAAATTGAATGCCTTAACCCTTTCATTGCCAGAGGGGTAAGCAATGCATTGCTTTGCAATGCCTTGCTTTGTAATATGTTGCTTGCCCCTCTGGCAATGAAAGGGTTAATCCTAGAAAGGACTCCAGCATATTGCTCCACAATCCACTGGAGATCTCTCTGCCACCCAAGGTGTTACATCTCCAGGTAGTCCATCACAATTACTTTCCTTTCTGAATTACCATTAATTGCACATATTTACACAATATACAAATGCAGGGAAAGAGGGAGCTGTTTATGGTCTAACTTGGTTAATATTATGACAACACAGAACTCAGGACACAGGTAGATCACATTGAGACTGTTATTGTATTATAGAGATCATCTCACACAGCATATGGTATAATTTCTCAAAAATGGGAGGTAGGAGCTCAGAGAAAAGAGGTGAGTGGGAGAGACTATATGAAAGCAGGATTACCGAGAAAGTGGTGAGAGAGTTGATGGGTGAGAAATTATAAGCATGATTAGAGGGAAAGGGGGGCTGAGACAAGAGAGGATGACATTATCTAAGAGAGAAGGGGTGAGAGAGAGGAGAAATTAACGTGATAGGGGGTAGGAGAGAATATCAGTGGTAGCTGAGAGAAAGAGGATATGAGTAGGAGTGGGAGAATGTAAGAGTGAGGAGGTGTGAAAGGAAAAAGGGGTGAGATACTAAGTGAGAGATGAGACAATCTGTGAATAAAAGGAGTAGTGTGTGTTTATGTATGTGACTTTATGTCTATGTGTGACTGTGTGTATAGGGTGGGATCAGAGTGTGTCTGTATCAGGTGGGATGAGTGTGTGGAAGGTATGAGAAACTGTGTGTGTTTGTGTGTGTGTTTCTGTGTCTGTTAGGTGAGATGAGCGTATGTGTGTGTGTGGTGTATGTTTGTGTATGTAAAGTATGTGTGCACATAAGATTGGATGGGTGTGTGTAAGTTATGAGGGCGGGAATGTGTATAAGGTGGGATAAGTGTGTGCATGTGGTAGGGTGTGTAAGGTGAGATGAGAGGTGTATTTGTGTGAGAGATGTATGAGAGGGTGTGTCTGTAAGTTGAGAAGAGTGTGTGTGTATAAGGTGGTGTGTGTAAGGTATGAATGTTTGTGTGTGTATATAAGGTAGAATGAATGTGTATATTTGTGTGTATAGTATGAGAGTGTGTGTGGGTGTGTATAAGGTGGGATGAGTGTGTGTGTGTGTGTGAATGTGTTAGTGTGTGAGACGTGGGATGAGTGTGTGTGTGTGTAATATAAGATGGGATGAGTGTGTGCATGTGTTAGTGTCTGTAAGATGAGACTAGAGTGTGTGTTTTTGTGTGTATAAGGTTGGATGAGTGTGTGTGCATATGTCAGTGTGTGAAGTGGTATGAGAGGTTGTGTGTGCGTATAAAGTGAGATGAAAGCATGTCTGTGTATGCATCTCTGTGTGTTTATGTGTGTGCAATGTGGAATAAGAGTGTATGTGTGTAACATAAGAGGTGAGTATGTATGTGTGTAAGATAAGAGTTGAGTGTGTATGCGTGAGAGAAAGAGACGTTTATTCTATGCATAATACAGTTGCTTCTCTACATGGTACAGATGTCCTTATACACAGAGTATTCCTACTCACCATTGCTCTCCTGAACCTTGGGGTTGAATTGTTTAACCAAGCTCGGGATTCTCTCCCACTGGCACTCAGCCCTACAGCGCTCAATCTCAGCCTCCAGCTTCAAATGGGAAAGTGATAACCTAGAAGACATCTTCTCTCATCACAACAGTGGGATCACACACACAGGCATATATAGCAGGGGGATCCCATTCACGCAGACACACACACACACAGCAGCTTCTGCAGAAGCTCAGCTACTTCTAAGCGCTGAGCTTGTGCAACAACTCTCAGCCCTGCAGCTGCTTCCTCCCCCTCAGTGTACTCTGGAACAGCTCATTGATTTGCCACTGGAGCGGCCCAGTCTGCCTGTGATTGGTTTGTTTTATTTCCTTGGCCAGACACCTTGTTCTTGTGTGCTGTACTGAACAGGAGGGACCAGCGTATTATCAGTGTGTCACTGTACTGCGTGCCAGGCTGGTAAAAGCACCGGGTGTGTGTGTTGGGGAAGCAGTTGGTGTGTGTATGATATCTATGTACAGTTTCATTCTCACCTGTGCCAGCATGAGTTGTTTGGTGTCAGCTGATCATATTCAAAATACTACATTTTCTGTTATACACACAGCAGATGCACATGTACATAATATAACTCTGTAGATGAAATCGTTCAGGGCTTTATGTATAAAGGCAAATTGCTGCAATGTTTGGGCAAACCAACTGTTTAATAAGGGACAAATAAAACTTCTCATTGATTAAAATTGTGCTTTTACCTCCTTGAATGTCAGGTCTGCAATTACGAGGAAATGTGGTTATATCTTCCTTGTATTCAAAGGGTTAAAAGTCTGATCCCATTTAAATTAATGGGAAGATTATGATTTATTTTGTTTTCCCCTGTGATGTAGTTGGTTCGCTCCAGAATAGCCCTCTAGTCTGCTAAGCTGCAGTTTGGTTGCTTTATAATTGCACCTATAGTCTTCAAAAATGCATAACTATTCTATACATACAGATGTATTTATATATATATGTGCATTTATGTATAGCAGGAGTGGGCAAGTAGCAGACCTCGAGATGTTGATGGACTACAGCATCATCCTCTTACTACTGTTCGCTGTCTAAGGATAATGTGAGTTAACCACCAACCACATATGGGTTGCCAAATGCTGGTCTACAGGAAAGGGGCACACATATGCACGCCTTCCAAGCGTCCCTCTTTAGGAGGGACAGTCCCGCTTTTAGACCCAAATCCCTCTGTCCCTCTTACCCACCCTGTTGTCTCTCTTTTTAGGAGATCAGATTGTGTGGTGTGTATATAAGTGTATCACATTGCTATACAGCAATAAATATCACATTAATGTTTGTTTAAACGTCAGTATATGTGTATATAAATTAGTCTGTGTAAATAAATACTTTGATATTGTTATACGTCATTTATTTGGTTACACAAGGAGGTGTCAATAGGTCATTAAATAGCCTAAAAATTCTTGCTAATGCCCCACCCACCACCCACACCCCGTAAATCATAAGTGTCCCTCTTTGGCAATTTGAAATGTTGGGAGGTATGCATATGCAGAGCAGGCAACTGCCTAGAGATCCACATTTTTAGGGTTACCTCAGCTGTGCAGGCCACATGAACACTGTGAATAGTGGGTGTGGCGAGAGAAATCTTGATGTTCCTGCACTGCCTTACCGGCTGTTATTTAACCCCTTGGATGCTAGAGAGATCTCCAATGCATTGCTTTGGTGATCTCAATAAATAGTGGATAGGGCTGGAGTGGGGCCTTGTGATAATGGAATATGGCTTTGGGTGGAACTAAGCGCACCTAGGGGCAGATGCACTAAGGCATGATAAAGTGGTGATAAAGAGAAGAGGACTTCTCCAGTGATATCACTTCTCCAGTTCTGTTATTCTGTGGAGCCAATGCACTAAGATTTCTCCATCTTTGCAGATCTTAGTGCATAGGCTCCATAGAATAACATAGTAACTGGAGAAGTGATATCACTAGAGAAGTCGTCTCTGCTTTAGCACCTCTTTATCAATCCTTAGTGCATAACCCCCCTAGAGTGGCTTGCGTAGGAGCAACTCTGATGTAAATCCAGCCCTGGGGAGAGCAGTGGGGGATTGTATGGGTGTTTCATTTAGTGTAATTTCTCTACATCTTGTGTATCACCATGTAATCACTAGGCAGAGAGACAAAACTGGTGTTACTTTACTCTTGTTTCATGAACATGGTATATGTGAGGGATTACTGCTTGCTCACATAAAAGTCTTAACAATGAGGGAATGTGTGCACTGGTACGCATGAAAGAATTCATATGCTCTCTTAAAGCGGAACTACCACCTTTAAACAACTTTAGCTTCAATAACTCCCCATCTGGCAACTAACTGCTTAGTAGCGTTAGTCGCCAGAATTATTACCTTGTTTAATAGATTTATCAATTCTTCCGTGGCTGACAGGCGGGATGAATCGCAGGCATCTTGCCATAGTGAGGTCTGCGCTCCTGCTGTGTCAGTCCCAGCCGGCTCTAGGAGGTGTTGCTAGGAGCTGTTTGGCCCTGGAAGGGACTGACAGAGCAGGCACGCGGACGTCATTATGGCAAGATGTCTGCGATCCGTCTTGCCTGTCATCCCCAGAAGAATTGATAAATCTATTAAACAATGTAATAATTCTGGAGAGTAGCGTTACTAAGCAGGTAGTCGCCAGATGGGAAGTTATTGAAGCTAAAGTTGTTTAAAGGTGGTAGTTCCGCTTTAACTGCTCCAAAGTGCTAATTCATGGTTTGGAGGCTCACATGAAAGCACACAAAATGTTCTGCACTGGCGGATTTGTACATTTCCTCTGGAGCAACCCAAGAACTAGCGGGGCCCACAGAGTGCATTTTAAGCAAAAGCACACACTCTCCAATTAACCCCTCTGTAATCCCAGTAGTTATGGTACATTGAAGTCAGGAGTGGTTGCCAGACTTTTAGGGGCCCTTAGCAAAACATTCTAGTACAGCCCCATTTTTAACATAATTAAGGGAATTTATTTTGCACAAATCCAAGTGCTTGTCCAAAAGCACAAAACAGGGTCCCAAAGCAATCACCATGCCAGCATACCAGCTAGAATATATATCTGTCATATACACAGGGCCGGCGCTACCATAAGGCAGCTTAGGCAGCCGCCTAGGGCACTGCAGCGGAAGGGCGGCGAAACGGAGCAGCAATTTTTTTTCCCCATTTATTTTAAATATATATACATCTACCTGCTGTGAGGGAGAGCTGATTCATGCTACCAAGCACTCCCTCACGCCAGAGAGCAGCAGTTACACGAGTGGGAGAGGAGTAGTGTTGCGCCGGTGACAACATAGAACAACAGCCCCTGATGCTAGACAGCACAGCCCAGGGAGCATAAGCCTGAGTCAGTGCAAGTGCCACGGCTGATTGTTCTTGGACTGCTGGGAGGACGCGGAGCCGGTACAGGATGAGCCCCAGGGAGGAACAGGATGTCCGGGGAGCGCTGGGCTCAGGTGAGAGGCTGCCTGGCAGTGGGTGTGATATCCTGGTCTGCTCAGGCTCCCTGGTGTACAGATACCTGCACAGAACAATGGTCCCTATGGATAGAGACAAAGGCTAATGTACTGGGAACAGCTGGATTAACCCCTTAAGTGCCAGAGCATTGCTTAGCATTGCATAGCCTACCCACTGGCACTCAAAAGGTTAAACAAACCGCACCACAGGGGGGTAAATACAAATCTCCAAAGATTACAATGTAGTTTTAACCCCTTGGATGCTATATAGGTGTCTCGATCCGTTGGAAACCTTTGTAGCTCTCTAGGGGTTAAAACAGCATTTAACCCTTGAAATGCCAGAGAGGTAACCAACATACTGCAACACAATACCTCTTTGGCACTTATGAATGGTATATGATATGATAGCCCTGCTGTATCAGCACTCAGCACTGTACCAATACTCGGCTCCCATTTTAACCCTTTGAGTGCCAGAGGGTACGTTGGGTACCTCCTGCCTTTTAATGGATGGATTTTTAAAATCTATTTTACAGGTGTGAACATATTGAAATAAAATAATAATCACTTTTAGAATGAAAAATTAGAGTGATGTGTTATTCAACGTACACACACACACACACACACTGATACACAGAGATAAGCACACACACACTGATACACAGAGATAAGTACATACACACACACACACACACACAGATATACAGAGATAAGTATTCACACACACACAAGCATATAAATTGGCACACTGATGCACAGACAGAGAAGCACACACACTTACACACTGATACCCTTACAGAGACTCACACACATTAACACACTTATACACATATAGGGAACACACACGCACTTATATACATATAGGGAATACACAAACACACAGACACTTATACACATAAAGAGGTGGGGCATAAAGCAGTGAGCACAAGGGGCGGAACCAAGGGGGTGGCAAAATTAGGTTTTGCCTAGGGTGGCAAAAATCTTGCACCGGCCCTGCATATACACAAGCACAAAGCCATGCTGAGGGACAGAGCTCCTCACGTACACTCAATACACATTTTGTATTGTCACCTTTTCCCTTTAATATTAGTTAATTTTGAAAAATGCATACTGCAGGACTTCAGAGTGACCATTGCAGCTCTTGAGGATTGATGGGAAACCTGCAGCCTTCCAGTTGCGGTTGGACTACAACTCCCAGCATCCTCAGCCAGCCAAACTCATAAGCCAAATGTTTTACAAACCTGCTCTTAGACTGCAAAGGCCCCTGTATAGCTGTTTTTAATGAAATAATAATATATATAAAATGTGATCGTGCACTCATCGGGCATCCGGTAGACTGCTGCAGAGGTGCTTTTTGCTGCAGAATTTACAGGAACCTGCTTTGCCCCCTGCTTACTCCTGTGAAAATCACCACCTCTGAATCACTGCATGCAGCCAATCTCCTCCCCCATACCACCACGGGAGAGGGAAGGACATATATATATATATCCTATATAATAATTCGCTAAGTTGTGTGTAACGCCTGACATGCGCAGTAGACACTGCTGCGTGTGCGGCAGTCATGTGCAGAACAGCTCCGAAGGAGCGTCCAGCTCTGTATCAGCAGTGGCGCGGGCAGTCCCTGCTGCGCGTGACTGCCCCGCGACCGGCTGCCAGAGGCACTGTGGCCAGTGTAACGGGCTGTTCAACTAATATATATATATATATATATATATATATATATATAAGGTTGCCCGAGCAGGGCAGTACATAGTATAGCTGCCACTTTAAATGTAGCATTGGTAATGCTTTTATGGCTCTTTGCAAGTTTGCCACTGTAAGATCCTGTGATTTGCCATTGAAATAGATGTGGCTTAGGGGAGGGGCATATAGAAAGGTGAGTGACAGGATTCTGAGAGAGAGATAATTCATCATGAACAACATTCTCGGATTTTCTATACATGAAAAAATAAAAATAAACATCTATTTAATTTAAAGATTGCCTTTCATGATTCATTTTATCCATTTATTACCTACTCATAGTTATTTTGATCGGGCACCAGGTATATATATATATATATATATATATATATATATATATATATATATATATAAATATATATATATATACACACACTTTATAAATGCTCTTCACAAAATTATATATATTTATGTTGTAAAGCAGTAGCGGGCAACCTGAGGCTCCTTTGGCTGCTTTAGACTACAATGTTCATCATCCTCTTGTAGTTCTAAGCAGCTGGATGCCTGAAGTTAGTCACCCCTGTTGTGGACCTTTTCCTGCTGAGAGAACTGTGAGACAATGATTCATTCATTCCAACTCAAACTGTCATGAGCAGATGGAGCTGTTATGATCACTGTTTATAGACATGAGGCTAAGGCTCAAGTTCTCCGAAACAATGTAATAGAAGAAAACTGCTTTCTAGAAACCAGATAGTGAATTGATTAGTAGTTTAGCAGTTAGAAGATCATTTGAGCTTTACTAACTTTTGAATGTAGCATCTATAAGCAGTGAAGGTACCCTTTTTTTTTTTTACTCAGCAAAAAAAGGCCTACAACATGCATACATTCATAGCAACACATTGTTTCTTCCTTAAATCATATTTGATGTTGTAGGGACAATTATTATATGAGCATTGTGGTTATTATAATATGACTGAGGTGGGCAACATAAGGCCTTCCAGTTGCTGCCATACTACAACTCCCATCATTCCCTGCCAGCCATTGGCGGTCAGGGAATGATGGGAGTTATAGGCTGGCAGCAGCTGAAGGCCCTCATGTTGCTCATTTCTGCAGTATGACATAAAGAACTCATTGGCATTCATTTTCAAAAGTCAAATTGCAAATATAACAGAAAATGCATTAATTTTCTAGAGTATTTTCAGTTTAAAATATATATCAATGGTGGGTTATAATGTGCGAGAACAAAGATATGCCATTGCTTTAATTCAGATCTCATACACCTTGTCATGGCCGGAGTATCTCATGTTAGTGGGAGAACATATGGATAAGTAAAATTAGTTATGTGTATGTCTATGCTTTTTTTCCATAGTAGAAATTTTCATGTGCAAAGTGTTATAATCATTTTCTATCATATTCTCTTGAATAGCCAGGGCCAAGTGCCCTGAGGGAAGGTTTCCTCAAGTGCCCTGCGGTAAGGTTTCTTATCCCCATTTTCACGCCTCCATCCCTCTCAAGACCCCACCCACAGCCCCACCCACTGTTACCTAGCACAAGAAATACCGTTGTCCTAAAACATATGTAATACTTTTTGACCAGGTGGGTCATGAAACCCTTTTTATTGTGGTTTCCAGCTTCATCTGGGCATATTTACCTCCAGGTGTACATCACTGACACTGTACAGCTCTGTCTGACTTGCTTTCCAGGAAGTGGATCCCATGGTGCGTATTAGTCAAAGAATTTTAATATTTTGAAGAACATGCAACTTTATTCGAACATATAAACAGTATAACAACTGATATAATTGCATCCTAGAATTGCTATATTGCTACAGTGTAATAAGTCACAAAATCTCAGCTTACTATTACTCTAATAAGGTTGCAGTAGACAGGCTAGGTAGGTACGTAGGGACAGATTCCAGTGATTATAAATGTCTCTTAGGAAAGATGAATAGCTTGGTTTTCTTTACTTGTTACTCAGGAGTGAATATGTCTGGTACTTCTTCAATGTCCTACTATTCTCTGGTAGAGTTAGTGGGCCTCCCTGATGATCTACTGAGGCAACATAAGGAAGGCCCAGCCATCCACCTAACTTGCCTAGGGTGACCACGCGTCCCGGAATGCCCGGAACAGTCCCTTAATTTTGTGCTGTGTCCCACGTCCCGAATCATCTCCCACCGGGACAATAAAGAGTCCCGGAATCAAATTAAAGCAAAGCCAGAGTCACTGTCAGCTCTGGTGCCAGCTCAGTCACAGCCTTCCGTAACATGCATGCAGCACACATTACCAACAACCAATGAAGGGAGAGTATTTACACAATGTTCCTCTCCTCATTGGCTGGCTGGTGTGTGCGTGTGAGGTGGTACATATGCCACCCGACGCATGTCAGTGAGTAAGCACAAGTCAGAGTGAGTGACGGTGTAACTAGGACTGGGTACGGGAGCAGTGACAGGTGGCTGCAGAGTGCGGATGCAGAACTTAAGTTACAGAAGAGGAGGTGGGACTTGAAGTCAGAAGAGTGAACAGCATGCTGCAGTAACAGTGAAAGACTGAGCCCCGCGGCTCCAGTCCAGGTCCAGCTCGCACGGCACCAGCAATGAGTGACTGCCTGAGTGAATCGACTCCCCTGCCCTGAGCTGCCTGAGAGTAACTGTAACCATCACGACGCTCAGATACCACTAGACTGTCACTATTACATTAATAAGCATAGCATACACTTTGGACTAATTACTCACCTCAACTTATGCTACTGCACCAGAGGCCAGGGGTGTATAATTGTTATTAGACACAAATATGTATTCTACAGGTCTGAGAACACACTCTATGTACATGTGGCTATGCACAAAGGCAGAAGTGGAGCAATTCAGGGGCAAACCAACTGCACCACAGGGAGCAAATAAAACTTCCCATTTATTTACATGTGCTGCTTAATGCCTTCAATGCTAGGGAAATGCATCAAATACCTCTTTATCATTCAAGGAGTTAAAACCCCCTTTTAAATCAATGGGCATTTTTATTTGTTCCTAATGGTGCATTTGGTTTACCTCAAGTTTAGTTCTGGCACATATGGCACACTGTGTAATATACAGTGTGATGTGGTATGTGCACTGTATACAGGCAATCACAGTGTGCATATCCTCCTAGTGCTTAGAGCTCTGTGATGCTTCTGAGAAAGCACAGTTTTTGCTCTCACATCCAGTGACATCAGCACAGGGGCATGTGATATCATTTGACCCCGCCCACACAGTGTCCTTGAATGGCAGAGGGGAAATGTGGTCATCCTAAACTTGCCCCAAGTGTTCCTTTTCAGACCCTGATGCGAAATACAGTTCCCATGAGGAGTCTCCAGCATTTGCTCCTATCTTCATAGCTGGTAACTGATTCTTGGATGTGGGCAGTTTATTAAGAAACTCTGCCCATTGGTGCTCCTTCCCTGTCAGTTCCACCCACTCCCTGCCCACTTCTCTTCCTTCCCCAGCCTATTGCCTATATTTTTAACAGGTTTCTTAAGCCCACACCCCAGTTGTGATTAAGCCCCACCCCTTTTGATGCAGATTGTGTCATTTGTCTCACCTAATGGCACAACAGGCCTCACCCTCCGAGGAGGCCAGACGGAAAAGTACCCAAATATGCCTATCTTCCATGTCCTCACTATTCCCAACACCACAAAGAAGAGCTAATAATAATCCCCACTTAACTTACTAGGGCCAGAAAATCCTAAAGGCGCCTATGAATTCTGTGTGCCTTTGTTCAAGAGATAATCTCTTCAGTCAGTCCTGTATGTTTTGTTTATGGAGACAGACATGATAGTTGCTGGCAGTTTTTTTCAAACTGAAGCAGGCAGAGTACCTCAGGCTGCCTAATCCTCTCAGGACTAGAGTGGTGTGCATCGCATTGCAAAGCATTCCACAGCCCTCTCGTCTTTAACCCCTGAAGGCCCAGGGTCCTGGGAAGTAACCTTCCCTTAAGGACCACTTTGGTCCTTTCAACGCGCTGGTACACATGACTGGTTATGCATACCGGTACGCTGTAAGTAAAATATATGTGATGTTCTATGACCGTCATTAAGGCAAAAAACATGTGACTACCATAGCACGTCACTTGGTCCTTAAGGGGATAGAAATATTTTATAATAAAAGCAGCTCTATTTAAACTTCATAGTATTTGGGCCTTGGAGAGTGTTATTTCAATACTGTCAGAAATGTAGTTCAAGAATAATTGAATGATAAAATATCCCCCTCCCGCCCCTGATATAACACTGCTCAGCTCAGAGCAGCAGAGAGGTGCCCAGGTAGATTGCAGAGAGGGACAATCTTCAGTTAAGATAAGGGAAAAAGCTGAAAAACCTTTCAAGTGGACAGGGTTTTCATTGTTCTCACAGTAAGAAGATTGTCCCTTGCTGTTATCTGTCTGGTCAAGCAACCAGATTGCACATCTGAGGTGAGCAGTGTCACACTAGGTAAAAGGGGCAGGAGGGGGATACTTATCATTCAATTACTCTTGAACTACAACTCTGACAGTATTGAAATAACACTCTCTGTGGCTCAAATACTATGAAGATTAATTGGAGCTGCTGTTTTTGTGAAACATTACTATCTCTTTAAGGGGTTAAAGGATTATTAGTAACATGAGCAGTAGACTTGTGCACAGCCAAAATTTTCGGTAAATTTCGATTTCGGATGTTTGGGGTTTTTTTAAATTCGGAGGATCCGAATTTAGGACCGGACCTGTTCGACTTGGACGAAATTCGTCAATAGTCCGAATTATTTGGCCAAAATTTTAAAATATTCAATAAAAAATTAAAATTAAACAAATAAAAGTAAAAAAATACATTAAACTACATTAATAATAATATTAAATCTCTAATGAGACAAGAAGGGTATTTTATAAACCTACACAATTATATATGTACTAGTTGAACAGCCCGTTACACGGGCCACAGTGCCACTGGCACCTGGTTGTGGGGCAGTCACGCGCAGTGGAGACTGCCCGCGCCACGGCTGATACAGAGCTGATCGCTCCTTCGGAGTGTCCAGCTCTGTATCAGACGTGGGCAGTCTCTACTGCGCATGACTTCAGCACGCGCAGCAGTGTCTACTGCGCATGACTTCAGCACGCGCAGCAGTGTCTACTGCGCATGTCACGCCGTTACACACATTTTAGTGAATTATTATATAGGATATGTCACATCAAATTAAAGCACTTTCAGCCCTTTAAAAAATGGTATATAATATGTGGTTGAACACACATAGCAAAAATGGTAAAATTGCTTGTGTCCTTATGTGGTTAATATCTGCACTTTGCATGAACTGTAAAGCACCTGTTTTACCAGATCTATTTTTAGCAGTATGTAGCAACATTTTAATAGTTTCAGGCGGGAAAGCGCCGTTCTGGAAAGCCATCCGAATTTCCGAAATTTACACCGAAATATCAGACTAGGTCCTTTTCGGATTCTGATTTTTTTGTGTGGGCGGGCCTTAGCCCGAACTATGCCGTATACGCCTTATTCGTCCGAATTCCAAAATTAGCCGAACCGAATTGCATGAGTCTAATGAGTTCATGGTCCTGTGATTATACTAGCAACAGACATGTCCGCTTCCAATGACATGACATCCAGAACTGAGTAGATATGTTATTTATTGAACCAAAGCACAAGTGAAAATGCTATAGGGGCCATTAGGATTTTATGGCCATACTAAGTTAAGTTGATGGTAATTATTATTAAGAGGTGTTATATCTCTTTAATTCCCCTTCCTGGTCCCAGGAGAGGCATGTCTTACAGCTGTTCCAGGTGAGTGTAAGCCAGTATTACCGGGTGCTTGCCCACACAGGTCAGCCATTAATTAGGTGTTATGATGAGTATCAAAACCTCCACCAATGCTCAGGTGAATGGTCTGCAGGTAGCGCCATAGGCCACAGTGCAGACTCTGGCACTCATAGGGTTAAATGTTTCATTAATATAACCTTTCTACCTGTAGGCTATACATATTAACCAATGTAACGGATCATAGTCCGTTACTGTAGCCCTTGTCTGGGCCTGAGACTGTTAAACAAGGAACACTAGGAACTGTGGAAATTTCTGTCATGTCTAAAACACCTCCTGTCTAGGCGTACGGATTGCTAGCCCAGTGTCTCAAGCTATGTAGAACTTTGGGACGTTATATTGGCGGACAGCTATGCCAAAAAGACTAAAAATCATAGCCTACTTTCAGTGGACTGGGCCGTTAGGGGTTAAGTATTTGAGTTTGGCGAAGGATGCTGCAAATGTATATTGCAGTCCCTCAAGCCTTTTGTTTCATTGTTCACCCTCACCCAAGATCTGTGTGTATTCTAACCACTCCAGTCATTGTAGGTTTGTGAACTGTACTGAGAGCCCCTGTGGTGTGTTAACTTAATCACGTCTGGCCCTTTGTATTGTGTTGTACCATTTGTTGCTAGCCTATTGTGTAGTAATGCAATCATGTCTGTGTTATTGTAATTTCTGGGACCTTCTGTTGTTGGTCCTTTGTCTTGTATATTGTGATTATATTAACCCTGTGATTTACCTATTGTATCCTGCCTGCCCATGTATTTCAATGTGGTTCTTGTGTATAAATATGTGTGATTTGCTTAATAAAGTTGAGTTACTCTGAGTGAACAAGGAGTCCTGGTGTCTTATGTTCTTATGGTATAAAGTATCCACTCTGATACCCATCTGTGCTGAGTATCCTGCATCTTTTGACGGCCTGCTGCCAGCTTCCTGTGACCCAACTTCATATGCTGTCAGGCGGCGACGTGGACTCCGACTTCTCCTTCCTGTGTTCCAGTGATACTGAGACTGACAGCCACAGTCAGGTCGAAGCCATTCGACCTTCCTCGGTTCCTGCTACATTTTCCTGTTACCCATTCGACCGGGAGTAGAGGCCTCACACTCTACTGCCTGGAGTTCCAGCCTGCAACTCGGCGACTGCTCGCCTCCTTCGAACGCAGAATCGACGACATCAGGGATTTTACTACTCTGCAGGTCGGCAACAAGTCCGTCTATTTGCTCAACTGGTGCATCCAATGGCGCTTATCTGGCGTCGAGAGGGAGAGACCCGGGAACATCGGCGGAAGGCGACGCAGTCCCTTCTTGCTTCCGTTACACTACCCTATTACATTATCCTGTAATTTTACTTATTTTAATTGCTACTAAAAATCATTTCTAGTAAATTAATAATCAATTCATACACTATCTTGCTTTGAAAGTTACCGTTTCCTTGTTATATTTCACATTATGTTTAGATGATAAACTCACTCTGCGAATTGACTGAATGAACTGAAGATGTATGTAAAGTGGATCACTTTATGGCTTTTTCATGTTGCAGCCATGACCTCTCTGCCATGAGGTCACCCCTCCCTCCTTGCCACATGTTGTGAATGTGCCTCTGTGCATGCAGATGTGAGTGGAAATGTGCACACATGTAATGTTTGTGTGCACACATAGCTACGAGTTCTCAAATATGTACACGTGCAAATACGCATGCAAATGATTGTGTACATGTGCAAAAAATATATATCTAAAAATTTGAATTATAAAAAAAAAATATATGTTCTTGATTGTTGTGCCTTTTTTATTATTTTGTATTATCTTTGTAACTTGTGTTATTTCCTTCTGTCACATATACTGTCAAACTCTCAATAAAAATTTGAATTATAAAAAAAAATATATATCTGGGGTTGATTAAATGTTAATTGTGAACATCTGCATTTTGTTCAAACAGCCATTGGCAGGTGAAGCCAAACAGCCAGCAAACTTCAGCAATGGTGGGAAGGCTGCACTAATATAGTACCCTAGTAACTGATCATTAGTCAGTACTCTAGAACTGTACACCATACACGAGGTGAACTAGTGATCAGTAAAGTGACATTAGGACCTCTTGTTTTCTGTTACAAATGTATCTTCCTATACAACCAAATATCCTGCAGTCTCTCCACAGGGTTTTGCTGCATTTGTTGTCTACCTTTAAGTCATCAGATATAAATACTCCCAAGTCCATTTTCTCTGCTGTAGCTGTCAGCAGGGTATCATTAAGTCTGTACTTAATTATATTTTAAGTCTCTTATTTTTGTCCATTCCTGTAACTTTTTTTCATTAATTCTCATTGGCTTTATCTCTCCATGAATTTTAACTCTCTTACAGATCTAAGTGTCAACTTCAAAAAGGCACACCTTACCTTGAAGCCAACCAGTAATATCGCTAATCAAGATAGTAAATAGAACAGACCACAGCCCTGATCCCTGTGGTACTCCACTAGTTGCCCATCTTTCCACTTGATATATTCTACTGACTAAGAACTTCTGTTTCTGATCCTTCAGAAAATATGTTATAAAGCCAAACTTTGAAAATAATCCCAAGACATGCAGTTTGAGGATTAGCTTTTTATGTGTACAGTGTTGAAGGATTTACATAATCTCCATCTACTGCACCAACCTGGTGTATGATTTTAGTTATAAATCAAAAAATAAAAAATAAAAAAAGATTTGCTTGACAAAATATTTCTGAAGTAAAACTGTGAAAACAGTGATCTTGTAAACCTCATGATTTCAGATACGTAATTATTCTGTTTCCATTAATTCTCTAACAACTGATGGTAGACTCACAGGCTTGTAGTTGCTAGTCTTCCCTACTATGCTTTTTTTTAAAGATGGACTGCATTAGCAATTCTCCAGTCATCCAACATTATTATTGTAAACAGAGACTGATTAAGAAGTTCAGCTAATTTTGAGGCACTTACAGTCCTGAACTATTTTTATACTTGTGGATATACTTCATTTGAACCAACTGACTTGTCTGTTTTTATTTAGATAATACCTTTAAGATGTCCTCCTCTGTAAATAGAATTGCTTCTTTTTCCTTATCTTTAATATCTGATTCTTTTAATACTGGTTCATATTCTTCACATTCAGCTGTAAAAACTAAGCAAAATAACTATTTAAAGCAGAACTTTCGGGTAATACTAAGGCGCCATGCATTCATTAAAAGCATGGCGACTAGCTTGAAAATAGATGTCTTATCGTTAAATAATAGCTCTCTCTAAAGAAATCCGTCCCGTTTGGAGACAGGAACCCAGGCTACAATGCAGACATCTTGTCTGTGCGCCTGCGCCATCAGTCCCGGTCTCCATTGAGTAGAGTGCAGAGCACCATATGGTCACCGGAAAGGACTGATGGCGCAGGCACACAGACCACACTAACCTGCCCGTCAGTCCCGAAATGGATGGATTACTTTAGACAGAGCTATTAATTAACGGTAAGACATCTATTTTCAAGCTAGTCGCCATGCGTTTAATGAATGCATGGCGACTTGGTATTACCTCAAAGTCCCACTTGAAAGTGTTACTAATGTCCCAGAAAAAATATTTATTGTTTTGTAGTGCTTAAAAAGTTCATCTATATGCAACAAATCCTATCTCTCAAACTGCTATGGTTTGAGAGATATTCGCATTGAAAATTTTCCGTTTTACAGCTGACAGCAGGAGATCTGTGTTGGCCGACACAAGGAGGCTCTTCAGCACAGCCGCAATTGTGTTATTTAAAACGAATTACTTCATTGTAATGGTCTACAAAGTGTGCTTGCAAACCAGGCATACTTTGTAGACCTTTCCAATTAAGTAATTCTTTTGCAATAATGCGACTGGGGCTCTGCTGCAGAGCTTCCAGTTGGTCCCCGGACAGGATTTCCTGCAGTCAGCACAGCACTGACGTCCGGGAAAGGGGAGGGAGGGGGAAACGTTAGTACCGAATATCTCTCATACCATAGCGGTTTGAGAGATAGGATTTGTTGCATATAGTTGGACTTTTTAAGCACTACAAAACGATTTTTTCTGGGACATTACTGTCCCATTAAGCAGATTAGTAATTACATTCTCACCCTCCACATATCTGTTGTCTTTTTTCTTATGTTCAATAATCTCTCTTTAGCTTTTTCATATCACTAATATAACTAAAGAAGACTTTGTCACCCCTTTTCACTGACTGGGATGTTGTCTCTTCGCGTGGCCTTTGCCATCTCTGATTAAGCACTTAAACTAACTGTCTACTCTTGTATACTTTACTGTCTTCCTCCAACACAGTCCGCCGATATTTCTTATAAGCAATCTCTTTTGCCATAAACAATACATGTTCCCTTCCTAGAAAACCAGAGCGGCTTTATGTTTGTATTTTACTAAGAAATCTAATAATACATGTTTTAATTGTTCCACTCTTCGTACGCTGAACCTAATAAGCTCCTCTATGCCAAAGAATTGTTCAGATATTTTCCCATACAGGAATACATCAGCATTGCTAAATTCTAAGCATTTTATTTTAGTGTGATGACACTCCTCCTTTACCTGTATACTAAATCAAACTGTCTGATGATCACTGGATCCCATGTTTTCTCAAACTAATACATTAGATACTCTACCACTATTTGTGAATATTAACCTTTTGCAATGCGTTGCGTACCACTCTGGCACTCAAAGGGTTAAATCTAGTATTGCTTCCTAGTGTCGGCTCATTAACACTTGTTCCAAGTTATGCCCCTTGCAGGGAATCCAGCATATCTCTGCTCCTAGCTGATTTTGCAACAGAAACCTCCCAGTCTGCATCTTTAATATTAAAATCATCCATAAGTATTACTTTGCCATTTTTTGACACTCCAGGCTTGATATACAAAGATCTTTTCACATTATCAGTGTATTAATACCAGTACCCAACCTCACTGTACAGAACTGTGCACTCACTTGCAGTGTAATGAAACACAATGAGTCTGATGTTCTGAGAGGAACTGGTTCAATTCTGGAGCAAACCAACTTCACCACATGGTATAAATCAACATTCCTCAAATTTTCATTGATTTAAAGGGGCATTTGACATCTCTAGCTTTCAAAAGTTTAAAGGTCCAATTGAAATCAATGGAACATTTAATTTCTCCCATGGTGAATATTGCTTGCTCCAGAATTGCACCTCTTTAGCCTGATGACTAAATGGGTCTACTCTAAGGGTAGGCAACCTATAGCCCTCCAGCTGATGTTGGACAACAACTGCCATCATACTCAGCTCACAATACTAATGTCTGTTTGCAAAGAGAAAAAGAGAACTAAAACAAATCAATTCACAGGGGACAAATAAAAATTCCCCAAATTCCCATTGATTTAACCCTTTGAGTGCCAGAGGGGTATGGAACACATTGCTTTGCATACCCTCTGGCACTCAGAGGTTTAAACATGAATGTTAAAGACGTCTGCAACGGAGTGCTTAGCAATGAATCGGATGCCTGTCTTGCATTTAAAGGGATTGTAATGTCCCAAAAAAACTATACATGAAATCGTAGACACAATAAAAAAAAATACGTAATGCCCTTACTTGTATCTCTCAAACCTTTATGGTTTGAGAGATATAAGAAAATAAAGTTCCCCACTCCCTCCCCCTTCTCATACATCAGCTGTATAGATGACGGCATGAGATACTGGTTCCGGATTCAGACGGAGGCTCTTCAGGAGCGTTGTCATTCAGATATCTAACTATAAGTACTTCATCTGAATGGTCTACAACATGTGCCTGGTTTGCAAGCACACATTGTAGACCATTCCGATGAAGTATTTATAGTTAGATATCTGGATGTCAGCGCTCCTGAAGAGCCGCTTGTGGTCGTGTGACCAGATTCTGCTTCTGACAGCTTTACAGCTTGTCAGACAGAAAGGGGAGGGAACGGAGACCTTTATTTTCTTATATCTCTCAAACTATAACGGTTTTAGAGATAGGAATTAGGGCATTAATTTTTTTTTTATTGTGTCTACAATTTTGTGTATACTTTTGTTGGGACATTACTATCCCTTTAAGGGTCTGTATTCAGTAAGCTAAGGAGGTGCAATTCTGGAGCAAACCAACTGCAGCTTAGTAAACAAATGAAAAGGGAATGTGTCCCCTATACTGGAGTTGGTTTGATCCAAGTATTTTTAGTACATCAGTCCCTCTGGCTGGCGCTACACATTCACAGTGACAGCAGGATAGCTGTGCAATGGTGATGCCATACACATGGAGAGCTAGCAAACTTTCTTTCATGAAGTTGTTGGGGCAGTGGGTGCAACATCACAAAGGATCGCCCATACATATACCTGATGAAGAGGTACATCTGTGAAACCTTGTATCTACCCTTGCAAAAATAAAGCAGTTCTCTTCACTGAACTGCTGTATCGTGTGAAGACTCTTCTGTTGCTTCTTCTGAGTTTTTTGGTTGTGTTATGGGGTACAGGAAGTTCTAGCTCTAATATTGCTCATATTGGGTGTCATCCAGTGTGCACTAGGACTAGGTCTTTCATTGCACCACCTACAACCTAGCATTGCAGCTTTGCGGTGGACCTGTTCCAGCTGAAATAGGAAATGCCCATTGAAATCGCATCGGAAGGAATCCCATACCACCAGATCCTTTCACATCCCTTTAGAGATCCGGACAAAGTTATGTGTGTAATTCCCAACAATCCTGCCACCCAAACACCTTGCCCATGGGGATAATACAAAAGCTTGCCTAGGAGCTACTGCAGCTGACTCAGAAATACCTTCCTCGTGGCTTGAACACACACCACTAGCCCCCTCAGGCCAGCCAATTTATCCCCCAGCAACCGACACTCCATCAACACAAAGTCAGTTTCATCCACAGATGATGTTCTTATGGTCCCAACACATAGCAGGGTGGGCCGCCTTCCTCTGACTGAAATGCTTATCATACTCCCTCCATGCAAGCCCTCCATAATCTTTGCACATACTCCATATGTCATCGACAGAAAAGGGCTCAGGTTCCTTCTCCCCCAAAATGCTAGTTTAAATGCAAAATGCCTGCAGCCAGTTTCCAACATTTTGGGAATCCAGAGATAGCGTAGCTTCTCCTCCTCTTCCTGTCCTTCTCTTTATCCTCACGCATGTCCACAAGATCTTCCCTAGGGCACAGCGTGAACAGCTCCAAAAGCTTTCCCTTCCAATTCATCTCCTTCAATTCCTTGCACACATTATCATCCAACAGCCCAGCGAAGTAAACATACCAACCCACCCACGTGGTGTTCACCAACTGCACACCACTGCTTTTTCCCCAAGAACGTCAACAACGGACCCAGACCCCACCATGCTGTCTGCTACACCCGGAGAGACCGGCCCTGCTACCTCTCCAGAACCCAAACCGGATGCCACAGGTGATGCTGCAGCTATGGCACCAACTGCAACTCACCAAGACTTCCATTGCTTGATAAACTGCTTTAAACCCGCCAACCCCCCACCCCCAGCAGTTCCCCACATTGCAATTTTCCCTGTCGGAAGAGACTCACCAGAAGCTCCCCTAGATGGACACTGAGCCAAAGATCCCATACAGGCCAGAAGATGAAGGCACCAGCCTCTGAGAAGCCGCCCTGTTGTGTATCGGAACAGGGGCCCAGGAAGAACCCCAGAAGCTATTCCTTTGACAACCACTTCTTTCTGCACCTCCATCATTGCCCAGTTCACAGGGTCCACTTTGGGGTTCTCTGCCCAGTGGCCATCACCATACCTGGGAACTCTCAGGGTTTGACCCTGAGACTCAGGGTTTAGACCCAAATCTCAGGGTGAAGGGCCAAATTCTCAGAGTGAGAGAGGTCTGTGATACCTACTAAAAATTTTGCCACCATTAAATGTTTCTTTAGTATCTAAATTGGTGCCATTTGTACCAGAAAAGCAGTAGGACATGTCCTGCTGGTCTTGTTTGTGTTTAGGCAGTGAAATCTCTAAGTTGTAACTTGTTAAAGGTTCCTTGCAGACCAATTGGAGCACCTCCGAGTTAGAGCAAGCAGGTACGTATTGCATAAAATCTATATTATAGGAAGCTTTAAGGGTTAATATTCCAAAGATCTCAGGGTCAGCTCATTTGGAAAGTTCCCAGGTATGGCCATCACCACTTGCATCCAGGAATCTCCACCCAACAGGGGAGCTGCGCACAAGTGGCCATTAGGATTTTCTGGGGGTAGTAAGGTAAGTGGAGGGGGGTATTATTAGGAGGTGTTCTCTTTTAAAATCGACTGAAGTTTGCACCTTGACAGCTGAGAAAAGCCAGCAGAAACCATACAAACGTAACACCCAAAACAAAGATAAATTCTTCTTTGGAAGGGAGAATTCACAGGACAGACACTGTATAAACAACGGCATCTTCACTCGTTATTACAGGGGCGCGATGGCTCTTCATTCTTCTCTTCCTGATTTATTCAAGGGCTCAGTAGAGCCAGAAGTATAAACAGTCTGTACTGTGTCCAACCACTGTATAATACTTCATAATGTAAGTGTGCTCTGTGTTAACTGCTTATACAATAGGCACCTGATGTATATTTCATTTAAATTACATTGAGCCTTATGTATAAAACTGGAGTGGTGCAATTTTAAAGAAAACCAACTGTAAAATATGGGAAAAGTAGAACTTTCACAACTTCCTATTGATTAAAATTGAGCTTTTTAACACCCTCTCTAGCTTTCAAGGTGTTAAATAGAGAATTTAAACCAAAGAGAATATTTGTTTCTTTCCTATGATGAAGTAGGTTTATCCAAAATTCGCCTTTAGACATATGGACAACTGGGACTTACACATAAAGGTAAGCATACCTGGGAACCTTCTTGCCTCAAGCCCCCAGGGATCTACTAAGGTCTGAGGGTGTCCAAATAGTATGTTTTGCATCATAAAGTGGGTGGGGCTTGATTGGGTGGGCAGGATTAGGAGGGAGGTGGGGTTTGCCCTTAAAATGGGAGGAGAGTGGGAAGAACAGTGCAGAAGGTGATTGGAAAGGCAGTGGGCGGAGTTACAAGAGAACTCATCGAGCCCTGAGAATCACTCTGCCCCAGAGACCTGGTAATTAACCATTTGAGTTCCAAAGGGGTACGTAATGCGTTGGATATCTCTCTGGCATTCAAAGGGTTATCCTCCTGGCTTTTAACCCTGCCTCCAACACATTGCTCTGTTATGGATTCAGACATCTCCAGCAGCCAAGGGGTCAGTACTTGGATTTCGAACAGACAGAAAAGAAGGGAAATGTACCTGGGAATGTTCAAAATGAGTTGACGTAACATAACATATAAATTAAAGGGATATTAATGGCTGCTTTTAACAAAATTTCATTAAAAAAAAAATTAACTGATGTAAGTCCGGTCTCTCAAACATGTATAGTTTGAGAGATATACACTTCTAAACTTCCCCCCTTCCGCCCCTTTCACAGACATCAGCGATCTAGCTGATAGCATGAGATTCTGGTCATGAGACCGTATGGTGATTCTTCAGCAGAGCCGGAATAGTGCTATCTAAAAAGAAATACTTCATTGGAATGGTCTACAAAGTGTTACTGGTTTGCAGGCACACTTTGTAGACCATTCCAATTAAGTATTTATTTTTAGATAACGCTAGATAGCACTATTTCAGCTCTGCTGTAGAGCCGGTCCTGGGACCAGAATCTCATGCTGTCAGCTAGAGCGCTGATATCTGTGAAAGGGGCGGAAGGGGTGGAAGTTTAGAAGTGTATATCTCTCAAACTATACATGTTTGAGAGACTGGACTTACATCAGTTAAGGGGGCAGGGTTTTCATTATACTTACAGTAAGAAGACTGTGCCTTGCTGCAAGCTGTCCGGTCAAGTGATCCACATCTGAGGGGAGGTGGCTTATAATAGGTAAAAGGGGCGGGAGGGGGATACTTTATAATTCAATTACTCTTGAACTACAACTCTGATAGTATTGAAATAACACTCTCCATAGCCCAAAAGCTATAAAGAATAATTGGAGCTGCATTTATTTTGAAATATTTAACACTGGTGTGTTTTTAGTAGTACAGAGTAGTGAGGGTTTCCTGCATCCCTTTATTTCAAATGATAAAATCACAGGGAAAACACAACTACCTGCAAAAGCTGTGTAATTTAATATTATTTCAATGTAATTCCATTCAAATCAATGTTGCATATTTGAAGCTTCATTATCGAACTCACAGCTCCTGTTTCAGACACCAGTCCCACCATGATGTCCCTGTGTTTAGGAGATCAGACTCTGTGATGTTTATATAAATGTATAACCATACCTGGGAACTTCCAGTTGAGGGCTACCCGGAGGGTAGTCCTCTGTTCAGCAGGGGGTAACAAAAATGACGCTAATCGCGTCAAAAAGGGGCAGGGCTTAACTCGAGTGTGGGGGGGATTTAACCCTTTGAGTACCAGAGTGGTACGGATGCATTCCGTACCACTCTGGCACTCAGAGGGTTAAATGTGTCACACAGAAGGCTGGGGACGGAGGCACAACGGGAGAAAAAGCAGATGTGGCAGAGTTTCAATAGAAACTCTCCACATCCGGAGGAATCTGCCTCTGCCCCGGAGACCTGGTAAAGCTCTGTCAGAACCGGAGTCTCCGGGGCAAATCCGGAGAGTTCCCAGGTATGTGTATCACATTGCTCCACAGCAATAAACTCATATTGTTTGTTTATATTTCAGTATTTGTGTATATAAATTAGTCTGTGTAAATAAAATAATTTGGTCTTGTTCTAAATCATTTATTTAGTTGCATAAAGAGGTGTCAAGAGGTCATTAAGTAACCTAAAAATTCTGGATAATGCCCCGCCCACCAGCCACGTCTCAGCAACACCATTGAAAATAAAAGTGTCCCTCTTTGGCCACTTAAAATACTGGAAGGTATGCTATCTGAGGAGAGTTGCGTCATGCTGCATATCCCTCTAAGACAAACATAACAAACCAAATGTTTGAAATGAAAATTCTTAGTGATGGAAACCATGTTTTTAACCCCATGAATGCTAGAGAGATCTCTAATGCATTGCAGAGCTGGGATAGCCTAGCATTAAAACCCACCAACATTTTAATTTGGTACAGAAATGTTGTGCTAAAAAAGTTGCCCATTTGAAAGAGCCTGTACATGATGCATTGGCAGTTTGGAATGACAAACTGAAATGTGCAAACACAATTCGGGTCACAAGTCCACAATAAGCCACAGACATTTGAGAAGCCAAACCCCACACCACCTACAAGAATCAGTTTTTTACCCTAATCAATCTCCAACTCATCTCTCCTCCACCTCCGCAACATCTCTAGAATCCGTTCCTTCCTCACCCAAGACACTACTAAAATTCTAATCCAAACACTAATCATGTCCCGTCTTGACTACTGTAACTCACTACTAAATGGCCATACCTGGGAACTCTCCGGATTTGCCCCGGAGACTCCGGTTCTGACAGAGCTTTACCAGGTCTCTGGGGCAGAGGCTGATTCCTCCGGATGTGGGGAGTTTCTACTGAAACTCTGCCACATCTGCTTTTTCTCCCGTTGTGCCTCCGTCCCCAGCCTTCTGTGTGACACATTTAACCCTCTGAGTACCAGAGTGGTACGGAATGCATTGCTTTGCAATGCATTCCGTACCACTCTGGCACTCAAAGGGTTAAATCCCCCCCCAACACTCAAGTTAAGCCCCGCCCCTTTTTGACGCGATTAGCGTCATGTTTGTTACCCCCTGCTGAACAGAGGACTACCCTCCGGGTAGCCCTCAACTGAAAGTTCCCAGGTATGTAAATGGCCCTCCTCTCACCCGACTAACCCCACTACACTCCATAATGAACTCTGCTGCAAGACTAATCCACCTCACTCATCGCTTCTCTGACACCAACCCCCTCTGTCAGTCCTTACACTGGCTCCCATCTGCATATAGAATTCAATTCAAAATTCCGGTGCTAACTTATAAAGCCCTTACTAACACCGCACCCCCTATATTTCATCTCTCATTTTCAAATACACTCCTACTTGCCATCTTCATCTCTTATCACATCCTCCCACTCCTGCTTACAGGACTTCTACCGTGTTGTACCTCAACTCTGGAATTCCCTCCCCTGTCCCATCAGACTCTACCCCAGCCTTCAGATGCTCCCTGAAAACTCACCTCTGCAGGGAAGCCTATCAACTACCTCCATAACCATTATCACCAAGAACCACCCCTTCCCTGGACCACTGCACTCAATAGCACTTCTCTCTCCCACCCACTGATTGGCAGTTCATGTGGCAGGAGGCACTTACACCCAATAGCACTTACTCTTTCTGTGTCCAACCTACCTTCCGCTGGACAGTAAGCTTTCATGAGCAGGGCCCTCTGATCCTTCTGTTCTCCATATTTGATTTGTACTATTTAATATCCCTGTATGTCTATTCCCTATTGTACAGTGCTGTGGAATAAGCTGGAGCTATATAAATTAATAATAATAATAATACCCTATAAAAGCCGGCAGGAGTCCATTTGGGGCTGCAGAGTAGAGCCACAGGCTAATTACTAAGTCTTCTACTAAAGAAGCAAACTTAGCTTTTAATGATAGTTGGCCTTTAATTGTAGAGGTGACAATTGTTTATGTCCACGCCTCAGTAATAGGATTAGGTGTTCCCACAGTCAGACATTAAACTAATCAAACTGAATCCATTGTTCTAAATACCCTGTACTTCATATTAAATCTGTACACATTTCCTGTTTGGTTTCTGAGGGATAAAATCTAGTCATATATGTTCTGAGAGCAGACATTCCTGCCTTTTTCTGAGATCCAGGGCTGCCATTGATTGTTCAGGATTATCTGTGAATCGCTTAGATGAAATAATACAAGAGCAGTGGTCATTAATCACAAACTTTAGGCTATTGCTCTGCAATACGTGGTATATCTCTCTGTCACTCAAAGGGTTAAATAAATGCCCTGTAAACTAAGATTCAAATACCTAGTACTATTGAGTGATTGTAGGACCGTAGCAAGGTCTGGAATCACAAGTGTCTGCCTATTGGATTAGAGGAACAAGTCTCTTGTATTATAGCCATACCTGGGAACTTCCAGTTGAGGGCTACCCGGAAGGTAGTCCTCTGTTCACCAGGGGGTGACAAAAATGACGCTAATCGCGTCAAAAAGGGGCGGGGCTTGCCGCGAGTGAGGGGGGGGACTTAACCCTTTGAGTGCCAGAGTGGTACGGAACATTCCTTACCACTCTGGCACTCAGAGGGTTAAAGGTGTCACACAGAAGGCTGGGGACTGAGGATCAGCGGGAGAAAAAGCGGATGTGGCAGAGTTTCAATAGAAACTCTCCACATCCGGAGGAATCAGCCTCTGCCCCGGAGACCCGGTAAAGTTCTCTCAGAAACGGAGTCTCCGGGGCAAATCCGGAGAGTTCCCAGGTATGATTATAGCGTGCTGGTGACTTATTTGCAAATAGATGCGGGTCACATGACTGATATGCGGAAGAAAGAGAGAGATTCTCATATGCTCTCAACATGGGTGGACAAACATCCGTCCACATGACTAATATCATTGCCATCACATGACAATAATAAACATTAGGACAGACATTATTATGAAGACACACATTGACATCATATCTCGATCCAGTTGTCAAACAAGCCAAAATACTGGTATTGCCAATCCTATATTATAATTCGCTAAGGATGTTTGTCAGAAGTCATCATGCGCAGTAGAGACGCTGCGCGCAAAGAGGTCATGCACAGTACAGACATCCGTCGCCAAGGCTGATACAGAGCAGGGAGCTCCGAATTCAGACAGGACTCCTCTCTGCGCACCTTCAGTGCGCAGAAAGGACTCCTGTCTGAATTCGGAGTGCCCCGCTCCGTATCAGCCGCAGCACGGGTAGACTGTACTGCACATGACTGCCGCACCACCAGTGTTGGCCCGTGTACACGGGCTTTAAAACTAGTAATATATATACCAATGTCAAATTACAATACATCATGACAAAACTATGAAGTGAATAAAATAAATAAAATGAACTATAAATATTTTGTTTGGTTTGATTTGTCAGTACATTGATTGGCTGAGAAGGATGAGCCCACATACATGAAAACACACATCACGAGTAGCTAATAGGACAGACTCTATGTTAGGTCAGATACAAAAATATCAGGCGTGAGTCAGTCAAACATACAGCAGCCAAAGGGTCATTCTGTGAGTAGGGATCCTTCTGGTTCTACTAACAATGAGTTTACTCATCCCTCAAAGTTATTATGCGATATATAAGAGTGTAGATTGACATATATGAATTCAGATGCCTCTGGTAAACTTCTTTGGCCTCTTCGTCCTCTTTTTTTGAGGGGAGACTCCAGGGAGCTCCCCATAACCATGGATCTCGTGGTGGAGGGACCCCAATCACCTCTCCCCTCTAAGAGAGGACGAACAGGCCAAAAGACCAAACCGTAGTTCCCAAAAGAATCAGACTAGAAAACAACAAATAAAGAGTACAAACATCATGAACCCCTTAAGGACTGGCCGCGCACGCAGCCGTCACTTAGGACCATGGGCCTTTTTTTTATTTGAGATCCCAGTTCTCTCTGAACAGTGTGCAGCCATTCAGGGAGCCCTGAAATCCATGACGCTCCTGGAACATCGTGGCTTGCCAACCCATGAAGTACCAGAAACGTCAAGGGTCCTTAAGGGGTAAATCTATAGAAATATGAATTGAGCAAAACTGAAACATCTTTTCGCTGGCTAGCGGTTTATCTTTTTTCTCCCACAGCGAGCTCCAATATGATTCAGCTGTTTGTTGATGTGAATTAATTTATACACAAAAAAATGAATTACTAGGGAAGAACACTTTGAGTCTAAGTAATATATTACACAGTTTATTTAGACTAAAATCAACAAGTCATATAAAACATATGAGGGTACCCTCTATAAAAACAATATGCGTATAATAGTACAAATGTGGCAGATTACATAAGTGATCACATAAATAAGAGAAAATGAGTTCTGAGCAATAGGCAATAACTAATCCTTGGCTGTTGACTAATATGGCTGAGATGGATATATAAGCCAAAATTAACAGTGTGGAATAATTGCCAGTGTCCCGGCCTTACCACTGAAACCAGTCCACTCCCATCTGTGTTGCAGTAGTCAGTATCCCCAAAGCAGGAGGTAATATGCGGGCAGAAGATGTTACCAGTGACCGACTACGCAGTAATTAGCAATGTTGGAATCTCCCATCTATGTTCTCTCCAATATGGGTTACTGTGTAGCAGGCAGGAACTTATGCCTCCCGACATTCCAGCATGTCCACTCAGTTCGTATTCAGCAACAATGTGTCTCTTTCGCGGGCTGTGTAACCTGTTATCAGCGGCTGATGTAAAATCTGCACGATTCACTCTAATGCTCAGCTCAGGCAAATTCAACATTTCGCAGATATAACAGCAAAGTTCCAAATGTCAACTAGTTTCGTGTATATATGACACTTTATCAAGGTGAACTCTGAAGTGAAATAAGGAACTATGTATTGGTGTCCTTTATAGCGCTGATATGCAAACGCTATGCTTATTGGTATATTTCTTTAAAGGTGATGTTTTATTTCCCATTAAAGGTGATGTATTTCTACCTTATAATAAATTCTATCATAAGCCTCTGTGTTGGGCTCTTCCCCAAGTGTTTCATTGCCACACTAGTCATACAGCCACCCTGGAATATTAAAATCCAGTTAGCTCCATGACATGAGTGTGTCCTGAAAAGACTCGCGGCTTACGCCCACCAAGAGGTGTAAGTCCTATATAGTATCTGTATATTAGTGTAATAAATTCAAAAGGGACTACAGAGGGGACTGTACACTGATATATACAGATAGTAAATAGTAAAAAACCTTTCAAGGGGGGCAGCGTTTTCCTTATGTTCACAGTAAGAAGATTGTTCCTTGCTGTGTGCTGTCAGGTCCCAGGACCAGATTACACATCTAAGGGGAGATTGCTTACACTAGGTAAAAGGGGCAGGAGGGGGATACTTTCTCATACAATTATTCAATTACTCTTGAACTACAACTCTGCCAGTATTGAAATAACACTCTCCATGGCCCAAATACTGTGAAGATTAATTGGAGCTGCTTTTTTGTGAAACATTACTATCACTTTATGGATGCAAGACAGGGTTGACAGTTGGATGTCATAGTCCATTTACAGACTAATGATATGGCTTGCGATGAGGTGACTGTGGTAAAAGATGTTTTTAGGAAACTAGGTAATGATCTGCAGCAAGCTGCATCTATTGTATCTTTTCCAGAGGTTCTACCAGAGTATAAAGAAGGTGATGGTAGGATGCAGGGAATTATATACTTTAATTCATGCCTAGGGAAATGGGGTCAAAACCTGGATCTGGTTTTGTTTCTCACACCAGTCTTATTTGGTGTAACAAGGAACTGTACAAAAAAGATGGTTTGTATCTTTCTCAAAAGGGAACAAAAATTCAAAGGAACAAAGTATTTGTAGGCTTTGAGCCATGTGTAAAAATGCCCAGAGGTTAGGGAATAATAACAAGTAAGGATGTGGACTTAGTGGGGATTACCAAGACCTGTTACAATGAAAAATGACAGGGTTATAGTAATGCCAGGGTACTCTCTATTTAGAAAAGACAGAAAGGGTAAAAAAGGAGGAGAGGTTGCCATTTATGTGAAAAATAGCTTAAAGGTTAATCTTATACGGGGTATGGAGGAGAACTTTGTGTAATGTTAGAATATGGAAATAAGACGGTAACTTGTATAGGTTTTATAGACCCCCTGGACAAGCAGAGGAGTTGGATCAATTGCTGGTTGAGGAAATAACTAAGATGACAGTGAAAAGTGTGGCTATCATTATGGCCAGTTTTAATCTGTCTGATGTGGACTGGAAAAAAACAAGCAGCAGGTTCAGCCAGGAGTAGAGATATCCTAAATTCTTTACAGGGATTATCTCTTAGTCAATTAGTAGAAGAGCCAACTAAGAAGGAAGCCATAGTAGATTTATTGTTTACAAATGGAAACTTGGTATCAGATGAAGCTGTATGAGTGTTTGAGCTCCAGTGATCATCAACCAGTGTGGTTTAATATAAGGACAGAGGCTGCACTAGAAGAAAGCACTACACTGAAACAAAGGTTCTAGATTTTAAAAGGACTGATAACTTCCAAAATGGAAACACATGTATGTCAATCTTTAACAGCATGGTGATCATTAGATGGAGTCCAGAAGAAATGGAATTATCTGAAAGTTGTTTTATTAAACGCAACAGAGCATCGATTTAGACTTGTCAGTAAGGGTAAAAGAAAACAGAATCAAGCTTGGTCTGCAGCAAAAGTGGCAAATATAATAAAGCAGAAAAAGTAGCATTTAGGAAATATAAGCAGATGTAGAAATAAGGAGATGGTGTCTATGAGGGTAGGCTGAAGGAGGCTACATTTATTTATATATGTGCCAAAGTATAAGTTGAGGTGAAAACTACCCAGTCAATAAAAATAGGTGACAAAACATTTTTTAGATATATAACTGTAATGGGAAAAATTAAACAATGAATAATTAGACTGAAGACAAAAGATGGAACTTATGTAAATGAGGATAAAGGTCTAGCTGACTGACTCAATGAAATCACCTGTTTAGTTTATACAGAGAAAGGTGAAGAGATGAAAAAAATAATAGAGCGACATGGAAAGATTGCATATGTACAGATTACTTTCTAAAGTAAAAACAGTTTAAGTTTAATAGTTATTAAAGGGATAGTAGTACTTCATTTTATCTTTATTTTATTTTGTAGGCATTAAAAAACATGAAGAACGATATAAGTCTTATCTCTCAAACCTTTATGGTTTGAGAGATATTCACAAGCAAAGTTTCCCCTCCCGCCCTTTTTACCTAGTGTAAGCCATCTCTTCTCAGATGTGGAATGCAGTCCATAGACCAGACAAACAACAGAAGGGGACAATATTCTTCCTATCAGAACAATGAAAACCCTGCCCCCCTTGATAAGCTTTTCAGGTTTTTCCCTTATCTTAATTGAAGATTGTCCCTCTCTGCAGTCTACCTGGGCACCTCCCTTCTGCTCTGGCTGAGCAGTGTTACATCAGTAAAAGGGGTGGGGGGGGGACACTTTATCATTGAATTACTCTTGAACTATAACTCTGACAGTATTGAAATAACACTCTCCAAAGTCCAAATACTATGATGATAAATTGAAGCTGCTTTTATTATGAATGATTACTATCCCTTTAAGAAAACTTGGGAGTGTCTGGCAAAACCTTAAACAAAATTATTCAATCAGTCACTATTGACAGGAGTCATTCCAGAAGACTGGACGGTAGCAAATGTAGTACCTCTTCACAAAAAAGGTAGCACGGAAGAGTCTGGCAACTACAGACCAGTAAGTCTTACCTCAGCAGTGGGAAAATTATTATAAACCATGTTAAATGAAAGTATTGTTAAATATCTGAATTTAAATGACTTGCAAGATCCCAAAAAACAAGGGTTTACAGCAATGATATCTTGTCAAACTAACCTCAATTTTTTGACTGGGTAACTAAAATAATAGACCAGGAATGAGCAGTAAATATAGCTTATCTTGAATTCAGCAAGGCATTTGACACTATCCGTTAATAAAGACTCATTGTAATGTTTTGGTCTACAGTGAGGGAAAAAATTATTTGATCCCCTGCTGACAAAGAATTGATCAGTCTATAATTTTAATGGTAGGTTTACTTGAACAGTGAGACTCAGAATAACAACAAAAAAATCCTGACGAAGGCATTTCAAAAACGTTATAAATTTATTTGCATTTTACTGAGCTAAATAAGCATTTGACCCCCTATCAATCAGCAAGATTTCTGGCCTCCAGGGGTCTTTTATACAGGTAACAAGCTGAGATTAGGATCACTCGCTTAAAGGGAGTGCTTCTAATCTCAGCTTGTTACCTGTATAAAAGACACTTGTCCACAGAAGCAATCAATCAATCAATTTCAAAACTCTCCGCCATGGCCAAGACCAAATAGCTGTCCAAGGATGTCAGGGACAAGATTGTAGACCTACATAAGGCTGGAATGGGCTACAAGACATTGCCAAGCAGCTTGGTGAGAAGGTGACAACAGCTGGTGCGATTATTCGCAAATGGAAGAAACACTAAATAACAGTCAATCTCCCTCTGGGGCTCCATGCAAGATCTCACCTCGTGGAGTTGCAATGATCATGAGAATGGTGAGGAATCAGCCCAGAACTACACGGGAGGACCTTGTTAATGATCTCAAGGCAGCTGGGACCATAGTCACCAAGAAAACAATTGGCAACACACTACACCGTGAAGGACTGAAATCCTGCAGCGCCCACAAGGTCCCCCTGCTGAAGAAAGCACATGTACAGGCTCCTCTGAAGTTTGCCAATGAACAGCTGAATGATTCAGAGGAGAACTGGGTGAAAGTTTTGTGGTCAGATGAGACCAAAATCAAGCTCTTTGGCATCAACTTAACTTGACCATACCCACCATCAAACAGGGAGGTGGAAACATTATGCTTTGGGGGTGTTTTTCTGCTAAGGGGACAGGACAACTTCATCACATCAAAGGGACGATGGACGGGGCAATGAACCATCAAATCTTGGGTGAGAACCTCCTTCCCTCAGCCAGGGCACTGAAAATGGGTCATGGATGGGTATTCCAGCATGACAATGACCCAAAACGCACGGCCAAGGCAACAAAGGAGTGGCTCATGAAGAAGCACATTAAGGTCATGGAGTGGCCTAGCCAGTCTCCAGACCTTAATCCGATAGAAAATCTGCTGAGGGAACTGAAGGTTCGAGTTGCCAAACGTCAGCCTCAAAACCTTAATGACTTGGAGAGGATCTGAAAAGAGTAGTGGGACAAAATCCCTCCTGAGATGTGTACAAACATGGTGGCCAACCAAAAGAAACGTCTGACCTCTGTGATTGCCAACAATTTTTTTGTCACCAAGTACTAAGTCATGTTTTGTAAGGGAGTCAAATACTTATTTCACTCAGTAAAATGCAAATCAATTTGTAACTTTTTTGAAATGCATTTTTCAGGAATTTTTTGTTGTTATTCTGTCTCTCACAGTTCAAGTTAACCTACCATTAAAATTATAGCCTGATCATTTCTTTGTCAGTGGGCAAACGTACAAAATCAGCAGGGGATCAAATAATTTTTCCCTCACTGTATATGGAAAAGTAGTTGATTGAATACGACACTGCCTGAGTGACAACATTTAGAGGGTTGTAGTTAATGGATAATACTCAGAGGAAGTTTGTGATACTAGTGGGGTACCTCAGGGGTCTGTGCTGCGGCCCATACTTTTTAATATTTATATTAATGATATTGCAAAAGGTCTTCAAGGTAAGATATGCCTTTTTGTAGATGACATAAAGATCTGCAACAGGGTAGACATACACGGTGGAATAGTGGCAGCTGCAATTTAATGTTAATAAATTTAAAATAATGCATCTGGAATGTAGAAATGTAAAAGCATAATATATTTTTATGGGTAATATGCTGTTGGAAATAACAGAGGAAAGGGATTTGGAAGTAATTATTTCTGATGACTTAAAGGCAGGCAATCAATATAACAAAGCATTGGGGAATGCAAGCAGCTTTCTGCTGGTTGTATAGCTAAGCTAGGGGCATTAATAGCAAAAAGAGGGAAGTGGTCATGCGACCCCATCCACAGAAGGATATAGATATTCTGGCGAGAATTCAGAGTCGGGCTAATAAAATGGTGAATAGTTTATGGAATAAAGAAATATCAGGATAGACTAAAGGATCTAAGCATGTGTAACTTGGAGGAGAGAGGGGATATTACAGAAACATTCAAATACATGAAAAGTGGAAATGTTAGGACAAGAGGTCATAGTCAAAAAGTAGAGGGACACAGGTAACGTAAGAAAGTTTTCACTGAGAGAGTGGTAGATAAGTGGAATAGCCTACCAGCAGAAGTGGTAGAAGATAATACAGTGAGGGAATTTAAGCATGCATGGGATAGGCATAAGGCTGGCCTTAACATAAGACAAGGTCAAGGACAAAATAAGGTGTGAGGTTTTTAGAGTAGGAAAAATGGGCAGACTAGATGGGCTGAATGGTTCTTATATGCCATCAAATTCTGTGTTTTTATTATTTATTAAATCAATGTGAATCTTCATTTGTCCATTACTATGCAGTTTAGTGTCCCCAGAATTGTTCCAGTTCTGCTTAATTTATCAACATCCATTAATGCAAACCAAAAAAATAAACTAAATGTATACCCATAGGCATAACATAAAGGCAATTTTCATACAAAGGTGTTATCAAAGACGTACTGATATTACTCGCCAAAGATAAATGATTGAAGACAAAATGGAGGAGATGCATGAAGGTCAATGTAAGAGTTAAAGTGTATCTGGTAATGTGTGGAGATCAAGTTGTCATGGAGATTACTACACATTTCGCCATATGCACCAAGAATTAGGTAGTCAAGAGGAGAGAGAGAGACTTTTAGAAGATGATGTTGGCGTACAGTTGGTGGTGTGTTGCTAGGGCAAGTGGGGGAGTAGAGAGGATACATTCTGACTTCAGCCCCAGGAAAAGCAATAGCTCTCCCTTAAAGGGATAGTAATACTTGATATGTAAAATAAATAAATAAAATATATATATAAATATATATATATATATATATATATATATATATATATATATATATACAGGGTTTATTCTTCCAAGTAAAACAAAGGATTTTTTAGGTGTAGTATCTCAGTAGCCTGAAATTGTACAGTGGCACAGCTGACCATAAATCTCCATAATATAGTGTAGCAACAGCTCCATTGTACAATTTCAGGCCACTCTGATACTGCAACTAAAAAATAATGTTTGAGCTGTAATAACTTTTGATTAAAACACCTTTCAGCAGTGGGAGTATCCTTGTTTTACTCAGGGGGATAAACCCCACAACATTTTTTTTATATTTTAAGTATTACTATCCCTTTAAAGCATACACAGTCCCATGTCCACATTAGTGGCTTTCCAGAGTGGAAGCTTCCGTTCAGCTACATTTGGTAAACAAGGGACCGGCTGCTGTTCAGCTGATTGATGTAAACAAAGAAATGACCACCTATCAGGTGTTACAGAAAAACATCTGTCCAGCCACTGATCATCTGAAAGAGGTATATGTAAGACTGAGCCACACACCACAAGTAGCACTGTTTGTCTTGCAGAATGTAACTCAGTCTTATGTTTATATCAACCAGCTGTAACAGCTGATAGTTGTCTGGTTCTGGGCTAACGTCAATTAGCTGATCTACTTCTGATCATATGTTTACTATAACAGCTGATTGGCAGCTTGTTTTCTGGCGACTAGCACTACTAAGCAGCTAGTCTCCAGATGGGGAGTTATTTAAGCAAAAGAGTATTTCAGGTGGTAGTTCCGCTTTAAGTAAATTAGGCAGCCTTGACGGAGTGTCTTATACTAACATCCCAGTATCCCTTTCAACTGCCACTTCCTACCAGGAAGAACTGGATAATCTGCATATAATGACTAATAAATAAAGCTAAATATATTGTAAACTGTTATATTACATAAATAGTGGCTTACATAAATATAGTTGATTTTGGAAGCCCTTTCTAAAACACACCCAAGTCATTGTAAAGCATTAGTTCCACTTTTCAGAAAACACAGAGAAGTGGTGCGGTAACATGTTTTCAGAATAACTGTCTATACTTTTAGTCTCTTAAGTGAGAACGTGAACTAAAGTGTATTGCCTTTTAATACTTTAACCCTTCGAGTGCCAGAGGGGTATGCAACGCACTGCGAAGCAATGCGTTGTGTGCCCCTCTGGCATGCAAAAGGTTAACATATTTTATTTGCTTGATGTCTTTCTTTTTCTTTAAAGTATTAGTAATGTTCCCTTATGAAAATTATATTTCAGCACTTTTCCTGCTGAGTAAAATATTGCAAGGAAATGCTTTACTCGTATGTTCTTTTTTTCTTGTTAATTTAAACTGCAATTTTCTGTTGTTGTCACCAGGTGGAAATAGTCCACTCAGGCTCTCCCATTATAGGAAAACATTACCTTCTGGGCAACAGTTTGTGCTGTTCATTTCTTCACCTTCCACTTTTATTAATAAGAGTGTCCTCTACCTGCTGTCGGAAAAAAGAGTCTGTGACTCCACTGAATATGTAAAGGGTCATACGATCTGTGTGTTTTTGTGTCTCACTCTTTAGTCTCTTATGTTTGCTGTTAATATGAATAGAGAAAGAACTGAAACACATGGAGGCTCACAAAACAGTTTGTATGATCCTTTGCAGACAGAGATGACTCACGGACTCTTATACACTGTAATTGGAATGTGCTCAGTCATTTCACAGAAATAGAAGGAAACAAGGAAAGAAAATTACTGATAGAAGGTAAATGCACACAATTGAAGAAAAGACAACTTGTAAAGCTGTAATAATGAATACTATTAAAGTAACAAATGTTAAAATAAAATTTTACTGTTCTTTTAATATTAAATAAATATGCAAATAGTAGGTATCATCTATTTATCTCCACATTGTCTTCTTACTGGAGCACAGTGCATCTGGGCCAGGGAATTGATGCTTACAAAATGGAAATAACAGGGAAGAGACAATTTATCCGGGTTGATGCAGTACTGAATATACACATAAGATGGCAGCAAATAGCAAGACATTTCTATGATTTGTTTGAGACTGGTAGAGTAAATGTGATACCTTTATCAGCTGAGCTGCTTTAGAATGCAAGCATTCAAGACAATTAGGTCTGTTCTTCATGCATGTATAGAAGGAAGGCTGAATGCAAAATATATGATAAGTTATACATGCATGCACATTCTTTATAAATATGAATTCAGTTGGAGTTGAAAGTCGTACCACCAGTTTATGTACAAATTATTCCTTAGACTCCAGCAGAGGCATCTCTTTGTAGCTGGCCAAGTGGTACAAGATTAATTTACTTTTTGATGTGTGAATTGATCCTGTAAATTTAGTGTGTAGAGAGTTTGTGGAATGTATGGGTTAATCCTCAAAGCACTAATTTTTGAGACAACCCCCTCCCAAAAACATACTGGTTAAAGGTATTGTTATGTTTTCTTATGAATAATAGTCTGGCGCTTAAGTAATAAATGAGGACCTATGTACAAACACTACACTATACAGGATGTAGGACATATAGAATTTTAAGACAAATCAAGCATCATGTGTCCATGTGTGTGAGAAAGTTCTACAATAAAAACATACATGTATTAGTAAAATAATAGAATGATGGCATAGTATTATTTATGTACTAAATCCCCCCGTTAGAAAAGGAACTCTAAATGTATCCCAAAATTTGCTCTGTTCAAGGGATAGTAATACTTAAAATGTAAAAAAAAATATGTTGTAGGGTTTATCCCCCTGAGTAAAACAAGGGTACTCCCACTGCTGAGAGGTGTTTTGTTCAAAAGTTATTAATTTTCAAAGTTTAATTTTTTAGGTGCAATATCACAGTGGCCTGAAATTGTACAGTGGCACTGTTGCTACACCATCCTATGGACAGCTCTGGTCCAGGGAACGTAAATCTCCATAGGATTGTGTAGCAACAGCGCCACTGTACAATTTCAGGCCACTGTAATATTGCACCTAAAAAATTCAACTTTGAAAATTAATAACTTTTGAATGAAACACCTTTCAGCAGTGGTAGTACTCTTGTTTTACTCAGGGGGTTAAACCTTATAACATATTTTTTTTACATTTTAAGTATTACTATCCCTTTTAATAACACCTAAATACACAATATGTATATAAAAATGGATACAGTCCATCCAATGATCTCATGCTTTTGGTGTAAACCACAGATTTCAGAGATAAACTTATTGATGTACATCAATAAGTAAAGGTATTTAAGATGATTTCCACTTCTTATAGTAAAGTTGATATTGTATTCATACAAAAAGGTGGCTAATTTACAAAATGCAACCTTGTATGATCCTTAGAGAATTATACAGCTACAATTGCACTTACATCTATGTATGTAAAAGGGGAGGCCGTAACAGATTAGGCCATCACACATACATCACGTCATGCAAAGTTTGCACAGTGGTGTCACTTGTTATGAGTAACTGCCTTTATCTGTGTTCAGTTTAACCAACAAATAATATACAGGATGAACACCACATGGCCTTATGTTAAACTCTCTGTTACCGGAACACTGAACTTCTTATCTTCCCCCTTTTGTGCTTGACGCCCAGGCTTGAATTTCCCACCACTGTATATGTATGTTCCATATATTCTTTGTGGCTTGTGTATCTCTGACTTGCTTCATGTGTTCTTTGTAGCTTATATTTCTCTCGTTTGACATGATAACTGAAGATAATGTCAATCATCTGATGGACAAATAAATGTTTTGTTATGAAAATATATATACTTTAGGACTTTTACTGTATAATTGATTCAAAATATATAACATCCTGATTTCTTGTCTATATGTGACAACTAGGTGTTGTTGTTTTATTAGTTTCTATGTATATTTCTGTCATAACATGTAAAGCTCTCTAAAAACTGAAAAAGAAAGACATTATCTTGACCTAAATAGAGTCACTCAGCTGTGGGGGCATTTGTGTTGTTTTCAGCAGAAAAAGCCCTACAATATATATTTTGTTTTCATAAAAAAGAGGATTTTAGTCTTACCTGTTAAATCCTTTTCTCTTACTTAGGTTACTGGTAACTTTGGGTAGGCGATACAACC
This sequence comes from Rhinophrynus dorsalis, assembly GCA_037306005.1. Taxonomy (NCBI): domain Eukaryota; kingdom Metazoa; phylum Chordata; class Amphibia; order Anura; family Rhinophrynidae; genus Rhinophrynus; species Rhinophrynus dorsalis. The sequence continues at coordinate 71,601,821 of CM074720.1, read as the reverse complement.
CTTTAATTGTAGACAGGAACAATTCTAGAATTGTATGCAGGGGGTGGAGCCTACCTTCCCTCCTTGTCTACAGCTAGCCAACCAGCTCCAGAAAGATTTGCGACACTATTGACTAGATAGTGGAAGGGAAAGAAGACTCCTGCGAGCATGACCCCAAAGGACCCCCACGGTCTGCCACAGGAGAGCCAAGCATGGTCCCTTAACAGGGTGGGAGACCAGTAACCTGTATGGACTAAGAGAAAAGGATTTAACAGGTAAGACTAAAATCCTCTTTTCTCTGTCGTCCAATAGGTTACTGGTAACGCAGGGATGTCCAACCATTGAGTTTCCCAGAGGCGGGAAGTAAGGCAAGGACCAGGAGCAAGGCCTCCAAAGTCACCACAGCAGATATGAAACATCAGATCAGAGATAGCCCAACAAAACAATGATGTGTCAACAAACTCTGAACAGGGGTAACAACACCCCAAACTGTTACACAGCACACTGAACTAGAGCCAACAGGGCTCAAAAGTGAAGGAAGCACCAAGAACTGAAGAAGATACTAGACAGGCAAGACTGCCTCCAGGATCTTCCTCCCAAAGCTGTCGTCGGCTGATGCCAGCACATCAACATGGTAGTGCTTTGAAAATGTGTGCATAGACGACCAAGTGGCAGCCTTGCACAACTGATCAGCGGAGGCCTGATTCTTGTAAGCCCAAGAAGCCTCAATAGATCTAGTAGAATGAGCCGTGACCCAAAACAGAACAGGCTTCTTCCTGAGATTGTAAGCCTTACGAATAGTGGACTTCACCCAGTACACAGTAGTAACCTTGGATGCAGGTTTTCCTGCCCTGGGACCCTCAGGAATGACGAACAGAGCATCAGATTGCCTGATAAACTTGAGACAACGCACCACATCTAACAAGTGGAGATCCCTCTCCTTGTCAGAGGTGGGGTCAGGGCAGAAAGAAGGCACCACAATCCTGATTGATGTGGAACTCTGAAACCACCTTCGGAAGAAACTCCTAAGAAGTGCGAAGCACCGCCTTGTCCTTGTGAAACATCAAAAAAGGTGGTTTACAGGACAGAGCATGTAACTCCGCAACACAATCGCCAGGAGAAAGGCCATTTTCCACGTCAAAAGGCGTAGAGGAATAGTAGCTGAGGACTCAAATGGAGGGTATTGAAGAACGCCCAAAACCAAGTTAATATCCCACTGAGAAGCGGAATTCTTGATGAGCATGAGCAACGCCCTGGAAGAAAACCTTGACATCAGGAAGGATTTCAGTGCGCCTCTGAAAGAAAACGGAGAGATCAGAAGTCTGACCTTAAGGGAACTCAAACTGAGGCCCTTATCCACACCATCCTGCAAAAATGCCAGGACCATAGGCAGATCAAATTCCTGAGACAGGTCCTTGTCAGCACATCAAGATAAAAAGGTCGACACGATGGTAGATCTTGGAAGAAACAGGTTTGCGGGCTCTGAGCACAGTAGCCACAACCCCAGAAGAAAAGCCTGCCTTCTTCAATATTGAGGATTCAATTTCCAAGCCTTCAGGGATAGCCGATGAGCATCCTCCTTCCACAGGTAACCCTGTAGAAGAAAATCCGGACCGCAAGGGAGCTGGAATGGCTCTGCCACTGACAGATCCAGCAACTCCGGAAACCAAGCTTGGCGAGGCCAGTACAGAGCAATCAGAATGAGTGGACAGCGTTCCAGTTGTAATTTCCGTAACACCCTGTGCAACATTGGGAGGGGAGGAAAGATATAGGCCAGAGGAAACAACCAAGGAATGGACACTGCATCCACCGCCAGAGCTTGAGAGTCCCTCCACCGAGAGCAGAACCTTGGAACCTTCCTGTTGTGTCTTGTTGCCATCAGGTCGATGTACGGAAGACCCCACTTCTGAATAATGAGGGTGAACACCTCCGGGTGCAGTTCCCACTCTCCGCTGTCCACTGTGTGTCAACTGAAGAAATCTGCCATGACATTGTCTACGCCAGGAATGTGCACTGTGGATATGGCAGGAACAAAATAGCCTTTGACCTCTAACCAAGCGGCGAGACTTCTTGTTCTGCTCTGCTTGTTGATGTAAGCCACGGCCGTGGCATTGTCGGACTGTACCCGGACTGGACAGTCTTCCAGCTGAGATGTCCAGTGACGAAGAGCATGAAATATCGCCCGAAGCTCCAACACAAAAAGGTAAGGAAAGCAATGCTTTCTTGGAAGCAGTGTCAGCAGACCAGATCTTGAGCCAAAGAGCCCGTCTGGCAACCACAGACATGGTAGAAACCCTGGTCACCAAACGGATGGCATCAATTAAGGCAGCAGAAACATAGTTCTGTGCCTCAGAAATGTTGGCAAGAAGGCGCAACATATCCGAAGTAGGAGCACCCTGACGGACTGCCAGGGTGAGCTGTTCAGTCCAGACCGCAATGGCCTGTTCACCCATGCTGCAGCGAACGCTGGGCGCATGGCAGTACCAGCATTGGCAAAAATGGACTTGAGGGAGACCTCAAGATTCTTGTCAGTCCAGTCTGTCAGTGTGTATGCATCAGAAACTGGCAAGGCAGTAGACTTAGATAGCCACCTTGGGAGGATGAACCCACTGAGCAAGCGCCATCTCAGAGAAGGGATAAAGCTTGGCAAAATTTTTTGGACACAGAATATTTCCTGTCAGGAGATTTCCACTCTTCAGACGCAAGGCGGTCAAGAGTGTGGTTAGGTGGAAAGCAAGTAAGGAGCTTTTTAGGGTCCTGAAACACACCAGAGGGATCAGAAGGAACCTCCTGAACTAAGGGAATTTTTAGGGTAGTCAAAACAGCCCTGATCAGGCCCTCAGCCGAGGGCTCAGGATCAGCCTCAAAGGAATCCCCAAAAAACTGATAGGAGCCCACAGCAGAACACTCCTCAACATCTGAATCCACCACCAGTTCCTAGACAGAGAAATCTGATACGTCAGGTACTCCCTGTGGTTTTGGCAGGGAAGACTTGACGGAGGAGGGGGTCTGCCAGGAATGGAAGACCCCCTGTAACTGGGCTGGAAAGAGTTGCAATGTAGACCTAAGGTCCCTAGTAGCAGCCTTGAACTCTTGCACCCAAACTGGCTCTAATGCATGGCTGGAGGTCCCTGGGAGACTCTCAGGGACATCAGAACATGATGGACATAAATGATCTGAGAATTCTCTAGGTAACCATGAATGACAGGAAGAGCAATGCTCAATAGGGGATACAGAGACCCCAGCATCCTTAGTCTTAGGTCTGGCCCCAAGCTCCAACGGTATAGACATGCTCACAGTGTCAAATAACCTTATAATAAAAGAAATCACCCAAGTACAGTATGTAGGATTAAAGTTTAACCCCAGAAATCGATAAACTAGACTTATCTGGCAGGCGAAGGTTTAATCAGCAGAGGAGAGAAGGAAAATCCAAGCCCTGTGTAGGATACTTGTTCTTAAAATAGCACAAAATGGCTTCTGTGGCAGGAGCCAATCAGAAACGAGTGAGAGAAGCAAGCGCTCACAGGAAATTTAGTTCTCCCAGAAAAAGTACCCAAACAGTGCTCGAAGCCCCCTGAGCCCCCAACACACTAGAAACATGAACCGAATGATAGCGCAAGGGCAAACAATAAAAATGAGCCATCTCTGAAGTCACTAGGTTAAGTGGTTGCAGAGCTATGTCCCAAACTGTACAGTCCCATAGGAGTAAATAGAGTAATGGCGCCTATGCGGTAAAGCGCGTGAAACTCAAATTTTACAAAATTGAAACCAGCAGCTAAAGGGTTAAAGTACCACATAAACCTACTCCAGAACACCCAACAGACATACAGATAGACTCAATGAGTGCAGGAGTGTGCAAAGGTTAACCCCTGTGCGGAGGGGCACTGTGGGACATGTGGACCTGCAGCACTCAAAGGGCTGCTCACCTTTCCTGCAGATCTTCTGTCTTCAGACTACCATGTATTAAGAAGAAGCCTCGGTGGGCAACTCCTGAGGAAAGAACTTGTAGCCAAGATTTTCCCCCCAGGGCTTAAGGTCCACAAAAAGCACCTGGTTACTGAGCTAGCCACATCTAAGGGCATTGTCAGTTATGGTAATCTGCCTATTGGTTGTATTCCATTTCTAACAGAAAAATAAAAAAATTCTAAAACTATAGCAGAACTGTTCTCTTGCCTGTGTCTTCACCAAGGAACAAATCTTTCTGGAGCTGGTTGGCTAGCTGCAGCCAAGGAAGGAAGGTAGGCTTCACCCCCTGCATACAATTCTAGAATCGTTCCTGCCTACAATTAAAGGGGCGGATCATCTACCCAAAGTTACCAGTAACCTGTATTGGATAACAGAGAAAATACTATTCCTTTCATTAATGAAGCAACGATATTTAAATACCCCAATGAGAAAAATATTTTAACTCTTTGAGTGCCAGAGGGGTACGCAATGCATTGCAATGCAATGCTTTGGGTACTCCTCTGGCACTCAAAGGGTTAAGGCCAGGGTGATGCATACAAGGAATAGCTTCCCAGTGGATTAAAAGTGTAAATTAACTTATAGGGCCAGTATAGTGTCAATAAACCTCTGTTTGTGCCCTCAGAACAATGGAAACAGAGTTCCCTGTTTTAGGAGGTGCCAAGAATGCAGTACATGCAGCCCCACGATCCTGTGAACCCAGTGCCTTCCCTAACTAGTCATGGATACAGGTCTGTGCCTTGTCCAGCACAGATCTTTATTGCCAGCTCCCTCATACCCCATGTCACTCAAATAATGCAGAGTGTCAGTATATGATGTTTTATTGAGCTGGGGGCAAATGAGGGGGTGAAATATAGGAGAAGATAGAAGGGGAAAAAGACTGGAGCAGAAGGACTGGATTGGTGACTACCAGTGAAACAAGGCTGGGATGTCAGGCTATGTTTGTGTGGGTCTGTGACTACCAGTGGACAGTAGAAGAAGATATGAATGTCAGACAGTGTATGCGTGGGTCTGTGACTACCAGTGGACAGCAGAACAAGATAGGAATGGCAGACAGTGTATGCGTGGGTCTGTGACTACCAGTGGACAGTAGAACAAGATAGGGATGTCAGACAGTGTATGCGTGGGTCTGTGACTACCAGTGGACAGTAGAACAAGATAGGGATGTCAGACAGTGTATGCGTGGGTCTGTGACTACCAGTGGACAGCAGAACAAGATAGGAATGGCAGACAGTGTATGCGTGGGTCTGTGACTACCAGTGGACAGTAGAACAAGATAGGGATGTCAGACAGTGTATGCGTGGGTCTGTGACTACCAGTGGACAGTAGAACAAGATAGGGATGTCAGACAGTGTATGCGTGGGTCTGTGACTACCAGTGGACAGTAGAACAAGATAGGGATGTCAGACAGTGTATGCGTGGGTCTGTGACTACCAGTGGACAGTAGAACAAGATAGGGATGTCAGACAGTGTATGTGTGGGTCTGTGACTACCAGTGGACAATAAAACAAGATAGGAATGGCAGACAGTGTATGCGTGGGTCTGTGACTAACAGTGGACAGCAGAACAAGATAGGGATGGCAGACAGTGTATGCGTGGGTCTGCGACTACCAGTGGACAGTAGAACAAGATAGGAATGGCAGATAGTGTATGCGTGGGTCTGTGACTAGCAGTGGACAGTAGAACAAGGTTGACTACATTTGGAAAGAGCAGGAAGGGGCTGAGGGGGAGAGAGGGGGCTGGAGGAGATTGGGGGAAAGAGAATTGGAGATTGGTGGGGAGAATAGGAAAAAATGGGTGTAGGAAGGTGTAAAAGTCTGGGGGAGAGAGGGATAAAAGACTGAGAAGGGAAAAGACTGGGGTTTGAGGGCTAAGGGTGTCATGTAACAGTGTACTGCCCTGTTAATCTCAAGTAAAGGGGTATTATATGTAATGGTAATTGCCCTGCTTTGTCTCTAGTAATGGTGTATTGTCCTTCTCTGTCTCCTGTAATGGATAGGCAGAGAGAGAGTGTGTGTGTGTGTGTGTGTATATATATATATATATATATATATATATATATATATATGTGTGTGTGTTTAATTAAATAAATAGAAAGGAAAATATAAAATTATTTTAATTGTGTTAATTTTTTTGGCAACCCCACAAAAATCCCCACAAATGATTTCACACCTGACTCCACATAGCCTACAACTGCCCTTGAGAATTCCCATAGCTCATAACCAGTTTTCACCCAGGTTGCTGTGCAGGTCACGAAGATCTGCACAGATGGGTGACATTAGCTCCTTACTTGTAGCTCAAGATTCTCCTTTCCCCATAGAAGGCCAGTGTCAGCAAATCTACCATCTGTGTGTGTGTGTGTGTGTGCATGCATCGGGGAGACATTCTGAACACATATAAAAGCCAGTCTGTGTTAAATTTCCCACACACTGGCTCTGGCATCAGCCCGAAAGATAACAAGGGGGGAATTTAGTCAGCCTCACTTCCTGCCAATGACAGAGGTGGAGCCCAAAACTATTTATTTATTTCAATGCACAATATGCAATATTTTTCTCATAAGCCTCCATTTTTCTATGTTGAAAGAAAAATCTTTTTTAGCTAAATGGATTGGGACATTAATTTTTCAATTTGGGGGAATATTGTTGAGTTGTGACTTGCAAGGGATGCATTGCTTTAACTCTTTGATTGCCAGAGAAGTACTTAATGCATCGCTCTGCAATGCATTGCGTACCCCTCTGGCAATCAAGGCATTATCTAGCGCACATATTGGAACATTTTGTTTTTTGAAGCATATTTCATGGTTTTTCTGTATACTTTTCAGGTACATATGTGAAACAGGTATGAAGAAAGGACAACAGAAGAATAGAAGTCAGAAGATGGAGAGAAAGAAGACAGAAGATAGAGGATGACAGAAGAAGATGGACAGTAGCTGACCAGGGTGCTGAGGACTCAGCTGGACATCAGGATTACTGGTAAGTGTTTATCGTCAGGGTCTGTTTTGTAACTTACTTGGATTAACCCTGTGAGTGCCAGTGGGGTATGCATACCTCACTGGCACTCTTAGGGTTAATTCTACTAACATTTCACACATTAATGCAGTGCTTTGGATGTATTGGTATGGGCCCTAAGCCCCACTAGTCACTTGTTTATAGTTTTTTCCTTTTCAATTCCTGCTTTGGCAGTTTTCAGATATGTTAAAGGACTCTGCAGCCAAAAAAACTAGGGGCAGATTTTCATCCATTAGAGGAATAGTAATGTTTCATAATAAAAGCAGCTCCAATTAATCTTCATGGTATTTGGGCCATGGAGAGTGCTATTTCAATGCTGTCAGAGTTGTAGTTCAAGAGTAATTGAATGATAAAGTTTCCCCCTCCCGTCCCTTTTACTGATGTAACACTGCTCACCTCAAAGCAGCAGGGAGTGTCCAAGTGGATTGCAGAGAGGAACAATCTTCATTTAACAAAAGAGAAAAACCTGTAAATGGGGGCAGGGCTTTCATTGTTCTCACTGTAAGAAGATTGTCCCTTGCTGTGAGTTTGTCCAGTCCCAGGACCAGATTCCACATCTGAGGAGCGGAGGCTTACACTAGGTAAAAGGGCGGAAGGGGGATAATTTATCATTCAATTACTCTTGAACTACAACTCTGACAGTATTAAAATAACACTCTCTATGGCTCAAATACTATGAAGATTAATTGGAGCTGCTGTTTTATGAAGCATTACTATCCCTTTAAAGGGTTAGTAATGCCCAAAATAAAGTTGATGCTATATGTTAGATTTTACAAAAATACCTTATTTGGAAAAAGTCCTATCTCTCAAACGTTTATGGTTTGAGAGATATCCTCTGTTAAAGTTCCCCTCTTGCTACCCTTCTCCTGATGTCAGCTGTAAGCTGACAGCAGGAGTTCCTGGTCCGGGGACCAACAGATGGCTCTTCAGCAGAGCCACAATATTGTGATTTAAAAGTAAATTCTTCCTTGGAACGATCTACAAAGTGTGCCTGGTTTGCAAGCACACTTTGTAGACTGTTCCAATTAAGTATTTCTTTTTAAATCATGCTATTGCTGCTCTGCTGAAGAGCCACCTAGAGTTGGCCGACACGTATCTCTTCCTGTCAGCTTTACAGTTGACATAAGGAGACGGGGATCTTTAGCGGAGGATATCTCTCAAACCATAAAAGTTACTTACATACTGTGCTTGGAAAAATGCTGTCAGGTGTCTTTTTTTTGGACTTGACCTCATTTAAATCAAGGCCTTAATCACAATCAATTAATTGACTTTAGCTCTTATCTCTCAATATAAACAGCACTTGAACAGGACAATTTATCCCCACATTAAAAAGTAAATTTAGGTTTATATTTTAGGGATGTAACATGTGAATAATTCATGTTTACATATGCTAGCTGTAAGTGCTTGACCTACAAAGTTATATTAACCTATTTTATTTTTGGTTTTAGTGCTCCTATGAGGATTTAATGCCAGCAAACCCCAAACACCTCCCATATAACATGTGTTGGAAATGAGTAAAATTATAACATTTCATCTGCAGCTTGTGTAATGCATTTTATTAAAGAAACTGGTGAGATGGCTCAGTTGGTTGATGCACCAGCAATACAATCTGTATAAACCACAGAGTCACAGGTTCTAGTCTCAGCAAAGTCAACTCCTATCTTTCACGCTTCTGATGAAGTCCAGGACATACATAACAATGTGAGATAATTTCCATGTATGCCTCCTGGTAAAATGCTTTCACAAAAAAACAATAATGGTAGAACTATTCCTTTATAATGATTGGGAGAATCTAAAAGGTCTTTCAAGATCATTTAGATTTATGCTTCCTAGTCATTATTAAAATCTATAGATTAAGAGAAATGTAGTTTTAATTATTTGTTATGCAATAATTGGTTACTTATTATGTAATACTTACTGGAACAGCCCAGTGTGTCATACACAGCTGCCAGGAAGTATTGGATTGGTTTGAGAGAAAGGACTTACATCATTTAATTTCTTTTTTTAATATCTACAATATCAAAGGAGCTTAAAATCAACCCTTACTATCCCTTTAAATGGAGATGTTAACTCCTTGAATGCTAGAGAGGTCTCCAACAACGCATTGGAGCATTCAAGGAGTTAAAATCTCCATTTAAATCAATGGGAATTTTTAGGTCTGCCCTACAGTGCAAATGGTTTGCCCCAGAACTCCTCCACTTTTCTTTTGAACATGCAGCCCTAAGTAAGTATATTAGTAAGTTGACGTTAGACAGATATATGACTACGAGATTGGTCCTGAGGCATGTCGTAGTACAGGTTCTTATTAGTACATCCTTCCTACTGAGGCTTATATACTGTGAAGAACTGGAGTCATTTGGCGTAAACCAACTGCGTAATAAGGGACAAATACAATTTACACAAATTTCTATTGAGTTAAATAAAACGTTTAATCCATTAACCCTCTGAGTGCCAGAGGGGTACGGAACGCATTGCACAGCAATGTGTTCCGTACCCCTCTGGCATGCAAAGGGTTAAATACCAATGAGGTCTACAATGCATTGAGGCTTCTATAGCATTCCATGTGTTAACCCCTTAACGACCGGCAGCGTGGTCACTTAAGGACCACGGTGCATTTGTTTTTTTTTTTTAGTTTCCGGTTCCCGACCCCCCAATCCCAATAAATTAAATAATGTTAACACACAACAGCACAAACAAAATTAAATAAGTGCTTTCTGACTATAACAGTTTATGCATGTTATAAAAGCACATTTAGGGTTATATTTTAGGGATGTAACATGAATAATTAAGTTTTACATACGCTAGCTGTAAGTTTATGATGTTTAACCCCTTAACGACCGGCCAATCGGCGTGGTCAGTTAAGGACCACGGAGCATTTTTTTTTTTTGCTCCTTCCACTTCTGGACTCCCCGAACAGCGTGCAGCCACGAGGGGAGCCCGGAATTCCATGATGGTCATAGTACGTCATGGGTCATTAACTCAGATCGATCCATGACGTACTATGACCGTAAAGGGTCGTTAAGGGGTTAAAGACACAATTCAAATTAAATGGCATATTTATTTATCCCCTATTGGGCTGTTGGTGTTACCCAGAATTACTCCATTTCATCTTGGTACATCAGCATCAAGGTTGTTGTCCAGAGTGAATGACCTTTTGTAAAAACTTTATAAAAAAAAAAAAAAATGTCATTCAACATAATTTGCTACAATGTTCTTTAATCTGTATTGACGATTGTGTCCTGCAAAGTAATCAATTGTGTTCAGCTGTTAATTTGCTTTACCAAAATTAATTATTATGCACTTCATTTATATAAGCTTTTGATGCTTAAACATCTTCTGTTCTTCTAAACAAAGACCTTAAACTGAGAATGAAAATACAATGATGAAAAGAAGCAATTTAACTTGTTACTAGGTTGACTAATCAGTTTAGGATAAAATCAAACTTCAATCTGAGGTTTATATTGATCTCTAATTTTAATGAACCCCTGGGTATTAGGCTATTTGCTGTATTTACTGCTGACTGCAACAGGACAATTTTGTAGTGCTCAATTTCTTATCTAAAGACAGACTTACAAGAGTTACTTTTAAGGCCTCTTTGATATGTGTGACCCCAACGCAGCAGTGGTGCATTGGTTATGTGGCCTGTGGTGGAAGGTACAATGCTGGGCTATGGTGCGTTTCATATGGATGACTGTCACAGCGTATCTCAGTTCCAGCACCGCCGGGTCAGGCGACGCTGGGATTCTGGAATGACGCTGCAGCGTCATTTTCAATGTTGCGCTGGGATTTGGGCCTAAGCGCGTCAGTTGTCCTCAAAGGCTGTCTGTGTCCTGTCCCAGTGCAGTTCAGCATGACGAAGGGTTGATGGCGGTAGCTGACACATCTCCACTCAATGCTTCACTTTCGGGAGCGAACTGATGCAGGCCTCAGTCTTATGCTTGTGGGTACTTTGGCCCCACCTACCTACTTCCTGGCTGGCTGTTTAAAAGGAACTGGATCCTTTCTCTCAGTTACCCTTACGTTGTTGTCCAGTACAGTTCTGTTGTTCTATTCTGATCTCCTGTGTATGACCCCAGCTTTTTTGACCACCCATCTGTGGCTGACCTGTGGCTCTGGCTGACTACCCGCTCCGTGTATGACCCTGGCTTGTCTGACTATCCGATCTGGTGCTGACCTGGGGCTCTGTCCAACTAACTATCATCTCAGTGTTGCCTCCTGTCTGTTTGACATCCTATCTGGTGCAGACCTGTAACTTAGCGGATGCCAATGTACTGAGTGCAGGCGTGAGTCAGTAGTCTCCCTTGTTGCCACCCTTTGGGAGACGGATCCCACCTTAGTGACTGCAGGCGTGAGTCAGGAGTCTCCCTTGTTGCCTCCGTTTGGGGAGACCTTTTGGGTTCTATTTTGCGACTCTCAGAGCTGCTGAGACTACCATTGGCTTCTGCCTAGTCTCTTGCAGTGCGGTTGACTTCTTGGCAGCCTCTTATTCCTGATAGAGTCTCTTGCCTCTTTAGTCACCCTGTGCCCCTTCCTGATCTTTACTGTATTGTTTTTCTAATAAAGGTGATTTTAACTATACCATCTGACTCTTGGGTGATTCTTGATCTCCGTGACACTAACAACTCATTTGAATGTATGAAAGTCCAGCAATCTGCATCTTTATTTAGTTCATGCACAAATTCAGTAAAGATGCAACAAGAATATCTGTACAGCATCCTATTGAGATGAATGCAGACCTTTTATACAGGAGATGTTGGAGGTTACAGTTCTAATTGTAACCTCCAATAAATGGTTGACCCACATGGGCAGCAACCAATAATATTCAGCTAGCACTCCATTGGGCCAACCTCAGTCATGCCCCTTGCATTGAAATCAGTGGATAAACACAGAAAGTGATTTAAAAACACTTGCAATAGAACTGCAGCAGGGCCCTACTACAATTCTGTCCTTCCTGTGAAAGAGCTCTTATGTTGGACTGTATTCTCCTTCCCAAATTATGGGAAACAATGAACCTGGCCCCCAAAAGAGCAGAGGATGGGATGATAAACAAAAACAAATTACTCCAGAAAGAAGTGATAAACAAACAGATTTCTGGTCCCAACAAAATATCATAGGGAACATCCACACTGAGATCACTAACCCCAATCCTGGAGGAGATCCCCCCTGAGACCTGATCCCCACCACGTAAGGAGAGGGAAGATTCACACAGATATCACTTACCCCTAACACAGAATAAGAAAGAACAATGCACTGTATAACTCTCTATCATCCATGGGAATAAATGTCCCATTTAAATCAATGGGAATGTTTACTTGCTCTTTATAGTACTATTAATCTGGCCCAAAATGCTCCTGTTTTTAATATGAATGTTTGAGCTGTAATACATTTTGAATTAAGCATTTCCCAAAAGTGGGAGTGCCAGTTTTAGTGAGCAATAAAAGCACTACAACATGTATTTTTCATAGTAAAACTTTACTGTTCCTTTGGGAAAAAAAGCTATCTATCTATCTATCTATCTATCTATAGATATATACATATAAAAATCTAAGTGAATCTCGGTCACTGTCAGTGGGTGTGGCTGGAAAACACTGATTGGTTGAGAAGCACCCCCTGCCTCCTCAGTTAACCTCTTATATAAAAAAAAAAAAAGAGTCATACCTCGTGGTAGGGGTAGCTAGTAATCTCCCAGCCATTCAACAGAGGCAATAGAGGGATCAAGAGAGCGCCCCTGCTTCCATTCTACCCGGTGTACCCGAGTAGGAGTGGGCGGGATTGAGAAACCATCTCACATCAATGATCTCTGTTGATCTCCCTGTCAAATCTGCTGGGAGGAGTCCTGATGCCCCACCATGAGGTCTGAACCTTTTCAGTGCCACAAAAGTATCCAATGCTTGCAACACAGATATCTCTCTGGCACTAAAAAAGTAATGTTTGCCACATAGGCAAAGCTGTGCCCCACACCTGCTAATATAGGGTTAAATAAAGTAAAGGCTAAGGTCCCTATACCTTTAAAGCAGTGGTTCTTAAGCTTTTTTAGTTCAAGGCACACCTAACATGCATTCTGGCATCTTCGGGGCAGCCCTATCATTTTTTGTCATTTGTCAAGGGGGTAATGAAGGTTACACATACATAAATAGAGAGTTATTGTTAGATCTCACAACTAAAATAAACACATTATGCATAGTAATATCCTTAAATGTACAGCTGGAAGTCTACACTTCCATTTTTGTCAAAGTCTTATAGATAAAATGGGGCACCGTAAGTGGATATCTGTGGCACACCAAAGTGCCACGGCACCCTGATTGAGAAACACTGCTTTAAAGGGATAGTAATGTTTACACAAAAACAGCAGCTCCAATTAATCTTCATAATATTTGAGCCATAGAGAGTGTTATTTCAATACAGTCTGAGCTGTAATTCAAGAGTAGTTGAATGAAAAAGTATCCCCCTCCCACCCCTTTTACCTAGTGTAAGCCACCTCCCTTCAGATGTGGACAATCTTCTTCCTGTGAGCATAAGGAAAAGCCTGTACCCCTTGACAGGTTTTTCTCTTATGCTAAATGAAGATTGTCCCTCTCTGCGATCCATCCGTACAGTCTTGCTGCTCTGAGGTGAGCAGTGTTACATCAGTAAAAGGGGAGGGAGGGGGATACTTTATCATTCAGTTACTCTTGAACTAAAACTCTGACAGTATTTGAAATAACACTCTCTATGGCCCAACTACTATGAAGATTAATTAGAGATGCTTTTAAAGTGAAAACAGGTTACAGTAGCATCAGTGTGGCTAATGTACTAAATTACACTTTTTCTTATGATTATTTGGTAATAATATTCTTAGGTGAAACACTGGAGGCAAGCTTGATTAATGGTGAAAGCTACTCACGCTGAGTTACCTTGTGTATCTATTGCCTCTCTATTGCTGGTCGGCTCAAAAGGGACTGAAAGCGCAGGCGCACGGACGTCACTGTGAAGAGACGTCCGTGCTCCCTGCTCCTGTCACCATCGGTAAAACGCCGATATCTGCAGAACCGGGTAATATTTCTGGCGACTAGCGCTACTAAGCAGCTAGTCGCCAGATGAGCAATCAATCAAGCTTAAGTTATTGCGGGGTGGTAGTTCCCCTTTAATACTCATAAGGTACTTCCTGTTTCTTTCACCATGGCACTTCCTGTGTGAGGCAAATATGTAGCTACATAAGCTTCCCTAATTGACTTCCACCTTAGTCTTCGGTCAGCTTGGCGCTCCTCATAACTGGAGGGTCTGAGGTCACTATGCTCAGGCTAACCCCGTGCCCTACTGCAGTAACTCCAAGCATCTCAGTGAATCATTCTGTATGTACAGAAGGAAGCAGGCGAAGCAGCAAATTCAAAATTACTGCCCCACTAGATCATTTCTTCTGATACCATTATCCCCTAGAGGCACATTCATTGGCAACAAGGGCCCTGTTTGCTTGTACCAAGCACCGTCAGTAGAGCCACCTCCTGAGTGATACACTGTAAAAAAGATTGTGATTTAATGTAGAAAAGACTGTCTCTGGGCTATTAAACACAACATACAGTGCACTAAGTGCTGCATGGATAGTGTTACAGTGTATCAATATCCCTGCTTTCACAGTCACTGGTAGGCCTCTCTAGGGGGGCACAAATGACTGACTGGGGGCAATGTTCTTTTAGGGAAACAGGGGTGAGCTACCCAGTGCAGCTGTGTTGGCCACACCCACATTCTGAATCACGGGGGTGGCCAGAGCAATCTCAATTATTTACACCAGTTTTATCCCCCTTTCAGGGCTATTATGTAACCCCTTGAATGCTAGAGATATCTCTAAAGCATTGTGAAACAACGCACTGAGTGCTTTCTAGCAACCAAGGGGTTAAACTCTTTCGCCTGTTATAGGCCAAGGGTGTTTTTGTGCCAGGAAAAAGTGGATGGGTCTGGGTCATGTGAGGAGTGGTGGTGTGTCCATGGGCAGGGCTAGGGGCACCTAGAGTACCATGCCTAGGGGCACATGGGATGTAAATCCAGCCCTGTGGCTGAGTGCACTTTTGTTATTCCAATGCAGGTCTCCAAAATAGTCCTCCTTACTAGTGATGATCGAGCACCCCGATGCTCGGGTGTTCGGGTGCTCTGGCCGAGCGCCCCCGGAGGCCCCCGAAGTCAATGGGAGGACTCGAGCATTACACCAGGCACCCCCTGCTCTGATGAGGGGAGGGTGCCTGGTCCATAGGAAAAGGTCAGAAAATGATGGAAACACCACAGAAATGGTTCAGGGACAGCATAGGGAGGATGTCTGGATGCATCTTGGACTCCAACGTCGCTGCTGGGAACGATGTTTCGCCCGTAGTACGCCATTTTTACAGACTGACCGTAAAACACACAAAAAGGAAGATAAAAACGATTTTAGGCGAAAAATTGTTACCAAACAGTATTTGCTGTATATTTACTTGTATATCATCTGCAAATTCTGCAAAAAATTTCATCGATTTTTCGGAACTGGGGCCATGATTAAGAGGGAAACGTGCGCAGCGTAAAGCAGGTGTTCAACGTGGTTATGGCCCGGGTAAGGTACAGCATTCAGGAACGGAGGCCGCAGCTACCACAGGTTTTACAACATGTCCGTTTGCCCTTGTTAAGTCCAAAATTTATAGTCGGAACAGTGGGGTCTAATCCATTGAGTAAAAGTGACGAAGTGACTTAGTGGATGAAGCCAAGAACTACCTTCTGCTCTGTCGAACACCCCAGCCCTATTTAATTCAATGGGAGGACCTGAGGCACTCCGATACAACCTGTATATCACAAAATGGAGGGCCTCATTCACATTGTGGTACAATAGTTCAGGTAGTGGTCCAACACTCATAAAGCCGATGCACTAAGTGAAAGGGCTGCCAAAAATTAGACTGAAATGTCACTCCAATACACCCTTTATTACACATAAAGGAGGGCATCATACACACCCTTGAAAAATTAGGATTAATGGCCTGCTGGTGACCCTCTAAAACATTAGGGGCGAGGGCATGCCGCTAAGCTGACCATCTAAAACATTAGGAATGAGGGTCTGCTGCTGAGCCGACCATCTAAAACATTATGGGTGAGGGTCTGCTGCGGAGCTGACCATCCTAAACATTATATGCGAAGGCCCGCTAGTGAGCTGACGCTATAAAACATTATATGAGAGGGCCCGCTAGAGAGCTGACCCAATAAAACATTATATGAGAAGGCCCGCTGGTGAGCTGACCTATACAAAAATTGTTAAACAGGGCCCGCTGGTGAGCTGGCCCTATATAAAAATTATATCACAGGGCATATGGAAGAGGAGGAGGAGGATGAGAAGATTAAGAGTCAACCATATACCCATTTTTTGGGTGGAAGGGGTGAATGGGAATACAGAGTATTCCCATCATTGTAAATAACATATCTAAAGTGACTTTATGTTCACCCGGGGCTTTCCTCCAGTGGAGTGGAGAAGTCAGGGGAAATCCAGGCCTTGTTCATTTTTATAAGTGTCAACCTATCAGCATTTTCGGTGGAAAGGCGGATACGCTTATCTGTTATGATGCCACCAGCAGCACTAAATACCCGCTCAGACAGAACGCTGGCGGCAGGGCAGGCCAGCACCTCCAAGGCGTAGAGTGCCAGTTCATACCACGTGTCCAGCTTGGACACCCAGTAGTTGTAAGGCACAGAGGGATCAGTGAGGACGCTGACACGGTCTGCTACGTACTCCTTCACCATCTTCCAAAACTTTTCCCTCCTTGTGACACTAGGCCGCGCATCAGGGTGAGGGTGCTGGCGGGGTGTCATGAAGGTGTCCCACGCCTTGGAGAGTGTTGCCCTGCCTTTGTCGGAACTGCTGTGTGCTCCCCTTTTCTCCCCTTCTCGGTTGGCCAAGGTAGCACGTACTCTGCCGCCAGCGTTGTCAGATGGAAAATTTTGGAGCAATTTTTCGACAAGAACCTTCTGGTATTGCACCATTTTGCTTGTCCTCTCCACCGGAGGAATGAGAGATGAGAAATTCTCTTTGTAGCGGGGGTCCAGAAGGGTGAACACCCAGTAATCCGTGTTGTCTAAAATGCGTATAACGCGTGGGTCACGGGAAAGGCAGCCTAACATAAAGTCAGCCATGTGTGCCAGAGTACCAACAGGCAAGATTTCGCTGTCCTCACCAGGAGGATGACTCTCAATCTCCTCATCCTCTTCCTCCTCTTCTGCCCACCCACGCTGAAGAGATGGAAATAAAGTTCCATGGCTACCCTCTGTAGCGGAGGCAACCGTGTCTTCCTCCTCCTCCTCCGCCTCCTCCAATTGTCGCTGAGAAGACGAAGTGAGGGTGCTCTGGCTATCACCTTGTGTAAGCTCTTCCTCCCCCATTTCCACCTCTTCCACATGCAAAGCGTCGGTTTTAATTGTGAGCAGCGAGCGTTTCAGTAGACACAGAAGTGGGATGGTTACACTGATAATAGCGTTATCGCCGCTCACCATCTGTGTCGATTCCTCAAAATTGCGTAAAACCTCACAGAGGTCTGACATCCATTCCCACTCCTCACTTCTGATTAGAGGAAGTTGAACAGAGAGGCGACGACCGTGTAACAGCTGGTACTCCACTACTGCCCTCTGCTGCTCACAAAGCCGGGCCAACATGTGGAAGGTGGAGTTCCAGCGCGTGCTCACGTCACACAGCAGCCGGTGAGCTGGCAATTGTAAGCGCTGCTGCAGCGTCAACAGGCCGGCTGAAGCTGTAGATGACTTACGGAAATGTGCACACACGCGGCGCACCTTCGTCAAGAGATCATGCAAATTGGGGTAGGTTTTTAGAAATCGCTGAACCACTAAATTAAATACATGCGCTAGGCATGGTACGTGTGTGAGCTTGCCGAGCTCCAAAGCCGCCACCAAGTTACGCCCATTATCACACACAACCATGCCTGGTTGCAGGTTGAGTGGCGAGAGCCACTGCTCGGTCTGGTGACTAATCCCCTGCAACAGCTCTGAGGCCGTGTGCTGTTTGTCCCCAAGGCAGATCAGCTTCAGCACGGCCTGTTGACGCTTCCCCACTGCAGTGCTACACTGCTTCCAGCTACCGGCTGATGGGTGAGTGGCGCTGCGCGCAGAGAATTCGGAGGTGGAAACGGAGGAGGAGGAGCCAATAACGTAGGTGCTGGCGGAAACCCTGATGGAGGTAGGGCCCGCAATCCTCGGCGTGGGTAGCACCTGTGCCATCCCAGGGTCCGAGTCGCTCCCAGCCTCCACGACATTCACCCAGTGTGCCGTCAGGGAAATGTAGCGTCCCTGGCCACAAGCACTTGTCCATGTGTCAGTCGTTAAGTGGACCTTCCCAGTAACTGCGTTGGTCAGGGCACGGGTGATGTTAAGGGACACATGGTGGTGTAAGGCGGGGACGGCACACCGGGAAAAGTAGTGGCGGCTGGGGACTGCGTACTGAGGGACAGCTGCTGCCATCAGGCTGCGGAAGGACTCAGTGTCCACAAGCCTAAATGGCAGCATTTCGATGGCCAGTAATTTGGAAAGGTGTGAGGTTAGTGCTATGGCCTGTGGGTGGGTGGCTGGGTATTTTCGCTTGCGCTCAAATGCCTGGGGTAACGACATTTGGACGCTGCGCTGGGACAGGGAAGTGGATGTGGTCGCTGATGGTGCTTCAGATGGTACAGGTGCAGGGCGGGAGGTATGCGGGCCTGCGCCTTCGACAGGCGATTGGCCGGCACCGAAAACAGGGGAAGAGGAGGCAGTGGTGTGGCCTGCAGACACAGATTGGCGATCCGGGCGTTCCTCCCACTTATTACGGTGCTTAGATGCCATGTGTCGGATCATGCTGGTGGTGGTGAGGTTGCTAGTGTTCATGCCTCGGCTCATTCTGGTGTGGCACAGGTTGCAAACTACAATTCTTTTGTCGTTCGCACTTTCCTTAAAAAAACGTCATACCGCGGAACACCTAGCCCTTGGCAAGGGAGATTTACGCAAGGGGGTGCTCCGTGGAACATTTGCGGGCCGGTTTGGTGCGGTCCGCCTTCTTTCTTTAGCCACACCACTGCCTCTTCCAGCCTGTTGCGGTGCTGCAGATGGCTCACCCTCAGGACTGCTGTCATCGCTCGGCTTTCCACCTTCCCAGGTGGGGTCAGTGACCTCATCGTCCACCAAGTCCTCCTCCACTTCCTCACTCTGATCATCCTCCTCATTTCTTGATCCCACCACATCCTCAGTCATTGACAACTGTGTATCATCCTCCTCATCAAGGTCTTGAGACAGTAATTGTGGTTGATTTGATGGCAACTGTGTCTCATCATCATCATCCACTTCCTTTGACCTTAAATGCCGTTCCCCTCTGTCATCTTCTTGTGATTGGGTACCCTCTAGAGGTTGTGAATCAGGGCACAAGATCTCATGTTCCTCTGCAAGCGTGCTTGGAGAGAGGTTCATATCAAGGATTGGTGATGAGAAGAGCTCCTCACTATATCCCAGTGTGGGATCACTTCTTTGGCCAGACCCTCTATGGTGGGAGGAAGGATGATCAGGGTGAGGATTATGTTGACCAGACTCTTGGCTAGTGAGAGTGGACTTGGTGGAAGACAGGGTGGTGCTTAACCGACTGGAAGCAGTATCAGCTGAAATCCAACCGACCACCTGTTCGCAGTGGTCTGACCTCGAGAGTGATGTCCTGTGACGCCCTGTAAACTGAGACATGAAGCTAGGTATGGTGGATGTCTTTCTTTCTTGTGCTCTGGCACCAGGCACAGTTTCTACGCGTCCTGACCCGCGCCCTGAACTATCAGGATCACGTCCACTTCCCCGTCCCTTTTTACCCGCCTTCTTCATATTAAACGGAATATATGCCGGTAATCTGCGGCTAGGCACACGAAACAGAATGTGACGCTAATCTGCGGCTAGGCACACTAAACAATATGTGACGCTAATCTGCGGCTAGGCACACTAAACAATATGTGACGTTAATCTGCGGCTAGGCACACTAAACAATATGTGACGCTAATCTGCGGCTAGGCACACGAAACAGAATGTGACGCTAATCTGCAGCTAGGCACACGAAACAGAATGTGACGCTAATCTGCGGCTAGGCACAGTGAACGGAATATGTGACGTTAATTTGTGAATTTGCACACTAAACAGAATGTGACAATAATCTATGGCTAGGCACACGTTTAAAATGGCCCTTTTTGTCGCTGCGTTGTAAAATCATTGGCCCTGTGCACCTAACAGAATATGTCAGCTTGTCACTGCACTGTGAAATATTTGTCCCTGTGCACCTAGTACAATGTCACCTTAGAACATGTCCCCCCCCACAAAAAAATGAAATTCTGCCACCCCCCAAAAAAATGAAATGCTGCCCCCACACACAACAGTCCTAAAAAGGACTTTTGGGTCTTGAAAGAGTTTCAACAATTTTATTCTCCCTACACTGACTTCCTGTGCATCTAGTATTATATGTCACCTTACAAATATCCCCCCCACAAAAAAAAGGAAATTGTGCCCCCCCAAACAAAATATAAATGCTGCCCCCACACACAACAGTCCTAAAAAGGACTTTTGGGTCTTGAAAGAGTTTCAACAATTTTATTCTCCCTACACTGACTTTCCTTGCCTAAGCGCATCTCTCCCTGGCTAAGAATGAGCCGAACTCGCGCGTCGGGTGCTATACAGCACCCGATCACGGGTTCTGGCCAGCCAATCAGTGTAATGCCAGCAGCCAACATGGCTGCTGGCATTACACTGATGTCAGAGCCTCCCCGCACGTTTATTGGCTGCGCAGCAGCTGCGAAACGTGCGGGGAGGAAACCCGAACATGGCGGGCGAGCACATGCGGTACTCGTACGAGTACCGCCATGTGCCGAGCAGAGCGATGCTCGAGCCGAACCGAGCTTCGGCCGAGCATGCTCGCTCATCACTACTCCTTACCTCTTTAAGGGCTGAGTTGCTCACCTATGCACAGTTTAAAGGGAACTCTGTCTGGTGTGTGTGTGTGTGTGTGTGTGTGGGGTTACAGTCTTGTAGATCCTGCAAACTTCTAAGGTCAGTGTATTAACCCTCTGAGTGCCACAGGGGTACACAATGCATTGCAGAGCAATGCGTTGCGTACCTCTCTGGCACTCAAAGGGTTAAGAACGACTAGAGCAATTCAAGGCCAAACTAATTTCACCATGGAGGTCACATACTAATTCCCATTGATTTAAACAGGGCTACCTAAATGTTAGAAAGTTCTTCAAAACATTGAAAAGCAATACATTGGAGAACTCTCTAGCATTCAAGGGGTTAAAAGCAATGGGAATTTAAATCGGAATTATCAACATCATAACATTGTCCCCCCAAGTCATTACTAATATAACGATAGGTAAAGCTATACTTCTATTATGCTGAATAAGTCCGCGTTATTGAAGAAAACCAGCTGCTTCTGCAGCCACCAGCTAACAACAGCAGAAGTTTGTTCTCTTCAATAAAGCGGACTTATTCAGCATAACAGAAGTATGGCTTTACTTATCGCTATATTAGTATTGGATTGGGGACAATGTTATGATGTTAGCCACTTAACGACCGGCCGATCGGCGCGGTGCGGTCAGTTAAAGACCATGGAGCATTTTTTTTTTTTTTTATTTCCTGTTCCGGACTCCCCGAACGGCATGCAGCCGCAGGGGGAGCCCGGAATTCCATGACTGTCATAGTACGTCATGGGTCGTTAACTCAGATCAACCCATGACGTACTATGACCGTCAAGGGTTGTTAAGGGGTTAATAGTTCCGCTTTGTCATTTTTATTTCTTCCCATGTCGTACTGTTGGCTTGCTCCAGAACAGCTCATCAACCTATTTGAAGTTTCCATGGATATACATTTTTTTACAATGAAAAGTAGTGGCTCAGACTGAGAACTTTGACCAGCCCTGCAATAGGCCCTTACAGGTTATTCATCAACCAGACAAAACAAGTTGCTTCATGCACTTTTTGGTACTTACTTCTTAGTGTTTGTTTTTCTTGGCACGACGTTCCATGCGGTACAATTTCCTTCCCAGGACAGCCCCTCCTTACTGATTTCTAATCAAAACTCTTGTAAATCCCAGCTACCTTCTAGATAAATTAGTCCTATTGTTAGTAACAGGCACCTAGCAGTGGCACTCCTTTCTCACGATATTAAATTATTAGACGCAAAACCAGAGAGTGATCAATTTACCATTGCACAGAAATTTTTAAAGTCCTTCTAATCCACAGATTGAGTGGGAATGCTGGTATTTTGGTTGCGTGTTTCAGTTTAAATGACAAATTAGAAATAACTAATTTTCCCTAACTCTTTCACATAGACCTGATCTGAGCTTATCAGTGAAAATAGTTGTATTTTGGTACCTAGACAAAAGAGCCAAAAGCTTTTCTTAAAACGTATTCAAATTACAATTATCTTTAGTTAGCAGTCGTGAACCTTGTAGCCATGTAGGTTCATTGTGTATGAACAGAACAGTTCATTGTTCATGCTCTTTAGTCTGCATGAGGCTGATGTACTAAGGAAAGTGGTTCTATTCTGGGGAAAACCAACTACACCATAGGGAATTTCTGGAATTTTTATTTATTCCCTATGGTGCAGTTGGTTTGTCCCAGATTTGCCAACTTTTTCTTACAACACCAGCCTCAATGTGTACAGCAGAAAGCGTTGGCCTCCACGGTGGTTGTGCCAGTAAAATACCACTCTAAAATGGGTGCCTGGACAAATTTCTTAGTGCTTCTCCTTCCTAACTCCAATTACTAAGCTACTGATACCAAAAGTTGTCCTCTGTGTGCTGACAGCACCAAGGAGAGGGCAGTTGGGAAGTGTATGGGCATTTTGGGGCATTTTGTTTCTCTGTGCTTGTTTAAAAACCCTTTGAGTGCCAGAGAGATATCCAACACAATCTCTCTGGCACTCAAAGGGTTAATGATATGTACTAATGAAGCACAAAGGAAAGTGCAGTAACTCTACTCCATTTTCCAGCGCATGTTATAGGGGAGGCGTTTTAGATTTACTCATGTTAAAAACTTACCTAAGGCAAAGTTTGCTCACAGGTATGCAAAATATCATTAAAGGGATAGTAATACTTAAAATGTAAAAAAATATATGTTGTAGGGTTTATCCCCCTGAGAAAAACAAGAATACTCCCACTGCTGAAAGGTGTTTCATTCAAAAGTTATTAATTTTCAAAGTTGAATTTTTTAGGTGCAATATCACAGTGGCCTGAAATTGTACAGTGGTGCTGTTGCTACACCGTCCTATGGAGATTTATGGTCCCTGGACCAGAGCTGTCCATAGGATCGTGTAGCAACAGCGCCACTGTACAATTTCAGGCCACTGTGATATTGCACCTAAAAAATTCAACTTTGAAAATTAATAACTTTTGAATGAAACACCTTTCAGCATTGGGAGTACTCTTGTTTTACTCAGGGGGATAAATTCTACAACATATTTTTTTTACATTTTAAGTATTACTATCCCTTTAATAACGTAGTACTAGGAAAGCTGTTTTTTTTTAATGTAAGTATTTCTAAAGATATTGCTTCTCCAAGCTTTGTCCATCAGCATAATGTACCACACTAACTCTTCGGCATAGCTCTCCTTGACTGTCTAATTCTCCTCCCACCTCCCTCCCAGCTGCCCCGGGGAGCACTTCCCTTCGGTGTGCTGTAAATAGCTTCTATCGATACATCAAGATCCGGTTAGCATTATACTGAGGTTGCAAGGAAGCATGAACACACTCCCTGGGCAGCTTGGAGGGAGGGAGGTGAAGAAGAGATGTACTGTGCATATTATGCATAAGTGCTCAGCACAGAACATTAAATATCTTTACAAGTACTTTACATTATAAAAAACAACAACCAGCTTTCCTATTACTACATTATTAACAAAAGCTATGGTAAAAAATTGTATAAGGTGATATATCCCCTTTAAACTTCGCTGGCTGTTTGTATGGTCATCTGAAAACAACCATACTCAGAAACACCACTATGTGCCTCAAAAAGTAAATGTGTTTTTTTGTGTTTTTATTGATTAACCCTTTAAGTGATGGTCTTACTTTGCTCACCATTCTAACTCTCAGTTGGAGTGCTTTCCTGGTAAGTACCTGGATTTCTCAACAAACAGAGGTCGCCAACACATTGTTCCATAGAGCTGTTCATCCGTTAAAACAGGCACATCAAACATGTGGCCCACTGATCTGGGGTTGTATACACTTAAATACCCTGTACTCCATGCTACCTTCTGTAGAAATTCTCTGTTGTTTTTGAGGCTTATAATATAATCTTTTGTATGTTCTCTGGGGATACCCATTCCTTCCTTGAACAGGTCCCCCCAGCAATCTTAATAGGTGTCTCAGAAGTATTGTTTTTTTGTCAGTTAATAAGACTGAGATAAGATATCAGCCGTTCTGAATAGAAGAGCAGTGGAGGGTACTTCAGGAACTTAGCTCAGTAATAGTAAGACTACTTTACTTTAATATTTATTGATTCTGTATCATCAGACATAGTGCCCTGTGATTAGAGGAAAGCTGATGTAGTACAATTGTTCAAAAACGGGGCAAGATCCAAACCTGGACATTATAGACTTGTAAGCTTGACTTCCATAGTGGGTAAGATATTAGAAAGGTTACTGCCTGACATAGTACAAAACTATTTGAAAACAATATTATTATTAGGAGCCAGCATGGTTTTATACAGAATAGATAATTTCAAACTAATTTACTTACATTTTACGAAAGGGTAAGTAGTAAATTGGACAAGGGAATTGCTGCTGGTGTAGTATACTTGGATTTTTCAAAAGTCTTTGATACAATGCCTCACAACAGGTTACTGCATAAATTAAAAGGCTTCAGCTTGACGGGTAAAATCTGTGCATGGATAGAGAACTGGCTTAATGATAGATGACAGAGAGTTGTAGTAAATGTAACCTTTTCAAGGTGGTCTAAAGTTGTAAGTGGGTTTCCACAGGATTCAGTAATGGGCCCAATGCTTTTTAATTTGTTTATTAATGATATTGACGTGGGAATTGAAAGTAATGTATCTAATGTTGCTGGTGACACTAAACTGTGTAAAGAAATACATATAGAGAAGGATGTTTTTTTCTCTGCAGAAAGATTTAGATAAATTGAGTTAATGGGTAGAAAAGTGGCAGATGAGGTTTAGTGTAGATATATAAAAGCCTATGCATTTGGACTATAGAAACAACCATGCTACATATACATGAAATCAGAAACTACTTGGGGAATCCTCATAGCGTAACATTTAGGAGTACTGATAGATGATGGACTTCACAGAATTATGCAGTGCCACTCAGCTGCTGCAAAAACAGATAGGGTATTATCATGCATAAAAATCGGGTATAGATGCACTGAATGCAAATATAATACTACTTCTATACAAATCCTAAAATACCAGTAGGGAGAGTCACTAAGCAGCGGTAAAGATGTGATAAAGAGGAGATGACTTCTCCAGTGATATCACTTCTCCAGTTCCTATGTTATTCTATGGAGCCTATTCACTAACATCTCCAAAGTTGAAGAAATCTTAGTGCATAGGCTCCATAGAATAACATAGGAATTGCAGAAGTGGTATCACTGGAGACGTCGTCTCCACTCTATCACCTTTTTATTATCGCTTAGTGAATCTCCCCTCAGTTCTTAAAAACAACATTGTTGAACTGGAAAGACCGCAGAGATGTGCAACAAAACTGATAAAGGGATTGGAGGATCTGTGTTATAATGAGAGACTAGCCAAACTGGGTTTGTATATATTAGATAAGAGACGTCTAAGGGGTGATATGATTACCATTTACAAATATATTCAAGGTCAATACAAAGAACTCTCCAAGCAACTATTTACTGAAAGAGCTGTGCATAGAACAAGAGGTCATCCATTAAGACTAGAAGAAAGGTGCTTTTGACTAAAACAAAGGCAGGTATTTTTTATAGTAAGGGAAGTTATTGAATTATTTGCCTTGGGATGCTGTCCTTCAGATACTGTAACTGCTTTCAAATAAGTATGCCTATCTAGACTGGACAATATTAAGAATTATGATAGAATCTCCTTTAAGGAAGTAGGGCACTCATTGCAAAGCTCCTCTTACTGCCCGCCTACTATATCCCAGCACCAACCGGAGATCTCTCCGTTTTCGGTTAGCAAAGCCCAATAAGTTATAGAACAGAACAGAGAAAGAAGGGCAGGGCACCCCAAGCTAGACAAGATGTGAATGGGTGGGAAGTCCTGCATCCCTCTATGGACTATGAGAAAAAGGATTTCTCAGTAAGTAAAAAAATCCCATTTTCTCTAAGTTCTAGAGGGATGCAGGGGCCATGGGGATGCACCAAACAACAGAAGAAAAGAAAACAAACTTAAGGGATAACAGCCTGCAAAACTTTGTGGCCAAATCTGGCATCCCGAGATGCAAAAACATGAAACTTATAGAACTTATCAAAAGTGTGAACAAATTACCAAGTGGCCACCTTGCAAAGCTGGGCCACAGAGGCCTGATTCTTGAATGCCCACAAAGGGCAAATTGCATGAGTCTAAACGGCAATAACCCAGAATGGAGCCAGACGGGACTTGAGCACATAAGCTTGTCTAATAGTCCATTTCAGCCACGAAGCCAGAGTCTCCTTCAAAGTCTTAGGACCCTCAGGAAGGACAAACAGAGTATCTAATTGATGAAAACATCAGGTAGAATCAACATACTGTCGGAGACAGCTAATCACATCCAATGACAGAAGAACAAGTTCCTGATTGATGTGGAAGACAGAAACCTTAGGATGAAAATCAAGAACAGTTGATGAAAAACCATGTAAGGAGATCTACAGACAGAGCAGTCAACTCACAAACTCGCCTCACTGAAGCAATAGCTGTAAGAAACACAGTCTTAAAAGTTAAGTGTCAAAGAGAAATCGAAGACAGAGGTTCAAAAGGAGACTACTGAAGCACCTCCAAAATCAGGTTCAGGTTCCACAGAGGCAAAGAAGTCCTTTACAGTGGGAGGATATGAGTCATCCCATGCAAAAAAGTCTAAACCTCAGGAATACAAGTGATCTTAGACTGGAAAAGAACAGACAAGGTGGACACCTGAACCTTAAGAGAATTGACCCAGCTTGTAAAAAATCCAAAAGAGATGGTAATTGGAAATGCAAGGGATCCAGGTCCTGATGACCACAAAAAGTTAAGTAAATTTGTCAAACTGTCATGTCCTTCGCTGCCTTTTTTCCCTGTTTTCTTGTAATTTCTTGCAAGATATTCTGTTTTTTTCTCGGTTAAGTTTCCCCACTTTGCTGTGTGAAGCTCTTGCTGAGCCTTTATCAAGCAATGGCACCTTGTATCTGTGTGCGATCAAAGTGTTCCTGTCATGACCTAGTTCAGTAGTGTCCCTGTGTTTCCTGTGATTCTAGTGTTTGACCCCGCTATCCTTCAACTCCATTTACTTCTTCTGATTTGGCTCTGTATACTGTACTTGTTTGGCCTCAGCACTGTTTCATCAACCCTGCTCCTTGTTTACTGCCTTTGCCCGACTAGTTTTGACTTTGGCTGCTCGACTATGTTTCGCATACTCTGGATGTGCACCCTGCAAAGCATTTGTCCAAGCTCCAGATGCAATATGGTAGCAACGCAAGAAGGCGGTGTTCACGCCTGAAGCAACACCTGTACAACAAACTCAGGGAAATGTGTGTTCCAGATACTCCGGATGCACAAAATAGAATTTGAGAAACTGTGGTTTCCCCACTCCTATGGAAAAGCGGAGATGAAAGGATGGGACTGAAGAGTCAAAGGAACTCTCCCAACTCCGTGGGAGTTTACGAATGTGGCAAAAATAGATAAAACAAAAAATGAACCACAGATGGCTTCCCACATCAGGGAAACTGCCTTGCCTCCCACAGAATAACACAGGAATTGGAGAAGTGATATCACTGAAGAAGTTATCTCTGCTTTATCACCTCTTTATCATGCCTTAGTGAGTCTCCCCCTGGTGCTTTTATTGGGAAAACCAGCTGCACCACATGGACCAAATTGTAATGCTCATCGATTTTAATGTATTTTTTAATGATTACAAATAATTCTAAAATGTGAAATGAGTATGTACTCTGAAAAATATATAAAAATGTGTGACTACAATGGAAAAAAAACAACATGAATTTCTTAGATTTTATTATGAAAAAAACACAAAAATCAGAGCAAATGACAAATCCAGTGGGACTTTTAGTTTTAAAGCACAAAAAATACTTTATTTGGTTAACATTTTGGTCCTTACACAGACCTTTCTCAAGACAATTAACACTATACAATTAGACTTGAATACTCTTATCCACCTGTAAAGTGCCAGAATCCACTGACATTACTGTTACTGTTGGAGGAACCCACTGCACAAGGTGATGTCACCCACTTATACCAATATAGTTAGGGAGAAAATTATTTGATCCCCTGCTGATTTTGTACATTTGCCCACTGACAAAGAATTGATCAGTCTATAATTTTAATGGTAGGTTTAATTGAACAGTTAGAGACAGAATAACAATAAAAAATCCAGAAAAACCCATTTAAAAAAAGTTATAATTTGATTTGCATTTTACTGAGTACTGTGATTTCACCTACTACCCATTACTACTCCTACAGTTTACTTACATACACAATCCTTTTCTCTTTAAGACACTGTTCACTACATTATATACGACACTTTCACCTACATCATGCTACCTCATCCGTGGCTCTGTGCACTGCTAGCCATACCTGGGAACTTCCAGTTGAGGGCTACCCGGAGGGGAGTCCTCTGTTCAGCAGGGGGTGACAAAAATTACGCTAATCTCGTCAAATAGGGGCGGGGCTTGACGCAAGTGTGTGGGGGGGTAGGGCTTAAAGGTGTCACACAGAAGGCTGGGGAAGGAGGAACACCAGGAGAAAAAGCAGATGTGGCACAGTTTCAATAGAAACTCCCCACATCCGGAGGAATCAGCCTCTGCCCTGGAGACCCGGTAAAGCTCTGTCTGAACCAGAGTCTCCGGGGCAAATCCGGAGAGTTCCCAGGTATGCTGCTAGCATACCCAATTAATCTTCTGCCCCCCCCTCCACAAGTCCTGTTACCTCCAGCTCTGCTCGCAACAGATTTGTATGCCACTCACATATTACTCATGATACAGCCCAGCATACGAATATACACGCATATACTGGATACATATTCATCATATACATGGCAAGGTTTTTTGCATGGGGAATTCCATGCTTCTTTTGCTAGTGTAACTGCTGTAGACACTTCAGTAATCTGTTATACTGCCATATACAGTCCAAAGTAGACAGAAGAACACATTTAGGCTAATGTGCAAAACAAAGCACAAAACAAAGAGCAATGTTTGCATTTGTCAATAAAACTTCAGTGTACTATTCTGTCCACTTTGGCCAGACTACAAGTCCCATCATTTCCCCCCAGCCAACGTTATGGGAGTTGTAGTCTGGCAGCAGATGGATGGCCCTTCGTTGCCCAGTGTACTATGAAATCACATAGGCATCATAATTTTGCATTAAAAATGTCTCCTGAGCCTAACCTACACTAAGTACCCTAACCTAAATACAATAACCATACCCTAACCTAAGTACCACCAAACCACCATTTTGAAGCTCACTGCTACTCTAACCTAATCTAAGGTACCCTAATCTAAATACCAACCCTGACAACTGTACCCCCAAGCTACCCTAACCTAAAGTACCCTACCCTAAGCTAATTACCCTAACCTAACTGACAATAAAGTATCCACAGCATCTGAAAAGGTGACATTGTAAATATGCCATTGTGACGCGTTTATAAGTTGCTATTTTGATGCTCACCATTTAATCTATTTAACCATTTGAGTGCCAGAGGGGTACTCAACACATTGTTTTGCAATGGGTTGTGTAGCCCTCTGGCACTCAAAGCATTAAAGGGGAACATTCACATTACAAAAACTTCTGTTCATAGGCTTTCCTTAGCACAATAAGATTAGCTTTGTTTTTTTATATTAGTTATCTACTATTAAAGTTATGAAGCCTTAAAATTGGGCATTTCCGCATTCTGTGGCACCCTGTATGTGTGGCAAAAATGCCGCAGGACGTCCCACCTCCCTCCCAATAAATGCCACCATGAATGCGCTCCCTGGGACAGCTGGGAGGGAGGTGTGAAGTCCTGCGGCGTTGTGCCACACATACAGGGTGCCGCAGAACGCAGAAGAGCCCGATTTTAAGGCTTCAATAGCGGGTAACTAAAATGAAAAAAAAAAAACAAAAAAAAAAAAACACAACGCTAATCTTGTTGTGCTAAGTAAAGCCTATGGATAGAAGTTTTTGTAATGTGCATGTTCCCCTTTAAGGATACCTTGTTGCCCTTCCCTACCATACAGACACATTCTGTCTTAGCGCTATATTAGCACCCCACTCACTGACACTACTCTGCAATGCATTGCCCAAGATTTAAGTGTTAATGAGTGAGGGAAGTAATGTAGGGCTGACAGGAAGTTCCTGTAATGAATGCCTTAATTAACATGGCATATAAATCAAAATAACTAGTTTTCTAAATAAAAATAATTAATACAACATACAGGTGATTTTAAAAAGTGCTTTCAAACCAGCAAAGTTGTTTTTAAGGGATAAAATCCCATTAAATGGTTAATGTCATCAAATAACAAAGGTTGTGTTTATTTTAGCTTCCTCTTATTCTCAAGAGTTCCACTGAATTAATAATTAGCTACTACACGCTTGCAACATAATGTCATTTAGGTCATATAAACATAAAACACACAGATATCCCATTATCAGTATTGTTTTATTTAACCCTTTGAGTGCCAGAGGGGTACGCAACGCAATGTGTTGAGTACCCCTCTGACACCGAAAGGATTAATGGCTCTTTCACAGGCCACAGAGCTGCAGCAGACCCCAGCTATTGTTCTTTCATTTACCCTTCACCACTGATCCAGACGCAGGATGAGAGTATCTGATGGCTATCCCACATGAGACCCAACTGGCATCTACTTGGGTTGCCATTCATTTGAAGCTGGGATGAACATCTCAACTTCTCACAAGGGTACTGTGCTTTTCTGTCCCTTTAAAGGGATAGTATTGTCACATTTTAATAAAAAGGAATCTTGTAGATATTAAAAAACATAAGTAAATGACCCCAGTCCTATCTCTCAAACCTTTATGGTAGAGCAGCAGACAAACCATGCACACTTTGTAGACTGTACCAGTGAAGTAATTCTTTTTATGTCTGTTACTCTCGGCTCTGGTAAAGAGCCTCCGATGGTCCCGGGAGCAGATTCCCCTGCAGTCAGCTAGAGCGCTGATGTCAGGGAAAGGGGAGGGACGGGGGAACTTTCGCTGAGATTATCTCTCAAACCATAAAGGTTTGAGAGACAGGACAGGGGTCATTTACTAGTTATTTTAATAGCTACAAGAATCCGTTTTATTAAAATGTGACAATACTATCCCTTTAAAGGGATAGTGATATTTGTAACAAAGTGCAGCTCCAAATCTTCTTTATATTATTTGTCCCATTTAGCACTGTATTTCAATACTATCAGGCATGTAGTTCATCTGCAATTGAATCAGAAAGGATCCTCCTCCTGCCCCTTTTGGCCGTCTCCCATCATTTGTGGAATCCGCTCCTGGTACCTTAAAGATCGCAGCGAGGGACAATCTTCATGCAGTAAGTATGAGGAAAACCCTGCTCCCTTGATGAAATAGGGCAGGATTTTCCTTATGCTAACTGAAGATTGTCCCTCGCTGCCCTCCATCCAGACCGGCTTGGAGAGGCAGGGTGACGCAGTGGAAAGGGGCAGGAGGAGGATCCTTTCTAATTCAAATGCAGTTGAATTACAAGCCTGATAGTATTGAAATGCAGCGCTATACAAATAGTATAAGGAAGACTCGGAGCTACACTTTGTTAGAAGTATTACTATCCCTTTAAGTCAAGACTGTACTGTTCCTGCATCAAATAAATAATTTTCACTGGGAGTTTACAATATTTATAAGTATATTAAAATGTTTCATTTACCACTATGTAAGCAGAGGACCAACTGTTCCTCTCTATTGTTGTTTTATTTCTGCATTTATTTTTCATTACATCACTGTAGCAATCTCATGGAGCATAATTACTTTTTTTTATTTCCAAGCAACATTTTGTTGCCTAATATATTGCAGTTGTTCCTGCTTGTTTGGATAGTCATATTGGCACTTATCCCAGGATCACTCCCAAACCAATTAGAAGCTGCAATTTCATCAGAAAACAACACCACTGCCTCTTACTTGGCATTTTCTGTTCTGATCTTGAATTTCAGTCTAATTTTACAGTGTTTAAAAATGTAAATGTCTCAGGAACCAGGAATTCCCAATAACTCAAGAGGACAAAAACTCAACAGTCAAATGAATGTCAAAATGAAATTGTATGTTAGCAACCAGGGTCCTTTAACCCTTTGAGTGCCAGAGTGGTATGCAAAGCATTGCAAAGCAATGCGTTGCGCACCCCTCTGACACTCAAAGGGTTAAAGTAGTGTTGTCGCTTGCTAGTCTCATTAAACCAATATATTTAAACTTCCTTTACCTTGTGCTTTATGTTAGTTGTTAGGGATGGTAATGGTTCACAATAAAAGAAGCTCATATTAATCTTTATAGTATTTGGGCCATGGAGAGTGCTATTTTAATACTGTCAGAGTTGTAGTTCAAGAGTAATTGAATGATAAAGTATCCCCCTCCCACCCCTTTTACTGATGTAACATTGCTCATCTCAGAGCAGCAAGACTGTCCGGATGGATTGCAGAGAGGGACAATTTTCAGTGAGCATGAGGGAAAACCTGAAAAACCTGTCAAGGGGGTAGGATTTTCCTTATGCTCACAGTAAGAAGATTGTCCCTTGCTGTGAGCTGTCCTGACAAGAGACCAGAATCCACATCTGAGGAGTGGGAGCTTACACTAGATAAAAAGGGCGGGAGGCAGATACTTTATCATTCAATTACTTTTGAATTACAACTCTGACAGTATTGAAATAACTCACTCAATGACCAAATAATATAAATATTAATTGGAGCTGCTTTTTTGTGAAACATTACTATCCTAACCTCAGCAGAGCTGAACCATCTGATCTATGTAGCACACTCTGCTTAATTAAACAAAGAACTGGCACCTTGTAACAAATCACCTGTTTGTTAGCTATTTTTTATTTAATACAATACTTTGAGATATTTAGCTCTAATTATTCGTCAATTTATACAAAATGGAACCGTTTTGTCAGGCATGCCAGTCGTGCTAACATTACACACTGCTTCATACCCCAACAGCTACTTCCTGCTGACCAGTACTGTCTAATTTGCATAAACTGTCAAATAAATAAAGCTAAATACCTCATAAATTATTTTTTCAAACATAAAATGGTTACCATAAACAGAAGTGAGGTTGAAACTCTTTCAAAAACATCTATTTGTTACAAAGCGACAGTTCCATTTAATTATGCACTTGTCCAGGAAGATACTCGTACTTCTGAAGCTTCCAGAACATACCGGATTCTACCAAATGGGCTGGATAAATTCATGGAGAGGAATAATCAAGCAAGTCCTGTCAAGATGGATACTCCCACTGGGGCAAGAATTTGAGAAGGTAACATCATCTCAACCCTTTGAGTGTGGAGGAGTGTGTATTGCTTTGCTTTATAATGCACTGCACACTTGTGGTATTCAACAGGTTAAAAGAACCCAAACACCTGGAAATGAAATTGGTTGATATAACTTTAAACATCATATACTTACAGCTAGCACTTAATTATTCATGTTACATCCCTAAAATATATCCCTAAATGTGATTTTATAACATGCATAAACTGTTATAGTCAGAAAGCACTTATTTAATTTTGTTTTTGCTGTTGTGTGTTAACATAATTTAATTTATTGGGATTAGTACCCACTGCTCTTCTATTCAGAAATAATATCTTACCTTGTCCCATTTACAGCCAATAAAGGCAATCATATCAGAGATTGCTGTTTACTGGGAGCTCAAAAAAAGATGGAATGGCTGTTCCCATAGAGCATATGTAAGATTTTAAGCCTTGGAAACAATCTGAGAGGTTTTACAGATAATGATAATTTGTGATTTTTATATCGCTTTTCTCCCTGTGAGACGCAAAGAGCTTTACAAATATACAAACAGATATAAAAATTAACCCCATCCCTCCCGCGGACGTACATGTACGTCCTTACCGGATGTCCCAGGAGGACAGAGGACATACATGTACGTCCCAGAAGCCGTTCGCTAGAATGGCAAAAAGAAAAACAAAAAACCCACCCCCAAGTGCCGGCCGTATGCCGGCCACGTGCGCACGTGGTCGGTCACTAAAGGGTTAAAGCGGAACTTTCAGATAATAGCCAGTTGCCATGCATTCATTAAATACATGGCGACTAGCTTGAAAATATATGTCTTACCAAAAAAAATAAATAAATACTTGTGTGTAAAGGAAACCGTCCCGTTTCAGGACTGACAGGCAGGTTAGTGGTGTCTGTGAGCCTGCGCCGTCAGTCCCTTCTGGTGACAATATGGTGCAAAGCAGTCTACTCTATGGAGACCGGGACTGACGCCGCATGAGCACAGACAAGATGTCTAAGCTCTAGCCTCAGTTCCGGTCTCCAAATGGGACGGATTCCAATAGACACAAGTATTTTTTTTTTTGGTAAGACATACATTTTCAAGCTAGTCGCCATGCATTTAATGAATGCATGGCGACTTGCTATTATCTGAAAGTTCCGCTTTAAGAGTTCCTTATGATCAGGTCAGCAGGCCAATTTTAAAATAAGTTCGCCATTTAATTGGAAGCCAATGCAGCAAGTGGAGAACAGGTGTTATGTGACATGAGCGAGTTTGATTGCTCAATAGTCTGGCTGCTGCATTTTGTACTGTCTGTAGGCAATGCAGTTCTTTTCCTGGGAGGCCCAAGTAAAGTGCATTACAGTAATCTAGATGAGAGATACTGATTACCAAACCCCCTACACTCTGATGGCGAACTGGAATATTTCTCTGAAAACGTAATCGTGAGGGGTTTCCCAGCAGGGAAAGTCACATAAGTGCTAGGACTTAGATGAGAAACTGGAGTTGCTGACTCAGTGGAAAGTGAACCCACAGCAGTGGAGCACAGCAAGTCCAAAACAGCATCAAGCTCATTGTCCATGGTGACCAGCTGTGATGCATGAGCAGACAGTGCCTATTCTTTTGATCCTGCTGGGACAAAAGTCGATAAAGATCTGCATGGTCCATATGAATGGCCCAATTTTCCTGTAATGGTACTTTCAAAGAGGCTGGGGATTGAGGCTAGAGAGCTTGGCTCCTAGCAAAGCTCAGGTGGACCCTTGCTGGACCTGTAGAATTGAGGAAGTTGGAAATAGGCAACGGTGATTCTCTAAGAGTGAGAATGATGTGGAGGATGTTTGACTCTGAAGCAAGGAAGGAAAGAGGTTGTCGAGATCTGCCACTTGATGCTCTGCTGACAGACACTATACTCTGAGTAGGAGGCCTAGGTAAAAAGTGTCGATGATCAATACCCAGTGCTCTCCTGTCGGTGGCTGAATGCTGGGTTGGTGGTGTGGACACAAAGTGTTGATGTTCGACACGGTGCTCTACTGTCACAGTGGATGCTGAGTTAGTGGCGTGAACGCAAAGTGTCGTTGTTCTACACATTGTGCTCTGTAGCAAACACTGGGGTGCCTTTGATCAATCCACTGAAGAAGCCTCAAAGGATGGAGGCCATGGAGATCCATCAGAAAGTAGCAGGCTGTAGCAACAAGCACTGGTGGAGATTAATCTGACTGCGGATATACTGGTGAAAACTAGGCTGTGTCAGAGATCAATCCATCAGCTGAGCAGGGATGAAGCAGGAGCCAATATGGGTAGCTACACAAGAAGAGCTAGGACCGCCAAGATATCAATCCAACAGGCCATCGAAAAGCAGAAGCAAGGCCCTGTCAGATATTGATCCACCAAATGCATGGAAGCCTCTCAGAATGGCAGCTACCTCATGGCAGAAAAGGACAATGTCAAGTTGAGCTCGAGTCTAATCCGATACATGGAAATATAGTGTAGAATCAGCGAGCTGAAGACAAAGTTGGAGAGATGGGCCGGGTCACAATGGGATATCAGAAGAAAGAAAAAGGAACAGATGAAGTCAGAGGTCAGAAATTAGCCAAGGTCAAAACCATATCAGGGACATATGCAGAATAGATTCACAATTAGGAAAACAGAGAAAGCTTGAAGATTGGGCACAGGAGGCTAGAATTAAAGGCCAGGTACCAATCCTGAATCAAGGGTCAGAAACATCACTTGAGGATATCGGACAGAGTGACAGCCACTGACAGACGATCGTGGTTCAATTCCCATATCAGCTCCTTTGGACGTTAGGAAAGTCACAATCTCCTTGTGCTCCAGGAACCCAAAATCAGATTGGGAACTCTGCAGGACAGGGAGATACTGTACCTGAATATTATATGAACATTTCTGTATTCTAATTGACAGCACTACATGAGAATAAAAATATATTATCACCAGTAACTTATACAGATGTTAAGGCACTTCCCTGGAACTATGAATTAGCATACCTGTTTCTCCTTTGACTATGATTCCCACTGAACTTTTGTTCTTCATCCAAGTCAGTCTGGTTTTTGACATGGAATTTGAAGTTGCTATTTTAAGGATTTTATGATAATAGTCTTTTCCACATTTTCTGACAGAACATGAAGAGCATGTTAGCTCCTGGATGTTAGAAGTGTTAGTTGGTGTCCAGGAAACAGCATTTATTTGCCTCTATGGGTACTCTCCAATAATGCACTGAAAATAACAAACTCTTCAGGAGCAAAAAGTCCTAGCCTTCTTTGAATGGATCACAAAAAAAAAAAAAAAAAAATCAAAAAAGCAGATGATTGGCCAGGGGGAAGGGTAAAATAGCCTGAGGATAAGGAGATCAGCTCGTAAAATATTTGACGCAAACACATTATAATATATATATATATATATATATATATATATATATATATATATATATATATATATATAAAATAATAAGCCTCATTGCATAATGTATGGTACCTCAAACACAGAACATAATTTATGTCTCCTCGGAAAACAAACACACATTGAACAGAATGCCTCATTACATAATTTATGTCTCATTAGGAGACAGAAATCCCATTGGGTGATTCAATGGGGACATTACTGCTCCCATTGGGTGATTCAATGGGGGCATGTTTATCATACAGGGAGTTGGCCAACCCCCTTCAGCCCGCCCACCACTATCCAACTGACAACAAAAAAAATTATAGTTGCCACTCGCTCCTGAAGTAGGGGATATCAATAACTTCTCCCAGTCCACACACACTCTCCCGCAGGATCATGACCCCACAAACACACTGTTTCACCTCCCACAGATAATTGTAACCCTCCATACACTCTGTTTCAGTACGAGGGTGTAATGTTTTCATAAAATACAAACTCAGGGATAAACTTAATAGCAACTATTTTATTTAACCCTTTCAGTGCCAGAGGGGTACGGAAAGCATTGCTTTGCAATGCGTTGCGTACCCCTCTGGCACTCAAAGAGTTAACTCTTTTCATCTCTTCAGTCAGCTCACTAACTGTCTGTTTTCAACTGTCACTCCTCCACTTCCTGCTTCCCGCCCTTTCTCCTTAAAGGGAGAGAGATGCTTTGCTGTATGTTACAGAGGGCAAGCCTCAAACACCACTTTCTATTTGTTCCCTCAGCATATTACTATATTGCCTCAACTGAAAAGCCACTGTGTGTTATATTGCTATGTTACCTCAGCTTAAGTAAGGAGTTACTGTTCCCATTGGGTGATTCAATGGAGGAGTGATTTAAATCATTCAGGGAGTTGGCCTGCCCCCACTATCCAGCCCGCCCACCACTATCCAAGTGACTGAAAAAACAAAATGGATGCCACTCGCTCCTACACCACAGACTCACACACAAAGAAGCCACACACACACACACACACACACACACACACACAGAGTCCCCAGGGGTCCCTCCATCAACCTGAGGCACACAATGAGCTGATCCAACAAAGAGAGGGCGGGATTGGCTCCAGTGTACTCTCATTTCTGGTATCCGCAACACAACAATGCTTTCGCTCCTGGTGCACAATGTGCTTTTGCTGCAGGAAGCCCAGCTGCTTCATGTAGCTAGGAGGCAGGGAGGCCCAGTACCAAATCCTTCATGTTCTCCCTTCATGAAGCACAACACTCCACCCCGCAACAGCCCGGTCACGCGGCCCTTCAAGGAGCTCTCTACAAGGGGCAGCTTGATGCAGCTATTACCCGTGACTGAGGGGCTGGAGACAGACCATGCTGGGGCCACGCTGTAGTACACACTCTTACACACAAGCTTCTTCACCGCCGCTTTCTGCCCGCTGTCACACACCTGCACTGTGTAAGTACCCTGGCACAAAAAATATACATGCCACACTATAGCTGCTCCAACCACACACACCATCCCTCCTCAGTTCCCGCTCTCGGTGCCTGGGCTGCATCTCTAGTAACGCTCTTGGCCGAGGCCTGGGGCTGGAGGTGTCTTCCCGGCCAGGAAGCCGGGCCGGCAGTTGTCTGGCAGCCTCTGAGTGTGCATGTACAGAGTCCACTTCAGGGACTGTGGACTCCATGACTCTCGCTACATACTGGAACAGCTGGTTAACCCTTTCAGTGCCAGAGGATTAAGCAACACAATGAGCAACGCCCTCTGGCACTTACAGGACCGTAATAATATCTGTATGTGTGTGTACGCATGTATGTACGTGTGTATGTATGATCAATGTCTGTATATGTCACTGTATCTGTGTGTGTCTATGTATGTGTGCAATATGATTATTTCTGCTTCATGCAGTACACAAAAAAAACATCATCAGCCAATACAGGTAAATGAAATGTACAATACAAACAAACACAAAAAATTCTTACAAAATACCTTCAACATGCCACCTACAACATTTCAAACAAAAAATGCTACATAACACACACCCTACTACAATGACGGCCAACGCCGTCACATATTGCTAGTATGTATATCCTCTGGTCTGGCAATGAGAAGAGTAATGCATTGCGGGGGAAGAATCCTCAAAATTGACGACTCCATCTATTGAAAAGGGTATATGCTTATTCCTCAAATTCTAACAGCAGCGAGGAATGCTTTGAAGGCAAAGCATTCCTTCAGAGACTTTCATCTGCTAACACACATCCGCTATCATCTACTAGAGCAGAAAATGCTTTGCCTAAAGCATGCAGAGTTTAGTATTCCACCAAATACCTGCTTGATCACTAATCCCTCCCTGCCGTCCTCACCAACCTTCCACAGTGAAGCCACAGTGTGAGTCCTCTGCTCCCTCCTGTGCTATCTTGCCCCCTCCTTGTGTCATCTCCTTATCTCTCCCTGTGCCAGCTTCCCCCCCACAGTGTCTCCTGCTCCATCCCCGTGCCACCTCTCCCCTCCCAATACCATCTCCTCTTTCCCCTCCCAGTGTCATCTTCTCCATCCCCTCCCAGTGTCGTCTCATCCATCCCTATTACATGTGCTCCCTTTCAGTGGTATCTCCTTCCTCCCTTCATCGTCTCCCCCTCCCTGTGTGAATTCTCCATTTCAGTGCTATATCCACTCTACCCACGTCATCTTCTCCATCCCCCTCCTCCCCACATAATTGTCTCCCTCCCCTCCCCACAACATCTGCTCCCTGCTGTGGTACCCTCTCACAAGCTCTCAGACAGTGTGTGTGTGTATTTTGTGCCTATCAGTGGACAATGCTGGGGAAGCACTGTAGTTAAGGGGCTACCACTGGGACAAGACTCACTGCCAGACACTGTTTGTGGTTCTATGAACACAAGTGAGACTAGTCTCAGTGTCAGACATTGAATGTGTGGTTCTTTGGTTACCACTGGGACATGGCTGAATGGCAATGTAAATGGGGTCCTGGGGGTTGCCAGTGGAACAAGTCTGGCGGTCATACAATGTTTGTGTGCTTTTATGATTACCAGCAGTAGGACAAGGTTGGAGTCAGCTGAGGAAGAAGACAGTTTATGAGTGATTCTGAACCTACTAATAAACAGTTGAGCAGTGAAGTATTGAATGAGGCTGAGGAAGCAGATAGTGTATGTGTAGTTTTGGGTTTATCAATGGGCAATTTAAATCAAGCGTAAGGGAGCAAAACAACTGCAGTATAGGAGAGAGTTATAACTTACCAACATTTTCCATTGATTTACAGAGATAATAAAGTCAGCATATTAAATTAAGATTGATTATTCATTATATTTTTATAACTATCAGTAACTTGACATATGTCCATGTAATAGTCATATACAGTCTCCTCAGATCTGAAAGCCGGTCGCTTGAGGAGACAGATTGCAACGATGTACAACATTTTGTCTGTCAGTAAAAGTAAAATGTTATGGACATTTACAAAGGTAACGTTCGTTATAAAAAAAAGTATAATGGATAATCGATCTTAACTTCATATGCTGACATTACTATCTCATTAAATTAATGGCACTTTTCGGTAAGTTATCTCTCTCTCCTATGCTGCAAGTGCTTTGCTCCAGAATTAAACCACGTTTCCTCAGTAGATCAGACTCAGTGTGTCACATTGTGTGTGCGAGTATGTAATTTAGGGGAAAGACTGTATCGTTTTGCTAGTATATATTTACAAATAAACAGTCTTTATTAATTATAAGAAGCTTTTAACCTTTAGAATTCTAGGGAGGTCTGCAAAACGTCGGTAAGCAATGTGTATGACCTCCATTAAACAAGGTGCTAAAAGCCTCATGTAAATCATCACGATTCTGGATAATGCATATCCCTTCTAGATTGTGTAATTTGTCATAGAATTGCACCACTTTCGTGGTACATCAGCCTCACTGCCTGCGTTCGTGATTACTCATATTCTTCAGTTCCTCCGTTATTTGCAGAACAAATTCAACAGAACTCCGTCTTCTTTTGCTGAAAAAATGTGCTAAATACTTGTTTTATAAAGAACAATATCTGAAAGTGTACTGTACATGCGAAATAAATACAGTTTACAGCTATGAAAACATTATAACAAACATGGACCAGCTAAGACAACCCTTAGAGCTGCCACCATCGACGCATGCGCACACACATCCTGAACTCAGACCAGAGAAACAGAGCTGAATCACTCGCTCTTTCTAAATCGCTGCTCGTTAGCTCTGGTCTGGAATCTGATTGCCCTGTTTTGAATTGGCACCTTGGTGAGCAGGGGTTACGTATCAGCCGGTGGGATCGGTTACATCGGCCACAGCTGGTTCTTGAAGAAGTTCCTTCAATACGATAAACGCGAATTAAAGGTGCGTGATGGGTGTGTATTGAGGGGTCGGGGCCGGTAACTGTACGAGGAGGGTGAGAGCAGTATGCATGGTGCTGCACTTTTGGTGTGTAATTATTGCTGTGTAAATAATCACACGTATATCGAGCTACTTTGGGAGAAGGGTGGACAATCAGTGGCTCTCCAGCTGGCGAACTGCGACTCCCATCGTTTTTAGCTGGCTGAATTGGAAAGGGGGATTTTATGTTTCAGCCACTAGTTGCACAAACCTTTTAGGAGTGCTCTCTGGCCCCTTCCACATAAGACACGTTCTTGCTTTTCACTTCCCTGAATGGTGATCACACTCGTGGGGATAGGGTGGTAGCTGATACGATCTACACATACAGACTGGAATATTGTATTCTAAGTGTTAACCTACATGGAAAAGCAGACTTTCATTGAAATTACAGAAATTTACATGTATATATTAATTTTAAATGTAATGGTATTTATCGCCCAGTAAACCCGTCTATATAAAATCCGTTATTGGTTTTGTGCTTGTCAGTATTATATGTCTATATAGTTATTGTACTTTGCCCTACTACTGTTTGACTTTCTTGTCCGTAAAGGACTAAGTAATGTAA
Organism: Rhinophrynus dorsalis; assembly: GCA_037306005.1. Lineage (NCBI taxonomy): Eukaryota > Metazoa > Chordata > Amphibia > Anura > Rhinophrynidae > Rhinophrynus > Rhinophrynus dorsalis. The sequence goes on along the minus strand of CM074720.1, from coordinate 71,559,921 downwards.
GTGTTTAACTCTTCCTTTGTTATTGGATTTAATTCATTTTGGATCGTCTTGGTGAATGTAGTAATGATAGATGCTAATTTTTGTTACACTGACGTGGTACTTTGAGTTAGCTCTGCCTCCTTGTCTGCCTAATGCATTGTACATATCAGGAGCATTTTTTTCTTGGTAGTTTGTTTTTCTCCCCAGGATTTTTAATATCTTTCAATTTGGCTTGCACATATAGGGGAAAAAACTACCATAATTGCTGGATAAATTATGGTTAACACAGTATTTTGAGTTATACAATATAGTTTTCATTCTAAACCATGAGTAGTGAGTTTCTACAAAGTAGATATGCATTAGAATTGTATGCATATTGTATCCAGAACCAGACTTACCACTTTGCTTGGCAAAATAGTATGAGTAAGGATGAATGGTCATCTGTCTCGAGAATAACATTTCTGTAATACGATTTGGTGAAGCCCTACATGTGTAGACAAACAACACTGAATTATGTAGTTGTATGTCCAATGGACTGTCTATAATTTTGCCATATCTGTAGATGTGATGGTAAAATGGTCGATTTTATTATATATAGAAGCTCATTATGTACAGACAAAATCTGTTAATGCGTGACATTGTGTAATATAGCTTTGCCATAATGGGAGGATTACACTTGTTTGGCCCTGGCTCTGATTAGGGGAGCTTTTTGTACACAGAAAATGAAACTGGTTGTGTAACACTATTATTTCAACTTAAAAAAAATGGCTAACAGAACATATATGTACATTTAAAATGTATTTAATAACCTGAGTTGTTACATGGTGATAGTTTGTTTTAAGCAGTGTTTGAAAAATCACTAGAGCCTGGAAGACTGGGCAATTTTATTTATGGTTCCTAAGGTTTGTGGCTTATTTTATACATTTCTACATAAATTGACCCATTCACTGGATCCTAAAACTCCTAGTTGGCTCGTAACAAATCTTAAGCTCCTCAGTTTCAATACATGTGTTTATACCTACCATTAGGGATCAGAGAGTGACAGTCACTGCTTTTAAAGAAATCCTGACCTCTGCATAGTAGAGCAGATAAAAAGTGAAACAAAATCTCTAACTTAGTTTTATTAACCGTGTGAGCGTCAGAGGGATATTAAACGCATTGTGAAACAATGCCTTGGGCACCCCTCTGGCATTCAAAGGGTTAAACAATTATAACATGCATTTCTCAATTTGCCAAATAATTATGTAAAACACCTTACTGATTATTATAAAGTATAGTCATTTGCCAAAGCAAACTGTGCAGTGTTCTCTGCCCCAGCAACTGGCAGATCTCCAGCTCAACCCAAGAGTGTAACTTTGAACGTTAAGCTGTAGAGTTGTATAGTTTACTTAGCCTTACTTGTGACAGTCTTGCTAAACAGATAGTGATCCAGGCACGCTGCTGGCTAGTGCTCTAATACTGTAGTACTAGTGAGCTGTAGTATAGAGCAGTGGTTCTCAGCCCATGCCCTCAGTGGCCACTAACAGGCCAGGATTTGAGGATTTCCTTGTTAGAGCGCAGGAGAGTTAATCAATTTGAATGAACCTCTGATCAACACACCTGTGTTCTAGCAGGGAAATTCCTAAGTCCTGGCCTGTTAGTGGCCACTGAGGTCATGGGTTGAGAACCACTGGTATAGAGTAGGGCTAGGCAATCTTTTGAACAACCAAGTGGTCCCATAAGCCCATAATCCCCCTAACAGCAGTTAATCTGGGGGGTAGTAGTTATAATCTCCAAACAGGTGGGAGGCAAAAAATGACTAGCCATTGTATACAATATGAGACTGAAGACACAGAAGTTTCACATATCAAACGCTGTTGTTTTGTGAGAACTTGTATACACCAATGACAATTTTGTACAGTTATTTAGCAGGTGCATTAACGGCTAAAGCGGAACGAACAGCTTATGACAATTTAGGTTCATATCACCTATATGTTGTAAGGCATTTTTATTTAAAATAGTTTACAACATACTCGGGACTTTTAACCCTTTGGTGTATCCTTCTGTCACTCAAAAAGTTAATTTTCCATTTGTATTACTTGGACATCTCTGGCTGGCACGTGCTATATACTAACCTTCCTCTAATGAGATCATTAGTTAGGAGTCAGAAGGGGGCATGTGCACATTTTTATATACAATAACATTTAAAGGGATAGTAATGTTTCAAAATAAAAGCAACTCCAATTAACCTTCATAGTATTTGGGCCATGGAGAGCGTTATTTCAGTACTGTCCAAGTTGTAGTTCAAGAGTAATTGAAAGATAAAGTATCCCCCTCCTACCCCTTTTACTGATACAACACTGCTCACCTCAGAGCAGCAAGACTGTCCGGATGGATCGCAGAGAGGGACAATCTTCATTTAACATAAGGGAAAAACCTGTCAATGGGGGCAGGGTTTTCATTGTTCTCACAGTAAGAAGATTGTCCCTTGTTTTGAGCTGTCTGGTCTGTGGACCAGATTCCACATCTGAGGGGAGGTGGCTTACACTAGGTAAAAGGGACGGGAGAGAGATACTTTATCATTTAGTTACTCTTGAACTGCAACTCTGACAGTATTGAAATAACACTCTCCATGGCCCAAATACTATGAAGATTACTTGGAGCTGCTGGTTTTGTGAAAAATTACTATCCCTTTAATACCCTGGAGTAAAAATTGTAGGATCCTTGTATTTAGGTAAAATTAAAAGCAACAGTATAGTAATTTTTGTAGCCTAACAATCTTCCGCTTGACACAGATGATTTCATGTGTAAAATACAGTTCTAACCCGCCTTTGCTTGTCTATCAACATTTTGACATTTTAAGTTGACACGGTCTTACTGTGTTTGCTTGCTGTATTGTCACTGAGCACATCTTGTCATCACTTTAAGTATTTGCATAGAGCAGTCGTCACTCAGATGTGCAAAAATCCCTGGAGCCTGAGAATACGGGCCACTAAAATGTTTCTTTTGGCTCTTCGACTTTGAGGATATTTTATAAACATCTGTATACATACATGAACCTCTTCAGTCGCTCTTATGTCAGAGGGGTATGCAGTGCATTGCAAGGCAATTTATTTTGCATCCTTATGGCACAAAAATGGATAAAACTCCTAGCTGGCTCAAAAAAAAAAAAATTTTATTATTTTTCCGTTTATATACTTGCTGTCACTCCTGTCCTTCATCAGTGGGTATAGAGGTTTATGGAGGTATAGGGTGTCTGCATTTCAGTGGGGAATTGTACCTATAGAAATCAGTGAGACTGATGCACTGTGGAAGTGATGTAATTCATGGGCCAACCAAGTGTACCATAGAGAGCAAAACAAAATAGTTTACTTCAATTTGGGTTTTAAAGCGGAACTACCACCTTTAAACAACTTTAGCTTAAATAACTCCCTATCTGGCGACTAGCTGCTTAGTAGCGCTAGTCGCCAGAATTATTACCTTGTTTAATAGATTTATCAATTCTTCCGGGGCTGACAGGCAGGACGGATCGCAGGCATCTTGCCATAATGACGCCTGCTCTGTCAGTCCCAGCCGGCTCTAGGAGGAGTTGCTAGGAGCCGTTCAGCTCCGGAAGGGACTGACAGAGCAGACGTGCGGATGTCTTTATGACAAGATGTCTGCGATCCGTCCTGCCTCTCAGCCTGGGAAGAATTGATAAATCTATTAAACAAGGTAATAATTCTGGCGACTAGCGCTACTAAGCAGCTAGTTGCCAGATGGGGAGTTATTGAAGCTGAAGTTGTTTAAAGGTAGTAGTTCCGCTTTAACCTCTAGAATTCTATAGACTGGGCTGGATTTACATCCTAGGCAATTCACTGTAGGTGCCCTTGGCTCCACCCATGGAAATTCTCCAATTAAGGTTAAGTTGAGAGTGGAGTACCTCAGGGTTCAGTACTTGGGTCACTGCTTTTTAACATGTTTGTAAATGAACTGGAAATAGATACAGAAAGCAAATTTATTTATTTTTTATTTGCAGATGACACTAAATTATGCTGGGTAATACAGTCAAAACTGAATGTTTGTTGTCTACAGAGGGATTTACATAAATTTACAGATTTGGGCAAACAAATGGAATATGAAATTTTATTGTGGGAAAGTATATAGTCATGCATTTGGGGGAAAAAAACCCTACTGCTACTTATGAACTAAATGGTGAGAAAAGCAAACAAATTCCTGTCTTGTATAAAAAGGGGGTATTGAAGTAAGCGGGGAATCATTGGTAAGATCTCACATTGAATATACAGTGCAGTTTTAGGCACCATTTCTAAAAAAGGATAATCTATAACTGGAGAGAGTACAGTGAAGAGCAACAAAAGTAATTAAGGGAATGGAGGACTTGATGTATGAGGAACGTCTAGACAAACTTGATTTAAAGGGATTGTAAAGTCCTGAAAAAAGTATAGCCCAAATGATAGGTACAATAAAAAAAAAAATACATAATGCCCTAATTCCTGTCTCTCAAACCTTTTATGGTTTGAGAGATGTAAGAAAATAAAGTCCTCCGTCCCTCCCCCTTCTCATGCGTCAGCTGTATAGCTGACAGCATGAGATCTTGCTTCTGGGATCAAACTGCGGCTCTTCAGGAGCGCCGTCATCGAGATATCTAACTATAAATACTTTATCCGAATGGTCTACAACGTGTTCCTGGTTTGCAAGCACACGTTGTAGACCATTCTGATGAAGTATTTATAGTTAGATATCTCGATGTCAGCGCTCCTGAAGAGCCGCGTCTGGTCGTGTGACCAGATTCTGCCTCTGACAGCTTTACAGCTCGTAAGACAGGGGAGGGAGCGGAGGACTTTATTTTCTTATATCTCTCAAACCATAACGGTATGAGAGATAGGAATTAGGGCATTACATATTTTTCTATTGTACCTATCATTTGGGCTGTACTTTTTGGGGGACTTTACTATCCCTTTAACTACTCTAGAGAAAAGATAACTTTTCATTCCAAGAATTGATCAAATAACCGGGGACACCCTTTGAGTGCCACACTCAAGGATTTAGGATTAGAGGAAATGAGTTTTCAAAAAAACATTTTTTTACAGTAACATCTGTTAAATTTTGGGAATTGTTTGCCCATGGATGTGGTAATGACAGAAATAATGGATGCATTTAACCCTTTGAGTGCCAGAGGGGTATGCAACACATTGCATAATTGCATACCGGTCTAGCACTCAAAGGGCTAAGAGCAGATTAGATGCGGAGGGAACATACAGGGTTATACTGTGTATTTAGTAGGTAAAACAAAACAGGAAGTTCCAGTAAATAGACTAATACTCATTTTGTTGGCAGGAGGGTTTATATAGTTCTGATTTTTCTGGATTATGAGGCAAAGGCTGAACTTGATGGACTTTTGTCTTGTTTTGACTTAATTTACTATGTTATTTTGAAATACATTGGAGACCTGTATCGCATTCAGTGGGTTCAAAGGCTCATATAAATGAAAGGGAAATCTGGTAAATATTTGTCACCTATGATGCAGCTGGTTCACTTCAGTTGTTCTTAGTACACCAGCCTTAGTGTCTTTTAAAGGGGAACTTTCACCCCGCAATAACTAAATCTCCACTTACTGCTCACCTGGCGACTAGCTAGTTAGTAGCGCTAGTCGCCAGAAATCTTACCCGGTTCTCAAGATTTCGGCGTTTTACAGGAGCAGGAAGCACGGACGTCTCTTCACAGTGACGTCCGTGCGCCTGCGCTGTCAGTCCCTTGTCAGTCCCTTGTGCACCGTACGGTGCACAAGGGACTGACAGCGCAGGCGCACGGACGTCACTGTGAAGAGACGTCCGTGCTTCCTGCTCCTGTAAAACGCCGAAATCTTGAGAACCGGGTAAGATTTCTGGCGACTAGCGCTACTAAGCAGCTGGTCGCCAGGTGAGCAGTAAGTGGAGATTTAGTTATTGCGGGGTGAAAGTTCCCCTTTAATTTGTTGAACAGGAGGACTTGCCTAGATGATGTCCTTAATACAGAAATCACGGATATATCTAGATACCTTTTTTATTTTTTTGTATGAAACCTAATAACCCATAGCTGTTCAATTTTTAGTACATAAGCACAAAGAAAAGAAGAGCAATTCTGGAGCGAACTAACTGCATCAAACATTCCCAAATTCCTTGTGATATCATTGGGGGTTTTTGAGCACTTAAATCTTAAGTTGGTCTCCAACACAATGGCAATGAGTTGGTGTCTCTAGCACTCATGGAGGTACAAGCTCCAGTTAAATGAAAAAGAACATGTATTTGACCGATATGTTGAGTTTGGCTTGAGCACAATTATTCCTCCTTTTGTTTGTTAATATAGCGCTTTGTTTTCAGTCTGATAAAGACAAGTGGACTGGGTAATTGTTTGTGGGACTTGTTTTCATAAGGTTTCTCATATAGTGTTTAATTGGTCCAGTGACTCGTTATAGCATCTAGCGTCATATACCTCTTTGTGACGAATAATATCATGGCCTGAGCTTGAAATGCAGCCCCATTATGGAGAATGACTGCGATTATCTATTCTCTGGATTCACTGGCCAAAGCTTTTGATTAACCATAGAATCTTGGCTTTAAAGAAAGGCATTTGTTTGGAAGGAGATCTAACATCTAATTATAACCCTGAACACAACCACACTTACCTTACAAGGTCCAGAAAATCCTGATGACCCCTATGAAGTTTGTCCTTGTGTTTTTTATTCAAGAGACTAGCAAACGAAGCATGGTGCTGCCTCTGCAAAATCAGGCAGGGGTGAAAATGCATAGATTGTGTGTGAGGGCAAGACCTGGTTGTTAATGGCAAAACAGACATGCATAGACACACACATAGTTTGAGACATGCACACACACAAACACACACAGCCATGTTTGTAGAGGACGAAAGCGGTACATGGGCAGTGGCAACGTAGTAGCGGTAATTACATTTGTGCAAACAGCACTGTTTTTAACCCGTTAACACCCCAACGGCTATCAGAGTTCTCCTGAGGGGAGAGACCGCATACTGATGGGTACTTTCAATCATTCATTCAAGTAAGCTAGCATAACTGAAAATTAACTCATAACGTATATATAGCTTCAGTTGGAGAGGTGACATCCTGAAGGGAGGGTGAATGGTAAAGAGTCAGATTCAAAATGTAGGGGCCTAGGGCAGCAGATTGGGCCACTTTGTATCTATTTTGCTTGTAGCCGCCTCATCGGTACCTGCTTCACAAAGTGAATATACCCAAATTCTCTTTCATCATAGATCAAATATCCAACTCGTTTTAGCTCTTTGTACAGTAGTTATTTTCATTGACAAAATGGTTCTCTTTCTGTAAGGGAAGGGGTAAGGCCTGTGAAAGGGGTTGGATAAAGTGCATTTGTGACAGTGTATTTGGAGGTGGGAAGGTGCATGCACTTGATTGCTCCAAGTAGAAACCTAAACATATCACTGTGCCTACTTAACTCTTTGAGTGCCACCTCATTGAGGTATCCAACGCATTGTAACACATAGTAATGTATGCCATACAGTAGCTTTTCGAGTCTTCTTTATTGTAAAACTAACACAATGTGCTATATTAAATCACTTATTTTGATGTTGTTCCAAAGATACTAAATGTAGACAGATCCCCTTGTAGCCACATCCCCTTAGAGCTGCAATCTGGTCCTGGGGCCGGATGGATGCAGCAAGGGACAGACTTTAGTAAATAAGGATAAGGAAAATCCTGTCCCCCCCATCCCCCTTTGACAAAGGAGGGCAGGATTTTCCTTTGCTTACTGAAGTTTGTCCCTTGCTTCTCTCGATACGGACAACAGATAGAGGAGCAGTGATGCAGCCAGAAGGGGCAGGAGAGGGATCTTTCTACATTTAATATCTTTGGTACTACATAAAATTAAGCAATTTAACATAGCACAATGTGTTCATTTTACAATAAAGAAGACTTGGGACTGGATTCTATTGCAGGTGCTAATTTTCTCTCTGCGTTTATCTCCAGTTTTCCCCATAGACTTCAATAGGAAAATGTTTGATAAAATGGGTGTTCACATTTATCATCTGCAATAGAATCTAGCCCTTGGAGAGCTACTTTATGGCGTACATTACTATCCCTTTAAGTCAGGGCTTGACTCTAGGAGCCAGACCAAAAATGTAGGAGCTAGACTCTGCATCAGAGGAGAACCTTCCCTCGGAGCCTAGTGGAATAAGACTGGGGAGACAGACTGTGTGTGTGTGTGTTTTGGCTACCAATGGAACAAGGCTGGACTGTCAGAGTAAAGTGTGGTTCTATGGCTGCCAGTAGAACCAGGCTTGGTGGGGGCAGATGATGTATATGGGGATCTGCCATGGCAATTTAGCCACACTAGGGAGTCACTCTGAGTATGTGGGTATCTGTGGCTACCAGTGGGCAAGGCAGCAAGGCTGGAGGGGGGGGGGTCAGACAGTGAACATGGGGATCTGTGACTACCAGTGGAACCAGGCTGGGGGCGGGGGGGGGGGGGTGAGGATCAGTAGATGTATATGGGGGATTCTGTGGCTACCAGTGGGAAAGGGAACAAGACTAGGGGTAAGAGGGTCAGACAGTGTCCATGGGGATCTGTGGATACCAGTGGAACCAGGTAATGCATATTGGGATCTGTGGCTACCAGTGGGCAAGGGAACAATGCTGGGGAGAGGGGGGTCAGATAGTGTCCATGGGGATCTGTGGCTACCAGTGGAACCAGGCTGGGGGGGATCAGGCGATGTATATGGGAGATCTGTGGCTACCAGTGGGCAGGAGAAGACGACAGGGGGCTTGGGGGTCAAACATTGTGTCCATGGGTGTGACTTCCAGTGACCAAGCGAACAAGGGTGGGGAGGGTGTCAAACAGTGAATGTGGGGCTTTGTGACATCAGTGGAACCAAGCTGAGGGAAGGGGGTTCAGACAGTGTGTGCCTGCAGTGGGGTTAGGCTGGGGGGTGAGTTATGTTATTTTTTGTATTTCAGACCTTGTGGGGGGGCTTCAGATCCCTCCTGAGGCCCCCATTCAACTTATATTGATCTCCCAGCTGGAGTCAGGTGACATGAGGAGGCTTCCCAGATCCCATCCACTCCTATCCCGAAGTTCGGGTAGGAGGGGGAGAGTCTTGTGCCTCGTCGTTGCCTGCATTGATCTCCCAACGCTATTCGCTGGGAGATCAAGAGCTGGGGAGCACCAGTGAGGTCTGATTAATCTTTCAAGTTAAAAAAAAAAAAAAAAAATTCAATTGCCATTAAGGTGAAACCCTAGGTGTCAGGAAGCATTTCCTAATTGCCATGGCGACTTGGAGCCTGGGGTTTGTCCAGCCCTGAGTTTAAGTACTAGAGGGGTGTGCAACTCATTGGGAAACAGTGTGTTCCACATTCCTCTTTTTAAATTTACCATGTCTAGACTTTGAGGTCCTGTGGTTCTGCCAGCAACTGTAATGTCCACCTCCACGGACTTGACATGCTTTATTAATTGAACATGGTACCTATTTTACAAAGGAGCAAGATCAATTTTAATACAGCCCAACTGGATTTTCTGACCATAGTAAGATAAGTCGGGGATTATTAAGAGATTTTTAGTTCTCCTATAAAGAAGAAGTAATGTGCCTTTTGGGACTGGGTGTTGCTAACCGCACTGTCCTGACTTGACTGAGCGTATGAGCGCTTGATGAAGTAACCTCTGTGGTTTACAACTGTAGTTTATGAAGAGATAGTAAATAGAAACTATCATGCCATTAGTCTTTATTTACACATCTAAACCTTGTTTACGATCAGGTACAATAGTATAGCTTTGAAATGGGTTATTTTTCTTACACTTTATATCTCCTTTCTTTGAGGACCTTCTTTTAGGTGATCATATCTGCTTCCTTTTGATTGAAAACAGCAACCACGTACACCAAAAATTCTTCACTTAACACCACTTGTGCCACATGGGGGGCAGTGTATGGGCATTTTGGAGTTCCTTTTCTCTGAGTTATAGCTCGGTGTATTAAAGTACAGAGGAAAAGTGGCCATAATGTAGTCCTATAGCACCCTCCGGGGAAAGGGCAAGATGTTAGACTTGCTTACGTTAAAGTGATAGTAATACTTAACATCCAATAGATTTAGTTCTGTAGATACTTAAAAAATAAATTAATTGCACCGTTTCTGATCTCCCAAACCTCTATGGTTTGGGAGATATCAGTCTGCAAGTTCCTCCTTCCTTCCCCTTGTGCTGACGTCCGCTTTCAAAGTTACAGACGGACTTCAGCAGAGCCGTGATCGCGGTAGTTACAAAGAAATACTTCATTTGAATGGTCTACAATGTGTGCCTGGTTTGCAAGCACTGTACTCGCTATTACTTTTATTATAAGCAGAGAAGCATATTGTACCCTGATAAAGTTTTCTCCAAGTGGATACGGATCCCCTGCTGAAGCTTAAAGCAGCATCAGTTTCTCTTGTTTAGCAGATTCTCAGGCTTCCCATCTGCATGATGATATATAGTGGGTTTCTGCATGACCTGTTCAACCCTATGGATGACCTGTGGGAGCAGGCCGTGGTCATTCAAATGGGTTCCTTGTCTCCCAGGAAAGAAGTGGTTGTAGGGTTACAGTGGGAGCTCCATCTGGTGCATAGAATCCCCCCTCCCTGAAAAACGTGGCTGTCTGATACTTCTTTTCTTGTATTAAGATAATAGGCACACTTTTCTATATGTGTCTAATGTCTAATGCATTGCTTTGCAATCCGTGGATACCCCTCTAAAACTCAAAGGGTTAATAACCCCATTTAACTCATTAGGGATTTGTATTTGTCCACTATGGTGCAGTTGGTTTACTTCAGAATCACTCCAGTTTTCCTTTTAAACACATGGCCTTAATCCCTTAGGTTTTCACAATGCATTCCAGTGTTCAGGACACATACCTCCCAACATTACAAATGGACAAAGAGGGGCACTTGTGTTTTGGGGGTGTGGCTGGTGGGCAGGGCATTACCAATAATTTTGAAGTTTTTACATGACATATTGACACCTCTTTTTGCAGCTGAATTATGTACAGTAAGAACAAATTATTTTATTTACAACTAATGTATGAAAACACATAATGAGGTTTAAACAAGCCTTGTGAGTTTTGTTCCTGTGGATCAATGTAATACGCTTATATACACACCACACAGTCTGATCTCCTAAACACCAGGGACACCAGGGTGATACACTTATATACACACCAAATAGTCTGATCTCCTAAACGCCAGGGACACCAGGGTGATACACTTATATACACACCAAATAGTCTGATCTCCTAAACGCCAGGGACACCAGGGTGATACACTTATATACACACCAAATAGTCTGATCTCCTAAATGCCAGGGACACCAGGGTGATACACTTATATACACACCGCACAGTCTGATCTCCTAAACGCCAGGGAGGGAAAGAGGCACAAAGGGATTTGGGTCTCAAAGAGGGGACAATTGGGAGGTAAGAAGATGTATATCTTTCAGAATATTAACATTGAAATACATTGAAGATATATGTAGCATCCAAGCAGTTAAAATCAAGTTTTTATCAAAATGTAAAGCAATAGTATAGTGTAAAAAAGAAAATGAGAGAGTTTTTACTTCAAAGTTATTGCAGCTCAGACTTCTGTTTGGTTGCAGTATCTCCCTGGCCTGATATTTTACAGTGGTGCTATCGCTACAGCAGCCTATGAAGGTCTGTTGTCACTGCTTTGCAATGCATCGTGTACCCATCTGGCACTCAAAGGGTTAACAGGAACAGTCTCATAAAATAATCAGTTCATGGAAGCATTGCACAAAGTAAATGCACGTTTGTGCTGCAGTAGCTTTGAAATAAAGCATCTCTCTCAGCAATGTGAGTAGCCTTCTTTTACTCAGAAGAAACAACTCTGTATTATATATTTTGACATACTATTGCAATACTATCCCTTGAAGTTGTGAAAGGTTCTGAGACACACAAAATGTAATGGCAGGCTGGATTGCCTCTTGGTGGATCATATGAATTGGCTAGGCCAGCACTAAAGGTAGACATTACTTTTTTGCAGGGCTCCTGGATTAAATAAAACAAAACAAAATGGAAAGGAGGAAAAATTAAAGTGAAAAACCTGCTACATTATCATTGTGGAGATGTCCCTAATCAAACAAAAAAGGCCAGTTTAGTACCCAGATACCTAGCTAGATGTGTTGCCTAGTAATTATTAAAATATAGCATTTATTACAATATGTAAACAATCTGAAATTGTCATCTTACAATTATTAACACCTTTAGGTCAAGAGGGATGCGCAAAACAATGTGTTGCGTGCCTATCTGGTCCTTAACCCTTTGAGTGCTCTCTGGTGCGCAAAGGGTTAAAGGGTTGATTTTCTTAAAAATTATTACACTCAGAGACTTGATCAATTAAAATCCAGTTTACTTGTGATGGTTAAATGTTTCTAGTACACTAGAAGTACATCCTCCAGAGCACTATAAATGAATTAACAAGGACCTTTATTTGACCTTGAATGGTAATGGTATGAAAATATATACTCATACGCTTGATTGCAAAAGCTGATTTTTTTTTTTTTTTTTTTTTCAGTCAAAAGAAACGGTTTTGGTTTATCTGATTAGCTGCTTTTGGCTAGTTTAGCACTGCATCATACTCAAAACCACAGTTTCCACCACTAGATGGCTAATCAGATGTTAACCCTTTGAGTGCCAAAAATGTATCCAATGCATTGGATATGTCTGTGGCACTCAAAGGGTTAAAAGAACACGAACATCTAAAAATGGGGGGGTTAAATACACTTAAATAAGGGTTAATAAGGGTTAAGTGATTAAAGTCATACCAACCTAATTCATTCATTTTTGGGTGTTCCTTTACTATATCATAACCTCCTTTGTTGCAATCTTTATGTGCACATTTTGTGGGAGTTCTGTCAATCCTTTGATTACTTATCTAAAGCTATATGTCAACATTTAATAGCCATGTAGTATGCGAATGTCCAATAAGTATTTGGTGAATAGTGCTATGTCATAATGAACACATTTGCCAGACATGTAATAATTTCCTGCATATGTACTTGGTCCCAGGAGAATTAATTATTTAAGTACAACAAAAAAGCTTACATGCCCTGTACTCGCTGTTAAGGTATGAAAAGCTAATTTCAGATGGACCACTTATGAACTTTTTTTAGTTATTGTACATAGCCCTACATGTTTCACCAAGTTGAACTGGCATCTTCAGAGGCATTATTAGCTCCTGGATTTACAACTGAAATCTTTTTAGTAATCCTTCAGTGGGAGGAGTTTGGCTTGCAAGATATAATCATGTCTGCCTCCATGGACAGTACTAAATAAAGATTAATTTTGGTTAACTTACTACACAGAATGTATTAATATTGCCTGTTTGGATTTTCTGCCCAGATTAACATTAGTGGGGTTTTTATCTTAGATGGACTTAGTGTCCCTTTAACCTTCTGAGTGCCAGAGTGATGTGCAACACATTACTCTGCTGTAAGAAATGTGTGATGTAAAACTATAGTGCAGGATACTAAGGGAATATGAGGGTGGGGAAGCTACAGAAAGGAATATGTGTAATAGCCTCCTAGTGGCAGTGACTAAAGCAGTAATGCATTTAAGAACTATTAGCATAGATTGACGGCTTTTCTAAGCATTGTTGGAGCTTTTTAACCCCTTAAGGACCAGTGGTCCTGGGGTGTGTTGTCCTTTAAGGACCAGATAGGGAAGTTTGACGTGCCAGCTCACGTGACTGATCACTTGTGCCGGCACGTGGAACAGAGAACTGAGTGGTCAATTTCAGTCCCCGCTACTACTCACAGCGCTCCCGCAGGAGCAGTGTGAGTAAAAAATGTGACCTGTCACGACCGTCACTGGTCCTTTAGGCAAAAACACTAGTGATGGACATGTTACTGGACCTTAAGGGGTTACATGATTGGAGGAATTGGCATACTAGAGGTGCAGAATGGATTTTATCTGCCATCAAATTCAGCTTTTTTTAAGAGCCGCTTTTAACATGTCTTCCCCTTAAGAGATCCATTGACTTTGAAGGAATTCAAATATTACAAGATGAACCCTTTCAGTGCGCAACACATTGCAAAGCATAAACAGACCAGGGGGAGATGCACTAAGAAGTGATAAAGAGGAGATGACTTCTCCAGTGATATCACTTCTCCAGGTCCTATGTTATTTTATGGAACCTATGTGCTAAGATTTCTCCAACTTTAGAAATCTTATGATGGAATACAAGAAACATGCAAAATCGCTATTACATGGTAATTTATTTGATGGCAAAATGATTAGCACCAAAATGTTACAGAACTGAGAATTGGGGAAACATTTTTTTTGTTTGTTTGTTTTGTTTTTGTGTGCGTGTAATGCATTTCAAAAAGTGAGTAGGATTGCACCGATACCAGCATTTGCGCGAGTACTTGTACTCGCGCAAATGCGGCCGATGCCAGCACCGATACCCTGTGTCAGGGTCGGTGCTGCAGAGAGGGAGCCCGGGGAGCTGCTCACAATGCTCCCCGGTCACCTCTCTCACTCCTGCAGCGCTGGAGCATTGCCGCTGGGTTACCATGGCAACGCTCCGACGCTGACCTCTGCCGGGGCTCGTGAGAGAACAGTGAGCACCCGGCAGAGGAGAGTAAGGGAGGCAAGATGGGGCAGCTGGTGGTGAAAGAGGCAGAGAGGGGGGCCAAGAAAGGAGAAAAAGGCAAAAGGAGGAAGGATCAGGAGAGAGAGAGAGAGAGAGAGAGAGAGAGAGAGAGAGAGAGAGGCAAAAGGGTGAGTCAAGGAGAAGGAGGGGGAGAAAGGGGGATCAAAAGGGAGAGAAAAAAGCAAAAGAAGGGGGCCCAAGAGGGGTAGAATGAAGCAAAAGGTAGGAATCAAGAGGGGGAGAGAGTCAAAAGGGGAGAATCAAGATGTGTGTGTGTGTGTGTGTGTGTGTGTGTGTGTGTGTGTGTGTGTGTGTGTGTATTTCAAGTACTCACCAATACCAATACTTGTTTTTTTTTGCGGTCATTTGCCAGTTTTCCAAGTACCTAAAGCATATAGGTACTTAGAAAACTGGCAAATGACTGCAAAAAAAAAGGTATCGGTAATTGGTATCGGTGAGTACTTGAAAAAAGTATCAGTACTCGTACTCGGTCTTAAAAATTCTGTATCGGTGCATCTCTAAAAGTGAGCATGGCTAAAATGTCCGCTATTTTGTGAGAGGATGAGCGATTGCGACTAATTCAGCTAACGTTGCCATTAATGTAGGAGCATTCACATACTTTGCCATTAATTTAGGAGCATGCTCTATTCAGCCTAAAGATATTAATATGTTTATTGCATCAAAACGTGAACAATTTATGACTTTAAAAGAAAAGTAAATGCTCTATTTTCTTGCATTCCCCCCTTAGTGCATAGGCTCCATAGAATAATATTGGAACTGGAGAGGTCATCTCCACTTTATCACCTCTTTATCACACCCTAGTACATAAGCTCCCAAGTGACAATGATATGGTAACACAGCAATTGGATATGTTGCAGGCAGAATCAATCACAGTTTAGTGTCACCAAAACTTGTCTTCAATCCCCACAATACAATCCGCACTGGACACAAGAATAGGTCAGGAAACGATGTGTTGATCAATACAAAAAGCTTTATTTTGTATAAAAAAAGAAAACCCATACTGGGTTCAGTAATCTGAGCAGAGAGACCCCCTCCACGCCCCGTATGCTTTTCCCAGTTCAAGCTACTTCTGCAGTGATATGGTGGCTTTAGTGGTCAGGTATTAACCAAATGCATTGTTTGATTTTTGTTCTTGTTTTAGGAGCGTGAGTTACCATGGCTTCCCAGAAGATTTATAGATCCTATTTTCTGTGCTGCCTACTGTCAGCAGTGTTTGTATTGTCAGTGATTGCTGAGGATCACAATCATCACAATGTAGAGGAGGGACATCATACAGGGACCCGTTTTGATAAGAATGTGGTGCAGGACAGAGAGTAAGTAGTCTTCTGTGATTCACACCTCTTTCACACACTTAGGAGATGTAAAATATCGAGGTCTTATGGGTGGTTTCTACCCCACCTTAAAATAGCAGTAAACTTGTAACTTCATTCAGAATTCAGACTTTTTTTTTTTTTTTCTCTGTTAAGCTGCAATTTACCATGCACTTGTTTGTGAGACTTGTAGTCTATGACTAGGGCTCACCCACAGACTGTATTACAAAAAATTGACTTTTGGACACCAATTAGCTCTGATGTGAACAGTTTGATTATAATATAATGTAGTGGAATAATAATATATATAGCTGTGTTTTATGCAATTGTAAAAGGATTCTGGAAGCTTTCACTAATCTTTTTCCATTTTCCAGCCACATCATGGAACACTTAGAAGGTGTTGTTGACAAACCAGAATCGGAGATGTCCCCTCAGGAGCTGCAGCTTCACTACTTTAAAATGCATGACTATGACGGCAATAGTTTACTGGATGGCCTTGAGTTAGCAACTGCAATATCACATGTCCATAAGGTGAGCAAGCAACCACCATTTTGATTTATTTTCAGAAAAATACCACCATAAATTCCAAGTGTTTTTGTGTGATTTTGTTAAGTTCTAATCTTTCCTGCTCTAAAACAGAGAAGAGGTGTAATTTATTACCAGAGTAATCCATAGTAACATTTTCTTTTGCATTGAAATTTGAAAATAGTTCAGAGAGCCTGTTATGATCATAGTAATCAAGATAAAGAGGAGTAGTTCTAGGGCAAACCAACTGCACCATTAGGGAGAAATTAACATTCTTCACATTCCATGTGACTTTTAACCATTTGAATATGAGAGAAGTATCCATCGCATTGCTAATATGGCACTTAAAGCCTATTGGCTGTTGTGAGGAGGTGTGCTAAAGGCAGACCAATGGTAGGTTCCCACTGGCAACATTAGTTTAGTGTTCTACACAGAACTAAGCTAACAAATAATAGATACGCTCGCTACCTATGGTATGGGGCTGTTCACAGGGGTGACTATCACCTTGTATGAGACAAATAACACTTTCCATTGAGTTAAATGAGTGTTTTAAACCCTTGAATGCTAGAGAGGTCTCCAATGAGTTTCTTTGCACTGCATATGTGGTAGAAGTTTAAAGTGGTGGAAGTTAATACAGCGATGCAATTTAAACATGCATAGGATAGGCATAAGTCTGTCCTGAACGTTGGACAAGATCAAGGACCAAACAAGGTTTTTACAGTAGGTAAAATGGGCAGACTAGATGGGCTGTATGGTTCTTATCTGCCTTCGAATTCTATGTTTAAGTGTTTAATTTGAGACCTTTGTAGTGGGCAAAAGCTCCATTTAACCCTTTGAGTGCCAGAGGGGTACACAACGCAGTGCAAAGCAATGTGTTGTGTACCCCTCTGGTACTCAAAGGGTTAAATCATTGGTACTTTTGTGTGGGGGTTCCCCCTACAATGCAGATTATTTCATCCTTATACATAAGGCCCACTGTGTTTTCACTCATTTCTGTAAAATGGCTTATTAAAACTGCGCTGATGTATTTTTTTTTTCCACATGTTTTAGGGAACCGAGGAACATACTCAGACACTGAAAGAGGAAGATATGGTTAGCTTAATCGATGATGTTCTAAAAGATGACGATAAGAATAATGATGGCTATATTGACTATGCTGAATTTGCCAGATCAATGGAATAGAGACTATGAATTTATCTTGATTTAGCCCCAATGGGACCTACAGAAATGTGACTTGTTTTGTGTCTAGTACTTGAGTTTTTGCTTTTGCTTGATGTTTACCAAAAATGTTATAGCTGCCTATGTTGATTTCAATAATTTATATTAAATGACAGCCAGTCTTCACTGTACGCACCCCTCATTATGAAAATGTGCAGTAAAGTTTTCACTTTTATACATAAACCACTTAAGGACCAGTGGTACCGGGTGTGTGTGATCCTTTAAGGACCAGATAGCGAAGTTTGACGCAGAACAGGGGAACTGATAGTGATCGCTTCGGTCTTGGAGCAGCCAAGTCAGTCCCCGCTACTACTCACAGTGCTCCCGCAGGAGTGCTGTGAGTAAAAAATATGTGACGTGCCAGGACCGTCATTGGTCCTTTAGGCAAAAACAGCAGTGACGGTCCTGACAAGTCACTGGATGTTAATGGGTTAAAGCAGGGTTAGTAGATTGCTGGACAGCCAACTGTTTGGGGATGATGAGAATGTATCCTTCATCATCTGTTGGCTGGTTGGGGATGAGGTGTTGTAGTCCCTAACCACTGGATGTCCAACAATTGGTCACCCCTGCATTAAATGAACACTGAAAACTCTTAATAATAAGTTCTCACTTACTGTAAATGCCCACAATAAATTATTCCTGAATTTGATCTTTCATATACTGACCTTTATTTAGTACCATGGCCAGTTCAGATCTACTTTTCCTACACCCCAAAATATAAAAGCAATAGCTGGGACTCCATTGTCCCTAAAAGACAAATTAGCCATTAATGTACTAAGTGAGAGGGGACAAATGGTTTTTGTTCATTTTCCTATTTTGCTTTTATCCCAAGGCATTGTCAGTGTTGTCTGCTCTGTGCAAGTTATAAAACCAGTAAATAACATTGTAGAAATCGTCACTGCCGTGGCCTGAATGGAGGTACTGAATAGAATAAGGTAGTTACTGAACATAGAACCCCATTAACACCTTGAGAACAAGACTTCTGCGCAGCATTGCAAAGCAATGTGTTCACACCCTTCTGGTCCTAAAGGAGTTAAAGCCGGTTGTCCGATTAGATGTATAATAGTTGCCATTTGCATTGTCTTCATTTTTATTAAATAGATTTCTCTGCACTGGCAAATCATGAAGAACCGCATTTGTTTTTGTTACATACTTCAGTAAATCCTGGCCTATTTATATAAGTATTAGTGTACAAGCCCGTGTACATGGGCCAAGGTCCAGTGAGGTAAAGATGCTGGTCCTGCTCTGCATACTGCTGCCGCCTCACTGGTGGCAAACGCGATGCATTCATGCACAGTAGAGACTGACCAAACGCACAGAATTCTCCCAGCATTCTGAGCATTTGGGCAGTCTCTATTGCACATGACTGCATCAGACGAACATTCTGTCCTTTTATATTATAGGATACGGTACAATTTTTATATATCTAGTTTTCTCTGTAGTCCAATACAGGTTACTGGTAACTTTGGGTAGGCGATCCGCCCCTTTAAGTAGGCAGGAACAATTCTAGAAGTGAATGCAGGGGGTGGAGCCTACCTTCCCTTCTTGGCTGCAGCTAGCCAACCAGCTCCAGTAAGATTGTTGCTTGGTGAAGACACAGGCAAGAGAACAGTTCTGCTATAGTTTTAGCTAATTTTTTTTATTTTTCTGTTAGATATGGAATACCACCATTAGGCAGATTACCATAACTGACAATGCCCTTAGATATGGACCTTAAGCCCTGGGGGGAAAATCTTGGGTTCAAGTTCTTTCCTCAGGAGTTGCCCACTGAGGCTTCTTATTAATACATGGTAATATGCAACCGTCAACGTAGAGACTTCAGAGATGGCTCATTTTAATTGTCCCTTGCTCTGTCATCCGGTTAACATTTTATGTGTGTTGGGGGGCTCAGGGGGCTTCGAGCACTGTTGGGGTACTTTTTCTGGGAAAACTACATTTTCCCATGAGGGCTTGCTTTGCGCGCTCGTTCTGATTGGCTTCCGCTGCTGCGGCCATTTTGTGCCTTTTTCTGAATGAGTATCCTACGCAGGGCTTGGACTCTCCTTCTCTCCTCTGCAGATTAACCCTTCTCCTGCCAGATAAGTGCATTTTAGCAATTTCTGGGGTGAAATTTTAATCTTACACACTGTATTTGGGTGATTTCTTATATTATAAACATTCTGACACAGTGAGAATGTCTAATCCGTTACAGCTTGGGGCCAGGCCTAAGACTAAGGACGCTGGCTTCTCTATGTCCCCTATTGCGCATTGCTCCTCATGTCATTCAGGGTTACCTATAGAATTCTCAGGTTATTTATGCCAAGCATGTTCTGATGTCCCTGAGTCTCTCCCAGGGACCTCCAGCCATGCATTATAGCCAGCTTGGATACAAGAGTTCAAGGCTGGTACTAGAGACCTCCGGTCTAAATTGCCGCTCTTTCCATACCAGTTACAGGATGTCTTCCACTCCTTCCAGACCCCTTCCTCCTTCAGATCTTCCCTGCTGAAACCACAGGGAGTACCTGACGTATCAGATTCCTCTGAGGAGGAACTGTTGGTGGAGATGTTGAGGAATGTTCTGCTGTGGGCTCCTCTCAGTTTTTTGGGGACCCCTTTGAGGCTGATCCTGATTCCTCGGCTGAGGGCTTGATCAGAGCTGTCTTAACTACCCTAAACATTCCCTTAGTTCAGGAGGTTTCTTTGGATCCCTCTGATGTATTTCAGGAGCCTAAAAAGCTCTATACTTGTTTTCCACCTAACCCCACTCTTGACCGCCTTATATCTGATGAGTGGAAGTCTCCAGACAAGAAACCTTCTGTTTTCAAGAAATTTGCCAAGCTTTACCCCTTCTTTGAGGTGATGCTTGCTCAGTTGGTTCATCCCCCCCCAAAGTGGATGCTCCTGTCTCCATGCTAAGTCCACTGCCTTGCCAGTTTCTGATGCTTCTGCTCTGAAAGACTGTACTGACAAGAAACTTGAGGTCTCCCTCAAGTCCATTTTTGCCACTGCTGGTACTGCCATGCGTCCAGCGTTTGCTGCGGCATGGGTGAACTGGGCCATTGCGGTCTGGACTGAACAGCTCACTCTGGCTGTCTGTCAGGGTGCTCCTACTTCGGATATGTTGCTGCTTCTTGACAACATTTCTGTGGCACAGCACTGTGTTTTTACTGCCTTATTTGATGCCATCCGTTTGGTGGCAAGGGTTTCCACCATGTGTGGTTGCCAGATGAGCTCTTTGGCTCAAGATCTGGTCTGCTGACACTGCTTCCAAGAAAGCTTTGCTCTCATTGCCTTTTCAAGGCACCTCTTTGTATGGGCCAGATCTTAAGGATCTGATTAGTGAGGCCACAGGGGGTGAGAGTACCCTTCTGCCTATGGTCCCCAGGAAGAAGACGCCTCTCAAGCATAATTAGCTTTTTCGTTCCTTCCAGACTGAGACACGTCCGGCGTACCAGGTGGTTCCCTCAGCTCCGTATTCCTCCTCGAAGCCCAAACAGCAATGGAAGCCCAAGGTCTCCTTCCAAGCCGCCTTCTGCATGACTCGCAGAACCCAGGTCCACACTCGGCTGTGGGTGGCCGTCTGCGTCACTACCACAGCGGCTGGGAGGATTCAGTGGCGGATCCGTGGGTTTTACAGGTGGTGGAGGAAGGGTACAGGGTCCCTTTTGTCTCTTTTCCTCCTTTTCGGTTTTTCCCTCTCATACGCCCCAGGGCGTAGAGAAACACCGTCTGTTCAGTGGCACTATCCAGGCCCTTCTGGACAAGGATGTTCTGGAACCTGTTCCAATTCGGACAGAGGTGTATGGGTTTTTATTCAGACCTCTTTGTTGTCTCCAAGAAGGATGATGGCTGTCATCCAGTTTTGGATTTGAAGGATCTCGATTCCTTTGTGATCAAGACTCATTATCACCAGGAGTCCCTAAGGATGGTGATTGCCTCTCTGGTTCTTCAGGACGCGTATCTACACATCGCCATTCATCCAGAGAGTTGGAGGTATCTCAGATTTGCCTGCGACCAAGGGCATTTACAGTTTTCTGCTCTTCCTTTTGGTCTAACTACAGCTCCTCAAGTCTTAAACCATGTCCTGGGAGCTTTAGTATCCCTCCTCTATCGGGATGGCATCAGAGTTACTCCATACATGGACAACCTGCTTCTGAAAGCCCCTTCTGCAGAACTTCATCAGCAGGATCAGGACTGCATTCATGCTGTCACCCATCACGGGTGGATCATCAACATGAACAAGTCAGATCTTGTCCCATCCCAGAGTCTGGTATTCCAGGGCCTTCTCTTCGACACTCAGCAGAGCATGGTGTTTCTCTCGGATGAGGTGGCTCATCAGATCACCCACAGGGTTTCTGCTGATCTGGCTCACGATCCACTTCCAGCCAAGAATCTGTCCTTTCTAGTGGGGAAATTCATCTCCCCCATAGAAGCGGTCCTATTTGCTGGCTCACACCAGGGATCTCCAGAGGTTTGTGATCCAGGTGTGCAGGGGTCAGCCGGACCTTCTGAAGATGTCAGTATCCCTCACTCTTCATTTGGAACTGAGTTTGTTGTGGTGGCTCGACCTTTCCAATCTGCTGAAGGGCAAGTCCTTCCTGGTATCCTTCTGGATCATGGTGAATACGGATGCCGACCTCTCCGGCTGGGCAGCAGTCCTGGGTCGTCTGAGTTCTCAGGGTCGGTGGTCTCCAGAGGAATGTTTCCCGTCAACGTGTTGGAGCTTCGGGCGATATTTCATGCCTGTCGACATTAGACACCCCAGCTGGAAGAATGCCCAGTGCGGGTCCAGTTAGACAACGCCACGGCCATGGCTTACATCAACAAGCAGGGCGGAACAAGAAGTCTTGCCGCTTGGTTAGCGATCAAGGCTATTTTGTCCTGGGCAGAAGCACATGTTCCTGCTAAATCCGCAGTGCACATTGCTGGCATAGACAACGTCATGGCAGACTTTCTCAGTCGACACACGGTGGACAGCGGAGAGTGGGAACTGCACCCAGAGGTGTTTTTACTCATGCTCAGAAGTGGGGTCTTCCTTGTATCAACCTGATTGCGACAAGACAAAACCGGAAGGTTCTGAGGTTCTGCTCTCTCTGGGGGGATCATCTAGCTCTAGAGGTGGATGCCATGTCCATTCCTTGGTTATTTCCTTTGGCTTACATCTTTCCTCCCCTTCACATGCTGCACAGGGTGTTACGGAAATTGAGACTGAAGCGCTGACCAGTCATTCTGATTGCTCCGTACTGGCCTCAACAGGCTTGGTTTCCGGAGTGTCTAGATCTGTCAGTAGCGGAGCCATTTCGGCTCCCTTGCCATTCGGATCATCTTCTACAGGGTTACCTTTGGAAGGAGGATGTTTATAGTCTAGCTTTGATGGCTTGGAAATTGAATCCTCGATGCTGAAGAAAGATTTTTCTTCTGGTGTGGTGGCTACTATGCTTAGTGCCCGCAAACCTGTTTCTTCTAAGGCCTACCATCATGTCTGGTCGACCTTTCACTCTTGGTGTGCTGATAGGGACCTTTCTCAGGATTTTTATCTAGCTACGGTCCTGGATTTCTTGCAGGACGGTGTGGATAAGGGCCTCAGTTTGAGTTCCCTTAAGGTTCATACTTGCATACATGCTCTCTCTGTTTTCTTTCAGAGGCGCATTGCTATTCTTCCTGATGTCAAGGTTTTCTTCCAGGGCGTTGCTCATACACTCCCTGTTTTCAAGACTCCTGCTCCTCAGTGGGATTTTAACTTGGTTTTGGGCATCCTTCAGAGCCCTCCCTTTGAGTCCTTGGCTACTATTCCTCTAAGCCTGATGATGTGGAAAATGGCCTTTCTCCTGGCGATCTTGTCTGTATGCCGTGTCGCGGAGTTGCATGCTCTGTCTTGTAGACCACCCTTTTTGGTGTTTCACAAAGACAAGGCAGTGCTTCGCACTTCTCAGGAGTTTCTCCCGAAAGTGGTTCCACATTAATCAGGAGATTGTGATGCCTTCTTTCTGCCCTGCCCCTACCTCTGACAAGGAGAGGGATCTCCACTTGTTAGATGTGGTGTGTTGTCTCATGTTTTATGTGCATCACACTGAGTCCATTAGACAGTCTAATGCGCTGTTCGCCATTCCTGAGGGCCCCAGGGCAGGGAGACCTGCATCCAAAGTGACTATTGCATCTTGGATCACGTCCACTACGCTTTCAAGCTAAGGAAGAAGCCTGTTTTCTTTCGGGTCACGGCTCATTCTACTAGATCTCTTGGGGCTTCCTGGGCCTACAAGAATCAGGCCTCCACTGATCATTTGTGCAAGGCTGCCACTTGGTTGTCTGTGCACACCTTTTCGAAGCACTACCGTGTTGATGTTCTGGCATCGGCTGACACCAGTTGTGGGAGGAAGATCCTGGAGGCAGTCTTGCCTGTCTAGGATCTTCTTCAGTTCTTTGGTGCTTCCTTCACTTTTGAGCCCTGTTGGCTGTAGTTCAGTGTGCTGTGTAACAGTTCGTGGGGTGTTCTTACCCCTGTTTTGTGTCTGTTGACACTTCATTTGTTTTGTTGGGCTATCTCTAATCTGATGGTTCATATCTGCTCTGGTGACTTTGGGGGCCTTGCGTCTGGTCCTTTCCTTCCCACCTCTGGGAAACTCAATGGTTTGACATCCCAAAGTTACCAGTACCCTGTATTGGACGACAGAGAAAAGAGGATTTTAGTCTTACCTGTTAAATCCTTTTCTCTTAGTTCATACAGGTTACTGGTCTCCCACCCTGTTAAGGGACCATGCTTGGCTCTCCTGGGGCAGACCGTGGGGGTCCTTTGGGGTCATGCTCACAGGAGTCTTCTTTCCCTTCTGCTATCTAGTCAATAGTGTCTCAAATCTTACTGGAGCTGATTGGCTAGCTGCAGCCAAGGAGGGAAGGTAGGCTCCACCCCCTGCATTAACTTCTAGAATTGTTCCTGCCTACTTAAAAGGGCAGATCGCCTACCCAAAGTTACCAGTAACTTGTATGGAAAAGTATTTAACTGGTAAAACTAAAATCCTCTTTTCTATTAAAAAGGAAGCACAAAAATGAACCACTACAATAAACTATAGCATCTTTTCACTGTCGTCCAATACAGGTCACTGGTACTCTGGGAGGCGTAAGTCCCCTTTAATAGGCAGGAACAATTATGCAAATAATTTGCAAGGGGCGGAGCCTCCCCTCTTACTTAAGCCACCTTCTGGCCAGAGCCACTCATATTGATTTGTTCCTGGTGTGCTTCCACACCAGGTAGAGAACATCTATGCATCTTAGTATTTTATTATTTTTTTATTCAAATATGGAATACCACCATTAGGAGGGTGACCATGGCTGTGAATTGCCCTCTTTAAAGTGGCTGGTGCAGCTTCCAGGGATTTTCTGTGGACCTATACCCTGAAGAGGGGACAGCTTGTGTTAAGCAGCTCCCCTGTTGGGGAATTTACCTCTGGTTCTTTCCCTCCCTATCATGGTCACCTGAAGACAGAAGTCAGCAAGGAAGGTGAGTCACCCATTGAGTGCTGAAGGTCCACTTGTCCCCACAGTGTCCCTTTGATGGGCTTGTATTTGGGAGTTTTAATACACTCCAGCACTCATAGGGTGTTTTTATTGCATTATTACTGTTTATGCAATTTCTGTGTTATTCTCTGAGTTTTGGAGCATTGGGTATTCATTTATTTATGTTTCTCATGTGTTTCATGCTTGTTTGGGCACTTTTTAATGTTTTCTTAAACTTTATTAAAAATGGTGTTCCGCGCCTTTAAGCGCGGCTTTTTCCCGCTCAGACGCAAGGGCTCCTTTACTCTCTATGGGAATTCACAGTATGGGACATATCTCTGGAACCGCTTGTCACAGCAACTTCAGAGAGGGCTCATTTTAATTCTAGGCTCCTGCTCTATCATCCGGAATGTGTTTTATTTATGTGGGGTGTTCAGGGGGGCTTCGGGCACTGTTTGGGGTACTTGTAGGGAAAAACTACATTTCCCATGAGCGCTTGGTTCGCGCTCGTTTCTGATTGGCTGTCACGACGGCCGCCATTTTGTGGTACTTTTCCTAGGCGAGTACACTACGCAGGGACCGAGCCTTCTCTCTCCTCAACAGATTAACCCTTCGCTGGCCAGATAAGTCCGTTTTTAGAACATTTCTGGGGTGAAACTTTAATCTTAACACTTTTTCTGGGTGATAGTGTTATTAGTGGGGTATATTGACGCTGTGAGCATGTCTACTTCACTGGAGCTAGGGGCTAGACCCAAGTCTAAGGAGGATGGGGGGTCCGCTACCCCCATGGCGTTTTGCTCCTCTTGCCACATTGGGCTGGATGGCGATAATGTGGGGGATCTATGCCCTAATTGTACTGGTCAAGATAGCAACCCTGGGCTTCCCAGCCACGCTATTGAGCCATCTTGGGTGAGGGAGTTTAAAGCTGCCACTAGGGATCTCAGATCCACGCTTCAACTCTTTCCCTCTCAGGTACAGGGGGCTCTCCAGGTCTGGCAGACCCCCTCTACTATCAGAAGAAGAACTTTTACAGGATTCTGATGCTGAGGAACGTACTGTTATTGAATCTAACAGGTCCATTGGGGACCCCTATGAGTGTGACCCTGAAGTTTCGGCTGAGGGTCTGATCAGAGCGGTTCTGAATACGCTCAACCTTCCTCTGACTCAGGAATCCACTTATGATCCTACTGATGTTTTTCAGAAAAAGCCATCTAAGCCTGTGGTTTGTTTTCCAACTAACCCTACTCTTGCCCGTCTGGTCTCTGAGGCATGGAAGAATCCTGATAGATCTTCCTCTGTCTCCAAAAAGTTTGCCAAACTTTACCCTTTTCCTGAGGCGGAGCTGGCAAAATGGGTTCATCCTCCCAAAGTGGATGCTCCTGTGTCTAGACTATCCAAATCTACTGCTTTGGCTGTCTCAGATGCCTCTGCCTTGCAGGACTGAACGGATAAGAAACTAGAGCTCTCTCTTAAGTCTATTTTTGCCTCTATTGGCACAGCCATGCGCCCCACTTTTGCTGTGGCATGGGTTAATAGAGCTATTGCGGCCTGGACTGAACGACTGACTGAAGCGGTTCGCCAGGATGCGCCTGTATCTGAACAGTTGCAGCTTCTTGCTAATATCACTGAAGCTCAGAACTATGTTGCTGATGCTGCTTTTGATGCTGTGCGCATGATGGCGAGGGCCTCCACTTCTTCTGTGGTGGCTAGACGCGCTCTTTGGCTGAAAATTTGGTCTGCTGATACAGCCTCTAAGAAGGCTTTGCTTTCCTTGCCCTTTCAGGGGAATTTGCTTTTTGGGTCTGAACTCAAAGAAATGATCAGTGAGGCTACTGGCGGTAAAAGTACTCTTCTACCCTCAGTCTTTAAGAAAAAGTTTCCAGCCAAACGCAATCGGTCCTTTCGTTCCTTTCAGACTGAGACACGCTCCTCGGCCCAAACGGGTCCTCCCACTACGCGCTCCTCCTCCAAGCCCAAACAATCCTGGAGGCCCAAAGTTGCCTCCAAGGCCAAGACCTCCAAGACTGCTTCGGCATGACTCGCCGAACCCGGGTCCGCATCCGGCTGTAGGCGGTCGTCTCCGCATCCTTCGCCGGACTTGGGAGGAGTCAGTGGCGGACCCGTGGGTTCTTCAGGTGGTGTCAGAGGGATACAGGATCCCTTTCTCTTCCCTTCCTCCTTTTCGGTTCCATTTTACTCGTCCTTCTCAGGAACCCACAAAAAGGCGTCTGTTCGACGACGCTATTCAGGATCTCTTGGACAAAGAGGTCCTGGAGGCGGTTCCTCAGGGGGACACAGGTTCAGGATTTTATTCCAACCTGTTTGTGGTAGCCAAAAAGGACGGAGGAGCCCGTCCCATCTTGGATCTCAAAGATCTCAATGCCTATGTGGTGACTTCCCACTTCCGCCAGGAGTCCCTGCGCTCTGTGATTGCAGCAATGTCTCCAGGGGAGTTTCTTGCCTCCCTGGACCTTCAGGATGCTTATCTTCACATCCCTATTCATCCAGAGAGCAGGCGGTATCTCAGGATTGCCTGCCACAGGGGACACTTTCGGTTTGCAGCGCTCCCCTTTGGGCTGACTTCAGCCCCTCAGGTCTTCCAGAGGGTGTTGGGCTCCTTGATAGCGGTGCTCCATCAGGATGGGATCAGAGTGACCCCCTACATGGACGATCTCCTACTGAAGGCCTCCTCAGCGGAGCTTCTCCACCAGCAATTACAGATGTGCATGCACTCCCTGAACCGTCATGGCTGGATCCTGAATCTGGACAAGTCGGACTTGATTCCATCTCAGAGGCTTCTGTTCCTGGGTCTCCTGTTCGACACTCGCCAATGCATGGTGTTTCTTCCAGAGGACGTGGCTCACCAGATAGCTGTCAGAGTGGCTGGAATTCTGGACCTGGACGTGTTTCCAGTTCCGAAGTTGTCGTCCTTAGTGGGGAAGTTCATTTCCACAATCGAAGCAGTACCATTTGCCATGGCCCACTCCAGGGATCTTCAGAGATTCGTGATCCAGACGTGCAAGAATCATCCAGATCATCAACATCTGTCTGTTTCTCTTCCTCCTCATGTCGAGTCGAGTCTGCACTGGTGGTTAGATCTCTCTCATCTCCTGAAAGGGAAATCCTTTCTAGTTCCTCCTTGGACCACAGTCACTACGGATGCCAGCCTTCGGGGCTGGGGTGCAGTCTGGGGTCGCTTCAGTGCTCAGGGGAAATGGGGTCTGGAGGAATCCATGCTCTCCATCAATGTTCTGGAACTTCGAGCTGTCCGGCTGGCCCTGAGGCACTGGGAGTCTCAATTGACCGGTCTTCCAGTCAGAGTGGAGTCCGACAACGCCACGGCGGTGGCTTACATCAACAGGCAAGGCGGCACAAGAAGCGGTTCCGCCTGGTGGGAGGTCAAGGATATTTTGTCTTGGGCAGAAGATCACGTGCCTGTCATCTCTGCGGTTCATATTCCAGGCGTAGACAACGTCATGGCAGACTTCCTCAGTCGTCACACCGTCGACAGCGGAGAATGGGCTCTGCACCCAGAGGTGTTTCACATGCTCACTCAACGGTGGGGGATGCCTGTGGTGGATCTGATGGCTACCAGACACAACAGGAAGGTTCCGGTGTTTTGCTCCCGGTTGAGGGACTCCCTTGCTCTAGCAGTGGATGCCTTGTCGATCCCTTGGGTCTTCTCCCTGGCTTACATCTTCCCTCCTCTTCCTCTATTGGTCAGAGTTATCCAGAAGTTGAAGAGGGAACGTTGTCCTGTCATCCTGATTGCTCCAAACTGGCCTCGCCAGTCCTGGTTTCCGGAATTGATGGCCATGTCAGTGAAGGATCCAATCCCACTTCCAGCCCGTCCGGACCTGCTTCTTCAGGGGTATCTGTGGAAAGAGGATGTTCACTCTCTCCATTTGATGGCATGGCGGTTGAATCCTCGATTCTAGCTAAGAAAGGCTTTTCTCCTTCTGTGGTATCGACGATGCTCAGTGCTCGTAAGCCTGTGTCTTCCAAGATCTATCATCGCATATGGTCCACTTTCGTGACATGGTGCTCTGACAAGAAGTTGTCTCTTGACTTCCATCTTCCCACTGTCCTGGCCTTCTTGCAGGACGGTGTGGATAAGGGGCTCAGTCTGAGTTCCCTCAAAGTTCAGACCTCTGCCTTGTCTGTGTTTTTCCAGGAACGGATTGCTGTCCTTCCTGATGTGAAAGTCTTTTTCCAGGGTGTGACTCATGTTCGACCTGCCTTTAAAAGTCCTGCTCCCCAGTGGGATCTCAATTTGGTGCTGGGAGTTCTACAGCGACCACCGTTTGAATCCTTGGCTTCCATTCCATTACGTCTTGTGACTTGGAAGATGGCCTTCCTCTTGGCTGTGGTGTCACTGCGCCGGGTAGCAGAGTTACAGGCCTTGTCTTGTAAACCTCCTTACCTGGTGTTCCACAAGGATAAGGCTGTGCTTCGCACTACCAAGGAATTCTTACCCAAGGTTGTGTCTGAGTTTCACATCAATCAGGAGATTGTGGTTCCCTCTTTCTGCCCTAATCCTTCATCTGACAAGGAAAGAGATCTCCATCTGTTGGATGTGGTGCGTTGCCTTAAATTTTATGTTCATCGCACCGAGTCTATCAGGAAGTCTGACGCTCTATTCGTCATTCCTGAGGGGCCTAGGGCAGGAAGACCGGCTTCCAAAGTTACCATTGCCTCTTGGATTAAGGCTACCATCCGTGAAGCCTATAAGTTGAGGAATAAGCATGTTCCCTTCCGGGTGACTGCCCATTCCACCAGATCTATTGGGGCCTCTTGGGCCTACAAGAATCAAGCTTCTGCTGATCAACTGTGCAGAGCGGCCACTTGGTCCTCTGTGCACACCTTTTCTAAGCACTATCGAGTTGATGTACTGGCTTCGGCTGATGCCAGTTTTGGAAGGAAGGTCCTGGAGGCAGTCTTGCCTGTGTAGGTCTTCCGCTCTGTGATCCTTAGTGCTTCTTTACTGTTGAGCCCGGTTGGCTCTGGTTCTGTGTGCTGTGTTAGTTCAGGGATTGTTCCCTTGGTTGGTGTCCGTTGACACTTACAGTTTGGGCTATGTTATCAACTGGTCATAACAGTTCTAGTGACTTGGGCCTTGCGCCTGGTCCTTGCCTTACTTCCCGCCTCTGGATCAGCTCAATGTTTGTACATCCCAGAGTACCAGTGACCTGTATTGGACGACAGTGAAAATAGGATTTTAGTCTTACCTGTTAAATCCTTTTCACTTAGTCCATACAGGTCACTGGTCTCCCACCCTGTCAAGGGACCAGTCTTGGCTCTCCTGTGGCATTCAGTGGGAGACCGTTCGGGCATGCTCACAGGAGTCTTTCTTTTTGCTTACCTGAGGTCAGTTCTTGGGGTCTCAAATCAATATGAGTGGCTCTGGCCAGAAGGTGGCTTAAGTAAGAGGGGAGGCTCCGCCCCTTGCAAATTATTTGCATAATTGTTCCTGCCTATTAAAGGGGACTTACGCCTCCCAGAGTACCAGTGACCTGTATGGACTAAGTGAAAAGGATTTAACAGGTAAGACTAAAATCCTATTTTTTCCCCTAAGGAAAATGTGACAGTGATTTCTAATGATCAAAGCACACATTTTCTTGTACAATGAGATCCCAAATCTGCAGAATAGTGAATGGTCACGTGGAGATAAAGTATACTCTTAACAATTCCCAATATTAATCCCATCCCAACAATTGACTTACCAGGTACGTCCCGCAAAAACTGTCACTTAGTGACAGAGGACGTACCTGGTAAGTCCCGGAAGTCCGGGTCTCCGTGCGGCTGCACGCCATTCGGGGACTCCGGAATCATTCCGTTCAAAAAAAAAAAAAAAATTAGCCGGGCGTTAAGGTGACAGGCGCGTATGCACGTGGCTGTCACTAAGGGGTTAAAACTCCATTTACCTTAACCTCGGTAGAATATACTAATGGCTGCTATTTATCTATTATAGATGGACTGGTTCTCCAACATCAGTCATTAATTAGTATTAGATTTCATGCCCACAGAGGCAGAATATTTCTTTTGTCAGGGATCCAAATTCCGCTCAGCAGAGTATTCTTAGGAAGCCTTTTATGGATGGATTCTGGGGTCCTGGAGTCCTTCAACAAAGAATCATGTCTGCTTCCAAGGCTATGGAGTCCAGTCTTATTAAAGATTTATTCTGGACAACCAATACACACAGCATTGAGTTATAGTGGCCATTAGGATTTTCTGCCCAGATTAAGTTGTGTGTTTATTGTTCAGTATTAGGCTATTTTGACACTTTTGATGTGTTTCCTTGTTTGCCTGTGATGAAAGCTATCATGCTGGACTATAGTGTCTTTCACACAGGAGATTATCACCTTCTTGAACACACCAAAGTCCAGAATGCTGCAGTTTTTCTGTGTTTCCTCAGGAAAGTGGTAAAGTTGCAGTAAGCCCAGTGTTCTGTGGGGCTGTGAGCAGACCTTTAACATGAGCTGAGTTGGAGTTTGTGACTCTCATTGAAGCCCCCACTGAATTTCCGAGCCACTCGGGTGCCAGCCAGTAATATGGTCTGGAACTCACATGGACCAGCCAGAAGACACACCCCTCTCTGTAGTCTGAATCAGTGGGGGAATGCA
Organism: Rhinophrynus dorsalis; assembly: GCA_037306005.1. Classification (NCBI taxonomy): domain Eukaryota; kingdom Metazoa; phylum Chordata; class Amphibia; order Anura; family Rhinophrynidae; genus Rhinophrynus; species Rhinophrynus dorsalis. The sequence goes on along the minus strand of CM074720.1, from coordinate 71,528,143 downwards.
GAGGAGAGGTGTGACCGTTCTGTCTCCTGTCTAAAAAAGTCCTTAGCGTTTCTTTAACCCTTTGAACGTCAAAAGGATATCAATGCATTGGATACCCCTCTAGCACTCTAGCTGTGCATTTGAGAACAGCCAAAGTACAGGAAGGGAAATTTATTTTGCGTTATTCCTCTTATGGTTATAAGCACTGTGGAAAGCATTTCACTCTAAAACATGAAAGGTACTAAATATATACACAAGACATCTGATTATTTTATACCAAAAAAGCTACAGTGCTCATGTGCCTGATCTCTCATAATAAAACTTAAATAAGAAATGTATCTAAAATTATATATCTAAAACTACTCGTTGGAAGAAGATATATAAAATCCAGACACTTCTTTAGGGAAGCAATACCATACACCGATTAGAGGGGCTTTTATCCCTTTGAGTTCCGGAAAGGCATCCAGTACACTGCTCTCCAATGTACTAGATACCTCTCTGGCACTCAGAGGGTTAAACCCTAGACTATTATCGATGTCTCCAATGCATTGCTTCACAATGTGTTGAGAACCTCACTGGCATTCAGTGTGTTAAAAGTGCAATGTCCGTAAATGGAATCTCCATTTTCCCCTCATGGTGTGTTTGGTTTGCTCCAGAATTGTGGACCATTTGTTTTCTGTGTAAGAATCCTTTAGTTCATCGTAATGCACAGTTCAATTAGAAGAAAATTATTTGAACTACTTTATAATGTTTTTTTTGTACTCAGAACAAAATGTAATACAGTGGTCCTTTATTAAATGTAAATTAAACAATGTGTTTACAAATCAAATTGTTTTGTGTACATGAAATACCTCCTGGGCTTTTTTTTTTTGTTTGTTTTTTTTTGTTTTTGCATGTGCGAAATGTCATGTTCTTAATACATATATTTAACCATTTGAGTGCCAGAGATATCCAAAGCATTGCAACCTCCCTGACACTTGAAAGGTTAAAGTGGGTTAAATGTACAGTTCGTTTTGGATATTTTTTACTTTCTCTGACCTGTGGTAGAGCATGATAAATTCAGCTGGTTTCCTCATCTAGTTGTTTTCTTTAACCCTTTGAGTGCCAGAAGTGTATCCAGCGCATTGCTTTTCAATGCATTGGATAGGCCTCTGACACACAAAGGGTTAAACCTCCCACTGATGATCAGAAACACTCCCATGGAAGGAAATGGTAAGGAGAAGCGAGAGCTGAGAGGGCTGTTTGGGATTTTAATAGCCAAAGGCGCCAAAGTAAGAGAGTACGAGTGCCACCAATGTTGCTGTGGCAATGGGGAGACTGTTTTTAATGGAGCAGTACACTTTTTTTGATGTAAAAATATATATTGTAGGGCGTGTCCTGTTGAGTATAACAAGTGTACTCCCACTGCTGATAGATGCATATTTCCAAAGTTATTACTGTTTAAACCTGTTCTTTTTACAATTTCCAGTTAGTTATTCTGTTACATTGTAATGGAGAAGAAAGTCAGTGTCTTACAGTTCTTCATAGCATGTGATAGAACCTACCGAATCATTTCTTCTCTGTTAGAACAATCAGGAAGTAAATACAGTAAATACTTCCTGGTTATTTGAACTGTTATAAAGTTTGAATGAAACAACTGACAGCGGTTGGAGTACCCTTCTTTTACTCAGCAGGAAAAGCTCTGTGACATATAGGTGTTTGTAATAAAAAAAAAGTTTACTGCTCCTTTAAATAGTTTTATATGATTTTATGGTGTGACTACAAAGTTTCACTATGTTCCGTCACCATGCTATTACAGTTCTCTCTGCTCTCTTCTTGGAGCTATTTCCTCCTGTCAATGCTTAATAGCAGACCCTATGCTTTGCAGTGGATTGATAGCTTTAACTACCAAAGATGCCTCTACCATACTGAGTTGCAGTGCATGTCAGTGGCATCTAAAGGGTTAAATTCCAAACCATAATTGTTGGATGCAAGTAGTTGCATATTAACCCTTTGAGTGCCAGAGGGAGTACCTCTCTGGCACTCTAAGGGTTAAGGCTGATGCACTAAAAGTAACTGAAGAAATTATGTGGCAATACAACTGCACCATGAGGAAAAAAATAACATTTACAAGCATTTATATCCGTTCAAAGTATCAGGAAGTGATGAAGTTGTTATTATCACATTCTGTGGGGAACTGCAGTGAATGGCCTTTCCCACAGTTTGCAGTAGTAAAAGGCTTACTGCTTCTATAAGGCAAATAAAATGTAAACCTGAAGGTATAAATGACCATTATTTGTTATAAGTTATGTTCTTAAAAGAAAACTATACCTGAGGTGTCTGCTGCAGACATCAGTGTGGTGTCCCTGTGCTGACATCGGCACCTCAGAGAGAGCGGCTCATCCAGGCACCATACAGCATGGAGAATTCATCCCCAGCACATTCTCTTTAGTGTGCATTTCCCAAGGTTCATAGAGAAAATGTTATGGCGTTTGTAGGGATATAATTGTCTTCTGCTACATAAAATGTCAGTTGGTCATCAGAAGTCTCCGACTCACTCAAGAGGAAGGTCGGGAATGATAAAGGGAAATCTAAACAGAATTTCCTTCTATTCTTCAAATACTGTGTATTTATATGTAAAAATTACTCTCTTACATCCAGTGGATGATATAGGGACTATGGCTAAACTTTTCTCCACCAGGCAGGAGGCACTTGGAGTTAACAAAATGAAAACCTCTGCTCCTGCCACTCCTCCTGATGCAGTTTACCCCAGGCCCTGCATACCTGACAGTATTTATTTAAAGTTAACCTTCCATCTTTTTTCAAGTTTGCCTGTTTGAAGACTGCAATACAAACAGCCTGTGTCATGTTAGCCAAAAGACCAGCAAATGTACAGTTTAAGGGATAGTAATGTTTCATAATAATAGCAGCTCTAATTAATCATCATAGTATTTGGACTTTGGAGAGTGTTATTTCAATTCTGTCAGAGTTGTAGTTCAAGAGTAATTCAATGACAAAGTATCCCCCTCCCTCCCCTTTTACTGATGTAACACTGCTCAGCCAGAGCAGAAGGGAGGTACCCAGGTAGATTGCAGAGAGGGACAATCTTCAATTAAGATAAGGGAAAAAGCTGAAAAACTTGTCAAGGGGGCAGGGCTTTCATTGTTCTCATAGGAAAAAGATTGTCCCCTTCTGTTATCTGTCTGGTCTATGGACTGCATTCCACATCTGAGAAGCGATGGGTTACACTAGGTAAAAGGGGCAGGAGGGGAATCTTTGCTTGTGAATATCTCTCAACCCATAAAGGTTTGAGAGATAAGACTTATATTGTTCTTCATGATTTTTTTAATGCTTACAAATTAAAATAAAGATAAAACAAAGTATTACTATCCCTTTAAGGAGATATTCACACTTGTTACCGTATGCTAATTGCGGTACCAGTGATGTTTCATGTGCTAATGCAGCCTTTTCAGTGATGCCATATGTTAAAAATTTAAAAATGTTTAACCCTTTGAGTGCCAGAGGGTTACAGAATGCATTGCTTTGCAGTGTATTCCGTTCCATTCTGGAGCTCAAAGGTTTAAAAGTGTTTGTTCTTTGAGCCATTGAGGAGAGTGGGGTTAGGAAATCTCTCTGCCCAACAAATTGCAGCAGAATCACAATTCTTTTAACCATTTGAGTGCCCCACAATGATGAAATGCATTGCACATATACATGGTATGCAAGGGGTTAAAGTTGCATTTGGTTTTGGGATGGAAAAGGGCCACACAGGAGATGTATCAGGTGAGTCACTTGTGCTGATTGTGGCATCAGGAGACTGTATAGCATAAAAAGATAAATGCGAGAGTTTGAAAAACGTTTTATTAAATAAAATACATATAACATAAACTGTAGATATGTTTCCAAGATGTTTTAAAATTGCCAGAGTTGTTTTAAGGGGACAGTTCTACTTTAAGGGTGCAGCCTATAAGTCGCCACATGTAAAGAAACACAGAAAGGGGAAAGCGCGCACAGTTTAGTGTAGATTCTTTACTCCTTGTTTCTTTTCCTTTTTATTCACCGTGCGTAATTATAACTGTATTCACCTCCTTCACCGTGGGGATCACCAGTTATCTCAATGCGGATATACCACTCACCTTTTTAAGAGGCAATCCAGCCTCAAGGTCTAATCGCATCCACTGGATGTTCAACTAGTCTAAAATAAATGGCCCTCTATTTCGACACACAGTAGACACAGCCTTTCACGGGATACTATACGGGCTGGTTACTCAATGACATGGAGTTCAGTATAGTTGTAGAAAAATAAAGAAATGTATTAACATAACAGAAATTAAAAGATCTGTACATATATACACTATAAAATAAATATAATAAAAGAAAAACAAAATCATCCAATATGGGACCTCCCTATGCGTTTCGCAACTGTACATTGCTTCCTCAGGGGATTCTAAAAAGTTGTGAAACGTGCAGGGAGGTCCCATATTGGATGATTTTATTTTTCTTTTATTATTATTTCAGTTATATTAATACATTTCTTTAGTTTTGTACAACTATATTGAACTCTGTGTCATTGAGTAACCATCCCGTATAGTATTCCGTGAAAGGCCGTGTGTACTGTGGATCGAAAATAGAGGACCATTTATTTTAGATTAGGTCCTAGAATAGAGGACCATGTATTTCACATTGAGGTAATTGGGATAAAGAGAGAGGCTGGAGGTGGTAATTACTGAGAGAGGAGGAGGATACCACGAGTGCTGAGATAAGACACCATCACTGGGGGTTATCCAGTGGATGCGATTAGACCTTGAGGCTGGATTGCCTCTTAGAAAGCTGAGTGGTATATCCACATTGAGATAACTAGTGATCCCCATGGTGAAGGAGGTGAATACAATTATAATTATGCACAGTGAATGTGTTAAAAAAGGAAAAGAAACAAGGAGAAAAGAATCTACGCTTAGACTGTGCGTGCTTTACCCTTTTTGTGTTTCTTTACACGTTTGTGAGGACTTTGCCGAAAGTCGTCAAGGAATAAGCTGCACTGCTGCGTGGAGGAAAATTTGAGGACTTTCTATTACCTGTCAGGTCGTATTGGGCTCATTACTGGTGTAATAGTGCTGAGATTTTTTTTTGTGTGTGTATAACTCACCACAGCCTATAATAATGACAAAACGGTATACCAGACAACTTAAGAGCCACTTATTCCTACAGAATAATTCCCCATTAAAAATGTTCTGAAGCTTTTTCCTACAAACGTCTCCAGTGGAGGAACAAAGAGAAAAAAAAAAAAACTCAAAAGGTTATGATTAATATGTGTATTCCATGTTTATAATACAATTCACAATACAAACACTGCCTTTATTGATTTGTATTTTATTATTTTTTGCATCCCATAACTTTACAGTATTTTACACATGTCTACATTGATTGTTCTGTCACGGAGCTTGTGGTCAGATTGATTTTGCAATGAATGAACAATCTAGTTCCAGTGACTAGATGGGTCTAATGCTGCCATAGGTGCTAATGTTATCATGGAGGAAGGCAATCCAGAGGTGGGGGAGTTGATAGATCGTAGTGAATTGTACCACTCATCATGCTGGCGTGATGGGGGCCCAGCAGATGGTAAATGTGAGTGACTGCCAGTGCAAGTGAACTGACTGACAGCGGAAGGTGGATGATAGCCTGCAGTGGACATGGATGCGAAACGGGGAATGTGATTGAGAGTGTGAGGGTATTGATACTGACGCGAGGGGGAGGGCATAGAACAGACACCAGACATGACACTGCTGCAAGCTAACATCCCACTTGGACCTGATGATTTCTGAATGGTCCTTTCATGCTTACGGTGCTTTGCTCTCCGGTTTTGAAACCACACCTACAGAATTAAGAAAACACATTTTTAAATGTACAACTCAAACAGTTTTTTTGTATGTTTTTTTATATGTTAATATATAATATTAATAATATTTATATATATATTAAATATATTTGCAACAATGCCAACTGGGGGGTTTTGCACTCAGGTGGGATAAAGAGGTGATAAGGAAGTGATAAAGTTGAGATAATGTCTCCAGTAAGACCAGTTCCTATGGTATTTTATGGAGCCAATGCACTAAGATTTCAAGTAGGAGAAATACTAGTGCATTTGCTTCATAGAATAACATATGAAGTGGAGAGTTTGCACACTGGAGAAGTGATCTCTTCTTTATCACACATTAGCTCATCTGCCCCTGGTGTCCAGGCAGTTTTTCGATTGAATTTAATATGAGAGATGCGCCTCAGGCTACAGTTCTCCATAGAAATTGACTGCAACAGATCCATCATTTTGTGAAAGTTTGAATTGAAATGTCTTTTGAATGAATCATCAGTACACTTATTTTACCTAGCACAGAAAGTGTTGACATATATTTTCATAATAACACTTAACTAATCCTAATCATTTAATAGTGATTCAGGACTTAAACCTTAGAGACATTTCCGGCACACTGCTCTATTAAAATTTTAAACTTTTAATATAAAAAAGGAAGATGATTTGTTCCAAAGTAATTACAGTTTATACTGTTTATATATAATTATAACATTGCCAACATTTCCATCTAGTGTCCAATTAATTATTATATTGCATTCTATGGGATACGTTAGCCACTGGCTACAGTTCTGCATAGAATGTGATCCTAAGCGGTCACCAATTTTGTGACACTTTGAACTGTTATAACTTTATATGAGTAACGCATCTGCCAGCAGTGGGGGTACTATTGTTCTACTCAGTAGGTAAAACCCTACAGTAATTTCCCCATAGTAAACTTTACTGATTAATCAAAATGCACTCATGAGGGGTTATAAGGTGACAGGAATTACTCCAGGGAGGGGAAAAAAAATCACTATTTAAATCGAATTACTTTTGTAATAAAATAAATTACACGTGTTATTTTAATATGATACATTTTAATGGCTAACAGAGAGGTAGAGAATGCATGGTTTAAGGACACTAAGACGCAAAGGACTGAAGCCGTACATTATATTCACTCTCACTTGGCCGTTAAACTTTTACATCACAACGTGATTCTTATATTGAAAAAGACTTTTTTGATTCCCATCTACCGCACATGGTAACACTGTGCCATCCCTTCACTTTTATCTAATGTCAGAGATAGGGAGCCATAGAACGACAGAGGAGCTGGAGATTTTTTCTCAACAGACCAAAACTACCAGAGGGTCTCCTAGGACACAGTGTGGGAGATGTATAAAAGTGGCACAAACACATATCTGCTGCTATTTTCATAGAAAGGTTATCTGCTCATATGAATAAAAGTGTTTATTCATAAAATATATGTATTTGTCATGACATAAACTCATGCAAACATAAATATATTATCCACTGCATCCATTGCTTCACAATGCACTGAAGACCTCTATAGGATTCAAGAGCTAACAACTTCCAATCAATGGGAATTTGAGTAATTGTTATGAGTTCCCTTTGGTGCAGTTGGTTGCCCGAGAATTGTGCCCTCCATATTGCTGAATTACTCCCTAAGTGACCATGCCCACTTTTAGGACAATTTCTCTAAATTGCCATTCATGTTGTTAACAAAAAATCGTTCTTTCTTTGAAAATATATCATTTTAAAGACAAAATTCTGATGTTAATAAGGTGTTTTGAAGCTGTGTTTTCTTTAACATCACACCCTTAGAGTTCAGCCACTTTGCCCCCCAGTGCATGAAAGAGCTTTGTATTCACTGTAGAAGCCAGGGCTGCAGTTGCATCAAAGAGCAATTTGCTTCCCAGAAGAAATTGTGATGATCGGTTAGGATAGGGTTGCACTGGGGACCTCTCTAGCATTCAAAGGGTTAAAAGTCTAATTTAAATCAGCAGGGAGGTGCAGAACCAGCCAATTAGAATTAGTGATCTGGTGATAAAAGTGCTCTCTAACCAATGGGAGCACAAGAGCTTGAAGCTGAATCTGTTCAGGTGTCAGAACCTCTGAAACCCTTACAGTGCTGACAATATTGGACTGGAGATCCTAAAAATCGCATTGCCCTGGTCAAAACTGGACAGGTGGCAACTCTTGTATAAGCTGACCTGACCTTACCTTTGACCAGGGATACATATGAAAAATCCATTATCCGATATCTGGATAACCTGCTAAAGATGTTCCCCTGTCTTCTTCAGACAAGTGGCAGGAATAGGAACCTGTTTGATAACTGAAGCTACTGTATTCAGACACCACATTGCGTTTCCTGGTTTCTGAAGTTAAAGTCTTGCTTTCAAACAGGACGAGCTTGCAACAAGTAGATGGAGACCCCTACGGCCATACAAGCCCAAACGTGCAGAAACCCATTTGAACTTAAAAGTGAAGCAGGCTACGGCCTGGTTAGTACCCGGATGGGATACTGCCTGGGAATACTAGTTGCTGTAGGCTAAGTTGTCTCCTACTCATTGCAAGCTCACCCTGTTTGAAAGCAGGAATTTAAGTTCAGAAACCAGGAGAAACAATGTGGTATCTGAATACAGAATATTTGCTTACCTTCAGTTATCATTCAAACAGGTTCCTGTTTTTGCCATTTATCTGAAGAAGGCATGGGAACATATTTAGCAAGTCATCCAGACATCAGAGAAGGGTCAGCGCTAGGCTCAAATATTTTATACCATGCCATATTGTACATTAGGATGCCCCAAGGAGTGTAAAATTTCAAGCCATCTAAGCAATGGTGGATCAATCCTTGGTTCAGTCAGTTTGACAGATGCACTTGTTCTAATGAAATAACTGCATGTGTTCATGTGAAATAAATAGAATAACAAAAAGTAAGGGTTTCTTTCTCTCAAGTGCTTTTTTTTCTCACCCAACTATATCTGTCCCAGAAGCTGAGATGCTCTTTCGTACATAGTAGCTATACTTTTAGGTCCGTATTAAATGTAATACAGCTTTATTTAATCCCGTCACTTCCTCTACCAGGATTGCAAGGCCTCAAATATCTTTGATCACTATTTTAAAGGAGAGGTAACTCCTTTTAATGATAACCCACACTTACCTTACTATGGCAAAAAAAAATCCTAATGGCCTCTATGAATTTTGCCCTTGTGCCTTTGTCTAAGAGATAACATCTTTAGTCTGTCCTGGATGTCATGTCCATGGAGTACTAACCACACTGCAAGATACTTGGATGTATATGTATATGCAAAGATAGCGTATCTCTAATGGGCAAAGACGCTCAAGACGTTCTCGCTCATATCGTATCACCCCATATTAATGGGATTACTAGTAAGGCCTGAGGGAGTTTGCCCATTTTTCTCCTTTGGACCCATGACCCCCCCCACCCCCACCCACACACACACACACACACACACACACACACACACACACACACACACACACACATACACACACACACACACACACATTAATTCAGTTGTATGCTAGGGCCATAATGATTTTGGCCTTGTTTCAATGGCAGCAATCCATGTGATAAGCTATGTATTGCTCATTTTGTTCCATTTAAAACTGCCTTAATGCACTTTATCAAAGAGACAATCTATACATATATGTATGTATATATATTTATTTAACCTTTTGAGTGCCCGAGGGGTAGGCAACATATTGCAAAGCAATGCGTGCGTACCCATCTGGCACTCAGAGGGTTAGAACATAGAAGATAGAAATGAAGGCTTAATACTCACATAGGACAAAGTTTCCCCTATTCCTCACAGTGAATTCCAGTGCCAACCCTTCCCTGCAATGGACTCTTATGGATCTGCACTGGAGCCCTCCAGTGGAACAATAAAGAAGCAGCACAGCTGACTGACGTATCCAGCTAAAGAAAATATGTTTTGTTTTTCTTTTCTTTTGGTTTTTTTTTAATAATAAAAAAAACAAAACCCTTGACCCTCTGTGGACCCTACGTTCAAAAGAAAAGTGGAGGACTTCTGGGGAAAACCATTTGCACTATAGGGGATAAATAAAAATTCCCATTGATTTAAATGGGAATTTTAAGCTCTTGAATATTAGAGGTCTCCAATGTGACCTCTCTAGCATTCAATGGGTTAAAATCCTCATTTAAATAAATTGGAATTTTTAGTTCTCCCCTATAATGCAGATGGTTTTCCCCTGAATGCCTCCACTTTTCTTCTGAACATGTGGCCCTATATGTTTCTTGAATGATCTGGTCATTTCCTCAGTAGGCTATCAACAGGTGAACAGATCCATATCAATCTTGGGCTGGCATTGGAATCCTTGCAAGCTAAATACCAGCAACTGTATGGTTGTCAATTGAATTACTAAGGCTTCATTATTACATCTATGTTACAAGTGTGGATGATTGGGTATAAATCTTAGCTGATACAGGCACTTAGTTGACACACACCATTTTCTTTCTTCACAATTCTCTGTGCTTAGTTATAAGTTGTACTCATACATATCGCCGTATTCACCTGTATTCTTGCCTCATTTAGCTTGGTAATCTTTGCCAGTTCCTCTCGACAGTAGATATCTGGGTAATGGTTCTTGCTGAATGCTGTTTCCAGATGTTCCAGCTGTTCCTGACTGAATGTAGTACGATGTCTCCTCCTGGTTGGAGTTGGATAATGAGGGGGGATATGGCGGCTGCTTGATAATATAGAGTTGCCTTCTATGCTGGAAACCTCTGGAAATGCTTTATATGGACTGTCAATGTCTGGAAAAAATATTGGGACATCTTTATAACGGAAAATAAGCTATATTATATTCTGGCACTAGTAATCCGGAGATCTAGTGCTTTGTCTTGTTGCTTTTGCCTAACTGGAAAGAATAATTGTGTTGTAAAGGTGGTGTAAGTACCAATGAAATGTTTTTGTATTTTAATGTTCTAAAATCCTCAAATCACTGCTTTAAAGGATTCATTTTAAAGGGGAACTATCACCCCAAATAAAGTCTCCAGCCATCTAGTGACAAGCTTAAAGGGATAGTAATACTTAAAATGTAAAACAAAAAATATGTTGTAGGGTTTATCCCCCTGAGTAAAACAAGAGTATTCCCACTGCTGCAAGGTGTTTTATTCAAATGTTATTACAGCTCAAAGCTGATTTTTTTTTAGGTGCAATATCACAGTGACCTGAAATTGTCCAGTGGTGCTGTTGCTACACCATCCTATGGAGATTTATGGTCTACGGACCAGACCTGTCCATATGATGGTGTAACAACAGTGCCACTGTACAATTTCAGGTCACTGTGATATTGCACCTAAAAAAAATCAACTTTGAGCTGTAATAAATTTAGAATAAAACACCTTTCAGCAGTGGGAGTACTATTGTTTTATTCAGGGGGATAAACACTACAATATTTATTTTTTTACATATTATGTATTACTATCTCTTAAACAATACTACTATTAGCATAATTACCCCCTTTGTCAGAAATCCTGCTTGTGCCGAAACTGACAGCCAGGCAACAGAGCACACATCTTTGCTTACAGAAATCTGTGTGACTGTGCTGTCAGTCCCGGTCTCCTCTAAGAGGTGTTGCATGGTACCTTTAAGTACCAGAAGGGACTGACGGTGCAGGCACGCAGATACCTTGGAAGTGCTGTTGCCTGGCCGTCAGTCTTGGCAGAAGTAGGATTTCTCAATAACGCAGTAATTAGACTGGATAATAGTTGTATTGTTAAGCTTATCGCTAGATGGCTAGTTGTTGGATGCTGACTTTATTTGGGGTGATATTTCCCCTTTAAATGAATGAATGCTTTTGCCTACCATATGTAAACAGCACTTAGAAGTTCAGCTGTATGGAAGCACTAGTTAAAACTATCAAATGAGCATATAGGTGTTCTTGTCCTAAGCAACTACAATCTCCTAATCAGGACACAGTTATAGTCTAGTGAGTGACATTGCTGTGCACTGTTGTATTGCATTATTGTAAGAAATATATTGTGGAGGCCAAAGTGCATAAGAACAGCCAAAAGCTTAACCCTTTCAGTACCAGAGGGGTACGCAACACATTGCAAAGCAATGTGTTGCATACCCCTCTGGCATTGAAAGGTTTAAGGTGGAGAATTTTATTTTAATAACACAACAATTGAAAAGTCATTTATGCACCAGTGTGAAAAACCCATAGAGATCCGTTACTCTAAGTAAGATTGTGGACCTAATACACTAAAGAAATGAGGAGCAATTCAGGGGCAAACCAACTACACCATAGGGGAGAAATGAAAACCCCTATTCACTGAAATGGGGCTTTTAACCACTTGAATGTGTTGGAGACCTCTCTAGCAATCAAATGGTTAAAGTCCTCATTTAACTCAATGGAGATTTGTATTTTTTCCCTAAAGATAAGTGCAGTTTGTCCTAGAACTGCATTACATTTGTTTTTGTATTCCCTGTGTTTGAAGGTAAATAATACTTTGTAATTCTGGTTGTGTTCAACTCCTATTTTACAAACTGTCACAATCGGGTGTATAAGCAATGGACATATTTCCACAAATCCATTTTTTACATTGTTGCACTCCTGCTCCAGAACATGGAACTGATAATGAAAAAGATATTTAATGGGGCAAACAGCTTTCCAAATGCCTTGTATTGTATAAATATATAACGCTTGTGATGCTTATTGCCCACATAAAACCTAAACACACACACACACTCACTCTCTCTCTCTCAATCTCACTTTCATTCTCCCTCACTCAATCTCATGCACATTTTCTCACTCATGCTCTGTCATTCACTCTCACGTTCATTCTCTCTCGCTCTTCCTCTATTTAAAAACATCTTGGCTCTCTAAACACACAAACTCACACTCTTATTCTCTCTCTCTCACTCATTCTCTCACTCTCTCTCTAAACACACAAACACACTCTCATTCTCACTCTCTCACTTTCATACTCTCTCTGTCATTCTCTCTCCCCCCAATTTAAAAACATCCTGCTCCTCTAAACACACATTTTAACAGAGATTATGGAGTTTAGGTGGATGACCTGCAGTCCTTCAGAAGTTATTTGACTACAATTGCCATCATACTCAGCTAGGCAGCTGAGGATAGAAACACTGCCCTTTTCCCTGTCTAATAAAATACACAGACTAAGATAATTCTGAGAACAGACTTCTATCTATCCAGACGTTTCTGAATTCCATAACAGTATTAGTCCCTACCACCTTTGCTGGGAGACTGTTCCAGGAGTCTATCACTCTTTATATAAAGTAGTACTTACACACAACACTTATGAATTTGAAGGGTGATGGGAATTGTTGTTCAACTTTTCATTATTTTATTTTCTCAGAAAAGTTGAATCTTTGGTGAAACTAAATAGAGAAGTGTCCTTTATATAATAATTTGCAAGGATGTTTGTCACGATGCAGTCATGTGCAGTACAGACTGTCTGCGTTCGAGCAGCCTCTACAGAGCATGATTGCATCACGTGAGTGGGGCGACACAAGACTGCATCGCATGGAGCAGTGAGGTAGTGGCCGCTTAACCCTTTGAGTGCCAGAAGGGTACACATTGCATTGCAAAGCAATGTGTTACGTACCCTTCTGGCACTCAAAGGGTTATCATTACCCGGGCGTTGGCCCCGTGTACATGGGCTTTTACACTAGGGTGTCATAAATTCCTAACATGTTCCATGTATTAGCCACAGAACATGAAGAAAAATTACCCCAGTTTGTTTTTAGAACATTAACCGAATGGTAATCCAGTGATTCAACTCTGGAGAAAACCAACTTTACAATATGGGAAAAAAAAATAAAGATCCAAATTTATTTAAATAGATCATTTAACCCCTTGAGTGCTAGAGAGGTCTCTAGTGCATTGTGGAGCAATGTGTGTAGACCTTATTAGCAGGTGATAAATGTTAACACCTGTTTTATCAAATATTTTCCTATTGAAGTCTATGGGGAAACCTGGAGATAAAAGCAGTGATAAAATTAGCACCTGTAATAGAATGCAGCCCAAGGTGCTAAAATGCGCCATTTAAATCACAGGGGATTTTAGACATTTTTATTTGTCCCCTATGGTGCAGTTGGTTTGGCCCAGAACTGCAACTCTTACATTCAACCCTATGTCTCATGTCAATGTGCTACCACATTTCTTAGCTATGCTTAGCATACCATCAAGACAAATGAAACACTGAGTTACAGGCATGAAAAACTTTGTAAGAACTTAACCCTTTGCGTGCCAGAGGGGTACGGAATGCATTGATTTTGCGTTCCATACCCCTCTGGCACTCAAAGGCTTAAGCATTTTTTGAGATGTTTTCCTTCAGAATTTCAGATCCAGTGTAAATGTAGAAATGTTATAAATTCACCTAAAAAATCTGCAGAACTAGGTATTCCAGGGCACCTTGTATATTAGAACAAAACCTAATTTTATGATAAGCTTTTAGGGTTACACATACAATTGTAACGCAGGGAACTTATAGATGACTTCTTAAAATATTCCTAAATTACAAATTGGTATTAATAATTTTGGCTAACAATGCGTCAGGGGATTTTATTCAAAGTATTAAATATTTTTAAGAAGACAGTTTTTTTAAACCTTTACTGGAGGGTGCGAGATGCATTGCTTCACAATGCTTTGATCCTTAAGGGGTTAAGGGGCAATCATTTGCCATTTGTTATGCATATGTACTTCTTGCAGCTCTTTATTGACCCTTTATTAAACCTCTAATTAAAAATTAGAGGTTAACACCCTGAATAAAATGCCACTGACCACATATACATCATCAACAAAACTTTCAAAAATCAGAATAATATTTATTTAAATAATATATGCTAAAGAATGTGGTATAACAATCATAGTGCTTACAGTATATAACATGTAAACACAAATTTTCTGTAGTAAAAATCATATTCAATCATTTTTATTAGCATATTTAAATAAGCTTTAAAGGTGATGGGAATAAAACATATGCTATATTACACACAGCAGAATATAAAGAAATATTTCTCAAGAAAAGATGTCTTACATTGTTTAAAAATATAATGAGCAATTATATCACGTATATATAACAAGCAGCTGTATGTTTAATTTAGTTCCTTTCAATGCTTGCATTGTAGATAACTGAAAATGGGACAATGAAATAGACTGGGTAGATTGTCACCACATCTGTTATAGATATTGATTCATTACATTTAATATACATTAGTTATAAATTGCTTTGTTGTAAATGTATTAGTGCTTAAGTTCTCTTTTGTTGTTACTTAATTGAGTGCTATTTTAATCCAAGCGGCAAGCCTTTCTACCCACAAGGTCTTCTGCCCAGTAACACTCAAACCACATTTGAATACTTTAGTTTTATAAGTAGCGCTGTACTGAAAGTAGGAGAGAAGAACATAAAGTGACTTACACAAACAGAACCAAACTAGTTGTAATGAGCATTCTATTCACAATAGATTACAATCTATACAGTAATCTGGCATTTCATATATATATATATATATATATATATATATATATATATATATATATATATAAAATATTTGAAAGAGCTTGGTGTTATTTGAATGTAAACATTGAAAAAGATGACTATTGAGTAACACATTTTAATAATACATAAACTAGGCATATTCATAAAGAATAGTTCATAATTTTTCATTAACTTTCATTTGTTATCTTTTTCTGAAGATTAAGTTCTTCCCTTATATTTAGAGCTCACCAGTTTTCGTTCCAAAATAATTTTTAACTGATGAAAAACTTGTTTTTAATTTTTTTAAACATGATAACTAATTGGCATGCATTACTGTTCTATGTACTGTTCTATATATTATATTTGTAATGACATTATACTGATGTGAGGTAGCAGCACGTAATGCTATCTGCTTAACAGATGTATGTTGCTTTGAAAAATTTCATTGGTAAAAATTTGCATATAAATATTAAAATATATTTAAAAAAAATCATAGAGCTGATTTCTCAAAAATAAATTATTTATTTCTATGGTCTCATTTTTTATTTTTACTATCTGCATTACTTAATAATACATTGTATAGTTGTACTGGTATTTTCATTATTTATCTATACATAATTATAGAGTGTTAATGCATTTTCAAAAAAATAAAAACAGATATTTTTAAATCATTATACTACTGCAATGGAAAAATATAACACCAAATTAAGATTTTAAGAAGTTTTAAATTTTAGGCAACAGTGATGGAGTGCTTATATTTAAATTTATATAAACAGCTCCGACATATAGGAGCCAGATGAGATTTTATCAGGCAGGGCTCTCAGGCACCTCTCTTTTCCAGCTCTATTTGAATGAATATCTGTGTAAATGAAAAGGCTCTGGTCTGCAGCAGGGCAAAAAAAATAAAAAAAGCACAGGTTGACTTCTGAGTATATTAGGAACAAGCGCTGTCATATTTCTATGTACATACCCATGATAAAAATACCTATACAATCCTTTTTCATTTTTTTTTATTTCATATTCTTTATTTACTTGGCCAAAATAATTATTTTATTTAAATAACTATTAATAAGTAAACATCTTTCTTTTTATATAATTCACTTTTAAAAACCCTTTGAGTGCCACAGAGAAATCCAACGCATTGCGTTGCAATGCGTTGGATATCTCTCTGGCACTCAAAGGGTTGGAGCATAATATGGACGAATCATCTTTCCCTCATTATGATATTTACATAAAATTACATATGTTCTTCTATAGCAATTACTTGATGGGAAACTTTTATTTGACAATAATTACTCATTATTTTATTAGTAATTAAATATATAAATAAACCACGCAAAAATATAGTTTGTCTTCCCTGAAAGCTCGCCATCTACAGTTACCTTAATTTACTTCATTTAATAACTGAGTTGCATAATGTGTCTTTACCTGCTGTTGATGTAACTGCACCAATGTCTGAATAGACCTCATGATATTCCAAGCATTTCTTCTTTGACCCTTTTATTCTGACATCTTCCATCTTATGACTGGCTCAGTCTTAATTAATCACTTACAGTTTGAGTGCTGCAGTGAAATACTTCATGTTTTTTCTCAATTTTAAGTTAACACTGGTGTGATGTCATTCCTAGCCTGGCTAGATAAATTCACCAATCACATCCAGTCCCAGCTAATTACTCAGAGCTTCAAGCTAATCACTGAAGTAGAGAAGCAGGCCTCTAGTCAGCCTGTGACTGGACAAAGACATTGACTGCAGCGGGATGAGGGGCTCTACTCATTGAAAGGAGCATACTGTTGGAATAATAGGCATGTCCTGACTATGTGGGTGGTATGAGGAAAAAATGGACAGAGGAGAGATGGAGTTTACACTAAGATTTGTCTTTTTCTAAGAGAAATTTACTTTTGGTAATCTTGCAAATACCTTGCACTGCAATAAAACTGATCACAACAATGTTTAATTACAGGAGGAGGTTTAGCAGCCTCGCTTAGTAGAGAATTGAACAATTAGCGCTTTAAATTTCACATTCCAAAAGTACAAATTATTTACATTATGCACTCTTCGTTATATTAATGATATGACATGTTGTTGTTCTAACTGGGCAGGGGATTGCAATATCGTTACCATATCAAATGCCATTTCTTTACTAAATTAAGGCTTTTATTCAATATTAATCCCTTGTGCACCAGACAGGTAAGCAACTCCGTGTGATTCAATGAATTGCCCACTCCTATGGTCCTCAAGGGGTTAACATTTTAAATTTTCTTTTGATAAAATGATTATATAACTTGAAATGGAAACAGTAATTTTATTAGCTTATATTCTGTTTTCCCTAATAAATCTGTTTTATTAAAGTTTTGTATAGGTTGTACTGGTGTAGGAATAATTTGTTTAATTGATTAACCCTTTGAGTGCCAGAGGGGTACGCAACGCATTGCAAAGCAGTGTGTTGCGTACCCCTCTGGCACTCAAAGGGTTAACTTACCTAGGTAGCTGTCCTTCATACAGCAGTCAGTTATGTATGACTATTATTCTGCATTAAATCTTCTATTTCTTGTATATATTTTACTGTATGTAGAAGTCTGACTCTAGTTCACCTCCCCTAATAACAAGCAATAGACCTGATTGGATTGTAATGGACACAAGTTATCAGAGGAATATGCAACTCATTGCAAACCAATGAGTTGTGTACCCCTTTGGCACTGAAAGGGTTAAAGATATAACAGGATGCTGTTTATTTAGGTAAGTCTGTTAAATTAAGTGCCACTTTTAGGTTATAGTTTCCCTTTTATAGAAATGACCATGAACCCCTTTGGTATTCAACTGCCATTTCATGTCTTTCTGTTCCCAGTGCGATCCTAATTCTTTTACAGCTGAAATTTGCCAGTTGCCAGTAAAGCTACCACACACTTTTAATGCGGCCCTATGGGTCATGTTCTATGCAGAAAACCAGTAACCAAAAGAGAAAGGTTACATGATTTGCACCATTTGTCAGATAAATGGTATCTAAATGAGACTGGTCAAAGTTAAATAAAGATAAATAAATATGTGTATTTTTTAAAAGGAATATTTATTATATGTTATCACATACCCACATTTATAGATGAGTACATTATAAGATTAAAAGTTTTGTATTAAATAAAGTAGGTATTTTTTATGTTAGATTGTGCACAATGTCTAAATTAATTTTTTACACTGTTATTAAATCCTACAAGAGGAAATATAATACATACTAGCTAATGGTTCATGGCATTGCCCGTGAAGTTGGGCACACAGTGAACGTCAGAAACCCAGTGGAACGTTAGAGCGGCGAAGCTCCCCGCCCACTCTTGTAAAAATCACCACTCCTGATTCATTGCATGGGGCCGGTCTTTGCCCCCATGCCTCCCTGGGGAGGGGTGAACAGCAAACCAGAAATGACTTACAATTTTATATATATAGATATGTTGTATACTTTAAATGTTGACCTTTGTTCAAAATGTTGCATCTTCAAGGGTGAGGTGGGGGGGGGGGATAAAAAATGTTATTTTGTGAGGGTGGGTTCTGAGTGAGAGTCTATTACTTTAAATGAGCTTGCAGTCTTGTTTTACAGTAGAATAAAGTGTGACAATTCCATTATAGTAATGCAAAAATGTATATGCATGTATGTCAGCAATTACCTTTTGGATGCTTGGGAGGTTTCTAACCCATTTTGAAGGAATGAGCTGTAGACCTCTTGAGCATCCAAGACTAGGCAACATATAATCCTCCAGTTATCGCTGGACTACAACTCCCATCATCCTTTAGCAGCTATGACGATGAGAGCTGTTGGTCAGCAACAGCTGGAGGGCTTCATGTAAGCACAGCTACACTGTAGGAAATAAATACCTTTTCAAAAAGTATTGCATTGCATTGGATACCTCTCTGACACTCAAAGAGTAAAACTGAGTTTTTAACCCTTTTAATGCTACACTTTGTATTGTATCCAAAGCAATATTATTGAATGAAAATATCTGGAAACAAGTAAAACATTGAGTTTGGTGCCATGACAAATAAATTACAGTGAACTCTTTCACCTCAAACCAAAATCGTCGAATAATGGTACTTACTTCCTGCTTGGTTGAACATGTCCGCTTTTTTTCACCTCGCTCATTGCATTGAAATCAATGGGAGCATTGAATTTACACACAACACATAGCAAATGTTATTTTATTCTCCACAGGCATAGAATAAAAACATAGAATGTTTTGGGGGGTGTTGACTGGGATTGGGGGGACAGTTAATAAAAAAATAAAAATGTATACAATTAAAAAAAAAAAGTATGACATTTTATAAAAGGGGTCTGAGGAGGGTGCCTGTGTTAGACTGTGCTCTGTATCTTTGCACACTAAAGAGTCAACTCCTAGGAGTTCAGAGCACTTACGTTCCTTTTAATCCATACTCCCAAGGGTTAAGTCCACAATGCGAATAGGGAGCATCCTACTGAACATATTAAACATATCCGCTCACTAAGGAGTTAACCTCTGGGAATTCAGAAAACGCGCTCCTTTTAATCCGTGCACCGAGGGGTTAAATCCACAATCTAAATGAAAAACATCCTACTGAACATATTAGACATATCATATATATATGATACATGTCTTATTTCGAAAACAAGAGATATTCCATTAGACAAATGTACTACACTACAGACCTCAAAACTCTTAAAGGACCAGACCTAGGGCTGGCACCACCTATAGGCGAGGTAGGCGCCGGCCTAGGGAGCACATGTACTGGGGGCGCAGGCATGCAGCAGAGAAGAGCCGTGCCCAGGGCCGGTGTCGTCACGCCTAGGTGGCGGGACCTGTCATTGAGGTCTGCCCGCTAGGCGTGTACAGCCGCGTCATGCTCTGCCGTAGCCGCTGTGCTCCCTCGTCGATGCCAGCTTTTTAATAATGCTGAGCGTGCTGGGAGCCAACATCTCCCAGCGCGCTCTACATTACTGAAGAGAAGACTGCTTGGGAGCTCCAGCTACAGATCTGTGATGGGGGCAAGTTGGGGCTGATGGGGGGCAAGTTGGAACTGAGGGGGCAAGTTGGAGCTGGTGGAGGGCAAAGTGGAGCTGGTGGGGGGCAAAGTGGAGCTGGTGGGGCAAGTTGGAGCTGATAGGGAACAAACTGGAGCTATTGGGTGGCAAGTTGGAGCTGATGGGGCAAGAAAAGAGGTGGGGTATAAGAGGTGGGGTATATGTAGGCGGGGTATAAAGGGGTGGAACACAAGGGGTGGAGCCAAGGGGCGGCAAAATTAGGTTTTGCCTACGGTGGCAAAAATCCTTGCACCAGCCCTGACCAAACCAATAATGACTACGAATTGGATCCACTTCTCATCAACACACCAGCGGTAAATAGACCCACTGAATGACTAATATGCATGGGCCTGACAGTGCCTATATCTCCATCTTCATATGTCTCAAAAATATACATTATGTCTACTATAAACTGATGTATAGTCAGATATACTCACTCCAAATATCCTAATGATCTAACACCTAACTCAGACTGGATAGTACTAAAAGATCTTAGGCTGCTAAAAAATAAATAATAAAAGGACTATATGTCTCCCTTATATATATCCAAGATCAATGATATTACAGGGCAGTACAGTTTGTGGCATCTCCTGTTCTTCTCTAATTACTAAGAGTCAGAGGTAAGAGAAGCAGTGGATAAAAATAATAGAGAATGCCACATACTTCTTGCTATGAGGGAGGCATTCTGGATTTTCAGTATATCTATGTTATTCCCTCTAGGTTTGAATGAGGTGGTTGAGTCCCAATGGTAGAATTATCTGGTTATTTAAGTGATTTGTCTATTTATTGTAGGGTTATAGTCACAGTTAGTTTCAGATTATATTCAAACTCATGTTATTCATGAGAGGGCATACACCAAGATATCTAATTATGGGATTTGATTATTATCATACATTATATTAGTATATGTAGGTCAGTATTACTGTTAGCATTCTACACACTGAAGTATTAGAGAGATGTATTTTTATTTCCACATTATATTATATCTAGGACAAATTGGTATTTACATTGGATTGACTTTACACCACATTATACATCTATTTAGTTCAAATGTAGGTTACCACATAGACAGTCAGCACAACTACACTTTAGGTGCATCACTTAACTTCATAATTATTTTATTTCTCTCCATTCTCATCTCGTTTTATTTTATCTTATTTTATTTTATTTACGTAGCCCATTTTATTTTACTTCATTTTATTTCATTTACATTTTTTATTCATCTATCCAAGTTTATTTTATTCTATTTATATTATTATTATCTGACCATAGTGTTAGTTTGATGGTGAGTTGTCTATATAATAACATAGATCGTTTCATATCAGTTCATCTAAACCGATTACAATTGAGGATCAAAGGCAATTTTGTATTAAAGGGACAGTATTACTTAAAATGTAAAAAAAAAAAAGTTGTAGGTTTTATCCCCCTGAGTAAAACAAGAGTACCCACACTGCTGAAAGGTGTTTCATTCAAAAGTTATTAATTTTCAAAGTTGAATTTTTTAGGTGCAATATCACAGTGGCCTGAAATTGTACAGTGGGGCTGTTGCTACACCATCCTACGGAGATTTATGGTCCCGGGACCAGAGCTGTCCATAGGATCGTGTAGCAACAGCGCCACTGTACAATTTCAGGCCACTGTGATATTGCACCTAAAAATTCAACTTTGAAAATTAATAACTTTTGAATGAAACACCTTTCAGCAGTGGGAGTACTCTTGTTTTACTCAGGGGGATAAACCCTACAACATATGTTTTTACATTTTAAGTATTACTATCACTTTAACCACTGCTGGTATGTTTGATACAGCTGAATCTATGTAGCTATAGACATCTCCTGTCTTTTTCTGACTCTTAGTAATTAGAGAAGAACAGGAGGTGCCACAAATTGTAGTGACCTGTTATATCACTGATCTTGTATATACACAAGGGAGACATATTGTCTGTTTATTTTTTAGCAGCCTAAGATCTTTTAGTATTAAAACAACACAGTTTACTAAACATAGCAGAGTGAGGCCAATGTACTAAGCACTACTGGAGCAATTCTAGACAAGACCACCAGCAAAAGAATAAGTGGTTTTTGATATGTTTAAGAGCAGGGCTTTCCTAATTAAATGTACTTCATATATGTATGTCTATCTATACATTTTCACATATTATTGGCATTTGGCTGTATTTCCCGTTTTCAGCTAAAGTATGGATTTCGTTTACACCTCCTCACAACATAAAATAGACCAATAGTCTTAGGTCCCTTTAACACAGGCGAAATCAGTGCCACGATGGTACATTAGTGATGTCATCCATAGTGAAAGATAAGCAGTTGGGCTATGGTGCCTTTCCCCTCATGGATACAAGTATGCTGTAAAGATGCAGCAGGGCAGATTGGCATGGTGCCCTATAAGGCTGCTGGCAGATCTTCCACAAGTGGGATGTTTTTTCTCATTACATCATCCAATGAATGGCCAACACACATTGGAACAAGCCAGTATATTAATCTGGCACTTACATGATTTGGCCACCAGCAACTTCCCCTCTGTGATTGGTGGTGGAATGAAATGGGAAAGGTGAGTTCAGAACAAGGACAATGGAGATGTAGCAGGGGGCTACTATAGTTCTGTGACCCATTTGAAAGAGTCATTAATGAGAAACCCTACAGAGAAAAGCCCCTTCCCCTTATCCTACAAAGTTTTATCAGATTATGAACTGAAAGTAACCGACTATAGACTACAATTGCATTCTAGTGCAAAAAGGTAAGTGCTTCAATTTAAAACAAATTACAATATACTTATTCCTACAGGCATAGCATTTCCCCTTTAACTCCTTGGATGCTGGCGATGTCATTAGCATCCAAATGGATTAATGCAATAATTGCTACATGGGAAATGACTTGGGATCTGGATCATGTTAAACTTATGTCTTCAAATCCCAATTTTTAGTTTATGCATTTAATTTTTCTATTCAGATTAACCCCTTAAGGACCAGCCACGCTTACTCGTGTCCAGCACTTAAGGACAACGGAGCATTTTTTTTTTTGGATCCGATCCAAGACTCCCCAAACAGCGTGCAGCCGCGAGAGCAGTCCTGAATTCTGTGACATGCCAGGACCGTCAAGGGTCCTTATTGCAAGTTTAGCCATGATGGTCCTGGCACGTCTCAAGCATCCATCTTGTGTTTATCCCCTCCCATTGCCACACCCTCAGACTTACGGCCATGCCCCTATCCCAATTCACTGTTCCCAGGCAGAGAAAAGTCATGCAATTCTGGGGAAACCTACTGGGGAAGAAAAAAAGCTGATATTGATTATTTATTTATTTTTTAAAATAGTACATTTTTATTGAATTTTTCAAATCAGAAATACAAAATGTCAAATGGTCAGCACTCAATCTGATAAGAATCTTACTTTGTAACAGACCCAAATTTAAGACAGAGTGTCGAAATACTAATTACACAACACTTAAAACTGCCACTTTGAGGAGTAACCATTGGCATGAAATACCATGTAACAGGTGAATTACTAGCCAGTATAAAGGAAAAAAAACTTAAGAGAAACAAAGGAGAATTCATTCCTGGAGGCAAGATCCTCTGACCCCCCTTCCCCTGCGTGAAGCCAAATGGGTCTACAGTAATGGGATGGATGGCAACTTGTGGGCTTGGAGGCAAATACAATGAAATGGCCCATTTCTATTATATTTCCAGACCACTGTCCCAGCCCACCCCTTTTGACATTAATGTTGTGAAGCAAATGATACCATGTAACTTAAATTTGAAATGGAGTTACACTAGTGATACAATGTAACGTACATTTGAAATGGAGTTACACTAGTGATAACACAGATATTACTGTTGATATGGAGCTACATTAGTGATACCACAGAGCTTACAATATAAGTAAAGCTACACTAGTGATACCATAGCACTTACATGTTTAGCCATGACGGTCGTGGCATGTCATGGGTCCTAAAGGGGTTAATGTAGATACCAAGTCAACTAACATCTGAGTGTTATTTACATCTCAAGCATCCATCTTGTGTTTATCCCCTCCCATTGCCACACCCTCAGACTTACAGGGCATGCCCCTATCCCAATTCACTGTTCCCAGGCAGAGAAAAGTCATGCAATTCTGGGGATAACATGTAACTTAAATTTGAAACGGAGTTACACTAGTGATACCATGTAACTTACATTTGAAATGAAGTTACATTAGTGATACCACAGAGATTACTGTTGATATGGAGCTACATTAGTGATACCAGTGATACCCCAGCGATTACTGCTGCTATGGAGCTACAACAGTGATACCACAGAGATTACTGTTGATATGGAGTTACGCTAGTGATACCACAGAGATTACTGTTGATATGGAGTTACGCTAGTGATACCACAGAGATTACTGTTGATATGGAGCTACATTAGTGATACCACAGAGCTTACAATATAAGTAAAGCTACACTAGTGATACCATAGCGCTTACATGGGAAATGGTTTATACTACTAGTGTAGCTCCATTTGCAGCAGCAAGAGGGAGACTGAGTGAAGCGGTGTCCCTCTGCCTAAATTCTGGCCCTGGGAGCAATTGCCCCTTGACCTCCAGGCCAGCCCTCCCCTGTTTACAGTTTCAGCAGAGGTTCTAAAAAGGGTTACAATGTCATTCATCAGCTTGAAGCTAAATAATTAACTTGTGGTTGACAAATTTCTAGAAATTAAAATCTATGGGGAGTGGAATATATTATTATATGTTCCATAGTCATTAAGTAGTTGGATTTTAGTGTAAGGTCAATTAAAGATGGAACCTTAGTTTGATTCCAATAAACAGGAATAAATGTTTTAGCTGCATTAAAGGGATAGTAATACCTAAACTGTAAAAAAAAATATGTTGTAGGGTTTATCCCCCTGAGTAAAACAAGAGTACTCCCACTGCTGAAATATGTTTCATTCAAAAGTTATTAATTTTCAAAGTTGAATTTTTTAGGTGCAATATCACAGTGGCCTGAAATTGTACAGTGGCGCTGTTGCTACACGATCCTATGGACAGCTCTGGTCTCAGGACCATAAATCTCCATAGGATGGTGTAGCAACAGCGCCACTGTACAATTTCAGGCCACTGTGATATTGCACTTAAAAAATTCAACTTTGAAAATTAATAACTTTTGAATGAAACACCTTTCAGCAGTGGGAGTACTCTTGTTTTACTCAGGGGGATAAACCCTACAACATATTTTTTTCATTTTAGGTATTACTATCCCTTTAACAAGATGTTTATAGAGAACAGTCTAAGGATCTTCTGTCTGTAGATTGAGATAGTTCAAATTAAGTAGAATGTATTATGGTTTCTTTGTCAGAATGATGACTATAACTTTGTGAATTGTTGATGAAACAGTGCTCCAGTATGCTGAGATCACCGGACAGTTCCACCAAATATTTCCCAATCCTTCCTTATAGCGCCAGCACCTATCGCTAACTCTAAGATAAAAAGATTAGAAAATTCTTAGAGGAATGTAATGCACTAAGAATCATCTGTCTCAAATCCTTCTGAGAGTTTAAATGGTGTTCCTTCCCCCAATGCCGTCTTTGTGAATCAAAAATGCTTTGCAAGATATTTAATAGTTTATAAGCTTGTGATATCAGTTTGGCAGGGGGTAGGTCATATATACATATGGCCTCAAATCCAGTAGGTTTTCTATGTGTTTCTGGATATTTTGATGTCTCATTAACTAATCTCTAATTTACAGTTAGGTTCCCCTGTCTGTGTCAGAAGGATTTAATTGTTCTGTCATAGAAGTAAAGGGAACTATTTTTCCATCTCTAATAAGGTCCATAATTAAAGGGATAGTAATACTTCATTTTATCTTTATTTTATTTTGTAGGCATTAAAAAAACATGAAGAATGATATAAGTCTTATCTCTCAAACCTTTATGGTTTAAGAGATATTCACAAGCAAAGTTTCCCCCTCCCGCCCCTTTTACCTAGTGTAAGCCATCTCTTCTCAGATGTGGAATCTGGTTGTAAGACCAGACAGATAACAGCAGGGGACAGTCTTCTTCCTATGAGAACAATGAAAGCCCTGCCCCCCTAGACAAGTTTTTCAGGTTTTTCCCTTATCTTAATTGAAGATTGTCCCTCTCTGCCATCTACCTGGGTACCTCCCTTCTGCTCTGGCTGAGCAGTGTTACATCAGTAAAAGGGGCGGGAGGGGGATACTTTGTCATTGAATTACTCTAGAACTACAACTCTGACAGAATTGAAATAACACTCTCCAAAGTCCAAATACTATGATGATTAATTAGAGCTGCTTTTATTATGAAACATTACTATCCCTTTAAAAGTCTGTTAATTATTGCCCATTTGGATAGGTCAAGAGTGAGCAGTTCCTGGGGTAGGTCTGTGTTGTTAGTCAACAAGACTAGAGAAGAGAAGATTGATATATTATCGTTATTTCTTAGCAATTTGTGTCATGTTGTGAGGGAGGCTCTAAGGGTGGATCTAAGCAGAGATGGGTATGAATGGAATGTATAAATTGAAGAATTACTCTCTGCTCCTTTTACCACATCCTTATGGCCTCAGATTTAGTAATGACCCGCTTCTTACAGCCCACTGTCTGATCCTTTCACCACAGCCTTATGTCCTCTGTTTTAGTAATGACCGTTTCTTAAAGCCCTTACGTCTATTTGCATGCCCCTCCCTCACTTACATCAGTTGCAACATTGACACACCCCTTCCTCCCTTTCAACAGTTCAGACATTTACACACTGGGACCTGTAAGGATGTGCATAAACACATTACATCTACCTCCAGCTCACATCACCTCTGCATGTGCCACCGGTTGGGCTACAACTCCCATGATCCTCAGACATCTAGCTGAGGATACTGCTAATTTTACTAACAAACATTTTGGAGCATCAGAGGCAAGCCAACTAATAACACTCATTTACATAATTGTTACTGATTCCAACTGGTTTGCCACAACAAATCAGATGCCATTCTCTCTGTATGGTGTACACTCAAAATTATGCCAATTATGCTTGGAATACAAGGAATAGTCAATTAGCCATAAATCTGTACTGCTTGACAGTATACATACAGATATTGTTAAAGCACACATTAATTTCAGACAGGTGCCAAATAATAAGTTATTACGAAAGTCCCCTTAACAGATACGTTTATAATTTTTATGGTTATATCAAACTTACAAAGGATGTCAACCTATGAGTGCCATAGGTGTGTCCTTCACATTGTTCCCATCTAGGGGTGGGAGAAAGTTGTCGCTGTTGTCTACATCTTCCCCACAGTTCTGGAGCAAACCATCCATACCATACAGGAGAATTGAAAATTCTTGTTTGATTGAAATTGGGCTTTTAACCCCTTGAATGCTACAGAGGTCTCCACTGCAGTAAAGAAAGGTTAGCATATATTAACTTTTGAAACAGATACCATATATGAACTTTTGAAACAAAGGACACATCATCATGGATTGGGGGCCGACAGCTGTAGGAGGGGTTTAAGGATTACTAGCAGTGACTGACCACCAGTACTGGTCCAGTAGAGGTACTGGGTGTAGCAACATAGCAAGGCATGGATCAGCATTGCTGGGAGCTAGTTCTCTGAACCGAAGTGCTCATTATGCAAGGGTGTCTCTGACAAGTCATCATCACACAGCCACTGGACTTGTGCTCCTGTAGCAGTAAAAATATAGGTACATAGATAAGGAGAGTGTGGTGAATATTTGCACACTCACCAGATAGCATATAATATATAGAGAAAAAGGTATACTAAAGATCTTCTCTCGCCATTAGGGAAATCTAGGACATTTACAGCTTACTTTAAAATTCCATAAGGACAGACTTTTAAATCTTTCAACAGAGGACATGTTCTTTGAGTGCCAGAGAGGTATCCAATGTATTGCAACACAATGTGCAGGATACCTCTCTGGTACTCAATGGGTTAATATTCAATGCATCTGTGTCTTTCAGTGAAGAGGCATGGCCAGAAAAAGGGGCGGCTGAATAATGTGAGCATATGGCATTTAGTTTATGGGGGGTGTTGTATTCACATGTCTGGGCTTAGGGCAGCAAAAGCCTAAATCAGTGATTCTCAGATCCAGTCCTTCGGGGCACACAAACAGGTCAGGTTTTCAGGATATTCCTAATTAAGCACAGGTAGTTCAATTACAACAGCGGAGCTCCCAGTTAGTCAGCTGTGATTAAAACTTTGAGTTCCATAGGAGATACGTTTTGGCACTCAAAGGGTTAAGCAGGAGAATCCAGACTAGCGGACCTGTTGGTGTTCCCTGTGGGTTAATACTGAGAGTGGAAAATACAAATTCCCCAAATTCCCATTGATTTAAATGAGGCATTTAATCCCTTGATTGATAGAGGTCTCCAGTGAATTACGAAGCCTCTCTGGCATTCAGGAGGTTAAATCCATCGGATTTTCCCCTTTCATTCATTCCCTATGGTTCAGATGATTTCCTCCAGTTTCTTAGTACATCAGCCGTACATCCTTGTACAACTATGCCTGCAGGGGACCTGGGAATAGACATTGATTTTTACACAGAAATACTATTCAGTCCTTTTAAACAGATTAAGCCTTAATTTCCTAGCCACTTAGACATAGCTGGCAAGCCTCAGTACACCTTCATCTCTCAATCATTTAATGGATAACATTGTTAATTAGGTACATTTGGATGGAACGTGGTTAATATTCAGGAGCTTACAGGTAAAGTTGAGACCACTGCACAGTATTATTATTTATATTTATCAACCCCTTGGATGATGGGGAGAGGTCTTCAGTGCAGCAATGTGTTGGAAATTAACATCCAAGTTGGCCTTCTGGTGTAGACTAACTGCACAAATGGAGACAAATAAAAATTACCAACATCACCATTGATTTAAATGGGGCCTTTAATCCCTTGAATGCTAGAGAGATCAACACCGCATTGGATTTCTCAGATTAAGCACTGGTGAGTTAATCAGTGGATTATTCATTGTGACTGACTCACCTGTGATTAATCAGGGAAATCCTTACATCCTGGCCTGTTGGTGACCCTTGAGGACTGAACTTGGACAGCCCTGCATTATGCCATGGGTGTCCAACATGCAGCCTGTGGGCCAAATGTGGCCCATCTGACTCCAGGGTGCGGCCCGCTTGAGGTTTTTTTAAAAAACTATTTTTTGTCTAATTAACTAGCGCACATGAACTAGTAGACCAGAAAGACCATATTCCCTGTCTGTCACTAACGTACAGTTCATTAATAGATGTCTGTTAACTATCAGTATTGTCGTTGACTTGATCAATAAATAAATCCATATTTTTGAATAACTGACAAACTATAATCATACCTAGGAACTCTCAGGGTTTGACATTGAGACTCAGGGATCTGACCAAAATCTCAGGATGAAGTGCCAGTTTGTCAGGGTGGGAGAGTTCTGTTTACTATATTGCCCCAATTACATGTTTCTTTGGTGCCTAAATTGGTGCCATTTGTACCAGCACTGTATGGGGAGCTGACCTGCTAGTCTTGTTGGCAGAGATCTCTAAGATGTAACATCTGGAAGGTTCTTTGTGGACCAACTGGAGCATTTCTAGGCTAGAACAAGCAGGTACTTATTGCATAAAACTAAATTATGGGAAACTTAATGGGTTAATATTTCACAGATCTCAGGGCTGGCTCATTTTGAAAATTCCCAGGTATGGCTATAATTCACCATCTTTATTACAAAAATAATAATAATACGGCCCTAGACTCACGCTTATGGCTTTCAGATCGTGTGGTCTATGACTGAAAAAACTTGGATGACTTTGCATTATATGAAGGAATGAGTAATAAATATCTCCACTGATATGAAGGAATGAGTAATACATGTTTCCACTGATTTAAATGGTAATTTAACAACCTGAGTGTTATAAAGTTATCTATATTAAACCCTCTTTCAGATAAGAGATATTTATTTGTCTCTTATGGTTTAGGTGACGTGCCTCAGAATTACTCCTAGGGGTTATGCATAAAGAGGAGATACCATCTATTGTGATAAACTCTCCAGTTCCTGTCTTACTCTATGGAGCCTATACACTGAGATGTGTCAAGTTTGAGAGATCCGAGTTCATAGGCTCCATAAAATAAAATAGGCTTTGGAGAGTTTATCACCACATTATCACAGCTTAGTGCATAACCGATGAGTTCTTCTTAGTACAGGGGTATTTAAAGAGATAGAAATGTTTCACAATAAAAGCAGCTCCAATTAATCTTCATAGTATTTGGGCCATGGAGAGTGTTATTTCAATACTGTCAGAGTTGTAATTCAAGAGTAATTCAATGATAAAGTATCCCCCTCCTGCCCCTTTTACCTAGTGTAAGTCACCTCCCCTCAGATGTGGAATTGGTCACTTGACCGGACAGATCACAGCAAGGGACAATCTTCTTACTGTAAGCATAAGGAAAACCCTGCCCCTCGTGACAGTTTTTTAGGTTTTTCCTTATGCTAATTGAAGATTGTCCCTCTCTGTGATCCATGCAGACAGTCTTGCTGTTCTGAGATGAGCAGTGTTACATCAATAAAAGGGGCGGGAGGGGGATACTTTATCATTCAATTACTCTTGAACTGTAGCTCTGACAGTAGTGAAATAACACACTCCATGGCCCAAATACTATGAGGATTAATTAGAGCTGCTGTTTTTGTGAAACAGTACTATCCATTTAAGTGTTTTCAGTAGTGGGCTCCATGACCAGGAATTCATTTGTGTGAGGGCCACATTCATTTTTATTGATTAAAAATGGTGAATTATAGCCTGTTATCAATTAAAGAAAAAAAAGTTTAATTAACTTTATTTGTACCAAAGTGCACAGTTGTAGGTCCTGCTAGTCACTGATTTATTTTCATTGTTAAAGAGAACACTATCGTTAACAGAATAAGCTGTTCTTAAGACCTATTTAGTGTGTGCTACCCAAAGTGAGTGGCAGGACAGTGGTTAGGCCCTACTGGCCTACTGTGATAGATGAGTTGGTACAAAATATTTTTGTTAAACAAATATCAGAAAATCCACACACTTAGATCAGATTGCCCACTTTTTGCCCATTAGTTGCATGTTTTACGGCCATGTCTTTATACATCAGCCTTATAGTCTCCATTCATAAACAGTTGCTGTCCAGAGTTATTTTGCTTCAAGAGTTATGATATTTGTTTTGAGGTGAATACAGCATTTATTTATTAACCCTTTCAGTGCCAGAGGGGTATGCAATGCTTTGCATACCCCTCTGACACTCAAAGTGTTAACCTTGTGAGTACCTTGGTATTGGTGGAGACCCAGGAAAAGGCGGGAAATTGATCTTGGATTTTTAACCAATTACCAGAAATGTATAAAAGTGGAAAAGTGCAATATTGTGGTAAACAAACTGCATAACAGGGGACACATATAAATGTCCCCTATTGCCATTCATTGAAATGTGACTTTTAACCCACTGAATAGTGGAGAGGTCTTTTTCTGTATGTTATTGTACATTCTTCCCTCCAATATCTTGTATAGTGCTGTGGAATATGTTGGTACCCAATAAGTAAAGGATAATCATGAGAGTTTTTCGGAATATCACTTGATTTGATTATCCTCTCTAGCATCCAAGGGGTTAAGCCTATTTACATGTATACCCATACATGTCTCCTAATACTTTTTTAGTTGCTTTCATTTACTTTTTAAGGACCTCATTTTGGCTTCTGGAGGGTTTTGCACAAAATACTTTGGTAATTTCATATAGAAGCTCAAATCTAATTAAAATGTCAAATTATTTAGGATAGGCATGTCAAACACGCTGCCCTGTGGCCACATATGAATGCCTAACTATTAAACGGTGGCCCCCAATAGGATTTCTCATTTTAACTACAGTGGGACCCAAATGGTCGAAATTCCATTTTACATCAGCTTGGTTTGTTGTCACCTTCTAGAACGGGGCAGGCAACATCTGTCTCTCACGCTGTTGGCTGGTTGGTTGGGAATGATGTGATTTGTAGTCTCCAACAGCCTGACAGCTTAGTTTTGCCTACCCTGTTCTTGAGATCTATCCACTGGGCTCCTTATCAGAAGAGCCACAGAAGAGAAGCAAATAATTACATGTCATCCCTGTATCCAGACCTCCAAAATAAAATAATAGGGCAGACACCAGCAGCCATTGTTATAGCCCCCCATAGAAAAATCATTGAGTGTGTGGCCCTCCACTATATTTGAATTTGACTTGCCTGATTTTGGAGATTGCTGTTAGACACACACAGAATTCTTAGGAATGGCCATACCCAGGAACCTTAAAAATGAGTAGATCCAGAGATCAAAAATTCTCTGTAACTTAGATTATAGACAATATGTCAGTGTTTATTATAACCAAGATGTGCATCAAACAGTTTCAGAGGAACCTTTAATATGTTAGGACTTAAATATTCTGTTACTGTTACAGCTTACTTTAGTTTCAGCGTCATCTACAGGCGCGAGGCTTCAAGACCTCTGTTTTATGTGCCATGCCTGTAGTCCCCTCCTACCTACTTCATTCCTCTGAGCTGCTCCTCCTACCTACTTCCTGAGGAGGGGTTTAAAGGGCAGTCTGAGTCCTGACTCAGTTGCCCTTGCATTGTTGTTCATAGCAGTTCTATTACCTTGGGCTCTGTGTATGACCTGGCTAGTCTTCCATCCAACCTGGTGCTATATCCTGTGGCTCTGTCTGACTATTCTTTTGCGTATTCCTATTAGTGGACATCCAACCTGGTGCAGACCTGTGGCTCTGGCTGACTACCAGAACTGTGCATGACCTTGTTTGTCTGACTACCCCCTCTGGTGCTGACTTGTTGCTCTGTCTGACTACTCTTACCATTGCTCCTTTACCTAGCAGACATCCAACATAGTGCGGACCTGGGGCTCTGGTAGACCAGCTCTGATACTGACTGCAGGCTTGAGTCAGCTATCTACTTCCTCTCTGACTGCAGGGTGAGTCAGAGTCCTCTCCTTACTGATGGCAGGTGAGCATCAGTACATCTTCCACTTCGGATCAAGATCCTGTGTTCCTGTTCCTGACCCAGATCCTGGTTCCGGTAGAGGCTACCAGTGGCTGAGGCCTAGTCTCTAGCATTGTGGTCAAGCCTGGCAGCCTATTATTTCTGATAACTGTGCTTGCTTGCTTGTAACCCTCTGCTTGTTCCTACTGTATATATTTGACTACCTACTACTATCTATAAATTGCATTTAACTATACCGTACTGACTCCTGAACTTTTCTGGGAACCGTGACAGTTACTTGAACAAACAGAAGAGATAGGCAGGGATTTGCTCTCTGTAAGGTTAGCTGTGAGCCCTGTAAAGGCAGTCGATGAATCCTATTGGCTATTTTGATGTCAAACACACACTTCCACAGCCAATATGTATGAGATTGCTACTGGCAACTTCATCTATTGAAGGACATCAGTCAAGAAGCTGGCAGTAGACCTGTGCAGTTAGGTCTGAACAATAGGTCATAATAATGGGATTAAACAGTGCTTTGATTTTTTTTAAATGCTAGTTGCCCATTAATTTACTACTAGTTCTTTCATAGGACTACCTCTTGTCTGTAATATGAACACTTCAGTCTTTCAAATGTGTTCTGTACCAATCTGTCTAAGGATGTGGAGGCATGTATAGTCAAGCATGAGTACAACTATACAGTACTCCAAGGAAACCTTCAGGTAGACAAGTTCACTTTTCCATTCATCCTGTCATTCCCTGTTTTAGTCATTTTCCTACATATCTAAGCACATCTATGATAACTTGTGATCTTGGTGCTCCTCTTGATCGCATGCCTTCAGTTTTTATTACATTCCCCATAAAGAACAATAGGGTTCAACCTTACTCATAGCAGTACATTCTATCTTAATATGTATTTATTTCTATACATCTCACACAGCTCTTCTGTATGATGATCATTTTCCTTAACTTACCTTCCTAATTAAACTAACTAAAACTCTTGTATACCTGTCCTACTCCCACTTAAACCCCAGTTATACTTATCTCATAGCGGTCCTATTCCCTCCACGTTCCCCACAGGGGCCACACTAATAAAACTACTACAACTCTGTATAGCTATACAATGGGAGACAATAAACCCTGTTGCTACAGCAAAGTCATATATGAACAACTTCAGGATGGAATAATTTTGCCTCCAGCTAACAAGAGGTTACTCCTTTGTACTCTCTGAGAGGACTCAAATCAATGCACATTAATACCCAGATACGTTAGCTTTAGCTGTTCTGTGATGCTTGTTCTTTTCATAGCTTGCTTCACAATACACTGGAGACCTATCTAGAATTCAAGGGGAGTGTTTATGTCCCTGTTGTGATGTTGTTTTACCTCAGATACAAAAGAGAAGAGCAGGTGGTTGCAAAGTGCCTGTTGGTGGAAGGTCCCCCAGTTGACAGTACTTATTGCAAGAACTGGAGTAATTCTGCATTGCAATGTGTTATAATCCCCTCTACTTTCCTAATTTAAATCAGTATAAATTAGGGGAATTTTTATTTGTTCCTTATGGTGCAGTTTGTTTGCTCCAGAATTGCACTTTTTTTTTATCTTACTCAATATGTCTCTTGGTGTCCAATTGAATGCCAGATGACATCTACTGACAGTGTTGGTCTACTGGACAGCCCTCTCCCTGGGCAATAGAAGAGGTCCCCAAAAGACAGAAGGTGTTTAAAGGGATAGTAATACTTAAGATGTAAAAAATATATGTTGTAGGGTTTATGGCCCTGAATAAAACAAGGGTACTCCCACTGCTGAGAGATATTTTATTAAAAATTATAACAGTTCAAACTTGAATTTTTTAGGTGCAATATCACAGTGGCCTGAAAATTTAAAGTGGCGCTATTGCTACACCGTCCTATGGAGATTTATGGTGTATGGACCAGAGCAGTCCATAGGATGGTGTAGCAACAGCACCACTGTAAATTTTCAGGCACCTAAATAATTCAAGTTTGAGCTGTTAAAATTTTTTAATAAAATATCTCTCAGCAGTGGGAGCACTCTTGTTTTAATCAGGGGGATAACCTCTGCAACATATTTTTTTTTACATTTTAAGTATTACTATCCCTTTAAGAAGCACCTCCACTACATAATCAAGATGCCTTGAATTGCAGTAGCAGTTTTATTTGTTTTTAATGTAAATGTATTTCCACCTCATATCCTATATAATAATTCGCTAAATCGTGTGTAACGCCGCGACATGCGCAGTAGACACTGCTGCGTGTGCTGCAGTCATGCGCAGTAGAGACTGCCCGCTCCGCGGCTGATACAGAGCTGGGCACTCCAAAGGAGCGTCCAGCTCTGTATCAGGCGCGGGCAGTCTCTACTGCGTGTGACCACCCCGCGACCGGGTGGCAGTGGCACTGTGGCCCGTGTAACGGGCTGTTCAACTAGTAAAGTATAATCAAATAGATCATTCTTTATGTTTTTCCCCCTTCTTTTCCATTTTTAATTAAAATTTGAATTAGTTTGAAAGAATATTCTTTCTAGATAATTATCCCATTGTGAATGTAATTGAACATAATTTATCTTAAACACTCTTAATTATGTAATTCTTCTAGAGATAATTTTATGCTTTGTATATCTTTTGAAAAGGAGGTTTTGGATTATTGATTGATCATCTCACTTAGATCTAGATTTCTCTGTATGTGTGTGTAAAGCAGACAAACACATGGGGCTCCATTCTGTGATCTCCATCATGAAAAACAAGTAATTGACAATGGTGTCACTTGTTTCATTTCTGCGCAGTGAACCATTGTTGTACAGTGAATTGATACATCGCCCTCTAGAATTCCACCCTTAAAAATTAATGGAACAGCATTGCAATGGGAACCCAAGACACTGAGTTGTCCTGGGCTATCGTGCCAGGATTCTCCTTCCTGAAGGCGGCTACAGATGGGTAGCCATGCTGGAAAGACTGGAACACAGAATCCTTGAATGGGGTAAAAGGGACACTTTAGGTCATTCAGAAATAAAGACAGAGGATGTCCTTGTAGTTTAAAATAACTAACCCTATATTTGCTGGACATTAGGACATTTTGTACAGCAAGGACACAAAAGGAACAAAGAGACACCAAACACAATTCAATCTTGCTGCTCCGATCTCCAGCCAGTGGGAATTCGAACAACAAGGAAGAGGCAGCCAATCCAGGCCCGGGCTATTGTATTTGTCCTTTGATCGAGTTACCTGGGCCTGACAGACTAATCCCATCTTGTCGCACTGGCTCTCCAGCCAATGAGAACCAGAGTAACAAGATGGTGACAGGTGGCGACCAATCACAGAGCCGCCTGCTTGCCGAAGCAATGCCACACTTGCCGTGGCATTGCTCAACAAGAGGAGACCAAAGAGAGCAGTGCCTACCTGTCGAACACACAGTAAATCATCAACATCACATACTGGAACATGGATGGGTAGGCGACCAATCAGAGAGCCACCTACATGTCAAACACACAATTGCACATCGACATTCTATTTTCCCCATAGAACCGTAGGCGGCCAATCAGGGAGCCGCCTACTCTTCAACCTGGATGGCGGCGAACTCAACATGCCTGGCTGCCTTCCTGGTGCTATCCAACCACCAGGAGCTGATATTCCACACTGTGATGCCTAGTCTTTTGTAAGCATTTTACTGGCACTTAAAATGCCCATAGTAATGGCCTACAGCCAGTTACGAGCATAATCTTTTTGGCATTCTATTGTATGTAATGATTGTTGTTGTATATTAGACTGATACTTTTCCTCCTGTATTTCTGCACACACAAAAACCATGTCTAAAAAAAGAAAAAAAAAGCCTCATGTGCTCTGATGCATCATAAAGTGAAACATGCAATTTAATGTTGGGAATTCTAATGTAACACCCTTAAACCATGAAACAAGCCCAGCTCAGCTAATACTCTGCTA
Organism: Rhinophrynus dorsalis; assembly: GCA_037306005.1. Lineage (NCBI taxonomy): Eukaryota > Metazoa > Chordata > Amphibia > Anura > Rhinophrynidae > Rhinophrynus > Rhinophrynus dorsalis. The sequence goes on along the minus strand of CM074720.1, from coordinate 71,490,871 downwards.
CCATTAACTCATTAACATCTTCAGGACCAACAAATTTTTGTCCTCCAAGTGGTTAATGCGAGACACATATGCCATGTCCACAAAAATCAAACTTACATGACGGGTGCACAGACAACTCCGATACCCCTTTTACGCTGCTCCTTCCCATCTTCCACCCTTTATAAAACACACTAGGACACAGGATGCGTTTTAAACGGCCACATCATTTTATTTAACATAACTTATCCAAACATTTTATAACGACTCTTAATTTGCAACTCAACAATAAGCTTCCTTAGTGCTTGCTATACATGTCATCCCCTCACTAAAACCATCTCAATTGCTTGACTGAGGGCCATGCCACCATCCACCCTACCTCTGGATGTGGCAAGTAATAGCCCAACAGCCATATCCCCTGACTCATGAGACCAAGCCCACGAATCATGATCTTGATCCAGAGTTCTGATGACCACTTCAATCAGCAAGCACCCCGCATGCTGTGACAAAACTTTTTTTCGTTTGTGGGACAAATACCCCATAACCACACCATGCCCCCGTTTTCATAAAAACGAGACTTCTGCTTGGCTTTTTCAGCATGTAGAGCTCTGAAAATAGCTGCGTGGTTATGGGGATCTGTAGCTACCTGTGGGTAGGTGAACAAGGATGGTGGGGTCAGACAATGTATATGGAGACCTCTGACTATCTATGGGTAGATGAACAAGGATGGGAGGGTCAGGCAGCATATTTGGGGATCTCTGTCTACCCATGGGCAAAGGAACAAGGCTTTGGTTCAGACAGTATCAGAGCCGTATCATCCATTATGGCACCCTAGGCTATTGCCTAGGGCCCAGGCAATATTAGGGGCCCTGCCTGCAGGTGTGAGGTCACAGACAGAGGTCCTGCTTTTGCTGCCGCATCCTGTTTCAGTTGCCCATTTTGTTCTAAGAGACCAGCATCATCCAATACCTGCTAGCAGCCTTCTGTGCCAGAAGCACCAGATCAAGAGATGTGGGGCCCCAAATCGGTACCTTGCCTAGGACCCTATGGAGCCTTAATCCATCTCTAGACAGTTTATATGGGAATCTGTGGCTTCCAGTGGGCAGAGGAACCAGGCTGGGGGGCTAAGGGGGTGTATATGAGGATCTGTGTCTACCAGTGAGGAGGTGAACAAGATGTGTGTGTGTGTGGGGGGGTGTCAGGCAGTGTACCTGATGATCTGTGGCTACCAGTGGGCAGGGGAATAAGGCTGTGGGGAGGACAGGAAGTGTATACAATGATCTTTGGCTGCTAATGGGCAGTGTAACAAGTCTGGGGTGGGGGTGAAGACATTGTATTTGGGAGATCTGTGACTACCAGTGGGCAATTAAATCAGACTGAGATCAATGACAAAGGCAACGAATTTGCAGTTCGATGACATGGGAGTGGCCAGTAACACGCGTTAAAGGACTCACTTTTATCACCTAAAATTTGAGTCCCCCTAACACGTGCTCCTAACCATCAATGCACAGCTAAGGATCCCTACACTAGTGACCCCTGGATGTATTCATATGGGGCCCTAAGCCCGATATATAAATACATAGAAGGTACTAAAAAAAGGAGCCAAAAAAAAAATTAACCCTTTGAGTGCCAGTGGGATATGCAACACTCTGCAATGTGGCCCTCAAAGGATTTATCTCCCAAAAGCTATCACCATCCCATGGCCCATTCTCCACAATACTGAAAATTAACACTTACCTGTCTGAGCTCCAGCGTCCTTTTGAATTCATCTTTAAGTCTTCTTCTCTAAGCTTCTTTCTTCTTTGTTTCTTTTTCATCTTCTTTCTATATCTTAGGTCTTTATCTTCTTTCTTCATCTTTCATGTTAATGCTCTCTGTAGAAAACAAGAAGAATACATGAGATCCAATGACCCCATAAAATGTCATTGTCTCCATCACCACTGCCTGCAGAATAAAAAAAAAACACCTAAAAAGCTTGTACCTTTGACCCGTTAATTCACCACTGAAACCAGAGTCTTCGAGGCAAATTCGGGAATCCTCAGGGTTTTACCATAAGACAGAAGGAAAGTCCTGCTTGCCTTAAGTGTGATATCTAAGTTGTAGTATGTTAAAGGTTCTTACGGTCCAACTAAATCACCTCTTGGTTACAGCAAGAGGGACATATAGACTACAATCTATGTTATGTGCCACTTTAAGAGTTAATATTTAGAAGACCTCAGGGTCAGCTCATTTTGAAAGTTCCCAGGTATGCCAGTGTATGTGTGATTCTGTGACTACAAATCGATATGTGGTTCTGTGACAAAAGTGGGCATGTGGCAAATTGAAATATTTCAGAAAATTAAATTTTGTCTTTTGTATGGTTTGTCTTATAAAAAGCTATATAATATTACTCCTTATAAAAAAAATCATATACAGTTACCTGGTAAACGTTACCTAGTTTTTGTCTCCTACTTTAGTCTTTATCTACTGGCACCACCTAGCATTTCAGTACAGTACATAATGATACTAAGTTGCCCCCTGAATGTTAGAAATTCTTCAATGCATTATGAAACCCGGGGGGTTATGCACTGTGATCAAGAGGCCATAAAGCGGGGATAACTTCTCCAGTGATGCCACTTCTCCAGTTCCTATTTTATTCTATAGACCCTATGCACTAAGATCTCCAAAGCTGTAGAAATCTTAGTGAATTGGCTCCATAGAACAACATAGGAACTGGAGAACTGGAGAAGTTATCTCTGCTTTATCACCTCCTTATCATGGCTTAGTGAATCTCCCCCAATGTGTTGAAGGACTCTCTGGCATTCAAGGGTTAAATTATTTGATGGTTAGAGTTCCACAAAGAGTTTGTGTGAAGCTAAAAGGTTCCACCAGCACAGCTCTTCTTCTCTTCCCACCTCCCTCCCAGCTGCCCCAGGGAGCACGTTCACTCTTCCCTTCAGTGTGGTGTGAATGGCTTCTATCATTACATCAAGCTCTGGTTAGAATTATACAGAAGTTGCAACCTCAGTACAATGCTAACCGGAGCTTGATATAACGATAGAAGCTATTTACAGCACACTGAAGGGAAGCGAGAACGTGCTCCCTGGGGCAGCTGGGATGGAGGTGGGAGGAGAATTAGGAAGTGAACATGAGCTTTGCTGAAGATTCAGAGTGCTACATTATGCTGACCGGCAAAGCTTGAAGATACAATATCTTTAAAAGTACTTACATTTAGAAAAAAAAAACAGCTTTCCTAATGCTACTTTATTAACAAAACCTATGGTAAAAAAATATTATGAGGTGATACATCCCCTTTAACATATTATGTGGTTTCAGACTATGTAAAGGTAATATTGTTTTGATGCTTAGGGTTCCACAGTGTTATTTCAATTGCATCTAAAGGCTTCTGCCATGATATTTCGTTTCAGAACCCCTGGTTTAGCCAATGATATCTAAACATTGTAGCTAGTTCCAATCCGTGGTCTAGATTCCACTGCAATTGATTAGTGCTACAGTGGCTTTACCTAACTAATTCCCATTGAAGTCTATAGAGAAAGTTGTAGATAATCCAGGCCTATGTCTGTCCAGCAATGAAATGTTTGATGAGGCTTGTGTACTAAAAATAATTGGAGTAATTCTTCAATAAACGAAGTGCACCATAGGAGACAAATTAAAAAAAAATCTGATGGGGGGCATGGCCTGACTGCTCTGGTAGATGGACGCATAGTGCTCGAGCTCTGTCCTCCCGGGAGATTCTACTGGGCTATACTGATGCTTAACTTCGCCCTCCTTGAGACACCCTGATAGGTACTTATACCGACAACATGCCGCAAGATAAAAACCTTAAGAAGGGCAAAGGTGTGCAGTTATATTTTCAGAAAAACGCAAGCGCTCTAAACGCCGCCGAGTCATGTAAGATGGCCGACCAGCGGGAAATGCCTCCACCTAGTTCTCAGGCGACACTATCTGAAACAGATGAAAAAAGTGGTTCGGATGAAGATACTACATGGGACTCTACGGATTCCCCTTCCACCAAAGGTGACATAAGCAATTTATTACGTGACTTAAAGCTATTTCTCAGGGAAGAGCTGAAAGAATTAAAGAAGGACTTATCTCAACTAGGTGAGAGGGTTGATGTCTTGGAGGGAGATTGACAGGCCTGGAAGGCCTTTATGGATGCGTCTCAGACTTCCTTCACATCTCTGCGGAAAGCACAATTAGATCTTATGCTCCGTATGGAAGATGCGGAGAATCGGAGCAGACGAAACAACCTGCAAATAAGAGGAATCCCTGAGACAGTGGAAGGGGAAGATTTGTTTGCCTTCCTACACAAACTTTTTCACTTCTTATTGAAACCAGCTCAACCTACAGTGTACGAAATTGAGCGGGCTCACAGACTCTCTAAGGCAAAATCAGCGCCAAATGGAGCCCCAAGGGATGTAATTGTGCGATTTCTACGGTTCCAGGATAAAGAAGCTGTTCTCCTGGCGGCAAAAAATCTGGCACCACTTACATTTGAAAATCAGCCTCTGATGATCTTTGGGGATTTCTCTAGCCTCACAGTTCAATGGAGACGGGCTCTGTGTCCCCTAACAAACGCTCTTCGCCAATCCAACCTCCGTTACCGTTGGGGTTTTCCTCTACTGATTCAAGCTACCAAGGATGGTCGCACGTATTCACTAAATTATGGAGATGACCCCAAAGATTTTATTTCTGCTCTTCAGCTGACTTTACCGAGTGACTTCATTCTACCTGGTATCCAGCCTGACCCATCTGTTTGGCCTGAAAATATGGACATCACATCCACCTGGCATGCTGTTACCAAGAGACGGCGTAACCCTGACTCTCCCCCGCCAAAGGGAAATGTGGCTAAACAAGCCCGGCAATCTAACGGGTGACTTTATATCTGTTAGTTCTGACTTCTATGTTATGTTCCTACCTTAGGGACTGTACTCTTCCCACTTCTAACTAGTGGGGTATAACTTTTGTGTGTATATTGTTAACAGTTTTTTGGACACTCTGGCGATGTCCACTAAGTGCTCGCTGAGGGGAGCTGTGTGTCTCTGTAGGGACACATACCTCCCATCGACTGAGCAAATACTCCATAAAAAGTACTTTAATGTAGTGGGATGGTTCACTTACTATGGAAAGAAGGTTTAAAGTATTCTGTTTTCTGTTGACCCGTAATGTTTAACGGTGGGACAATAAATGTATGTTCTCTTATTTGTTTGCTCCTTCGATAACTATAAGATGTTATTCACGCATTGCCTATCTCTGAGCAGTAGATCTCTGTCTCAATCCATTGATTACTTTTCCTGTGTTCCTTCCAGTTTCATAATGTATTGGCCCCCACTGTTTTTTCCTACGTCAATGGAGGACTGGGATGTATTTTTCAGAGATGGGTATGCAGACAGAATATGGGGGTTTACTGTGAGTTCCGAGACATGTAGGACCCTAGGTTATGGGTTTGATGTAGTATTGGGGGACGTGATCTCTCTAGACTCGAATTGTTACATTTGTGGGGGGCTTTTTCATGGGTTTCTGGTTATTCTGCTCAGTAGGCCTGTGTTACTATAATGTGATTCCTTTTAGTCTTTCTCATATTTTGTACATGATCTTCGGCTGGAGATTGAGATTTTACTATTGTAGATTTTGTTTTGCATTTCTCCATTTGTTTTTTTAGTTAATGCCATTCCCTGGCAAATGTGTTGAAATTGTTTCATATCAGTCCCCTAGATATCGTCCTATCATCTCCCCATTCAATTTACTCACTTGAGCTCTGTAGCCTTTCAGCCGAGGATCAATGTATAAAGGTCCACATTTCGATCTTCTTGTGGTTCTTCGAAACACTTCTATTTTTAAATGTATTTGCTCTCTTAAATTTTATGTGAGGTGCACGGATTGGACTATATAGCTATTTGCTGATTTTCATTCACACTGCCCTTGTGATATTGGTCACATTCATAATGCTCTCTCCCGGGGGGACGTGAGTCTCCCTGTGCTCCGGTTTGCTCTACACTCTGACTTTTCTGTGTGCTTTATTTTACTTCACCTCTTGTGTGATGTATTATCTCTCCCTACACCCGCATGTAAATTCTCTTCCTGGAGGTGGTTATGCACCCTCTAAGCTTCTAGGAACGGGTTTACTCTTTCTCTTGATTCTCTTTTTTCTTTCATTATCCTTCTCTCTGTTACTTTACTCTTTTTTTCTACACTCTTTTTACTCTCCCCTTTATTTTTTACCGTTCACTCTCTTCTCCTTCCCTCTTTACAGACCTGGGGATTATATATCACTCCAAGTAGTACCAACTCTCTTCTATAAACGTCAGTGTATACTGATATGGTTGATTTTCGAATGGATACTCCCCTCTTTAAGCCATGGCCTCCCCAAGCAATAGATTGCTTCATGTTATTTCCCAAAATGTGAAGGGGCTGAATTCACCTCAGAAACGGGCGCTAGTGACGAGGGAGATGCGTAAGCTGAAGGGAGATATAGTCATGCTTCAGGAGACACATATTAAAAAATTCTCCAATATCACTCTTACTTCTACCACCTTTCCTAAAGTGTTTCTTAGTTCAGCTCCTGCAAAACGTTGCGGAGTAGCAATTCTCCTTCATAGAAACCTACCGTTCTCCCATTTTAAAACATTAGCCGATAAGGAGGGTAGATACCTATTCATCAAAGGATCTATTAATGATTCCATGTATACCTTTGCTACTCTTTACTCTCCTAATTCAAACCAGATTTCCTTTATTTCTCGCAATCTGGATCTATTAGAAGAATTTCAGGAAGGGACCTTGATCCTGGGAGGTCACTTCAATTTACCTATCTCGCCTCAGATTGACTGTTCCACTGGGAGATCGTCTTATTCACAATCCACTCTTCGCAGGCTTTCTATCGCTCTACATCGTCTTCGCCTCATGGATTCTTGGAGAATCCTTCACCCTAAAGGTCGTGATTACTCTTTCTATTCTCATCCGCACGATATGTACTCTAGGATAGATTATATCTTTGTTTCCCATTCCTCTATTCCTGCTCTCCGTACGGCAGACATAGGTAGCATCACATGGTCTGACCATGCTCCTGTGTCGATAACTATTGACCACTTAACAGGTCCTCAACCTCACACTCCTTGGAGATTCGATGAAACTCTTCTTCGTTTCTCCAATTTCAAAGAACAAATTCTTCAAACCTTGAATCATTATTTCGCTGAAAATTGTACTGATGGGATGTCTCCTGTTTCGGTGTGGGAGGCACACAAATGTGTTATACGGGGTGAGCTGATTAAACTGGCAGCAAGAAGGAAGAAAGAACTAGCTAGGGAAACGAATCAGATTTTACAAGAGATACAAAGTTTAGAGTCACAACATAAAGCTTCCTTAGTGCGGTCGACGCGTCACCGTTTAATGACGTTGCGTGCAAGGTTGTTAGTCTTATTGAACAATAAAGTCGAGAGATCCTTCCTCAGGACGCGCTTTACCCATTTTGAACATGGGAACAAACCGGGCAAATTCTTGGCGAGGCAATTGAAAGCGAAACACAGATCCACATTTATTCCTTCGATCCGAACTAGGGCCGGCCGACTCTCCCATTCCTCAGATGTAATTGCTGACACATTTAGAGCATATTATTCCTCTTTATATAATATACATCCCTCCCACACGGATACCTTCCAAGGTCCCGTGGATCCTGCGCTGAAAGATTATTTAGCTTCGGCTAAGCTTCCCCAACTTGATGACTCCTCTATATTGGCTCTTGAGAGAAACATTACTGAGGAGGAAGTTGCAACTGCCATTAGATCATTACCGGTGGGGAAAAGTCCAGGTCCAGATGGATTCACACAACATTATTACACAGCTTTTCGACAGAATCTCATCCCGATAATGACTAAGTCGTTTGTTGCTCTTCCTGATGAGATACGTTCTCACCCTCACATTTCCACTGCACACATAACTGTACTGCATAAAGCTGGGAAAGATCCTCTGTGTTGTGCAAACTACAGGCCAATCTCTCTGCTTAATTTGGATATTAAGATTTATGCCAAGATCTTAGTGAATAGACTTAAACCCCTTCTCTCTAAACTAATTACTTCGGATCAAGTTGGATTTATCCCGGGTCGTGAAGCCAGGGATAATACCAGGAAACTGTTGAATATTATTCATCATATTGATTGCAATAAGATCCCCTCTATTCTTCTTACTATCGATGCTGAGAAAGCCTTTGATAGGGTGAATTGGTCCTTTCTAATTCATGCCCTTGAAGCTTATGGTATAGGTCCTCATTTTATAAAACTAGTACAAACGTTATATACAAACCCCTCTGCACAGGTGAAGGTTAATGGCACACTGTCCGAACGTTTCTCAATATCTAATGGTACTAGACAGGGTTGTCCTCTCTCCCCTCTCATATTTGTTTTAATAATGGAAGTATTTGCCCAGCATGTTAGGTTCAATCCCTCTATTATTGGAATCCCACTTCAATCCTCCACATGTAAGCTCTCTATGTTTGCGGATGACATTTTATTATCTACCAGCTATCCTAATATGGCCGTGCCGGCGTTTCTTTCGGAATTTGAACGATTTTCCTTGTGGTCCAATTTTAAAATAAATGTCCACAAATCGGAAGCTCTTGCTCTTCATCTCCCAGGGGACGATCTCTCGACTCTTACTTCTTCATTTCCCTTTAGATGGTCCACTAAATCGATTTCCTACTTGGGAATCCGCTTACCTGCCAATCTACAGCTGGCATATGATATCAACTACCCCCAATTGCTATATGTGATTCAGACAGATCTCTCCAGCTGGAGTAGATTGTATTTATCATGGATTGGTCAGATCCAGGCTTTTAAGATGTCTGTTCTTCCACGTTTTCTATATCTTTTCCAGACTCTCCCAATACATGTTCCATGCTCCTTTTTTGTGCGAGCTAAAAAACTTCTCCTAACTTTTATTTGGCACAAGAAAAGACCCAGACTTAACTTTCGAACTTTGCAGAGGACTAGACTACAAGGAGGTTTGGGCATACCCAACTTGGAATGCTACTACAGAGCATCTTTACTAACTAGTATCCCTGATTGGGCACTTCACAAGGCTGATAAGCTTTGGGTCGGTCTGGAACTGGGCCTAACTACACCAAATCCTCTGGATCAAGCCTTATCAACTCCTCTAGTATGACATGTTCCTGTATGTCTTAACCCCATTGTTCGGAATATTATGTCCTGCTGGTCCTCCGTCAACAAAACCTACCATCTCATATCTCTCCCTTCTTCTCTATCCCGGCTTTTCTCCTTCACTCCTAATCGGTACTTTTTACCTATGCTCCAGTTTCCCAAATGGTCTCCCCTCTTTGATCTTCGAATCCGTGATTTTTGGGACGCTGAAGGAATTCGGGATTTCACTTCTCTTCAAAAGGAATTTGGATTACCTCCCGGGGAAATTTGGAGGTACCTTAGGATTAAACATTTTATGTTACAACCCCCAGTTCGTCTCCGCTCTACCTCTCCCCTTACTCAATTTGAACATTTATTACTGCCCACACAAGGGGCTTCTAGAGGGTTTTTAGGTAGGATTTATAAGATTCTAATTGGAACTATGTCAAATTCTAAACCATCTTATGCATTAGCCTGGGAAAAGGAAATGGGGGACACGTTCGAAGATGCAGAGTGGCGGTCAATTTGGAAACGTACATTTAAATCATCCATCTCCTCTGCATATATAGAAATGAATAGCAAACTACTATTCCGTTGGTATCTCACTCCATCTAGGTTGCATTCTTTCGCAAATCAGGTCTCCCCACTGTGTTGACGATGTGGATCGGGAGTTGGCTCCTTTATTCACATCTGGTGGACATGTCCTATAATTACCTCATTTTGGTCCACTTGCTTGTGCTATATTGAAGAGTTTCTTGATATTACTTTGTCTCGTGATCCTTGGCAAATTCTCCTATTTAGAAATCTGCCTTTCCTTCCACTAGCAGTCAATATATTTCTATTTGCCATGTTAAATGCGGCAAAGGCCCTTATTCCTCTATACTGGAAACGGACTGATCCTCCACCCTTATCGACCTGGGGCACTAAAGTGTCTGATCAGATACTTTTTCTTAGAATGGCGTGGCTGAGGGAGGGGAGGGACCTTTCTATGTTGAATGACATAATTGCACGTTGGCATGCATTTCATACCAAATTAGTGATCGCCTAAGATCTGAAGGAAGTCCTATTATATTTCAGATAACGAGACGTACTGTTGGTGGTTCTCATCCCCAGGTCTGTATCCTTATCCTTATCCTTATCATATATATCTCTCTCACATGTCCTTTTCTTCCCTGATCTGTGATCTTTTCTTATTCTGCCTTTTCTCCTATCCATTTTTTTTTTTTCTTGTATCTATATCCTTTCTTTTTTCTCTTCCTCTTATGCTGCTTAATGCTTCCTGGGGGCTTAGTTCTTGTGACTACAAATAAACTAGTGATTATACCTGGATTTATGTACAATCCAATTTCACCTCATTGACTGTCTACAAAACTTCAGATTATCCTTTATACTTATCTGACTGTCTTGATACTGTTTCTTTTTATGATTGTACATGTCTTATCAGTATTGTACCTTGTTGTAATTTGTGTATCTTGTCTTAACCCTCAATAAAAACTTTAATGATAAAAAAAAAATAAAAAATCTGATATTCCCATTATCTTAGTCTATCCCTCCTAAGGAAAATACTAAAACATGTGTAAGTTAACAATTTTTTTAATTTTTATTTTAGGTGTATGTTTATTTTTTAACATACACAAGTCCTATCCCATCCAAGGACAGTCAGACCCTGAAATGCTAGACAAATCTCTGCATGAGTTCTATGGATATTCTCAGAGAGGTGCCCAGCTATCACAAACACATTTTTTTTTCTTTCTTTCTTTTCTTTTTTTTTGTTTTTATTTTTTATTAATACTATGATAACTGAGCTCAAAAGGATAAGATAGAAATTGAGATGATTGAGAAACAGAAATTGTCTCTGCTTCTTATATATCTTAGCCACACATTCTTACCCAATGTCCAGTAGATGGCGATGTTAACACATTGTACAATGCATAGAAGCTGAACAATGAAGCTTGGGTCTCCATCCAAACATTCTATCCATCTGATTATCTGAACAAATATTTAGAACAAAATGCCTTGTTCTGTCTATTTAGGTGAACAGTAAAGAATGTGATAAGTATACTTACTGTTGTCTTTCTGTTGCTTTAACATGGAAGGACCAAATTCATGTATTAAAAACTTGTTTTGCATGATAAAATGTGAAGAATGTAGAAAAGAAAATGTAATTATTTTAATGATGTGCAGGTTTATTGTAGATTTTTTTAAATTCAAATATAATTAGAAAAGTAAACCTAAATCCTTTAGTGCTGTGCGGGAGGAAAACTGCAACACAGCAATAGAATCAAAAGTGAGTTATTGGCTCCTACATCTGCACCTGGCAGTAATTTACCTTGTCTATAATAGATTTTCTTCCCAATCATATTGCACTAACTGGAATGTTGATGCAACTGTCATTTGAACTCTCAGAGGTGATGAGCATCAAAATGCACTTAACAGCCCCAGAAATCTGGTTACATAATGTTTAAATCTCGGTTGCACTGAGGTTGCCCTGGTTAAACAGTATCTTGCATGTCAAAGGTGGTCCCAGATATGTAAATAGATTAAAAATAGGACCATGAACAGCATTTCATCTGTTAATTTTCCTATTTCCTTAACTGCCTCCCAATAATGCCCCCCCCCCCGATTACCTTACGATGGTGAAAAAATCCAGTGGCCTTTATGCAATCGTGTCTTTATTCACAAAATAACACCCTTCAGTCAGTTATGGATATCGAGTACATAAAGGTATTTATTTCAAACTAAAGCAGGCAAAAAGTCCCTGAGCCTACGTAAGTCTTTAAGGAGCGGAGAGGTGCACAATGGATTGAAAAGCAATGTGTTGCATACTCTTCTGCTGTTAAAGCATTAAGATTACAATTTGCGGTAAGCAGTATTTGAGATCCTGTGGTACAGCTAACAACTGCTGGACACAAAGGGGCTCTCTGTATATAGTGTGGATAGATAGATAGATAGATAGATAGATAGATAGATAGATAGATAGATAGACAGACAGACAGACAGGCGGACAGACTCAACTTGGGGTGCTCCCAAATGGACTGATGTGAGACAGCACTCATCACTGGATTAAAGAAAGATGCTTAATTTTATACTATCATGACCATACAACACCAAACTTTTTGGTCCAAACATGGACCTTCATCAGGTCAGAAGGTTTATACAACGTACAAAGTGAAGTCTAAATACCAAATCAGATAGACACTCACCCAACCACACTAGAGGCAACAGAAAAAACGCACCAAGAGCTGGCATTCTTGACTGTCCTAGCACGGGGGGGGGGGGTGAAATCATCACCACATCGCAAGAGACATCTCCATGGAGACGTTATCACAGGATGTGCTGACGAATGAATACAAGTACTTAAACCATTATATGAAAGAAAACATGTAATAAGTATTCAAATGCTGAAATGAGAGAAAATAAATAAGGACTTAAATTCATAGGTATAAAGTATACATCAATAAGCACATGATGCTAGAATTCCTGAGCAGCTTCGCTCATTCCAGTGCTGGTGTACACATACTCATGTTGAAATCCAACAAGGGCTAACTCTTAAATTCATAGAGTTTGTATCAACTGTGCCCGTTCTTGTGAATTAATCACAGAGAGTTCCTCCATCAGTTGTAGGTGTTGATAAATATTCCAGTGCTGGTGTACAGATTCTCATGTTGAAATCCGACAAGGGCTCACTGTTACATCCATAGCGTTCACACCAACTGGACTCGTTCTCATGAATTAATCACAGAGAGTGTTAATAAATGTACTGCACTTTGTGTCCCAGAGCTGAATTAGGGGAATGCATGACACAAAGAATGTCACCTCAATATTACAATGGAAAAAAACAGACCACATCAAAGAAAATGTCATGAAGAGATAGTCGTTCAGAGGATATAACGTTACCTTTCATGCCCATGGTGATCACACAGTGGTTTGAATCAGGAAATGATTCCAGTGGTAACATCCTTGTTTGTCACTCCTTAAATAGATATGAGCCTCCTCGTGCAACAGAAATGTTCCATATTAGGATCCATATTTGGGGCACCAGGGGTATGGGGATAATAGAGCAAACCTATAGAGTCCAAATAAAGAAAAGATGTCCACAAACCAACCAGAGGTGGGGACCAACATCAAATCCTGCTTGATTTATGACTTTGATGCTTTTGAGCCCCAAATTTAGCTTGACATGTTTTCTTTGATTGCTTTAACATCTCCTATTTATTTGTTTATATATAACCCTTCAGATGCTGGAGTGGTCTCCATCACATTGTGAAGCAGCCAAGGGGTTAACCTGGAGGTAATTTCCTGCGAAGAGTGGGGGTGGGGTCAGGGATAGGTCTAAGGGCACTTTGAGTTCCTTGCCTTGGGTCACTTGGGATGTAAGTCTGGCCCGGGTTTTAACGTCATGAATGTTGGAGACGTCTCAACACTTTTTCTTCGTAATGCTTTTAGAGAATTCACTTGCATTCAAGAGGTTAAAAAAATTAAATAAATGTAAATTTCTATTTGGTGTGATGCAACTGGTTTTCTTTAGCATTGCACCCCGTTCCTTTGTACATAAGCCTCAGTGGCAAATCACACTTGTGGAGCATACTTACAGAGGTTTTGAGAAGATCCTTGGAAGACAACCTGAGGATCCTATGTCTACTTTGTACTGGACTTCAAATAAATGAAGAATGTACAACGCAAATATAATTAACAAACCCCCTACAATTTAAAACAGATGAATTCTTAAATAATAAACCATAACAAGGCTTTGTTCAAGAGCAAAGTGAAAGGACTTTCTACTTGCCCAGAGCACCCCCTTGTAATCTTTAGGCACTAGCAGTTCATAGTGAGATGATGGTGGTGGTTATGAACTAAAGTGTGATAAAGAGGTGATAGAGTGGAGATAACTTCTCCAATGATATCAATTCTCCAAGTCCTATGTTATTCTATGGAGCCAATGCACTAAGATCTCTTGCACTTGAGAAACCTTTGTGCATAGACTCCATAGAGAAGTCATCTCACTGGAGAAGTAATCTCCACTTTATCTCTTCTTTATCACCCCTTAGTGCATAACCCCCAATGCATTAGTGCTCCACTGAGAAATAATGTGTTTGTAATGTGGATGTCTCTGCTCAGGGTTGTCAAAATGTGGCCCTTGTTGGACTACAACTCACATCATCCTCAGCCTATCAATGGAATTTTAGTCCAACAAAAGCAGGCAGAAGACATCAGTGTGCTCACTGAAGTGTGTGGCACTTCATACTTTTTTTTTTGGAAACCTGAATGATCTTATCACCTTCACAAACATAGGTCCAATTAAGAAGCCCCACCATGTACCAAAGGTAATAGCACCTATTGTTACAGTTCTTATAATAAACAAAAAGAACATCTTTTCACATTAAGTCCTGACCTTTACCACTAAAGTGTTTTACTCACAGCAGAGGTAAGGAGGTCTCACTGTTTTTTTAATGTCAATATGCTAAATACATGTTCACTTAGATATAAGGCAGATAGGGCCTTGCCTAAAATCCAGGGTGCCTTGATGGGACAGGCAAGCTTATCATGGGCCAAAAATGTGTAACTTAACCCCACTGTTTAGTATCTATAGTAAATCACAGGCTATTTATTGGTAACGGTCAGGATTTGATGTGCAAACTTTCTTTTGTTTAGCTTGCATGTGTAGCCAAGATATGGTTCTTGCTGCTCTCCTGACTACACACGTATGTAACTATTTTAATGCAATTGATAATGCTAGTTTGACCTTGGCAGGAATTTGTATATTATAAGTTTTTATAATAGTCTCTCTGGAAAAGCAGGGAATGGTCAGTGTATGGACCTGCATATTCACTACTAGCGGGCTGTGACAGAATATTCAGGTAGTAAGATCAGGGAGATGTGCAGTACTGATTTCTCAGAAACAGTGATCAGCAATAACATTAAATAATATCCATTTTTTTTTACCCTGTATCCTTTGAGAGCGCAACTCTGAATCTGCATTAATTAAAAGGTTACCAGTATTTTTGTACTTTTTTTTATTTTATTTAAATGCATTCTAAAGTATTAAAGATTGTGACTGATGGCAGTCACATTCTTTAACAGTCACTGGTTCTATGAGTTATTACGTGTTTAATCCCCCAAACACACACACTTTTGCAATTTAGCTGTATCACCATAGCAACCAGATGAGGTAATCACTCACACTGAGACATCTGTGACTCAGTCAGTGCTCGAGAAGCATTAAAATGAGTGCTGGGTGGGTTGCCATGGCAACTGCTAGATCACATGAGTCAACCCCTTTACCGTTGTTGACATCAGGGTAAGTGATGGTATGTATGTATGTATATATATATATATATATATATATATATATATATATACACCAGTTTGGAAGCGCTCTCACTGTTCAAAAATATAGCCTGGGTGTTCATAGGGATAAATAGATAGATATCTAGCTTCATGAGTGCAGTGATAGATCACTAGATAGCTTTTTTTTCAAAAAAATTTTACTTGGAAGATGTCAATGTTTTAATATGTAAAACACACTTTCATCAGTACCAGTCCTGATGAAAATGTGTTTTGCACATTGAAACGTTGACATCTTTCAAGTTCTGAGAGTGCTTACTCGTTTCTATCTATCTATCTATCTATCTATCTATCTATCTATCTATTACTGCACTCACGAAACTAGAGTACATGCCTGGGTGCAGTATTAAGTACTTGATGATCCAACAGGGATCGAAATGTTGATCCACCAATAAATAATTTATGCACCTAAAAAAGCTTCCTGAGAGTGCTGATTGTTCACAAGGTTCCTGAGAGTGCTGACTGTGTATGTGTGTGTGTGTGTGTGTGAGAGAGATATCAACCTTCCTAGCAGGGCTCAAGTCCTGCAGGAATGCATGGGAATGACATTTTCCAGAGCAGGAATGCCGTTCCTGCTACCAGGACTCCCCTGCCCGGCACAGCAACACAGATAAGTCTGTGCCTTCTTCGGCACAGACCTGTAGCTACTGGGCTCCGGCTAGTCCTACAGGGCCTAGATTCACTAAAATTCGAAGAGGGCTAAAATGTCAATGTTGTGTCAGAGCAGTGTGGAAGGCACATTGATAGTATTCACTAACGTGTCTATGACATCACATCACCAGCACTCCAACAAAAATATGCCCACATCGACATCAATCACATCAACAATGGCCTATTTCATTATGGAAATGAAGCGTAATGAGACAGCTTCGTATGCCTGGGGGTGGGTGTTGATGTGATAATGTGACACTTCGACACATTCACTAAACACTGATAGCAGCCTCTGCTGTCGGTGTTCACAGTCTCAACGTCACCTACCTCAGGTTGTTGAAGTTGGGATCTCCCTGTACTTTCCTATGCAGTAACAACCCACAAGCAATCACAAGCAGGGAGGGCTGTGACCTGTTGTAGGTGTGGAAGGGATTTCTAACATGTGCAGCATGGGAAACCACACCATTGTGTGTTAGCCCCATATACACTGCCTGAAACCCCCAGCCTTCTTCCCTTGCCCAGGCAGTGGCCATGGGGATTTGTGGCTAGCAGTGGGCAAGGGGGAAAGGCTGGAAAGTATTAGACAGTGTATATGGGGATCTGTGGTTACCAGTGGTCAAGGGAACACATGTGGGGGCTAAGCAGTGTATATGAGGCAAGTGGTAGCCAGAAATCCCCATAGATGCTATGTGACCCCCATTCTTGTTTGCCTGGGAGTGCACAACATGTATAATATATGATACATAGGTAAGGGGATAATTCTGTAGTGTTTGGTGCTGTCCATGGTGCTGAAAGCATTCTGTTCACTCCCCTACTGGCCAAGTAAGGAAGCAGAGAGAATGCTGTTCAACTTCATAATTGTCATATTGTCGGTGATGTGTGAAGGGAGGAAATCCCTTCCACATCAACAGCACTTAGACAATTCTGTACGCTAATGGGGACCTTCTCCAACCCTCCCCTTGTATCCGACAATTTTAGTGAATATGTCAATGTGTGTGTACATTGTAATGTTGAAGTGTTTCGGACACATCAACAAGATCATATCACCACAGCATCGACCTTTAGTGAATCTAGGCCCAGTTGTTTTTATCACGTTCACTTCACTATTGTACTAGTATGAAAGAGGCTTGGTCACCCTTCCAAAACCTCCCACAATAGGAGCCTCCACCTTGAAGGGTTTTGCGTGAGTGTACCTCCCCATTAATTTATTCCACCCCTCTAGTGGAAACTGATTGGTTCTACCAGTCTAAGAAGTTGGATGGAGGTCATTTACTAAACAAAAACTCTCTTAAACCATTAAACTGATTGCAAAATAAAAAGCACAAGATATGAGCAACTTGAATATATTAATTTAATCAGGGCACTGAACGGATTAAAAGCCTAATTAAATCAATGCTAATCTGCACAATTTTTAGTTGCCCCTAGGGTTAGTTGATTTTCCCCAGATCAGCTCCTGTTCTACTTAAACATCATCCAAGGGGTTCAAAGCTCCATTTAAATTAAAGGGGATTTCACATTTTTTATTGCCTATTTTGCATTTCGTTTGCACCAGTTTTGTATCATTTTATTCAAATCATTCACTAAGAAAAGTGTTGGAATTCTGGAGCAAACCAACAGCATCATAAGAAACTATAATTTCAGAGATATTTAGCTTTATTTATTTGTCTGTTTATGCAGCTGAGTTAGTACTTCCTGGTAGGAAGTGACAGTTGGTAATGCACTGCTTTGTGGAATGTATGAGTCCTCCAGGCATGTCTGGACTGTACTAACTGAAAAATAAACAAAGATCAATATCTTATAAACTACTGGTTTAAATTAAAATGCCTGACATAAATATAATTATTTCAGAATCATCTGGTTACATAGAAAATTAGGTTGAAAAAAGACACAAGTCCATCAAGTTCAACCTTTGCCTCATATCCCAGAGACATGAGAATTATATAAGCTTTCCTGTTGCCAAATAAGTTAGTCTTCACCTGAACGTCCTGTTTTGCCTACTGCTACACAGTATAATTCTGTATGTTCTCTCTTTGAATGCCAGAGGGAGAGGGGCAGAGGGGCCCATTTTTCTATGATATATACATCTGCCCTGAGCCATTAAAATAAGAAAAGCATATCTGAACCCTTCCGTTTTTTAATTAACCTTAGAACACCAGTGCAGTATCTGAAACATTACAAATAAATGTGTTTGACACTCCTCTGGCACTAAAAGGGTTAACTGTGAACAAATGGTTCATAGATCTTTATGCAGCAGCTCCCATGCACTACAAACAAACTGCTGTCCTCTCTCTTTCCCCATTACACAGAGACCATATGAGTCTTCCAGTTGTGAAAAGAACTTTAGATCAGATAGTGATGGGTGGTGGTCCAGGTGTGTGTGTGTGTGTGTATGTAAGTGTATGTGTGTGTATGTGTGTGTGTGTGTGTGTGTGTGTGTGTGTGTGTGTGTGTGTATTTTACAGTTACTTAACGTCAATTTCATAAGCTAACTGCATAAAAACTCCTTCTCTTACCAATCTTGTCTTGAAGATGCAGGAACTTGCTACCCAAGGGTTACAACAAAAAATATTTGGAAAGGATCAATGAGGAACACTGGCATAGCCATCTAACCTATTACCATATGATGATATTTGTTCCGTTTTTTCCTTTGTCTGCATTTATATTTATTGTTAATTTAGTTATTTTTAATGACTAGCAGTACTGATAATAATAAAAAAGCAGTTTTAGAATGATGTGCACACTTTATATTCAGTTTGCATAAGCCTCCTTGTGATACATTTTTCTCCTCGCTCCCCCTGGGTTGCAGTAAGTCAATACAATGTAAAGCCTGATTACCATTTTTATTGGATTTAACTAGAAGAAACTCATGTAATTTATTGGAGTATACCTTACTTGCATATATTATATTATTAGCCAGTATTGTTTGTAGTACATTTCTATACTCCTAGTGTTGTTAACTATGAAGGAAGGAGAACCAAGTAAGGCATACTTCCCAAGTGTCCCGCTTTAGGAGGGACAGTCCCACTCTAAGAACAAAACCCTCTGTTTCTCATTCCTACCCTGAAGTTCCTCTAGTTAGGAAATCAGAATATGTGGAGTGTATATATGTGTATCACATAGCTCCACAGCATTAAAACTCACATTAATTTTTGTTTAAACTTTTGTGTGAATAAAATACATTGATTTTGTTATAAATTATTTATTCTATTAAATACAGAGCTGTCAGTAGGTCATGAAGTAACCGGAAAATTATTGGTAATGACCCACGCAACAAACCTGCCTCAGCAACCCACCTAAAACAAAAGTGTCCCTCTTTCTCAATTTGAAATGTTGGGAGGTATGAGCAAGGAGAATGAGGCATTCTGAGACAGAAGAAACAGATATTGCAGTTCAAACCTCATGTTAGCCCAGGTGCTAAAATAACAAGGGCAATGCATTCTCCTTATGTAATAGTTGTGTAAGCGATGATCCAAATGAATCCCTTGGATGCTAGATACAGTGCTTTGCAATGAGGTGGACATCTCTAGCATCAAAAATTGTTCAGTGCGTGTTAGGTGCTTTTGCAGATTTGTGCTGTATACATTTCCAATAGCAAAGAAAACCAGTTACAAGGAACGTGCATCAGGTAAAGCAGAAAAACAACTGTGCCACAGCGCTGCATTATAACCCGTTGAGTGCCAGAGAGGTACCCAACTCAATGTTTCGCAATGCTTTACCCCTCTGGCACTCTAAGGGTTAAACTGAGTGACAGGTTACACAGATGAACTATTACTTCACATGAAAACTGCAAACAAAATAAAAAAAACAAAGCTTTCTCCTCTGGGTATTGGGGTGGAGGGTACATTTTCATCAAAGGTGTCCTGTGACTCGTGGCTCTCAGTCAGTGCAGATACTCAAAAGAAAAAAGGTGTCAAAAAATTCCACAACACAATGAAAATGAACCTGTCACTTTGTACACATTTGATACAGTGCCATAGGCTGGGGAATAAATTAAGGAAATTAGTGCTAGGGGATACCCTTTGTACTGGGAAAGAAAACTGTCTGAAGAATAGGGAACAGTGTGTGGTTGTAAATGGACATTTCCAGTGTATTGCAAAGTATTCAAATGTTTAAAAGCCACATTTAAACCAATGGGTATGTTTATCTGTCCCTTTATGGTGAAGCTGGTTTGCTTACGAATTTCTCCAGTTTCTTAGTATATCAGCCTCATACAACAAACGCTGCAGCATTGCTGACAGTCTGAAGTTCAGTGTTCAGTCAGTCACATTACTCCTACTGTCATAGGATGTAGTTCAGTGTCCTGTCAGCCACATTACTCCTACTGTCATAGGATGTAGTTCAGTGTTCAGTCAGGCACATTACTCCTACTGTCATAGGATGTAGTTCAGTGTCCTGTCAGGCACATTACTCCTACTGTCATAGGATGTAGTTCAGTGTCCAGTCAGGCACATTACTCCTACTGTCATAGGATGTAGCTCAGTGTTCAGTCAGCCACATTATTCCTGATGTCATAGGATGTAGTTCAGTGTTCAGCCAGAGACAGCATAGGTGCTGCATGCATCCCAAGCATCCCTCTTTAGGACGGACAGTTCATCTTTAAGTCCCAAATCACCCTGTCCCTCTTTCCCACCCTGGTGTCCCTCTTTTTAGGAGATCATGCTGTGTGGTGTGTATAGAAGTGTCTCATTGCTCCACAGCAATAACACTCACATTAACCCTTTGAGTGCCAGAGGGGTATGCAATGCATTGCATACTCCTCTGGCACTCAAAGGGTTAGTGTTTGTTTAAACTTCAGTAGCTGTGTTTATAAATTAGTCTGTGTAAATAAAACACTTAGGTCTTTTTTCTAAATCATTTATTCAGATACTCAAAGAGGTGTTAATAGGTAATAAAATAACCCACAAATTCTTGGTAATGTCCCACTGCCAAGCCACGCCCCCATAAACACCTCCTAAAAGAGAAGTGTCCCTCTTTGGCCATTTGAAATGTAGGAAGGTGTGTTGTTGTTATAGGCCGAAGCTCAGTGATCAGCCAGACAAAGCATTCCTGCTACCTTAGACTTGAGTTCACTATTCAGCCAGCCACATTTAAACCAATGGGCATTTTTATTTGTGCCCTTTGGTGCTGCTGGTTTACTTTAGAATTTCTTCATTTTCTTAAAGGGATAGTAATACTTAAAATGTAAAAAAAAATATGTTGTAGGGGTTATTCCCATGAGTAAAACAAGTGTACTCCCACTGTGGAAGGGTGTTTTATTCAAAAGTTATTCTAGTTCAAATCTGAATTTTTTAGGTGCAATATCACAGTGGCCTGAAATTGTACAGTGGTGCTGTTGCTACACCATCCTATGGAGATTTATGCTCCCGGGACCAGAGCTGTCCATAGGATGGTGTAGCAACTGCGCCACTGTACAATTTCAGGACACTGTGATAGTGGACCTAAAAAAATTCAACTTTGAGCTATAATAACTTTTGAATAAAACACCATTCAGCAGTGGGAGTACTCTTGTTTTACTCAAGGGGATAAACCCTACAACACATTTTTTTTTATTTTAATTATTACTATCCCTTTAATGTATCAGGCTCATAAAAATACACTGGTGCAAATAAGCTGCAGAGGCAGCCAGCCACAGTTCACCTGTTGTCAATAGCTGTGCATTCCATCCTGGAAAACCACAACAAAACTGCAGAGATATGAATCTGCAGACATAATATAAAATTCTTTCAAATTTAAAGTGATAGTAATGTTTCACAAAAAAGCAGCTTTGATTAATCTTCATAGTATGTGTGCCATGTAGAGTGTTATTTCAATACTGTCAGAATTGTAGTTCAAGAGTAATTGAATGATAAAGTATCCCCCTTCCACCCTCTTTACCTAGTGTAAGTCTTCTTACTGTGAGCATAAGGAAAACCCTGCCCCCTTGACATGTTTTTCAGGTTTTTCCTTATGCTCACTGAAGATTGTCCTCGTCTGAGATCCATCTGGATAGTCTTGCTGCTTTGAGGTGAGCAGTGTCACATCAGTAAAAGGGGTTGGGGGAGGGATACTTTATCATTCAATTACTCTTGAGCTACAACTCAGAAGGTATTGAAAGAATGCTGTCCACTGTCCAAATACTATGAAGATTAATTGGAGCTGCTTTTTGTGTGAAACATTACTATCCCTTTAAGTCTTCCTTAATTTACAAGTCATTTTCCAAGTACAGGTTTGTTTGTTCATCTGTAGTGATGATCGAGCACCCCAATGCTCGGGTGTTCGGGTGCTCTGACCGAGCGCCCCCGGAGGCTCGAGTGCTCGGCCGAGCACCCGAGCCCCATTGAAGTCAATGGGAGGACTCGAGCATTACACCAGGCACCCCCTGCTCTGATGAGGGGAGGGTGCCTGGTCCATAGGAAAAGTTCAGAAAATTATGGAAACACCACAGAAATGGTTCAGGGACAGCATAGGGAGGATGTCTGGATGCATCTTGGACTCCAACGTCGCTGCTGGGAACGATGTTTCGCCCGTAGTACGCCATTTTTACAGACTGACCGTAAAACACACAAACAGGAAGATAAAAACGATTTTAGGCGAAAAATTGTTACCAAACAGTATTTGCTGTATATTTACTTGTATATCATCTGCAAATTCTGCAAAAATTTTCATCGATTTTTCGGAACTGGGGCCATGATTAAGAGGGAAACGTGCGCAGCGTAAAGCAGGTGTTCAACGTGGTTATGGCCCGGGTAAGGTACAGCATTCAGGAACGGAGGCCGCAGCTACCACAGGTTTTACAACATGTCCGTTTGCCCTTGTTAAGTCCAAAATTTATAGTCGGAACAGTGGGGTCTGATCCATTGAGTAAAAGTGACGAAGTGACTTAGTGGATGAAGCCAAGAACTACCTTCTGCTCTGTCGAACACCCCAGCCAATTCAATGGGAGGACCTGAGGCACTCCGATACAACCTGTATATCACAAAATGGAGGGCCTCATTCACATTGTGGTACAATAGTTCAGGTAGTGGTCCAACACTCATAAAGCCTATGCACTAAGTGAAAGGGCTGCCAAAAATTAGACTGAAATGTCACTCCAATACACCCTTTATTACACATAAAGGAGGGCATCATACACACCCTTGAAAAATAAGGATTAATGGCCTGCTGGTGACCCTCTAAAACATTAGGGGCGAGGGCATGCCGCTAAGCTGACCATCTAAAACATTAGGAATGAGGGTCTGCTGCTGAGCCGACCATCTAAAACATTATGGGTGAGGGTCTGCTGCGGAGCTGACCATCCTAAACATTATATGCGTAGGCCCGCTAGTGAGCTGACGCTATAAAACATTATATGAGAGGGCCCGCTAGAGAGCTGACCCAATAAAACATTATATGAGAAGGCCCGCTGGTGAGCTGACCTATACAAAAATTGTCAAACAGGGCCCGCTGGTGAGCTGGCCCTATATAAAAATTATATCACAGGGCCCGCTGGTGAGCTGGCCCTATATAAAAATTATATCACAGGGCCCGCTGGTGAGCTGGCCCTATATAAAAATTATATCACAGGGCATATGGAAGAGGAGGAGGAGGATGAGAAGATTAAGAGTCAACCATATACCCGTTTTTTGGGTGGAAGGGGTGAATGGGAATACAGAGTATTCCCATCATTGTAAATAACATATCTAAAGTGACTTTATGTTCACCCGGGGCTTTCCTCCAGTGGAGTGGAGAAGTCAGGGGAAATCCAGGCCTTGTTCATTTTTATAAGTGTCAACCTATCAGCATTTTCGGTGGAAAGGCGGATACGCTTATCTGTTATGATGCCACCAGCAGCACTAAATACCCGCTCAGACAGAACGCTGGCGGCAGGGCAGGCCAGCACCTCCAAGGCGTAGAGTGCCAGTTCATACCACGTGTCCAGCTTGGACACCCAGTAGTTGTAAGGCACAGAGGGATCATTGAGGACGCTGACACGGTCTGCTACGTACTCCTTCACCATCTTCCAAAACTTTTCCCTCCTTGTGACACTAGGCCGCGCATCAGGGTGAGGGTGCTGGCGGGGTGTCATGAAGGTGTCCCACGCCTTGGAGAGTGTTGCCCTGCCTTTGTCGGAACTGCTGTGTGCTCCCCTTTTCTCCCCTTCTCGGTTGGCCAAGGTAGCACGTACTCTGCCGCCAGCGTTGTCAGATGGAAAATTTTGGAGCAATTTTTCGACAAGAACCTTCTGGTATTGCACCATTTTGCTTGTCCTCTCCACCGGAGGAATGAGAGATGAGAAATTCTCTTTGTAGCGGGGGTCCAGAAGGGTGAACACCCAGTAATCCGTGTTGTCTAAAATGCGTATAACGCGTGGGTCACGGGAAAGGCAGCCTAACATAAAGTCAGCCATGTGTGCCAGAGTACCAACAGGCAAGATTTCGCTGTCCTCACCAGGAGGATGACTCTCAATCTCCTCATCCTCTTCCTCCTCTTCTGCCCACCCACGCTGAAGAGATGGAACTAAAGTTCCATGGCTACCCTCTGTAGCGGAGGCAACCGTGTCTTCCTCCTCCTCCTCCTCCTCCTCCTCCGCCTCCTCCAATTGTCGCTGAGAAGACGAAGTGAGGGTGCTCTGGCTATCACCTTGTGTAAGCTCTTCCTCCCCCATTTCCACCTCTTCCACATGCGAAGCGTCGGTTTTAATTGTGAGCAGCGAGCGTTTCAGTAGACACAGAAGTGGGATGGTTACACTGATAATAGCGTTATCGCCGCTCACCATCTGTGTCGATTCCTCAAAATTGCGTAAAACCTCAAAGAGGTCTGACATCCATTCCCACTCCTCACTTCTGATTAGAGGAAGTTGAACGGAGAGGCGACGACCATGTAACAGCTGGTACTCCACTACTGCCCTCTGCTGCTCACAAAGCCGGGCCAACATGTGGAAGGTGGAGTTCCAGCGCGTGCTCACGTCACACAGCAGCCGGTGAGCTGGCAATTGTAAGCGCTGCTGCAGCTTCAACAGGCCGGCTGAAGCTGTAGATGACTTACGGAAATATGCACACACGCGGCGCACCTTGGTCAAGAGATCATGCAAATTGGGGTAGGTTTTTAGAAATCGCTGAACCACTAAATTAAATACATGCGCTAGGCATGGTACGTGTGTGAGCTTGCTGAGCTCCAAAGCCGCCACCAAGTTACGCCCATTATCACACACAACCATGCCTGGTTGCAGGTTGAGTGGCGAGAGCCACTGCTCAGTCTGGTGACTAATCCCCTGCAACAGCTCTGAGGCCGTGTGCTGTTTGTCCCCAAGGCAGATCAGCTTCAGCACGGCCTGTTGACGCTTCCCCACTGCAGTGCTACACTGCTTCCAGCTACCGGCTGATGGGTGAGTGGCGCTGCGCGCAGAGAATTCGGAGGTGGAAACGGAGGAGGAGGAGGAGGAGCCAATAACGTAGGTGCTGGCGGAAACCCTGATGGAGGTAGGGCCCGCAATCTTCGGCGTGGGTAGCACCTGTGCCATCCCAGGGTCCGAGTCGCTCCCAGCCTCCACGACATTCACCCAGTGTGCCGTCAGGGAAATGTAGCGTCCCTGGCCACAAGCACTTGTCCATGTGTCAGTCGTTAAGTGGACCTTCCCAGTAACTGCGTTGGTCAGGGCACGGGTGATGTTACGGGACACATGGTGGTGTAAGGCGGGGACGGCACACCGGGAAAAGTAGTGGCGGCTGGGGACTGCGTACCGAGGGACAGCTGCTGCCATCAGGCTGCGGAAGGACTCAGTCTCCACAAGCCTAAATGGCAGCATTTCGATGGCCAGTAATTTGGAAAGGTGTGAGGTTAGTGCTATGGCCTGTGGGTGGGTGGCTGGGTATTTTCGCTTGCGCTCAAATGCCTGGGGTAACGACATTTGGACGCTGCGCTGGGACAGGGAAGTGGATGTGGTCGCTGATGGTGCTTCAGATGGTACAGGTGCAGGGCGGGAGGTATGAGGGCCTGCGCCTTCGACAGGCGATTGGCCGGCACCGAAAACAGGGGAAGAGGAGGCAGTGGTGTGGCCTGCAGACACAGATTGACGATCCGGGCGTTCCTCCCACTTATTACGGTGCTTGGATGCCATGTGTCGGATCATGCTGGTGGTGGTGAGGTTTCTAGTGTTCATGCCTCGGCTCATTCTGGTGTGGCACAGGTTGCAAACTACAATTTTTTTGTCGTCCGCACTTTCCTTAAAAAAACGCCATACCGCGGAACACCTAGCCCTTGGCAAGGGAGATTTATGCAAGGGGGTGCTCCGTGGAACATTTGCGGGCCGGTTTGGTGCGGTCCGCCTTCTTTCTTTAGCCACACCACTGCCTCTTCCAGCCTGTTGCGGTGCTGCAGATGGCTCATCCTCAGGACTGCTGTCATCGCTCGGCTCTCCACCTTCCCAGGTGGGGTCAGTCACCTCATCGTCCACCAAGTCCTCCTCCACTTCCTCACTCTGATCATCCTCCTCATTTCTTGATCCCACCACATACTCAGTCATTGACAACTGTGTATCATCCTCCTCATCAAGGTCTTGAGACAGTAATAGTGGTTGATTTGATGGCAACTGTGTCTCATCATCATCATCATCCACTTCCTTTGACCTTAAATGCCGTTCCCCTCTGTCATCTTCTTGTGATTGGGTACCCTCTAGAGGTTGTGAATCAGGGCACAAGATCTCATGTTCCTCTGCAAGCGTGCTTGGAGAGAGGTTCAAATGAAGGATTGGTGATGAGACGAGCTCCTCACTATATCCCAGTGTGGGATCACTTCTTTGGCCAGACCCTCTATGGTGGGAGGAAGGATGATCAGGGTGAGGATTATGTTGACCAGACTCTTGGCTACTGAGAGTGGACTTGGTGGAAGGCAGGGTGGTGCTTAACCGACTGGAAGCAGTATCAGCTGAAATCCAACCGACCACCTGTTCGCAGTGGTCTGACCTCGAGAGTGATGTCCTGCGACGCCCTGTAAACTGAGACATGAAGCTAGGTATGGTGGATGTCTTTCTGTCTTGTGCTCTGGCACCAGGCACAGTTTCTACGCGTCCTGACCCGCGCCCTGAACTATCAGGATCACGTCCACTTCCCCGTCCCTTTTTACCCGCCTTCTTCATATTAAACGGAATATGTGCCGCTAATCTGCGGCTAGGCACACTAAACAGAATGTGACGTTAATCTGCGGCTAGGCACACTAAACAGAATGTGACGCTAATCTGCGGCTAGGCACAGTGAACGGAATATGTGATGTTTATTTTTGAAATTTGCACACTAAACAGAATGTGACGCTAATCTGCGGCTAGGCACAGTGAACGGAATATGTGACGTTTATTTTTGAAATTTGCACACTAAACAGAATGTGAAAATAATCTGCGGCTAGGCACACTAAACAGAATGTGACACTAATCTGCGGCTAGGCACAGTGAACGGAATATGTGACGTTTATTTTTGAAATTTGCACACTAAACAGAATGTGAAAATAATCTGCGGCTAGGCACACTAAACAGAATGTGACGCTAATCTGCGGCTAGGCACAGTGAACGGAATATGTGACGTTTATTTTTGAAATTTGCACACTAAACAGAATGTGACGCTAATCTGCGGCTAGGCACAGTGAACGGAATATGTGACGTTTATTTTTGAAATTTGCACACTAAACAGAATGTGAAAATAATCTGCGGCTAGGCACACTAAACAGAATGTGACGCTAATCTGCGGCTAGGCACAGTGAACGGAATATGTGACGTTTATTTTTGAAATTTGCACACTAAACAGAATGTGACGCTAATCTGCGGCTAGGCACAGTGAACGGAATATGTGACGTTTATTTTTGAAATTTGCACACTAAACAGAATGTGAAAATAATCTGCGGCTCGGCACACTAAACAGAATGTGACGCTAATCTGCGGCTAGGCACAGTGAACGGAATATGTGACGTTTATTTTTGAAATTTGCACACTAAACAGAATGTGACGCTAATCTGCGGCTAGGCACAGTGAACGGAATATGTGACGTTTATTTTTGAAATTTGCACACTAAACAGAATGTGAAAATAATCTGCGGCTAGGCACACTAAACAGAATGTGACGCTAATCTGCGGCTATTTTCAGTGAACGGAATATGTGACGTTAATTTGAAAATTTGCACACTAAACAGAATGTGACGCTAATCTGCGGCTAGGCACACTAAACAGAATGTGACGCTAATCTGCGGCTAGGCACAGTGAACGGAATATGTGACGTTAATTTGAAAATTTGCACACTAAACAGAATGTGAAAATAATCTGCGGCTAGGCACACTAAACAGAATGTGACGCTAATCTGCGGCTAGGCACAGTGAACGGAATATGTGACGTTAATTTGTCAATTTGCACACTAAACAGAATGTGACAATAATCTATGGCTAGGCACACGTTTAAAATGGCCCTTTTTGTCGCTGCGTTGTACAATATTTGTCCCTGTGCACCTAGTACAATGTCACCTAAATATCCCCCCCCCACAAAAAAAAATGAAATTGTGCCCCCCCCAAACAAAATATAAATGCTGCCCCCACACACAACAGTCCTAAAAAGGACTTTTGGGTCTTGAAAGAGTTCCAAAACTTTTTTTCTGCCTACACTGACTTTCCCTTCCTATCCTCATCTCTCCCTGGCTAAGACTGAGCCGAACTCGCTGGTCGGGTGCTATACAGCATCCGATCACGGGTTCTGGCCAGCCAATCAGTGTAATGCCAGCAGCCAACATGGCTGCTGGCATTACACTGATGTCAGAGCCTCCCCGCACGTTTATTGGCTGCGCAGCAGCCGCGAAACGTGCGGGGAGGAGACCCGAACATGGCGGGCGAGCACATGCGGTACTCGTACGAGTACCGCCATGTGCCGAGCAGAGCGATGCTCGAGCCGAACCGAGCTTCGGCCGAGCATGCTCGCTCATCACTATTCATCTGCATTATTTTTATGAAGGTGTAGTACCCTCAAATCTTCTACTGTTTTAGTGGGCTTGTTCTAAAGGTGGAATATATGGTCTCAAGGTCATTGATTGTTGCTGGATTTGAAGTCATGTAAGTAAAATGGAAAGAAAATAGCCAGGTGAAGGGCTCCTACCTAGGAAAATTGTTCTACTAAAGGAACACTAACACTTAAAAATAAAGGTGTAGATCCAATTACAGACAATTAGTTATTTGGGATTGATGGTAGCTGCATCAGCCATATTTTTGCCAATTCTACTATCACAAATGTGGCTGCATCTATTGTACCAAACAGAGGCTGAATATTGGAGCCTGGTAAAAACATCATAGACTTCAAAGCAAACTCCTTGGACTTCAAGCAAAACATTGTACAGCTGCCATCAGAGAGAGAGAGAGATGCTATGTCAAGTAAATTGGAAAGTAGCACAATAATTCACAAAAGTTAAGTGAATGATAACTCTTGAGTATGTTTGGAACATCCAATCCTCCCTTTGTCCTCTTTTGGGAAACACTGTTAAATTTTAGTCTAGCAGGAACTCAACATGTTTCGGAGTGATTTAAGATAGGCAGAATATAGCCTATCTTAGCTACTGCATGGAGGGTGTATGAGATTTTTAAGAGATGTATCCTACCTAACCAAGAGACCGGATAATCTATCAAATTCAATATTTGTATGTTATTATCTTGTTTTACTCCTCAATAAAAAAAAACTGTTTGAGGTAGAAGAAATATCTGTGGAATTATGGGTTTCAATCGGTTAGCTAAACTTTTTGCATATATTCTTATATCTAAATTCAAGATAATGTGGGATCCTTGCCTTACTTAGGAATGGCTTTTATTATAGCCCCAGGCAGGTAAAGATGATTTCTAACAAAATGATAAATTTCTTGTAATGTTTTAAGTATGAATGGGCTGATACGGTACCTTTCAAAAATATACATTTACCATCTTCAGCCATTCTCAAATCTTTTAGCTTGAAGGGGCTGTTTTTACGCATCATACTGAAATGCCTCTCTTTGTCTGAGAAGAGCAGATTAGGTATTGTCTGGGGTAGTATTTATTTATCAATTTCAGTAAGTTATTCTGATACCAGTGTGTTTCTTAAACAAAGTATATATAACCACCTAATCTATTAAAATTTAGGCCTTTAGCATTTAAAGTCACCACTTTACACTAATATCCATATCGAGTTGTGGGCCCCAACAGCTGGAAAGTCTACAGTATAATATCTCTCTCTCTCTCTCTCTCTCTCTCTCTCTCTCTCTATATATATATATATATATACTGTATATACATTAATTTTATTTTTTTTCTTCAAGTAAAGTAGTTATGATTTATATTTTATTGATATATAGATGCAAGGACATTGCCATGAGAAAGTTGAACACAACCCCTACCCCCCTTCCAAAAAAAAATCTAAATCTCATGGCCATACCTGGGAACTCTCCGGATTTGCCCCGGAGACTCCGGTTCTGACAGAGCTTTACCGGGTCTCCGGGGCAGAGGCAGATTCCTCCGGATGTGGAGAGTTTCTATTGAAACTCTGCCACATCCGCTTTTTCTCCCGCTGATCCTCAGTCCCCAGCCTTCTGTGTGACACCTTTAACCCTCTGAGTGCCAGAGTGGTACGGAACCACTCTGGCACTCAAAGGGTTAAGTCCCCCCTCACTCGCGGCAAACCCCGCCCCTTTTTGACGCGATTAGCGTCATTTTTGTCACCCCCCTGGTGAACAGAGGACTACCCTCCGGGTAGCCCTCAACTGGAAGTTCCCAGGTATGCTCATGGCGTGTCAAAAGGTAGAGAGAAGAGTGGTTAAAAGGCAGGGATCAGAGGGAGCGGTTGGGCTGACGGGCAGATAGAGAGGCTTGTGTGTAGACATAGTAAGTCAGGTGTGATGGGAAAAGTAGGGGAGGGAATAAGGAAAATGGAGGGAGAAGTGACAGGGTTATAGGGTAGAAAGTGCTCTGTCTGGAAGACAGATAGGCGTTGCCATGTATCTTATCTGACAGTCTCTGCTTGTGATCATTTCATCTCACTCAGTGAGGCAGCCATGACTGTCATGCTCTTGTGTGATCGGAGATAATCACAAGCCGAGAGTGGAAAGATAATTACATGATTCTGTGGAGGATAGGTAAGAAACATGGCAGCTCCTATCTTCTTCCAAACACCACACTTTGGGCGGAATACAAGAAACATGAGTAATTGCTATTTGCAATGTACTTTTGATAGTAAAATGATTAGCACAGAAATTATACTGAATTGCTTGTGTTTTTTATGAAGTAGCAAAACAAGTGCGCTTTAGCAAATGCGTTTCAAAAATTGGCTGTTGCTAAAATGTCAGTCATTTTGTGATTGGATTAGTGATTGCGCCTAATTTAGCAAAGCAGTTAGCACACATTTTCATATGTCTGGCTAACGTTGCCTTTAATTTATGAGCATGTCCTTACTTTGTTGTTAATTTAGAAGCATGTTCTATTCAGTGCCAAGTCATAAGTATGTTTATATCACCAAAATGTGAGCAATCACAAATAGTACATACATTTATGGCATTCATAAATGCATTACATTACACCATTTCTTTCCTATCACCCTGTTACTTCTCCCTCCATTTTGCTTTTTCCCGCCTGTTAATTTCTGTTACCCTCCCCATCTCTCCTGACTTATGCCCACATACCAGTCGGATGTCTAAGCAGAACACACCAGCAGAATATATTTTAAAGCACATACCTGTATTGTTGCCAAAGCCGGCCCTTATATGGGTCCTGGTGGGTCCATGGGACCCAGGCGGCACTTTGAGAGGAGCGGCAATTTGCTGCACCCAGGCATGTTCTCTCCTGCAAAAAAAAAAAAAAAGCTTGCCGGCAGAGGCGCTAGCTCAACAGCCTCTCTGCAGGCTGGCAGTCAGCTTGCGTACATACATCCTCCCGTGTTGCTTCTCTCACTCCCCCCGCTGCACTGAGGTCAGAGCGTCGGGGGTCACGTGACCTGCCGGCGCTCAGACTTCAAACCACGCGGGGAGCACGAGAGGCAGCATGGGAGGATCAAGCTGCCTGCCACTATACCCTCTGCACCCCCTGACCTTGCATAGATATATTGCTGAATGTAATATTTTAGCTACTAACATCTTACCTCATATGACATACTACAATATTAGAAAAACCCTTCTTTTTAACCACTTTTAAATTAAGAAGAGGTTAACGTTTTTAATAAATTCTTCCTTTGCACAAGACCCTTCTAGACTATAGGAATATTATAAAATTTAAGCGCAATTCTTTCTCATGGAGATAAAGAGGTGCCGTTCTGGAACAAACAAACCATACTATAATGTTGACTGTTTAGGTCCTTATGCACAAAAGAAACAAAGAACAATTCTGGAGCAAACCAGCTGCACAAAATTCACAAATTCACACTGATTTGAATCGAGATATTAACCCTTTGAATGTTAGAGGGATCTCCAGTGCATTGTACCTCTCTGGAATACAGGGACATAAACCCTGTATACCTCAATGATAACTTTAATTTCTTCTATATTGTGCCAATGTTTTGCTTCAGAATTGCTCCATTATCTTACGGAATTGCACCCTTAGTTTTATGATGTTGGTTGCTTACCTTCAGAACAATTCTACCCACTGTACCCCTCTTCGCAATCAGACTCCATCTTGGCATTGCCCATGTCCACTGCAAGCGTTTATACACCACATCCGCCCTCAGTCCTCTCCTGCATAGCCATCCTGGCACACACACAGGTCCCATTGGCACAACGTCCTTTTCCCAAGCAGTCACCAGGGCAACGTAGTTCTGTGCAGCCACGGCCTGTGTATGGATCTTGACATATGCATTGTCCATCCTGGCACTGCCCATGTGGGCTGCACTCCTCTGGGCAATGCAGGTCTGAACACCATTCCCCTGTGTAATCTGGTTCACTTACACAGATCCTTTCTATGCAGGTGCCTCTCCCAGAGCAGCCCATTGGGCATAGAGGGTCAGAGAGATTTTCTCCACCCTATCCTGGGCTGCACACACATGAGTCCAGACTGAAGTTTCCATGTCCACTGCAAGGGGGAGCAAACTCAGTGAGACCTGTGGCAATGAGACAGAAATGCACATTTAAGGTAAATTGAGCTTCAATAACAAGTAAAAGAAAGTATATTATGTCACAAAGTTTTGGTGGGTGTGATTTGGGGGGGGGCAACAATTCATCCTTGGACCCAGGCAGCACAATGTCTTGGGCCGGCTCTGATTGTTGCTTATTTAAAATAGCTTGTATAATTCCGACATTTCTGTGGAACATGCTCACTTTCATAAATGAATGAAAGTGGGCATGTCCCACTGACACGCTAGAAGCATACATGTATCAATACACGTATGTGCTTTTAAATTTGTCTGAACTCAGACTAGTCATTTGCTGCATTCTGGGGACTAGACATGATCACCCATTGACCACTGTGTAGTACCTAACTGTATCCATGTGTTCGGGTGCTCCAGTTCACTGGCACCCCATGATGCGTGAGGATGAGAGGCAGGGAGGCACTCAGATTAACCCTATGAGAGCTCTAAAATGTGTTGCACATCCCTCCAGCACTCAAGTGGTAAAATCGTTACTGCACCCATTTATTAGGGTGAGCACATTTCAATTCTGCTATTCAGGGACACTGCAGAGAGAAGAGCGCACCACAGAGTTCTAAACACTAGAGGGAGAACTGCCCATTAATTGCTGTGACAGAAAATGATGCCTGTGGTGGACTACAAAATAATGTACATCAAGTCCAAAGCCTTAGATTAGTACAGTAGTACAGTACACTACAACAAAATTGCACTGCAGGTCTTGATTGATATCATTATCAAGGCTCAGTTCTCTCTCTAGTGTTTAGCACTCTGTCTGGAAACCAAGTTTCTGTAGTCCAGCAGAGACATCACTTTGTGACAGTAGTCAATGGGCCATTCTTCTTAGTGTTTAGACCTCTGAGTTCAGGAATCTTTATTCCGGCACATTATACTGTCCCAAAGGGGGCTGCCCAGGACAAGGGACAAACATTTAAAATCCGGGCCTGTCCTGGGAAATCTAGGACATGCGGTCACCTTACTATTTATTTGCATAGTCTTTGTTTTATTTGTGCTCCACATTGCATATTGTACTTTATGTTTTATTTGTACTGATGCCTCATTTATCTCTGCTTCTAGAAATATAAAAACAAAAACTAGACCTCATTCTCATCTCGCTTCCTGCAAGAAATATCACAATATTTTAGTGGATGGAACGTTAGAAATCTTGTGTGTGTCATTAAATGCATCTTTATTTACACTGCAACAATACAACAGTATTCTATTGCCTGCATGTCAGCACACAATACAATACTGGCAAAGTAATCATTATTCTTTTTTTTATTATTATTTATTTCCAAATTTTCTATATTATTCATTATTTATTTATAATATACGTCATTTTTTACTGTATCTATTGTTATTTGCACAAGACAGCTCCCCTTTAAGGACCAGAGGGAAGTGCATTACATTGCAGAGCAAAATGTTGCACGTCCCTTTGGTCTTTAAAGAGCTACGATTACATCCACTGTGGGTGCCTTTGGTCCTTTTAGCAACTGTCATGTCCTCCTCCAAGGAACTGAAATACAGCACTGATTGACAATGTTATTTATTGAATCAAGAAGCAAGGAAAAATTTCAGAAGGGCTATTAGAATTTTTTGGTCATACTAAAATTAATTGGGGGTTATTATTATGAGGTGTCTGTCTTCTTTAAAAAAATTAAAAGGCAATTATTCCTATAGGTATGGTTTTCACTTTAATTCCATGTCACATGGCAAAAGTCATTCACATTCATAGTAATATGAAAGGAAGCAAATATCTGCATACCATGTAATACAGGAGTAGTACATTCCGGGATCTCAAAACTTTCATCATCCCCAGCTAACCAATGGCTTGGTAGGGATGATGTGAGTTGTAGTCTCCAGTAACTGGAGGTCCAACAATTGACTCTCCCTGATGTAAAGCTTTAGATGCAGGGTGAAGGATTCAGTACTTTTAGAATGACCTCTGAGCTATGATTTCACATGAAGGAATTTGAGCTAAAAATGAACGTTTGCCCAGAACTGTTGTCAGGGATTTGTGATTTTATCATTTCAGAGCTGGCAAGTGTGAATAGCAACATCTCACGCAAAATGAATTGTGAAATGTAGGGGAATGAGCTCCAGAAATCCATTACAGCACATAAGAAAATATACACTGGAGATCCTAAAATGATATGTTACCGTAACCGAATTTGATTTGGCATTACACGGTTTAATTACTTCATATGCGGCTTTACAATAACTGCTAATTTTGATATAGTGGCTTCTCCGGGTTCTTAGCCAGGCCATTGCAATGTACCATTTATTTAGCCAGGAAGTGTACACTTGGGACTAAATCATTTACAATAATTTCAATATTAATAAATGGAACTATTTATCCTCCTGCATAAGAACCTCAGTGGATAACACAGCTGTAATATCTCATTTCTCTTGATAGATGTCTTTGAGCGGTGCTGTTGTGAATGGCTCCGAGTAGCACAAAAGGAAATGACATCATTTATGTGAGTGATCCATGGCACCATCCATGGTAATGAGCTAAGAGCTCCATTTGCTAGACCAAATGAATTCACTTTTTAGGCCTTGTTCATACTGGCAATATAGCACAGCATTTTGTAACAGAGCTTGCCACTTGTGATGCAACCTAATGTGGCTTGCTACAACATTCCTCCTGATTTGCACCAAATCTGTGGGCTGCTGTACAGATCATTCACACTGACAATGTGGATGTTGATATACATTGCAATGCCCAGTTAATGGCTGACACACCCAGGTGGACCGCCAATGTCACTTCTACACCATACCTCCCAACATTTCAAATGACCAAAGAGGTACACGTTTGTTTTAGGTGGTGTTGCTGGGGGCCTGGCTGGTGGGAGGGGCACTAACAAAAATGTTTAAGTTCTTTCATAAGCTATTGACACCTCTTTGTTTAGCTGAATAAATTATTTAGAACTAGACCTAAGTATTTTATTTACACAGACTAATTTATAAACTCATATACTGAAGTCTACACAAACATTAATGTGAGTTGTATTGATGTGGAGCAATGTGATACACTTATATACACACCACACAGTCTGATCTCCTAAACACAGGGACACCAGGGTGGGAAAGAGGGATTTTGGACTCAAAGAGGGACACTTGGGAGGTATGCTACACCATTGAGATTATGCAGGTAAACTGTAAGATCTGAACAGAGCTGCATCGCTAATGCTGTTCAAATTGCAAGCAAAGTCTAAAGAAAATTTTACCTATGAGTGTAAAAAATCAAGAGCATAAACATTGGAGAGTCCAGGTGAAAACCTTTGTTTGGGCTCTCTAATATAAAAGTATTCTCCCTGAGTCCTAACTGCAACCTGTTGGGCCCTAGGACCAAAGGGGTCCCTTGGAGTGTCACAACTTCACCCTGTGCCATTACCCTCCGGGGAATAAGGAATAGTAGTAAACCCTAAAACAAAGACTATGGGCAAGATTTGGGAAGCTAAAGATGAGCGGTTCTGGGACAAATAAAAATCCCAGTGATTTAAATGATGCCTCTCACCCCTCAAATGCTTTGCAATTGGAGACCTCTCTAGCATTCAAGGGGTTAAGAGCCCAATTTAACCATCAGAGTGCCAGAGAGGTATCCAATTTGGGGAAATTATATTTTGTCTCCTATAGTGCAGTTTGCTCCAGAACTGCACACTTGTAGCTTCCTGAATATAGCCCCAAATATTTTCAATGATGCCCTCAATCTACCTATGGCATGCAAGTTAGTGAAGCTAAACACTTCCCCATTTCTGCAAGTTCAGGTGATGCCTCTCTCTCTTATACCTTCCAGATCAGAGACCTGGATACAGTGTGTGTGTATAGGGGCAGACTCTCACCCTGCCATACCTCACATAATCAAGACTTAACTGTAATGTGGTAATGGAGTTATGCCTTATTTGAGTCCTTGATCATCACATCATTAAAGGTTATTATGGACTTTACATTGTTCTTTATATATATACATATATAGTAGGGTTTACCCTGCTGAGTAAAACAAAGGTACTCCCACTGCTGAGAGATGTTTTATTCAAAAGTTATGTCAGTTCAAACTTGACTTTTTAAGTGCAATATCTCAGTGGCCTGGAACTCTACAGTGGTGCTGTTACTACATCATTCTATACTGGTGTGTGGCCAACTGACCAGGGCAGTCCATAAGATGGTGAAGCAACAGCTTCACTGTACCAGTTCAGGCCATTTAGATGTTGCACCTTAAAAATTGAATTTTGATCTGCAAAAACTTTTGAATAAAAAATCTCACAGCAGTGGGAGCACTCTTGTTTTACTCAACAGGATAAACACTACAATACATAATTTTTACATATTAAGTATTAATATCCCTTTAAGGACCATAGTGGTGCACAACGCATTGCTAAGCCATACATTGCACACCATTTTGTTCCTTAAAGGTATTATTATGGTACTGTTGGTTTATGACTATTACTCATTTTAGTTTTTATACTGTTAATGTTTGGGTCATTTAAACATATTTTCCAGTGTTTTTGCACATGAAGCACCCTCTTTCCCTTTTATTACCATTCATATGAATATAGTAATCAGTGAACACTGGACTCTGCATCTGACCACTGAACTTCAGAGAGCTAACAAGACTGTCAGTTAGGAAGATCAGCAGGGGAGGGCTGGCCTGGGGGGCAGGGGGGCAATTGCCCCCTGGGCCGGTCATATGTCTGGGCCAGTGTGCCACTGTCTCACTTAATCTCCATCTTGTTGCTATAAATGGAGCAACACTAGTGATACCACAGAGCTTACAATTGAAATGGTGCTAAACAAATGATACCACAAAGCTACAATCCAAATGAGGCTACACATAACCCATTTCCACTGTAAGCTCTATAGTATAACTAGTGTAGCTTTACTTAAATTGTAAGCTCTGTAATATCAGTAGTTTAGCTCACTTTAATGTGAGCTATGTGGTATCGCTTTACTTCACAATATTAATGCCACGTTTAAAATTAACAAAAGGAGGGGGGCTTTGAGAGTGGGCTCAAACGATAGTAGAAATGGGCCGCTTGATTGAATTTCCCCCTGGGCCACAAGTTGTCAGCCCTCCCCTGAAGATCAGGCTGCAAGTTAGGCAATGCAGAGTTTTATATACATTTCTGACATTTTAACATCGTGGAGAGTGTTATTTCAATACTGTCCAAGTTGCAGTTCAAGAGTAATTGAATGATAAAGTATCCCCCTCCCTCCCCTTTAACTGATGTAACACTGCTGACCTCAGAGCTGCAAGACTGTCCTGATAGATCGCAGAGAGGGACAATCTTCAGTTAGCATAAGGGAAAACCTGAAATACCTGCCAAGGGGGGCAGGGTTTTCCTTATGCTCACAGTAAGAAGATAGTCCCTTGCTGTGACCTGTCCGGTTAAGAGACCAGATTCCACATCTAAGCAGAGGTGGCTTATACTAGGTAAAAGGGGTGGAAGGGGGATAATTTATCATTCAATTACTCTTGAATTACAACACTGATAGTATTGAAATAATACTCTCTATGACCCAAATACTATGAAGATTAAGTGGAGCTTCTACTTTTGTGAAACATTACTATCCCTTTAAGGACCAGAGGGGTGTGCAGTGCATTTCTTAGCAATGCATTGTGTGCCCCTCTGGCTGTCTAGGGGTTAAAAGTGTTGATCTCCAATCAAAATGGAAATCTATGTTTTATGTATTCCAATACTTATAATGTACCAATACCCTATCTTCTGGTTTCTAACATTCCTATGTAGATGTAGCAATGTTTACTTTTAGACATTCATCCAGATGATTTCTTTACCCATTGGAATATGCCACTATCATTTTGTAGCAAAGGCCACCAAGCATATTATGGTTTGAAAGTGTTTTCAATGTTCTGAACTTTTCTTTGCATCATATAATTTGTGGGATGATATTTGCCAATAGAGTCATGAAATAGCTTCAGATACATTAGATCAGGGATGGGCAACCTAAGGTCATCCAGCTTTGAAGGACTACAATTCCCATCATCCCCAGCCAGCCAACGGCAGCCTGGGGATGATGGGAGTTGCAGATCTTCACAACTGGAGAACCTCTGGTTGCCCAACCCTGCATTAGATACTGAAGTTCTTATAGCCAATGAGCATTTAGACTAGAAAACAAAACAAATGCACCATGGCTGACTGTCTTCTGCAGTCTTCTTCATCTCCCTTCCTCAAGAACCATGAAAAGAGATCTAACATTTACTGATAATAATCCACACTTACCTAACTATGGCCAGAAAATTCTATGATGTTCTTCCTTACTCCTTGGTTCAAAAAAACAAAATCAGTCCTGGGTGGCATGTCTGTGGAGGTGGACATGACTGAAGATGTTATCTTTATCTTCATATGGGCCATGAGGATTTTTCTTACATATATATTGCTAAAATGTGAATTAGTATATAATGTACAGTTTGAACAAATACCCACATATTAAGTGACTTTTTGAACTTAGGGTTATGTTTGTATTGTCCAAGCTTGTCTGCCAAATCCAGATCTCCTATTTAGACACGTCTTAAATAATACATTTTACCATATCACATGGCTTACAGTCTGATCTATATTTGAAGCTTTACCTATGCCTTTATAAACTTACAATGATGTCCCAATTTTACCCATTTTTTTCTCCCTATTTTACCTTTTTTTATTTTACTTTTTTATTACATTTCCATACTAGCAAACAAAAGGAAGACGAAAGAGGGGCCAACTCATCGTATGGTTAAGAGACTGGTGAAGGTTTGAGAAATTAAAAAAAAACAAAAACAAAATAAAACATCATAAGGACTGAAATATAGGTAGTTTGAGAGTCTCTGTAGCATCATACTGTCCTTTTTGCAGTGTTCTTGTCTTAAGCCATCACCTGTGAAGTGTGGTGGGCTAGCATGTTGTCAGATGGTAGAACTCGAGCAACATGAGAGTCACAGTATAACCTAAGAGTCCAGCAGGGAGGAGACAGAGTGGTACAATGGAGTCTCGTTCAGACAGATGTCTGAATCCCTCCATCCCCCCACCCACCGCAGTAAACATAAGAGGTCTCCTAGGGCACTGTGGGCCCACCAAGGAGCAAGGAAGTGGCCCCACATGGCCACCCTTTGCCACAACCCCCCTCCCCCCACACACGTATCCTATCCTGCTGCGGTTTCATTCCAATGTTACCTTATAAAGCTTTGAGTGCCAGATCATACCTCCCAACATTTCAGATGGACAAACAGGGAAACTTGTGTTTCAGGGTTGCTGCTGGGGGTGTGAC
Organism: Rhinophrynus dorsalis; assembly: GCA_037306005.1. NCBI lineage: Eukaryota > Metazoa > Chordata > Amphibia > Anura > Rhinophrynidae > Rhinophrynus > Rhinophrynus dorsalis. Next base: position 71,450,459 of record CM074720.1, on the reverse strand, counting down.
TGGTGGGCGGGGCATTACTGAGAATTTTTTGATTATTTCATGACCTATTGACACCTCATTGTGTAAAATGATTTAGAACAAGACAAGTATTTTATTTACACAGACTAATGCATAAACACAAATACTGAAATATAAACAAATATTAATGTGAGTTTTATTGCTGTTGAGCAATGTGATACACTTACACCACACAGTATGATCTCCTAAACACAGGGACAACATGGAGGGAAAGAGGGACAGGAGGATTTGGATCTCAAAGAGGGACTGCCCTTCCTTGGGAGGTATGCCAGAGAGCTATCCAATCACTTTAAAGTATTTTATTTTATATGTTATATGTTATATCTTGTCAAATCTTTGTTTTAAATGTTCATATTACTGACTAAAACATTTAATAAGATAACTAATTACTTGGACCTTGAAGGTTTGCAGATTTGTAAGATGACAACCATATGCATAAAGCTGAATGTCACTTTTGGCCATTTTTCAGCAGAATTAGTTGATCATAAAATTGAGGGCCCTTTTGAGAAAATCAGGGGGGAGATGCACTAAAAAGCAATATGGGGCCAGGATGGCAATATTGGCTAAGTGGTGTGAATGGCATATCGACAGCATGCTTTAATGTCTTTGCCATCCTGTCCCTATGAATCCACCACCAATCGGACACAATCCACTGACATCTCCATGAATCTGCCATGCCTTCGACAGATTTACTATTTTATTTGACATTTGCATATGTAAATGCAGATCAATGAGCCATTTTTCTATGTATGTGGGTTTATTTATATGTTAATGGAACAAATAACCACATGCACTAACGTCCAATAGCTGCATCTGCTGTCTGAGTTCACAGTCCCAACATCTCCTACCTGAGGCTGGTGATGTTGGGATCTCCCTCTTGCTCTGTAGGGAGCCAGACAACAGTTTGATGTCACTACTCTGGAGAGCAGAGACAGACGTTGTCCTCGCTTAACCCATTCAGTGCCATTGCACATCCCTCTGATCCTCAAGGGGTTAAGCACAACTCTTTTCACAATTTACTTTACCACTTTCTGTGTCACAGGGGTATGCAATGCACATCCTTATGGCACTGAAAGGGTTTATGGTGCTGTTTGTGGTTCAGAAGTCTGAATACATCCTCTATGCTCTCCCAGTGAGCAAGTATTGGATCAGAGAGGATGTGCTCAGAATTCAAGGTTGTGGAACTGCTGGTGATGTGTAAAGGAGGGCATCCCTTTCACTTCCATGACAGGATGATATGCTATTGAGGAAATGTCAACCCCCTTGGACCCCAAATTCTTTGTGTGTATGGCAATGTCTGCCTTCCTCCCCAAGGTGATGTGCTCACCACACATCTTCATACATACATCACCATAGCGTCGCTGCTTAGTGCATGTCCCTCAAGTTGTTTTGAGGACTAAACTTGGACACCACTGCCCTATGGTAAAGTTGGTTTGCCCCAAATGTGCTCCACTATCTTAGTACATCAGACTCATCAATGGCAGGCCTGCTTAATATGGAAAATTGTAAGAATGGTAGTGTGTTTATTTAACCTTTTAAGGACCAGAAAAGTGTGCAGCACATTGTATATTAAAGTTTTTTGCACCCATTTGGGTTAACGTTTGTTATTTATGTATACTATTATTTTGTGTAACCAGCTGGCTCTCTTAATCTTAATTCTATTTATAGTACTTGCTCTCATGACCACCAATTGCTCCCACACTCATCTTTACAGACTGCAGATAGAGGGCACTCACGTCACTGAAATGTAAGTAAGAGAAGAACGGGTAGACAATACATACCAGTTTGGAAAGTCAAAGTAGATAACCAGCCTCATCAAATGGGGGGTCACGTGCATTTTTACTTCTCGGCTAATGTGTGTAACAGTTTCTAGAAAGTGTACATGAAATCTCCACCACTGTAAATATACTAAGAGCATTGAATTTCCTACTGTATTCAGCAGATACTATATTTCCACGAAAAATGGCACCCCATTGGCATGGATTAATATACCTTATGGGTGTATCAAAGTCACTAAACTGCACCTACTATAACCTTTTTTTTACATGCCTATCCTAAAATGGTCATAGTAATTACAGGTATGAAGAAATTGCTGACACATCATACAACTGCATTTCTACCCAGAGGCTAGTGTGCATAAATGTTTACAACATTTCCACCACTTCAAAGATACTGAAATCTTTGAAACTCTTTGACTTCCCATTGTATTCAGGAGATACTGATTTTCATGAAAAACAGCTTCTCGCTGGCACTGGCTGACATATTGTAAGGGGTGCCAGAATCACAAAAGTACAACACCAGTACCTAGTGCAGCTGAATTTTTTTTATTGTCAATGGTTTGAAAATAGAAGATAGGAATGTTGTACACAGTTTGAAAGCAGTGTGAAGAGACACTGTATGTAATTTCACCAGGGAGTGTTCCATCATAAAAGGACCAAGGGCTCTCTCGCACATCAAGTTCATATAAGGGAGTAAATGTTGCCCATTAGCAGCCAGTAAACAGAGTTGAATATTTTTGTTTCTATTGCATTGTGCATATGTGTTGTGTGGGAAAAACCTCAAAATTTTGGTTGGCACAATTTGTACCAAACAAATTATATCAGGGCTGTTTTCCACTAGGGTTGTCAGACTCTATACATTGGGTCCCATGTGCAGTGTCGGGAGCAACCTGATACACGTGACAGGTTGGCAACAAGGATGCAGGACAGTAGCCAGCTTGTGAAACAAAATGCAGCAGATGGAAATAGAAGTCACCAAGACGTTCGACAGGGGTGAGTCAGCTCTGGCAAGGGGGCACAAAGGAGGCCAGAGAATGAATTGCCGAGTTGCACCTCACCACTCTTCAGTAAGAGGTTTCCTTAGTGGAAGAGGTGGTTCAGACAAAACCTCAGTGGAAGATGTCTGGGACTTAGGTACTCCTCCTGGCTCCTCCACCAAGAGATGACCAACTATCTACATACAATCCTACCGTTACCATTAGTATGCAGTCAGGGCCATGGGTATCCCAATGCCTCACCGGGGGGCCTCAGTGCCAAGTTTATGTTCCCTGGAAGAACCCTGTACTTCATGGTGTTACATCTGTCAACAGCCTGGACACCTTCAAAACAGATTCCCACATGGAAGCAACTGACTTCTCAACTTAAAAGAACCCTCCCAACATATGAACTGAATGGCATTGCCCTTCCAGATTGGGACAGCAACCTACCACCACCACCATTGGAATTTCTGGAAGATTATGACTGGCGCACCTGAAGGCTTCCTGAGGTAGAAGGAGTCTGTGAAGTCAAGCCCCTTCACCAGGAGCCCAGGTGTTTGCAAGAGTGTGGGAGGATGGGCAACTGGAGACTGGAATTTGGGACACTGGAGCATTCTTGACTGTTGTTCAACTCCAATGGGTTGTGGATACCTCTATACTACCTGGGGTGGTGTGGTCCTGGAGTTTGCCAAGGGTATCTGGAGGTGCATTCTTCAAGCTAGGGTACACATTGACTTTTGGGGCAGCTGCTTGGGAGTGATGGAGAACCTGTCTGTGGATGGAATATTAGAAAAATAATAAGGGAATCCTAGAATGTAGCTGTGTGGCTGCAATAACCCAGTGCCAACAGCAGCATACTCAACCACAATGAGCAGGACCCACCAGTATGACACCAGGGGTGTCTGATCCAGTAAGCCTCCCTATGGGATCTTACTTGTGACCCAGTCCACCTTGACAGGGATATGTGTTCACCTTACACTAATGACTGACTAGCATGGAATAAGACAGCTAAAACCTAGCATATAATATTTCCAGATGTTAGTGCTGTATCCTTGTTCTGATGCAATGATAATTGATGGAGTACAACTTCCAACTGACCCATTCTAAAATATGTTCCTGACTAATTTGTAATGAAATAAACTGATTTAACAATTTTCTTTTTTTATAGATGATGCAATTAGTGCCATATTCATCAAGATAATAGGATGCAATTCTGGAGTAAACCAACTGCACCATAGGGATGAAATGAAACTTGCTCAAATTACCCAATGCCAAACTATGTTTGGAGACATCTCTAGTGTTCAGCGGATTAACACTTTGAGTGTCAGAGGGATGTGCAACACAGTGCAGAGCAATGCATTGCATACCCCTCTGGCCCTGAAAAGTTTAAAGGGATAGTAATACTTAAAATGTAAAAAAATATATGTTGTAGGGTTTATCTCCCTGAGTAAAAAAAAGGGTACTCCCACTGCTGAAAGGTGTTTTATTCAAAAGTTATTAAAGATAAAAGTTGCATTTTTTAGGTGCAGTATCACAGTGGCCTGAAATTGTACAGTGGTGCTGTTACTACACCATCTAATGGACAGCTGTCCATAGGATGGTGTAGCAACAGCGCTACTTTACAATGTCAGGCCACTGTGATATTGCACCTAAAATTTCAACAAAAATTCAACTTTGAGCTGTAACAACTATTGAATAAAACACCTTTCAGCAGTGGGAGTACTCTTGTTAAACCCTACAACATATATTTTCTTACATTTTAAGTATTACTATTCCTTTAAATAAAGAGTTGTAAGTGCTATGATCATTAAATCTCTACAATGATTTTCTATGCACCTGAAGTTTGAGGCCTTCCTAATTGTATTGAACACCGATTAATTTTATTAAGCTTGAACTATGGTCTTTATTTTGATATCATTTCTATATTATACATTGATATTTTGTACTGTGCTGACAATCTTTTATTCATACTGCTGTATTTTTCATATTGCTGTATTGTCCTTGCTGATTTGTTTCAATTCTGTAATATTGCTGTTCTCAATAAAATGTAATATTTTGAAATAAAATAAGAAAAACTGACTTTAGTCTCATTTCAGCAGTGTTCTTGTCTCTTCATTCTCTTTACTTGCAATAACAGATTGACTACTGAGCTGTCTAGGACTCATCCTATATAATAATTTGCTAATGTATGTTTGTCAGAAGCTATCATGCGCAGTACAGATTCCTGCACGCGTTGAAGTCATGCGCAGTGCAGGTTGCCTGCACATAGAATTGCCACCCAGCCGGTATTTTACCGGGGGGCCGGTAAAAAATTGGCTTCTGTCCAATGTTAAGTCTATGGAGGGAATGCCATGGCCGGTATTTTCTTGAAGAAAAGGTGGCAACCCTACCTGCACAGTGGCTGATAATGGAGCGGGGCTCTCCAAATTCAAAGCATAGTCCTCTCTGCGCACCACTACGGTCTGAATTCGGAGCGCCCCATTCCGTTATCAGCCACGGAATGGGCAGTCTCTACTGTGCATGACTGCACCGCGGCTGTTGCTGCCTGGCACTGTGGCCCATGTAAACGGGCTGTTCAACTAGTTTCTGTATATTCATATGTGCATTTACAATTGGCCAAGAAAGGAAGATAAAACTGGTCAAATTAGTGCTTATAAAACAGGGACATACCCCACAGAAGGGTTTGTATAATATAAAATAAGCATGCAAAACCAATACCTAGTATAACCTTTACTAACAGGGGGGTCTTCAAAGGGTTTGTTCTTACTCACACAGGGACCCAATAAACCCTTTGCCCCCAGGTTTCCATCACTTACAATCCTTTTCTGCTCCAGATCACTACCTCCAGGACATGAGGCCTACTGGTAGTACTGTTGAAATGTAAGTTCCAGTAGGTATGAATGTGTTCATACATACCTATAGGCGTATGATTTTGAAGTAAATATATAATCACTGACAATGTGCCGTTATGCTGGATTTGTTCTTTCTCCCCAATTTGTTGGCAATTTTGTCAGATCCTTGTTGCTTTCTGTTTTCATTCTGCTTGTTTCAATGTAAATAATCAGTGTTTTTTATGTTATTAGTTTGCTGTGCCATTTGCGAAATGCATACATTTTATGTTACACAATAAAATAAATTATTTAAATAACTAAATAAATAATTAAAAAAAAAAAAAAAAAAAAGATTAAGAGTCAAATAGCCCTTGTGCATAAAGTTATGTTAGGCCTATTCTACTGGAAGGCTGTACAATGCTCTGCAGATACAGTGTAGAACATGGCAAAACCTGGCACTTGCAGGGCTTGTTTAACCTCTTAAGACCAGAGGGTGTGCACAACATTGCTTTATAATGCATTGTACCCCTCTCTCTGGGTCCTTAACTCTTGAGTGCTGGAAAAACATCCAATGCATTACGATGCAATGCACTAGATGCCCCTCTGGCTGTCAAAGGTTTAAGGGCTTAAAGGGATAGTAATCTTTCACAAAAGCAGCAGCTCCAATTATTCTTCATAGTATTTGGGCAATGGAGAGTGTTATTTCAGTACTGTCAGAGTTGTAGGTCAAGAGTAATAGAATTATAAAGTGCCCCCTCCCGCCCCTTTTACCTAGTGTAAACCACCTCCCCTCAGATGTGGAATCTGGTCTTGAGACCAGACAGCTCAGAGCAAGGGGCAATCTTCTTACTTTGTACATAAGGAAAACCCTGCCCCCTTGACAGGTTTGTCATTATGCTCACTGAATATTGTCCCTCTCTGCAATCCATCTGGACAGTCTTGCTGCTCTGAGGTGAGCAGTGTTACATCAGTAAAAGGGGCGGGAGGGGATACATTTTTCATTCAATTACTCTTGAACTACAACTCTGACAGTACTGAAATAACACTCTCCATGACCCAAATACTGTGAAGATTAATCTGAGCTGCTTTGGTTGTGAAACATTATTATCCCTTTAAATATATTTTTTGTTGGACGTTTCAGCCAATATAAAGCATGAAAGATCTGTGTCTCCTTGTCGGCTGTATAGTGCCTCACTGTGGCTCACTCACTACTGATGAGAAGGGGCCTATTGTTTTTACTGGAGTGGAGGCTCTATCCCATCTTGTTAATCAGGCGCTGGTTAAATGTCCTATTTAAATAATGGGAATATTCATTTTCCCCTGCTTGTGCAGCTGGTTTGCTCCAAAAATGCACCTCTATACCTTGATAAACATATTAGTGTTTCTTTAACTAATCACTTACTTTGTAATGTTCCGTGGTTCTTACAGATTGTATTAGTTAATTAAGTCACAGACATGGAAGATTTTGGCCTGTAGCCTACAGCAAATGTCTTCCAGACTAGAGATTGCTGGTGTTAGGAGATACTAATGTGTTCATTGCTCTGGAACCACCTCCGTGCTATTTGTAAAGTGTGAACTGCGGTTGACCCAGTAAGCAATGAAAAGATTCTGACAGAAAGAATGTAATCTAAGCTTTCGAGCATTCATTTTTTATTATTAAAATCAATCCAAAACCTTGCAGAGTAATGCAATCTTGCACATATTTCCTGTGCTTTTTTATACAATAAGATTAAAGAGATATTTCTTAGTGTCTCAATTACTGTGAAGACCATGTTATTGCTTATATTACCCAAGGGGTGGAGAATGCCTGCACCCCAACTCGTTCTGGGCTTGTACTATAACCCTTTCACTGCCAAACTTCCCTTCATAAGCACAACTCCCGCTGCTTTTAACCCTTTGAGTGCCAGAGGGGTACGCAATGTGCTGAGTATCCCTCTGACATTTAAAGAGATAACCCTTTGTATGTCACAGTGGTGTGCCTTGCAATGTATTGAGCACCTCACTGACACTCAAACATGTAAAAGCAAACAATCCTCTTGTGTATTTTGTCCTTAAAATATAGTTTATAATCATATCTGGGAACTCTTGGGGTTTGAACCTGAGACTCAAGGTTTTCACCCAAATCTCAGAGTGAAGGGATAGATTCTTAGGGTGATAGAGTCTAGTGTTTCCTATTACATTACCTGCACCAATGAACTGCTTCTTCAGGCTCTGAACTGGTGCCATGTCTTCTGGAAAGGCAGAGGGAGAGGTCCTGCTTGGTTCATTTGTGATCTTGAAGTTGTAGCATGGTAAAGGTTCATTGTGGACTGATCGCTTATGGATTACAGCAAGTAGGGACATATTGCCCAGAATCTATATTTTGGGGAGCTTTATCTGTTAACCCTTTGAGTGCCAGAGGGGTATGTAACGCATTTCTTTGCAATGCTTTGCGTACCCATCTGGCACTCAAGGGGTTAATATTTCAAAGACCGGAGCCAAGGGGCAGCAAAATTAGGTTTTGCCTAGGGTGGCAAAAATCCTTGCACCAGCCCTGCCCACTCTGTTCTGCTCACTACCCACCCAGTTCATTACACAGCTGTTAAGCCCCTCCCCACCTGTGATTATGCCTTATCCCTTTGTTATTGCGTCATTTATATCCTCCCAACTGCACCACATGAGTCCCTTTCTGGAGACTCTAGAATAAAAAAATCCCAGGTATGCACATGAGAGAGAGCATGCAACAGAGAGAGCACACAACAGAGAGAGCACACAACAGAGTGAGCACACAACAGAGACAGCACGCAACACAGAGAGAGCACACAACAGAGAGAACACACAACAGAGAGAGCACACAACAGAGAGAACACACAACAGAGAGAGCACACAACAGAGTGAGCACACAACAGAGAGAACACACAACAGAGGTAGAAATAACAAGCGGAAATGAAAAATTGAGAGAGATAAGAGAGCAAGAGAAAGAGAGCAATAGGGTGAAAGAGAGATTTCCAGAAGGACTGAACATGTGAATACCAGACTAGACTGGCACTGTAAGGTGTGGGTATATAATACAGTATAAGGTACATACCTCAGGCAACTCTGGGCCATTTATGCTAGTGTCGCATTAACTATTGTTTTAAATACAAATGACTAGCATAAATATAGAAATATTGGTGATTCTGAAAACTCCTGCAGCATCATCTATTTGTTACAAAGTGACAATACCACTTTTAAGAGATAGCAACCTTTTTTCCCAGAAGTCACATTTCTTACACTTTTTACTTTTTTGTTTTTCATCCACCCTATATATTTTTATTTTTTTTTTACATTTTTATGTCCCTATCATTGAGATCCCTGGATCTGTGTTTCTATCTAGAGAGCTTTCAGTCTGCTACCGCAGGAAAAAAGGTGGTATACCGTGTTAACCAGTAGAGTGGATGGGATTCAATGTATTTTTGTAATAAAGAACTCACAAAAGTGATGAAAAGTCATATTTTTTAACAGCAAACTGAGCTAATTTCTCATTTAACCATTAACCCATTGAGTGCCAGAGGGATACACAACACATTGCTTTGCAATGCCTTGCATACCCCTCTGGCACTCAAAGGGTTAAAAGGCACACTCTTTACATCACTCTTTTAAAAGGGAAACTTTACATGCAAATATCTCTCAAACCATAGAGGCTTGAGAGATAGGATTTGTACCATATAATTTATTTTTTTAAATGCTACAAAAGAAAAAAAATGTTGTGGGACATTAGTGTCCCTTTAAGTCAAAAATGACCTTGACTGGCACTTTAACCCTTGAGTGCCAGAAGGGTATGCAAAGCATTGCGAAGCAATGCTTTGCGTACCTTTCTGGTACTCAATGGGTTAACATTTCACACAGAAGAATAATTGACATCTTCAAACTGTCAAAATGCAGTTGTTCATTTATCTTACTGTGAAGGAATCTTTTATTTTCCTACAATATATATAATACAATATATTTCATTATTTTCATACTTGTGAACTCTACATTTCCCACCTTTTTTATTTTTGAAGAGATATACGATATATTATAATGTATTTATATATATATTTTAAAGGTGCTGGTACTCCATACTCATTCATACTCCGCAAACAAGCCCTGAGGATAATTATTTCATGCGCAGTCCAAATTGCACTTCTAAGAATATTTAAGTGAGGAACTCTATGAATGGCTGCATTGTTTCCTCTTTAAAACAAGAAATGTGGGTCCATTGTATGTGCTTCAGGATAGTGTGAGTTTTTTTAACCAAATAAACTGAGTGAGATGTTGAAGTATGAGGTCAATCAGGAACATTACAGGAGTTCAGTCCTGTAACAGAACAGATGTATCATGGAACCTCGGTGACAGCTTGAACTGCCAGCTGGCCTTAGCTTAAATCTCTGTTCTCCCAGCAAAGGATTTTTTGACAGTTAGAGACCTCAGCTGCTCTGTCTTCGAAGACTGATGGAAACTTTCTCTCCACTGCTACCTGATTAATAAAAGTCAGCTATACTTACAGCAATAAGTGGCAAAATTTGTTTAGCCTTTTGAAAGAAGGTAATATAAATCTTTAGATTGGATTGCCATGGACAGGGGTTGCTGCATAGCCAAATATTGAACAGCTTGAGGTTAGATACTTTTGATACTGTTGATCTAGTACAGCCCTTCCCTCTGTCCCACAAGCACTAAAATGTATCAATCAGTAACATAATAACTAAAATCTGTTTTGGTTCCTGCTGCAGAACATTCACAACAGAAAAACATTTTTACCAGTTGTTTAAATATGTAAGTAGTTTTAGGAAACGTGCTTTTTTGTTTTTTTAACATACTTTTTAAGATCTTTAACCTCCAATTGTGCACTTCTGCATAATGCGGCATGGTGTATCTGCGGCACAGCTCTTAGGACTTCCCAGCACTATTTCATTCTCCTCCCAGCTGCCCCAGGGAGCGCGTTCACGCTTTACTTCAGTGAGGTGTGAACGGCTCCTATCGTTACAGCAAGCTCCGGTTGTTATTATTATTCTTTATTTATATAGCGCCAACTAATTCCGCAGCGCTGTACAATTAGGAATAAACATACAGAGGTATTAAATAGTACAATCAAATGTGGAGGACAGAAGGATCAGAGGGCCCTGCTTGTGAGAGTTTACAGTCTAGAGGAAGGTAGGTTTGACACAGAGGGAGTAAGTGCTATTGGGTGTAAGTGTCTCCTGCCACATGAACTGCTGGTCAGTGGGTGGGAGTGAGAAGTGCTATTGAGTGCAGTGGTCCAGGCAAGGGGTGAATCTTGATGTTAATGTTTATGGAGGCAGTTGATAGGCTTCCCTGAAGAGGTGAGTTCTCAGGGGGCGTCTGAAGTTCTGAAGGCTGATGGTGCGGAGGAGGGAATTCCAGAGCTGAGGTGCAGCACAGGAGAAGTCCTGTAGGCGGGAGTGGGAGGAAATGATAAGCTGTGGAGAGAAGACAGTCGTGTGCAGAACGAAGATGGCACGTGGGAGTGTGTTTGAAAATGAGAGATGAAATATAGGGGGGTGTGGTGTTAGTGAGGGCTCTATAAGTTAGCACTAGAATTTTGAATTTAATTCTGTATGCTAATGGTAGCCAGTGTAGGGACTGACAGAGGGGTTTGGTGTCAGAGAAGCAATGAGTGAGGTGGATTAGTCTTGCAGCAGAGTTCATTATGGACTGTAGCGGGGTTAGTCGGGTGAGAGGCAGGCCAATTAGTAAAGAGTTACAGTAGTCAAGACGGGACATGATGAGTGTTTGGATTAGAATTTTGGTAGTGTCTTGTGTGAGAAAGGGTCGGATTCTAGAGATGCTGTGGAGGTGGAGGCGGCATGAGTTCGAGATTGACTGGATGTAAGGAATGGAGGATAGGGCAGAGTCAAACGTGACCCCCAGGCAGCGTGTTGTAGGGGTTGGTGTGATGGTAGTGTTGTTAATGGTGAGGGTAATATCTGGGTTGAGGCTGGTTGTAGAGAGAGGGAAGATAATTAGTTCAGTTTTGCCAAGGTTAAGTTTGATTTGATGGGTGGACATCCAGGAAGACACAGCAGACAGACAGATACTTTGGACAGGAGGAAGGGAAGAGGTCTGGGGAGGAAAGATATATTTGAGTGTCATCAGCATAGAGATGATGGTGAAGCCCAAAGGATTTTATTAGTTTTCCAAGGGATGCAGTGTAGATTGAGAAGAGCAAGGGTCCCAGTACTGATCATTGAGGCACTCCAATAGACAGTAGGAGGGGTGGAGAAGTGGAGTTGGAGTAGGAAACACTGAAGGAGCGGTTGCAGAGATAAGTTGAAAACCAGGAGAGTACAGTGTCACAGAGACCTAGGGAGTGGAGGGCTTGGAGGAAGAGTGGTTGATCTACTGTGTCAAAGGGCGGAATCCATATTGCAAGGGATCTAGCAGGGAATGGGAGCAGAGGAATTTAGTGAGCCGGTAATATGCGCAACACTCAAGGAGCTTGGTGGCGAATGGGAGTAAAGAAATTGGCAGTTAATTTGACATTGAGTTTGGGTCCAGGGAGGGTTTCTTTAGTATGGGTGTGATTAGTGCATGTTTGAAAGAGGATGGGAAGGTGCTGGTTAACAAAGAGAGTTTGAATAACTATCACAGTGCCTGTGATCCTTTCTGTCACTCTCGCTTGTGGTGTATGCTGATTCGCTATGCTGGTTTGGCCTGCCTCTGGTGACCTTTTTATGCCTGACCGTGACACTTGTCAGGTGCCCTTTCGTGGTGTTTCAGAGCCAGTGTTGCTGTTGCTCAGTTCCTGTGTTCCGGTTTTCCGTGTACCGAATTGGCTCAAAGTTCTTGCAGGTTGACTAGGTTACGCCCATGGGGGCTATTGGCTCACTACCTCTGTTCCGCTGGTCTCCGTTGTATGCCCGTGGGGGCTATTTGCAGCTCTTGCAGTTCAGGTTATACTGTGGTGACGCCCGTGGGGGCTAACTACTCAAGCACTTGCAGTGTCAGTCGTACCCTTGTTTACGCCCATGGGGGCTATTCTGGGTACTGTGTTGCTAATATTACCTCTTGTCACGCATGGCCTAGCAGCAACATCTCTCAGTACTATAAGTGTGATTCCAGCTACACTTACTGCTTCCAATTAACACCTTGAGCGTGCCAAACTCCACAACAGAGACTGTTCATCTATACATTTAACCCTTATCTGGGGCCCTCTCCTGTGCCTGTCCTGAGACAGTATATGTAATACTCTTATTCTGTATACTGGGCCTGTGGGGGCATACCTGTCATTGCCTTGCTATTATTTTTTGTTGCCTGTAGAGGGCGATCATTTGCCTTATTTTTCTTTTAATAAAACTGTGTTTTATCTCACCCCTGGTCTGAGTGTCTTAAAAAACCGTTACAATAAGTGAGTAAGGACTGGCGTTAGTAGAGTGAGCTGAGACAGGATTGGGTCAAGAGGGCATGTGGTTAGGTTTGAGAGAGTGAGGAGAAGGGAGATTTCATCCTCAGTGATGGGTGAGAAGGAGCTTAATGTGTATGCGGGAGTGGTAACAGGGCTAAGCTGGCTGGGTGGGGGTTGGAGTGATGAAATGTCATGTCTGATAGATTCGATCTTGTCCTTGAAGGGGGTGGCGAGATTTTGGGCAGAGAACTTAGAGGAAGATGTTTGTATTGGTGGGTGTAGAAGAGATTTAAAGGTTGAGAAAAGGCGATTCGGGTTAGAGGAAAGATTAGAAAGAAGAGAGGAAAAGTATGACTGTTTGGTCAGGGAGAGGGTAGAGCTATATGAACGGAGAATTAATCTGTAGTGGATGAAGTCAGCTGTGGAGCGCAATTTCCTCCAGTGCCTTTCCTCAGTACGTGAGAACCTTTGGAGGTATCGTGTTTGCCTTGTGTGCCAGGGTTGTAGTGGGCTTGAGCGTGGGAGGCATGGATTTGCAGCTGCAGCTGTGTCAAGGGCTGTAGTGATAGTGTTGTTGTAGAGAGCAGTAGTTTTGTCTGGGAAAGTAAGTGTGATGATGGGGTTGAGAAGAGGTTGCAGGGATGTGGAAAATTGTTGCAGATCAAGAGTATGCAGATTTCTCAGCATGCGCTTGATCGTGGCAGGGGGAATGGGTTTGCGTGGTATGATGAGGTTATTGGTGAGGAGGTGGTGGTCAGAGAGGGGAAGGGGGACATTAGACAATTTGGAGACCGTGCAGAGGTTAGTGAAGATCAAGTCAAGGGAGTGACCGTCACTGTGCATGGGGGAGCTGGTCCACTGTGATAAGCCAAAGGAGGTTGTTAAGCAGAAGAGGATGAGGGCAGGGGGGTGTTATGATTATTTAAAGAGATGTTGAAGTCACCCTGGATGAGAGTAGGGACATCAGAGGACATGAAGTGAGGGAGCCAGGAGGTGAAGTGATCAAGGAATTGTGCAGTGGGACCAGGTGGCCTGTATATGACAGCAACACGCAAGGGGAAGGGAGAGAAGAGGCAAAGTGTGTGGGCTTCAGAGGTAGGGAAGGAGAGAGAGGGAACAGTGGGGGTAACCTGAAATGTATGGTTAGGGGACAGCAGGATGCCTACTCCACCCCCTGTCTGTTGCCAGACCTGGGTGTGTGTGAATTGAAGGCCTCCATGTGAGAGTGCAGCAGTGGAGGCAGTGTCTGATGTTTTGATCCAATTTTCTGTGATGGCCAAGAGGTTTAGGGAGTGAGAAATGAGCAGATCATGAAAAGCTGTTAGTTTGTTACACACAGAGCGGGCGTTCCAGAGACCAAAACAAAAGGGGGGGAGGTTAGGTGACTTAGTACGGTTATCAGGTTGTTGATGTTGTCCGTGTGAGTGGGTTCTGCGGTACAAGAGAGAATGGAAGGGGGGCCTGGGTTAGGTGAGATGTCACCTGCAGCGAGCAGGAGAGAAGGAACAGGAACATAAGGTGGCAGTGAGATTTGAAGCAGCGGGGCTTTTTTGCAGGGGTAGAAGGAGATGGTGGTGATAGGGAGTGGAGGAATGAGAAAAGTTCATGGGAGCAGAGAAGTGGAGAGGGAAGAATTGAGGGTGCAATGTGAATAGAGTGACACTTAATGTGGACACAGGAGGAGGAGAGTCTTATGCAGGTGAGAATGGAGATGACAATGCAAGGAGCTAAACTGGCCATAGTGGAGTTAATGAATGGGGCAGTAGAGTTGTGCAACAATCTGTGATCCAGGAGGGTACAGATGACTTGGCAATCAAGGGTCAATCCACGGATCAGAGGGTGTAGGTGCCAGGGACGGTGAGGAGAGTCAGTTGCAGAACTGTGAAGTATTTGGTAAGGGTAGGAGTCAATGCATGATTAAATGAAGTAATCCACTGATGATCAGACGAGGTAGATGTTGTAATGGTTAATGGTGACTGGAGAAGAAATCGGAGTCAAGTTTTGTTTTTCCCCCATCATAGGTTCGGTGGTTAACTGAACAGTTTGTAAATTCAGTCCTGAAAATCCTGGTTTCTTGCATCAGGTGGTCAGAAGTTTTGACAGAAGATGCAAATATCAGTGCTTATTGGAAAGGAATGTTTCTTTACTCTGAACTCAGCGTGTTTACTTTCCTCTTGTCTTTAAGTGGTTGCAGCAGCTGTCTCTCTCTTGTCCAACTCTCTTGCCTAACTCTCAGTACTTAGATAAAGATGTACTGTGCTAAAGGTGCCAACTAATATAGGGTGACCAGACCTCACCTTTAACCGGGGACGCATATGAAAAATGCATACTGCAGGGCTGCTTTGATTTTGGTGCACTCCTGAAATATGCCTATTTCCTATGTGTCCCTGGTTAAAGGTGAGGTCTGGTCAACCTAAACTAATACCCCATGCAAATGCCACCCCGAACTGGGCCTGAATATATACTAGCTGTAGTCCCTAAGAACACTGACTGACTGAGGGATTCCAAATTACTAATTGTTTTGCACTGGGAGTGCCCTGAGTGCAATCAGGTGTGATACCATTAAACATCTGATAAGAAACAGACACAGAGATATAGGAGAGGAATGGGGGAAGAAGGCAATATAGAGACTGGAACAGGGTGTTTAAAATGGCTAATGTAGATTAGTACATACCAAAAGGGGTTAAATTTGTAGAGGGAGACTGGATGAGATTGGAGTTCCAAGTGAAGGGTAGATTAGTACATACCACAAGGGGTTAAAATGTAGAGGCAGACTTGATGAGATTGGAGTTCCAAGTGAAGGGTAGATTAGTACATACCACAAGGGGTTAAAATGTAGAGGCAGACTGGATGAGATTGGAGTTCCAAGTGAAGGGTAGATTAGTACATACCTAACTCTCAGTACTTAGATAAAGATGTACTTTGATAAAGGTGCCAATTAATACCCCTGGCAAATTCCACCCCATGCATTATACTGAGGTTGCAACCTCAGTATAATGCTAACTGGAGTTTGCTGTAACTATAGGAGCCATTCACACCACATCAAAGTGAAGCATTAAAGCGCTCCATGGGGCAAATGGGAGGGAGGAGAATGAAATAGTGCTGGGAAGTCCTGAGAGCTGTGATGCACATAAACAGTGCAGCATTATGCAGAAGCGCATAACTTGGAGGTTAACGATCTTGAAAAGTAAGTTAAAAAACACAAAAAACAAAGCTTGTTTCCTAATACTACATACATGGTTAAACAACTGCTAAACACGTTTTCTAATGTGAATGTTCCCCTTTAAAGCAGAATTTTCCCTTTAAAGCATTTCCCTTCATTCTAAGAGTGGATGAAAGTCAATAAGAACCACACCATTGTACTATTTGTAACACTTAATATGTAAAACTATATACTGGAGTGTTTATCCCCCTTAATAAGAGAAGGGTATCCCCACTGCTGAGAGTTGTTTTATTCAAAAGTTATTACAGCTAAAACTTGCATTTTTAATAGGTGCAGTATCACAGTGGACTGAAATTTTACAGTGGTGCTGTTGCTACACCATCCTATGGACAGTTCTTGTCAGTTGACCATAAATCTCTACAGGATGATGTAGCAACAGCCACACTGTAACATTTCAGGCCATTGAGATACTGCATCTAAATAATGCATGTTTGAGCCGTAATAACTTTTGAATAAAACACCTCTCAGCAGTGGGAGTTTTGTTTTACTCTGGGGAATAAACACTACAATGTATATATTTTTATATTTTAAGTATATCCCTTTAAAAAGTAACACCTCCTAATAATAACTCTACTTACCTTACTATAGCCAGAAAATTCTAATGGCCCCTATGAATTTTGATTATGTGCCTTTGTTCTGGAGGTAACATCTTCAAATAGTCCAGGATGTCATGACCATGGAGGTGGACATGACAGTTGCTATCAAGACCACATGACCTCAGATCCTGCTCACTTCACATGGTAATCTTAACCTTTTAGAAAAAAGAAACCAGCGCTCACTCTCTTTGTATTTGAACAGTTTGCAGGAAAATAGTATTTAGGTGTATGTTGGTGCTAACAAGCTGTCATGGCGAAATGCATATCGGTGCTTTTGATGAAGCTGGGTTTGATCTATCAGCATGAAATATCGATAGCTGTATCAAAACTAATAGGCTTCATCTATTTCCTTTTATACATATACTATAGTTGAAAAGCCCATTTACACGGGCCACAGTGCCACTGCTGCAGTCATGCCCAGTTATGAGGGGCGCTCTGAATTCAGACCAGAGTCCTCTCTGTGCACCTTCTTGGACCAGGCGGCATGGGCAGTCTCTACTGTTCATGACTGCGGCGCGTGCAGCTGTCTCTACTGCGCTTGACGGCTTCTGACAGGCATCCTTAGCGAATTATTATATAGGATTTTAATCAAAATTGTTAGTCCAAGTACCTTGACTATACTCAGAATAGAATGGTACTTAGAGTAGCGGACAATCTATAATCCCCAGGTCTTCCTCACCAAGCTGGAGCTGATCTAATAAGCCATTATGCCCTATCAGAACTAACAGGCTTCAAGCAATATAATAGTATTCAGTCTCTATTTAAGTCAAACTTATTGCGATTACAATCTGTTTAGTTATAAGAAATAATCAGTATTGACTTCAGAAGTCTGTAGAGGCAATAACATTTCTAGGCTTTAAGAGTGTAGACTATATGCCATCCAGAGGAGTATTTTCTTTGAACAAGTCCGCATTTATTCTTTGAGTCATCTACCGGATTGAGTATTAAAAAATAGAATGATTTTCCTTTTTTGTTTTTTTGGCAAGAACAAATTAAGTGTATCTGAAACAAAGATATAGTGTTCATATGTGGTCCTTTGACGTTCAAAATATACATGGATGTTTTCCAAATTTAGTGTAAAGTTGATTAAAGCTGGATCTGATCTAACGGTCCCATTAGCAGTATCAGAACTAATAGGCTCTAACCCAGGTAATTGATGTGGAGAGCGCATGAAGAATTTATTATGTCTTGAGTAACTACATTCAGACTTGTATGTAGTGATTAGCTGCTCAATATATCTTGGTGGGTTTGATTTCTATTCAGGCCGATCTGTAAGCCTAAATACGGTTCTCTTCAATGAGCTAAACACCACATATTTATTTGATTACACTGTTAATGTATCAATCAGAATACACTATTTGTGTGCCAGTATATAAAAGGATGTTGCAGTTTTAGGATTTAACCCCTTCCCGACAATGGACTTACCAGGTACATCCATCAAAAACTGTCACTTAGTGACAGAGGACGTGCCTGGTAAGTCCTGGAAGTCCGGGTCTCCGTGTGGCTGCACGCTGTTCAGGGACTCCAGAATAAAAAAAAAAAAAAAAAGTTAGCCGGGCGTTAAGGTGACAGCCACTAAGGGGTTAATGGGGGTTCCCAATCCACCCAACTGAACAGAATAATTTGGTCAGATGGAACCTGTTTTTAATTGGGCTGGAATTGATGGACGCATGTCTTTATTCAGCCTCATCAACTGTGTTAAGTTTTAAAGAGATAGTAATACTTTATTATTACTATTCCCCATATTGTACATATTTGTAAAATAAGTTAATAGCGCCCAGGTTCATCTCTCAAACCTTTATGGTTTGAGAGATAACCGAAGGCAAACTTCCCTCCTCCCTCCCCCTTCCCTGAAGTCACCGTTGTACTGACTGCAGAGATATCCGGTCTTTCATCATGCGGCTCCGCAGCAGAGCCGCAATTGCGTTAGTGACAAAGAATTATTTCACTGAAACGGTCTTCTACATGTGCTTACAAATCAAGCACAAACCAAGCACATGTAGAAGACCGTTTCAGTGAAATAATCTTCTTCACTAACAGGATCTCGGCTCAGCTGCAGAGCCGCAAGCCTGTCGTACGACAGACTTCCTCTGCAGTCAGTACAACGCTGACTTCAAGGAATGGGGAAAGGAGGGGGGAACTTTGCCTTCGGTTATCTCACAAACCATAAAGGTTTGAGAGATGAACCTGGGGGCTATTACATTATTTTACAAATATGTACAATATGGGGGATAGTAATAATAAAGTATTACTATCCCTTTAAGTTACACCACACTTTTTCTCCTAACTAAGCTCCTCCAGTTATAAGGGTTAGAAGAGTGGTGTGTTTTAGAGTACTTAATATTGCAGGGTTTCTTTTTTTCTTTCTTTTTCATAATCTTAACCTTTAAAGACCATAGGGGAAAAAAGTGAACTCAGCTCCAGTATAATAAAACATACCTTTATTAAACAATGAAAACTAATTGTGGGATGGGATTGAAGCTGTGTTCTCTTATATTACATTTTTTCTTACAACTGATTCGTTGGTTCTCCAGCACATCCTGGTATTTGGAGAGGCTTTTTTACTATTCACGCTTCCTTATTGGGTTGTACCAGTTGCCACCTTATTGTACATTATATGCTTTAAGACCTAAAGGGTGCAGAATGCATTGCTTTGCAATGTGTTATGTAGCACTCTGGTCCTTAACCCTTTCACTGTCAGAGAGGTATCCAATGCATTGTTAAGCAATGCGTTGGGTACCTGTCTTGCATTCAGAGGGTTAAAAGTAGGCACATGAACTCTAACTGCTTCAGCTTGAAAAATCAGCTGGCAACTGTCATGTTTGCATCCATGGAAATGACATGAAGGACCAGCTGAATATGTTATCGTTTGGACAATGACATAAGGGCAATATTAACAGGGGCCATTAAGAATTTCTGGCCGTGGAAAGGTAATTGGAAGTTGTTACTATTAGCAGGTGAAAGTTCTCCGTTCAAGCAGAGCTAAACACATATAAATAAGTTGCCCTTAAAGTGGGACTGACACCTTATGACAAGTTAATTCTAGCAGATTTTCACCCAGGTCATGACCTTGTATGTTTGTCTGTTACCCGGTACCTTTTACATCAGTGCCTGTGGACTTGTTCTCACTTTGTACACCAAGGACAAGGTGACCTGCTACGTTTCTTTTTAGAAAATCTCTAGCAGGCTCGTTTGAAATGGCTTTCAAAATCACGGATGTGTTATGTTAGCTATTTTTGGAATTAAAAATAATAGTTTTAAGAAATATTTGGCTTTATTTGTCAGTTTTTGAAAGTTGGGTCTGGATTCCATTACAGCCGATTAGCTTTTGGGGATTATAGAAAGCCTTTTCAGCAGTATCTTTGGCAATTCTGCTATCACATTTCAGCCAAAGCACATCTGTTTTACAAACCCCCAAGTCTGTAGCCTGACTTTAACCCTCTGAGTGCCAGAGGGGTTAGGCAAGGCATTGCACAACAATGCATTGTGTACCCCTCTGGCACTCAAAGGGTTAAAGCAAATACCTGGAACTATGAGTAAAACTATGTGTCTGCCATCACATTACACAAGGAGACAATTTTCTATCCACATTTTGTGCTCAAATTGCCTGTTTTGCATTCAGCACCTGCAGCCTGTTGAAGACAAATACATCTCTGTGGGAACAATACAAGTTCTGTACAATCTCTCATTGTTCTGCAATCTCTTGCAGACCTCTCAAGTATTGTAAAGGTTAATGAATACAGTGAAAACAATAGGAATCTTAAAAAATACACTAGCAATAACATACTGTCAACAATTTTTACACGTATTCATGCTTGGGAATCATGCACAAAAAAGGTTGAAAAATTAAAGGGATAGTAATGTTTCACAAAAAAGCAGCTCCGATTAATATTATTAGTATTTGGGCCATGGAGAGTGTTATTTCGATACTGTCAGAGATGTAGTTCATGAGTAATTGAATGATAAAGTATTCCCCTCCCTCTTTTACTGATGTACCACTGCTCACCTCAGAGCAGAAAGGTGGTGTCCAGATGGATCGCAGAGAGGGACAATCTTCAGTGAGCAGAAGGAAAAACCTGAAAATCCTGTCGGGGGGCAGGGTTTTCCTTATGCTCACAGTAAAAAGATTGTCCCTTGATGTGAGCTGTCTAGTCTATGGACCAGATTCCACATCTGAGGGGAGGTGGCTTACAATACGTAAAAGGGGCGGAGGGGGATACTTTATAATTCAATTACTCTTGAACTACAACTCTGATAGTATTGAAATAGCACTCTCCATAGCCCAAATACTATGAAGATTAATTGGAGCTGCTTTTTGAGAAATATTACTATCCCTTTAAAATGTGACGCTTTTTCACAAAAACATTTAATACTCTAACTGCAGCTAGTGCATATGAACATGTTCAATAGGCAACAAAAATGGAACAAATACAAACCTCAAATGTACATTAATCAACCAAGAAAGTGACTCATTTCTGTAAATGTGGCTTATAACCCCTTAAAGGAAACAGACGTCTACAGCATCGTACAGCAATTAATTGTAACCATCTATAATGTCAAAAACACATTTAGAGTAATGAGAACTAACATTCACTCTCTGTGGTGCTGTTGTTTGGCCCAAAATTGGAATTTCTGGCACTTATTACATATTGTATATTATTATATCAGCGTGGGAATTACACTTGGACTCTCTGGCTACTGAGGCCCACATTTCCCAACATCCTGTTCTAGGCATTGACTAACTGAGAGTTGTAGCTGGGCCATTTGTATATATGGATAATTCCTCAATCAGGGTGCATTCAACAGTGGGCTCTCCAGCTGCTGCTGCCTTCTTAGCATCCCCTGCTAAGTATTGGCTGTTAGGGGATGTGGGAAGTCCTAGGACCCATCAGCATCCCCTAATAGTCAATGGTTTTCTGGGAATTATGGCACCAACAGTTGGAGAGACCACAGTTGAATTCACCCTGCCTTAAGAATTGACCATATGTACTAAAAGCCATGTGGGATTGAATGTAAATTAGGTGTTGCAAGACCACCACAAGATGGAGGATAGTGGATGCAAGGAATTGGGGTTCCAGACCCAGAATGAAAGCTGGTAACCCCAGTTTAGACAATGTGGTCTATTCTCAACAAGATGTACGGGAGGAATGAGTCAAAGGGAGCAGTGATGACTCTAGGAATTCTATTTAGGGGGGCACGCAAGGGGCCAGAGGAAAAAATGGGGGGGGGCATTTAATGAGCAATGTCAATGCCCTACACCTAAAATAATGACATTCACACCAGTGGGTATGTGTGTACACACACTGTATCAATGGAAAACACTGATTTGTTCTCCTAGCAAGCAGGGGAGGGCTAGCCTGGGGGGTAGGGGGGCAATTGCCCCCTGGGCCAGTCATATATTCGGGTTGTTAGGCCACTGCCTCACTCAATCTCTCACCTGCTGCTGTAAATGGAGCTACAGTAGTGATAACACAGAGCTTACAATTGAAATGGAGCTACACCAATGATTCCATAGAGCTACAATCCAAGTGGATCTACACTAGTATCATAACCCATTTCCCTGGTGAGCTCTATGGTATCACTAGTGTAGCTTTTACTTCATTTGCAATATCTGTAGCTCTATTTCAACTGTAAACTCTATGGTATAATTTGCCTTAATTCACAATTTTAATGCCAATTTTAAAATTAACAAAAGAGGTGGGCTGAGACAGTGGGCTTGAACAATAGTAGAAATTGGCCACTTGATTGTATGTGCCCCCCCAGGCCACATGTTACCAGCCGCCCTCTGCTAACAAGTGTTAAAGGTCTAGCACGATGCATCTAATCACTGGTCCATTCGTATTCCTATCTTAATCAGCTTCAGATACGTCAATTTGCATGTACATATCTGACGGAACCAAATAAACTTCTTGAGATATTATTTTTTAACTATATTAATATATAATTGAACTGGCAATGACAAGATAGAGCCATAGGTTGAAAAATATTGGGACCCTAGGACTAGTGCAAGAGCTTTTATACAATACAATTCACATGTAGTTCATTAAGGTCAAAATAGTCAATTAAGAATAGTACTACAGAGTTATATACCACCACTAGAGCAATACAGATTTATATCTCACCACCACTGTAATACAGTTACATGCCACCACCAACCAGAGCAAAAGTTATATGCCGTCACCACAGCAATACAGTTACATGCCACCACCAACCAGAGCAATACAGTTACATGCCACCACCACAGTTATATGCCACCACCACAGTTATATGCCACCACCACAGTTATATGCCACCACCAGAGCAATAGCTATATGCCACCACCAGAGTAAGACAGTTATATGCCACCACCAGAGCAATAGCTATATGCCTCCACCAGAGTAAGACAGTTATATGCCACCACCAGAGCAATAGCTATATGCCTCCACCAGAGTAAGACAGTTATATGCCTCCACCAGAGTAAGACAGTTAAATGCCACCACCAGAGCAAAACAGGTATATGCCACCACCAATCTGAGCAAGGCAGCCTGTGCCTCCTCTGATGGTCTTTTCCCAAAGGAGCCGGCCTGTTGAGAGGGAACTATCATAGGGATAATTGGCTTTGAAATGCAAAGTGCTGTCTCATTCTGGCAGGTTCAGATGATAGAAAGTAGGCTTGATGTTACACACAAGCCTTACATGCACATTTTTGATTTTAGTTTGTCTTTAACCAAATCTGTCCTTTTTAATCTCTTGCATGCGAGAAAGACATTTGCAGAAATATTTATTTATAATAATTAATCGTTACTGCTCCTTTAACACTACAGGAAGACTTTCCACACTTTTCCATATGTACAAACAAAGTGGAACAATTATAGGAACACAAATGAAAGGCTCCATTGATTTAACCCTTTGAGTGTCAGAGTTGTACAAAACGCATTGCTCTTCCCTTCTGTTCATACTGCCTGCTGACTTCAGAAGAGGTCCCTATTCCAGAGTGTACAGAGACAGCAGAGAGGATCGCACACGGATAGGTAAAAATGATATCATGCCAAATACTTGCACACACATACAAAATAGTGATACAGAGAAAGAGGAATAATGGTCTAATGCATTTCATTCCAAACAAATCGCTTCATTAGTCTCATAGAGCACTTTGATAAAAGCAAAATGCACCAGTTACCTGCTTCCATCTATTTCAGTGGTTCTCAACCTGTGGGTCGGGACCCCTTAGGGGGTCGAATGACGATTTGCCAGGGGTCTCCTAAAACCATCAGATATTTATATTTCAATTCATAACAGTAGCAAAATTACAGCGATGAAGGAGCAACGAAAATAATTTTATTGTTAGGGGTCGCCACAGCTTGGGAAATTTTATCAAAGGGTCGTGGCACTAGAAGGGTTGAGAACCGCTGATCTATTTTCTGCGGTATTGCATTCCTCTTCAAGTTTTTCACATGTTGCAAGTGAAAGAGGTGTAATTGGGATGAATAGATGCAGGAATCCACATTTCCTCCCCCCGGCTATCCAACTGCATTGTAGACGTCTTTAAAAACAGAGCAACCAGCCATCCAGGAAGTAAGGTGAGGCTGGCTCTGCTCAGAATTCACTTCCGCTCCAGCAAGTCAGGGAGTGGGCTGGAGAGCTTCCACGTGGACACTTCCTGTGTGACAGACAGCATGCCAGGACTCCTCTCACACTGTCTGTCACACAGGAAGCATCCAGGGTCTGTGGACGTGCGTGCAAGGTGAGCCAATGAAGGCCGACCGGCCCGCGCAAATCGAGTACTGAGCAGTGTGAGCACTCTCTTCTCCTGCTGGGTGAAGAAAATTGGGGGGGCACAGTGGAATGTAGGGAGGCTCTGGTCCCCCCCTGTAATGCCACTGAAAGGGAGATGTGAAGTTGCTTCTGAAGGATAAGAAAAAAAGATTTTATCAGCAATGTATATCTGCTGAAATGCTGACCTCAAGTCTAACCTGTGCATGACCCCAAGGTTACTATAAAAAGTAAAATGTTAAGATTTTATCAGCAACATATGCCGTTAACAACTAAACTATGAAATCTAAGCATATGTAAAAATTATCAGATTAACCCTTTAATTCATCATGTGCAGTAAAGTAACTTTTGTATAGCTATCATATAACAACCCTGAATGCCTGATCTTTTATGAAAAAACTGTATAAATATCAACACTTTACGTAGAGTGGAGAAGATGGGAGGGATTTTGACTATTAAAGACCAATGAGTAGTCACAATCCATGCCTGCTGACAGCTCCATGGATGATCTCCTTAAAGGGATAGTAATACTTTGTTTTGTCTTTATTTTATTTTGTAGGCATTTAAAAAAACATGAAGAACGATTTAAGTCTTCTCTCTCAAACCTTTATGGTTTGAGAGATATTCACAAGCAAAGTTTCTGAACTGAGCCTTGATAATGACATCAATCAGGACCTGCAGTGCAATTTTGTTGTAGTGTACTTTAATGCTAATCTAAGGCTTTGGACTTGATGTACATTATCTTGTAGTCCACCACAGGCATCACTTTTTGTCACAGCAATTAAAGGTATACTAATACCAGGGCTTAAAATTTAAAGTCCTTTGCTACTAGTTAGTGATGAGCGAGCACCCCAATGCTCGGGTGTTCGGGTGCTCTGACCGAGCACCCCCTGAGGCTCGAGTGCTCGGCCGAGCACCCGAGCCCCATTGAAGTCAATGGGAGGACTCGAGCATTACACCAGGCACCCCCTGCTCTGATGAGGGGAGGGTGCCTGGTCCATAGGAAAAGGGCAGAAAAAGATGGAAACACTACAGAAATGGTTCAGGGACAGCATAGGGAGGATGTCTGGATGCATCTTGGACTCCAACATCGCTGCTGGGAACGATCTTTCGCCCGTAGTACGCCATTTTTACAGACTGACCATAAAACACACAAAAAGGAAAATAAAAACGACTTTAGGCGAAAAATTGTTATCAAACAATATTTGCTGTATATTTACTTGTATATCATCTGCAAATTCTCCCAAAAATTTCCTTGATTTTCTGAAGTGAGGCCATGATTAAGAGGGAAACGTGCGCAGAGGCAAATTATCCCAAAAATTTCCTTGATTTTCAGAACTGAGGCCATGATTAAGAGGGAAACGTGCACAGAGGCAAATTCTCCCAAAAATTTCCTTGATTTTCAGAACTGAGGCCATGATTAAGAGGGAAACGTGCACAGAGGCAAATTCTCCCAAAAATTTCCTTGATTTTATTGAACTGAGGCCATGATTAAGAGGGAAACGTGCGCTGAGCTGACCATCTAAAACATTATGGGTGAGGGTCTGCTGCAGAGCTGACCATCCTAAACATTATATGCGAAGGCCCGCTAGTGAGCTGACGCTATAAAACATTATATGAGAGGGCCCGCTAGAGAGCTGACCCAATAAAACATTATATGAGAAGGCCCGCTGGTGAGCTGACCTATATAAAAATTGGCAAACAGGGCCCGCTGGTGAGCTGACCCTATATAAAAATTATATCACAGGGCCCGCTGGTGAGCTGGCCCTATATAAAAATTATAGCACAGGGCATATGGAAGAGGAGGAGGAGGATGAGAAGATTAAGAGTCAACCATATACCTGTTTTTTGGGTGGAAGGGGTGAATGGGAATACAGAGTATTCCCATCATTGTAAATAATATATGTAAAGTGAGTTTATGTTCCCCCGGGGCTTTCCTCCAGTGGAGTGGAGAAGTCAGGGGAAATCCAGGCCTTGTTCATTTTTATAAGTGTCAACCTATCAGCATTGTCGGTGGAAAGGCGGATACGCTTATCTGTTATGATGCCACCAGCAGCACTAAATACCCGCTCAGACAGAACGCTGGCGGCAGGGCAGGCCAGCACCTCCAAGGCGTAGAGTGCCAGTTCATACCACGTGTCCAGCTTGGACACCCAGTAGTTGTAAGGCACAGAGGGATCATTGAGGACGCTGACACGGTCTGCTACGTACTATTTCACCATCTTCCAAAACTTTTCCCTCCTTGTGACACTAGGCTGCGCATCAGGGTGAGGGTGCTGGCGGGGTGTCATGAAGGTGTCCCACGCCTTGGAGAGTGTTGCCCTGCCTTTCTCGGAACTGCTGTGTGCTCCCCTTTTCTCCCCTTCTCGGTTGGCCAAGGTAGCACGTACTCTGCCGCCAGCGTTGTCAGATGGAAAATTTTGGAGCAATTTTTCGACAAGAACCTTCTGGTATTGCACCATTTTGCTTGTCCTCTCCACCGGAGGAATGAGAGATGAGAAATTCTCTTTGTAGCGGGGGTCCAGAAGGGTGAACACCCAGTAATCCGTGTTGTTTAAAATGCGTATAACGCGTGGGTCACGGGAAAGGCAGACTAACATAAAGTCAGCCATGTGTGCCAGAGTACCAACAGTCAAGATTTCGCTGTCCTCACCAGGAGGATGACTCTCAATCTCCTCATCCTCTTCCTCCTCTTCTGCCCACCCACGCTGAAGAGATGGAACTAAAGTTCCATGGCTACCCTCTGTAGCGGAGGCAACCGTGTCTTCCTCCTCCTCCTCCTCCTCCTCCTCCGCCTCCTCCAATTGTCGCTGAGAAGACGAAGTGAGGGTGCTCTGGCTATCACCTTGTGTAAGCTCTTCCTCCCCCATTTCCACCTCTTCCACATGCAAAGCGTCGGTTTTAATTGTGAGCAGCGAGCGTTTCAGTAGACACAGAAGTGGGATGGTTACACTGATAATAGCGTTATCGCCGCTCACCATCTGTGTCGATTCCTCAAAATTGCGTAAAACCTCGCAGAGGTCTGACATCCATTCCCACTCCTCACTTCTGATTACAGGAAGTTGAACGGAGAGGCGACGACCGTGTAACAGCTGGTACTCCACTACTGCCCTCTGCTGCTCACAAAGCCGGGCCAACATGTGGAAGGTGGAGTTCCAGCGCGTGCTCACGTCACACAGCAGCCGGTGAGCTGGCAATTGTAAGCGCTGCTGCAGCTTCAACAGGCTGGCCGAAGCTGTAGATGACTTACGGAAATGTGCACACACGCGGCGCACCTTGGTCAAGAGATCATGCACATTGGGGTAGGTTTTTAGAAATCGCTGCACCACTAAATTAAATACATGCGCTAGGCATGGTACGTGTGTGAGCTTGCCGAGCTCCAAAGCCGCCACCAAGTTACGCCCATTATCACACACAACCATGCCTGGTTGCAGGTTGAGTGGCGAGAGCCACTGCTCGGTCTGGTGACTAATCCCCTGCAACAGCTCTGAGGCCGTGTGCTGTTTGTCCCCAAGGCAGATCAGCTTCAGCACGGCCTGTTGACGCTTCCCCACTGCAGTGCTACACTGCTTCCAGCTACTGGCTGATGGGGGAGTGGCGCTGCGTGTAGATAATTCGGAGGTGGAAACGGAGGAGGAGGAGCCAATAACGTAGGTGCTGGTGGAAACCCTGATGGAGGTAGGGCCCGCAATCCTCGGCGTGGGTAGCACCCGTGCCATCCCAGGGTCCGAGTCGCTCCCAGCCTCCACGACATTCACCCAGTGTGCCGTCAGGGAAATGTAGCGTCCCTGGCCACAAGCACTTGTCCATGTGTCAGTCGTTAAGTGGACCTTCCCAGTAACTGCGTTGGTCAGGGCACGGGTGATGTTACGGGACACATGGTGGTGTAATGCGGGGATGGCACACCGGGAAAAGTAGTGGTGGCTGGGGACCGCGTACCGAGGGACAGCTGCTGCCATCAGGCTGCGGAAGGACTCAGTGTCCACAAGCCTAAATGGCAGCATTTCGATGGCCAGTAATTTGGAAAGGTGTGAGGTTAGTGCTATGGCCTGTGGGTGGGTGGCTGGGTACTTTCTCTTGCGCTCAAATGCCTGGGGTAACGACATTTGGACGCTGTGCTGGGACAGGGAAGTGGATGTGGTCGCTGATGGTGCTTCAGATGGTACAGGTGCAGGGCGGGAGGTATGCGGGCCTGCGCCTTCGACAGGCGATTGGCCGGCACCGAAAACAGGGGAAGAGGAGGCAGTGGTGTGGCCTGCAGACACAGATGGGCGATCCAGGCGTTCCTCCCACTTACTACGGTGCTTGGATGCCATGTGTCGGATCATGCTGGTGGTGGTGAGGTTTCTAGTGTTCATGCCTCGGCTCATTCTGGTGTGGCACAGGTTGCAAACTACAATTCTTTTGTCGTCCGCACTTTCCTTAAAAAAACGCCATACCGCGGAACACCTACCCTTTGGCAAGGTAGATTTACGCAAGGGGGTGCTCCGTGGAACATTTGCGGGCCGGTTTGGTGCGGTCCTCCTTCTTTCTGTAGCCACACCACTGCCTCTTCCAGCCTGTTGCGGTGCTGCAGATGGCTCACCCTCAGGACTGCTGACATCGCTCGGCTCTACACCTTCCCAGGTGGGGTCAGTCACCTCATCGTCCACCAAGTCCTCCTCCACTTCCTCACTCTGATCATCCTCCTCAAGTCTTGATCCCACCACATACTCAGTCATTGACAACTGTATAACATTCTCCTCAACAAGGTCTTGAGACGGAAATAGTGGTTGATTTAATGGCAACTGTGTCTCATCATCATCATCATCATCCACTACTTCCTTTGACCTTAAATGCCGTTCACATCTGTCATCTTCTTGTGATTGGGTAGCCTCTAGAGGTTGTGAATCAGGGCACAAGATGTCATGTTCCTCTGCAAGCGTGCTTGGAGAGAGGGTCAAATGAAGGATTGGTGATGAGACGAGCTCCTCACTATATCCCAGTATGGGATCACTTCTTTGACCAGACCGTGTATGGTGGGAGGAAGGATGATCAGAGTGAGGATTATTTTGACCAGACTCTTGGCTACTGAGAGTGGACTTGGTGGAAGACAGGGTGGTGCTTAACCGACTGGAAGCAGTATCAGCTGTCATCCAACCGACCACCTGTTCGCAGTGGTCGGACCTCGAGAGTGATGTCCTGCGACGCCCTGTAAAATTACACATGAAGCTAGGTATGGTGGATGTCTTTCTTTCTTGTGCTCTGGCACCAGGCACAGTTTCTCCGCGTCCTGACCCGCGCCCTGAACTTTCAGGATCACGTCCACTTCCCCGTCCCTTTTTACCCGCCTTCTTCATCTTACACAGAATATGTGACTTTAATATTTGAGTTTGAAAACTTAACACTATTTCTTACTATTCTGCAACTCTGCAGAGTACACAGAATAGGCTGCTAAACGGCGGTGAAACACACTGAATGGAATATGTGACTTTAATATTTGAGTTTTAAAACTTAACAGTATTTCTTCCTATTCTGCAACTGTGCAGAGTACACAGAATAGGCTGCTAAACGGCGGTGAAACACACTGAATGGAATATGTGACTTTAATATTTGAGTTTGAAAACTTAACAGTATTTCTTACTATTCTGCAACTGTGCAGAGTACACAGAATAGGCTGCTAAACGGCGGTGATACACACTGAATGGAATATGTGACTTTAATATTTGAGTTTGAAAACTTAACAGTATTTCTTACTATTCTGCAACTGTGCAGAGTACACAGAATAGGCTGCTAAACGGCGGTGATACACACTGAATGGAATATGTGACTTTGATATTTGAGTTTGAAAACTTAACACTATTTCTTACTATTCTGCAACTCTGCAGAGTACACAGAATAGGCTGCTAAACGGCGGTGAAACACACTGAATGGAATATGTGACTTTAATATTTGAGTTTGAAAACTTAACAGTATTTCTTCCTATTCTGCAACTGTGCAGAGTACACAGAATAGGCTGCTAAACTGCGGTGACACACACAGAATGGAATATGTGACTTTAATATTTGAGTTTGAAAACTTAACAGTATTTCTTCCTATTCTGCAACTGTGCAGAGTACACAGAATAGGCTGCTAAACGGCGGTGAAACACACTGAATGGAATATGTGACTTTAATATTTGAGTTTGAAAACTTAACAGTATTTCTTACTATTCTGCAACTGTGCAGAGTACACAGAATAGGCTGCTAAACGGCGGTGAAACACACTGAATGGAATATGTGACTTTAATATTTGAGTTTGAAAACTTAACAGTATTTCTTACTATTCTGCAACTGTGCAGAGTACACAGAATAGGCTGCTAAACGGCGGTGATACACACTGAATGGAATATGTGACTTTGATATTTGAGTTTGAAAACTTAACACTATTTCTTACTATTCTGCAACTCTGCAGAGTACACAGAATAGGCTGCTAAACGGCGGTGAAACACACTGAATGGAATATGTGACTTTAATATTTGAGTTTGAAAACTTAACAGTATTTCTTACTATTCTGCAACTCTGCAGAGTACACAGAATAGGCTGCTAAACGGCGGTGATACACACTGAATGGAATATGTGACTTTAATATTTGAGTTTGAAAACTTAACAGTATTTCTTCCTATTCTGCAACTGTGCAGAGTACACAGAATAGGCTGCTAAACGGCGGTGAAACACACTGAATGGAATATGTGACTTTAATATTTGAGTTTGAAAACTTAACAGTATTTCTTACTATTCTGCAACTGTGCAGAGTACACAGAATAGGCTGCTAAACGGCGGTGAAACACACTGAATGGAATATGTGACTTTAATATTTGAGTTTGAAAACTTAACAGTATTTCTTCCTATTCTGCAACTCTGCACAGTACACAGAATGTGCTGCTAAACTGCGGCGAAGCACACTGAATGGAATATGTGACTTTGATATTTTAGTTTGAAGACTTAACAGTATTTCTTCCTATTCTGCAACTCTGCACAGTACACAGAATGTGCTGCTAAACTGCGGCGAAGCACACTGAATGGAATATGTGACTTTGATATTTTAGTTTGAAGACTTAACAGTATTTCTCCCTATTCTGCAACTCTGCACAGTACACAGAATGTGCTGCTAAACTGCGGCGAAGCACACTGAATGGAATATGTGACTTTGATATTTTAGTTTGAAGACTTAACAGTATTTCTTCCTATTCTGCAACTCTGCACAATACACAGAATGTGCTGCTAAACTGCGGCGACGCACACTGAATGGAATATGTGACTTTGATATTTTAGTTTGAAGACTTAACAGAATGTGCTCTAATCTGCAACTTTGCACACTAAACAGAATGTGCTCTAATCTGCAACTTTGCACACTAAACAGAATGTGCTCTAATCTGCAACTTTGCACACTAAACAGAATGTGCTCTAATCTGCAACTGTGCACACTAAACAGAATGTGCTCTAATCTGCAACTTTTCACACTAAACAGAATATTTTTTTTTTTTTGTTTTTTTCCCCCCACACAAAATAACCTGCTGCCCCCACACACAGTAGTCCTAAAAAGGACTTTTGGTTCTTTTTTTGCACAATTTTTGTTTTTTTCCTCCCTACACTGCCTTTCCCTTCCTATCCTCAGCTCTCCCTGGCTCAGACTGAGCCGAACTCGATGGTCAGGTGCTATACAGCACCCGACCACGGGTTCTGGCCAGCCAATCAGTGTAATGCCAGCAGCCAACATGGCTGCTGGCATTACACCGATGTCAGAGCCTCCCTGCACGTTTATTGGCTGCGCAGCAGCCGCAAAACGTGCGGGGAGGAGACCCGAACATGGCGGGCGAGCACATGCGGTACTCGTACGAGTACCGCCATGTGCCGAGCAGAGCGATGCTCGAGCCGATCCGAGCATCGGCCGAGCATGCTCGCTCAACACTACTACTAGTCAAACCTGAAAAGTTACTCGCCACTGCAAGCCAAAACATACCCACCAGGGCTGAATTTCTACTCGCCAGGGCAAAATTTTCTTTTTAAATAAAGATTAAAAAAAGTATTAGCAGGGCTCAAAATTCCACTCGCCACTAGCCAATGGCGAGTGGAATTTTGAGCCCTGCTAATACTTTTTTTAATCTTTATTTTATTTTGTAGGCATTAAAAAAACCTGAAGAATGATACAAGTTTTATCTCTCAAACCTTTATGGTTTGAGAGACATTCACAAGCAAAGTTTTCCCTCCCACCCCTTTTACCTAGTGTAAGCCATCTCTTCTCAGATGTGGAATCCAATCCATAGACTAGACAGATAACAGCAGGGGACAATCTTCGTCCTATGAGGAAAATGAAAACCTTTCCCCCCTTGACAAGTTTTTCAGGTTTTCCCTTATCTTAATTGAAGATTGTCCCTCTCTGCAGTCTACCTGGGCACCTCCCTTCTGATCTGGGTGAGAAGTGTTACATCAGAAAAAGGGGCGGGAGGGGGACACTTTGTCATTGAATTACTCTTGAACTACAACACTGACAGAACTGAAATAACACTCTCCAAAGTCCAAATACTATGATGCTTTTATTATAAAACATTACTATCTCTTTAATCTCTCTCCAAATTGTTTGCTGTACGGCCACTGGGACCTGTAATGGAGGATGTTGAATAGGGGGTCTGTCCATAGGTCTCAACTCAATTAATCTCTAATGGCATCAAGCCAGAGGGAGGGGAACAATCATGCTTGGCCCTCTAGCAGGGCTCTGAGCTCCTCCTGCTGCTGGTGGCTCAACTGGGGACCCACTTCTATGTCATGTACTGTCCCTGTAGGTTTGGTAGTGGCAAGCAAATCTGGCAGATGCTCCAGCTGTACCTCCCAGTTCAGTAGGTGTCAGATCACCATTACTGGAGTCCCTCTGTCACTATACTGTTTTAAAGGGATAGTAATGTTTCATAATAAAAGCAGCTCTAATTAATCATCATAGCATTTGGACTTTGGAGAGTGTTATTTCAATTCTGTCAGAGTTGTAGTTCAAGAGTAATTCAATGACAAAGTATCCCCCTCCTGCCCCTTTTACTGATGTAACACTGTCCAGCCAGGTCAGAAGGGAGGTGCCCAGGTAGACTGCAGAGAGGGACAATCTTCAATTAAGATAAGGGAGAAACCTGACAAACTTGTCAAGGGTGACAGGGCATTCATTGTTCTCATAGGAAGAAGATTGTCCACTTCTGTTATCTGTCTGGTCTTACAACCAGATTCCATATCTGAGAGGAGATGGCTTACACTAGGTAAAAGGGGCGGGAGGGGGAAACTTTGCTTGTGAATATCTCATAAGCCATAAAGGTTTGAGAGATAAGACTTATATCGTTCTTCATGTTTTTTTAATGCCTACAAAATAAAATAAAGATAAAACAAAGTATTACTATCCCTTTAACATATTAACAAGCAGAATCCCCTGACCATGTTGTCAGAACCAAAGTAACAACGTAGTTGGTGTTGGAGCGTTTCTTGACCACCTCATATGGTCTAGGGGTTAATCTCCAACACCAGCACATGCTGTTCCTATCAACAGTCCTTGGCACAGGCATTTAGGTAATACTGCAGAAAAAAAACAGGAGGAGCTCATAGCGCATTAACAACAAAAAAACAGATCACAGCACCATCACCACAAGGATTCTACTCACTTTGTGGCTGAAACAGCACATATGTGTTGATCAGCAGTCAAAGCAGTGGGGAAAGCATTAAACCTGCTCCTCTCACGTTGTGGCTCTTAATGATATCGCACCAGTGCAGCATACTACAGGCTATATTTAATATTTATTTGAGAAAGAGACACAACACACATAATCTATTCAGCCTATTTAAGGTTTTTTAAGTCTTTTTAATAAACACTTATATTATATATATAACGTTGGAATGGCTTCTATCTGATTTTATATTACCTCAAGTTGTGCTATACAATATGAACCTCCTGGAGATACTCTGGATGGAGGGACAATCCTGAAAAAGCTTCCATGGACAAGACACCCAGACAGGGAAAGGTAAAGTACCCCAGCATGCTTTGTTTGTTGATTGCTGGTATATGCCTGTGTCTCAACAATAATTAAATGTGAGTGTGTATTTTAAATACTTATTAGCTGGTTTATTTATATCAGTTAAGGCACTATTTGCCCACCGCCCCCTTTGTTTTTCTTGTTTTCTCTCCATTTAGGTAGTTATAGACTTTTCATTTAGTCTGCTCTGCCTGAATGTGTGCCTAGGCCTGTCCTGTCAACTGTTCCAACCAGACTTTTTAACCTAAATTGAACACCAAGGATCCCCTGACTCCTGTGTTGCCTGCTCCCTTTTCTCTCTCAGTAAATTATTAGACCCTCGCACCCATTGGCCATACAAGAACTTGAAGGATGAGAAGCTGGTTGTGTCCTGTGGCACCTTCCGATATGCAAACAGGAAGTGTGCCAGGTACTTTGCCCAGTCCCCTTCAGACTCTGTGAAAACCTGTAGCACCCACTTAAGGGTGCTGTTGAACACTTTGCACTGTCTATTTGTCTAAGGGTCATAAAGGGTAGCTCACTAGCATGGGACATGTGAAGCTTGCAATAGCATATGAACCAGGTCGGTCATGAATTATGTGCTCTGGACAGGAAGGATCTCACCAGGGAACCTAAATCTGGTGAATATTCTTACAAGCTCTTCTTTGGCAGTAGATGTGGAGGCCAAAGTCACAATGATAATGTATCACTCTGAGGCTGTTCTTCTTTGCTCTCTGGCTTGGTTGAGTAACTGGCCCCACAATATCCACCACTACTCTACTGAAGGGCTTATTAATTACTGGTCGGGGATGCAGGGGGGCCCAAGACAGCCAGGTTACTGGTTCCATCTATTGGCAGGCAATGTAGGTTCGATAGTAGTCATCTGCTCTTGGCCAGAAGTTTTGTGTCAACTGAGCTTGCATTCTCTTGATCCTCTGTGGCTCTGCCAGGGGAACCTCCTACATTAATCAAAAGCAAGGGCACTTGGGGCACAACCATTTTCCAGGTATCAGGCTAGGGGCCCTGGGGAGGTCCTCTGGCTCTGTCATCTGGTAAAGCATCTCATTCTCCCAAACAAAACCTTTACTGTAACGCACTACTTCCCGGTTCCAGCCCTGGCTATATCTTTGTAATGTAAGAGTTGGTGTGTGGAACTGCCAGGTGGGCTGCCCAGACTCAGGGAAAAGGGAGTATATCTAGTTCACCTTGTCCTAATCTGTTGGTACCTGTATGTCTGTGGAGGTCATATGAGGAACAGGGGGAATGGAAGTCAGGTTAATTGGATTACTGGGATTGGGAGCATGGAGGTGGGGTAGGTGGGAACACATAGCTCTAGCAGTTGTCTGAGAGCTTCAGTCCTCATGTGGGTCATACCATATAGGGTATTACCATGGCTGCTATGGGAAATGGTGGGCTGGATGAATCACTGGAGCTTCCTTCTTGTGGCCTTATTCTTTCTCTTTGCCCATTCACATCCAAGGCTGGCTGCCCTGACCAACCCTGAGGTAAAGGGTTTTGTATGTCTCTACAGGCCCATGTGATGCTGTTTCAATCCTTCCTACACTCACTGACATTGCTCCCCTCCCTCTAGTATTCTCTCGGCCCTTTTGCTGCTTGTCTAGACATCCCTCTATCCTCTGAGATAGCTTCCCTCTCATCTCGTGCTTCCCTACTCCTCCCTCCTATTACTTCTCCCCCACTTCAGCAGACATTCTCCCACTAATTCACCATTGTGGCTTTGGCTGGAAGGTCTGCCATTTATTCTGCCATTTTTTGGAAACTCTATTGCAGATTTGGCTGTAACATAATTGGCAGGGTTTTGGAATGAGTTTTTTGAAGCGGCAAAAAGCAATCTGTAAAATTCAGCTGAAATGGAATCAAGGCCGTACACACTTTTGGTTAGCACAGTCATAAGTCAAATACTAACATTCCACATTGCCCTCCCTCCCAACTGCCACTTCCATCATGCTCTGCCATCATGTTGGTTCATTTAAAACTTTATTTTTTTCCCTATGGAGAGGTGTTGTTTGAACCCCCCTTACAATCTATATAATATGTAGGAGGGAGAAAGCAAGGGCATGAAGAAGCAGTAGTTTGAAAGGAGATCAGTAAGCATACATGGGAACCCTCAAGAGACTCAGGGTTTTGACCCAGATTTCGGGGTCTCAAGGTGAAGGGCCAAAGTCTTAGGGTGACAGAGTCCAGTACTATGTATTATATATTCTGCTGCAGTTAATTGCGTCTTTAATCTCTAAATTGGTGTCACTTGTACCAGGAAGTCAAAGGGAGATGTCCTGCTTATTGTGTGTGTGTTCATTCAGTGATATCTTTAAGCCATTGTATATTAGTTGCTCCTTGAGGACCGATTGGAGAACCTCTTGATTACAGTGATCAGAGACAGATATCGGAGTATCTATATTATGCAAATTTTAAGGGCTATTATTTACAATTTCTCAGGGCCGCTAATTTTAAAAGTTCCCAGGTACAGCAGTGAGGAATTAGTTAGTATTTGGCTCTCGGATGTGCCAGTCAGTACTGTCTAACCTGCATAAACTGCCACAAATAAAAAATGCCTAGCATAACATATAGGTCATTTTCAAAGCTCTTTCAAATGAACCTGCAGTAAGGTGTCTAAGGTCTTAGCACACCCTGAACCCCACAGATGCAAGCGATGTCCCCAACAGTCAGCGACTATACTATGTGCACAATATAGTAAAGTTTTAGAGAAAGCACATTAAAAAACCATGCCATATGAAAAAAAAAAAAAAAAAAAAAAAAATATATATATATATATATATATATATATATATATATATATATATATATATATATATATATACAGGGCTCAAAATTTCCACTCGCCACTAGCCAATGGCAAGTGAAAATTTAGCCCTGGCGAGTAGAAATTCAGCCCTGGTGGGTATGTTTTAGCTTGCAGTGGTGAGTAACTTTTCAGGTCTGGCTAGTAGCAAAGGACTTAAAATTATAAGCCCTGATATATATATATTATATATATATATATATATATATATATATATATATATATATATATATATATACATATATATATATATACACACACACTAGTTTTTCCTGCACAGATTAGAATGTGCGGTGAACCCGTGAGTGCCAGAGAGTTAATCAACCCAATGGATTGTAATGCATTGGATACCTGTGTGGCATTCAAAAATTATTAAAGTTTAGACCTTGTAGTGGGGCAGCAGGACCCCTCCTGATGGTTCACTGTCAAAATGTAGCCCAGTATTGGACGACAGAATAAATGGCGCATTGTAAGTTACATGAAAACATGAGCACCGTGACAACGGTATTTTAACCCTTTGAGCACAAGAGTGGTTCTGGAGCCACTATTAAATGTGCAAAGCATTAAGCCAACTATTAAGCCAGCGATATCAGAATCTTGCTTGTATCAAAAGGGTTAGATTCTGATATCGCTGGCTTAAAGAGTTGCACATTTTAATAATTTTAATCATTTTTCGCCCTTAGCATTGCGGCAACATGCTTAATGCAACATTTTCTTTGTCACCCAATAGTGGGAGACGTTTGAAAAGGATACCCTCAAGATGACTCCCAACTACTGATTTCCCAGCCTATTCCGCTGAGAGAACAATAGAGGAGATGCAGGGAAGCAAGTAGGTGTGATCGGAAATCCTGTTACATCAACAAGAGAGGCTTTCCTTTATTCATGTGAAAGGGTTTACCGATCCCGCCCACTCCTACACTGTACTCCAAGTAGCATGGAAGCAGGGGAGCTCTCTTGCCATCCTGAGTTGCCTCTATTGATCTCTCATCCTAATCGGCTGTGAGATCAGCAGCTGTGGCCATTAGGAGGGGTCCTGATGCCACACCATGAGGTCTGATTGTTTTTATTTTTCTGGAAGGGAGGGGAAGCAAAATGGAGAATGGAAACGAGGGGTAGATGAAGTGTCGAATGAAAAGAAGGGTGAGGCAAAGTGGCAAATGGAAGGAAAAGGGAGGCCAAATGGAGAATGGAATGGGGAATAAAGAGGCAAATGGAAGGGAGATGGAGGCAAAGTGGTGAATGGAAAGGAGGAGAAGATGAAGTTGATATATATACACTTGGCTTTGCCCCCTGCCTCCTCGGCCAACAGGCACTGTATACTTGGCTGAGAAGGGCTTCGCCTCCTGCCTCCTCCTCAGCAAAATCAATCCCCTCCCCACAAATCCCATTGGCTGGCCACAGGCAGTAAGCCTACCTTTGGTTGTGGCTGCCTCCAACCCAGAAACCTATTTAGAGGCTCTCAAAACAAGGCTAGCCATATATATATATATATATATATATATATATATATATATATATATACATGTTATTTTTTTATCATGCTGGAGTCATTGCTGTCCCTGCATAGTCTACACTTCCAATGGGAAATATGAGGCCCTTCACTACAAAGCTCATGACCTTTTGGCTGTTTTGAGACCTCTCTAGAATCTAAGGGGTTAAGGGTTTGGATGCTAGGATTCTGCAGAGATTTCATGTGAAACCACTTTATCAGATGTAAAAGATATAAGGACTGGACTTGTCTCTTTATTACTCTAGAGAACTGAGTCATCACACGAGCTGCAGTAAAGCACTCCTGATGAATTGTCCCTCTAGAATTAAAATGCATGAATTTCTATTTTTGGAATACCAAAAAATCATGAATAAACAAAAAGGTCATAAATATGGAAAATGTAAAGCAAAAGAAAACTGCAACGTTTTTTATTGCTGCAGCTGCATGTAAAAGAGACAGACATCTGACTACATTTGTGGCGAATGCTGGCCCATAAATAGCATATATGTCAACATTTCCTAAGCTGAAATGAGAAATTTTGGATTCATCAAAGATCCACATGATTTTGATCCAAATCTTAACCAGTCCTGGCCAAAAATGTAATTAGCCACAACCTATTCTTGCCAATGATCCCACAAAGTGCATGTCTGGAGTCCGTCTATCCTACTTTTGATCACTTCTCCCTCCATAAACACACATGCACACTCACACAGACACGCACACACTCATTTGACTTGTGCACCCCTCTGGGTTAAACCCAAATGTTTCTGCAGAGTCCCAGTCGTTGTAGGCTAAGAGAAATATACAATGGTATTGCAGAGCTCCTGTGATGAAATTGCAACACAGGGATCAAATAATTTCCACTTAATCAAACTGAGCTTTTCACCCCTTAATTACTATAATGATGTCTCCCACACGTTGTGAGACCTCTAGCGTTCAGGAGGTTAAAAGTTGCATTTAATGCTTTGAACACCAGAGGAGTGTACAACTCTTCACGTTGTGACCACCTGGCAGCCAATGGAATCACTGGGAATATGGTGGATTTGTATTTGATCACTGTGGTGCAGAATACTTCACCCTGTATATGAATTACAGGTAGGGCCACGTGCGCTATTATCACAGGAGCTCAGTAATATCACTGTATTTGTCTCCTACTCTCCCCTGATGGGTTCTCTGTAGTAGCATTCACGGGGTTAAAACCCCCAGTTAAATCACTGGAGATTTTTGGAATTTTTAGTTCTCCTCTATAGTGCAAATGGTTTACCCTAGAACTCCTCCACTTTTCTCTACTCATAACTGATGAGTAACATAGTTGATGAGGCTGAAAAAAGACATGCGACTTGATAAATCACACTCCATACATGTTAAAAATTGTTTATTGACCCCATGGTCCATTTGTTTTTTCAAAATGTATTCTTTTGTGCTCCCCAATTTTTTTTATCAACTCTTTTTTACGACCAACATAGGCTGTACCACAACCACACTGAATTAAATACATCACATGGCTTGTTCCACAATTAGTAAGATAGTTGACCAGGCTGAAAAAAGACCTGAGTCCATCAAGTACAGCCCATGCCAAAACACCCCTGTTGATCCAGATGAAGGCAAAAAAAAAACCCTGAAGCCATTTCCAGTTTAACCTCAAGTGGGTAAAAATGTCCTTCCTGACTCCAAATGACAGTCAGATAGTTCCTTGGATCAACAACCTATCTGCTTTAAAGTCATCTGTCATAATTCTAAATATT
Source organism: Rhinophrynus dorsalis (assembly GCA_037306005.1). Lineage (NCBI taxonomy): Eukaryota > Metazoa > Chordata > Amphibia > Anura > Rhinophrynidae > Rhinophrynus > Rhinophrynus dorsalis. The sequence continues at coordinate 71,409,863 of CM074720.1, read as the reverse complement.
GTCCTGTGCTCGATAGGCATCCATTGCTTTTTTGAAAGCAGTTCCATTATCTGCAAGTAAAACATCCCAAGGAAAATAATTCCATAGCTTTACCACACTTACTGTAAAATCCCTGCCTTTGTTTTAGTTGAAAACGCCTTTCCTTTAGTCTTAATGTATGACCTCTTGTTCATTGGATTGTTCTTTGTATTGATCTTGAATGTATTTGTAAATGGTAATCATATCACCTCTTAAACATCTCTTCTCTAATGTAAACAAACCCAGTTAGGCTAGTTTCTCTTTATAACTCAGATCCTCCAATCCCTTTATTAGTTTTGTTGCACGTCTCTGTACTTTTTCCAGTTCAGCAATGTAAGAACTGGTGTCCAAAATTGTACTCCATATTCCAGATGAGGACTAACCAAGGATTTAAGTAGAGGTAGAATAATGGTAGCATACCGTGCCTCCACACCTCTTTTTATGCAGGCTAGTAGCCAATTTTCTCTTGCAGCAGCGGAGTGTCCCTGTACACTGCTGTGAAGTCTATTGTCTATAAGTGCTCCTAAATCTTTCTCTAATGAGGATTCCCCAAGTTGTTTCCTATTTAGAGTATATGTACAGGGCTGGATTTGCCATTAGGCAAAGTAGGCACCTGCCTACAGGCGCACGCCAATGAGGGGCGCCTGCCATTTGTATTTAAAAAAAAAAAAAAAAAAAAAATAGTCGCCTCACTGGCTGCGCCGGTGGCACCCACTCACATTGCCCGCCCCCCAGTCTTGTACCTGATTGAGCTCCCTCGTCGCCTCTTTAGGAATGCAGAGCGCTGGGAGATGACATCATCTTCCAGCGCTCTGCATTCCTGAATAGGAGACCGCACAGGAGCTCCAGCAGGTACAAGACTGTGCCAAAGGAGGCACAGATGACAGATCTCCTACCAGGGAGGTAGGAAACGGACAACGGGGGGAGGCAATGTGAGGGCAATGTGGAGCTAATGGGGGGCAATGTGGAGCTAATGGGGGGCAAGTTGGAGCTGATGTAGGGCAATGTGGAGATGGTGGGGGCAAGTTGGAGCTGATGGGGTGGAGGGCAATGTGGAGCTGATGGGGGGCATTGTGAGGGCAATGTGGAGCTGATGGGGGCAATATGGAGCTGATGGGGGCATTGTGAGGGCAATGTGGAGCTGGTGGGGGGCATTGTGAGGGCAATGTGGAGCTGATGGGGGCAATATGGAGCTGATGGGGGCATTGTGAGGGCAATGTGGAGCTGATGGGGGGCATTGTGAGGGCAATGTGGAGCTGATGGGGGCAATATGGAGCTGATGGGGCGCATTGTGAGGGCAATGTGGAGCTGATGGAGGCAACATGGAGCTGATGGGGGCATTGTGTGGGCAATGTGGAGCTGATGGGGGCAATATGGAGCTGATGGGAGGCATTGTGAGGGCAATGTGGAGCTGATGGGGCAATATGGAGCTGATGGGGGCAATGTGGAGCTGATGGGGGGCATTGTAAGGGCAATGTGGAGCTGATGGGGCAATATGTAGCTGATGGGGGGCAATGTGAGGGCAATGTGGAGCTGATGGGGGGCAGTGTGAAGGCAGTATGGTATATGGAGATGATGGGGGCAGTATGGAGCTGATGGGGGCAATGTGAGGGCAATATGGTATATGGAGATGATGGGGGCAATGTGAGGGCGATATATGAGATGATGGTGGCAAGCTGGAGCTAATGGTGGGCAATGTGGCGATGATGGGGGCAATGTGAGGGCAATATGGAGATGATGGGGGGGCAATGTGGAGATTAGGAGCATTGTGGAGGTATCCAGTGCAGATGGCCCACGAGGGGGCGCTTCAAATTTCTGTGCCTACAGGCTCCTGAGATGTAAATCCAGCCCTGTATATGTAGCATGTATGTTTCTGCAACTCAGATGCATAACCTTACATTTATCTACATTAAATGTCATCTGACACTTTTCTGCTCATTCACTCAGTTAATGTAAATCCTTCTGCAGAGAAAAAACATCTAGCCCTTTATGTATTTACTTGCACAGTTTAGTGTCATCGGCAAAGACTGAGATGCAACTTTCACTTCCCACTTCTAGTCTAGATCATTAATAAACAAATAATAATAATAATAATAATAATCCTTTATTTATATAGCGCACACAGATTCCGCAGCGCTTTACACTCATATTGGTTCCTGTCCCCATTGGGGCTCACAATCCAAATTCACCTATCAGTATGTTTTTGGAGTGTGGGAGGAAACCGGAGTACCCGGAGGAAACCCACGCAAACACAGTGAGAACAAATTAAAAAGCATTGGATCCAGGACCGAACCCTGTGGCACCCCACTTATAACTTTAGACCAAGTAGAAAAGGTTCAATTTACAACAACTCTCTGCCATCTAACATTTAACCACTTCTCTATCCATGTACAGATATCACCACCCAAACCGAATCCTTTTAATTTATACAGTAACCTGTTGTGAGGCAGTGTATCAAAGGCTTTTGTATAATCCAAGTATACTACATCAACAGCAATTCCCTTGTCCAAATTACTACTTACCCTTTGTAAAATGTATGTAAATTAGTATGACATGATCTAGTCATCATAAAACCATGCTGACTCCTACTAATTCACAAAATGTTTTAATCCATATGTTTTCTTTTGCTTCAAATCCATATATTCCATTTCACTATACTTCATAAAAGGACATGTTGTACACCTGCTATTATTACATCTATAATAACCTGTATATGTAGGTAACAGACATGTTTGTCTCTTAACCCCTTTAGTAACAATACTATCCAAACATTTCAGTCTACTAGCGGCCGCAAAAGTCCTGATAGTATCATTCCTTCTAAAAATAGCAAGTGGTTTTTCACTCAATTCATCTTTCAGTAATAGATCTTCTAAAACTATTTTCCAGTTGTTACAGATGATATTTCTAATTTTATTCCCTAAGTTGTTCTTTGTTATCGATAGCTTTCTTTTTATCAGATTTACGTCTAGTTCTAATGAGATCAATCCTACTTAATCTATTTTATGTCCTTTTTCAATAAAGTCTTTCATTTCATTACAATTATGTTGAATATTGGCCAAACAAAATATTTTTTAGCCATTTATTGTAGTGGCCGCTATCTGATCAAAGGTATTGACTGGATGCTGTTTGTTTTTATATATGGAACTAATTATTATTTGGACTGCAACACCTGTAAGTAAAAGGTCCAGGAATTCAATAGACATTTTCTGTAAATTTATCAGAAAAGAAATGCCCCTATTATTGGCATTAAGTACATCCAAAATGGATTTACCCCTAAGAGAGGCGCAGCTAATAGGAGTTTAAATTTTTTTTTTAATACATTACCCTTATATACTTCTTAGAATGCATCTAGGTACCCTTAGCTCCACCCATGGCCACACTCCAACTTCTCACATGACCCCGCCCCCAATCCCATTCACTGTTTCCTGGCACAGAAAATACCTATAACAAACAGGAATGAAAAAATATTTAACCCTTTGGTTCCTAGATCTCCAATGTATTTCTGAGCAATGGGTTGGAGAGCTCTCTAGAATCCAAGTGGATAAATAATTGCCAGGGATGTTGAGATTGGTCTGACCACACCCTTAATTCAGAATGTGGGTGTGGCCAGCCCAGCTTAGTAGCCCCTCAAAATTTGAAGCTCTAGGCAGTTGCCTACTCTGCCTATTGGGAAATCCAGTCCTGAAATATATCGGGATTTTAACTCCTTCAATGCATTCAAGGTGTTAAAAGTTCCATTTATATCAATGGGATGTTTTTAATGTTTATTCAGTACCTATGGGGCAGCAGAATTGCACTTTTCCTTAGTACATCAGCCTCCGAGAGCACTAGAATATCTTTTTCCCTCAACTGGGTTGCTAGCTCAAATGCAGAGAAGCTTGAATCCAAAGATCACAACCAAGGAAATAGTGGAGGCTCTAGTTGAAACCTATGGTCATTGTAAAGACCTTGTTACCTTTGCTATCCAAGTTCCATTCAACTGAACAGGAAGAAAGACTCCTTATTTGAATATCTTAGCAAAGTGGAGGGTAATCAGGAAGGAAAGTATCTCAAGTGGCCATATTCCTGAAGAGATAAAACAACAGCTTTGCAGGGGTGCAGGTGTGCTCAGGCATTAGTAGCCAATAACTACATGCATCCTTGTTGAGTCAGAACCCTTTACAGGTTTCCTTTAAGGGGTAGAGGGATGAGCAACACATTGCTGACCATGCACTGCACACTCCCCTGATCCTTAAAGGACTACAGAACTAGAGACAGATTTACAGTTTTGCCCTGGACAAAGACTCTGGGAGAGAATGCTGAATCTGAAAATTCCCCAATGGAAACACCAATCAAACATGGCCTCACCTATCAGAGTACGAGTTAGAAACATTGGGGGGATCATAGAGACATTAGATCTCCAGAAAATACAAATCTATTAGTTTGTTTCAGTTGTGGAGAGAAAGGCACATATCTTGGGCATTTCCTTAAAAGCGCTCGATTCCATTTCATGGAGTTCGGCTGGCAAAAAAGTTGAAAAGACTCTTGCCATTTCATTAAGATTGGTATTCGTCTTGAATTTGGAAATGTGGGCAACAGACAAAAGGTGCCAAAAAAAGAAACGAAGCGCAAAAAAACCCCCCCAAAAAACATTGCACTTGGCTGTTCTGTGGCAGGATGGCAATTGTATGTCCCTCTTTTGTGGCCAAACAGGTCTTCCCAATCTCAGAAGCTGAGACCTACCATTCCTGGGAATAATGCCTATTCTGTTGGTAGAGGAAACGCTCAGTCTGGAAATACCCTAAAAGAAACACCAACCAAACCATTGTGCACTGTGTAATACCAGACTGAACCCCTTCCTGCCTGTGGCAACACTGTTAAATAACACAAGAAGTAGACTTTATGAGATAATAAAAATGTATTTTAAAACATTAAACATCAACACCTTTATGCCTTTCATAGTCTTAACTGACGTTTTCATTAGGAGTGATGGGGGTGATGTCCCAGACGGAAAAGGTTTCTGCTATTAAACTGGTATTGCACTATACTCACTGGTAGAATACCAGTTGTATGTTCTGTGGGTACAGATGCACTTTCCTTTTTCACAGTAGCGTAGGGCTTCTCATGCATTTGGCTGATATGCATGAGAGGGTTTGGAGAGCAGTCCATCTCCACTCTCCTAAGATCATTCATAAAAATTTGTTTTCTTTGTTTTTTTTTTATTATAAGTTATAGAACATATTACAATGGTAAGTATATTCCAGTCAGGAAGGTATGCTATAAAATCAGAGTAAGTTGAAGATTATCAGCCTGGAAAATACTTTTTTTAAGTGTTCCTGAATATGCATTGAGGGGCAGGGATCTGTTTCTGCTCTTCTCCCCAAGACAATTGCCACCAAAATCCACGTGAATATTCTTTGTGGAACAGAACCCTTATTTGTATGTGTCTGGCAACAGAGGTGGATGTATTGATACATATGACAAATCTAATCTCTATGGGAAAATCTAGAGCAGACAAGTACTGGTAACAATGTGCATAAGAGGGGCGATATAATTAGGGGCTAATCTCAACATTTATGTACCGCTTTTCTTTTGAGGCTAGGGCTCCATATGAGTTAGAAGTAGGATGCACATGTTCCTGGGTAATGCCAGCTAAGGTCACATCTATTTTTTAATCTAATCATCTCGGTACTTCTCTTTCCTTATCACCACCTCTATGCAATACAAGTTGGGCAATGCCAAACAGAAAATCATTCCTTAACATGAATAAACAGTCTTTAGAAATTGTCCGACACTGGCAACTCAGTGTGCCTGTCTTATTATGAGCTGTTTTGGTATAAATTGAATGCATTTTCCATTGGACTTGTTTCAAGACCTCTGGCTGAAGATATGTAATTACAAGGGAGTAATCAGAGAACACTGTTCTCTGGGAAGGAAATATCAAAGAATAAAGAGAGGTCCAGGCAAGAGCTGTTCTCCTTCCAAGTAGCAAAATAAAACTGTTTATCCATTGCATTACTGGGAATTAGTGAATTTTCAGTCTGTCGAGTAAAAAGCACTAAAATAGCATGTCTCACTCTTCAGCCTTGGTTAAACCTGTTCTAGACCATCTGTGTCATCTGTATAGTAACATCTGTATTTTTTCTCTACATTGTCATATTACTGTAAGTCAGGCAAGCTGAGGCCCTCCAGCTGTGGGAGACTGGCTGGGGAAGATGGGACTAATAATCCTCCACAGCTGGAGGGCCTCAGCTTGCCCACCTCTGCTCAAATATATGGTGTCCAATCATGTCCTGAATGGCCATACATAAGTGACCAGATATCCCTTTAAATGCAGGATGCCTATGAAAATCACCATGCAGGGTTGCACTGATTCCTGTGTAGTCCTACCTGCAGGATGATAATTCCATGAGTCCTGAATCTAAAGGGATATCTGCTCACCTTGGCCATTGTTGCATTTACATCCCAGGTGCCCCGAGGCAAGGAATTCGAGGAGCCCTTAGCTATATGACTCCATCCCTTACACTGTTTCTTGGCACAGAAAATATCTATGGCCTATAAAAAAACAAGGACAAAAAAAAAAGGTTTAACCCCTTGGCTGCTATAAAGATCTCTGCTTTGGATATCTCATTAGCACCTAAGGGGCTAAATAATATCCTGTAAAGTTTTATAAAACTGGTGCATGGACAGTGAGATTGCTCTGGCCAAGCACACAATTCAAAATGCGGATTTGGCCACTACAGCTGGGGCATCCCTTCATTTTGGAGTCCTAGGCAGTTGCCTACAGTACCTAATGGAAAAACCATGCCTGACCTTAGTGCTACACAAGGCAGGATCAAACACAGTAACTTTTGTTACTAAAACTAGCATTAAGAATAAATGTTTCAGGTAACCATTACCATCCTTTTCCACATGACCACTGGTAGTCACAGAACTACACGACCACTGTGGATGATGTAATAAGAAAAAAAGTGGTTCAGTTCTGGAGCAAACTAATTCTCTCATGTGGACAAACAACAGTTAAAGGGTTAGGAATATCTGTATTAAAGTGCAGCTGCAAATCTTCTTTATGCTTTTTATAACAGGTAGAGCTATGTTTCATTACTTACAGTTCTGTAGTTCAAAGGCTATTCAAGCAGAAAGGATCCCCCCCTGCCCCTTCTGGCCGCCTCCCCTTAGATCTGGAATCTGGTAGTGGGACCAGACAGATGCAGCGCGGGACAATCCTCAAACACTAAGTATAAGGAAATCTCTGCCCCCCTGACAAAGGAGGAAAGGATTTTCCATTTGCTTACTGAAGAATGTCTCTCGCCGCTCTCCATCCAGACCACACTTAGAGGAAGCACGACACAGGGAAAGGGACAGGAGGGGGGTCCTTTTAGCTCAAATAACTTCCAGTTGGTTTAAATTGGGATTTTAATCCCTTGAATGCTAGAGAGGTCGCCAACACATTGTTATGCAATGCCCTGGACACCTCTCAAGGGATTAAAAGATCCACTTAAATCAATGAAGTGCTTTATGTGTCCCCTATTATACAAGTGTTTTAGCCCAAGCTTGCTCCAGTGCATCAGATTCTGTGTTTTGAATGAATCTAGGCAGAGCCGCACACTAGAGTAATTTCTAATTATGGATAAGGAAAAATATCACTGCAAAAGACAAAAATGTGGAAAATGGCACGTTCCACCTAATGTAGAATTCCTTGCTGTAAACTGACACTATAAACTTAGCACAGTGGGAATACATGATGGGAAACGAAGTGGGAGGGGACTGAACATTATCATTCCTATTTTCAATGCAGTGAAAAAAGCAGAAAAATGCAGATGGAAAAATGAATGATAATGTTCTGCTCCCTCCCACTTAGTTTGCCACCATGTATTTCCAGTGCACTAAGTCTATAAAAGGGAAGGGTCAGTTTACCGCATTGTCAGTCTGTGCTGGAAGAGGATGTGAAAGTTGCTGAAACTTTGAGCTAGGTAGACAGACAAAGACAATGAAAGCTGGAGTTAATTGCTTGATTTAACCCTGTGAGTGCCAGAGGGGTATCCAATGCATTGAGAAGCAATGAGTTGGATACCCCTCTAGCACACAAAGGGTTAAGGAAGAGTATTGAGGATAGACTTGTAGCCACATAGGAGGAATGCAAGAAACCTGTGCAATCACCATTTACAGTGTACTTTTGATGGCAAAATGATTAGCACCAAAATGTTACTGAATTGCGAATGTTTTTTCAGAATTAGTGAACTTTACGCTTTTTTGTGAATACATTCCAAAAAAGTGAGTGTGGCTAGAATATCCGCTGTTTTGTGAGGAGGTGAGTGATTGTGCCTAATTCAGTAAAGTAATTAGCACACATTTTCATGCATCTGGCTAAATTTGCCATTAATTTAGGCACATTCACTAACTTTGCCGTTAGTTTAGGAGCTAAACGCCTAAACTCAGCATCAAGGCGTTAGTATGTTTCTTGAATCAAAATGAGAGCAATTACATATATTGCATACATTTTTGTTTTTAAAAAAAATAGTGAATGCTATTTCTTTCTTGTATTCCACCCTTAGGGCCATATGTTCAAAGAGATAACGACAAACAAATGTTGTATGAATGACAAAAATAAGTAATTGTATGCATGAACAACATATTTTCTATAGAGTATATGACAAAAAACTAGTAATATCCGTTGTGTACGGCTCAACTCCAGAATTGCTGGGCAAAGGGGTGGGGCAAGGGGCGTGGCTAAACTATTCTCCAGTGTCGTATAGAGGAAAAGAACTAACAACAAAAATATGTCTTGCAAAAGACAAAATTTGTATGTTAAGAAAAAAGTGGAGAGAATGTGAAGTTCTGGATTTGAGAATTTTTGTCTTTAGTTAAGACATTTTCTGTCTTTAATTAAGACATTTTTTGTCATTACATACGACAATTTTTGTCAGGACAAACGACATATTTCCAATCACAACCGACACTCTCTGAAAATATTAATGATCCTAATGACACTACTTCTTTGAACATATGGCCCTTAGTGTAAATTGTTGTTGAACTCATGGAGTAGTATGGGAGTGGGGAGTGAAAGGAGAGTTAAAAAAAATGAAAAGTGTTACATGACTCACTTACTCCTAATTCCTAAACACAATAGACTAGAACCAGACAAGAGGGGTATAAACAAGCAAGCTAGTCTAGTACCAGGTCTGTACTTTTACTGCAAAATTTAACATTGCCCTGCTGCTTTGGAGAAAAAGACAATGTTGCAGAAATTTTGATGTTCGATATTGAGGCAGACAGGCAGAGAGGGTAGCTGGAGTAAACTGTCTTAGTTTAAAGAGTAAAATTACAACACACAATTTTGCAGTAACAGAAAGCAAACGTAGAAAGAAGCAAAGGTTCTGCAAAACTTTTATTGCTGGCAGAAAAAAAGAAGACAATTTGATCTTTTTTTCTATGTATGGGAATTAACACTGAAAAATCTGAAAACTTTTTCCATGAAAACAAAAATAAGTGACTTTTCGACCATCCCTATTTAAATTTTTTACTCTAACAACTGATTAGCGTACAATGCTAGGAATTAGTATAAAGTGCCACACTGTGCCATTCAAACATAAATGTTATTTTATCAAAAAATATTTAATTTACAGAAAAATGGCTAGTACAGCATATAGACAGATTTTATTTCTCTTTAAAACAAACAAAACATGTCTTAGGTTGACAAGTCCACTTTAAAGGAAATTTTATCATGTTTCACTAAATCTTCTCCAATGGGACAGACATAGTACAAAAAAGCCCAGGGCTGCTCTGTGCCTCTCTAAATCAGCTCCTATTAGCAGATCTGAAAAGTGATCCCCCCACCCCTTGGCTGGGAGGTAAACTGAAAGTTTGATGCTCTTAACCACATACTCCTGGGATGTGTGAGCATTCCCAGTAGATCTGTTGTTTCAGGCTTTCAAGAAGGATACTGAATCTTGTAGGCAGCAGTGTCCGGTGAGATGCAGCAAATATAAGCCAGAGGAGCATCAGGGTCTCCTTTCAGAGTTCAGTTCTCATCCCCTGTTGATGCACCTGGGTTCACAATGCAGCCCTGGCTTAATCAGCAAGTCTGTTCCCAGGGGACCAGGTCTGCTGATAGTCTGCAGATGGTAATTGCTGAGTCAAAATTATTTGGCCACTTATTTATTCTCCTATGATTACAAAGTGATACAAAATGCAACTATCCAGCTGTAAACTACAACAGTGTTTCAAAGCAAAGAGAGTATATAGATGTATCTGACTGCTGTACGAAGGGCAGAGATCTACGTAAATCATTTTGTTAAACAAATTAAGGGCTGATTATTCTCTATTCATAGTGTCCTTTCAAAGAGATGAGTAAGATTGGGCTTTATATAGAAAGGAAAATTGGAATTATTCTGGAACAGACCGACTGAACAATAGGGAACAAACAGACATTCTAGTGGAATTAAATGGTGGAATAAAATGGGTCTTTAAACCCTTTAGATGCTAGACAGGTCTCAAGGCCATTGCAAAGCAATCCATTGGGAACGCTCTAACATTACAAAGAAAAACAGGGGTGCTCAAAGTGTATTAAATCTTGATGGAGGATCTGCACCGATACACCACTATACTTACAGTATAAATGTCCACTTATAGTGCTCAGACAGATGGATGAGGGATTCAAGATTGCCCCCACTCACTCCTGTAAAGGGAATGGAATACAGCTCCCCACTAACATATAAAGATCTCCCCAGCCATGCTCGGAGATACACCTCCCAGATCTGCTTGTTATCAATTTAAATAATAATTTAATTAAAATGCAAGTAAAAACATTAATACATGTGTAGCAAAAATGCTCAACATGTTTCTAAGCACACTGCATTTTTGTCAGGGGCAACCTTGGCTCACAATAACACCCACCTGTCTGTGTCCAAACTTCCGTTAAATGCTGGCAAAGGCTCAGAAACCTGGAATAATGATGGTAAAACAGGTGACAGAGTAAGCAGGCAAATAATGGAGTGCTTGCTGACATTGTCACCTGTGTTATCATCATTGTTTGCTACATGTCTCTGGAGTCGATGTAGTGTACACGCACATGTTTTCACTTCCTGGTTTCTGAGCCTTTGAGATTGGTAACAAGCGAATCTAGTGGTTTTCTTCAACAGGAGGTGTATCTCCGAGCAGGGCTGATGGTTATTCCATGCATGCTTACATACTGGCTTTATTGGTCATAGGCCGGTGTGTTCTGTGTATTCTGCGAGTATTTCGATCAATGGGTTTTCATCAACTATATTTGACTGCGGTTTGCTCCCTTTCTTGCTGCTGTTTTGCTCCTCTCTAACATTCAAGGGGCTGAAAGACCCATTTCATTTAATGAAAATTTGTGCTTTAACCCACATATTAAATTGATGATCATTAGCACCTGTTTGGTATAAGTGTTTAACCATACACCTGACTATATGCGTAGAAAATCCCTGACTTTGTGCAAGTGTACCTACAAGAATTGATGCTGTTTTGAAGGCAAAGGGTGGTCACCCCAAATGTTGATTTGATTTAGATTTTTCTTCTGTTCACTCACTAAGCATTTTGATAATTGATAAAAAATAAACCATTAACATGTCTATTTTTAAAAGCATTCATACTTTACAGCATTTTTTCACACCTGCCTAAGATTTTATCACAGTACTGTAGGTGATTTAGAAAGCTCTTTTAAAATCACCAGTGTTGTTTTAGGTGACATTGTCCCTTTAAGCAGATACACGGGAACATTCATATCATTAGTTGCCTGGCTCTAGTTACTAACTGACTCACTCTTGGGTTTCACTTATTTAAATTGAGAAAAAGGAAAAATAGAAAAAAGCACGTTGCCTTTCATTCAAAGCCTCAGAATAAGAACCACAAATAGCATTAAAATAGCCAGGTCCAGTTGAGGCAAGAGCGGACAGTCTTAAATGTCTGTAATTGGTGGATACTACATGATTAGGATCAGTAGGGAATTTATATTCATCTTGCCGCTGACACAGAGAGAACAGCTGCGAGGACTGTGTGAGGAGCAGTATTTAAACAGATTCTTGTGGGCTTTCTGCTCATTAGAATAAAGTGCACATATTCCTGTAAAACTCCTTTTTATAAATCAAACACAACAAGCACTACTTTATCTCTAAACATATAAGAAAACCTAAGGATGCAGTTAACCTTTGGCGACCCCTTCTGGTACCTATAGTCGTCTTGCGACCTGCCAGCTTTTTGTCTCATTAAGGGTATCTATTTAGAAGGCCTGTACCAGTGGTTCTCAATCCATTTTCACTCAAGGGACACCTAACATGCAATCTGGAATTTTAAGGACACCCCTATCATTTCATAGATCATTTTTCAAGGATGTATTAACGGGGTAAATACATGAGTATTTAGTTATTCTTAGGTCATACAATGATGACAGAACATTGTGCATTACAATTCCATAAATGTACCTCAGAATCACAACTTTAACATTTACTAAAGTATTCACAGAAAAAGTGGGGCACCCTATGCTGTTGTCCATGGCACACTAAGCTGCCACAACAGCCTGGTTGTGAACCACTGGCCTATACCTTATGATTTGTTTTTGAAATTGGTGTAATGGATTTAACCCTTTGAGTGTCAGAGGGGTACGCAACGCATTGCAAAGCAATGTGTTGCGTACCCCTCTGGCACTCAAAGGGTTAAACGTTTATAGCTTAGTAGTTAGAGAGTCAAACCACATTAAAGCCAAGCTCTCTGACTCATGTAACACAGCCTGTATAGTTGCTCACTTTTCCTGAAATTGTCTCCCTCCTTCTCACCCCTACTTCTGAGGCTACTAGTTTCCACCGAACGGGGTGCATTAATAAATGGAGAATGTATAATCAAGAACATCCTTGGGATATAAATGTGTTTTTTAACTCCATAAATGCTAGAGAGCGTCTAAATGTAGAGGCTACTCAATCATTCAAGGGATTAAAAACCCTATTTAAATCAGTGGGAAGTTCTATGTGTTTACCTTGGTGCAGAAGGTTTGTCCCAGCATTGCTCTACCCTTCTTAGTACATAGAAGAAAAACCACATCTTCTGTAGCATCGGGCTGCACAGAGCTTACAAGAGAAGCTCTGTGCGCCTGCACGGTCAGGAGCTTCCATTACCTTAAGGTAACCAAATTACGTCACCACCATTTCCTTTAAGATGTCTGTGCTGTCTGTCCTGTGGTTCCTGCCGAAGATGTGGTTTTTCTTCAATACCGCAGACTTATTGCGCTTAAGGATAGTATAACTTTGCATACCGCTAGGTTAGTAATCTATTTGGGGGCAATTTTATTAGGATGAAAGTTCCACTTTAAAAATTCCAGCGTTAGAAAAGATTTTCATTTCGTCTTTGAAACAAAAATTTTCAACAAAGCATACATTTTTTTTTCTGTAAAATGATACAAATACTTTTTTTACCACTTAACTCCATGCTAGTACTTTTCACTCCTGCTAATAGTACTTTAATTTGCATTCTCCAAGATTAGACCATTTTGTTGGGAAAAATGACAATATGACAATACCCTAAACCACGCCCACTTTTTAAAATTACTTTTTCCACGGAATGGTGTAGGAAATACCTCTGAGAATCAATGGACCGTGGTGTAAGAACTTTTTTATTCTGATTATAGACAATATCAGTTACCAAAACTTTTTGAAAATCTCGCACATCCTTCTGACACTCAACGGGTTAATGCATATACCCCCCCAAAGTGTTTTCTTTCCACTACTTCTACTTTGTACAGTATATTATTTTTTCTTACCTGTGACCCAAAAATGATGTTGGGAGTTTGTGTCTTATGTTTTGATCCATTGGTTGCTATTGAGGTCTCTGAATCATCGCTTCACAAAGGGGTTCATAACTTTGGCTGCGTTATTTCCACTCCATAACAGTAAAACATGATTGTGTGTACTTGTATCTTGTAGCTAATATTATAACATTTACATACCACAAGGGATCATTGAAATGGGGTTTCCAGATGTCCTGAAGCCAACCCCTTAGCCTGCTATAGTCCGTATCACATCATTTTTGGACACCTCTGTCATGAAATCTTGGGGTTACTTCTGTATTTATTAAATAGATGCCCAGCTTAAGAGCCATTTAACCCAGAAGGGTATGCAACAAATTGCAAAGCAATGCGTTGCTTACCCCTCTGGCACTCAAAGGGTTAATAACAATAAGGCTGAGTTCTACGTACCAAGTAAAATTAGTTCAATTCTGGAGTAAACCAGCTGTGCCATAGGGGACCAATAAACATTCCACAAATTCTTATTGATTTAATTGTGGCTTTTATTTGAGTCAGAGACCTCTTTAATATGAGAGGATTTAAAAGCACAATTTAAATCAACTGAAATGTTTGTTTTTTCCCCCTGCAGTGCAATTGGTTTGCTCCAGAATTGCACAGTTTTCTTAAAGCGGAACTTTCACCCGCTATAAAGTCACCATGGAATAATTAAGCAAGTAGCGACAGATATATAGAAACAGTGTGCAGGTGTTTTGCTCCAGAATTGCTCTTTGTGTGGCAGTGGGTGCACAACCCGTTGTTGAGCAGTTGTGTTCTGTATCCTTCTACCTCTCAAAGGGCACGATGTTCAAAATGTCATAATAATGAAAAATATGCAGGATTGTGAGTTGGTAGTAAAGGAAAGACAGTATTTTCAGAATTAAATATGTGCCATTTGAAAATATGTCAGAAAAAATTAAACTGGTGGTAAGAAGAGCTTGATGAATGTTGCCCTTAAAGTGGAACTTTCTTCCTAATAAAATTGCCCCCAAATAGATTACTAACCTCAGGGCCGGATTTACATCTCAGGAGCCTGTAGGCACAGAAATCTGAAGCGCCCCCCCCATTGGCCATCTCCACTGTACACCTCCACAATGCTTCTAATCTCCACATTGCCCCCATCATCTCCATATTGCCCTCACATTGACCCATCAGCTCCAACTTGCCCCCCATCAGCTGCACATTGCCCCCACCATCTCCATGTTGCCCTCACATTGCCCCCCTTCGGCTCCAACTTCCATGTCGCCCTCACATTGTCTCCCCTCCATTGTCTGTTTCCTACCTCCCTGGCAGGAGAGGTCTGTGCCTCCTTTGGCACAGTCCTGTAAGTGCTGGAGCTCCCGCGCGGTCTCCTATTCAGGAATGCAGAGCGCTGGGAGATATCATCTCCCAACGCTCTGCATTCCTAAAGAGCCGAAGAGGGAGCTCATTATTTACAGGACTGTGCCAAAGGAGGCACAGACCTCTCCTGCCAGGGAGGTAGGAAATAGACAACTGGGGGGGCAGCAATGTGAGGGCGACATGGAGTCAGGGCCGGCCCAAGACAATGTGCTGCCTGGGTCCAAGGATAAAAATGCTGCCCCTCCCCCATACTACCAAAACCATGCCCACCTTGAAAGATACATGCTGGCCAGTTCTATACCTGTAAGGCCCTTAATTGCCAGTGTGTGCAAAACCTCTCGTACTTTTACAAATACAGTGTAAAGGGAGCTCTGTCTATAGACCTCCACCTATACATAAGGCAGCTATGAACACACTGTGATCCTGGAGTGAATGATCACACAAAGAGAAAAAAAAAGTATATATGGGTAAGTGCTCTAATCTCAAAAAATATAATAAAATCTATATAGATTGTAAATGATGGTGTAGAGATGTTGAGAGTACAAAACAATTTATTATGCACAATAAAAAAACAGGTGTCCCTGTATTGATCAATATTAAAGAAGTACATGTTTTAATACTGATCAATACAGATATACCTGTTTTTTTATTTGTTATTGTGCTTAATAAATTATTTTGTACTCTCAACATCTCTACACCATCATTTACTACTTATATTGATTTTAAAACCTCTGACACTTCTGTGGAAGTGACACAGGGACAGCAGTGTAGGTATTTACCTGCAGCTCTGGATTTATCCCACAACACAAGCTGCCATAGTTTGCTGGACAGTCTCTGCCTCAGAAGATCAGCACACAGGATCCCTGTCAGACCAGCACTCAGGATGTGCACCCTGCACCATGTCTGTGGTGACCATCTGGCCTCTGCACAGTGTGACAGCTGCAGGACAAAAACATCTAACCCTGGGATACAGCAAGCAGGATCAACAAGGAGCGAGGTGCTGCCACATCATCTGGTTAAAATATCACCTCTCAGCCCCACTGTTAAGCTAATCCCTATGGTCAACCAAGTCATGCAATGCATGAGTACCTGTTGAGAGATTCTGCCTGTCTCCGATGGCACAAGTAAGTTCCGGCTCTGACTCACTTAACTTCTCTGCTCACTGCACAGTTCACCATGCATTGCTTACTCACTGATGCTACCAATGAGGGTGGATTACAGGGTACTCTGTGTTGGCATTTTATGGCACTGCGCGCATGCGACCAATCAACTAGCCATTGAGGTGGCTAGTTTAAAAAAAAAAAAAATCCCTAATGCAGGCGCCCCTTGGTGGCGTGTGCCTGTAGGCAGGTGCCTACTTTGCCTTATGGCAAATCCGGCCCTGACTAACCTAGCGATATGCAAAGTTATAGTATCCTTAAGTGCAATATGTCAGCAATATTGAAGAAAAACGACATCTTCTGTAGCATCGGGCTGCACAGAGCTTACAAGAGAAGCTCTGTGCACCTGCATGGTCAGGAGCTTCCGTTACCTTAAGGTAACCAACTTACGTCACCACCATTTCCTTTAAGATGTCTGTGCTGTCCGTCCTGTGGTTCCTGCCGAAGATGTGGTTTTTCTTCAATACCGCAGACTTATTGCGCTTAAGGATAGTATAACTTTGCATATCGCTAGATTAGTAATCTATTTGGGGGCAATTTTATTAGGATGAAAGTTCCACTTTAAAAATTCCGATGTCAGAAAAGTTTTTCATTTTGTCTTTGGAATGAAAATTTTCAACAAAGCATAGACTTTTTTTTTTTGTAAAATTATATACTTTCAAATATTTTTTTTTTACCAGTTAACTCCAGGGGAGGGCTGGCCTGGGGGGCAAGGGGGCAATTGCCCTCCAGGCTGGTCATGAATATGGGCCAGTGGGCCACTGCCTCACTCAATTTCCCATTTGCTACTGTAAATGGAATAAACAGAATTTAAGGAGCTACACTAGTATTGTAGCTCCATTTCAATTGTAAGCTCTGTGGTATCACTAGTGTAGCTCCATTTCAACTGTAAGCTCTGTGGTATCACTAGTGTACCTCCAATTCAGTTGTCATCTCTGTGATATGAATAGTGCACTATCATTTCAGTTATAAGCTGTGAGGTATCACTTGACTTAATCCATAACATTAATGCCAGCTATAACATTAACAAAAGGGGGTGGGCTTGGACATTGGACTGGAGTGGTAATAGAAAAGGGCCACTTAATTGTACTTGCCCCCCAGACCAAAAGTTGCCAGCCCTCCCCTGGTTAACTCCATGCTACTGCTTCTCACTCCTGCTAATAGTCCTTTAATTTGCCTTCTCCAAAATTAGACCATTTTATTCTGTTGGGAAAAATTACGCTAATGAGGCAAAGAAAAGCGTTGGCTAAAAGATTATTTTTTAATGAAACAACCTTACAATATGACAGTACCTTAAACCACGCCCACTTTTTAAGATGACTATTTCCACGTAATGGAGTTGTCAGAACTTGATGGAAAAAATGAAGGAAATACATCTGAGAATCAATGGACCGTGGTGTAAGAACTTTTTTATTCTGATTATAGACATCAAAGGTTTAATGCATATACCCCCAAAGTGTTTTCTTTCTACTACTTCTAGTTTGTACAGTATATTTTTTTTCTTATCTGTGACCAAAAAAATGATGTTGGGAGTTTGTGTCTTATGTTTTGATCCATTGGTTGCTATTGAGGTCTCTGAATCATCGCTTCACAAAGGGGTTCATAACTTTGGCTGCGTTATTTCCACTCCATAATAATAAATAAAGGACATCTGCTCTGCTTTTATAAAACAGTAAAACATGATTGTGTATGCTTGTACCTAATATTATAACAATTACATACCACATGGGATCATTGAAATGGGGTTTCCAGATGTCCTCAAAGGGTTAATAACAATAAGGCTGAGTTCTAAGTACCAAGTAAAATTGGTTCAATTCTGGAGTAAACCAGCTGTACCATAGGGGACCAATAAACATTCCACAAATTCTTATTGATTTAATTGTGGCTTTTATTTGCGTCAGACACCTCTTTAATATTAGAGGATTTAAAAGCACAATTTAAAGAAACTGAAATGTTTATTTTTTCCCCCTGCAGTGCAATTGGTTTGCTCCAGAATTGCACAGTTTTCTTAAAGTGGAACTTTCACCCCCTATAAAGTTGTCCTGCAATAATTAAGCAGGTAGCGACTAGCTTTATAATATATGTTACCTCTGAAATGTAGCTGATTATAAAGAAATCCTTTATTGTAGGAGACTGACAGGCAGGTTAGTGCAGACTGCACGCCTGTGCCTTCAGTCCTTCCGGTTACCTTGAGGCACAGTGCAATGCTTCTTACAGGAGACTGGAACTGACAGCGCAGCGTGCAGAGAAGATGTCTATACTGATGCCTGGCTTCCGGTCTCCTACAATAAAGGATTTCTTTATAATGGGCTATATTTCAGAGGTAACATATATATTATAACGCTAGTCCGTACCTGCTTAATTATTGCAGGGCGACTTTAAAGCGGGTGAAAGTTCCTCTTTTAACCTCAATAGCATTTGCATATTGGAAGGAACTGGGTTTTTGTGCAGCAAAATCTCGAAGTTTAGCACAAAATTAAAATACATTAATATCAAGGTAGTTGATTATAATATAAAGCTCAAGTCTGCTACATTTTCATTGTGTTACTGTATTAGATTGTTCTGTGTTTTTGGTTTATTTTGTCTTCCACTCAGTTACACTTAACTAAACCAGTGGTTCACATATCTGGGAACCTTCAAGCCCAAGCTTAATAGGGTGGGCAAGACTGGGCGATGGAAAGGTAGAGTTTGCACTTAAGGGATGGGGAAGTGGCTGGAATTGGGAAGGATTTGGCTGAATTGGCTGGGAGTGGGAGTTGTTACCTAGGAAACAACAGAATCACCCACTGTCTCCAGAGACCCAGTACTTAAGTATGAAAACCAGAGTTACAGGGCAGATCCAGAGCATTACCAGGTATGGTTGTTCCCAAAGACACATCCTATTTAAAGGCATAGTAATGTTTCATAATAAAAGCAGCTCTAATTAATCTTCATAGTATTTGGACTTTGGAGCGTGTTATTTCAATTCTGTCAGAGTTTTAGTTCAAGAGTAATTCAATGACAAAGTATCCTCCTCCCGCCCATTTTACTGATGTAACACTGTTCAGCCAGAGCAGAAGGGAGGTGCCCAGGTAGACTGCAGAGAGGGACAATCTTCAATTAAGATAAGGGAAAAAGCTGAAAAACTTGTCAAAGGGGGGGCAGGGCTTTCATTGTTCTCATAGGAAGAAAATTGTCCCCTTCTGTTATCTGTCTGGTCTATGGACTGGATTCCACATCTGAGAAGAGATGGCTTACACTAGGTAAAAGGGGCGGGAGGGGGAAACTTTGCTTGTGAATATCTCTCAAACCTTAAAGGTTTGAGAGAAGACTTATATCGTTCTTCATGTTTTTTTAATGCCTACAAAATAAAATAAAGATAAAATGAAGTATTACTATCCCTTTAAAGGAACATTTGCACATTTTGCTGTGTTTGTTCATAAAGAAGCAGACTTAGTAAAATGCCTGGAGCTGCACTGTGCAGTCACAGGAAGGTGTGCAGAGAGGACTCCAGTCCGAATTCGGAGCTCCCAGATCCATATCACCCATATTGCTTTTTGGGCAGTCTGTACTGCGCATGACTGCAACGCAGGTAATCTCTACTGCGCATGACTGCAGGGCGTGCAGTCACTACTGCACATGATGGCTTCTGACAAACATCCTAGCGAATTATTATGTAGAATTACAAGCTTGAGTGTTTACATTTATCAAGGCAGGCAACCAAATATAGTTATTATTTAATAACCTGATTACTACAGAGGCCTTCAAATACTTGAATGCTAAATAGTACTTTATTATTTGCCCAGGACCCATCAGTGGCTTGAAACTGCCCTGATTCTCATCCCTGTTTGAATATCAACCCCATTCATCAATATTACTACAAGCCAACCTGTCTGATCATTGCAAAAACCCAGTAAAGGATCTACTGAATTTTGTGTGAACACGAATCGAATGTCGTGTTTTTTATTTATTTTATTTCAGTTCTAGCTACTTGTTCGGCGTTAACTACAAAAACTCAAATATTAAGTAATGAAAACAAAGATTAAGCTGGGAAATTGGATCTCTCTCAAAAGAGATAGATTACTTAGATATCTAGAATATCTCAGAGCTATTACAAGAACCCCACTTTTTGAGTTTAACAGCTGAATATTAAAATAAATCCTCAAGCATGCAGCTGCAAGCAAGGAATTTATTTACTGTTCCAAAGTATACTTGGCCAGTAAGTCTCACATCTAATCTCTAAGACAGTCAAATATGTTAGTTAAGCACAATGTTTTTCAGCTGATTTATGAAGTAAAAAAGGAGAAAGGGTTTAAAGGATCCTCGTCTTTAGCTATACTTTTCCTTATGTGTTAATGTGGCAAAGATTAACCCTTTGAGTGCCAGAGGAGTATGCAACGCATTGCAAAGCAATGCGTACCCCTCAGGCCCTCAAAAGGTTAAACAAAGGATTTTTAGATAGGAAAGGGAAATCAGGCTTAAAGGAGCAGCAAACTTTTTTTATGAAAACACATATTTTACAGAGCTTTTCCTGCTGAATAAAACAAGGTCACTCCCATCGCTGTCAGATGTTGTATTCAAAATTTATAGCAGTTTAAATAATCAGGAAGTGAATTTACTGTGTTTACTTCCTGATAGTTCTAACTGACAGGAAGTGACAGGCAGTTTCTATCACATTCTATGGAGAACTGTATGTCTCTGACTTTTCTGACTTTCCTCTCCCTTAGAATCTGACAGGAAATCTAATTAGAATTTGACCACTAGAGGGCACTGCTAATGTAAAGAAACATGGGTTTAAACTGTAATAACTCTGGAAATTTAAATCTCTCAGTGGGAGTACCCTTATTTTACTCAATAGGAAAATCCCTACAATATATATTTTTTCATAAAAAAAGTTTACTGCTCCTTTAAAGGGGAATACTTTCTAATACTTCCCCCCCACTTGCTTATTATGTCCCGAAAATCGAAGGAATGTTGGCCTTTTGTCATTATACATCTTCAGTCTGCCCTGGATGTCATGTTTGGAGGGCAACATGACCATACCTGAGAACTCTGGTTTTGAGAGTGCATTATCGGGTCTCCAGAGCAGAGGCGGAATCTCCGGATATGGGGAGATTTCTTTAAAACGCTGCCAACTTATGATCCTTCCCACCCAGTTCCTCCCACTTTTCCTCCTTCCCCACCCAGTTCCTTCCACTTGTGTGATGCCCCAGAAAGCCCCACCCCCACTCACGGGTAAACCCAGCCCCCTTTTTCCCATGATTTGCAGAAATTATACTCCCCATCGGCATCAGAGGAGTCCCCTCCGAGGGACTCGGCGAATGAAAGTTCTCAGTTATGAACAAGACAAGGGCTAGTAGGACCACAGGACCTCAATATCTGCTACTGTCCATGATAATCTATACCCTTTAGGAACCAAGATGCTATGCAGTGTATTGTTTTACATTGGAGGCTGCCTTATAGACAAAATTGTGACAAGGCATATTGTTGAAATTGCACAGGACAAATCGAGAGCCCCAGGGGTTTGCCTGAACCACTATCAGCCCCTCTTGCAGTTGTTTTGCTTCTATCCACGACCAGATTTCCTGTTAGGCAGTGCAGGCAACTGTCTAGCATGGGACATTTTGAGGGGTGTCTCAGCTGTGCTGCCACACCTACATTCTGAGTTGTGGGTGTGGCAGCACAATCCCAATGCTCCATCAACAGAGGCCCTTTTTCTGGTTTATGGTAGCTGGATTATTTACCACTTTATATACTAATTTGTCCATTTACCAGTTTATATATCTGTTTACTGGCTATTATTTAACCTTAGATTTTGATTAACCTTAGATGTAAATCCATCCCTGACAATATCAGATCAGACTGAGTGAGACAGTGAGATAGAGATACAGAGAGTTAGGGAGGTCTAAGCTTTCACACCCCCAGCAATGAGACAATTTCTTATATCATTTTCCTGCTGATGAGTGTATGTCTATAACAGGAGTAACCTTGCTGCTGGACTATAATTTTCAATGGCCAACTGAGGATAATGGGAATGGCAGCTCAACAATAGCTGGAGAAGGAGCGCTTTACACATTCTTGGTCTATTTTCAAGGAGATTAAATGGATTTTGGAAGCAAGAATACATACAATAAATTCTAAATATTTTTATGGTATACTTATTTTTACGAATCCTGGGATTGACCCTGCAGATCTCTGTCTTACACGTTTATAGGGATAAAGTTTAGAACTCACAGTGTCCATACATAAATTATAGTGACTTTCTGTTCTTCAGTAGCACAAAAGAATTTGATATTGGCTGGTTGGCTAGCTGCAGCCAAGGAGGGAAGGTAGGCTCCACCCCCTGCATACAATTCTAGGATTGTTCCTGCCTACTTAAAGAGGAGGATCACCTACCCAGAGTTACCAGTAACCTGTATGGACTAAGAGAAACGGGTTTAACAGGTAAGACTAAAATCCTATTTTGAAAGAACTTAAAATCATCTTTAATTATGTTAGCCATTTTTATTTCAAACAACAGTTTATTAGATATTTTGGTTTATTTATTTGTCAGTTTATGGGCCAGTTCTGGCAGAACAGTGTGGAATGTTAGTATCTGGTTGGCATGCCAGCCAGTACTGTCTAAGAAATCAAAAATAAATAAAGCTACATTTCTCATAAACTACTGTTTAACCCTTTGAGTGCCAGAGGGGTCTGCAACACATTGCAAAACAAAGAGTTGCATACCCATCAGAGATTCAAAGGGTTAAATAAATACGCCTATCAGTAATATGGATGATTTCAAAGGCTCTTCCAAAATCTCATATTGTTAGAAAAAAGTGACAGCTCCACTTGAAGAGATAGTAATGTTTCACAATAAAAGCAGCTCCAATTAATATTCATAGTATTTGGGCCATGGAGAGTGTTATTTCAGTACTGTCAGAGTTGTAGTTCAAGAGTAATTGAATGATAAGTTATCCCCCTCCAGCCCCTTTTAGTGATGTAACATTGTTCATCTCAGACCAGCAAGACTGTCCAGATGGTACAGTGAGCATAAGGCAAAACCTGAAAAGACTTTCAAGGGGGCAGGGTTTTCCTTATGCTCACAGTCAGACGATTGTCCCGTGCTGTGATCTGTATGGCCCGAGGACCATATTCCACATCTGAGGGGAGGTGGCTTACACTAGGTAAAAGGGGTGGGAGGGGGATACTTTATCATTCAATTACTCTTGAATTACAACTCTGACAGTACTGATATAACATTCAACAGGGCCCTAATACTATGAAGATTAATTGGAGCTGCTGTTTTTGTGAAAGACTACTCATGTCTGGCCCTACTGTATCATCTCGCCACCTACCCATTGGTTCATCACACAGTATGTGTATTCCCATTGTGTCTTTTGTCCCCAAGAACTATATAAAATGTCCATGATATCTTGTAATAAAGAGTTCTTATTCTAACCACAAGACACTGGTGTTGTCTGATGCTTGGGGTAAAGCTTGCTGTGTCCAGAGTGTGTTCATCCTACACTGAGTCTTGCCTAAGTGACTCGGTGGATGGAGCTATGCTCCTGGTTCCTGACTGGAGGAGATCCTAAGTGTCCTGGGTTAAGGAAGCACAGTTTTGGCGGAGCTACTCAGTCTGAGTACGGGTATCCATCACATTGGTGGCAAGAGGTGGGATGCTTCCTACCCTTTCGGAACATCCAAACCACCACCAGTATTGTTTCTCCTGAAACGAATGGAGCGTTGATACTAAGGACTAAAGAGAAACACCTTGAAAGATACCCTGGAATCCAGGTGACAAGTGGCGAGCAACAAAACCAAAGCCACCCTGATTTCAGAACTGATGGAGAGAGACCAAGTAAGCAACCCTTCATCTGCGTCAACTGGCAGGTCGGAGGTCCAGCGAGAGGTTCAGTGGCGTCTGGCCCTCTATGGATCTACTCCCCCCAGGGAGGTCATCACCCAGATCCTCAGTGATGCCACTAACCTGCTGATTGCTGAGTTTCCGGAGACAAAGGGGGAGCTGACAGGCCCCAGACCTAGTGGGGTGGCCAAAAAGAAGTTGCCGTATGCCGCGTTTAAAGTTTTTAATGATGCGGAGGATGTGATTGATGGCTACCTGCAGGTATTTGAAAGGCAGTGTGCCCTGCAGGGAGTTGAAGAATCAGACTGGGTCACCTTCCTTGTGAGCAATCTGTCCGGGAGAGCAGCTGAAGCATACCAGGAGGTGCCCACGGAGGACTGTATGGACTATGAGCGAGTCAAGGAACGACTCCTCAGCCGGTATGCCGTCACGCCAGAGGCTCATCGCCTAAAGTTCTGCAGCCTAAGCCAGAAAGAAGGACAGCCTTTTACGGATTGGGCACATGGAATGGTGAGGGCCGCAGGGAGCTGGATGGCCGGTTGTCAGGCTGTCACCTTGACGGATGCCCAGCAGCTCATCCTCCTGGAGCAGTTTTACAACTATTCTCCAATAGAGCTCAGAGATTGGGTTCGGGACCGACGACCCCACACTGTGGATCAAGCCGAGGCACAGGCAGACCAATATCTGGACTCCAGAAGGTCAGGACAACCTGAGCCCCAACCAACCTCCTGAGACTTCCCGGCACTGACCAGAGACAAGGAGCTGGCGCAGCTGTATCATCCCCCTCCTTTGCCCTCCCGACATCCGTCTAGTGGGATTTCCCAGAGGTCAAAGATCCGGTGCTATGGCTGCAACCAAGTGGGGCACTTTAGGAGTGATTGCCCCAAGAATCTCCCCCAGGACACATGTGTCCGACAGTCCCCTAGACTTTCCCAGCTGGCCACCCCCTGCCGGGAAGAAGAGACCTCCACTACAGCCAGCGGATGGGGTGAAAAGGATTTTGGGGTGCTACAGGAAGTAGTCCCTGTTCAAGCCGCCATGGCCAACAACCGCCTTCAACATCACCAGGTGGTATGGGTCAAGTGCCACCCAGCACAGGGTCTCCGTGACAGCGGGGCCACCATCACCCTGGTTCAACCCCAATTGGTGGCCCCCACAGAATGTATAGGCCGATCAGTAGCGGTCCGAATGGCTGGGGGCACTGTGATGTGGATTCCTACGGCCAGAGTCCATTTGGACTGGAGGGTGGGAGCCCGAGAAGTGGAGGTGGGAGTCATGAAAAGCCTCCTTGCAGAAGTTCTACTAAGCAATGACCTAGGGTGCCTGACTTCTTGTGGATGTACCCCCAGAGATTTGTCCTTTGACCACCCAGCAGCATGCACAGAAAGCGGCTCTGTTGCCCCTGTTCTGGGAAGTGGGACCAACATCCTCCCCAGCGGCTCTGTCACACCTGTCCTGGAGAGTGGGACCACTGTCCTCTCCAGAGGTTCTGTCACCCCTGCCCTGGAGAGTGGGACAATTGGCCTCTCCCTTGTCTCTGTTACGCCTGCCCTGGGGAGTGGGACCGAGGTCCTCCCCAGCAGCTCTGATACCCCTGGCCTGGTGAGGGGGAGTGTGATCCTCACCAGCCCCTCTGTCACCCCTGCCCTGGTGAGTGGGACAAAGTCCTCACCTGTGGCTCTATCACCCCTGCCATGGTGTGTGGGATGCATATCCACCCCAGCAGCTCGTTTACCCCTACCCTTGTGAGTGGGACTGCTATCCTCAACAGCCCCAGGCAGCTGACTTAACAAAGTCCCCCCCCCGCACAACAGAATACAGTACCAGCTGACTGGGAGACAGACCCTAAGGATTGTACGTGATATGGGACTGACTGAGGACCCGACTACCTGCTGGCAGACCCAGTAAGGGTCTGACCCCAGGTTAGTCTTATTTGGAAGGGGGGGAAATGTCACAGGAACCCCGGGCCCTTGGCTCCTGAAGAGGCCTGGGGCCCAGCCCCCACCCTACAGACTGGCATAGGAACAGGGTAGTATATTTGTAGAGAGAATTATGCTCTGGTCTGATGTTTGTCATTCAATTATGTAGTGATGTAATTATGTGTGATGTAATATTGTTTGCTGTTTACAGTCCTATTGCCCCATTGTATCATGTTGCCACCCCATTGGTTCATCACACAGTATGTGTATTCCCATTGTGTCTTTTGTCCCCAAGAACTGTATAAAATGTCCATGATGTCTTGTAATAAAGAGTTCTTATTCTAACCCCAAGACACTGGTGTTGTCTGATGCTTGGGGTAAAGCTTGCTGTGTCCAGAGTGTGTTCATCCTACACTGAGTCTTGCCTAAGTGACTGGGTGAATGGCGCTATGATCCTGGTTCCTGACTGGAGGAGATCCTAAGTGTCCGGGGTTAAGGAAGCACAGTTTTGGCAGAGCTACTCACTCTGAGTATGGGTGTCTGTCACAAGGAGTCTAGGGGACTCTTGGGAACAGGAAGAGAGAAAGGAGTTTGACTCCAAATACCCCAGAATTATGTGTGACTGACTACAAAGACACAGTCAGCCATGTTCCAAGTTTCTTCCTGATCTGGAGCATATCTCTGTCCTGCAGGGAGTCTGGGGGTGTGAGAAGGTAGCAAAGAAGGTTTACTCCAAATACCCCAACATTTTGTATGACCAAGGAAACACAGGTAGCTGTGATCCAAATTCCTTCCTGATCTAGGGTGTGAGAGGGGAGCAAAGGAGAATTACCCCAAATACCCTAAATTCTGAGTGATTGACTGGGAAAACACAGGCATCTGTGATCCAAGCTTCTTCATGATCTGGCTGTTATCTCTGTCCTAAGGGAGTCTGGGGAAAGAAGTGTATTTTTTTGTTAACAGTGATAGTGATAGGGGGCAGTTAATTAAAATAAAAAATAAAATAAATAATTGAAATAAAAGTAAAAATTGATAGGTGACAGAAACAAGGACTCTGATGTTAGTTGTGATTGAGGCAGATTGATACTAGAAGATATAGAGTATTTTGTAGATATCCACAGCAAAAATATTACACACAACCAGTTCTATTGTGTACTTTACAGTAAAAACACATACAGTAGCAACAAATACACATGGGGTAGGGGGAGGGTGAAAGGATTAGCAGTGCATGGACATGGGAGTAAAGTGGTAGACCAGAAACTGACTGCAGAGTGTGCAATAAATAATGGTGATCCCTCTCCTTCTGGGGAAGATGTAGTTTGTCAAAGTCCCACCAAAATTTCCACCACCACCTGCAGTAGTACTATTAATAAACCATCTAAAAGCACTGAAGATGACAACGAGTGCTGATGGCATAGTGCAAGAAGGTGTAGCAAATCCACCAACTTCTGCATCTGACAATGAGACAAGCACTAAAACACCTGTCCTTAAAGTAGTAGCAAACTGAGACCTCTAGAAGCCTAGAGGAATATAAAAGTAGAGGACAAGAAGCAGTATGTGATGCTGTGGATGACCTAATGACTGATGAAGACATAGATCTAGAATATATCCCTCCAGCATCCTCCTCTTTTTCAGATACGGTTGAAGCTGAGAGTGAGAGAGGTGATAACATGGCCGGAAAGTTAGCTGAAATGCAAAGGCGCAAGCTTCCACCACTGAAAAGGAGCACTGTGCCTGTCTACAAACTGTTTGAGAAAACAAATGAAAAGTCTGACCCTGTACAAGCAAATATGCCACAACGTATACAGTCATCCTGTCATTCATCATCAGCATCATCACTGCTTCCAAGTCCAATTCCCACTCAGCCACACACATAGTGTTAAGTAACAAGCAAAAACACAGGTTATCAGCATCCACAGCCTCAGCTTTCACGAGTACCTCTGCTGCTCTTGGAATTGCAGCACCTGTGAAGCCTAGTAGTAGTAGTACAATTTCAGCAACATCTGACCCCAGTAGTAGTATTAGTGGTGGTGGCGGTAGTAGTAGTAGTAGTAGTATTAATAGTAGTAGTGGTAGTAGTAGTACTAGTAGCAGCAGACTCTCAGGAACCCCAGTATGGCAAAGTATAAACATGTTGCTATGTGTTGTATGTGTAAGAAGCATGTGAGCAGGGGGAAAGCAGGCTCATGACTAGGCACCTCCTCAATAAGTTCCCACCTGAAGCATAACCACAGGTCTAACTGGGAGACACACCATCAACAGGTTAGAGATGCCACAACCAGCAGCAAGAGAAAGTACTCCTAAACTTTCCCGGGGTGCTGGGGTACATAATAGAAGTGCTGTTGATGTGACAGATCAATAAAGTTACCCATTTCTTCTATGTACTGTCATCCCATACTCACTATGTTGTTAGAAAGTCAGAACCTGCACAAAAATAATGCAGACGTATATCTATGGAATAGTAAACTTGCCAACATTTTGGTGGTTGAAATGCCGCCCTTTTGTTTTGTTGAAAACAGAGGTTTTAAAGAACTGGTGTCATGTGTTGCACCTTGCTGGTATATGCCAAGCCATAGTTATTTTTCAAGGATGGTTGTGCTACTTAAGCAGAAAGTTAGTGTTGTGTGCAAAGGACAAATGCACCTTTTCACGACATATATTGCTGTAGGACTCACATCTTTTACTTTCAGATACTTATTTTTATTTTTACAATTCAGCCCTCAGAAGAAGTAATATTGTGGAGGGAAATCTTGCAGTCATAGAAAACATAGGCAAAACATGTCAAAGTTCTCACTGGAGATTTATTGGCAGTGGTGAAACGTAGAAAATGTTATGTATTGTCTAGGGGTGGGAAGTTTTGTGAAAAAAATCAGAAAATTGTTTTATTACGAAAAGTCCTGCGGGAAATTTATCTGACTTTTCTCCAGTCCTTACAGTCTGCTTGGTGTCCAGACATTTATTTTAAGTAAGTCTATGGAAGAGTTGAGCCATTGGATACAATTATCTATAGAATTTCACAGTAACAGCTTCATCACTTCATGACAGTTTGAACTATTATAACTTCTGAATAAAGCAACTCTCAGTAATATAAGTATTCTTGGGTACTCAAGGAGAAAGTTGTAGAATGTATGCTTTTTCATAATATATTTTACTGATCCTTTAATAGAGTTTCTTTAAGCTCAATACACTTTTTTTTAACTCAGTGATGTCTTTAGCAACCAAGCAGTTAAGAGTTTAGAGGGCAAACTTGCAGATTCTCCTCACCTTCTTCTTCATTCATCTAATGAGTTAGCAGTTACAAATAAACAGGCACAGTTAGGTGCAGGCTGAGTAAATGAATGTCACGTATTCAGGACATGAAACAATACAAATGCAAATGATCTGAATATTCGCCTGAAGATGTTTTTCTGATCCCAAGCAGACTGAATGCTTATGTAGGTGGATGATAATTAGGGTACAATTATTTTACAGCAGTGCGCAAGAAGATGCATCTAATAGAAATCTTAGGCCTTTTACATATTAACTGTTGGAGTGCCAGGGAGGCACGTAACCCACTGTGGAGAAACCTCCCCGGCACTCAAAGGGTCAAACAACTATGGATAGGCGTTTGGGGACTTTCCATTTCTGTGCAACTTGTTTCTTGCCATGTACTATTGAAGTGCACAGAAAATCTGTGTAAAATGTGCCCCTTTTTTCCCATGGTTGCCACGAGGCTTGCTTGCATTAAAGTCCTAATCATACCTGGGAATCTTCTTTTCTCAAGCCTCCTGAGGGCCACAAAGGTTTTCATGGTGGGAATGTCGAAATGACAAGATATGTGTGATAAAGTGGGTGGGGCTTAGTTGGGTGGGATTAAGAGTGGTTTGCCCTTACAATGGGCAGAGATTGGAAAGAACAGGGTGAAGAATGACAGGAATTTGCAGGGAACTGGGTGGAGTTATCAGAGAACTCACTGAGCTCAGTCAGATCTGGACATACCTGGTATAGTCCTAATGCTGGCAGAGTTGTGGGTATTTTGGGATTTGAGATTAAAACCCCATTTCCATGCCTCTCTCTCCCAACTGTCTCATTGGCCAGTCTTTGTATTTAAACGGGCTGCCCCAGGCTTAGGGTGCCCATTCCACAAGCAATTCCTAGCTAGTTCCTGGGCTCTGGACGTTTGTCTGCTTCTTTATCTCTGCTCTTGGCTTGACCCTTGGCTTGTCTGACCACATATGATCTCCGCTCCTGGCTTGACCCTTGGCTTGTCTGACCATGTCTTGATCTCCGCTCCTGGCTTGACCCTTGGCTTGACTGACCACGTCTTGATCTCCGCTCCTGGCTTGACCCTTGGCTTGTCTGACCACGCCTGATCTCCACTCCTGGCTTGACCCTTGACTTGTCTGACCATGTCTTGATCTCCGCTCCTGGCTTGACCTTTGGCTTGTCTGACCACGTTTGAGCTCCACTCCCAGCTCGACCTTAGGCTCCGTTTCTTACCACGCTTGATCTTCTCTCCTGCTTGAATCCTTGGCTGCGCTTGACCTCTGTTGTGTTACCTGTTTCCCTGCTTGGTATCCTGCTGGTCCTGCTGGCCTGGCTTTTCAAACGGTTCCTAAGTACTCCTATCCTGGTTGCACCTCAGCTCAGCCGGGGTGGAACAATCTGGTTTCGCGACCAGCACCTTTAACCAGCTTCAGCTGCAGCAAGGGAGTACCTGGCACGCCGTCACCGCTCACAAGCTCCGCACTCCAGCATCGCACACTAGCACCTTCAACCAGAGCCAGCACCACACGGCTTCCTAACCGTCGTGTGAGTGACATATATTTAAAGATCTTTATCATATCACCCTCTCCCTACTTTCATCCACGCTGTACATGTCACATTCTTCAGAACTGTACACAGCACTCCAGGTGAGGGCTTGCCAGGGATCTATAGAGTGGCATTAGTATGTCTCTCTTCCTGCTGCTCATGCTTTTTCCTATACAAAATACAGAAAAATGTAAAAATTAAAGGTCCAGCACACCTAAACTTCTGTATATTACATATACAAGGTGCCTACATTTCCAGTATCGATAGAGAACACAAGGAAAGAAACCAGTAGCTATATTCTAGGCACTCACATTTCTCCATCTAGTAATACGAAATATAAAAATGTAAACAATTAGTATCAAAAATATACATTTATTAAATATCACATATGATAATCAGGCCCTGGGAGGAAGAAAGACCCCATAGCAAGGGATTCCCCAATGCCCTACCCCTCTCCCCGGAATGCCTGGGAAACAAAAAAACACGTGACATAAAACCAACCCCTGTGACTAGATGCCAGCATCTATATCAAAAACACATAATAGCCTATTCCAAACTAATAATATCATGTATGGAAGATAATATAGATGAAGGAGTCATAGCTTCATAATGGTGTCCCAACAGTTCAGTAATGAGATATACAGCATATAAAGTGATAGTGCACATACCATCACATCAGATATTCTTCAGCTTATTACTATGCAGGGAAAACAAATCAAGAGAGGCAATTATGCAGCAACAAATGGAGATCCAATATGTAGCAAACACTTATGCGTACAAAACTACTCAGTCTCAGCACGCACAGATGTATATGTATCTCACAGGGATACATGGAGCATAGACAAATCATTTGTTAGATAGCATATAGGAATGCTCTCACCAGTTTGTGTATTCAGCTCAACCATCTCAGTGATGCTCCTGTATTTGCGATTGTCAGCTTAGTGTAATCATAGCTTGTCACCTCCATTCTCATATATATATATATATATATATATATATATATATATATATATATATATAGATATATATAGATAGATAGATATATGAAAATTTCCTCTCATTCTTTCGTTCACCCTCTTTCGGTATTTCATGAAGGCTCAGTCCTGAATGTCTATGAGACCTCTTTTATCACAAGTATGTCTCTCTGGCACTTTTATATATATATATATATATATATATCGTATATAATAATTTGCTAAAAGTTTGTAACAACGCAGTCATGCGCAGTAGAGATGAGGCTTCAGAGCGTCAAGCTCTGTATCAGCCGTGGCGCAGGCAGTCTCTACTGGGCATGACTGCACCGCGACTGCCCGGCACTGTGGCCCGTGTACAAGGGCTTTTCTACTAGTATATGTGTGTATATATATATATATATATATATATATAAAGTAGGTGACCAGTGGCCACTGGTTCAAAATGTACAGTTCTTTTAAAGGGGTGACCCCCTTCTTCCAATATTCTGTAAAGACTGAGAATATGCATTTTTTTAGACAGGCTGCTAATTCCTTGTCTCCCGCCACATATTTACCATTTTCTGGGTTTAATATTCTTATGCCATCTTTACCTTTCTCTTTTCACTAATATACCTAAAGACTTTTTGTATCCTTTACAGATTTTTAATCACTGATTGGTGAAGGGCAATTTAGAGTTTTAATTGCAATTCTTCAGGGGTTAAATGAGTGGTAATTTTGGCAAACCCTGTCATGCCCTCCAGTTATCTTGACCTCCACTTTATATGATGTGCTCCGTGGGTTTTGGTGCCATTCTCTGCAGGAACTGGAACATGGTGGCTTGGATTGGATTAGGTTTGATGAAGAACTTAGTTCTTCTGCAGCTCTATCCAATCCTGGTGGCTCTGGACTTGTGGGGTGACCCACTGCAGAACAGGAAAGTTAGTTTCCACTTTGACAATATAGGAGCTGTATACATTTTAAATAGCCTAACCATCATATCTGTAACAGTTATGTGCTTGCTACAGCATTCAGCTGTCAACTGACAAATCAAATGCTCAAGTCCCTTGGTCCAGTACAGCTGGTATAAAGCGGGGCCAGTTGTTGATGGATATTCTGCGGTTTACAGGTTTTAAGGTGAGAGGACCCTATATATTAATGATCCATTTGGGAGATTGACCTTGGCTTGCCTCCAGTCTGGAACCTGGATAAGAAAATTAAGCATATTTGTTCAATTTTCTGTAATTGGTCCCAAGCCTCTGGAGGGTTTAGTGTAAGATTGTGTCCAGGCATCAATAGAGGCACTCTAGCAATCCAAAGGCACTCAACAGAAAAATAATCACGTCTGTATTGCTATTGGGTGGGTTGTCAGTTCAATATAGGTTCTTTGAGGAAAAGGATCATCATCTCTTTAGAGATGATGGGATTTCCTCCAGTGACATTGGCTTAGATTTCCAGAGAGGGACATGTCTTTATTCATGGGGGAAAGTCAGGATGATTAGGAATAAACAGTCAAACCTGCGGCAGATTATCCATACCAACACAAGTAAATTAATGGTTATTCAAGAAATGGATGTGAATTTCCGGCCAGCATCTTGATACGCTTCATCTGACTTCAGCTGTGGGAAATGGTTGGTCATATCCAACAGTGTTCCAGTCCATGAATGGACTTCTTAATGTTTACTTATGTTTAATAATAGTCTGTTGTTATTTTGTATTCTATGGGAGAAGTAAGTCACTGTCTACAGTTCTTCATATAAAATGATAGTAAACAGATTGACCTCATAGTGACCGTTTGTAATAACTTTTGATTGTCATCACCCAGCAATGGCAAAATCCTTAATGTATTCTGCAGGAAAAGCCCTATTATATTTTTCCATTAAAAAACTTTACTTATTCTTTAAAATCAAATTTAAAGTGAATACTTCATAGAACATATTATGTTTTTTCCAATAAATAGAACTCTAAAATAAAATCTGCAATCTGGAATTATTTGAAAATGTATTTTTCATGCAGCATTGCCTGAAATGACATCAGCCTATTGCTTTATTGCCATTATCTCTTCACAAACTCGCATCCGGAATGGGTTCGTCTGATATCTGCGCTACTTCACCACAAGCTAATGGCCAGTGACAGAGGCTCGGTTTCAGGATACAATATACTTTACACTGATTTGTGAGCAGTGAAAATTGTAACAGCTTTTAAAGGTGATTTAAAAGAAGTATTAGAATGGCCTACAGCCAAGACCAATATTCTGTCCATCTAGAACTGCAGGACTAGCAAGCTGCTCAATCAATTCATATAAATCTCTTGGAAAATGAAAATAGTGAGACGACTGTATCTGGCTCTATGACGGATATTTATTCAGAAAATACTTTAAGCATATCTGTTTATCTATAAATATTTAGTTAAAAATACTGAAAGTATATCTATCTTACTATCTATCTATCTATCTCTCTGTCTGTTTTTCTATCTATCTATCTATCTATCTATCTATCTATCTATCTATCTATCTATCTATCTATCTATCTATCTATCTATCTATCTATCCTATCTGTCTGTCTGTCTGTCTGTCTGTCTGTCTGTCTGTCTATCTATCTATCTATCTATCTATCTATCTATCTATCTATCTATCTATCTATCTATCTATCTATCTGTCTATCCAAACAGTCTTTTAGTATCTTGAATGGGCCAAATAACCTAAAACAATTTAGAAACAGCTTTCAAAATCAGCTATATGTTGTATCACTTTTTATTTATTAAACTAACTTTGGGTTTATTTAGATATATAGGTTATGCTAATTAAGGCATGCCTTAATAAGCATAATTGATAAATTTAAATAACTCCAAAAATAATTTTCTAAATAAATAGTGACACAGCATATAGGCGATGTTGAAAGCTCTTTCAAAACCACTAACGTTGTTTTAACCCTTTGAGTGCCAGAGTGGTACGCAACGCATTGCAAAGCAATGCGTTGCGTACCACTCTGGCACTCAAAGGGTTAAGGTAGTTGACTCCCTAATGCATTGCAGACTACTGTGGTTCAAATGGTTAAAGTACATACCTTCAGATTCAGTTCTTATTTTGCCATTCTTTATATCACTCACATTCCATGAAAGCTGTGGTTTTGGACAGTGCAGGTACAAGACAACTATCCAAAGATGACATAGCCACTTCTGCATTTTACAGACTGGATTTGTGCATTCTAAAATGTGTGTTAATCTTAAACAACTTCCACTTGTAGATCTTGTGATTGAATTCTAAAAGCATAAACAAAATGTAGATTTCTTACGAAATTTTCATTTCCAGTCTGGGGCATACCTAATAGGCAGCCCATGTTAGTGTCAGCTGTGCATAGTTAACTGATACCCATGTGGGACAATTATTAATTGTACATTGCAATGAGTATCCGCCAGTAGGCATAAACTGATTGGAAGACGAAAGCGCTACACATTGACCTTTAAAATCATGTACATACTTTCTAATAGTGAAATGTTACATTTCAACTAAAGACCACAGCAAAATTCATATGCCCAAATATTGTATAGATATATTGTTCTATGAAGGATACCTACCTAAGTACTTTTGCTAAACTGTTTAAGAAACAAATGTCACCACACTGCAGTTCATTGTTCAGAAGGAAACAGATATGTCAAATTATTACCTAAAATAAGGTCCTCCTTTAGTGGCCCCTCAAGGAAATGTGTATTTAGATTTTTATGTTTTTTTTTCCGGTCCGGTAAATTCAGCTAATTTCCTCCCCTACTGTTTTTTTCTGTAAGGCTCCAACTGATGGCAACAGGCAAACCCACTTCAAGAAATATAAAGGAACAAAATTAGCTGAGAGGGCTGGATGGGATTTCAGCAGATGATACCATCAAAGAAACGGGTGTTGAGAGTAGGGGTGGGCAAAAGGTCCCGTAGTATACTCACGAAAAAAATCCACTTTATATACAGTGATTAATATCTTTGCCATTTTCGCCCATTGGTAAAAAGTCTTTGCCATTTTTTCAATGGCTAGAATGTTTTTGCCCCTTGATTAACTTTTTCACCTTTTCACTATAAAAAAGTGCAGTTTTCCAGGAAGTGAAACACAATAGAAGCAGCCACAGAGCGAGACAGATGTGCTGTGCTGTATTGCTGTGAGTTAGCAATATTGAGGCAGGAGAGGCTTATAGTGACTGCTATCACTATGAGAAAGTTTAAGAATAATAAAATGAGGAGCTGGAAAGGACCCTTATGTGTCCACTGAGTCTCGGAGAAGGAGGAAGTGATCACTGCAGACGCAATTCTGGCCAGTCCCCCTAAGTCACCCATAGGGATCTTAGGGAAATCAATCTCAAGGAAGGAAGTAGAGGGTAGTAGTGAGAGAAGGACAGGTCAGCTGTCTGTTGCCAGACATGCTGAGCCTGCTGTCAGAAATGCTGCGCCTGCTGCCTGTGCTGCCCCTGTTGCCATCAGTGCTGTGCCTACTGCCAGGGCTAAACCTGCTGCCAGTGCTGAACTTGCGGCCAGTGTATCTTGTAATTCTCAGGAGAGGGGAAGGAGAAGATGATGCCAAGTGTGACAGCAGGGGACCCTAAGTCACACTTGCCATCCCCAAGCAGTCCTGCCACTAGTACTACTACTAAGAAGGTCAAGCATCTTGAACAGAGTGTTAGGAGTGAAGGAAGGTTGGTCATCATATTACTAGAGACTGTGAGGAAGAAGACTCAGGGGCTGAAATTGATGTGGTTGGTGTTAGTGGTAGTAACAGTGATGGTGAAGCAGCTGGTGGGACTAGCTTTAGGTGGTGGTAGGGGAAGCAATGCAGAGCATCCAGCCTAGTGTTAATGGGAGCCCACACCAATCATCTGACTCTAGGAGTCCCCTTCCTCTATCAGCATTGTCCAGGTGGAACATGGTCCTGAAGAAGCCAGAATTGTTGCCTTGCAGCAATAATACCACCACCACCACCACCAGGAGCACAGATCAGCTGCCTTTGCCTGCTGCTAGTGCTACCAGTCTGCCTTCTTCAGGTCACCAAGAAATGGCAAGTGTGTCATTAGGGGACCCACTGTCACATTTCTCATATCCTCCTCCAACCAGTGAGATGTCTGTGCTGGTGATGATGATGGTGGAGAAGCTGGGGTGGAAGAGACATTGATGGCCTTTTTTAGCTCAAGGTGAGAAGGAATGGGAGACAGGGATGTGCATCACCACCGCCAGCAGTGAGCTCCTGGAATTTGAGTAATTTGCAGCTCCTCTAATTCTTGCTGCTGCTGCTGAGTTGCAAGGGCCACAGGATGCTGAGGAGCAAGCTAGTGTGCCACAGACCACCATGGGCATATTGGGAATGGGGTCAACAAGAGATTTGGGACCAGGACAGGTTCCATTTTCCTGCAGTAGCAATACTCCTGATCCTAGTTGCAGGGCTGAATCTGAGGAAGTAGCAGCAACAGCAGCAACATTATCCGCTGCCACAGACAGTGAGGGGGATTGTAGAGGACAAGAAGAAAGAGGCCATTCTTCTCCACGTTTCCCCTCCCCACTGAAGTCATGGGTGTGGGACTATTTTTCTCTTGGGGCAGGAACAGTGCAATCATCAACAACGGCACTGCGCACAATTTGCGACAAGTCAGTAAGAAAGGAAAAGGAGGGAACACACCTTGGCACAACCGCCCTGATAACACACATGAAACACAGACACCATGACAATAATGTGAAACATGTTGAAGCCAAACATCCATCACAGAAATCAAACACAGCTGCTGCTGTACCCCCTGACTCTCCAGAAAGACAACAAGAGGTGAGGCAGAGATCAAAGAGTTAGAATAGAGCAATCCAGCCAGAGGATGGAAGTTTGATGACGAGAGAAACAACTAGCTCGCCATCACCTTCTTGCTTTAGGGTAACTACATATTCTGCCAATCCACCTTTATCGTTACCTCTCCCACCAAGTGAAAGCTGGTCTGTAGATGTTAGGATGTGGCAGTTCGTGCCCACCCATTGCACACTGTATGGTGCGCTGACCACACATGGCAATGTGGTGGAGGAGAATCGCAAGCAGGACATCAAGTGGCATCTGAGGAGATTCCATCCCACAGAATATGCTAATCTGGTAGCAGGGAGGGTACATCATTACTATTAAATTGGCAGCAAGTTGTCATGTGTCCTTAGAGGGTTTTGTGGACTATGGGCATAGTGACAGCAGCAGTACTTGGTTTCTGGTGGGGGGATTTCACATTGGGGACATTAAGTGTCATGGTGTTTGGATAGAGCTGTGCTAGGTGTTTCATGTGAGTGCAGATACACCCATTGTTCCAATACTCAGTCCTTCCCTTATCTACACTGTGCACATTGTAGTTGATGACGGGAGAGGCACAGTTCCTGCTCTTAAGGGAAAAATGTATAGTTTAGTAACAAGAGGCAGGTGGAGAAGCATTACTGGACAACTTCTTCTTTTCTACACATATACCTGAAGTGGTGGGGTCTAGTTATGGTGCTGCTACTGCCTCAGGCACATCACTTGAGTTAGTCGTGGCAAGTGGAGCCTTCATCATCCATCACCCATGTTACTGCTGTTCTTGATCCCATTCCCTTTGAGCTGCCTAATCATCCTACCGCTTAAACAACTCAGCAGCAGCAAGAACAGCAGTCACAAATTCCACAGTTATATCAGGGCATTTGACAATGGCCAGTGGCCACTGGCCAACATGAAATGACCTACTGGCACTAGGCCAGTAGGGCAATTTTTTTTCCTCAGGGATTGTGCTTTAAAAAAAACCCAAACTAAAAAAATAAAAAACATAGGCTTACAAAAAAATAAACAATTTTTTGGGGTTTGTTTCTATCAAGCCTAAGTCCTAGAAATCAATGTTTCCTTAGAGCTTGTGCCAAACAATCCTAAGTCCTATAAATCAATGCTTCCTTAAGGCTTGTGCCAAACAAGTCTAAGTCCTACAGATCAATGTTTCCTTACCCTTAGGGCTTGTGCCAAACAAGTCTAAGTCCTACAAATCAATGTTTCCTCAGGGCTTGGGCCTCTAACAACAAATCTTACAAATCATCCTTTACAAAATGTGACATGACCTTCTGGCTGTAGGCCAGCAGGGCATTATTTTTTCTCAGGGCCTGTGCTTTGAAAAAATAAACACACATAGGCCTAAAGAAAAAAACAAACAAACAATTTTTCAGGGCTTGTTTCTAACAAGCCTAAGTCCTACAAATCATGTTTCCTTAGAGCTTGGGCATCATAAACAAATTTTACAAATCAGCCTCTACAAAATACTCTCTCAAGTATCAGTCTACCCCAGTGGCAGCTTACATCAGTGGGTCCCTGTCTCTATCACTTTACATACAAATTCTTATTTTCTTATATTTATTTTTTATTAACTATCCCCTCAATGCCAGTCAACAACCCCCGCCCCAATCAAATCCCTGGTTCAACTGATTCTTTCCCCAGACTCCACCCACCAACACAGGCACCCTCCTCAGACTCCTTTTATACCATGTATTATGGTTTTTTTTAAATTGTATTTAGTTTTTATTTTATTATTCACTGCCCCCCAATCCCAGTAAACAACCCCCCCAAAAAAACATTCCCCGTTCAATTGACTCTTTGCCCACACTCCACCAACACAGGCACCCTCATACCCCTTTTATAATATGCCTTTGGGAAATAAAATAACATTTGCTATGTGTTGTGTGTAAATTAAATGTTC
This sequence comes from Rhinophrynus dorsalis, assembly GCA_037306005.1. Classification (NCBI taxonomy): domain Eukaryota; kingdom Metazoa; phylum Chordata; class Amphibia; order Anura; family Rhinophrynidae; genus Rhinophrynus; species Rhinophrynus dorsalis. The sequence goes on along the minus strand of CM074720.1, from coordinate 71,370,378 downwards.
CCATTGATTTCAATGGTGTGAGCTAGGCAAAAAAGTGGATAAACAGAACTTTGCTAGGTAAATTATTCGCTAAGCGGGAAGTTCCATTATTCGCTGATATCGCCCATCCGTAGTTGAGAGGAATGACTCTCACCATTTCCGTAGCAACAGGAGATGTTTGGTAAATTGTTATTAATATCTTTATATAAATAAGGGCTCTTTACAAATAATAAACAAATATAAGTAAGGTATTTAATGGCATAGTAATACTTAAAATGTAAAACAATATATATTGTAGGGTATAGCCACCTGAGTAAAACAAGGGTACTCCCACTGCAGAAAGGAGTTTTATTCAAAACTTAATACAGCTTAAACTTGAATTTTTTTATGTTCAGTATCAAAGTGTCCTGAAACTGTACAGTGGCACTGTTGCTACACCATCCTATGTAGATTTATGATCAATTAACCAGACCTGTCCATAGGATGGTATAGCAACAGCACCACTGTACAGTTTCAGGCCACTTTGATACTGCATCTAAATATTCAGGTTTGAGCTGTAATAACTTTTGAATAAAACATCTTTCAGCAGTGGGAGTATCTTTCTTTTACTCAGGGGGATAAACCTTACAACATATATAATTTAACACTTTAAGTATTACTATTCCTTTAATACATTTAAAGAAGGGCTCTATATGAATAAGTGCCCCCTACCACTGTTCTGTCTCCCATGTTCTTTTTTTACCTTTCTCCTGCAGTTCCCTGCCAATGGTCAGCCAACATGACATGTAGATGAATGTTATTGGCTGATGCACATGTGGGTTGGCCAATCATTGGAGGTTGCTATGAGCATCTCAACCACCAGTGTTGTCCATGAGAAAGATCTGCAGGCAATCCCATAGGCATTCATTCAGATCTGCCTGCTGTATCTTTACTGCATTCCTATAAGGAAACAGTGGGAGCTCATGTGATAGGTCCCATAGTCTAGCATTGTACCTTTTACTAAGGGCAAGATAACCAACATACCAATGTTGCATTAGTGCTGCCTATGTGAAAAGGGCCTTAGAGATGAGAAGACATAAAATAAAAACACAGATCTCTCTTTAATTTTACTTCCTTAACACTTTGAGTGCCAGAGGGGTATTCAATGCACTGCATACTCCTCTGGCACTCGAAGGATTAAATGCTAATGCCCTTATCTCAGTCCTCCAAGCAAACAGAAAAAAAAGGAATGTAACTTTAAAAAAGGAAGGAACTAAACACTTTTTACAAAATCACCATTACTGCACTTAATGCTACAAAAGGTTTGGCAACATTTTCCCCCTATGATAATTTCCCTTTAACCCCTTGTATGCCAGAGGGAAGTGCACCCCTCTGATAAAAACACTGCACTGGTGGGGGCGCTGTGGAGAGAATAATTACTGCATTGCTGTTGTATCCTCTCAAAAAGGGCTGTATTCAGAAAGAAAATAGACACAATTATGGAACAAACTAACTGCACCAAGGGGGGGCAGACAAAAACATCCACAATTCTCTTGAATGTAACTCTTTCTCTGCTGGAGTGGCATCTGAATATGCCCTTCTGGCACTCAGTTAAATGTGGCTCAGTAGCACCAAAGTTGTAAAAGAAAACCCATTTAAATCAAAGGGGGGGGGGTTATTTGTCCCTATGGAGAAACTTGTTTACCCTAAAAATGCTCTTCTGCTTCTTCTTCTTTGTGAATACACCCTTAGATTCCTCATTGACACAGCAAGGTGAGCATGCCTTGTCAGCTTAATGTCAGCAGAATGGTTATTTTCCTTTAACTAACAGGCTATTTATGTCAGACCAGAAATACTTAAAAGAAGGGAAAAAATGAAGGTGACCTCAGAATGTTGGGAATTTCCTGCTTTTATTAGCTGAAGTCCACTGCCTGCTGTACAAAGTCTTTGATGAATCAACTGGAAGCACAAGAAATATGGAGAAGAGGAACATTTGCATCATAACTTAAATATTTCTTTAAATAGGAGTCTGATGTCAGAATGGTAACGTTTAATGGAGAATAAATAGCCTAATCAAGTGTAACATTATCTAATCATGCAATGATTCTCCACCAGTGTGCCGTGGCACTTTGTTATACTGCAGATATGAGCTTAATCCTTTCAGCATACCTCCCAACATTTCAAATTGCCAAAGAGGGACACTTGTGTTTCAGGGGGTGTTACTGGGCGCATGGCTGGTGGGCGGGCATTACCAAGAATTTTTAGGCTATTTCACGACTTATTGACACCACCTTGTGTAACCTAATAAATGACTTATAACAACACCAAAGTATTTTATTTACACAGACTAATTTATAAAACACATATACGCTCATTTTAACAAACTATAATTTGAGTTTTATTGCTGTAGTGTAATGTGATGTACTTATATGCACACACTACACAGTCTGATCTCTTAAAAAGAGGGACATCAAGGTGGGAAAGAGGGACAGGGGGATTTGGGTCTAAAAGAGGGACTGTCCCTCCTAAAGGGGGACACTTGGGTGGTATGCTTTCAGTGCCAGAGAGGTATCCAATGCATTGTAAGGCAATTCTTTGGGTTTCTCTCAGGCACTCAAAGGGTTAAGGTGGCCCTTGTTTTTATATATATATATATATATATACATATATATATATATATATATATATATATACAGGGCTCAAAATTTCCACTCGCCACTAGCTAATGGCAAGTGAAAATTTAGCCCTGGAGAGTAGAAATTCAGTCCTGGTGGGTATGTTATGGCTTGCAGTGGAGAGTAACTTTTCAGGTCTGGCTAGTAGCAGAGGACTTCAGATTTTAAGCCATGTATATGTATATATATATATATATATAGATATATATAGATATAGATATACACACATATAGCAAGAGGGAAAGCTCACAGCGCCAACTCACCATAACATATTCATATGATAAATATGATTTTAAAGTGCATATAAAAAGTAAGTATATAGACAGCAGCAAAGAATGAGAAGGTTCTCCAGTCCCACAAACATCAGGCCTAAACCCAAAGTGCAAATAGACAGACAGAGAAGCAAACCTGTGCTCCTCTATATAAAAATTAAATGTGTGCCCTGTAATATGCATATATCATATTTCGTAGTAAATAAGTGAGATTTTAGTTTTCACAAATTGGCAAAGTCGTGGGTAAGTGTGCCACAGTGCCAAGGTATCCCAACTGAGGCAAGTCCTACTCTAATATATCTAAAATAACCCTATCTAAATGTAAAATTCAAACATATTATTTATAGATGTTTTTATCGACAATATGTTTCTTTTTGCTATTCTGATTGGGAATGACTATTGTTTGTAACCTTCACAACTCCCAGGACTAATGACATATTAAATGATAGAGGTGCCACAAAAATCTAGATTGAGTGAACAAAAAAGATTGAGCACCACTGATCTAATGATTTGAAGTATTTACTGTATATTGCATGAAGTACTTTCCAGCAACGAGCCCTAATCTTTATTTAATGGAAGAAAATATACAATACAGGGATTTTATTTGCTGAGTAAAATAAGGCTTCTCCCACTGCTGAGTGATTTTGAATTCAGAAGTTATAACACCCCAAACTTTTCTTTTACCAAACTGTTAGCAACAGCACCAACTGTTGTCCAAAAGGAATATTTTTTTATTATGCAACTAGTTGAAGAGCCCATGTACACGGGCCACAGTGCCACCCAGCAACGGCTGCAGTGCAGTCATGCAAAGTAGAGACTGCCCGTGCCGATATGGAGGGGGGCGCTCTGAATTCAGAACGTAGTCCTCTCTGCGCACCTTCCTGGGACCAAGCGGTCCCAGGAAGGTGCGCAGAGAGGACTCCGGTCTGAATTCAGAGAGCCCCGCTCAGTATCAGCCGTGGTGTGGGCAGTCTCTACTGAGCATGACTGCAGCACTCATGATGGCTTCTGATAAACATCCTTAGTGAATTATTATATAGGATGTATGGGAGAGCCTGAGTCATAGACTATGGACTAGCAGACTACAAACTGATAGAAAGAAGCACCATGTTGACCACAAGGGACTACTGCAGTATAATATATACAATAACCTGTGATTCAAAACTATTCTAGTACGGATGGTGAAATTCTCGCCATCCAGACCTCACGTGAGCCTACTCTCCTTTAGTTTCTTTGCTCTTCTCTCTCTCCCCCCGTCCTTCTCTCCTTCCCTTTTTCCTCACCTCCCTTCTCCTCCCCTCTCATCCCCTCTCCTCCTCTCCCCCCTCCTAGTCCCTCCGTTTTCCCTTCCCGCAGCTGTCACTCTCATGCCCTGGGGATTTCTGGACTTGGCATATCCTACCTCACCTCCGTGATGACTTCCACCTTGGGTACTCCACCTTTGGCTACTTCTTTGACTTCCTCTTTGACCCTTTTATCTTATAATGTAAAAGGTCTGAATTCCCCTATCAAACGTTCCATGGCACTGCATGACTTTCACCGGCTTAGAGGCGACGTTGTTTTCATTCAGGAGATTCATTTCAAATGCTCTACAGAGATGTCACTGACAAATAGATTTTATTCACAAGCCTTTCTGGGATCCGCCCCCCAGAAAAAACTTGGGGTAGCTATTCTTTTTCCATAAGAAGGTTCCTTTTATACTTTCCGCGACCCTCAGTGACCCTTTGGGTCGATATTTATTTGTGAAAGGTTCTATTGATTCACAGATTTTTACCTTCGCTTGCTTATACTCCCCCAACACGGGTCAGGACACTTTTCTTTCCCGCACTTTAGATAAACTTGACGCTTTCCGTGAAGGGGTTTTGATAGTTGGGGGGGACCTGAATGTCCCACTACAACCGTTCGTGGATTGTTCCACGGGTTATTCCTCCTACTCTAGATCCCTTCTCGCTTCTGTTACGGATACCCTCCACACCCACAATCTGTTGGATTCATGGCGGCTTTGTCATCCAGACCGCAAAGATTTTACTTTTTATTCACACCCTCACAATTCCTATTCCCGTATAGATTACTTTCTGATCTTGCAGGAACATCTACAGCTTATGGAATCAGCAGCGATTGATAACATCACCTGGTCAGATCATGCTCCAATCCGTCTGGACTTATCTTTATGCAAAAGACCAACGTCACCTCCTACTTGGCGCTTAGATGAGTCTCTCTTGCTGCAAATGGATGCGAAGACCCATATCAATTCGATGTTAGATGACTTCATCTCTAACAATGTCGATGACGTTACATCCCCCCTTTCAATCTGGGAGGCTCACAAATGTGTTCTCAGAGGGGAATTTATCAAAATGTCTTCGCTTTAGAAGAAACTACGCACTCAGCAAATTCAACTTTTATTGACTGACATTGCAAAGCTGGAATCAGCCCATAAACTTCATACGGACGATCAAGGCCTGCTACGACTCACTCAACTCCGTTCACAACTCACCTCTTTGCTTAACCTTAAGATGGAACGTCTCTTTTTTAAAACTAAATGCCATTTCTTTGAACATGGTAATAAAGTCGGTTCGCTCCTTGCGCGCCAAATAAGGGTGAGATTCAAGTCCCATTATATCCTGTCTGTCCATACATCCTCCAATTCCTTAGTATATGACAAGGCCTCAATTGCTTCAGTTTTCCGTGATTATTATACTTCTCTTTATAATTTGCAAGATCCAATTTCCTCGCGTCATCCGAACTTAGACTCTCGCATTTCTGATTATCTTCAATCTGCTGATCTTCCTCGTTTATCTCCAGCAGCATCTGAGGCTTTGGAGGCACCTATCTCACTGCTCGAGATTCGCAGAGCTATTGCTGCACTGCCCCCCGGGAAGAGCCCTGGCCCTGACGGGTTCACGCATCTTTATTATAAGCTTTTTCTGGATACACTGCTCACACTACTATCCGCAGCATTTAATGCCTTGCCGTTGGATATAACTTCCCACCCGTCAATGGTGGAGGCCCATATAACGGTTCTCCCTAAGCCTGGTAAAGACCCGCAACGCAGCGATAGTTACAGACCTATCTCCTTACTGAACCTTGATATTAAGCTATGTGCGAAAATTTTGGCGGAACGCCTTAAGCCCTTTTTGACTTCCTTAGTACACGTGGACCAAGCTGGATTTATACCGGGCAGGGAAGCTCGAGACAACACTCGCAAATTACTGAACATATTACACTACGTCACTGATCGGAATGTTCCATCTCTCTTTCTATCAACAGATGCTGAGAAAGCGTTTGATAGAGTTTCCTGGCTCATTCTCGAGAGATCGTTGCAGGCCTTTGGATTTGGTCCCTCCTTTCTTAAATCTGTTTTAGCTTTATATAACAATCCTAACGCAAAAGTCCGGGTCAATGGCCACCTATCTGAAAGATTCTATATCTCCAATGGTACCAGACAGGGGTGTCCCCTCTCTCCACTTCTTATTGTTTTGATTATGGAGCCCCTAGCGCATCATATACGCCGGAACGATCTTATCCAAGGAGTGCGACTGGACTCATCAGAATATAAACTCACTATGTTTGCCGATGATGTCCTTGTTTCTGTTACCGACCCAGAATGCTCTTTGAGTCCTCTTTTGGCCGAATTGGACACCTTTTCGGCACTGTCCAATTTTAAAATTAACTTTGCCAAATCCGAGGCCTTAAATATCGGTTTACTGCCACCACTTCTCCAAAGCCTTAAACATCAAACCCCTTTCCGCTGGTCGAATTCTTCCATTCGTTACCTAGGTATTAACTTGCCTTCTTCGGTGCACTCCCTCTTCCAACTTAACTTTCCCCCCTTATTGTCCAAAATCAAGCAGGACCTTGACAGGTGGAACCCGTTATTCCTGTCTTGGTATGGCAGGGTCAATGTGATCAAGATGAATGTACTCCCGAGACTCCTTTATTTATTTCAAACTCTGCCTATACATATACCTTCCTCCTTTTTTTCGCTCCTTAATAGACATATCCGCCGCTTTTTATGGAAAACTAAACCGCCGAGACTCTCTGCTAAATGTCTACATATCCATAAACTAAAGGGAGGCCTGGGTCTGCCTAATTTTGTAAAATACTATTATGCCTCTGCGCTTATGTCTGCTATAGATTGGGCACACGCCTCCACTGAGAAGGCCTGGGTCTCCCTTGAGAGATCTCATGCTACCTCTGGGGACCCTCTTGTCGAATTATTTCTTCATCCCAAAATGAGGAACAGATCTATGCAATCTCATCCCATCATTTCACATGTATTCTTGACTTGGTCCATATGTAATATGAATGCCTCTCTTGCTCAGTCGCCCTCCCTAGCCTCTCCAGTGTTTTATAAGATCCAAACTCCTTATACTCTCCTTACAGCCATGTTTCCCCGCTGGTCTACTCCTATCCCCCTACGTATTATAGACCTAGCTTGTGATGATACAATCCGTCACTTCGATGACCTCAGAGCTGATTACCACCTACCGCTCTCAGAATTCTGGAGATTCCTACGTATCAAACACTTTCTGGAACAACCGTCTTTACGAAAAGTATGGAACTCCCATCCTACTAAATTTGAATCTCTTTTGCTGGCTACGAAAACGCCTACGGGGATGTTGGGGAAGGTCTACGCTATTCTTTCTTCTGTACCTCCCCACTTCAAACCGAAACATGCCACGGCTTGGGAACAGGAACTTAATACATTCTTATCCGTAGATGATTGGGACCTAATTTGGAGGGAGGCAGCCTCCACATCGATTTCAGCGACTGCCCTGGAATCCCACTATAAATTTCTCTCTAGATGGTACTTGACTCCCTCCAGACTCCACTCTATATCCTCCTCCATCAGCTCCACTTGCTGGAGATGCAATGGTGACGTTGGCACACTCTCTCACATCTGGTGGACATGCCCGAAAATCAAACCATTCTGGACTGCATGCTTGGATTCCATTATGAAAAGTTTAGGTATTGTACTTTCCCAAGATATTTGGCAATCATTGTTCCTCCTCAAACTTCCTAGACTCCCGTATCCTAGGAAATCTGTCCTACGGACCATGCTTCTAGTGGCTAAGTCTTTAATCCCGAGGCACTGGAAAGATGCCACCCCACCTACTTTCTCTGAATGGGCACTAGGTGTAAGGCAGCATATATCTATGTTGAGGATACTTATTACAGCCAAAGGTGGAGATCCTAATGCGATTGACAAATTTTTTGCTACATGCTCTTTTTGACCTCGACTCTTGCTTTTGTTCACCTGTATCCCCAGTAGAGATGAGCGAGCACCCCGATGCTCGGGTGCTCGGGTGCTCTGACCGAGCACCGCCGGAGGCTCGAGTGCTCGGCCGAGCACCCGAGCCCCATTCAATTGAATGGGGCGACACGAGCATTACACCAGGCACCCCCTGCTCTGATGAGGGGAGGGTGCCTGGTCAATGCCCCCCTTCATCTCCGCAATGTCCCCCTTCATCTCCGCAATGTCCCCCTTCATCTCCTCTATGCCCCTCTTCCACAATGTCCCCCTTCATCTCCGCTATGCCCCTCTTCCACAATGTCCCCCTTCATCTCCTCTATGGCATAGAGGAGATGAAGGGGGACATTGTGGAAGAGGGGCATAGCGGAGATGAAGGGGACATTGTGGAAGAGGGGCATAGAGGAGATGAAGGGGGACATTGTGGAAGAGGGGCATAGCGGAGATGAAGGGAGACATTGTGGAAGAGGGGCATAGACTCTATGCCCCTCTTCCACAATGTCCCCCTTCATCTCCGCTATGCCCCTCTTCCACAATGTCCCCCTTCATCTCCACACTGTCCCCCTTCATCTCCGCAATGCCCCCTTCATCTCCTCAATGCTCCCGTACCTCCAGTCCCTGGTGGTCCAGCGGAGTTTCTTCAGATCTGTGCCTCCTCCGGCACAGATCCCCGCCACCCGAACACGGCGGGCGAGCACATGGCGGTACTCGACGAGTACCGCCATGTGCCGAGCAGAGCGATGCTCGAGCCGATCCGAGCATCGGCCGAGCACGCTCGCTCAACACTAATCCCCAGGGCTTGACTCTTGACTCCTGTAACATGATTTTTCCCCTGTTCTTGGGTGCACACCCTCGTAACAGCTTCCCTTCCCCATCCTCCCTTTACCCTCCTCCCTCCCTTTCATTTTTCTTTTTCTTCTTCTTTTTCTCCTTCTCTCTCCTTCTCTTTTTCTATATTGTCGAACGTCGACATATCGCTATCTCCTATTATTTTTGACTATACTCTTGCGATTGTTTTGGATTTCATGTACTTTGTGTGTTTTCTCTGTACTGCCCGCTATTGCGGCGTTCTTTCTTGTTATTGTTCATGATCTTTTTTCAATAAAGATTTTAAAACAAACAAAAAAAACTATTCCAGTAGTAAGACTATTTTACTCAGCAAGAAAATACCTATAACATGTATTTTCTTCAGAAAAAATTATTTTACTGTTTACTTAACCTTTTGAGTGCCAGAGAGGTATCCATTTCCATACCTCTCAGCACTCAAACGGTTAAAGTTAGAGAAATTGCCACTTGAAATTAAGAAAAAGAACAGGATCTGGACATAGTGTTATACAGAATAAATATAACTGAGTTTTGAGATCAAACTAAGAATTATACTCCATGTTAAACAGGTTGGAAATAGTGCATACACTTGCCAACAATAGCTCTTGTGAAGACAATTACATTTTTATTATGGAAAAATATTTGTTGCAATATTTTTCCAGCAGAGTAAAATAATGGTACTTCCACTCTTGGGAGATTATTCCATTCAAAATGTATCATAGCTCAAACGTATTTTTTTAACCATTTAAGAACCAGTGGACCTCTGGTCCTTAAAGGAAAAGTAACCTTTGCATATTCTGCCAGTACATTATACGTAAAGTCCAAATTCTCTTTACGTTTTATTATTTTTTTTTTCTTTTTTGCATCTATTGGTTTGATACCTGGATCTGTTTGCAAAGAGCTTTCTGTCAGGGAACATGAAAACAGGTCTAGTGATGCAATGTAGAAAAGAAACAATGTAAAAGCACACAAAGCATTCAGTGATGCAGGGATACTGCAACACTGTTTCACATCATGCTTTAATGGCCTGTCAGCCAAGAAACTCCCTGGAAACTGAGAACCAGGGAGCTCACTGTCAAGGATATAAAACTGTAATAAAAATAGGTGAACATTTCAAAAAGTATAGGCAATTAAATGTACAGATTATGCACTTGCAGAACCTGTAGTCAAAATAAAAGGTTACACAACAGCTCCAGTTGTGTCCAAAAGGTACATTTTTCAAATGATGCACTCTGTTGGGGAGTTTGAGTCACTGACTACAGCTCTTCATAGTAAATGATATGAACAACTGCAACTTGTGAACAAAATAGAAAATTGCAGTCTTATTTAAAAGAAAGTAGATGTAAGAATTTTAGAAGTAAAACATATCTCAGCTGTGGGAGTACATTTGTCCTATAACACATATTTTGCATAAAACATTTTACTGCTCCTATAATAACTGGCTTTACTTGAGCATATTGTTAAGTGAAATGGCCCAGTCTACAGGATTTGGAAGCTCAAATATAAATAAAATAATTATAATGAAAAGGAATTACAAATTTGTCAGTGTTTAACCCTTTGAGTCCCAGAGAGGTATCTGATGCATTGTGTTGTAATGCATTGGATAATTTTATGGCACTCAAAGGGTTAATAGGACTGGCAATATAAAACAACATTTAAAACATTTATAATCAATACACAGCACAATGCCTAATCTGCCTCCCGAAATCCCAATCTACCTGACAGTCGTTATCATGGATGAAGTTCCAACATTTCTTCTTAAGCACTTTAAGGACTTGTTCTGAACTACTTCTATGAACAGATGTCATGCTGGTTCCCTGAAAGAAATAGTCAGTTAACATCAGTCACATATGTTATCATCAGTTACATCTGGAACCATTCAACAAAACTTGGGTTTTCTGAGAACAAGAAGCCAGTTTACCAACTTTACAGCATCTGGTTTATTCATTTAAAATATGAGATATTGTCAGGAACCACCCTGGTATCATCCATGTGGGTAACAGATACTGTGGAGCTATGAATGGGTAGTGATTCTTGTGAATGCAGACATGATTTGATATCCGAGCCACAGTCGAGCCGGGGTCAGACCAGGATGGGAACATCAGTCTACTGCAAATAGCTGCACAAAATAGGTTCCGAGAATGTAATACTGGTTGGACGAAATGGATACATTGTTTTCTGAATAGAACTGGTTCTGAAGATCAACCTCTGCTGTCGTAGTGTATGAGCCTGCCCTGTCTCGTGAACAGGATGGTGAGAGTACTATGGTGGACTGAGCTCAGCTGATGAACAGGATGAGTAGATGTACTCAGGAGAACTGGAAGAAGGTTCATTCTGGCAAACTGAGAATTGCTGTCAAACAAATCCATACTGGCAGCCAAGGAGTCAGGAGAATGCAGACAGACAGAATGCTGAAAACATGCAAAGCATGGGTCTGGTTTAGAGACACAGTCATTAGGCCTTGGGTATGAGGTGGAAGAGGAATCAGACATAGCTGAGATATACCATGAGGTCAAAACACTGGAAGATGCACAATCATGGCAACAAATTATCAAATTCCTATTCAAAGCACAAGTTGGGTTGAAAATAGAAGCTGAACAGAAGACAAAAACTCTCTTTTGAAACAGGCTAGTTCGAAGAATGTGCAATGCTCCTGAGTGAATGGTAGGCTTAAATCTGTGAATAAGCCAATGAAGAGAGAGTGTGGTGGAGAGACACAATCTCAGATAGATGGTTCTTCATTTGCTTAATGCTTATCACAGAAGAAGTGAGTGGTAAAGCAGTCATAGCTGCCTGTTTGTCCATCTTCCTATCTACAGGGTATGAGCACTGTACTGTATACTGGAGGACAATCTTTGCCATTGGCTTGGCTAGCAAGCCAAGAATGCCAGCCCCATAGTATGCGTACACTCATGCTGTTTCCTCTATGACTTGTTTAACCCTTTGAGTGCCAGAGGGATATCCAATGCATTGCTTTGCAGTACATTGGCTACCCCTCTGGCACTCAAAGGGTTAATGAATTGCCTTAAACACAGCTGATTTTCAGTCAGGTCAGTGACCCTGTACTTTTTATTTTCAGTGACCTGGTACCTTATGTCAGTATTTTAGCAGTGGCCGTGCATTTTTGACACTTTATCCACCAAACATAAGGCACCTTTGTTTTTAGAAAATCACCCCTGGAAAGGAACTCCCTGAAACACCCACAGACCTCCCCACTATCCTCCCCTTAGTGCAAGCGGCATTAAGGATAGGAATATGTAGGATATTACCTTGCTGGTAGGAAGGAATATGTTTTGCAGTATTGCCACTTCTTTATCTAGAACCAACAAGGGTACAATGTTCAAAAAGTCATCATAATGAAAAAAATGTTGGATTGTGAGTGGGTACTAAAATACATTTTCTGAAGTAAATCCATCATGTTTGAAAAGGTATCCTGAAGAATTAAAAATGACAATATGGACTGGATGAGTTTTGCCCTTAAAAATTCTGCAGTTAAAAATGTCTGTAGTTTTGTTTAAAACTAAAATGTAAAAAAACAGACAAAGACAGTTTTACCAGTTAACACCATATTCTCGCACCTATCACCTATTCTCCAAATTTAGACCCTTTTTCTTTATCAGGAAAACTGATGGAAATCAGACAAAAAAGTGATGACTAAAACAAGATTTTTTTCTGAACATACCTGGAATATGACTGTAGATTAAACAACACCCACTTGTAAGAAGGCTTTTCCAATTGACGAAGAAGGCAGAATTGGATGCAAAAAATTATAGTAATATGTCTGAGAATTGACGGGTCATAGCATAAGAACTTTTTTATACTACTTACAGACATTTTCAGTTGCCAACAATTTTTTAACATCTCGCCCTAACAGAATGGTGAAAACATTCTTTTTTTAACACCTTAGATTCTAGATGGCTTTTTGGGATGATGAGATTTGTAGTCCCCAACACTTGAAGTGCAGAAGATTGCCTATAAGGCACTACAGAGATTATAAATGATCATAAATAAAATGACGCTCAAGAGGATGATGTTAATGTTAAACAAAGACGGTGAGCTGCACTGGATTCAAACATTCCCAGTTGATCATAGATTATAATCTCAAAAAGAACAGGTATAATCTAGAACACAATCAGTTGCAGGGGTCGCACCTGCGACCATGCCTGTCACTCCACGGGCCCGGCCGCCCCCTGCAACCCCCTCACCCACAGCAGTTGCTTAGCTGATCTCCCACTCTGCGCGCCGCTCTAGAAATACAGAGCGCTGCAAGATGACACCATCTCCCAACCTCAGCATTACTAGAACAGCGCGCGGGAACTTCAGTTCTAGAGATCTGTGCCGAAGGAGGCACAGATCTGTCAAGACATGCCAATAGACCACTAGGGACTGGAGGTAGGGCCAGGGGTATTACGGAAGGGGCAATGTGGAGATGAAGGGGCAATGTGAAGATGGGGGCATTGTGGAAGGGGAAATGTGGAGATGAATTGGAGATGGGGGCATTGTGGAAGGGGAAATGTGGAGATGAATTGGAGATGGGGGCATTGTGGAGATGAAGGGGGCATTGTGGGAGGGGCAATTTGGAGATGAAGGGGCAATGTGGAGATGAAGTGGAGATGGGGGCATTGTGGAAGGGGCATTGTGGAGATGAAGGGGGCATTGTGGAAGGGGCAATGTGGAGGTGAAGGGGGGCATTGTGGAGATGAAGGGGCAATGTGGAGATGAAGTGGAGATGGGGGCATTGTGGAAGGGGCATTGTGGAGATGAAGGGGGCATTGTGGAAGGGGCAATGTGGAGGTGAAGGGGGGCATTGTGGAGATGAAGGGGCAATGTGGAGATGAAGTGGAGATGGGGGCATTGTGGAAGGGGCATTGTGGAGATGAAGGGGGCATTGTGGAAGGGGCAATGTGGAGGTGAAGGGGGGCATTGTGGAGATGAAGGGGGGGCATTGTGGAGATGAACAAGCAATGTGGAGATTGGGGGGCAATGTGGAGGTGGCCAATGTGGATGAGGGGGCCAATGTGGTCGGGGGGGGCCCATGGCAATTCTTGCACCAGGGCCTGGTGGCTTCTAGTTATGCCTCTGAACACAATAAAAATGTTTAACCCTTTGAGTGCCAGAGGTTTATGCAACGCGTTGCTTTGCAATGCATTCCGTACCCTCTGGCATTAGAAGGTTGAAAAATGTAAAGAAAAACATATGGCTATATCTGATTTATGCATGAAGGTAATTCCTTCTGCTAAATAAATAATGGGCCTTGTGTTCAAAAGAAAAGCGAGTTATTTCTAGAACAAACTAAATGTATCATAAATGACAAATAGACATTCCAGTTGCTTTGAGCTAGTCTTTTAAACCCATTAACATTAGCGAAGTCTCTAGTGCATTGCACACATCTTTAGCATTCAATGGGTAAAATAATTCTTATAAATCAATGGGAATTTTATTTTTGCACTCATTTTTGCATGCAATTCCATTTGTTTACCCTCCTTAGGAACTCTACAGAACAATGGGTTGGGCTTTTCTCCACCGAACTTCTCGTATAGACTTTGAAGCCTATTGTCTGTTCTGTTTCATTGTCTATGAAGTATGTGGGTGTCAATCACAGAGGATGATTTACTAATAAGAATTCCAGCAATTCTGTTACAAACCAGCTGCACCAGATGGGGTAATTAAAAATTCACCAAATTCCTATTGATTTGAATGGGGATTTTACCCCCCTTAATGCTGGAGAGGTATTCAACATATTGCTTCACAATGCATTGGAGAGTTTTCAATTATTTAAAGGTCTGAAAGCAATGTGCTGGTTTATTTTTTTGCTATGGAGCAGTTGGCTTGTACCAGGGTTGATACATTTCTTAGAGCATCAGACTCAGTGTGTGTGTGCATACCTCTCAACATTTTAAATTGCCAAAGAGGGACACGTGTTTTAGGGGGCGTTGCTGGGCGCATGGCTGGTGGGGGGGCATTACCAAGAATTTTTAGGCTATTTCACGACCTATTGACACCACCTTGTTTAATCTAATAAATGACTTATAACAACACCAAAGTATTTTATTTACACATACTAATTTATAAAACACATATACTGGCATTTTAACAAACTATAATGTGAGTTTTATTGCTGTACTTTAATGTGATACACTTATATACACACACAACACAGTGTGATCTCTTAAAAAGAGGGACATCAGGGTGGGAAAGAGGGACAGAGGGATTTGGGTCTTAAAGAGGGACTATCCCTCCTAAAGAGGGACACTTGGGTGGTGTTGTAGTTTGTTCATGTGTGTATGTTTGTATAGGTGTGTGTTTGTGCTTTGGAGTGGATCTTTTAAGTATCTGTGTTTTATCACACCACTGGGTATCTGTACACTGATATTAAGTATGTGCACTATGTAATGATGATTACACTAATATTTTACAAGAGCAGTTGTACTTTTTCCTCTTAAGCAGTACTAAATGTATTTCTACCAGTAACAGGTTTTGGCAGTGAGTTCACCAACCATAATGGTAAATAAATCATCTTTATGTTTAGCTATTTCCCTTTTAACTCACTTTATCCATTTTCCAGGTACGTCCTTGCCAAGTCCACCAAATTTTAATCGTGCTCTTCTTTCCTCCATTCAGATCCTGGATTTATATATAAGCCTCAGAATTTAATAACTATGCCAAACTAATTTATTTGTGAAAAAAAAACTTTATTAACCCTTCAGATGATAGAGAACCCTGTAACACATTGAGAAGCTATGCACTCATAGAGGCAGAGAATGTGGCTGTATCACCTGATATATACATGTCCCTTCTCACAGATCCCTGCACTCTCACCCCCAACATCCCTACTTCCATCCTAACAGATCACTTGTCTCTTCCTTTCTTTACACAAATCTGTGAGGTGTAGAAAACATTTATGAGTATCCTGAGAAGTCTTATGTGTGTGTGTATCTATCTATCTATCTATATATATATATAAAAGAAGAATTTGTGCCTGCCAAAACACACCCAGGGGCGGCAGTAAGGAGGAGTTACTGCTCCCATTGGGTGATTCAATGGGGGAGTGAAAATCATGCAGGGAGTTGGCCCGCCCACCACTATCCAAAAAGACTTACAAAAAAACAAATTGGCTGCCACTCGCTCCTACATCACAGACACACACACAAGCCCCACACAACTTTGCCCTCACTTTATTCACAAGCCCCACACAGACACAAGCCACACACCCACACAGAAGCCCCACACACACACACACACACAAGCCACTCGAACCCACACATACATACCTCCCTCCTGATGCACCCATCTCTCTCCCCATCATTCTCTCATTCTCTGCTCAATAGTGCCTCTGCTATTAACCCCTCAGCTGCCTGCCTTCAACTCCACATGTGTCTTCATCGCACCACAAAACACAGAGCACTCTGTACTTTTGTGAAATGACCTGAGGGAGAAACTGCACTCCTTGAACCGGGACACCCCCAACAACACTGCCAGCATGAAGACTGTCCGTATTATATATCTCTGCACTCAATGCGGCCACACCCGCCCCCTGTCACTGGCTCCTGTCCTCAGTGAATGAACTATATCTCACAGGCTCCTTCCTGTCACCAGCTCCTGTCAGCTCCGAACTTACAGCAACCATCTTTGCAAGTTCGGAGGTGACAGGAAGGAGCCTGGGAAATGTACTTCATTCACTGAGGATAAGAGCCAGTGACAGGGGGCAGGAGTCGCAGCACTGAGGAGCCTGGCTCCCACTACCTCCAACTACAAGGGCCTTGATGGCGTCGGGTGACATGTACATACATGGAGGCAGCCAACATGCAAACAAAACTACTGTATTTGGTGTCCCAGCAGAGAGACACAGGTATGGCAGGGAAACAAGCAGACCCCTGGAGACGGCTGCTGTGTGAACTTCGTTGGGCTCTATCCTCGGCTAAATTATATTTATTGCACTGATTTATCATCTGACTAGAATGCTCAATATCCAGAGAACTGCTCAATATCCAGAGAATCTACCCTTCTATGCATGGAGCACGCAGACAAGAGGGGAGAGAGAGGCCAGAGCAGCACTCTGGTCGGATGATACATCAGTGCAATAAATGTCATTTAAGTCACGAATGGTTCTCAAGTGTGGCACAAAATTGTTTAATACATAAAAACATGTGCAACGCCACCACTGAATGAGAGGGACAACAATACAGGCTGCTGTGGCTCACATCATGTGGAACTCCGCATTGCTGCCACGCAAATGGAAGCTGCCACATCTTGGGGAGCCGAGGTTGCAGCCAAAGGCACCAATGTCATCTGTCCTTTGCCCCCTTACAGTGCTCTCCTCATCCTCCCTTTATCCACACTATATCAACCCCCCAGCTGCTCCCACTGTGGTCTGTATGTATATATGTATGTATGTATCTATCTATGTATGTGTGCTCCTCTATGTATAATGATATGTACTGTATATGTGTGTGTATGCATCTCTATGTATGTATCATAATATGTAAGTGTGTATGTGTGCGTCACTATATATGTATGATGATATGTATATATGTGTGTGTGTGTCTCTGTATGTATGTATGTGTACACTCTGTATAACAAATTACACACCCTACGCAACAAAATTCTATCCACAAATTCAACCTAACTGAATATAAGGGGGAAAAAAAATGACGGCCAACCCTGTCCCATACTGCTAGTGTATATATATATATATATATATATTCATTCAATTTAGGTTAGCCATGTTAGTCCAGTGGTGTAGAGGCCAAATGATTGAGTATTGCAGTATGTAATAATAACTTATTATTGGACTTACATTCAAATTATCAATACAATAAGAAAGGTATTACTACATACTACAATACTCATTCATTTGTCTTAAATAAATATATATATATACACACACACACAAAAAGAAAACAAAGGAGAATGGAAAATATGGTGTTCTGTTACTTTGGTAGGAGACACATTTATGAGATAAAGAGCTGCCACTATCCTTAGGATCTAATAGTGTATATGACCCAACAAATAGCAGTAACAACATAAGTATAAAGGAGAACACTCCTAATTTCACTATAATAATTTAAAGGGATAGTAACACTTCGTTTTAACTTTATTTTATTTTGTAGGCATTAAAAAAACATGAAGAATGATATAAGTCTTATCGCTCAAACCTTTATGGTTTATGAGATATTCACAAGCAAAGTTCCCCTCCCCGCCCCTTTTACCTAGTGTAAGCAATCTCTTCTCAGATGTCAGTCTGGTTGTATGACAGTACAGATAACAGAAGGGGACAATTTTCTTTGTATGAAAACAATGAAAGCCCTTCCCCCCTTGATAAGTTTTTCAGCTTTTTCCATTATCTTAATTGAAGATTGTCCCTCTCTGCAGTCTACCTGGGCATCTCCCTTCTGATTTGGTTGAACAGGGGGGGGATACTTTGTTTGTGAATATCTCTTAAACCATAAAGGTTTCAGAGATAAGACTTATATCATTCTTCATGTTTTTTTAATGCCTACAAAATAAAATAAAGTTAAAATGAAGTATTACTATCCCTTTAATGTATATAAACCAATACAAATATTTCTATCAACATAAAAAGCCAACTATATAGAATATACATATACTAAACTACTAAGTATCCTGTATATAATAAGTACAAACATAGTGATATCACAAAAATAGGCATAGTATATATGTGTATCAGATGGTTCAATTATATGCAATAATAAGCTCACGAATGTAGAACGGGTCTGTGGGAAGGGTCTCTCATGATGATCTTCTCCTGTGTTGCTCCAATGTGGTAATGTAGGCCAGTGAAGTAAAGGAGTGGGACAGGTATAATGAATGCGAAAGCATGCGGAGATCTACGTCCTATATTAGGTTATCTGTCCCTTCTAAATGCAATGCTCTCTGGCTATATATATATATATATATATATATATATATATATATATATATACATACACTAGTGTAAAAGCCTGTATACACGAGCCAAGGTCCAGGTGATGTTAATTCTTTCAGTGCCAGAGGGGTATGCAACACTTTGCTTTGCAATGCGTTGCGTACCCCTCTGGCACTCGAAGGGTTAAGAGGCTGGTCCTGCTCTGTGTCCTGCCGCTGACGCAGTCATGCACTGTAGAGACTGCTCGAAAGCACAGAAAGCTCCCAGCATTCTGTGTGTTAAGGCAGTCTCTACTGCACATGACGGCTTCTGACAAACATCCTAGCAAATTATTATATAGGATATAATATATATATATATATATATATATATATATATATATATATATATGCACATTGATAGTTCCTCGTGATTTGGAGGTTGGAAAAGTGACTCCCTCAGCTTTCCACCTGCTCCAGTAATGAATCAGAACTTTACTGTAATGGAAACTGTTGCGTCTCAACATATGTCATGAGTGGGATATAGGAACATATAATTTGATTGCATTTAAGAACCAATTGCGCCACCCAGCCCAGAATTGTTTCAGTCTTATTCTAATCTTAGAATTTACTGTTTTAGCCTGAACCACATCTGCCGGGAGGCTATTCCAGTTATCTATCACCCTATATGCAAGGTATTAAAGAGTCAAACTCTATAATACTCACTGGATTAAGAGTTATTCATTGTTTAATATCCCCACCCACCTCTTTCATTGACATCAGCCCCCAAAAGAACCAGCTGAATCACTGGTAAACCAGTGCTAGCTGTCATGTCAACCTACTCGGTGGTTCACTCACTAGGAAACATTTGTCCCAGTGTGAGTAGTTTTAATGCATCCTGAGAAAGGATGAAAGCACCATCAGAGCACAGTATGCATTCAAACTACTCACACAAATGCCTGAGTGAGTAAATTCTGTGTGGGTTGCCGTGGCAACCACTTGATCTCTTGGGCCAGTCCTCTAACTTGGAAAACAGGATGCCATCAGGGAAAGAAATAGAAAGGATATTAAAATGTAGAAAAAGTCTTAAACTATTGAGCAATAAAGGGTGTGACTGAATTCAGGGACACGCTAACACTTTACAGTGCACTAAAATAAAAAAATCTATCACTATCTCTTTTAGATCTTTTTGATAGAGGACTAAAGTTTAGTGAACCCTAATAAATCCCATGCACAGAAAAGCAGAAACGTTGAATGGCTCTTAATTTTCTGCACTTCAGATGTGTTCTGCATCTATAAAATATTAGAAGAAAGAAATGTTCTGATTTTAATTTTAGGTCCCATTACTCATGTGTCCTTATATCTCCTATACAGTTTCTTCTTTGAAGACTAACAGTGCAACAGTTCACATTTCCCTTGCCCGCCTCCTAACCTCATTCAATCATTTCACATCTTTTCTTTCCCAAGTCTCTTCTCTAGTTCATCCATTCTCATACATATTTCTTTTTTCTTAGAATTGAATTTTTAGATTGTGACACGCACTTGTAAGTCAGGCAAACTCTCAAATGATAATCCTTTGCGTGCCAGAGAGGTGCCAATGCATTACAAAGCAATGCACTGGACACCCCCCAGGCACATTTTTATCCACTGGCTGCGGGGCACAGATAGGTGTGAGGGCTGCCATGGGGGTCCTACCGGCCCCTGCTTCGCTGGACAGCCGGTCCTGGGGCTCACATTGGGGATGTACCTGAACTCATATATTCCTTCTCAGTTTGGGTTGGAGGGATCTGGTGTCCACCTTTGTGGGTTATACTGGGCCCTTATATTAGACTGCATGTGTAACAGGTGGGACCAACCAAGCGGATGTTCTCTCTGGGCCTGTGGGACACCCTGGCCCATTGGTCCTGCTGCTTGAGTATAAGCAACAAGTACAACGGATAAGGCTCCATTCCTGTTTACATGACTGTATAACATTTGTAATTGCCCTGTGCTCACTGATTGATCATGCTTTCATCCCTGTAAATGCTATACATTTTGATACAGTTTGTGGAAACTCAATGAAAAGTTTAATAAAAAACATATATATATTTTTAAAGAGTTACATTCTCACTGGTATTAAAATGTTAAGAAATACATCACAGAATATGTAAGAGTGATTAACTTAAGAACAACACTTTGTATCATAACAGGTTCAAAATTACGATTCATAATTGCTTAGAGCTATGTGATGTTTTATTTGTTCTTTGGCAATGGCAATTACAGGAACACTTGTGCTAAGTTGCTCTTATATGAAAGTGCATGTTGGAATATGTAGAACTATATTTAAAAGCATAATGTGCTAGAAATGAAAGCATGAATAAAATTACTTTTTGAATAGATATATTCTGTAAGTGCAGAATAGATAAAGTTTTCATCATCCTAACTTTTTTCTTTATACAGTTTTATATCACTAACAGTGAATTCCCTGGGTCACTGTTTCCATGAAGCTCTCTTTCAGGGACAGGAAAGCAATTAAAGTGGAACTATGTAACTTAAATAGGTAGCACAGAGCTATTAAAAAAACATTTACATGTTTGGTTGTGCCCCAAAACTGTGGGAACTGAGGTGCTCATGGGATATTGCTCTGCTCTCTATAGAGGCCCATTAATAGCAGATACACAGACACGGGGCATCTATAGAGGTCAGGAGAGAAGAGCACAATCTCTTATAGTGAGGAGATGGCATCATCTAGCCTTGCAGACTTTGGTTATCTGCAGGGTAAACTGGTGAAAACTGAGGCGTTTTGTGCTGTAGGAACTCAGTTCCCATAGCTTTGGCTGGCACAACTAAGCATTTAAAAGTGTCTGCTATATATCCCGTACTGCCTCTTTAAGATGAATGCTACAGAGGTTTCCAATGCTTTGCAAAGACATTTGTTGGAGAATTTGCTCCTCATTTTGCAGTCATATTGCTCCAGAATTTATCAAGTTTTGCCCCCTCCACCACCCCATCCATACATTAACTGTATAATTAAAGCATTATGGGTTACAGAGATCACCCCCCCCCCCAAGGTTTTTTGGGACCTATGCCAACTATGACTTAGGTGACCCCCACTTTCTGGTGCACATTTTCCATTGCCTCCTGTACCCTGCTCCCCTGTGCTCCTAACAGGATTCACCCTTCCACAGCCGACATAATACAATAAGTCTCTAGGCAAGGGGTGGGCAACCTGAAGCCCTCCAGCTGCAGAGGACTACAATACCCATAATGATATCTGTAGATCAGAACTGTTGGAAGGCAACATTTTTTTCCATCCCTGTCTCACATCTACACTATTGTATTTATGTAATTTTAATACATACATTATGATTTAACAAAATTAAATGATAAAAGTATATACTTTTTATGTGGTATGGGAACTTAGGAAGATGGAAGCGACAGTGGTCATGGAGGATGACTCCTGGAGGTCTGGAAGGAGGCCAGACAGCAGATACAGGGCAAGGCAAAGCTATCTTGTGCTCCCATTCCCATATCTAACAAGTAACATGCTTGTAAGTGCCTGGTCTGTCTTGTATGCTGTGACTGGCTTACCAGCAGTACCAATCAAAGCAAGTAAACTGCTCTGAGCCTCTAAGTCTGTAGCCAGACAGCTGCCTGTCAGACTCAGCCTCAATAGAGCAAGTTTTCACTGGTGGGTGTGCACTACCACTGTATCTGCGTCTGGGCTAATAGTATTCATTAAAGGGATAGTAATGTTTCATAATAAAAGCAGCTCTAATTAATCATCATAGTATTTGGACTTTGGAGAGTGTTATTTCAATTCTGTCAGAGTTGTAGTTCAGGAGTAATTCAATGACAAAGTGTCCCCTCCCACCCCTTTTACTGATGTAACACTGTTCAGCCAGATCAGAAGGGAGGTGCCCAGGTAGACTGCAGAGAGGGACAATCTTCAATTAAGATAAGGGAAAAAGCTGAAAAACTTGTTAAGGGGGGCAGGGCTTTCATTGTTCTCATAGGAGGAAGAACGCTTACGCTAGGTAAAAAGGGGCGGGAGGGGAAACTTTGCTTGTGAATATCTCTCAAACCATAAAGGTTTGAGAGATAAGACTTACATCGTTCTTCATGTTTTTTTAATGCCTACAAAATAAAATAAAGATAAAATGAAATATTACTATCCCTTTAAGGAGAGTAATGGATGCTTATTATATACCATTCTACTCAAGCACCCATCAGCATCCAGTGCAATCTGGCACCCTAGCACTGTCATGTCCCACTAAATGACCCGGTTCCTTTTTTATATACCATTACATGAAAACAGCAGAGAAACAGACTATTGCATGTGACCTGCAGGGCAATCCAATATTACTGAATGAGCTGTACCTATCTTAATAAATACAACGTTAGTGATAGATGTAAGAAGGCACATACTGTCTATGTCACTGTCTATCCTGACATAGGCTGTGGCTGCACAAAAGAGGTAAACGTTTAGTGGAGGACAGAGTCCCATTCATTTTATTGATGACTTGAGGCCCTTGTGTACAAAAACCCAGAACAGCCTAGAGTCAAATATCCCCTGGTCATCCTGCACACCAGATTCCATCCCCCACCCCCACACACCTCAGTGCTCTAGGTAGGTGAGGTGGCTGTCTGTATAGTCAGATCAGCCTTGCTCCTGTTCTTATTCAAGTGCCATCACAATGCACAGACCAGCTTAGAAACAGATTTGAATGTCAGTGCTTAAGGTCTGAAACCACAGCCTTTAGATCTTTATGTGGAAAAAAATAAAATGATTGAACTGACAAAAATGCTGGCGTGTAAACTCACATCAGTATAAATTCTGAGTTTATAACATTTACTGCCACATAGATCAAGAAATGAAATTAATAAAAAATGCATGTTGTTAAAAAGCTTTATTTTTAACGCATTATCCATGCATACTCTTCTTTCCAAATATATTCTGTACATCTGCCATTCACCAACATGTG
The DNA here is from genome assembly GCA_037306005.1 of Rhinophrynus dorsalis. NCBI lineage: Eukaryota > Metazoa > Chordata > Amphibia > Anura > Rhinophrynidae > Rhinophrynus > Rhinophrynus dorsalis. Next base: position 71,346,569 of record CM074720.1, on the reverse strand, counting down.
CTTTCCAGGTAAAATGTATCAATACTAACACTGAGTCATGTGTATAAAAGTAAACTGGAGTAAACCAACTGCACCATAAGGGAGACATAAACATTGTCAAAATTCCCATTGATTTAAACAGGGTTTTTCACCGTTCAGATGCTAGAGAGATCTCCAATGCATCCTTCGCAATGCTTTGGATACATTTCTAGCATTTAAGGGGTTAAAATCCCCATTTGGATCAATGGGAATTTTCCTTGCCTCCTACTGTGCAGAACGTTTACCCCAGAATTGATCCAGTTTGCTTTTATGCATCAAACCAGTTGAGTTGTTGCAGGTTTGTAGATTTACATTATTATAATAAGTAAAAAATAAGATTTTTATAAATGGTTATAATTAAAATCTGGCAATTTTCTTTTGCTGGAGATGCTATTGGGGTAATTGCCTTAAAGTGGCACTGTCACCTTAAAGAGATAGTAAAGTTTCAAAATGAAAGCAGCTCCAATTAATCCTCATAGTATTTGGGCCATGGAGAGTGTCAGAGTTGTAGTAATTGAATGATAAAGTATCCCCTTCCCGCCCCTTTTACCTAGTGTAAGCCACCTCCTCTCAGATGTGGAATCTGGTCTTAAGACCAGACAGCTCACAGCAAGGAACAATTTTCTTATTGTGAGAACAATGAAAGCCCTGCCCCCATTGACACGTTTTTCCCTACAATCCACTTAGACACCACCCTTCTGCTCTGAGCTGAGCAGTGTTACATCATTAAAAGGGGCGGGAGGGGGATACTTTATCATTCAGTTACTCTTGAACTACAACTCTGACAGTATTGAAATAACACTCTCCATGGCCCAAATACTATGAAGATTAATTGGAGCGGCTTTTATTTTGAAACATTAGTCTTCCTTTAACTCAAGTTTGTAGTTTTGAAAGCTTCATGAAATACTGCCCATGTGTCATGTTAGCCAAAACACCAGCAAATGTATAATTAAGGAGATATTCACACTTGTTACCATATGGTGAATGGATGCTAATTGTGGTACCCTGCAGTACCAGTGATGATTCATATGCTAATTAAGCCTTTCAGCAACATTTCATTATGCTAATTAAGCCTTTTCAATATTGTGACATATGCTAGAGAAAGTTACAGTGATGTTACATATGTTAATGAAGCGCTACGCAGTACCAGGAAACCTTCACTTTCACTTCTCCCAAAAATAAAAGTGGGACTTTTTCCTAAACTCTGCTGGAAATTTGGTTAACATGACACATAAGCAGTTTTGAATGAAGTTTTCAAAATACAGAATATTCAAGGTGATAGGTTCACTTTAAATGTAAGCTTATGAGTGCCAGAGAAGAATGCAATGCATTGCTGTGCAATGCCTAGCTTACCCCTCTGGCACTCAAATAGTTAAGGCATACTGGTACAAATGTTTTAGGCTCTTATTTTGCCTTAAATGTCTCTACCTTGTTAAACCATCTGAACTAGTCTTTCTAATGTTCTCTCAGTATCTCAATACATAGTAGTTCATATCCTACCAAATTCAATTCTGCCCAATTAGAAGCAATTGGAACCCCCCAGTCTGGAAAATTACCCTGCAGTTCATAGATGAAATTGCTAAAATGGAACAAATGACAGTTGTCTCTCTAGATACACTTTCCCAATTAAACACAGTGAGACATCCATGATTCATGAGTAAATTGAGTTGGACCAGTGGTTCTCACAGACACCTACTTAGGGTGCCCCTCCTTTTCCATACAGACTGACAAAAATGTGAATGCAGAGTTTCAGCTGTATATTTATGGACATTTTTATTCACATTATGTTTGTTTTTGTTCTGATTCAGAATCCTAAAATCTATAAAGTTAGGGATTTGTACTCTTCATTAATCCTTGACAATTGATCTACAAGATGATAGGGGTGCCCTGAAAATTCCAGACTGCGTATTAGGGGTACCTTATAGGGCTTTTCCTGCTGTCTAAATAAAAGGAACTCCCACCGCTGGTAGCTCTTTTATTCAAAATGTATAACAATTCAAATTATCTATGATTACTGCCTGAAAGTACAAACTGGCAGCATGACTCAGCAGTTTCTATCACGTTCTATGAAGAGTTGTTTGCCAATGACTCATTCCTCCCATTGAATACAAAAGAATAGCTAATTGAAATCTGGCCACTAGGGGGCACAGTTTAAACTGTAATAACATATACAATAGCATTTGTTGTTTTTCTCTGCAGGAAAAGCCCTACAATACATATTGTTTCATTACAAAGTTTGCTCTCTTTATCCCTCTCCTTCTATTTCTTTTTGTACTAACTCTATTTCTACTCTTTAATAGTTAGAGTTACATAGCAGTTTAGGTTGAAAAAAGGCTTATTTCAGCAATTTCCTATTCTGCTTTGAATGGGGAAAAAATTCCTTCTTGACTCCAAATGGCAATCAGATTTCTCCTTGGATCAACAAGCCCAAAATAAATGTTAATCCCAATACTAATATACATAACCCTCTATATTATGCTCCTTTAAAATAGTATCCAGGCCCTTTTAAAGGCATCTAATGTATTCGATAGCACCACCTCCTCAGGTAGTGAATTCCATACCTTTATTGTCCTTACCATAAAGAATCCCTTCCACTGTTGCAGACGAAATCTCCTTTATACTGTTCTGTTAATGAACAGGTCTTTGGAGAGCCCTTTGTTTGGGACCTGAACATATTTATATAATGTTATCATATTCCCTCTAAGACGCCGTTTCTCTAGTGTATACATATTTATCTTTTCTAGCCTTTCTTCATAACTAAAACTTTCCATTCCCCTTACTAATTTTGTAGCCCTCCTCTGTACTTTCTCTAGTTCCATAATGTCCTTTTTCAGAAAGGGCGCCCAGAATTGAACAGCATATTCTAGATGGGGTCTTACCATGGACCTGTAAAGAGGCATAATAATATCTTCCTCCCTTGAGTCAATACCCCTTTTATCACACTCCAATATCTTATTGGCCTTTATAGCCTCCAGCTGGCACTGCACACTACTGCTAAGTTTATTCTCTACCATTACTCCCAAATCCTCTCTTTATCCCTCCCCTTCTGTTTCTTTCTGTACTAACGCTATTTCTGCTCTTTCAGTAGTGCACCTGAACATTATGGTACAAATGCCTGTTCAGCTGCTGTGTCTGGTGTGTCTGATATAATTATGCTGTAGTAATTGCTTTTGTACCATATATAAGACTATTGCAGTACAATTGTAAATGTGTTTGTGCCGCCTTCTACATTTGTATGTGTTTCCCCATTTCTTTCAAATCAATAACATTTTCAAGTTAAAAAAAACTGATTACTTTTTAATTGTTTATATTTGAAAAGTCTTAAGAGACAGTGAGTCTGATGTACTAAGAACAGAAATAGATTTAAATAAGGATTTTATGGCTAGACTGCCAGGGCCGGATTTACATCTCAGGAGCCTGTAGGCACAGAAAACTAAAGTGCCCCCCCCTGCCATTGGCCATCTCCACAATGCTCCAAATCTCCATATTGCCCTCACATTGTCCCCATCATCTACACATTGCCCTTGCATTGCCCCCCATCAGCTCCACACTGCCCTCGCATTACCCCCCATCATCTCCACATTGCCCTTGCATTTCCCCCATTAGCTCCACATTGCCCCCATCAATTTCATATTGCCCCATCAGCTCCACATTGACCTCATATTGTCCCCATCATCTCAACATTGCCCCCATCAGCTCCACATTGCACCCATCAGCTCCATATTGCCCCATCATCTCAACATTGCCCCCATCAGCTTCATATTGTCCCATCATCTCAACATTGCCCCATCAGCTCCACAATGCTTGCCCCCCCACCATGCCCATATTGCCCCCATCATCTCCACATTAAGCCTCACATTCTCTCCTCCCCATCCGTTTCCTACCTCCCTGGTAGTCCAGCGGCAGGAGAAATCTGTGCTTCTGCATAGACCTGTAGCTGCTGGAGCTCCCGCACGGTCTTCTCTTTAAGAATGCAGAGCACTGGGAGATGATGTTATCTCCCAGCGCTCTGCATTACTACAGAGCCGGGGGAGCTCAGCAGATACAGGTCTGTGCCGAACAAGGCACAGATCTTACAATGCGGCGGGTGGTACAGCGTGGCACGCCATGCTACTTAAAAAAAAAAAAAAAAAAAATATATATATATATATATATATAGATATAGATTACGATGGCAGGAGCCCCTCTGTAGGGTACGCCTGTAGGCAGATGTCTACTCTGCCTTATGGAAAATCCGGCCCTGTAGACTGCTAGAAAGGTCTGCAGTGCATTGTGTTGCAGATCTATTTAGCATTCAAGGGATTAAAAGCACCATTTAACCCTTACAATACCAGGGCTGTACAGTGTACAGGGTCAGCCAGCTGTTCCTACTATGCCAAGCCCGTACACTATACTGTAAAAATGTGGTTGTTACATAAGCCGGTACCGCCTGCATGCAGATGCCGCAGTTAAATAAACAAAAAGTAATAAAATAGACAGGGAGTCTGATGTACTAAGAACAGACATACTCATTGATTTGTAAAATATTTTTTATGATTACAATGCTAGAAAGGTCCATTGGATTGTGTTGCAGTCCTTTTTACCATGCAAGGGGTTAAAAGAACTATTTAAGCCTTAGAGGGCCAAGGTGGAACAGCATAAAGGCTGGGTCAGCTGTTCCCACTGTACCAATCCTGTATGCCTTACTGCTGAACTGCAGCAGCCACATAAATTGTACTGCAGGCATGCAGAGTCCGCATTAAAAACAAAAATACTGCAGACCTCATAGGGGAAATAATGACCCCTCCTGATGCTCCCTCAGCTGTTGACCTCACAGCTGATTGAACTGGGAGATCAATAAAGTCAATGCAGGGAATCAGTGTAGTTCACCTGGGATGGTAGAAAGTAATGAATACAGGAGGAAATGGCATGGTTTCCAAAGACTTTAGTATCTTTGCCAGTGAGAGAGCTCAGTTGATTAATGAACTTATTGTAGAACCTATTCTCAGGGTCGCAGGTTCTAATCCTGGCAAGGTGAACTCTACCTGTTACCCTACTGAGGTAGATTCCATGAGTATCCAGGACATACTTAAAAAGGAGAGACAATCCCAATGTACTCTTACTGGTAAAATACTTTCATTAAAAAAAATCTTTGAAATGATACAAATGCATAAAAAAAACTATCTTCTCTATAGTGCAACCTTATGGGAATAATTGGGCACATCAACCTAGGAGTAGAAAGGTAAACATTCTCTAAATTATTCATCAATAAAGTGATTCTGTCCTTTGCGCTTTATATTTCATGTAAGTTGCCCTTTAATATACTAAATAGCTAGGCGTTGCTGGGTGAATGCAACCTATGCACAATGTACACACTTAGTTTTACTCTCAGTTTCAACTGTATATGACTTCTCTTTCAGAGGCTAATGTACCGAACAGAACTGTAACCATTCTGGAGCAAGCCAACTGTGACTTGGGGAACACATAGACATTTCTATTCATTTAAAGGGCTTTTAAACACTTGTATGTTACAGGAGCCTTCATTGCATTGCTTTTATATATGAGATCCATTTGATACTTCTCTAACATCCTGAGTTAATAAGATTTAGCTGTATAATTTATCAGACAGAAAAAAACATTACATCATATTTTTATTTCTCATCACATTACTATTTCCTGGTAATGTTTTTCCTACTTCAAGTCAATTAGTACTTCAGAATAATATATCCACAGATGATCACACTGTCTCAGTTAAAGAATACAGTTGCCTGACTATTACTGTATGAAGCCAGTGGAATTTCAGTCATACATTCTTGAACTGTTGACATTGTTGGACAAATAAAGTTATCATTCACAGATTCACTGATCTGAACACCTGCTAACCAATCAACATCTTATTCCAGGGGTGGTAAGTTGTCAGACCTCCAGCTGTTGGGGGTTATGGGAGTTGCATGTCTCCCAACATTTTATGACCTGTTGACACCTCTTTGTATAACTGAATAAAATATTTAGAACAAGACCAAAGTATTTTATTAACACAGACTAATGTATAAACAGATATAATGAAGGTTATACAAATAATAATGTAAGTTTTAGTGCTGTGGTGCAATGTTATACACTTATATACACCATATAGTCTCATAAAAAAGAGGGACAACAGGTGGGAAAGAGGGACAGAGGGATTCAGGTCTGCAAGATAGACAGGGGAGGCATGGAGTTGTACTCTACATCAGATGGAAATCTTACGATTGACCATCTCTGTTCTATTGAATCACTTGGCTTCAGAATGTAAAAATTGATAATAAAAAATCAGAAGTTGTATAACATCTTATATATTTAGAGCAGATACTGGATACTGAATGTTTCCTGTACAGTGGTTCAGTAATGGTACTGACCTTTTGATTTGCTGCACAGAATTACAGAGTGATGTGCTACGGTGACCCTTTTCTCTATACTTGATACTAAATGTTGCATCAGCATTATAGTTTTGAAGAAGAAAAAACTGTTAATCCCTTGAATGCTAAAGAGGTGTCCAATGGTGCCTAAATCTCTTGAACAAAAGCACAAGGGCAGAGTTCACTGAGACCACTAGGATTTCCTGGTCATAGTTAGGGAAGTGTGTATGTGTGTCCAAAAGACAAAAATAATAAAAAATGTATCCAGCAAAAGAAAATGGAAGTGGAATACACTTTTTTTAATTGGCCGCTCCTCTCCACAGAAAAAGTAGCAATCTATACAATGATGGTTCTAGTTTTATGGTTTTATTATTGACTGGTGTGCAGCTTACCCCAAACCCTATAACCAGCACAATGCACCCAATATGCACAATGATCCAAAAACAATAGAAGAGAAATGTTAGGGACTAGGAACCAGACAGATACAAAAATGTAAAATGCATAACACCTTTATTAATATAACCAAAGCAAACAAAGTAAAATCGTGTTCCAGGAGTGTAAACCAAAGGATCAGCCAGGGTCAGGAACCAATGCAGGTACTTAGACAAGCCAGGGTCAGGAATACGGAGATCAGCGATGTCAGGAACAAGCCAGGAGTCAGAAGCCTAGAAGGAACGTCAGAGGAAGCCAGGTCATGCACAGATAATCAGGAACTCAGGAGAACGCACTTGAAGCCAGAAGAAAACACAAGGGCAAGGAGAAAGTGAGCCTAGCTGCTAATAGCCTGTAAGGGGTTGGCTGATAACAGTCAGGTGAGTAACCATGGAAACAGAGAGGTCAAGGCAGTTTGTTAATCCTCAGTTGACTCAGCCTGACACAGGAAAAGAAAGGCAGCAGTAATCAACAGCAGAGTGTTAGACCAGATCAGCCAAACAATGACAAGAATAAATAGACTGTTCCAACTAACAAAAAAAATTATACACATATATATATATATATAATATGTGTATATGTGTATAATAAATGTATTTGATCAATGCTGCATGCCTTCCTATGAGCTGGGTTCCCATGCAGAAATACACTGAAACAAAGAAGAAACACAGAAGTGGTGCAGAAGATCCTCTGAGTGTAGCATTTAACTTCAAAGGGATTCTTCATTGACACCACAGAAATAAGAATATTACTCACAGTATTTAGAGGCCATAACCTGCCTCTCAGTATAAGCGCATATACTGGCTCTCATCCCAGTACGGTGTGCTTGTTCCATGATCTACCGCTTCTTTTTTCTGTTTTCACTGTCAGGTAATCAAAATATATGGAAACAGCCACTATAATAAAGGGCTATTAATCACCCAATATCATTTTGGCTGCACGTAATAATTCTATAGATTCCCTATATCATCTAGAGGGAGCAATATTATATAGACCAGAATCTATTTCGGAACAGTACAAATATCTTGTAAAATTTATTAAAATATTTTTTATAAACAAGATAACTTTCAGATCAAATATATTTCTCAATGCAAGGTAATATATACCAAATGGAAAATCCACCTAATGCATTTCATAACATAAATCTTACTTCATCAGAGGCGTGCATGAAAAGCCTTCAGTCAGATGCAGCCAAAATGATATTGGGTGATTAATCGCCTTTTATCAGAGTGGCTGTTTCCACATATTTTGATTCCCTGACTGAGTGAAAACAGAAAAAAGAAGCAGTAGACCATGGAACAAGCACCATACTGGGACGAGAGCCAGTATATGCACTTATACTGAGAGGCAGGTTTCGGCCTCTAAATATTGTGAGTAATATTCTTATTTCTGTGGTGTTGGTGAAGGATCCCTTTGAAGTTAAATACTACACTCAGGACATTCTGCACCGCTTCTGTGTTTCTTCTTTGTATGTGTGTGTTTGTGTGTATGTGTGTTTGTGTGTATGTGTGTGTGTGTAGGGGAGGGGGTATTATTAGGAGGTGCTCCTTCTCCTTTAATTTTTGATGATGTAAGTGTTTTGACATGTGTTGATAGGGCCTTATGCACAAGTCAATTCTGAAGCAAACCAACTGTACCACAGGGCACAAATACAAATTCCCCAAATCCCCATTGACTTAAAAGAGGCTTTTAACCCCTTGAATGATGGAGAGGTCTCCATCGCATTGTTTTGCAATGTAATGGAGACCTCTCTAGCAGTCAAGGGTTTACATGCTTCCTTTAGATCAATGCAAATGTTTCTTTGTCTCCCACAATGCAGAATGTTTACCTCAGAACTACATCCCTCCCAAGTGTCCCTCTTTCCCACCCTAGTGTCCCTCTTCTTCAGGAGATCAAACTCCCACAAATCATGTTCCCAGCAATATCACCTAAAACAAATGTGTCCCTCATTGGCCATTTTGGGAGCTTTGGAATTGCTCTGGTTTGCTCTTATATATAAGACCCATGGAGTTGATGTTTGGTTTGTAGATTTATACTGAAGGCGTTAAAGGGTCCATGTGGGCATCACAGATTTCAAATTAAAAAAAAAAAAAAAAAAAAAATATATATATATATATATATATATATATATATATATATAAATCTAAATGGTCTCTGAATCGCTGTCCAACCCACACCAGGGCAGTGAGGCGGTGGAGATTGATCACATGCAGGAAATCAGGGGCAGTGATTATCACACTCCTGTGAAAATAGGTGCCATGAGACTCACCACTGCATTGATCTGCCAGGTCCCAGACATGCATGGTGTGCCCAATCGCACGGACAACATCACCAGTTCATAATATTATACATAACTTAGCAAATGAAAATAAAAAGGGTTGTGGAGTCCTGCCAGTAAGAGTCAATCCTCCTCTATTAACATGACATCCAGGACCGACTGAAATTTTTTTTTTCACTTGAATTATTGTAGCCATCATGGTTTTCTGGCTGTAGTAAGGTAAATGGGGGTAGAAATGGTGCATCAAACTACATTCAGAAATGGCCAAGACACTGTACATTTTAGTGATATCCCTTCTCTTGCAGTCAAAAGGACTGAGCTAATAACTGCAAAACCTGTGCATAACCAGGGATATAGTGATGACTGAGTGGTCTCAGTACATTTGGAATGCAGTGTGACACGTGATAGGAGGTGTTATTAAAAGTTCATCTTTATTACAAAAAACAAACAAGCTGAGTGTGATGTTCAAAATGTCATTTTAACAGACATTGGGCCATATGTCCAAAAGAAAAGTGGAAGAGTTCTGGGGACAACCATATGTACTATAGGTGAAAACTAAAAATTAGAAATATTCCCATTAATTTAAAATGAGATTTTAACTCCATGAATGGTAGAGAGGTCGCTAACACATTGCATCGAAATGCATTGGAGACCCCACTCAAGCAGTCTCTATAAATAGTCTTGTGGAGAGGCTAAGCAAGACTTACAGGCAGGTGGGAAAGGTTATAGAGTTATTCTTATATCATCCAGATCTTAATTCTTGCAACAATGTAGCACTTAAATGGATAGTAATGTTTCATAATTAAAGCAGCTCTAATTAATCATCATAGTATTTGGGCTGTGGAGAGTGTTATATCAATTCTGTCAGAGTTGTAGTTCAAGAGTAATTCAAAGACAAAGTGTCCTTCTCCCGCCCCTTTTACTGATGTAACACTACTCAACCAGATCAGATGGGAGGTGCCCAGGTAGATTGCAGAGAGGGACAATTTTCAATTAAGATAAGGGAAAAACCTGAAAAACTTGTCAAGGGGGGCAGGGCTTTCATTGTTCTCATAGGAAGAAGATTGTCCCCTTCTGTTATCTGTCTGGTCTATGGACTGCATTCCACATCTGAGAAGAGATGGCTTACACTAGGTAAAAGGGGCAGGAGGGGAAACTTTACTTGTGAATCTCTCTTAAACCATAAAGGTTTGAGAGATAAGACTTATATCATTCTTCATATTTTTTTAATGCCTACAAAATAAAATTAAGATAAAACAAAGTATTACTATCCCTTTAACATGTTAGATTGTTTCACTTGTATAGAATCACCACTGCTGTCTTCACTTGAACTTATTAGCTCCTAATATTATGAACACTTCTATTTTAATATCACGAACACTTTTCCTCTTTGAGTGCCAGAGAGGAACGCAATGTGTTGATACCCCACTGGCACTCAAAGGGTTAATAACCACAACCGATCTCCTTGCAGCACCAGTTTTAATGTATGTTGATAATGTAGCCTTTTCCGCAAAGCACACACTCTCTTCACAAACAGAACAGGGATTTCTAGTAATTCAATATTTTCTATATTGGTCCAAATATTATTTTTATGATTAAAAATTTAATACAGCCAATGCGTTTCAGAAGTGGAACTCCTTCCTTCCTGTGGGCACAACAAATGAATTACTCGATGGTGAGTCTATACAACTGAAACTTTCTAACTAAAGCACCACATTGCTGCAAGAATTAAGATCTAGATGATATAAGAATAAATGTATAGCCTTTCCCACTTGCGTTTAAGTATTAGCTTAACATCTCTTCATGACTGTTTACAGTCTCCACAATTATTTGCTTACCAATTCTTTAAAGTCCTGCTTGTCCATATACAATAATTTGGACAAACATGAGATCTAAAGATTTGGTCCATTTAGATGACTATTGAGCAAGTGATTAAACTATTTATACTGTGGATATAATATATATATGCTCTTATATTTTTTTTTCACATACTTTTAAATATTTTTGTTCAGGTCTGCATTGACTAAATTATCTTTATGCTATTCTGACTTATTTGCTCTGTTCGATTCCCATTTCTTATTTAAATAATTTAGTTTGGAAATAAGGTACTTTAATATTTTATGTTATCTTGTTTGGGGTTTCCTGACACTCTTTGCCTAACTCCATGGGGGAATTCACCAAGGCGTAATAAGGAGGGGATAAAGCGGAGAAGACTTGCCCAGTATTATAACTTATCCAAGTCCTATGTTATGCTATGGAGCCAATGCACTAAGATTTCTCCAATTTTGGAGATTTCAGTGCATAGGTTCCGTAGAATGTCATAGGAACTGGAGAAGTGGTATCACTGGAGAAGTCATTTCCGCTTTATCGCATCTTTATCTTCAAATATATATCTGATCATTTTATATTGCGGTGTGTATCTTTTTTAGATGTATTGCTGGGGTACTCAATTTAATATTTTGTGAGGGTTTATTAGATGTGAGACGTCTGTGTTTTCTACGATCACGGCACGAGGCACCTGTGTGTTTTGCAGGTGCAAGTTAACCACAATCTCTCACTTCTCTTTGAATATATCTTTACTAGTTGAAGAGCCCGTTACATGGGCCACAGTGCCACTGCCAGCCGGTCACGGGGCAGTCATGTGCAGTAGAGACTGCCCACGCCGTGGATGATACAGTGCCAGCCAGTCACGGGGCAGTCATGCACAGTAGAGACTGGCCGCGCTGTGGCTGATACAGAACTGGATTCTCCGAAGGAGGAAGAAAATGTATCAAACTGCAATACTTAAATAACAAGTAAATAAGTGCCCCATGAAAAAAGAACCAAGTGGAACCCGTCATCTTCAAATGTCTGGGGACTGCTTGCCAACACAGAAGGGACATGAGAGAGGAATGTGGTGGTGCCAGCAGAAGATAAAAAGTCTCACGGGCTCCACCACGATCTACAACCTTGTGTACCAGCAGACTTGGAGGCCCGATATCCAGAGGAATAAATTAATTTGTGATTGTGGTAGTCCCCCGACATGCATGAGGGGCACGGTGTCCCAAGGGCTAACACGCTTCCTTGAGAAACAACGTTCCTCCATGCATGAGAATATGAAAGCGAAAACGTAAAAGAAACAATAATATGAAAGCAGCAAGTTCCTAATCATGTTCAGGGATGCCTAACCAGAGAAAACACAAAATGAGCCTCAAGGCCAAGTAGAGAGATGAACTCCCAGCTGTGGTGGTGCCCACTGCATGGCCATTGCATAGTCCAGTAAATTTAGTAATGAACAATAAATTGTAGCATGGAAAACAGTGAACTAGCCATAACTCTTGGAACCCTAATATGGTTGACCCACCATCATGAAAAAACAGTGGTGCTCTGCCATGTCAATGGGAAACTCAAATCAGGATTAGAACAGGCGCACACTAAAAAGAAGAGTCAAACAAATTGTCAGCCTCTACTTTCTGTTTTGCTTTTTTCAAGGAAGCTTGTTAACACTTGGAATGCCACTGCAACTCACGCATGATAGGGGACTGCCACCCTCAAAACTTAATTTATTGTTCTAGATATCAGGCCTCCATATCTGGTAGTGCACGAGGTGGTAGATCGGGGTGGAGTTTGTGAGACTGCTTGTCTTCTGCGGGCACCACCGAGATCCCCTCACCTCTCCCTTCTGTGTTGGCAAACAGCCCCCAGACATTTGAGGATGACAGGTTCCATCTGGTTATTGTTCCATGTGGAATTTATTTACTTTGTTACTTAAATCTTGCAGTTTGATACATTTTCTCTTCATGTCAATCACTCATTAACTATTCTTGGTGTCCAATTGGGTTTATCCGCCTCTACTGTCAGATCGGCGATGGTGGGGTGATGACATCAATGGCTTTCCAAGCGACCCTGGATATTGTTAGAGTATAAAACACATGGTTAGTGTGTATTACAGTGTCTTGATAAAGGTCCCAGCTAGGACTGAAATGTCAATAAAACTTTGTCTTTTTTTCAAGTCCCACAGGTGCTGCCTCTTTTTTTTGCATGCACATGCACACACACACACACACAAAGACACACATATATATGTATATATATATATATGAGTGTAAAGCACTGCGGAATCTGTATGCGCTATATAAAGGATTATTATTATTATTATTATTATATACACACACAAACTTTTTTTAAAGGGGAACTATCACCGATATAGAAGTTTGGCTAATATTTAAGTAAATATAGCGAATAGCTTGAATAGTTTTTTAACTTTTTTTTTAAATTAGTGGTATGGCTAAAATTAAAGGTTTAAAAATTACCTGTGCATTACTTCTGGGCAGACTGCTGGTACATTTCTGTCTGTCACTCTTCCTCTGCTCCCCTGCCACATACAGTTTCGATCCAGCTTCCTCTGATGACGGAGGATTTCTGCTCGTAAGCTGGAGCCCTCTTTGGCCAATGAGAGCACTCCAGTTTACAAGGAGAAATCCTCCGTCATCGGAGGAGGCTGGATCGAGACTCTATGTGGGAGGGGAGCAGAGGAAGATTAACGGACTGTAGTGCAGAGCTGTTCCCGCAATCTGTGCAGAAGTAAGGCCACGGATCATTTTTAAACCTTTAATTTTAGCCAAACTACCAATTTAAGCTATTCAGTATATTTACTTAATTATTAGCCAAACTTGTATAGCGATGATAGTTCCCCTTTAATGTTACATAAAATTACCATACAAATTATAAAGACAAATGTAGTTACCATTCAGCTGCCATATTAATTTGTATATAATTTACTTAATAAACCATTGCAATTAAGTTATGATAAATTAACTACCAATTATACAAAAAGGCCCATTAATTGATAGGAATCTATTACAATGTCCCCTGCATATTATTTTTCTTTCCCTTTAAAGCTCCCAGAAAATAACCCAATTTTGAAAGAATCTTGATAATGAGGTCAGCACATAAATTACCATAGAAGAGCCATTAAAATGAAGCGTTTACCCTGAAGCACAAGACATATTAGTATTTACTGTGTTACGATAAAATACATCTAGTATGAAGAGAAAATTAAAAATGTTAAAAGCTTCAGGCCTATCTCTCATTCCAGACACCACAAAGCATTTCTTGGGAATTAACTGGAAATCCCATTTTCTTATGTAGCCAAGTTTAGCAAGTCAAGCATATTTTCATTTTTTTGCAATTTTACACTTTGGGATTTGAGAAGTTACTTTAGAAAATAAAAGATCAGCACATTAAAGAACACTAACATCTAAAAATGTTCTGTGTTTATATGCATTTAAACAGCCTGTATTTCATTACCATGTGTGAAAAATCTCTTTGTTTTCTGAGATCTAAAATCTAGTCTTATTTATGGTCTGTGGGGCTAGCTAGCCATTTCAGAATTTTCTATGGCTAACTTGCACCAATTATAATAGCAATTGTGATAGGTGTATTGAATATGTTAGTGCTATATGGTCTGTCAATAAGCTGTGATGAGGTAACGGCCATTCTGTTGGCTCTTGTTTTTTATAGACACCACAAACAAAACCAATCAGACATTGTCCATATAGGACAGTCTGCTCAATCATTAAAGTTTTTTAAGCTTAGATGTTATGGATCTATCATAAAATAACATATTGTCACTGATTCTAGATGGAAATACGTGATAATTAAAATTATAACTACCTCTATATAAAAAAACAAAAACAAAAAATGATAACAGTAAGGGCTGATAAGTTCTGGAATGCAGTACCAGGACATATGACATACATTCTAACATTTCATATGTCTAGAGGGACATACTTGTTTCAGGTTGTGTTGCTGGGGGAGGGAGGGGTGAGAGTGGGTGGGGCATTACCAAAAATGTATAGGTTACGTCATGACTTATTGATGACTCTTTATGTAACAAATTAAACCTTTGCTTGCCAGAGGGGTACGCATCCATCTGGCACTCACATGATTAATGATCTAGAACAACACCTAATTATTTTATTTATACACACTAATTTTTAAACACATTCACTGAAGTCTAAATCCTCTGTAATATCTGTTTTTTGTTGGGTTTTTTTTTTGTTTGTTTATTTGCTGTGGAGAAATGAGATATCTGATATCCTAAAAGGAAAGCATACCGGAGTAGGAAAAAGGAGCAGAGGAACTGGGTCTCAAAGACACTATCCTTTTTAAATATTGCACTGAAAAGTGCATAATACAAAACTATGCATTCATCAGGTTGCAGTGCTTAAAAGGTTGATAGAGAATCTCGTCCTGCATCAGAAGCACAAGATTCTCATGTCACCGGCTTACATCTCGCATCAACCCACATATGAAATTGTAGTGGCTGCAACTTTTTTTCCCTCCTCCTCTCATTAATATGTGCCATTGATGTGACAGCAACAGTGTTTTCTGTAGCAACTTCACTCTCTCAGTGTAATTAATTTTTAACAAATCCAGTAACGGTGGCAGCTGCCATGAGCATGAGGAGCCCGTTCCAGTTACATCGGTGATGTTATATTAAAGGGATAGTAATACTTCATTTTAACTTTATTTTATTTTGTAGGTATTAAAAAATATGAAGAATGATATAAGTCTTATCTCTCAATCCTTTATGGTTTATGACATATTCACAAGCAAAGTCTCCCCTCCCGCCCCCTTTACCTAGTGTAAGCCATCGCTTCTCAGAAGGGGAATCTGGTTGTAAGACCAGACAGATAACAGCAGGGGACAATCTTCTTACAATGAAAACAATGAAAGCCCTGCCCCCCTTGACAAGTTTTTCAGGTTTTTCCCTTATCTTAACTGAAGATTGTCCCTCTCTGCAGTCTACCTGGGCACCTCCCTTCTGCTCTGGCTAAGCAGTGTTACATCAGTAAAAGGGGCAGGAGGGGGACACTTTGTCATTGAATTACTCTTGAACTACAACTCTGACAGAATTGAAATAACACTCTCCAAAGTCCAAATACTATGATGATTAATTAGAGCTGTTTTTATTATGAAACATTACTATCCCTTTAACAGGACTGGAGACATTCACTGGGCTCCTCATGCTCATGGCAGCTGCCACCGTTACTGGATTTGTCAGAGCAATACCTCTCTGGTGCCGAAAGGGTTAAATAAAATAATACACTGAGAGAGTGAAGTTGCTACAGAAATCACTGCTGCTGTCACATCAATGGTACATATTACTGGTATCTGAGAGAAGGAGGAAAAAATAAGTTGCAGCCACTACAATTTCAGATGCAGGTTGAAGCATGATTTAAGATGGCAACATGAGAATCTTGCACTTTTGATGCAGAGCAGGATTCTTATGTTGCACTTCTAAACTCTGTGACCTAGTGAATGTGCTGTTTCGTATCACACACTTTTCAGTGAGATATTTTAAAAGTGATCCCTCAAATATTCTCCCACCTAAGAGCAATGCTTAGGAGGTATGATATTGTGATGGTAGCTATAATAGATTGATATCTTTAGACTGGAATAATTTATAGTAGATCGATTATAAAATAATCTATTACATATGTTTCTTGTAAAGAAAAAGCATGCAAAAGTTACACTCAATTATTTTAACATATAATATAGGATTCAGTGTAGCAAAAAACTCACAAGAGTGATATAAAGGTAATACATTTTAATGGCTGAGGACATAGAAAGTGCAAGCTTTCAGGGCACTAAGGCCCCTTCTTCAGGCATGGGTTAACAAATAAAGCTAGAAAAACACTGCATTTAAAAAAAAATATATATGAGTACACAGTAGGAGTCAATTAACTTAGTAAACATGCAGGCTACATAGATATGAAATATGCATAGGGTTAGATCAAAAGTCATGGGAACAAGGAAATGTTCATTAACACAGAGGTGTGAAAAGCCTGTTAGTCTGTGAGTTGAAAAGATCTATTACTATACAATCTCTATACCAAGATGTTCTATCTATTATAATGAGATATGAAGCCTATCCCCAAGTTTAGTCCTGTTTTTAATGTGTCAAATAGAACCATTAATTTAAATTCCCAGATTTTTCTTTCCCTTTGTATTCTAAAGTTTCCTTTGAGTATGGTGACTTTCATATTTTGTAGACTATGATTTGGACCACAAAAATGCTGACCATCTGGTGTGTCAACCTTTTTTCGTTTATTGTGTGGCAATGAAGGTTCATTCTTTTAACATATAATATAGAAATAGATTGATGCGGGGAGTAATTCGTTTGCCATCTTTGTGTAAGGAATGTATTTTCTTAGTCACTGAGAAAAAGTTGACAATGGCACAACTTTTTTTAATTGTTTAAATCTGGAACAATTTGGCATGGATCTAGTTTAGAAAGGGTGGATCAGGACAGAATTATGAGGGAGATTCACTAGGCGGTGATAAAGTGATGACAAGGTGGAGATGACTTCTCTAGTTTATCACTTCTCCAATTCCTATGTTATTCTATGGAGCCTATGCACTAAGATTTCTTCAACTTTGGAGATCTTAGTGTATAGGCTCCATAGAATAACATAGGCACTGGAGAAGTGATATCACTGAAGAAGTCACCTCCACTTTATCACCTCTTTATCACCATTTAGTGAATCTCACCTATGTGTTTTTGCAACCTCACAAACTATGTAACTATCAAACTCAAGAGTTTTTTCTATGTGTGTGAACAAGGAGAACGTGACATTTGGGACTGTTAAGGCCTACTGCCAAACTGGAGAAAATAACCAATCTGCTTTTACCTCAGAAAGAAGGAGGGCAATTATTTGGTTCAGCTTAGTGGCTGACCTGAAATGAACGTTATAAACAATAATAATGGATTTGAGGATCCAGACTCAATGTGCCTTAGTTATTTCTGATGTGAGATTTTATTTCTTTTCTGTCTGCTATTAAGTTGTGTCTGGGAAATGGTACACTTGTCCATCTCAGACAAAATGCTTGAGGTAAGGTAATATACCAGTATAATGGAGTTATGAAGCACAACATTAACTGCAACTTCATTTTTTCTCAGTTGGAAAATGCATTTTGCAGTTTCAGAATGAAAGCTATAAATAATCCCACAAGAGAGCTTGTTTTCACGTATCTTAGTTGCTTCCAAATGACTGGTTGTATTACATATATGATTTCTTTTTATTGCAGGCATTATTTAACCCTTTGAGTGCCGGAGGAGTACACAACACATTGCTCTGCAATGTGCTGCGTACCTCGCTGGCACTCAAAGGGTAAAGATAAGGCAATATATTTTTTATCCCTTAGAATGCAAGAGTGGTACTCAACACATTGCACTGTACTGCATACCACTCTTGTACTCAAAGGGTGAAATATTAACCATTTAAAGGGGTAGTAATGTTTCAAAATAACAGCAGCTCCAGTTAACATTCATAGTATTTGGGCCATGGAGAGTGTTAGTTCAACACTGTTAGAGTTATAGTTCAAGAATAATTGAATGATAAAGTATCCCCCACTTGCCCCTTTTACTGATGTAACACTGCTCACCTCAGGGCAACAAGACTGTCCGGATGGATTGCAGAGAGGGACAATTTTCAGTGAGAATTACATAAAACCTGAAAAACCTGTCAAGAGGGGCAGGGTTTTAATTGTTCTCACAGTAAGAAGATTGTGCCTTGCTGTAAGCTGTATGGTCTTCAGACCAAATTCCACATCTGAGGAGAGGTGGCTTACACTAAGTAAAAGGTGCGGGAGGGGGATACTTTATCATTCAACTACTCTTGAGTTACAACTCTGACAGTATTGAAATAACACTCTCCATGGCCCAAATACTATGAAGATTAACTGGAGCTACTTTTATTTTGAAACATTACTTTCCATTTAAGGACCAGAGGTGTACACATTGAATTGTGAAGCAAAGTGTTAAAAGCACACACTCCTGGTCAAGAGGAGTGAGTAACATAAAGGGTTAAACTTTTTTGCCAGTTCTTTTGCCTACAGAATGGTGCAAGATATTCGTATAATTAAATGTGATTTACAGTATTTATTGCATTTCATTCTGCTTTATGCTTAGAACTTAGGAATTCAGGTTGGAATGGAGGATGTATAGAGCTAGTGTTGAGAGCGCTGTGTAACGGTTTGTTTTGACACTCAGACCAGTAGGTAAAATAAAACAATCTTTTATTGAAAGAAATAAAATACAAAGGATCGCCCTCTACAGTTGACAGCAACAATTGCAAGCTATTACAGAGTACACATAGCTTTAATATAATATACAGAAGGCATCCAACATAGGAACAGAGAATAGGGAACAGGACCCTAAAGGGTGTATGAGAACAATTTGTCAGTCTCAGCTGTGGGGTTTGGCACGCCCGTGTGGTGTAGTGATAAACTGAGCAAATGTGCACAGCACAGAGTTCATATAAAGATGAGTAGTAGATGTTCAGTGACCAATGTGAGTTATGGCAGCACAGTAACCCAAGATAGCCCCCACGGGCGTTCGTCAATAGAACAGTGAGCCTGCGGGCGTAATCGAGACTAGTCTGAGATGCGAAGCTGGCGTGTTAGCCCCCACGGGCGTATAACCGGAGACCACTGTAAGCACAACACGAGCCAATAGACCCCGCAGGTGTTTACCTACGGATTGAGCAAGAGCTTGGAGCCTAACCTTGCCACCAATAGCCGCACCGGACACCTCCGTCGTTAACCGTGAGACCAAGAGCCAAGGACGCCCAACCGGCCTACCGGGATTGCCTACTCTGCAAACGTAACAGGGAGTCGCCGTCCAAGTAGCGGCCAACTCAGCAGCAGTAGACTTACAAGGTAATGGTTCAGTATATAGAAAGGAGGTCCGGTCAGAGAGAAGCGGCAGTGCAAGGGTTAATAGGTACGTTTGAATCTCCCAGGCTCGGTATGGTAGCTTAGCTCTGCAACGTATGAAGGCTCGGTACAAGAGGCACAGCTTATGCAAGTCGGCAAGGAACTCTGCACAGATGGATGGGTTACCCAGGAGGGTAATGGTCACACTAGCTCGGCACAGCAATGCAGGATTCAGAATGTCGCGGCGGCGACAACGAGCCAGGCAGCCGCGAAGATCTAGAAGCAGGAAGTCAGCCAGCCGGGTCGTAGCACGTAGAGGGTTCTCAAACAAGCCGGGTCGTAGCACGTAGAGGATTCTCAGACAAGCCGGGTCGTAGCACGTAGAAGATTCTCAGACAGGCCGGGTCGTAGCACGTAGAGGATTCTCAGACAAGCCGGGTCATACACGATCAGGAACACAGGAGAGTAGTCAGAACAGGCCAAGGTCGGTACACAGGAATCCGGATTCAGGAACACAGCAACAGCAAGACTGGCTCAGAAACACCACGAAAGGGCATCTGACAGATGTAAGCGTCAGGTATAAAAAGGTCACCAAGGGGCGGGCCAAACCAACCGAACAAATCACAGTCTGCCACAGATGAGAGTGACAGCAAGATCACAGGCACTGTGATACGCTGGGGCTCAGACATCTCAGCTGAGGCATCTAACAGTGAGTGAGCAGGGCTGGATTTACCATTAGGTAGCTACCTAGAGTTGCAGGTTTTAAAGGGATAGTTAGGCTTGACATGGAAAAACAATATACTAGGGTTTATCCTGCTGAGAAAAACATGAGTACTTCCACTGCTGAGTGAAGTTTTATTCAAAAGTTATTGCAGTTCACACTTGCATTTTGTTAGGTGCAATACTTCTATGGCCTGAAATGCTATGGTGGCACTGTGGCTACAGTAGCCTATGGACAGCTATGATTAGTTAACCCTTTGAGTGTCAGAGGGGTATGCAACTCATTGCTTTGCAATGCATTGAGTACCCCTCCAGCATTCAGAGGATTAACCATGACTCTCCATAAGATGTTGTAGCAACAACACCACTGTAAAATTTCCAGCACCCAAAACTGCAAGTTTGAGCTGTAATACCCTTTGAACTTTCAGCAGTGGAAGAACCTTTGTTTTACTCAGCTGAATAAACCACGCATAATAATTTTTTCAGTTTTACGTATTACTATCCCTTTAAGGGGAACCTTTGCTGGCTACACTCACATTTTGAATTGAAATCCTTACATCCTGGCCTGTTGGTGGCCCTCGTGGACTGAACTCGGACAGCCCTGTCCTGGTCTAACATAACACAGACTGTTTTGAATGAAGATTCAAATATACAAATTTATTTCAAGGAGACAAGTCTACTTTAAGCACAATACTTTTCCTGTAATTTTAAGTAAACCTATTTTTTAATACATAATATACTATGTTGGTTGCTCTCCCTATTATCTATGTTCTTTCTACTTTTTTGTGCTATTTTATATTATTATTGCTGCTCTATTGCCAGAGTTAGACATTATATGCTTTTTGATATGCAGATGAGGATTCTGTAACATTAAGCAAGATGAAGAGATAGAACGTTCCCTCACATTCAGTAATAGAAAATTCTAAAATGGTGCAAATATGCCTTTGGATTTACCAGATCCATGTTACTGCACTGCTTGCAGTTCGCCTCATTCTGTAACTAAAATTAAATGCGAAACATGTTTTTTGTAGATTTGATACTGAGTTGGCAGTTTGTAAACCTTGTTAATGATATCTGAATCTTCCTTCTGCAAAGAAAAGATCTGATATTCGCTTTGGCAATATATCAGAGAGATACAAAATTAGTTATGGTTGCAGTATATCAAGTTTCATCTGATAGTTTCATTTATGAAAATAAAAAAATATCTAAAAGAAATGTAGACAGATGTTGTTAAACAGACACCATTATAATTAGAAATACAGTTGAGTTTTTGGTGGATTATGTATTAAATTAAATTTTTATTTGAAAGTAATTTTTCAGTCTGTTATGAACTAATAAACATTCTTTTTTTTTTTGCTTTTCCACTTACACAATTGTCTCACAAGAACATCATTTTAATAGTTTACATAGTAACCCCCCCTGGATGATAGTGTAAGGAGAACTTTACCTGTAGGAACTAAGGACTCTTGAGGCCTTAAAGGGATAGTAATACTTAATAATTACTAACCCCTATATTAAAGTCATATTAAAAAGAAATGTATTGCCCCCAGTGTCATCTCTCAAACCTTTATAGTTTGAGAGATAATCGTTCCTAAAGTATGACCGTCAGGCGGCTCTGCAGCCAAGATCGCGTTAATGAAAAATAAATCTTTCACTGAAATGGTCTTCTACGTGTGCTTGGTTTGCAAGCACACGTAGAAGACCGTTGTAATTAAAGATTTTTTTTTATTAACGCAATCTCGGCTCTGCTGCAGAGCCGCCTGATGATCGTAAGACCGGATTTCCCTTCAGTCAGCTACAACGCTGACTTCGGGGAAGGGGGAGGGAGAGGGCAACTTTAGGAGCCATTATCTCTCAAACCATAAAGGTTTGACAGATGACACTGGGGGCAATACATTTCTTTCTGATATGACTTTAATATAGGGATTAGTAATTATTAAGTATTACTATCCGTTTAAACTCAAAATAAAGATTAATTTTGTGTCAAACCAGAAGACAGCTGCTTGTGTCCATTGAATGTTGTTGTGTCTGTCTAATGCATATATGCAAATAATTTTGCAAAACAATATGGCCTCTTTCTTCTGTGTAGTCCAAAGTAGGGATGGGCGAAAAACTTTCACCTCAAACAAAATCGACGAAAAATGGCACTTCCCACTTGGTGAATAATTTCCCGAAAATATGCCGTTTTTTCGCCTAGCTCATTGCATTGAAATCAATGGGAAGAAAAAATTTTCCTCACCACATGAAAGATTTCTCTAGTTTTCTACAGCCAAATAAAGGGTGTCAGGTCTCACAGCCATTCTGTGTTTGTGAGAGGAGAAAGCATGACATTTTTGAGCTAGAGAAGATAGGCAAATGAAGGGGAATTGAAGCTTAGTTTGTGGAGTCTTTTAGGTAGGACATTTGTTCTCTGTATTAGGGGAGTCTAGGGGCACTCTGGGGGAGAAGAAGAGAGGAATACATAAAAAAATTAAGAAACGATTAAACAAATAAATATATTAGGTGACAGACAGCTGACTGGAAGCTTGATGTGAGCACTGTGACTGAGGCAGACTTGATAGACATTGAGAATTTTGTTGATGGTTAAGGCAAGACATAAAACTGTACTGTAGAGAGAAAAACACACACAGTAGTTGAATAATGTTCAGCAAATGCACAAGGGGCAGGGGGAAAGGTGGAGAAGTGCACGGACATGGGAGTAAAGTGGCATTTCAAAAACTGACTGCAGCAATGGTTGCTGCAGTGTATGAAATAAATGATGATGATCCCTCTCCTCCTAGGGTAGATAGAGTTTGTCAAGGTCCCACCAATCACACCACACCAGTCCTCCACCCCCACTACCATACACATCTGCCAGATTGTAGGTTGTACTTTACTTTTTTATCACTTGACATCATCATAAATATGTGTCATTGTCATTTAAGCAGGAAGTTAGTTTTGTGGGCAAAGGACAAATGTACTCTGCATGCCAACATATTTTTCAAGATATATGTTACTGTAGGACTCACAGCTTTGACTTCCTGTTACTTATTTCTCCACCACAGCCCTCAGAATAAGTAATATTGTACTGGGAAATGTGGGAAAATCAATGCAAAGGATAGTTCACATAGACATTGTGTAATGGAGTTGTTTTGTGCTAACCATTTAAGTGCCAGGGGATACGCAACGCATTGCAAAGCTCATTCTGAGGCAAACCAACCATAGGGGACATAGAAACATTCCCCAAAATCCCACTGATTTAGAAGTAGCTGCTAGAGATATCTCCATAGCATCGCAAAGCACTGAAGACCTATCTCCCTTTTCAGAGGTTAACCTTTTGAGTGCCAGAGGGGTATGCTACTCATTGCAAAGCAATGTATGTATGTATGTATGTATGTATGTATCTTTATTTATATGGTGCCACACAGTGTACGCAGCGCCTTACAATAGACATATGTTATAATAAATAAGACGGGATGAAATAAGTGCGACATTCATAGAAACAATGGGAGAGAGGTCCCTGCCCCAAGGAGCTTACAGTCTAAATGGATGAAGGCAGACATACAATGGGGTAAGAGGGTGTTAAGTGCTGCGTTGCGTACCCCCTCTGGCACTCAAAGGGTTAAAAGACAAATTGAAATGAATGGGATATTTTTTAATTTCTCCCCTAGGGCTCCTTATGCAGAAAGCAAAATAGATAAACTCTGGATCAAAACAACTGTACCCTAAATCTCTAATGATTTTACTCAGCGTTTAATCCCTTAAATGTTAGAGAGATATCCAATGTATTAAGAAATAATGTGTTGGTGAGTGTTCTAGCTTTCAAATGTTTCACAATAAAAGCAGCTCTGATTAATCTTCATAGTATTTGGTCCATGGAGAGTGTTATTTCATTACTGTCAGAGTTGTAGTTCAAAAGTAATTGAATGATAAAGTATCCCCTCCCGCCCCTTTTACTGATGTAACACTGCTCACCCCAGAAAAGAAAGGTGGTGTCCAGATGGCTTGCAGAGAGGGTCAATCTTCAATTAGCATAAGGGAAAAACCTGTCAAGAGGGGCAGGGCTTTAATTGTTCTCACAGTAAGAAGATTGTTGTTGTTGTGAGCTGTCTGGTCTTAAGACCAGATTCCATATCTGAGGGGAGGTGGCTTACACTAGGTAAAAGGAGCGGGATGGGAAACTTTATCATTCAATTACTCTTGAACTATAACGCTGACAGTAATGAAATAACACTCTCCATGGCCCAAATACTAAGAAGATTAATTGGAGCTGCTTTTATTTTGAAACATTGCTATCCCTTTAACCCTAAAAAACAGAGTCTGTAGGGGCAGATCCAGAGAGTTCCCAGGTGTGTTGATATCTCACCATATACCTGCACCTCCTCTATGCTCTACACACTGTGGATGTCTCTCTGTTCCTCTAACCTCAATTACTGTATCATAACTGATTACGTTTTCCCTTACTGTTCACTACTTCAAAACTCCCTACCACCCAGCATTCATCAAGCCTCAACCCCTCAACAACTTCAAAGCCAATCTATTAAATGTAGCACTACAGTAATCTGTAAACTTTATCTTATGTGCAGAATGGTCATAACTTGCACTTCTTCCTCATAGTATCTGTATGTCACCCATACAGTGATCTATATGATCACTTGTCCGTCTAACAAGAAATATGTGGGCATGATCAAAAGACCACTAAGAGATTGAGTCAGGGAACATAAAGGGAACATCAAAAATGCACAGAGGGATAGAGCTATTGGAAAAAAGTTAACATCAATAACACAACATTTTTTGGAACTGCATCAAGCGAACCCTAATACTTTAAAAGTATGTGGGTTGGAACTTGTTTCCCATGGTATTAGAGGAGGGGATATTGAAAATGCGCTCCTCCAAAAGGAAAATAGGTGGATTTTCCTGTTGAAATCCCTAGCACCCAGTGGTCTAAATGAGGGGATGCATTTGTCTGCCCATATTTAACCCCAATAAAATACCTAATAATTACAATATCTTACAGGGTTTATGGGTAACATCCCTGTTTTTCTTAATTCTTTGTAGAATTCTCAGTGGTGCAAATAACAAATAGATCCCAAGGGTAGAGCGCTCTAGAAGGAACAATATAAGACCACAAAAGAATCTAACATATAAGTGAAAATCTGATACAGAGGCAGTAATTACAGAATCGCTTGCTAATATAATCAGAATAATCAGTAAGTCACATATAAGTAGTCATGAATGTCAAAAAACAACATATGAACGATGAAGATGTGGAAATGAGGATGGAATGAAAAAGTCAGTCAATGAATGGATGATGAATGGTATAATGAATTCAATGATGAATGCCCGTCTTCTCAATCAGTGCAGCAGGAATCGGTGTCAAGTGGCCTTGTCCACTACATACAATGCTGAGTCTGGAGACACTTACAATGCAGCGCACATGATAAAAACGAGAAGAGGCAAAGAGTAATAATCTAAGTGTAGTAATTTAATACTGACAATAAAAAATCCAGTTAAAATTGCACTCACATTAGCCCTTCTTGGGCTTTTTGCACATCAAAACGGATTTCTCCCCTTCTAGCCAACGGACTGCGTCCTCCGATCCGACTAGGTCCCGGTCCAGATGTAATAATGATGTCTCCCTTCCGCCAAATCGATGTTCCAACAGTTGAAGGAAATGTAAGTGTTCCACTTTAAAATATATCCATGCGTGGTAAGGTATCCACAGGAACACTATGACCAATATATACTTGCAAATCAATGTTTGCTTCAAACTGAAGTCTCGTGGCAGGTTGTGTTTTGAAACGCTATGGAGGCCGGTGTACGGAACTGTCAGGGGCGGGGGAACCTCGCAGGGGGCGTGGAGAGAGCCCGGTAATCTGAGGCAATAGCTCTGATAAGTCCCAAACGTTTTCGCAGACTCAGTCTGCTTCCTCAGGGCACAAAATCAAATGGCTGATGGGACGAAGATCAGGATTTTAAATACCTGATTGGTTAACAAGACATTTAATTACATAATAGTCTATCTCACTTAAAACAAGTAAAAACATCGGAATTACCATAAAAACAATCCGGACTAATGTAAAAAACAATTAGTCTAATACAATAATTGCTCTATGAAAAATTTGATACAAGTACTTCTTTTTCTATCATTTATACAAGTAGTATGGGGTTTGGTAGCAAATAAAACTGAAAAGAAGAAGAGGTACAATTTATTTTTAACGATTCTTATATTGAACAAATAGCAGAGGACGAAACCCTCCACCGGTCAATTGATCGTTGTTCAAAATAGACTGTGTATATATATACGATGTATCCAATAATTGATTGTGTATATTAAAAAAACTTATTTGTGATATATCCAACTCCTGGTGTGATCGTATGTGAAATGTGTGCTTGTGAAGGAGATACAGTGTGTCTAAAAATAAAGTTTGTGTGTGTAAGATGGGGCATGATACATTGTGTGCGTACTGATGATTGAAATGACAAAGAAGTGAAAGCGTTTGTGAAGCTGCTAGAAGTGACATGTGTAAAAGAGAAAAAGAAGTATTCTAAAAATGACAATGATAGTCGTAAGTGAAAACAATAAAAGTGATTCCCAATGATATTTCTTTTCTTGTGTGTTGAATGAATCGTTGCTATATTGAACATCGATACAACATCAAAGCCTATGAATAATTATAGGTTAAAATGATCATACCTTAAACTAATAATAAACATGAGGAAACATGAATATCACTTGTTAAAAAACGGATGAAAAGTATTTGGGTATTGGACATAGAAAAAACAGTATAGACAACTTTATTACAATATTTATAACCCAAAAGGAAATCTAGTCTACAATATTGCTTAGGGATCACTGAAACTATACTGAATGAACATTAAATATTAAATGAGATGAGACGAAATGGAGTAAAGACAAATTAAGTAAAAACTGTTCAGAGGTGGGAAAATGATACCACCACATAAAAAATGATAATGCTAACATAAAGAGTGATAATAAAAATTATATAGTAAACAAAATGTATTAATAATAAAAAAATAATGTTGATTCCAAAACAATAAAATCTGCCAACTATTCCCCAATGAATATATTTGACTATGCCCTTATAGGTCTATTGGACTCCACAATATCTATGGGTTATAATTAGTAGTGGCTAAACAGTCCCCTAAAACATTCTAACTATATAAGAAGAAGGGGAGAGGGCGGAAAAGATGTGTATGAAAAAGCCAATATAAAATATAATTGAAATAAATATAGTATTAATAACTGCTAAATAAAAGCTACAAAATCAAAATCTACATTGAGTCCCCCAGGATTCAGGGTTTTTAACTCATAAATCCAGTAGGACTCCCTTTGTCTCAACTTTAAAAGACGATCCCCTCCTCTATGTCCCAATTTTACCTGCTCAATGCCTACAATAGTAAGACCTTCATGTTTGCAATTGTGTGTAGTTCTACAATGATCAGATAAACTATGATTTTCTAATCCTTTTTGAATATTATATAGATGTTCATTAAATCTTATTTTTAATTTCCTTTTGGTCCTTCCTACATATTGGGCACCACATATGCAAGTGATAAGGTACACAACATATGTACTCGAACAGGTGACATAATTTTGAATTTTATAAAGTTTGTTAGTAACTGTGGATTTAAATTCCACATTTTTAGAATTTGGTAAATGAGAACAACAGCTACATCCTTTCCTTCCACATTTATACATGCCTTTCCTCATTAAGAAAGTGTTAGAAGACTTTTGGCTTTTTGAATGAATGTCACTTGGTGCAATATAACTTGCTATATTACGGTTTTTTCTATACACAACCTTTGGATGATTGCCTAGTAAGGGTTTTAGCACTGTATCCTCCATTAGAACATGCCAATGTTTACTTAATATTCGATGAATTTGTTTTGATTGGGAACTATATGTTGTGCTAAAAATTGGCAAATTATTAGTAGAGTTCGTGTTGTGCGATTTATAATGTAATAATTCTTTCCTCTTTAATTGTGCGCTTTTTTCTCTTGCTTGTTTAATCACTTCACAGTCATATTTTTTATCCTGAAATTTCTTACTTAGTATTTTAGACTCTTTAATAAAGTCTTCATCTCTAGAACAATTTCTTCTGATTCTTTGAAATTGTCCAAATGGCACATTGTTGATCCATCGCTGATTGTGACCACTGGAGGCATGCAGATAGCTGTTTCCATCTACATCCTTCCGGTGGTTTCTAGAAAGAATTTCCAAATTGGGACCACAAAAGAGGACAACATCCAGGAATACTATTTCTTCCGAATGGACATTGGTAGTAAAAGTTAAATTCATGGAATTACTATTCAAGTAGGTAAGAAAATCCCTGCATTGTACCTCCGTGCCATCCCAAATCAGCAGTAGATCATCAATGTACCTCTTGTAATAAATAATATGTTGAGAAAATGGATTATTGTTGTGAATATGATCACTTTCCCATTTTCCCATATAAAGATTAGCATAAGAAGGTGCAAAGGCTGACCCCATAGCTACTCCAGACATTTGTAAAAAAAACTGCTTATCAAATAAAAAATAATTATGATGTAAAATGAATTCTATACATTTGATAATGAATTGTATTTGTGCTGAGGGTAAAATCTGATGTTTAACTAAAAGGGATTCTATCGCAGTAAGGCCTAATGAATGGGGTATGCAAGTGTATAGACTTGAAACATCACAAGTTACCCATAAGTAATGTTTTTTCCATGTGATGTGTTGTAGGCTATTGAGTACCTGAATGGTGTCTTTTAGATAAGATGGTAAAGTGGAAACTAGAGGTTTGAGAAATTCATCTATATATTGTGAAATGGAATATGTTAGTGAATTAATCCCTGAGATTATTGGTCTTCCAGGCGGTTGATCTAAAGACTTATGTAATTTCGGAAGATGGTAAAAAATGGGTATTGTTGGATTTGGATTATATAGAAAATTGAATTCTGTGGACGTAATTATGTCATTTTGTACTGCTTCTTTTAGAAGAATAGATAATTTTTCCAAAAACTCCTCGGTGGGATCTTTCTTCAGGGTCATATAGGTACTTGTGTCATCCAGCAGTCTATAGGCTTCATTTATATAATCTATTTTGTTCTGTATACAGATACCTCCACCCTTGTCTGCTTGCCTGATCACAATGTTGTCATTCTTTTGGAGATTTTTGAGGGATTCTCTCTCTAGTTTATTAAGATTGTGTAATGATTTTGGAATAGATGGATTAATTTTATCCAAATCCCTTGCTACTAGTTGATTGAACACTTTGATCTGTTCAGATTGACTATAAGTTGGAAAAAAAATGGATTTTGATTTTTTATTACTATGTATAGGTTTCCAATGTTCTAACTGAGAAGAGTCAGTTTCTAACATTTGTAAAGAGCGGATATTGTATTTATCTTGCATTGATAAAGCAGAGGGGTGATGTTTCGGCTCACCAGGTTGTGTAGCAAAATATCTTTTTAAAGTAATTGATCTGATATACTTATTGAGATCAATATATGTGTTAAATTTGTTAAGAGGCTGAGCTGGAGCAAAGGATAAGCCTTTATTGAGAACACGTTTTTCAAATTCTGTGAGTACATGATCACTAAGATTGAATATAGAAGAGTCTGTTGATTGTTTTATGCTTCGTCTATCTTTGTGATTTTTATGTGACCCTCCTCTACAACCTCTTCTGTAGATAAAGCTCTTTTTAATGATTTGTTTGTTTGAACTTGTGATAATGGATGAACTATTGTCTGTTGTATTGGTATTGGTTGGTAAAGTTCCTCTATTGTTTGGTTGATGATTGTCTCCTGTTGAGTGTATGTTGTATTGGTTGATTTCCCTGGAGTTGGTGTTCTCTGGGGATCTATGGATGTGGTTGATGGTTGAATCTCTAATTGTGATTGTGTCGTTTGTGTCCTGTTCGAGTGATATCGGCCTCTCCCTAAAAAAGGCTGTTGTGATGTCTTAGGGATTGCACCAGTGTGATGTGTTAATAATGGTTCAAAGCGATTAGTAGTCGGTATATTGCTATAATGGGTTTTGGAAATTGGATATTGATTATGTGAATGAGATGTTTGTTGATTGTTTCTGTTTTTATTGGATGTTCTAAATCGATTGTACTGGTGATTGGGATGATGTTGTTTGTAATTGCCTGGTCTAAATTGGTTAGACCCATACTGGTTAGTGGTTCTAGGATTAGTGTATCCATGATGATTGATAATCTTTGATCTATTTTCATAGTCTTGTTTGTCCCTTATAAATTTCTTTTGTTTTGTATGTGTAATGTTTTTTTCCAATAGGTTCAAGTTTTTATTTACTTGACTTTGTAATTTTTTATGCTCATTTGTGAGATTAGCATTTTTGATGGATTTTTCTACATCCTCAATTTCCTTCTTTGTTTTGTTCAACCTATTTTCTCTGTATTTAATGAGAAGTTCTATCAATTTTAATGAACAGTTTTCCAGGATTGTGTCCCATTCCAATTGGTATTCAATTTCGTCCATTTCAAAGGATGGAGCTTTGTATAATCTTAAACCTCTAGGTATTATTTTGTGTTTAAGATAATTATCTAATGAAATGAGATCAAACCAATCTTTGGTTTCTTTAATAAGTAGTCTTTCTAAATCTCTAATTAGTTGTAATGGGTCACTAATCCTGGTTGGCCGCTCATGTTCTGCTTGTAAAAAGTCCAATGTCCTATTTCTTTGACTTCTAATATGTTGATAAGTAATTTGTTCGGTCCTATTTTGTTGCATACTGTGCTGCTACTAATCACCCGAAGGATTGAAACAAGGAGATAAACTAAAGAGTTGTGCAAATAACAAATAGATCCCAAGGGTAGAGCGCTCTAGAAGGAACAATATAAGACCACAAAAGAATCTAACATATAAGTGAAAATCTGATACAGAGGCAGTAATTACAGAATCGCTTGCTAATATAATCAGAATAATCAGTAAGTCACATATAAGTAGTCATGAATGTCAAAAAACAACATATGAACGATGAAGATGTGGAAATGAGGATGGAATGAAAAAGTCAGTCAATGAATGGATGATGAATGGTATAATGAATTCAATGATGAATGCCCGTCTTCTCAATCAGTGCAGCAGGAATCGGTGTCAAGTGGCCTTGTCCACTACATACAATGCTGAGTCTGGAGACACTTACAATGCAGCGCACATGATAAAAACGAGAAGAGGCAAAGAGTAATAATCTAAGTGTAGTAATTTAATACTGACAATAAAAAATCCAGTTAAAATTGCACTCACATTAGCCCTTCTTGGGCTTTTTGCACATCAAAACGGATTTCTCCCCTTCTAGCCAACGGACTGCGTCCTCCGATCCGACTAGGTCCCGGTCCAGATGTAATAATGATGTCTCCCTTCCGCCAAATCGATGTTCCAACAGTTGAAGGAAATGTAAGTGTTCCACTTTAAAATATATCCATGCGTGGTAAGGTATCCACAGGAACACTATGACCAATATATACTTGCAAATCAATGTTTGCTTCAAACTGAAGTCTCGTGGCAGGTTGTGTTTTGAAACGCTATGGAGGCCGGTGTACGGAACTGTCAGGGGCGGGGGAACCTCGCAGGGGGCGTGGAGAGAGCCCGGTAATCTGAGGCAATAGCTCTGATAAGTCCCAAACGTTTTCGCAGACTCAGTCTGCTTCCTCAGGGCACAAAATCAAATGGCTGATGGGACGAAGATCAGGATTTTAAATACCTGATTGGTTAACAAGACATTTAATTACATAATAGTCTATCTCACTTAAAACAAGTAAAAACATCGGAATTACCATAAAAACAATCCGGACTAATGTAAAAAACAATTAGTCTAATACAATAATTGCTCTATGAAAAATTTGATACAAGTACTTCTTTTTCTATCATTTATACAAGTAGTATGGGGTTTGGTAGCAAATAAAACTGAAAAGAAGAAGAGGTACAATTTATTTTTAACGATTCTTATATTGAACAAATAGCAGAGGACGAAACCCTCCACCGGTCAATTGATCGTTGTTCAAAATAGACTGTGTATATATATACGATGTATCCAATAATTGATTGTGTATATTAAAAAAACTTATTTGTGATATATCCAACTCCTGGTGTGATCGTATGTGAAATGTGTGCTTGTGAAGGAGATACAGTGTGTCTAAAAATAAAGTTTGTGTGTGTAAGATGGGGCATGATACATTGTGTGCGTACTGATGATTGAAATGACAAAGAAGTGAAAGCGTTTGTGAAGCTGCTAGAAGTGACATGTGTAAAAGAGAAAAAGAAGTATTCTAAAAATGACAATGATAGTCGTAAGTGAAAACAATAAAAGTGATTCCCAATGATATTTCTTTTCTTGTGTGTTGAATGAATCGTTGCTATATTGAACATCGATACAACATCAAAGCCTATGAATAATTATAGGTTAAAATGATCATACCTTAAACTAATAATAAACATGAGGAAACATGAATATCACTTGTTAAAAAACGGATGAAAAGTATTTGGGTATTGGACATAGAAAAAACAGTATAGACAACTTTATTACAATATTTATAACCCAAAAGGAAATCTAGTCTACAATATTGCTTAGGGATCACTGAAACTATACTGAATGAACATTAAATATTAAATGAGATGAGACGAAATGGAGTAAAGACAAATTAAGTAAAAACTGTTCAGAGGTGGGAAAATGATACCACCACATAAAAAATGATAATGCTAACATAAAGAGTGATAATAAAAATTATATAGT
This sequence comes from Rhinophrynus dorsalis, assembly GCA_037306005.1. NCBI lineage: Eukaryota > Metazoa > Chordata > Amphibia > Anura > Rhinophrynidae > Rhinophrynus > Rhinophrynus dorsalis. Next base: position 71,313,304 of record CM074720.1, on the reverse strand, counting down.
AAACAAAATGTATTAATAATAAAAAAATAATGTTGATTCCAAAACAATAAAATCTGCCAACTATTCCCCAATGAATATATTTGACTATGCCCTTATAGGTCTATTGGACTCCACAATATCTATGGGTTATAATTAGTAGTGGCTAAACAGTCCCCTAAAACATTCTAACTATATAAGAAGAAGGGGAGAGGGCGGAAAAGATGTGTATGAAAAAGCCAATATAAAATATAATTGAAATAAATATAGTATTAATAACTGCTAAATAAAAGCTACAAAATCAAAATCTACATTGAGTCCCCCAGGATTCAGGGTTTTTAACTCATAAATCCAGTAGGACTCCCTTTGTCTCAACTTTAAAAGACGATCCCCTCCTCTATGTCCCAATTTTACCTGCTCAATGCCTACAATAGTAAGACCTTCATGTTTGCAATTGTGTGTAGTTCTACAATGATCAGATAAACTATGATTTTCTAATCCTTTTTGAATATTATATAGATGTTCATTAAATCTTATTTTTAATTTCCTTTTGGTCCTTCCTACATATTGGGCACCACATATGCAAGTGATAAGGTACACAACATATGTACTCGAACAGGTGACATAATTTTGAATTTTATAAAGTTTGTTAGTAACTGTGGATTTAAATTCCACATTTTTAGAATTTGGTAAATGAGAACAACAGCTACATCCTTTCCTTCCACATTTATACATGCCTTTCCTCATTAAGAAAGTGTTAGAAGACTTTTGGCTTTTTGAATGAATGTCACTTGGTGCAATATAACTTGCTATATTACGGTTTTTTCTATACACAACCTTTGGATGATTGCCTAGTAAGGGTTTTAGCACTGTATCCTCCATTAGAACATGCCAATGTTTACTTAATATTCGATGAATTTGTTTTGATTGGGAACTATATGTTGTGCTAAAAATTGGCAAATTATTAGTAGAGTTCGTGTTGTGCGATTTATAATGTAATAATTCTTTCCTCTTTAATTGTGCGCTTTTTTCTCTTGCTTGTTTAATCACTTCACAGTCATATTTTTTATCCTGAAATTTCTTACTTAGTATTTTAGACTCTTTAATAAAGTCTTCATCTCTAGAACAATTTCTTCTGATTCTTTGAAATTGTCCAAATGGCACATTGTTGATCCATCGCTGATTGTGACCACTGGAGGCATGCAGATAGCTGTTTCCATCTACATCCTTCCGGTGGTTTCTAGAAAGAATTTCCAAATTGGGACCACAAAAGAGGACAACATCCAGGAATACTATTTCTTCCGAATGGACATTGGTAGTAAAAGTTAAATTCATGGAATTACTATTCAAGTAGGTAAGAAAATCCCTGCATTGTACCTCCGTGCCATCCCAAATCAGCAGTAGATCATCAATGTACCTCTTGTAATAAATAATATGTTGAGAAAATGGATTATTGTTGTGAATATGATCACTTTCCCATTTTCCCATATAAAGATTAGCATAAGAAGGTGCAAAGGCTGACCCCATAGCTACTCCAGACATTTGTAAAAAAAACTGCTTATCAAATAAAAAATAATTATGATGTAAAATGAATTCTATACATTTGATAATGAATTGTATTTGTGCTGAGGGTAAAATCTGATGTTTAACTAAAAGGGATTCTATCGCAGTAAGGCCTAATGAATGGGGTATGCAAGTGTATAGACTTGAAACATCACAAGTTACCCATAAGTAATGTTTTTTCCATGTGATGTGTTGTAGGCTATTGAGTACCTGAATGGTGTCTTTTAGATAAGATGGTAAAGTGGAAACTAGAGGTTTGAGAAATTCATCTATATATTGTGAAATGGAATATGTTAGTGAATTAATCCCTGAGATTATTGGTCTTCCAGGCGGTTGATCTAAAGACTTATGTAATTTCGGAAGATGGTAAAAAATGGGTATTGTTGGATTTGGATTATATAGAAAATTGAATTCTGTGGACGTAATTATGTCATTTTGTACTGCTTCTTTTAGAAGAATAGATAATTTTTCCAAAAACTCCTCGGTGGGATCTTTCTTCAGGGTCATATAGGTACTTGTGTCATCCAGCAGTCTATAGGCTTCATTTATATAATCTATTTTGTTCTGTATACAGATACCTCCACCCTTGTCTGCTTGCCTGATCACAATGTTGTCATTCTTTTGGAGATTTTTGAGGGATTCTCTCTCTAGTTTATTAAGATTGTGTAATGATTTTGGAATAGATGGATTAATTTTATCCAAATCCCTTGCTACTAGTTGATTGAACACTTTGATCTGTTCAGATTGACTATAAGTTGGAAAAAAAATGGATTTTGATTTTTTATTACTATGTATAGGTTTCCAATGTTCTAACTGAGAAGAGTCAGTTTCTAACATTTGTAAAGAGCGGATATTGTATTTATCTTGCATTGATAAAGCAGAGGGGTGATGTTTCGGCTCACCAGGTTGTGTAGCAAAATATCTTTTTAAAGTAATTGATCTGATATACTTATTGAGATCAATATATGTGTTAAATTTGTTAAGAGGCTGAGCTGGAGCAAAGGATAAGCCTTTATTGAGAACACGTTTTTCAAATTCTGTGAGTACATGATCACTAAGATTGAATATAGAAGAGTCTGTTGATTGTTTTATGCTTCGTCTATCTTTGTGATTTTTATGTGACCCTCCTCTACAACCTCTTCTGTAGATAAAGCTCTTTTTAATGATTTGTTTGTTTGAACTTGTGATAATGGATGAACTATTGTCTGTTGTATTGGTATTGGTTGGTAAAGTTCCTCTATTGTTTGGTTGATGATTGTCTCCTGTTGAGTGTATGTTGTATTGGTTGATTTCCCTGGAGTTGGTGTTCTCTGGGGATCTATGGATGTGGTTGATGGTTGAATCTCTAATTGTGATTGTGTCGTTTGTGTCCTGTTCGAGTGATATCGGCCTCTCCCTAAAAAAGGCTGTTGTGATGTCTTAGGGATTGCACCAGTGTGATGTGTTAATAATGGTTCAAAGCGATTAGTAGTCGGTATATTGCTATAATGGGTTTTGGAAATTGGATATTGATTATGTGAATGAGATGTTTGTTGATTGTTTCTGTTTTTATTGGATGTTCTAAATCGATTGTACTGGTGATTGGGATGATGTTGTTTGTAATTGCCTGGTCTAAATTGGTTAGACCCATACTGGTTAGTGGTTCTAGGATTAGTGTATCCATGATGATTGATAATCTTTGATCTATTTTCATAGTCTTGTTTGTCCCTTATAAATTTCTTTTGTTTTGTATGTGTAATGTTTTTTTCCAATAGGTTCAAGTTTTTATTTACTTGACTTTGTAATTTTTTATGCTCATTTGTGAGATTAGCATTTTTGATGGATTTTTCTACATCCTCAATTTCCTTCTTTGTTTTGTTCAACCTATTTTCTCTGTATTTAATGAGAAGTTCTATCAATTTTAATGAACAGTTTTCCAGGATTGTGTCCCATTCCAATTGGTATTCAATTTCGTCCATTTCAAAGGATGGAGCTTTGTATAATCTTAAACCTCTAGGTATTATTTTGTGTTTAAGATAATTATCTAATGAAATGAGATCAAACCAATCTTTGGTTTCTTTAATAAGTAGTCTTTCTAAATCTCTAATTAGTTGTAATGGGTCACTAATCCTGGTTGGCCGCTCATGTTCTGCTTGTAAAAAGTCCAATGTCCTATTTCTTTGACTTCTAATATGTTGATAAGTAATTTGTTCGGTCCTATTTTGTTGCATACTGTGCTGCTACTAATCACCCGAAGGATTGAAACAAGGAGATAAACTAAAGAGTTGTGCAAATAACAAATAGATCCCAAGGGTAGAGCGCTCTAGAAGGAACAATATAAGACCACAAAAGAATCTAACATATAAGTGAAAATCTGATACAGAGGCAGTAATTACAGAATCGCTTGCTAATATAATCAGAATAATCAGTAAGTCACATATAAGTAGTCATGAATGTCAAAAAACAACATATGAACGATGAAGATGTGGAAATGAGGATGGAATGAAAAAGTCAGTCAATGAATGGATGATGAATGGTATAATGAATTCAATGATGAATGCCCGTCTTCTCAATCAGTGCAGCAGGAATCGGTGTCAAGTGGCCTTGTCCACTACATACAATGCTGAGTCTGGAGACACTTACAATGCAGCGCACATGATAAAAACGAGAAGAGGCAAAGAGTAATAATCTAAGTGTAGTAATTTAATACTGACAATAAAAAATCCAGTTAAAATTGCACTCACATTAGCCCTTCTTGGGCTTTTTGCACATCAAAACGGATTTCTCCCCTTCTAGCCAACGGACTGCGTCCTCCGATCCGACTAGGTCCCGGTCCAGATGTAATAATGATGTCTCCCTTCCGCCAAATCGATGTTCCAACAGTTGAAGGAAATGTAAGTGTTCCACTTTAAAATATATCCATGCGTGGTAAGGTATCCACAGGAACACTATGACCAATATATACTTGCAAATCAATGTTTGCTTCAAACTGAAGTCTCGTGGCAGGTTGCGTTTTGAAACGCTATGGAGGCCGGTGTACGGAACTGTCAGGGGCGGGGGAACCTCGCAGGGGGCGTGGAGAGAGCCCGGTAATCTGAGGCAATAGCTCTGATAAGTCCCAAACGTTTTCGCAGACTCAGTCTGCTTCCTCAGGGCACAAAATCAAATGGCTGATGGGACGAAGATCAGGATTTTAAATACCTGATTGGTTAACAAGACATTTAATTACATAATAGTCTATCTCACTTAAAACAAGTAAAAACATCGGAATTACCATAAAAACAATCCGGACTAATGTAAAAAACAATTAGTCTAATACAATAATTGCTCTATGAAAAATTTGATACAAGTACTTCTTTTTCTATCATTTATACAAGTAGTATGGGGTTTGGTAACAAATAAAACTGAAAAGAAGAAGAGGTACAATTTATTTTTAACGATTCTTATATTGAACAAATAGCAGAGGACGAAACCCTCCACCGGTCAATTGATCGTTGTTCAAAATAGACTGTGTATATATATACGATGTATCCAATAATTGATTGTGTATATTAAAAAAACTTATTTGTGATATATCCAACTCCTGGTGTGATCGTATGTGAAATGTGTGCTTGTGAAGGAGATACAGTGTGTCTAAAAATAAAGTTTGTGTGTGTAAGATGGGGCATGATACATTGTGTGCGTACTGATGATTGAAATGACAAAGAAGTGAAAGCGTTTGCTAATCTTTATATGGGAAAATGGGAAAGTGATCATATTCACAACAATAATCCATTTTCTCAACATATTATTTATTACAAGAGGTACATTGATGATCTACTGCTGATTTGGGATGGCACGGAGGTACAATGCAGGGATTTTCTTACCTACTTGAATAGTAATTCCATGAATTTAACTTTTACTACCAATGTCCATTCGGAAGAAATAGTATTCCTGGATGTTGTCCTCTTTTGTGGTCCCAATTTGGAAATTCTTTCTAGAAACCACCGGAAGGATGTAGATGGAAACAGCTATCTGCATGCCTCCAGTGGTCACAATCAGCGATGGATCAACAATGTGCCATTTGGACAATTTCAAAGAATCAGAAGAAATTGTTCTAGAGATGAAGACTTTATTAAAGAGTCTAAAATACTAAGTAAGAAATTTCAGGATAAAAAATATGACTGTGAAGTGATTAAACAAGCAAGAGAAAAAAGCGCACAATTAAAGAGGAAAGAATTATTACATTATAAATCGCACAACACGAACTCTACTAATAATTTGCCAATTTTTAGCACAACATATAGTTCCCAATCAAAACAAATTCATCGAATATTAAGTAAACATTGGCATGTTCTAATGGAGGATACAGTGCTAAAACCCTTACTAGGCAATCATCCAAAGGTTGTGTATAGAAAAAACCGTAATATAGCAAGTTATATTGCACCAAGTGACATTCATTCAAAAAGCCAAAAGTCTTCTAACACTTTCTTAATGAGGAAAGGCATGTATAAATGTGGAAGGAAAGGATGTAGCTGTTGTTCTCATTTACCAAATTCTAAAAATGTGGAATTTAAATCCACAGTTACTAACAAACTTTATAAAATTCAAAATTATGTCACCTGTTCGAGTACATATGTTGTGTACCTTATCACTTGCATATGTGGTGCCCAATATGTAGGAAGGACCAAAAGGAAATTAAAAATAAGATTTAATGAACATCTATATAATATTCAAAAAGGATTAGAAAATCATAGTTTATCTGATCATTGTAGAACTACACACAATTGCAAACATGAAGGTCTTACTATTGTAGGCATTGAGCAGGTAAAATTGGGACATAGAGGAGGGGATCGTCTTTTAAAGTTGAGACAAAGGGAGTCCTACTGGATTTATGAGTTAAAAACCCTGAATCCAGGGGGACTCAATGTAGATTTTGATTTTGTAGCTTTTATTTAGCAGTTATTAATACTATATTTATTTCAATTATATTTTATATTGGCTTTTTCATACACATCTTTTCCGCCCTCTCCCCTTCTTCTTATATAGTTAGAATGTTTTAGGGGACTGTTTAGCCACTACTAATTATAACCCATAGATATTGTGGAGTCCAATAGACCTATAAGGGCATAGTCAAATATATTCATTGGGGAATAGTTGGCAGATTTTATTGTTTTGGAATCAACATTATTTTTTTATTATTAATACATTTTGTTTACTATATAATTTTTATTATCACTCTTTATGTTAGCATTATCATTTTTTATGTGGTGGTATCATTTTCCCACCTCTGAACAGTTTTTACTTAATTTGTCTTTACTCCATTTCGTCTCATCTCATTTAATATTTAATGTTCATTCAGTATAGTTTCAGTGATCCCTAAGCAATATTGTAGACTAGATTTCCTTTTGGGTTATAAATATTGTAATAAAGTTGTCTATACTGTTTTTTCTATGTCCAATACCCAAATACTTTTCATCCGTTTTTTAACAAGTGATATTCATGTTTCCTCATGTTTATTATTAGTTTAAGGTATGATCATTTTAACCTATAATTATTCATAGGCTTTGATGTTGTATCGATGTTCAATATAGCAACGATTCATTCAACACACAAGAAAAGAAATATCATTGGGAATCACTTTTATTGTTTTCACTTACGACTATCATTGTCATTTTTAGAATACTTCTTTTTCTCTTTTACACATGTCACTTCTAGCAGCTTCACAAACGCTTTCACTTCTTTGTCATTTCAATCATCAGTACGCACACAATGTATCATGCCCCATCTTACACACACAAACTTTATTTTTAGACACACTGTATCTCCTTCACAAGCACACATTTCACATACGATCACACCAGGAGTTGGATATATCACAAATAAGTTTTTTTAATATACACAATCAATTATTGGATACATCGTATATATATACACAGTCTATTTTGAACAACGATCAATTGACCGGTGGAGGGTTTCGTCCTCTGCTATTTGTTCAATATAAGAATCGTTAAAAATAAATTGTACCTCTTCTTCTTTTCAGTTTTATTTGCTACCAAACCCCATACTACTTGTATAAATGATAGAAAAAGAAGTACTTGTATCAAATTTTTCATAGAGCAATTATTGTATTAGACTAATTGTTTTTTACATTAGTCCGGATTGTTTTTATGGTAATTCCGATGTTTTTACTTGTTTTAAGTGAGATAGACTATTATGTAATTAAATGTCTTGTTAACCAATCAGGTATTTAAAATCCTGATCTTCGTCCCATCAGCCATTTGATTTTGTGCCCTGAGGAAGCAGACTGAGTCTGCGAAAACGTTTGGGACTTATCAGAGCTATTGCCTCAGATTACCGGGCTCTCTCCACGCCCCCTGCGAGGTTCCCCCGCCCCTGACAGTTCCGTACACCGGCCTCCATAGCGTTTCAAAACGCAACCTGCCACGAGACTTCAGTTTGAAGCAAACATTGATTTGCAAGTATATATTGGTCATAGTGTTCCTGTGGATACCTTACCACGCATGGATATATTTTAAAGTGGAACACTTACATTTCCTTCAACTGTTGGAACATCGATTTGGCGGAAGGGAGACATCATTATTACATCTGGACCGGGACCTAGTCGGATCGGAGGACGCAGTCCGTTGGCTAGAAGGGGAGAAATCCGTTTTGATGTGCAAAAAGCCCAAGAAGGGCTAATGTGAGTGCAATTTTAACTGGATTTTTTATTGTCAGTATTAAATTACTACACTTAGATTATTACTCTTTGCCTCTTCTCGTTTTTATCATGTGCGCTGCATTGTAAGTGTCTCCAGACTCAGAATTCTCAGTGGAATTATTATGTATACCAGAACATGAATTCATGTGTCGTTGGCACATTAGGGGTTAAGGGGCTAAAAGACAGAAAGTATAAACTTTTATTTCTAACAAATTCCCCTAGGAGGAGCTAACTAATGTCATCTCCATGGACTAACTATAATAGACGAATAATATAGAACTTGGGTTCTATTTATGTCTAATTCAATCACATAAATATCTTGATCCTACTAATATATACGTGCTGTATAAGTTGTGTACCGCACTTCAGAATCACACCACAATAACATGGACTCGTAGCATTAAGGAAGGAAGGGGTTAAGTCTTTCCCACAATTAACTTAATTGATAGGGAACTATGGGTATAAAGCTGACGTCTGGAGGGCGGTCGGCACCCTTTGACAAAGCATTTTTAGCGAAAAGTACGTTAGGGATAGTTATGTAGATATCCTGAGCCTTTAAACGATGATTTTTACTTTAGATAGCTGCAGTATGATTAATAGGGATCAATATATTAGAGAACTATCTTATCGCATACTGAGCTAGACTAAACCTGAGGGATTGCAGTCAGCAGTTAATTGATAACACCTATGTAGAAATGGGAGACAGAGATACTGTGAGAGACTAGGAAACTTTAATAATTTTTTTTCCTTATGAATATATAGGTAGATTCCACTTCATTACAGATAGCTGTATTAAAGGAGCACTAAACTTTTTTTATGAAAACACATATTTTACAAAGCATTTCCTGCTGAATAAAACAAGGTCACTCCCACTGCTGTCAGATGTTTTATTCAAAATTTATAGCAGTTTAAATAACCAGGAAGTGAATTTACTGTGTTTACTTCCTGATAGTTCTAACTGACAGGAAGTGACAGGCAGTTTCTGTCACATTCTACGGAGAACTGTATGTCTCTGACTTTTCTGACTTTCCTTTCTTTTAGAATCTAACAGGAAATCTAATTAGAATTTGACCACTAGAGGGCACTGATAATGTAAAAAAACATGGGTTTAAACTGTAATAACTCTGGAAATATAAATCTCTCTGCAGTGGGAGTACCCTTATTTTATTCAATAAGAAAATCCCTACAATATATATTTTTTCATAAAAACAGGTTACTGCTCCTTTAAGATTACAATTGAGTTGTGGGTGTGGGTTAATCGTTCTACTTTATATCCAGGTAGGTTCAATTACAATTCTCTGGACCCACTCACGATTGTAATTTGTATCTAATAACTCTACCTGGATTGAATTTAGGATGGAGAGGTTGTCTATATCTCTCCAAATAGATCCGCTCATCACTGTAATTTATATCGAGTAATTTAATCTTGATTAAGCTAAGGAAGGTGAGGCTGTCCTTTTCTCTCCATACAGAAGACGGAGCTCATTTTCATACTTTGCGCATTTGGTCCTATTTCCATTGGATCGAATGTCAGCGCACTTTGCGTTGTGAGCCTGTATTGTTTCTGTGCTTATAAAAAAGGCCCCTTTTTTGTGAACAGGACTAATTTAAATTGAGTGGTTACTTAACTACTTTATTAAGTGACGTCAGATGGTCTAGTATATCAGCTGAATAGGTGAATATACAGTCAATGATTACTGTTGAATGGGTTGTTACGTCAAGCACTTACACTTGTTATTGTGAACATCATTTTCTAACACATCCTCAATCATTACACCTATAATGATAAACATGGCCAGGAAGATTTTATTTTATTGTACTTTTTAAATTTGCTGCTTTTTAGAATTTACTAATGAAGGTTAAGTTTTATTTAAACCCCTTTTTTTCCTATTTCATCTGTGTAATTCATTTTTCGCACTTAGGGTGGGTTTGATGCTGTATTGTTGTTCTCTCTTCTTTTGTTTTATTTTTAGAAGCTATGAGGTGCAATATAAAAGATTGTTGTTTGTTTGCATTCTGGTTCCGTTATAAAAAAATTTTTGAGCATATATAAACTACTAAGGGCAAGATGTTCAAAAAGTCGTCATAATGAAAACCTTGTCGGATCATGAGTTGGTTGTAAAAGAAGTAAATCCGTTGTGTTTGAAAATTCATCTAAAGAATTAAAAATGACAGTAAGAAGATCTCATTGAACATTGCCGTTAAAAATTCTGATCTTAAAAATTGTCTTTGATTTTGTCTTTGAAACGAAAATTTTCAAAGAAAAAAGACATTTTTTCGTCTTTAAAATGAAACTTTTCAAAGAAACAAAAACATTTTTTGGTCTTTGAAACGAAAATTTTTAAAGAAACAAAGACTTTTTTTGTCTTTGAAACTAAACTTTTCAAAGAAACAAAGACATTTTTTTTGTCTTTGAAATGAAAAATTGCTTCTCAGTACTTTAATTTTTCTTCTCCAAGTTTAGACCTTTTTTATTATTTCGTGAAAAAATGACGTTAATCAGACAAAAAAATGACGTTCAAATGAATATTTTTTCTGAAAATACCTTACATTATGACGGAAGATTAAACCACACCCATTTTTAAGACAAATTATACCCTTTGATGGAGATGGCGGAATTGGATGCAAAAAATGACGGAAACGTGTCTGAGAATTGACAGATCATGGTGTAAGAACTTTTTTATTCTGATTACAGACAATTTCAGTTACCACCCCTTTCTGAACATCTCGACCTAAGTCCTTGAGAAACTGTATACGAAACAAACTGGATGACTATTATATGCTATTATATCCAATATACTTATATGCTTGCTATACAATTTTATATATCTTTTAAATAGCTTTTATTTTGTTTATTAAGTCAATAAATAAATATTTTCAAATTAATAATAAACTTTGAGATCATAGGAGTAACAACGGGTTGGAGAAGCAAGAAGGAGAAAGTTCTAAAGGCTATCTAATAATCAGGTATCTGGCGAATTTATTTTAAGCGGGGCTATGGTAATTTAATATCATATAGATCCACTCTTAGATGACTCTGTGCCCTGTCCTTTTTCTTTTGTTCTTAAGGATGATGGGAGTTGCGGTCCATCAACATCCGAGACACACAGGTTGCTCACCTTTGAGTTAGAATCTGCAAAGAATACACAGTAGCCTTGAATGTTTTTTTTTCTAAAATTGTTTCCTTTAATAATTCAATGTTTTCAATACTGCTCGCCATTGTGTGTAAAGAACATTCTTCTTAGATGACAATACCCAAATGCCCTTCAATGAGAAAGCACTGAAATGGAAAACACTTCTCATCCAAGGGCGAATGAAGGGCAGCCAGTGCTCAAGTTGTCATGAATATAATGAGAATTTGGAATCTATTTTGAATGCAGAAATTATAACCCATTCAGTCTGATGATGCAATAGCTCATAATCTGTTTAGAATGTTGTGGTATAAGAAAACAAAGTACAGAAGAAAAGAAACATTCTTAAAAGAACTAAAAATATGTTCCTGCATCCATTCTCTATATAACAAAACCTCACCCAACCATACCGTTGTATTTTATACCTTTGTCTTCCTATCCTCACATGACTTTGCGATATGAATAAAAGTACATTTAGTTGTTCAGGGAATAGTTACTGTTTTAAGGGGATAAAGCCCCAAGTCTCATATTTAAAGGGCAACTATCATGTGTAAAGTGCTTTCTCATCATATCTGTTCTGGGGGGCAGAACAGGGATCTGTAGAGAACCCCTGGGGCTTCCTCATTGGTCCCACAGGAAGAGACTGAAGTCTCACAGTTCAGGTTCTTGTCCTGAAGGATGCATTCTCCATAGACCATGGATGGCAATGTGTGGCCTTGCAGCAAGTGCAGGACTACAACTGCCATCATTCCCTACCAGTTGTAGTCTGTCAGCAGCTGGTGGGCCTTATGCTGTCAGCTATTGCTATAGCCCCTTTGTATCTAAGTTCAACACACGGGGTCTATAGAAGCTGCATATGCAACCCACAAAGTTTGTGGTTGAGAGTCATATAGTTCTGGATTGTGTTCCAGCCAAGGGGGTGCCACTGAATGACTAAAAGGAGATAATTAGGTGCTGCACAGTTTATCCCCTGCATTTCTACCAAGCATTCTCCAATAGGAGCAGTTTCAGCAAAACATGATAATTGCTGCAGAGGAGACATTTTACTGCAGAGTGTGCTAAGCGGTTGTCCAAAGCCTCAGTTCATTTGGGAGAAGTTCCATGTCTTTTGGGAACTGAGCAACTCCTCTGCCTATGTTCAAAAGAAATTAAAGTCATTCTGAGACATACTAACTGCACCATAGGGGAGAAATATAATTCCCCCAATGCAAATGTAAATAGGGCTTTTAAAGGGATAGCAATGTTTGTTATTTCAATACCATCAGAGTTGTAGTTCAAGAGTAATTGAATGCTAAAGTATCCCCCTCCCGCCCATTTTACTGATGTAATACTGCTCACCTCAAAACAGCAAGACTGTCCAAATGGATCACAGAGAGTGACAATCCTTAATTAGCATAAGGGAAAAACCTGAAAAAACTGTCAAGGTGGGGCAGGGTTTTCATTGTTCTCACAGTAAAAAAATTGTTCCTTGCTGTGAGCTGTCTGGTCTTAAGACCAGATTCCACATTTGATGGGAGGCAGCTTACACTAGGTAAAAGGGGCGGGAGGGGGATACTTTATCATTCAGTTACTCTTGAACTACAGCTCTGACAGTGTTGAAATAACACTCTCCATGGCCCAAACACTATGAAGATTAATTGGAGCTGCTTTTATTTTGAAACATTACTATCCCTTTAACTATTTTGCAAGGGAGATGTCCATGGCATTAAGAAACAATGCACTGGGGATCTCTCTAGCATTCAACAACTTGTAGGCCACATTAAAATGAATGACAATTTTTATTTGTCCCCTATGGTGCAACTGACTTGCTCCAAACTTGCTCCAAACATAGGACCATTAGAGGCTGATTTAAAAGGAAGAAGTGGGTAAATAATGGGGCTTCAAATCCCTTGAATGCTAGAGAGGTTTGGGAAGTTTTTATGGACACTTTTTCTAGGCCACTATGCCGTATAACAAAACACTTTATTTTGTTCGTACACAGTGGGTGAACGTCACAATCTTTTTAGGTATCCCTTAATTGTAAGAAATTCCCTGGCATAGGCCCTTTCGCTCAATGTGCCTAGAAGGAATCAACTGCACCACTCTGACAAGGCCCACATAGGCCAAAACACACATCTGTGGTTGTGCTGTTTCTCAGGGGGTTTGCCTAACATTTTGGTGCTAGACTGCCTGTGGGTGGGACCAGCCTGATATGGATAAGGAAAATTCCTCTCTGTAATGACACATGGGGCGAACAATTTGACTTGAAGGCCACCATGCCTTAGAACAAAACACTTTATTTTGTTTGTTCTTGGTGGATATTAGTCATAATCTTTGCAGGGATTCTTATCCTATAGATTGTTTATTATTAGTCCAGTTTTCTTTTGAACATAGGACCCTTATATTTACAAATGCTTAGAAATTATTTCTTAGAGTAGAACTTCTCAAAACATTTGCAGTGGTGAACCCATTGGCTTCACATCAAATCTCTGAAGAACCCTAACATCCAAACCCTTAACTTCCCAGATGCCAGATAGGTCTTGCTTTCCTGGCATTCAAGGGGTTAAATCACCATGTAAAATAATGTGAATCTAGCGATGAGAATAAAAGAAACACCCACAGACTGTACTATTGTCCTCTCTTTGGAGGAAGCATACGTAGATTAGTAAACTGAGCAGGCATATGACTTAAATCTATTCCAGTGCCTGATTTAGTGTGTAATCGCCATCATACATTTAACCAATATGTACAGGTGTTAAAAGTAGTGGCATGCTTGCAAACCTAGTACACTTTGTAGACCGCTCCAGTGAAGGATTTCTTCTTCAATAAAGCGATCTCGGTTGTGCTGAAGAGCCTCTGCCGGTCCCAGGACCGGATTCCCCTGCAGTCAGCTATAGCTCTGACGTCAGGGGAGGGGGAACTTTGAGAGATAGGACTGGGGTAGGGTGACCACATGTCCCGGAATGCCCGGGACAGTCCCTTAATTTATGTCTCTGTCCCGCGTCCCGCCCAACTCTCCACCGGGACAATTAATGGTCCCGGAATGAAGCCGCAGCAGTTTACCACTCTCAGACTAACACAAATGTATGTGCTGCGATGCTGGCTGCTACCTGACTTTGCTCAGTGGCGCTCAGTCCAGATAGACACCGGTCCAAGATCCCTCAACTGTGGACGCTACACAAACTGTACCGCCAGCCAATGAGAGGTGTGTAATGTTGATGCTACCCTCTCATTGGCTAGCTGGTGCGGGATGCGAGATGGCAATCATGACAGCAGTGGAGTGACACTAGTTCGGCAACTTCGTAGGGCAGTTAGGGGACGGGGCAGCCGAGTGCTTGTGAGAAGTGCTGAATTGAACTGGGGAGAGGTGGGAAATCCAGCTCAAGGGAGCCAGACTCACTCCATACTCCAGGCAAGTGACCAACCGATACCTAATGCATTACACCTGAGACCTAACTTTCTGTATTAACCTCCTAAGGACCATACTGGGTGTACAACGTATTACTTAGCAATGCTTTGCACACTCTTTGGTACTTAACCCTTTTGAGGCCCAGAGAAGGGTGAAACGCTTTGCTAGCAGTGCGTTGGACACCCATGTGGTCCTTAAAGGGTTGAACAACTAATCCATTATTTAATCACTTGACTGCTAAGCAATATAATGGATGTTTCTGGTACTGACTTGGCACAATAAGATGAATCACCTTGGTCTCTTGTAGAAACCGTGAAATCACAGGTAAAAGGGCTTAACCCTGTAACTGCCAGATATATAGCCCCACTTGGAGGATTAAATTGCCTGTAGAAATCATGTACAGGAAGCTAAAATTAGATATTTTACATGGTGAATCAGGATAATTGTAAGGTTTGATCTTGAGTGTGAAACTGAAACATGGTGCCATTTTTATTGGTAGGCTACATGAGATGTGGTGCCCATTTAGTGATGCCAGTTATCTGACAGTCCAGTGGGGAAACCAGGAACATGCTCAAGTGTATGAGAGAGAGGAATACAATCATGTAAAATGACCCAGCTAGCTCATGAATGGCCACTGCACTCAGTTATTTGTAAGTGCTATCCATATATGTGTAGTGCTGGAAAATATCAATGATCACCAAGCAACGAAATGAACATTTCACTGTTCAGGACATGAAAAGTTACAAGTTCATTTCATGGTAAATATCGAGGACAGCCTAATTTATTATTTGTTTGTCGGACTTATTTATATTTACTGTGGGAAGCCATATAACAAGGTAATAAAGAAATGGTAAAGCTTGATCCAGCTTATTATAGGATGACCACGTGTCCTTGTACAGTCCCAGATTTTAAATGTGTGTTCCCTGTCAGCCCCCTTCTGGGACAATACAAAGTCCCAGAATTAAGAATCCAGAGCACAGAGTTCTAAACACTAGAAGGAGAAACTGCCCATTGCCTACTGTGACAGGAAGTGATGCCTCTGCTGGGCTACAAGAAAATGGCTTCCAGACAGAGTTGTAAGCAATAAAAAGAGAACTGAGCTTTGATTTTGACTTTGGACAGAAGCTGCAGTCCATTTTTGTTGTAGTATAATGTTAGTCTAAGGCTTTAGGCATGATGTACATTTTCTTGTAGACCAAACAGGCACTGCTTTCTGTCACAGCAGTCAAAGGGCAGTTCTCCCGCTAGTGTCTAGAACTCTGTGGTGCACTGGTCACCCCTCCCGCAAAGTTGTGCTAGTGTCAAGGAATAGTACTCTCCTGCTCTCGTCTCTGCAGTGTCCCTGAATGGCAGAATGGAAATGTGGTCACCCTAGACTGGGGGCATTTAATTTCTTTTTTTTAAATACTTACAAGATGAACATTTGTGAAAATGATGTATTACTATTCCTTTAACCATATGTATGCCAGAGTGTGTACTAAAAAGCTAAAGAAGTCAAATGTGGGTCAACATCTGATCAAGTTGCAAAAAAAAAAAAAAAAAATAATAATAATAGTGACCACTCTACAGATGACCATAGCCCGGTGGTTCTCAACCAGGATTCTGTAACATTTTGGTGTCCCGTGAGCTCCAGCTTAGGGTGGGAATTTTTTTCCTTGAAGATTTTGACAAAAAAATTTTAATTTTAAGTGTATTTTTAAGGAAATTGTTATGCAAAATAAGATTGTATTTGTACATCTGATTGTAAGACTTAAGAATAACTATCCTTGATTACTCCTTTGACAAATAGCTATAAAATCTTAGGGGATGCCCTGAATTTTAACCCTTTGAGTTCCAGAGAGGTATCCAGCGCATTGCTTTGCAATGCTTTGGATACCTCTCTGGCACTCAAAGAGTTAAGGGTGTCTCAAGTGAATAAAGATTGAGAACCACTGAAAAAGAGTTCACTGTGTACATTATACACATATATTTGAAGTTGTAATATATGATCTTAATTGAGATTTTAACCCCTTGAGCGCCAGAGGGGTATGCAACGCATTGCAGAACTGTGCATCGAGTACCTCTCTGGCGCTCAAAGGGGTTAAATGATAAGGTACTGTGCTAAGAACATTGCAACAGTACTGTATCTTTTAAATATAAGACAGAATGGTTTAGTCAGTTTTAAAAGACTTAGGCTGGGATTCATCAAGATGCGAATGGATTAATACACAGGAAAATCTGAGGATTTCTCTGCGTATTAACCATTCGTCCATTCACCAGCTTTCGGATTGTATCTGCCCATCGCTTATTCTTCAATAACTGATGGCCAGATAGATCCGCAAATGTGATCCGCTAGCTTCAAGCTGGTGAATCCCATTTGAATGCATGGGGCGAACACATACATACACATTTTTGCTTATGCATATGCGTGGGTTTTTCCCCGGACTGGGAAATTTACACAATATTCCCTGCTTCACATACGCAAAGCAGGGAAACACGTAAAATCATTGATAAATACCCGAAGGTATTCATCGATGATCGCAGCGAAGAGCAGCGTAATTGATAAGCTGCTCTTCCCGCAGTTTGATTAATCCTGGCCTAATTGTTCAATGACCACTGTTTTAAATTGTCCAGTTTCTAACTTCTGCATTCCCAAGATTCTTATACACATATACAGTATTTTTATCTCCTCTCATAATTGATGAAATTTAGCACTGTGATTGCTTGAAAGACCATTTATAGTAGAGTTCTACACATCATTTTGCCAAGTCCCAATAGTTCCTGAAGTGAACTCCCAAAGTCATTATTTGAAGTAAAAAGCAATGCTCATTCAGTTCTAGTGTATTGAAAATGGGACTTTCACTTCTAACAAACCTCAAGAGGTATAAATCAAAATGTAAAACTATCTATAATTTCATTTTTCTCTTCTTTTAGAACCCTGTATTTAGAAAGATAATTGTATAAAATAAAACCTCTTACATCATTCTGACATCTTGCCTGAGGTATACAAGCTGTACCACAGGCAAGAAGTCTCAAGGAGCTCAGGTGGTGGACTAAATATTTATGTATGAGGACAGAGATGGGGCAAGAGTTTCAGCACAATTGACAGGTATTAGGAGCGAGAGCGTCTGATCCCCTGGATCCAATGTCAGACAGAGGTATTTTTATTTATATGCAGGAGTTATTATAAAAATGTATACGGGTGGTTTACTACAGGAAAAGCAAATAAAGGTATTGGGGTTGGGTTAGGGAAGGTGACAGTTCCGCTTGAAGCCTATGCTGTGAGAAAAGGATGCTTTTTCTTTGCAGGGCAAAAAGTAAAAATTGTCACGCACAAACCCACAAAAGGACTTTCTGGACCTGGGAAGTGTTTGGAGACAGGCAACAGATATAATAATAAGAAAACTAGTTTAGAGGGAAGGCTTTACAAACTGGGTTTTACTCAGGAAATGATGTGTCCATGAGGTGATATGATTACTATTTACAATAATATTCAAGGACAATTCAAATGACTCTGGGGACCTTTTTCATCAGCAGTGCCATACAGATTGCAAGAAGTCATTCACTGAGATTAGAGGAAAATAAATCTAACCTTCTGCAAAGGAAATGGTATTGTACTGTAAGGGCAGAATAGATATAGAATTTACTCCAGAAACTGGTGTTGGCAAGCAACTATACAAATTTTCAAGTAATATGTCTCTTTCGCACAAATGACAAAACTGTATCAGCACCCTGCTACAGTTCAGTCGCCCGTGTTCAGAATTCACTGTTATCCTGCTTTTCCCTTCCAATCCAGGCGTAGGGGGCATGGCCGACAGCAAAATATTGCCTTCGTGGACCAGCTATTTATTGGATCACCACAACCTCCAACATAACTCATGTGAAAGGTCTGTGTGTTGGCCCCATAAGTTGCTGCAGATATGCCCTGTTGCATCTTTACTACATTCTTATGTTAACACATTAAAGATGCTGCATGCTAGACTTTGGTGCTTTTATACAAGGTGATATTTGCCCATGTGACAAGCATGGTAATTCAGTATTGTACTTTTCACTTCAAGTTACTACGTCAACCCTGTATTGTTGCATTGGGGGTTATTCATGTGAAAGGGGCCATAGTAAAACTCCTTTTTAACAAAGGAGTGAAAATGTTTTCACCGAGGTTTTTGTTATGTCGTGGTGGATCAAGATGAAACTGTGTAGTATTGTAGTTGATGGAGGTTTTTTTTTTCAACTTCAATAAAGTTATAATATTCCATCAAGCAATCAGTTAATCATCTCAAGCTTTTTTCCACATCTCAAACTACCTTCTTCACCCAGACTGGCAATGGCTGCTGTATTCTTATAGGCTTGTCAGAATAAAAGGCCTGCCCACCAAGTATCAGCATGGGCTATTAGAAAAACACTGGTCTATGTGTAGTTCTCGTGTGACATGGGGGAAAAACAGGAATTCCATATATAAGTTTCCAAAAAAATAAGATAGGTATACAATAATCATTTCTAAAATTGGTTTTATGTAATTCGGCATCCCAAATCCACTTCAGTTTCCTTTATAGAGACTTGGGGGGAAGGTGTGCAATCTACAGCCCTCAAATCAGGGAATTTGCAAATCCTTCAAGAGATTCTGGGCTGGGGCCAGCCTAATGAATTATTACTAATACAGAGGATAACACCATTACATGATTTATAGGGAATTATAGAACTTTGAGGTTGATCTCTGTAGTGGGAAAACTGCTAGAAGGGAAATAAATGATTATATTCAGGATTACACTGCAAAAAATATTATTAACAGAAATAAACATGGTTTTAATCTTTTGAGCATTGAAGAAGTAAGGAGCAAACTAAATAATATTAAAACAGTAGTAGTAGTAGTATATCTATATTTTGCAAAGGCATTTGATACTGTGTCAGACAGGAGAAAACAAAGGCTAGGGCATTGTTAGGGACCAGGAACCAGACAAGACACAAAAAGGTAAAATGTAATACATCTTTATTAGTGCAACAAAAACAGCATAAACCAAAAGACATGCCAGGGTCAGGAACCAAGACAGGTATTCAGCCAAGCCGGAGTCAGGAAACCAGAAGTCTGTGATGTCAGGAACAAGCCGAGTGTCAGAAGCACAGAAGTCAGTGAAGTCTGGAGCAAGCCAAGGGGTCAGGAACACAGCAAACAGAAATGCAGGAAAAGTCACCAACAGCAACAGGTCAGTAAACAAACACAAGAACAATGGGGAAGTAAGCCATGCTGCCATAAATACCCTGAGAGGGTTGGCTGATAACAGTCAGGTGAGTAATCAGAGAGGTCAGCTGATCCAGCCTGAGCCAGAAACTCAGAAGACAGCAGCAGTGGATACCACAGCACTAGATTAGCTCAGACAGCAGAATCAATAGGCAGAATGGAAGCAGCTCAGCAAAACCTTGACAGACATATTCTTTGCAACTGTATAGAAAATTAGGTTGGAGGATAAGGAACAGTGTGTTGTTGTAAAAGAAAAATTCTCTAACACAGTTAAACTTGAGAGTGGAGTACCTCAGGGTTCAGTACTTGGTCTATTGCTTTTTAACATGTTTATAAACTACCTGAAAATAGGTATAGAAACAAAATTTCTGCATCTGAAGATGAGACTAAATTATGCAGGGTAATACATTCAGAGCATGATAGTTGTTCTCTACAGAGAGATTTACATAAAATGGCAGGTTGGGCAAACAAATAGAATATGAAGTTTAGTGTGTAAAGTGAAAAGTTATGCATTTGGGAAGAATCAATCTCAATGCTATTTATGAACTTAAGAGAATCATTTTAGGAGACTTGCTAAAAATCTGGCAGTTGTTGTAACCTACAAACTTTAAAATAGTGACAAGTGTCAAACAGCTGTAGCAAAAGCAAAGTCCTATTGTACATAAAAAGGGATACTGAAGTAAGAGTGGATCGTATAATTTTTCCACTGTACAAAACATTGGTAAGGCCTCATCTTAAATATGTTGTGCAGTTTTTGGCACCAGTTCTGAAAAAGGATTTTCTAGAACTGGAGAGAGTACAGAGATGAGCAACAAAATTCAGGGAATGGATGACCTGAGGCAGGGCTCAAAATTTCCACTCGCCACTAGCCAATGGCGAGTGAAAACTCAGCCATGGCGAGTAGAAATTCAGCCCTGGTGAGTATGTTATGGCTTGCAGTGGGGAGTAACTTTTCAGGTCTAGCTAGTAGCAGAGGACTTCAAATTTTAAGCCCTGACCTGAGGTATTAAGTAAGTGTGGCTAAACTTGGTTTATTTAGTCTACAGAAAAGATGACCAAGAGGAGATCTTGTTACATTGTATAAGTATATGCAAATTCAATACAGACCAACACCCTTACCACATTATGTAAAGTCCTGGAAAAATGTGTCCCCATGTATTATGGACTGTCCAGATCTTTCACCCTGCTTCAGTCAGGATTTCGTCCAAATCATTCACCAGTTATGGCCCTCCAGAAAGTTTGCAATGATATCCTGACTGACATGGAAAATGGTAAACTCACTGGAGCCATTTTCCTTGATTTTGCAAGGCCATTGATACAGTAGATCGTAATGTTCCGATAAGTAATTTCAAAAGCTCAGGACTGCATAATGTTTCTCAATACTGGTTCCAATCCTATTTATCAGGCAAAATGCAATATGTGTCTACTGCTGACAATCTTTCCCTTTCACTAAAAATAACCAGTAGTGTTCACCAAGGCTCTATTCTTGGCCCTCTTCTATCTTCCCTATTTATAAATGATCTGCCCACGGTTTGCAAAGCATTGTCTGCACACATGTATGATTTAAAAATCCAAATATTTTGCAACTTGAGGCAATGTTACAGGACGATTTCTCTGAATTTGAAAGATTGATAGCTAAAACAAAATGTTCTTAAATACTGACAAAACAGTGGTATTTGATACAAAGTACAAACAACTTACACTCCGTAATACCCAATTAACCATTGTAACAAAATGTATTTCCTATAGATAAATTAATATCCATGTTTTATCCTAAAATAGATGCTCTGTTTAGAAACAAAACCTGCTCCTGGTAAGAAAATTTATTGTTCAACAGATGTGCCAGTCATAGGCTGTGGAGGTATAGTGTATGCTTCCGCATCTCAAATCCATTGTGTTAAACCCGACACTGTATAACTGACTATGCTACTTTGTCCTCCAATGCAATTATGCTACCCTTCATTATGATCTGTTTAAAGAACTAAAGTGGCTAACTCTTGAATCTAGAAGTACCCTCCACCTTTTCTGCCTAGTTTATAACCACATCTCTAGGAAGCTACCAGACTACCTGAGCAGTATGATCACTCCAGCTTTCCATAAAAAATATAACCTCTGAACCACTGCTAACAACTCACCGAGTATCCCACATTACAAGAAAGAAGCCGGGTAATCTGCCTTCTCCTTCAGGGCTCTGAAGGCCTGGAAGATCTGTAATAGAGTAGACAATCCTGGGGGAATAAGCCAGATGACTAATGGTTTAGGTAAATTGGAAGAATGGACAAGAGAGTGTGGCAGCTGCAGTTTAATGTTGATAAATGTAAAATAATGCACTTGGGACATAAAAATCCAAAGGAAAAATATACTGTTAAGGGTAATGTGCTGTCAGAGACAACAGAGGAAATGGATTTGGGAGTAATTATTTCTAATGACTTAAAGGTAGGCAGGCAATGTAATAAAGCAGCAGGGAATACAAGCAGGGTGCTGAGTTGTATAACTAGGGGCATTAGTAGCAGAAAAAGGGAAGTAGTCATGCCACTGTACAGATCTCTAGTTAGTGTACAGTACTAGAGACCCCAAATCCAGAAGAATATAGATAATTTAGAGATAATTCAGAGAAGGACTACTGAAATGGTGAAGGGTTTACAGGAAAAGAAATATCAGGATAGACTAAAGGATCTGAACATGTATAGCTTAGAGGAGAGAAGAGAGAGAGGGGATATGATAGAAACATTCAAATACATTAAGGGATTCAACAAAGTGCAGGATGGAAGTACATTTCAAAGGAATAAAAATGTTAGGACAAGAGACCATAGTCTAAAAATAGAGGGACGCAGGTTCAGATGTAATATAAGGAAGTATATATATATATATATATATATATATATACATTTTTTGTTTACGTGGTTATTTGCAACAACGTTTGAATTTGATGGACTTGTGTCTTTTTTCAATAACAATTACATGCTTCTCAAGTGTCCCTCTTTAGGAGGGATAGTCCCTCTTTGAGACTCAAATCCCACTGTACCTCCCTGATGTCCCTGTGTTTAGGAGATCAGACTGTGTGGTGTGTGTATATAGTGTATCACATTGCTCCACAGCAATAAAACTCACATTAATGTTTGTGTAAACGTCAGTATATGTGCATACCTCCCAACATTTCAAAAGGCCAAAGAGGGACATTTGTGTTTTATGGGGTGTTGCGGGGGAGTGGCTGGTGGGCAGTGCATTTCTGAGAATTTTTAGGCTATTTCATGACCTATTGATACCTCCTTGTGTAACTTAATAAATGACTTATAACAACACCAGCATATTTTATTTATACTAATTTATAAACACATATACTGACATTTAAACAAACATGAATGTGAGTTTTATTGCTGTAGAGCAGTGTGATATACTTATATACACACCACACAGTCTGATCTCCTAAAAAGAGGGACATCAGGGTGGGAAAGAGGGACGGGGATTTGGGTGTAAAAGAGGTACTGTCGCTCCTAAAGAGGGACACCTAGGAGGTATGTATGTGTTTATTTATACATTAGTCTGTGTAAATAAAATACTTTGGTATTGTTCTAAATAATTTATTCAGTTACACAAAAAGGTGTCAACAGGTCATGAAATAACCTAAACATTCTCAGTAATGCCCTGCCCACCAGCCACACTCCTAGCAATATCATCTAAAACACAAGTGTCCTTCTTTGGCCATTTGAAATGTTGGGCGGTATGCAATTACTATGTATTATTCAAGTTCATATCAGGACCCAGGGCTTTAAGTAGGAGATCTGGGGCTTTGGACCACTTAAACACTACCCAGCTGTCATGCTGTCAGAATTTTCAGGAAGTAATCACGCAGTAAATTCACTTCCTGGTTATTTGAATGTTTATAATCCTATATAATAATTCGCTAAAAAGTTTGGAACGACACAGTCATGCTCAGTAGAGGCTGCCTGTGACGTGGCTACCAGCTGGCACTGTATCAGCCGTGGCACCGGCAGGATCTACTGTGCATGACTGCCCCACGACCAGCTGGCACTGTAGCCCATGTACATGGGCTCTTCAACTAGTTTTTGAATAAAACAACTGACAGAGAAGGAAGTACCCTTGTTTTATTAAGCAGGAAAAGCTCTATAACACATATGTTTTCATAAAAAAGTTTACTGCTTCTTTAAGCAGCAGTAACAGTATAAACATCATATGCAAAGAGAGACCAGGCTGTTTATTCATTTGGATAGAAAGAGATGATAACAATGACCCAGTTATATAAGTGGCCATAGCAACTATCACACAACTCATTATGTCTGAGTAAAACCTTTTTTTATTAATGAATCAGCAAACAGCTACATAATAAACCAACCGTTATATAAACACATAAAAGGATTGAGTTTGATGGCAGATAAGAACCAACTGGCCCATCCAGTCTATCCCTTTCCTTATCTAATGAGCGCAGATTCATTTTATTCTTAGAACAGCCATATATAGGGGATCTGGTGATTGAGGACTGTGGTTCAACATCAGTTCGTGATTCGTCAATTGGATGTCTCTCTGTTTGTACTTATTGTATTTATCGTTTTATTAGTGACATCACATTATAATTTCTGGTACCATAATGATTTACATATATTTTATATGTTTGGAATGTTATTTAATTCTTAATTCTATTCCATATTCGAATAAAATACATTTTTTAGAACTCAGAGCGCTTTTCTTCTTCTTTTAGTTTATGGTATTTTTTCTGCCCATCCACTATTGGACAGTGAAGATAATAGCGATCTGTTGTTCTTATATATCATGTTATCACTGTCTAGCGCCTTTGTCCTACATTGTCATTTCTATAGTTACATAGTAGTTTAGGTTGAAAAAAGACTTTTCCTATTCCTGTTTACTGTTGTTAATCCAAAAGACGGCAACAAATACCTCAATACAGCAATTTCAAATTCTGCTTTGAATGGGGGGAAAAATTCCTTATTGATTACAAATTCAATTAGATTTCTCCTGGGATCAACAAGCACTAAATACATATTAATCCCAATACTAACATACATAGCCCTCTAGGTTCTGCTAGGCCCTTTTTAAAGGCATCTAATGTATTCAAAAGCACCACCTCCTCAGGCAGTGAATTCCACACCTTTATTGTCCTTACCATAAAGAATCCCTTCCGCTGTTGTAGATGAAATCTCCTTTCCTCAAGTCTAAGCGGGTGGCCCCTTGTCCTTTGTACTGTTCTGTTAATGAACAGGTCTTTGGAGAGCCCTTTGTATGGGCCCTGAACATATTTATATAGTGTTATCATATTCCCTCTAAGACGCCATTTCTCTAGTGTGTACAAGTTTAACTTTTGTAGCCTTTCTTCATAACTAAAACTTTCCATTCCCCTTACTAGTTTTGTAGCCCTCCTCTGCACTTTCTCTAGTTCCATAATGTCCTTTTTCAGAAATGGCGCAGAGAACTGAACAGCATATTCAAGGTGGGGTCTTACCATGGACCTGTTATTCTATGGAGCCTATTTACAAGTTTTCTTCAGTCTTAGTGTATTGGCTCTATAGAATAACATAGAAACTGGAGAAGTGATAACCTGGAGATGTCATCTCCACTATATCACCACTTTATCACCACTTAGTGAATCTCCCCAGTCCTATAGTTCCAGTATACATTTTATTGCCAAAATTGATCCCTCCTGAACTTTATTAAATATCTTAATATATCTGAAGGTTTCAATCAAATCACCCTTTTCTCTTCCATCCTCCATAGTACACAGGTTAAGGTCCTGGAGTCTTTCCTAATATGTTTTGTTTTTTAGCCCCCGCACCATTTTGGTGGCCCTTCTTTGAATAGTCTGCTGTTGATGCAGCTACATTTCTTATCAAATCTTCCATTTAAAATGGTTGCCTCATTTTGTCCAAACTGGGCCAGGCTGAGAGAATTAGGGTCTAAGAGAATTTTGGTGGGATTTAGGGTTATATGCTCAAAGCACAAGAGCAATTGTGGAAAAACGACTATGCCGCAAAGAAAATTCCCATTGACTTGAGTGTTGTTTTTAACCCATTGAGTGCCAACGCGTTTTAATGCGTTAGATACCTCTCTGGCACTCAAAGGGTTAAATGGTCAACAAAGCTTTACTGTGACAAATAATTATATATTGCAGGGCTTTCCCTGTTGACTAAAAGAAGATAACTCATTGTTTAAACGTTATTAAAGGTCACCCTGACCTCTTACTATCACATTCTGTGGGGAACTTTAGCCAATGGCTCACTTGTCCTACAGAGTACAACAAAATAACTGTCTGCATATCAGGTGAACAGTAAGTGAATTGTTTGGACACCCAGTGGCATTGTTGCTACCAGATTAGCCCTTTGAGAGCCACAGAGGGATCTCTCTCTGGCACTCAAAGGGTTAATATAGAGCGCAACAGTTTGAACTGTAATAACTTTGGAACAGAGCATATCCTAGCATTTAGACTATCCTTGCTTAATTAAACAGGAGACATCCTACAACGTGTGTTTTCTTTTCATAATAAACATTTACCATTTATTTAATTCATTGTATTCTAGGAAGGTCTCCAGAGGTTGGATTCCTCTCTAGCCTTCAAGGTTTTTAAAGCAAGATGACCCCTGTGTTGCATTTGGTTTGTCCTGGAATTACACCACTATTTGTATTGTGCATATGACCCTTAGTTTCCTTCTCAGGAGGGGCTACTTCAAATGAATGAGCAAGAGAGTTAAACTTGTATTGTTTTGAATCTTTCAATTATATAGCAGAAGTACAAATGGTCAGTGATGTCATTTGAGGCCTCTGCACCGAGCACAATGTCAACAAATGATAAAGGAAATGTACTTTATGGTGGCAAAAATATGAACATTTTCAGTTTTGCATAAGAATGTCAAGTAAATAACCCTTTCAGATGTTCAGGGTATGTTTTCTTTTAAGGTATATGACATTGCACATACCTCCCTACATTTCAAATGGCCAAATGTGTGTTGTTGCTTGGGGAGTGGCTGGTGGGCGGTGCATTACCGATAATTTTTAGGTTATTTCATGACATATTGCCACCTCTTTCTGTAACTGAATAAATGATTTAGAGAAGGCCAAAGTATTTTATTTACACATATTCATTTATTAACACATATACTTAAGTTTAAACAAACATTAATGTGAGTTTTGTGGCTGTGTCAGAGAAATGTGATATACTTATATACATACCATGCAGTCTGATCTCCTAAAGAGAGGGACACCAGGGTGGGAAAGAGGGATTTGGGTCTCAAAAAGGAAATGCTCCTCCTAAAGAGGGATACTTGTGAGGTATGCCCTTGGGTGTATACCATATGGTCCAGGTGCTTGTGTAATACATCTCTCTGGTAGAATTATGTGAATCTATGGTGCGGCTCAATACAAGAACAGATTGGAGTAAGACAAGTGGGTAGGTGCCTGTAAAGCGGAACATTGACTCTACACAACAGAGCAGCTTCCTGGTCAGAAGTCTGATACAATAGGAAATATGAAGTGCATGGAAAAGTACTTCCCCGAATTTGCTGAAAAACAGCATCGTCATTATCATATCATCTTAAATTAATACTTAACACCCCTAAACACTAAACACTTGCAAAAAAAAAATTCCTAGTGGACACTAAAGGCACTACGAATTTTGCCTTTGAGTCTTGGTTGAATGACCTTATCTGGATGGACCCCTTGACCTGTAGCGGGAAAAATACATGAGCCAGTAGAATATGTCAGTGCTGTGATGGTGGAGCTCTGGGTTCCGGTGTCCTTCCAGAAAGAGTCATGTCCACCTCTATGAATATGACATCCAAGACTGGCTGAGCGAAGGTGCAAAGGTAAATTACTGGGAGATATTAATGTTCCTCTGAAAGGGAACTGTACCCTAGTAATAGGAATTTCTAATTTTATTTAACAGAATTATTTTTTTGTTTACTATTATTTTTGTGCATTTTAGATCTCTTGCGGTACACTGCTAGTAATTTCTGATGACAACTTGATAAAGACTGATACAAATTTATGTCTCCTGTGATCCATTCAGGTGTAATGAAGCCCATTGTTTGCTGTGAAGAGGTGTGACCTAATGGTGGACTTCAATAGAGATTACTATATACAGGAAACTGCAGATATTAAAAAAAATATATTAACAGACAAACCTGCCTACTAGATAAAGGACATCGACCTAGATACCTGAATCTTATTTATGTGTTAAAGTTCCCCTTTAATTTGTGTCAAGGTCCATAAAATTTACATTTATATTTATGGACGTTACAACATTTAGTCATTCAGATAGACACAACCGGTATTTTACAGTTAGCATATCCATTAACCCTTTGAGGACCCCATTGCACACCCCTCTGGTGCTCAAGGGATTAACGATAACCCCTTGAATGCTGAGGTATACAACACATTGCAAAGCAATGCGCTGGCAATGTCTCTCATTCCAGGGTTTACTGCAGAAAGACAACACAATAATCAGCAAAGGAAGTAGGAATCTCCTGGGAATGGGTTTTTAGCACACTTGGAAAGTCAACATCACAACGGTAATTGGTAAGGACTTGCAGGATTTATTAAACAAGCCAATAATTATATATTAGCTTTTATGTCCTACCACAAAGTGTGATATGAAACCTTGAGGGGAAATAAAACATTTTGTAAGCAGATTACATTACAATTTATAACTTGTGTGGGTTGTAGCCACTGGCAAGAATAAGGAGTCTGCATAGGAAAATGTTGAGATCCAGAGAATAGTATTCTGTAGGACTCTGTAACTCAATATATGCAAAAGGGTTATTGGGTTATTGAACTCTATAGAGCTTTAAAGAATGCCATAAATATCTTTGGACATCAAGATAACTTTAAAAACCAATGGCCCTATGCAGAAAGCTAAACAATTCTGGAGTAAACCAGCTGTATCATAAGAAAACCTCACATTAATGTACATGGGGCTGTTAACTCACTGAATGCTAGAGAGGTCGACAACTCATTGCTTTGCAATGCATTGGAGACTTTCATACCATTTAAGGGGTCAAAATCCCTATTTAAATTAAAGGGATAGTAATTTTTCAAAATAAAAGCAGCTCCATTTAATCGTCATAGTATTTGGGCCATGGAGAGTGTTATTTCAATACTGTCAGAGTTGTAGTTCAAGAGTAATTGAATGGTAAAGTATCCCCCTCCCGTCCCTTTTACCTAGTGTAAGCCACTTCCCCTGAGATGTAGATGTGGAATTTGGTCCTGGGATCAGACAACTCACAGCAAGGGACAATCTTCATACTGTGAGAACAATGAAAACCCTTCCCCACTTGACAGGTTTTTCAGGTTTTCTCTTATGCTCACTGTCAGAGACATTGTCATGATGGGGAGGAAATGGATAATTTTTCTTTTAAACCAAATTCTCTGAAATTCTGTTTTAAGATGTGTGTAAATGATCTCATGTTAAAACAATGGCCCTTTGATTCAAGGTAGGGGGTGAAAACAACTGAATGTCAGTTATGGAGATATACGATTAGGTGCTAGACACCAAGTCTAGAAGATGTACTCCTATGTCAGAAAGTCTAGATAGTATGACATGTTTAAATGAAATATGTTGACCCGGTGAACCCCCTAACTAAGGAAAAAAAACACAGATTCATGTGTCATATCTAAAATCTTAATGTAGGGTAAGAGCAACATATCCAGGCTAAATAGTGTTATTACTGATGCCTTGAAATTCCTCATTTTATTATCATAATTTATGCATGATGTCATATGGAATTTAAGGATTAGGAGCATCCAATCAGATAATGTCACTGTATAATGAGAGGGATCTCTAACCAATCAGAGCAGAGTTTGATAGAGGAATTTCATATTATAAATATGCAAGTTTAGAGAGAAAAGGGTCTTTTTCTCTTGGTTCCTGGTTATTCATTTCCTGCTCTGTGTACCTAGCTGAGAGATACAAAGAAACACTTAGTGGACTGGTAACTATATATTTTCTTTATTTAAATTCTGCAAAAGTTCAGAATCATATATACATTTCTTCTATATTTGAAGAAACCTAATTTTTTCTTATAATTTGTCTTAACTGGACTGACCAACCATTTGGGATTAATTATAATAAACTATATTAGCTATATAAATTCTGGAATTAAGCAGAATTTATTTATTGATAAATTGTTATATTTTGCCAGTTAAGGGTAATATAGTTAAATAGCTTGGTTCATATATTAGTTAATATAATTCTGCTATTTCTAGAATATTGTGTTTCTGGAAAGATTATATAGCTATTATTTGATCTGGGGAATTCTTTGAATTAATTTATTAACCCTTTAACCGCTATTTGTCTATTTATTTGTGGTGTTTCTTTGGATTTCTTTGTGTGTGTACTAGGCTTAACTTTTGTAAAGTAAAAGTCTCTTTTAAACTTTCACTAGACAAAAGAAGCTTATCTTAAAGTGGATTAACCCTTGAAGGACCCTATAGGTTTTACATAGGATTGCTATAGTCATGTTTATGATATATGTTGCATGAAGTTGGTATACTTTCTAGACATACATTATTGAATTGATTCTAAGTATTTTCTGGTATAATCTATTATTAACTATATTAAATGCAATTTATTTGTTTTATTCAGAAGGTATGCAATATTTGTAATCGGTAGATAATTAAATTATAGTGATTTAATCTGGGATTCTATTCCAGTTAGTCTCTAAATTTGGTTATTATATATGGTATAAGGGAATTGTCAGAGGACCTGGCTTAATATTAAAGCTAATTCACCTGACAACCTACCTTAAACCTCAGTTAGCATAGTTTATACAGTTTCTGGGGCAGAAGAAATTCATATACACTGCTGCCAACTGTATTTTATTAATTGTTAGGATCAATTATCATTTTCTATGCTGCTGAGTGCAATTATTGTATCTAATACCTCTGAATATGCCTATGTGTGGTTAACCGTTTAATTGCAGGTAATCCTAATGGTGATACTTGTGATTTGAGTTACTATATATCTATTATAATTGCTGATTACTCCTTTATATCATTGTTGTTTACACTTTATATATAGTATATTGTATTTAATAAATTATATATATTTTTGCACGAATATGTGGGATTGATTATTTCAATCAATTCTTTACTGTGAAGTAGTGTGTCAGTACCTAATATAGTGTAAAGTTCTCAGAATTATTTATATTGTCATTTATCTATATGTGAAGATATCCAACCTAATTGGTTCTCTTGTTTTAACCCCTTGGATACCTTCAACATAATTGGTCCGACAATGCAAGCCATCTCAACAGTCTTGCTGCTCTGAGCTGAGCAGTGTTACATCAGTAAAAGGGCGGGAGGGGGATACTTTATCATTCAATTACTCTTGAACTACAACTCTGACAGTACTGAAATAACACTCTCCATGGCCCAGATTCTATGAAGATTAATTGGAGCTGCTTTCATTTTGAAAAATTACTATCCCTTTAACGTGGAAAAATTGAGATTTGCCATTTGACCATTATGGTGCAATTGGTTTGCTCCAGAAATGCTCAAGTTTCTTATGACAAAATAAAACTATGAGCAGTTCTAGAGCATACCAATTGTACTGTAGGGGACAAGTGACAATGATTGAAATGGGGACTTTAACCCCTTGGATTCTAGAGATATCATACACACATTGCTTCACACTTTCTCTAGAATTCAAGGGGTTTAAAGTTCCAATTAAATCAGTGTGACATTTTTATTTCTATGCCGTGGTACAATTGGTTTCTTCCAGAATTTCTAATCTTTTGCTTTCTGAACAAGGACCCAAAGCCCAAGAACAATAAACGGAAATAACATGGCAGTAGAAGAGCTATTAACACCTTAATGTCCAGTGACCTGTCAGGACCGTCACACCAGTCCGGATGTTAAGGTAATGGCATGTCATGGAATTCTGGGATAGCAGCGCGACTGTACATCCCAGAATTCATTGAGAAGAAAAAAAAAGGGCTGTGGTCCTTAACGGCCGCCCACTGCCGTATCGGGAGGTTGTTAAGGGGTTAAACAAAGGACCTTTTTGTAACTGGACACATGACACACACACATATATATATATATATATATATATATATATATATATATATATATATACAGAAAATAGAAAAAATAACCCTATACAGTGCGATGTTGAGAGGATGTCTGGAAATATTGCAGATATTGATAGCGGTGGGTCCAGATCATCCACTAGGAGGAGTCGTATGTAAGGGCTGCTCATCAGTATCCCTCCAAAAACAGAACAATATATAGGCAGATGGGCAACTAGGAGACCTAAGTGCATTCCTCCCCAGGCGAGTCCTGAGGGCCAGAATGCATAGTGGATTGCTGCAGCATGCATTCCTTTCTCTCTCTTTCCCTCTCTCTCCCTCTCAGATGTATGCAGAGAACATTGCATCTGTGCCTCCCAGGTTTTACAAAGTACTGTCATTGATTGACAGGTAGCTTATCATGGTATGAATGAAATGTAACCCTTTCAGTGCCAGGGTGTATACAACACATTGGGTATCCCTCTGGAACTGAAAGGGTTCCTAGTCCCAGTAAGCTTTTGTCAGAATACTGAGAAAGTGTCAGTCCTGAGAAAAACTGGCACTTACATGAACGTTACATGGTAACAGATAACAATCCCAAGAGTTTCAGTTGATTTAATAGGGGCTCTAAAACACTTGGATGCTAGTGAGGTCACCCTCTCCAGATCTTTATGAAACAATCTGTTGGAGACCTTCATAGTATTCAAGGGGTGAAAACCCCCATTTAGCCCTGTAAGGTCCAGAGGGGTAGGCAGTAGTGTTGAGCGAGCATGCTCGGCCGATGCTCGGATCGGCTCGAGCATCGCTCTGCTCGGCACATGGCGGTACTCGTACGAGTACCGCATGTGCTCGCCCGCCATGTTCGGGTCTCCTCCCCGCACGTTTTGCGGCTGCTGCGCAGCCAATAAACGTGCAGGGAGGCTCTGACATCGGTGTAATGCCAGCAGCCATGTTGGCTGCTGGCATTACACTGATTGGCTGGCCAGAACCCGTGGTCGGGTGCTGTATAGCACCTGACCATCGAGTTCGGCTCAGTCTGAGCCAGGGAGAGCTGAGGATAGGAAGGGAAAGGCAGTGTAGGGAGGAAAAAAAAAAATTGTGAAAAAAAAGAACCAAAAGTCCTTTTTAGGACTACTGTGTGTGGGGGCAGCAGGTTATTTTGTGTGGGGGGAAAAAAACAAAAAAAAAAAAAAAAAAAATATTCTGTTTAGTGTGAAAAGTTGCAGATTAGAGCACATTCTGTTTAGTGTGCACAGTTGCAGATTAGAGCACATTCTGTTTAGTGTGCAAAGTTGCAGATTAGAGCACATTCTGTTTAGTGTGCAAAGTTGCAGATTAGAGCACATTCTGTTTAGTGTGCAAAGTTGCAGATTAGAGCACATTCTGTTAAGTCTTCAAACTAAAATATCAAAGTCACATATTCCATTCAGTGTGCGTCGCCGCAGTTTAGCAGCACATTCTGAGTACTGTGCAGAGTTGCAGAATAGGAAGAAATACTGTTAAGTCTTCAAACTAAAATATCAAAGTCACATATTCCATTCAGTGTGCTTCGCCGCAGTTTAGCAGCACATTCTGTGTACTGTGCAGAGTTGCAGAATAGGAAGAAATACTGTTAAGTCTTCAAACTAAAATATCAAAGTCACATATTCCATTCAGTGTGCTTCGCCGCAGTTTAGCAGCCTATTCTGTGTACTGTGCAGAGTTGCAGAATAGGAAGAAATACTGTTAAGTCTTCAAACTAAAATATCAAAGTCACATATTCCATTCAGTGTGTTTCACCGCCGTTTAGCAGCCTATTCTGTGTACTGTGCAGAGTTGCAGAATAATAAGAAATACTGTTAAGTTTTCAAACTCAAATATTAAAGTCACATATTCCATTCAGTGTGTTTCACCGCCGTTTAGCAGCCTATTCTGTGTACTCTGCAGAGTTGCAGAATAATAAGAAATACTGTTAAGTTTTCAAACTCAAATATTAAAGTCACATATTCCATTCAGTGTGTTTCACCGCCGTTTAGCAGCCTATTCTGTGTACTCTGTACAGTTGCAGAATAATAAGAAATACTGTTAAGTTTTCAAACTCAAATATTAAAGTCACATATTCCATTCAGTGTGTTTCACCGCCGTTTAGCAGCCTATTCTGTGTACTCTGTACAGTTGCAGAATAATAAGAAATACTGTTAAGTTTTCAAACTCAAATATTAAAGTCACATATTCCATTCAGTGTGTTTCACCGCCGTTTAGCAGCCTATTCTGTGTACTCTGTACAGTTGCAGAATAATAAGAAATACTGTTAAGTTTTCAAACTCAAATATTAAAGTCACATATTCCATTCAGTGTGTTTCACCGCCGTTTAGCAGCCTATTCTGTGTACTCTGCAGAGTTGCAGAATAATAAGAAATACTGTTAAGTTTTCAAACTCAAATATTAAAGTCACATATTCCATTCAGTGTGTTTCACCGCCGTTTAGCAGCCTATTCTGTGTACTCTGTACAGTTGCAGAATAATAAGAAATACTGTTAAGTTTTCAAACTCAAATATTAAAGTCACATATTCCATTCAGTGTGTTTCACCGCCGTTTAGCAGCCTATTCTGTGTACTCTGTACAGTTGCAGAATAATAAGAAATACTGTTAAGTTTTCAAACTCAAATATTAAAGTCACATATTCCATTCAGTGTGTTTCACCGCCGTTTAGCAGCCTATTCTGTGTACTCTGTACAGTTGCAGAATAATAAGAAATACTGTTAAGTTTTCAAACTCAAATATTAAAGTCACATATTCCATTCAGTGTGTTTCACCGCAGTTTAGCAGCCTATTCTGTGTACTCTGTACAGTTGCAGAATAATAAGAAATACTGTTAAGTTTTCAAACTCAAATATTAAAGTCACATATTCCATTCAGTGTGTTTCACCGCCGTTAGCAGCCTATTCTGTGTACTCTGTACAGTTGCAGAATAATAAGAAATACTGTTAAGTTTTCAAACTCAAATATTAAAGTCACATATTCCATTCAGTGTGTTTCACCGCCGTTTAGCAGCCTATTCTGTGTACTCTGTACAGTTGCAGAATAATAAGAAATACTGTTAAGTTTTCAAACTCAAATATTAAAGTCACATATTCCATTCAGTGTGTTTCACCGCAGTTTAGCAGCCTATTCTGTGTACTCTGTACAGTTGCAGAATAATAAGAAATACTGTTAAGTTTTCAAACTCAAATATTAAAGTCACATATTCCATTCAGTGTGTTTCACCGCAGTTTAGCAGCCTATTCTGTGTACTCTGTACAGTTGCAGAATAATAAGAAATATTGTTAAGTTTTCAAACTCAAATATTAAAGTCACATATTCCATTCAGTGTGTTTCACCGCCGTTTAGCAGCCTATTCTGTGTACTGTGCAGAGTTGCAGAATAATAAGAAATACTGTTAAGTTTTCAAACTCAAATATTAAAGTCACATATTCCATTCAGTGTGTTTCACCGCCGTTTAGCAGCCTATTCTGTGTACTCTGCAGAGTTGCAGAATAATAAGAAATACTGTTAAGTTTTCAAACTCAAATATTAAAGTCACATATTCCATTCAGTGTGTTTCACCGCCGTTTAGCAGCCTATTCTGTGTACTCTGTACAGTTGCAGAATAATAAGAAATACTGTTAAGTTTTCAAACTCAAATATTAAAGTCACATATTCCATTCAGTGTGTTTCACCGCCGTTTAGCAGCCTATTCTGTGTACTCTGTACAGTTGCAGAATAATAAGAAATACTGTTAAGTTTTCAAACTCAAATATTAAAGTCACATATTCTGTGTAAGATGAAGAAGGCGGGTAAAAAGGGACGGGGAAGTGGACGTGATCCTGAAAGTTCAGGGCGCGGGTCAGGACGCGGAGAAACTGTGCCTGGTGCCAGAGCACAAGAAAGAAAGACATCCACCATACCTAGCTTCATGTGTAATTTTACAGGGCGTCGCAGGACATCACTCTCGAGGTCCGACCACTGCGAACAGGTGGTCGGTTGGATGACAGCTGATACTGCTTCCAGTCGGTTAAGCACCACCCTGTCTTCCACCAAGTCCACTCTCAGTAGCCAAGAGTCTGGTCAACATAATCCTCACTCTGATCATCCTTCCTCCCACCATACACGGTCTGGTCAAAGAAGTGATCCCACACTGGGATATAGTGAGGAGCTCGTCTCATCACCAATCCTTCATTTGACCCTCTCTCCAAGCACGCTTGCAGAGGAACATGACATCTTGTGCCCTGATTCACAACCTCTAGAGGCTACCCAATCACAAGAAGATGACAGATGTGAACGGCATTTAAGGTCAAAGGAAGTAGTGGATGATGATGATGATGATGAGACACAGTTGCCATTAAATCAACCACTATTTCCGTCTCAAGACCTTGTTGAGGAGAATGTTATACAGTTGTCAATGACTGAGTATGTGGTGGGATCAAGACTTGAGGAGGATGATCAGAGTGAGGAAGTGGAGGAGGACTTGGTGGACGATGAGGTGACTGACCCCACCTGGGAAGGTGTAGAGCCGAGCGATGACAGCAGTCCTGAGGGTGAGCCATCTGCAGCACCGCAACAGGCTGGAAGAGGCAGTGGTGTGGCTACAGAAAGAAGGCGGACCGCACCAAACCGGCCCGCAAATGTTCCACGGAGCACCCCCTTGCGTAAATCTACCTTGCCAAGGGGTAGGTGTTCCGCGGTATGGCGTTTTTTTAAGGAAAGTGCGGACGACAAAAGAATTGTAGTTTGCAACCTGTGCCACACCAGAATGAGCCGAGGCATGAACACTAGAAACCTCACCACCACCAGCATGATCCGACACATGGCATCCAAGCACCGTAGTAAGTGGGAGGAACGCCTGGATCGCCCATCTGTGTCTGCAGGCCACACCACTGCCTCCTCTTCCCCTGTTTTCGGTGCCGGCCAATCGCCTGTCGAAGGCGCAGGCCCGCATACCTCCCGCCCTGCACCTGTAGCATCTGAAGCACCATCAGCGACCACATCCACTTCCCTGTCCCAGCACAGCGTCCAAATGTCGTTACCCCAGGCATTTGAGCGCAAGAGAAAGTACCCAGCCACCCACCCACAGGCCATAGCACTAACCTCACACCTTTCAAAATTACTGGCCATCGAAATGCTGCCATTTAGGCTTGTGGACACTGAGTCCTTCCGCAGCCTGATGGCAGCAGCTGTCCCTCGGTACGCGGTCCCCAGCCGCCACTACTTTTCCCGGTGTGCCATCCCCGCATTACACCACCATGTGTCCCGTAACATCACCCGTGCCCTGACCAACGCAGTTACTGGGAAGGTCCACTTAACGACTGACACATGGACAAGTGCTTGTGGCCAGGGACGCTACATTTCCCTGACGGCACACTGGGTGAATGTCGTGGAGGCTGGGAGCGACTCGGACCCTGGGATGGCACGGGTGCTACCCACGCCGAGGATTGCGGGCCCTACCTCCATCAGGGTTTCCACCAGCACCTACGTTATTGGCTCCTCCTCCTCCGTTTCCACCTCCGAATTCTCTACACACAGCGCCACTCCCCCATCAGCCAGTAGCTGGAAGCAGTGTAGCACTGCAGTGGGGAAGCGTCAACAGGCCGTGCTGAAGCTGATCTGCCTTGGGGACAAACAGCACACGGCCTCAGAGCTGTTGCAGGGGATTAGTCACCAGACCGAGCAGTGGCTCTCGCCACTCAACCTGCAACCAGGCATGGTTGTGTGTGATAATGGGCGTAACTTGGTGGCGGCTTTGGAGCTCGGCAAGCTCACACACGTACCATGCCTAGCGCATGTATTTAATTTAGTGGTGCAGCGATTTCTAAAAACCTACCCCAATGTGCATGATCTCTTGACCAAGGTGCGCCGCGTGTGTGCACATTTCCGTAAGTCATCAACAGCTTCAGCCGGCCTGTTGAAGCTGCAGCAGCGCTTACAATTGCCAGCTCACCGGCTGCTGTGTGACGTGAGCACGCGCTGGAACTCCACCTTCCACATGTTGGCCCGGCTTTGTGAGCAGCAGAGGGCAGTAGTGGAGTACCAGCTGTTACACGGTCGTCGCCTCTCCGTTCAACTTCCTGTAATCAGAAGTGAGGAGTGGGAATGGATGTCAGACCTCTGCGAGGTTTTACGCAATTTTGAGGAATCGACACAGATGGTGAGCGGCGATAACGCTATTATCAGTGTAACCATCCCACTTCTGTGTCTACTGAAACGCTCGCTGCTCACAATTAAAACCGACGCTTTGCATGTGGAAGAGGTGGAAATGGGGGAGGAAGAGCTTACACAAGGTGATAGCCAGAGCACCCTCACTTCGTCTTCTCAGCGACAATTGGAGGAGGCGGAGGAGGAGGAGGAGGAGGAGGAGGAAGACACGGTTGCCTCCGCTACAGAGGGTAGCCATGGAACTTTAGTTCCATCTCTTCAGCGTGGGTGGGCAGAAGAGGAGGAAGAGGATGAGGATATTGAGAGTCATCCTCCTGGTGAGGACAGCGAAATCTTGACTGTTGGTACTCTGGCACACATGGCTGACTTTATGTTAGGCTGCCTTTCCCGTGACCCACGCGTTGTACGCATTTTAGACAACACGGATTACTGGGTGTTCACCCTTCTGGACCCCCGCTACAAAGAGAATTTCTCATCTCTCATTCCTCCGGTGGAGAGGACAAGCAAAATGTTGCAATACCAGAAGGTTCTTGTCGAAAAATTGCTCCAAAATTTTCCATCTGACAACGCTGGCGGCAGAGTACGTGCTACCTTGGCCAACCGAGAAGGGGAGAAAAGGGGAGCACACAGCAGTTCCGAGAAAGGCAGGGCAACACTCTCCAAGGCGTGGGACACCTTCATGACACCCCGCCAGCACCCTCACCCTGATGCGCAGCCTAGTGTCACAAGGAGGGAAAAGTTTTGGAAGATGGTGAAGGAGTACGTAGCAGACCGTGTCAGCGTCCTCAATGATCCCTCTGTGCCTTACAACTACTGGGTGTCCAAGCTGGACACGTGGTATGAACTGGCACTCTACGCCTTGGAGGTGCTGGCCTGCCCTGCCGCCAGCGTTCTGTCTGAGCGGGTATTTAGTGCTGCTGGTGGCATCATAACAGATAAGCGTATCCGCCTTTCCACCGACAATGCTGATAGGTTGACACTTATAAAAATGAACAAGGCCTGGATTTCCCCTGACTTCTCCACTCCACTGGAGGAAAGCCCCGGGGGAACATAAACTCACTTTATATATGTTATTTACAATGATGTGAATACTCTGTATTCCCATTCACCCCTTCCACCCAAAAAACGGGTATATGGTTGACTCTTAATCTTCTCATCCTCCTCCTCCTCTTCCATATGCCCTGTGCTATAATTTTTATATAGGGCCAGCTCACCAGCGGGCCCTGTGATATAATTTTTATATAGGGCCAGCTCACCAGCGGGCCCTGTTTGCCAATTTTTATATAGGTCAGCTCACCAGCGGGCCTTCTCATATAATGTTTTATTGGGTCAGCTCTCTAGCGGGCCCTCTCATATAATGTTTTATAGCGTCAGCTCACTAGCGGGCCTTCGCATATAATGTTTAGGATGGTCAGCTCTGCAGCAGACCCTCACCCATAATGTTTTAGATGGTCGGCTCAGCGCACGTTTCCCTCTTAATCATGGCCTCAGTTCAATAAAATCAAGGAAATTTTTGGGAGAATTTGCCTCTGTGCACGTTTCCCTCTTAATCATGGCCTCAGTTCTGAAAATCAAGGAAATTTTTGGGATAATTTGCAGATGATATACAAGTAAATATACAGCAAATATTGTTTGGTAACAATTTTTCGCCTAAAGTCGTTTTTATTTTCCTTTTTGTGTGTTTTATGGTCAGTCTGTAAAAATGGCGTACTACGGGCGAAAGATCGTTCCCAGCAGCGATGTTGGAGTCCAAGATGCATCCAGACATCCTCCCTATGCTGTCCCTGAACCATTTCTGTGGTGTTTCCATCATTTTCTGCCCTTTTCCTATGGACCAGGCACCCTCCCCTCATCAGAGCAGGGGGTGCCTGGTGTAATGCTCGAGTCCTCCCATTGACTTCAATGGGGCTCGGGTGTTCGGCCGAGCACTCGAGCCTCAGGGGGTGCTCGGTCAGAGCACCCGAACACCCGAGCATTGGGGTGCTCGCTCATCACTAGTAGGCAGCACATTGCATCATAGAGAGATATACAACATAAGTGACCTGTACCCTGCCTGTCCAATTCCAGTTGCCAAGACCCACCAACTTGATAATTCATTACAACCCATACACCTAGGTGGAGAGAGGGCAGATACTGAGCAATGGTCCTGAGGTCACATTTTAATCTGGTAGCCTGTCGGACTTGTAGACAATATAATCTGAGAGGCAGCCTGGTATAAAATCTGTCAAGCAGGCAGTATCTTTGGATTTGCAGCACACTTCCTTTCCTACGTCTCCAGGTTCTTTCAGGTCCTGCCGGGTCCAGTACTTCACTGCACAAACTCACAACTGCATGTGATGTGTCAGTTTCACACTCACATTTGGTTG
Organism: Rhinophrynus dorsalis; assembly: GCA_037306005.1. Taxonomy (NCBI): domain Eukaryota; kingdom Metazoa; phylum Chordata; class Amphibia; order Anura; family Rhinophrynidae; genus Rhinophrynus; species Rhinophrynus dorsalis. Next base: position 71,272,782 of record CM074720.1, on the reverse strand, counting down.
TACCATGTGAGTCTGAGCATTGAAAGAGAGGACCTGTCAGGACTTGGAAATGTAAGCAAGGAAATGGAGGGCAAATTCAAGCATGGTGGCCTAGGATGCTCTTGCCTGGTAGCACCTGAGAAGGAAATCCAGCCCTGCTTTCTTAAGATTTTGATTATAAGGCAGACATATTAGGATTTAGTGTCCCTTTGATTCCATTTCTTTGTTTAACAAATAAAAAAGTAAGCAAAAGCTAAAGCAATCAAAATTTCTTTAACCCCTTAAGGACCGCACGGTCCGGGAGTGGGGTGCGCTGGAGGACCAGCGCACTTTTACTTTTTTGTGGCCGGGTGATCACAGTGTGCTATAATGACAAATGTCCATGATGTGCCACGACCGTCACGGTCCTTAAGTCACAGACATCAATGAAGGTCCTGACAAGTCCTCGGTCATTATGGGGTTAATGTTTTTTCAGTAGTATGCCATGTGGAAGAGATTGGCCACATCATGTCTTGGAAAAAGGCAAAATTTGGCCTAACAATCTTTTCATTTTACACTCTGCCAGAAATCTCAGGTATAATACGCCCCCTTTAATACACAGGTGTAAATTATACCCAGAATTTTAGGGGAAAACAAGCATGCCCATGTATAATACGCACACTTGTTTTCTCCCTTTCTCACAAAAAAATTAGGGCTGACAGGTTCTTTCCCTCCCTCCCCCCTCCACTGAAGTGTCAACCCCATCAGATTCCTCTGTGACATGTTCACTGCAGGAAGCATGCTTGCATTTGGGGTTTTCACAGAAAAGCACCAACTATTGTCATTTGATGCTAAACTACAACAAAACATGCTTAGCCCTGCAGGGTGAAATGGCTTATCACTACTAGGGCTGCGTTCATTAACCCGTTGAGTGCCAGAGGGGTACGCAACGCATTGCAAAGCGTTAAGCTAAAACAGGTTCAGTTCTGGAGAAAACCAGCTGCACCACATTGTAAAATGAACATTCTCAGTTATGTAAATGGAGTTTTAACAACCCTGAATGTTAGAGAGGTCTCCAGCACTTTGCAAGACCTATCTCATATTCAGGGGGATTAAACGCTCCATTTAAATCAACTGAGATTTTGGACATTGTTTTGTCTACTACATTGTGATTGGTTTGCTCCAGAATTGAAATCTTTCGCTTGCTGAATGTAGCCCTTATGGTTCTATGCTAAAAAAAACCAGGAGTAATTATGTGTTAAGCCAACTGCAAAATAGGGGACAAATACAAATTCCCATTGTTTTAAATGGGGATTTTAACCCACTGAATTACAGAGAGGTCTCTCATGAAGTGCTGTGTGATGCACTGGAATCTTCTCTAGCGTTCAAAGGGTTAAATTCTGCCTTCAAATCAATAGGTATTGTGTGGCTTTTTATCTGTCCCATGTGGCGCAATTGATTTTCCCCAGAATTGCTCCTGTTTTGTTTGAACACAGGGCCCTATAGAGGTCATACACGTGTCTTCCTCTTTTGTCTGGTTTTTATAAAGTTTTATTGTAGTATGGGGGTATGCTGGGCTCACGGAAAGTGACACAACACCATCATTAAGCAAGTAGACTACAGCACCTCTTTTTTTAGTCTGGAACTTTTTTTTGTATATATATATATATATATATATATATATATATTTTTTTTTTTTTTTTTTTTTTTTTGGTATTTCATGGCTATATTATCTTCTGGTATGAGGGCCCTTGTACCTACTGTATTAAAAATAAAAATGACCCATTACAAAGTAATAATGCACTGGAGAGCCCTCTGCAGCATTCAAGTGGTTTAATCCTATCAGTGTGTGAGGAGTATAAAATGCATAGCAAATCCATGTTTTAGAGACATTTATCTGACACACAAGGGGGTTTATGCACTAAGGTGTGATAAAGAGGTGATAAAGTGGAGATGATTTCTCCAGTGATTTCACTTCTCCTGTTTATATGTTATTCTGTGGAGCCTATGCACTAAGATCTTCAAAGCTGGAGAGATCTTAGTGCATTAGCTGCATAGAATAACACAGTAATTGGAGAAGTGATATCACTGGAGCAATCATCTCTGCTTTATCACCTCTTTATCATACCGTAAAGGGATAGTAATGTTTCACAAAAAAACAGCTGCAGTTAATCTTCATAGTATTTAGGCCATGGAGAGTGTTATTTCAGTACTGTCAGAGTTGTAGTTCAAGAGTAATTGAATTATAAAGTATTCCCCTCCCGCCCCTTTTACTGATATAACACTGCTCACCTCAGAGCAGCAAGACTGTCTGGATGGATCGCAGAGAGGGACAATCTTCAGTGAGCATTAGGAAAATCCTGTTAACGGGGGCAGGGTTTTCCGTATGCTTACAGTAAGAAGATTGTCCCTTGCTGTGAGCTGTCTGGTGTATGGACCAGTTTCCACATCTGAGGGGAGGTGGCTTACACTAGGTAAAAGGAGCGAGAGGGAGATACTTTATCATTCAGTTACTCTTGAACTACAACTCTGACAGTAGTGAAATAACACTCTCCATGGCCCAAATACTATGAAGATACTATGGAGCTGCTGTTATTTTGAAACATTACAATCACTTTAAGTGCATTCAGTTCATCCCCCACCCCTGAGTTAAAGTCACATTTAAAGGGATCGTGCCATTTAAAATGAAATAGAGAGAAGTACAGAAGTACCATGTTAAGGGGAGATAATAAAACAGACCTGGTACTCCCACTGCTGAGAGGTCTTTCATTCAAAAGTTATTAATTTTCAAAGTTGAATTTTTTAGGTGCAATATCACAGTGGCCTGAAATTGTACAGTGGCGCTGTTGCTACACGATCCTATGGACAACTCTGGTCAGTTGACCATAAATCTCCATAGGATGGTGTAGCAACAGCGCCACTGTACAATTTCAGGCCACTGTGATATTGCACCTAAAAAATTCAACTTTGAAAATTAATAACCTTTGAATGAAAGACCTCTCAGCAGTGGGAGTACTCTTGTTTTACTCAGGGGGATAAACACTACAACATATTTTTTTTTACATTTTAAGTATTACTATCCCTTTAATCTCTCCTCTGTAAGTAGGTGTTTATCAAAAATGTTTTAAAAAACATTAAAGAGTTGCTTGCAAGTATTTATTCCTGTTAAAACGTATGTTGCCAGTTTATTAAATGTGCTTTATTTACCCTCAGCTTAAAAATAAGAGGAGGATAACACTATAATAAAATGTCCTCATAAATGCAAGTTACAATATTAAAATTGTATACTGCGATGCATGAGCAACTGCAGTTAAATTAGTAGAAAGTGACAACGCAGGAACCTTGTCTGCCTGGATTTGACTCATAAGGCTTGAGATGAACATCAATGGTGCTAAAAGGAAGTAGAAAAGACATCAACTTTCTTAAAGTTAAAAAGATTATATATATTTATCTCTTTGAAGACAAAAATGGCATGTCAGAATCACAGCTTATGGAACTGCTATTTTTCTCCCATATCCCAGTAATTCATTTTTCATTCAGTTCTTGACTGCAAGTGGACTCATTTATTGAGGACCCATTCTGACAATTCTATTACTTGTTTTTAAAGAAACATTAACTCTTATACATGAAATGACGTTATAATTTTAGATATAATGTATATCCAGCTAGCATCTGTAAAAAAATAAAAAATTACTTTGTGATAGATTCCTAAAATCTAGTACTAATCATGGAGTTTAATTCATCATCCTGTTCGTGACGCCAAAACTTATGTGGTGGCCTGGGGTTGTTAGGTGTTGCTGGCCCTTTAAGGTGTCACGTGGTTGGCAGTTCACTATGGCCGAGGGATGTAATGGGCCCAATCCCAGGTGGCATCCACATATGTGTGTGTCCCGATTACCCGCCCCCACGTAGGTACCTGTAGCAATGAGTACTCCAGACGCCCAGTCTCGGGGGTAACCGTTGCTCTTTATTGGCAGGACACAGGAAATCCAGATCACAGTAGTGGTAAATGATGAAGCTGGTGGTGAGTGGTCTTCTGAAGCAGGTGAATGGAGTTTTACAGAGGCCTTGAATAACTGAGTAGTAATAAATGCACTTGCTTGACTTGAATACCTGCATCCCATGACTGGAGTCCCTATTAGACAGGGTACATGCTTGTAGAGAATGCGTAGGAAACTTTGGCGCTGCTGGCGGGATGACCCTCAATTTCCAAGACAGCTTGCTATGGGCTATTTTATATAATCGTATTGTCCCACAGACTGTAGAGAGAAGGCACGTATATAATCCCTGCTAACTTGGGTGAACAGGTGATAAACAGGCTGGAAGATATGCTGAATACTTGCTTTAGGCTTTCTTAGTAAAGGATAAGGCCTGTGACTGACTGACTGGACTGACACTGAAGTGTGTCTGCTCCCTTCACACACCGAAGTGTGACTTCCCAAAACTACAGGGTTACAGACCCTCTATCCAGAGGGCTGCTCCTGGAATTCCTCCTCCAGAGCAATCAAGGGGGCTTGAGTGGCTCTAGGAGGTCACATGATTCATTAGACTCACTCCCACAGCTTAACCATGTGGATGATGATGATGAGATGTACAGTAATACACAGGGAAAATGTTAACATTAGTGTGAATGAAACAAGTAATTAGCTTTCTGACCAAAAGATGGTGCTATGCTAGACAATACACATACACATGGAAATAAAATGGAGAATGTGATACTACCACATTAGGCTTAGGGCCTATACCTTCACATGTGCTCAGGGAATACACAAAAGACTAGGTAAGAGAATACATATATGAAAGATCATGGGTTTAAGGTATGTAAGTGACCAAACATATAGTGACAGACTTCCAGATGCTGACTGGATTAGTCCAGGTCACTACACATTGAGTACCCCTCTGGCACTCAAAGTGTTAATGACATCAGTTCCTACCAATCCTTTATTCAGAAATGATTTTACCTTATCTCAGATCATTTACAGACAGTACATAATTATTTATTCTGAGACACCTATCAAGTTTGCTATGGTAAAGGTAGTCAGAGAACTCTGGAGAAGGCATCAGTGGCTTCCGTTATAGTGAATATATTTGTAAGATTGAAGGCTGGGCCTTTAAAAAAATCACCCCAGATCATTTTAGGTGTCTATGTTGCTTTAATCACTCTGGCTCTCAAAGGGTTAAGCCATTAATTTTAATTTTTTACAGAATTTGCAATTGCCAAATTAGCTTTGTTTGCAGTTTTATGTGATTTTATTTAAACATACAAATGTGTACACTTTATTTTTCCACTGCTCTTAAAGTTCATTGTAATTGTAGGAGGCAGAGGGGATTTAAGCTCTTGTTAAAGGTCAGAATGTTTAAAACTGAAGAAATTAGTTTTCTTAAAATCAACAAAAAAAGAATGTTGGCATTTTATTTCCAGAAACATATGGTAACACTGTAATCAGTATTTTTACGGGAGACCTCTCTGGGAATGCTACAGACTGTCCTGACAGTTTTGGGTACAAGGACTGATTTCAAAATAATTTCCCTCTTAATTCATCCCAGGATATTATTTATATATATATATATATATATATATATATATATATATATATATATATATATATATATTCCACATAACCCTTTTTTCCCTTTGGGGAGACATTACTGGTTCAGGAAGAGACCATTTATCCTTTACACAGTACTGCATGTAGAGCAGGGCTCTTCCACCTGATTTGCAGATGATGTCCTCTGGAGCATACTGACAAAGCATTCAGTCCAAATTATTTCCCAGCGGGACATTAACAGGAATATGCACAGATGCCCCCCACCTCCCGAAAACCTCAGATGCCCCCCACCTCCCGCAAACCTTTGCCTGCACCCCAATCCAGGTGTACAGGCTCCATAGGCACTGCAGGGTACACCCCGTCAATTCCTTTTGTTATGATAGGTATGATATCCTCAGATATCCTCAGAGTTCACAACTACTGGATCCATCAGGTTACAAGCGGCCCCAGTACTCCTGAATCCCATGGTCACCCATGGACCCTATGTAACACTTTGTTCTCTCTCCTTCTGTGACCCAGACACAAGCAAAGAAGCTGGAGGCCCTCTACTGGCTTTCCCAGTCCCAGCTGCAGGTGGAGATTTCTCCCTTTTGGAGCATGTTACATTCATATATCCAATCTTGTGCTGCAGAATATCTCCCTGCTGGCTCTGTGGGAGATGGTTGGCCTGCTGGACTCTTCCACGTAGCAGTACCTGTCTGTACCTTTCCACGCTTGGCCGCAGAAGCCCTGTTGTTATGGTTGTCATCTGCAAGCTCTGCTGCCTAAGCTGCTGTCTTGGGTTTGCGATAGAGGATCCACTTCCTGGCCTCCAGGCTTCAGAATTGGTCAAGGATCATGAAGTTATCCCGGGCTTCATAGTTGGTGACTTTTAGGCCCCCTGTCCACTGCCTTGAAGTGGTCGTGAACTGTACAGCATGTTTAGTGCAGCTTTCAGTGGCATCCTGCTGCATAGTGTAGAACTTCTTGCTGTACACCTCAGGAGGAGTTTAAAACTTTTTAATAAGGCAGATCTGATCACCTTATCATTTTCTGGAGGAAGAGAAGCAAATACATCTAAAACTTTCCCCTGCAATCATTGGGTTAAATACCTTGCCCATGCATCCTTAAAGAGTTGGTATTTCCTGCAAATATTCTGAAACGCCATCAGAAACACATCCAGGTGTTGCTCCATCATTGGGAAATGTTCCGGGTGGGATCAGTGATCACCATAGTCATTGGAATTAGTACTCCATGTGGAAGACCCCATTACTCTTAGCTGTATAAGTTTCAACTCATGTCTCCGTTGTGCCTCTCTTTCAGCTGCTTCCCTTTTAGCAGCCTGCCATGCTGCTACCCTTTTAGCCTGTGCACTCTGGGATTTCAGAATCAATTGCAGTTTAAGATTTGGGTCTGCAGAACCCAGGTGTTTTAGGGCAATCTTTAGGTAAGGGTCCAACGACCCTGGGATTTAGTGTTCCCGTGCACCCTAGAAGGTAACAGTCCTTGGTCTCCAGATCCTTACACAATCATTTCAGCACCCAAATCATTTTCCTCTCTATGGGTCACATCTTCCAAAAGAGCAGCAGTTAGGGCATCCTTGCCTTCCCCCCAAGAGGGTATCTGTCTCTCTTGGCTCAGCAACTCCAGAACCTCCTTGTATTGCTTCTGATAGGCTTCCTTTGCAACATATGAGATAGAGAAAGAAAAACAAGAAGGAGGGAGAACTGTTTTGTACTGTTGGTTAAAATCCCAAAAAAGCATTAAAAGCTCTAAAAAAAAATCCTGCCGCTGTCACCAGCTTGTCTCTGACAAGGGTATAGGCCAGCCCATGATGCTGGGTGTGACATTAAATGGGTTACTGGCAACCAGCCCCCAAGAACGGCTCACCCCAACACTCCCCAAAAATTACCGCTGCCACCACCAAGTTAAGTTTAAGGCTTTACTAATACCTAAGGAAGCTTTGGTAACCCCTTGGACTACAATTATATAGAACCAAATGTAGCCAAAAAGAGACACTGCAAATGTTAGAAAAAGGGTAATGTGATAAAACCAACGGCTATGAGTTTATTTTAGGGCACAAAGACAGAACTGATTAATTTATGTTCAATCTGAGTAAAATAGCTACAGTGCTTTATAGAAAAAATAAATGATGGTGTAAAGAAAAGAAAATAAGACATACAAAATAAAAGTACAAAACCTATACTATACCAACGTACCAATAGTCTGTGGGAATCTCCAGATGGTAAAGTCCTTGTGAAAACAAATTCAAAGTTTTTACTGAAAATTAACTTTTATAGACTGAAGATCTCTTTGTCTCTGGGAGACTGGACACTTGTTGTCACATGGGAGGAAAGACAGTAGCCCGGGCAGTTTATGACACTCTTAATGAGTTAGTTCATAAACCAAGCACCTAATTCTGGCCTGATATATTAAAATGTCGTATTTGGTTATGGTACCTGTTACATTAGCAATAATGGGTTCATCACAACGCCCATATTATTGCAAATGTACAGATACCAAACAACCCCAGTCTGCCTGTCTGTGAGTTTACCCATTCTTACTCCTCATGCCCTGTTTAACCCCTTCCTGCCATATCTCCTAACAGTATGTTCATGCCATAAGTTTACTACAAAAACCTAAGCATTTTTCTGACATTATAACTATGAACATGTTAGGTGCTGTGTGCCCAGTGTGACCCCAGTGTCTGGACCCTGTAGGATTTTATGGTGCCCTGGACAGGATATCTGGCATCCTTTGAAGCTGCCCTGCTTGGATGCTCCTCTTGGACAACTGGTTGTACAATGGGCTCTGGCCCATTTACGGCAGGATCTGCCCTTAGACAGGCACCTTTAGATACTCTGGGGCACATGCAAGATGCTTTGTTAACCCTTCCTATACCTTGGAATGGGCATTTGCATGACAGGGTTTTTATGGAGGTGTTATTTCTCCTTTAAGATTATTTTCACAAATGATAATAAAGGGGGTGATGACATTGTCTGTTTATTGATATAATTTTTGTAAGGGGAAAGGGACAACTAGAGGCCCCTTAACTTCTGCTGGACTACAAATACCATCATTCTTGGAAATATTGGAATTATAGTTCAGCAGCAACTGGATGGCCCCACGTTCACCATCCCAGGTGTAATTAATATACTTTATAGAAAAAATTAAATAAATAAGAACATAGAGATTGTTTTTCCTGGATAATCTTGTTTGACTGGATGGTTCCACGAAATCCTGGGAGATGGCATTGATCGATGATGTTTGATGTGGTATATTGTTACTGTTGAAATATACAATAAATGCAGAGCCCTAGTTTGTACTAATGATAAAATAACATACAGTCAGGGTGTGTGCAAGCACAATACCACTTTGTGTTATTATATAAACCGGGAGACCAGAAATATTTCATGAAGAGGGTGTGTACAATTCTTCACATACACACCCTTCCTATGTTTTATTTTCTTCTTTTAGAATTTGCCTATGTGCTATTTCTATTTACAGCCTCCGGTCTTAACCTTTTGAGTGCCAGAGGGGTGTGCAATGCATTGAAATGCACTCAAAGAGTTAAAGAAGCACTAACACTTCTTAAAAGTAAACCTGCACTTACCTTCATCTGGGCAGAAATGCCTAGTAGCCACTATGAATAAGTTCTACATAGATTGGTTCCCCAAGACGAATCTTTAATTCACACTGATGTCTTGTCCATGGAGGCAGACATGACTTTTTGTTGCCAAACTCTGGGACCACAAACTTCTCTTAACCCTTTGAGTGCCAGAGGGGTACGGAACGCATTGCAAAGCAATGCGCTCTGTACCCGTTTGGCACTCAAAGGGTTTTAATGAAGTCTTCTTAGGAAGGAAGGAGCTGTCAGTGGGGAGAGTGTGGGGTCCTGAAGCCCAGTAATATAGACTCATGTCCACCTCTATGAATAGGCTGTCCAGTACCAATTAAAGCTCAGTTTAGGGTAACTGATCCATGCAAAATACATTTTTAGTGTCCATTAGGATTATCAGATTAGAGTAATTAGTGGCTTATTATTAAGGCATGTATCTGGTTGTATGTTGAAAAGAAAAGTGAAAGCGTTCTGGAGCAAACCAACTTCACATAGGGGAAAATACATATTCTAAAATATTTCTATTGTGGAGGAGACCTCCCTACATACAAGGGATTAAATGTCTATTTAAATCAATGGCAATTTTATTATTCTCCCCTATAGTCCATGTGTAGATGCTACATATGATTCATTTGCTACAGACTGCAGTACTCCAGTTATGATGAAATATAGTTCTTTATTATGCAAGGCTCTGATACACAGCTTCCATGCTAACCTCCATATTATTTACTGAACATAACTGGCTGAACCTCATCTAATTCCCCCTACAGGTTGATTGTATACATTGCTACATCCTTTCTCTTTAACATATAACAAACAAAAAACAATTATAGTAGTAATAATAGAACATGCAGACTTTTGTAACATATACTATCAAGCCAGTGTTGCAGGTTACCCATAGTCACACAAAGTCTTTGAGATGCACTGTTTTTTATTGTTTTACCAGATCTGGGTATGTATTGTGTTCCTGCATTGTTTACTGGTACACTGCTATCGTCTGGCTCTCGCGGTTCATTACCCAACGTTTCTAGTGTTGCTTGTTGCTCCACATGTGGCCCTGGTGTTGAACTTGTTTCTGGAGTTTGCAAGCTGTTTTCTCACCTGGTACACTAGCTAGTATATCACCATCCAGTGCTTCACTGGACATTTCTCTTGTTTTCCTGAGGTGTCTACAATTTCGTCAACACAATTGCCCTTGTTCTGTTTGTACCAGATATGAGTGGTGTCCCAATGGCTGACAGACTTTTGCTTTTTTCCAGTATTTATTGTATTTGTCCACCGGCTGTATCTGCACAATGTCACCCCTGTGAAGGACTGTCAGATCCTATGCTGAGTAATTGTAGTACAACTCCTGTCATCTTTGGTTTTCCTGCATCGTAGCCTTGGACTGATGCACAAGTTTGGGTTTCAGTAGTTTTTGTTGACATGCTCATAAGCCTCTGAGCTGGACTACTGGATAAGCCCTGTGTTGGAATATTACGATGATCCAATAAATCCAAGTAGGTGTCTGTGCCTGCTTGTTTTGCCTTTGTTTTTGCCTTTGTTTGTACCCAGGAGATGACATCTGATGCTGAAATTCCCAGTCTTCACTGAAATCTTTAAACTCGTTTGAAGAAAATTGTGCTGCATTGTCTGAGATCACAGTGTCTAGAATACCATATCTTGCAAAGTGGGCTTTCAATTTTTTATCACTGTTTTGGATCCAGTATTTTTCAAGTACTCCACTTCCCAAAAATTGGAAAAATAGTCAACAGTTATTAAAAACTCCAGTTTTCTCCAAGTCTCTTCTACTTTTACTTGGAGCATAAGGGTCCTAGTGTTCCTTTAACTTGTACAAGCAATGTATAAGGTAATATTCCACCAGGAATGAACTGTGTGGAATCAACAGGGAGAAATAAAATGAGCAAAACATCACTTTGCTAAATGTATTTATGTATTGATTGATATATTTATTTCAATATGACCAATGGTGAAATTGATAGGAAACATTTCATGCTAAATTCGGTTTTTATACTTAACCCCTTAACGACCGGCGCGCGCACGAGCGGCCGGCACTTGTGACCACGGCGCTTTTTTTTATTATTACTTCCAGTTCAGGGCTTCCAGAGCAGCGTGCAGCCGCGCCGGGAGCTCGGAACTCCATGATGTGCCAGGCGTGTCACTGGTCCTTAAGTGCCGGACCAGCATGATGGTCCGGGTATGTCACCGACGCAAAGGGATTAATTACCGGGCCTATGGGGAGGCTGATTCCCAGAGCTCAGTGAGTTCCCTTGTAACTCCACCTACTTCATTGTCAGTTCTTGTCAATCTCCACCCATTTTAAGGGCAAACCCCATGTCCTTCAAATACCCCCCCATTCCAATCAAACCCTGCAGTTTATAACACAAATCATATCATTTGGACACTCCCACCCCCAGACCACAGTGGACCTTTTAAGGCTTGGAGGTTCTCAGTTATGATTATTACTATGAAAACAAGTTCTTATGCATCAAATTGGTTTGTTGTTTGACTCTTTAAGGACAGAAAGGTTGTGCAATGCATTTCAAAGAAATACACTGCACATATCCCTGATCCTCAGGGGTTAAAGGAAAACTAACACTGACATTATTACCTTAAGCTGGGCAGAAAATCCTAATAGACAGTTTGTAACAATCCAGCTTGAATTGGATCTCCAAAATTAATCTTTAACCCTTTAAGAAACAAATGGTTTGGAAATGTGTTTTCACTGCATTAATCCAGGATCCCAAGCTCATTGCACTGAAGTTCAGTGAAAAGACTTCAGTGGGATGAATTTGGGGCAGTGGAGTCGAGTCACAAGGAATGATGTCCACCCCATAAACATGATATCAAGGAATGAAGGAGAACTAAGGCCTCCTAATTAGTGATGAGCCAGAATGCTCGGCCGAAGCTCGGTTCGGCTCGAGCATCGCTCTGCTCGGCACATAGCGGTACTCGTACGAGTACCGCATGTGCTCGCCCGCCATGTTCGGGTCTCCTCCCCGCACGTTTCGCGGCTGCTGCGCAGCCAATAAACGTGCAGGGAGCCTCTGACATCAGTGTAATGCCAGCAGCCATGTTGGCTGCTGGCATTACACTGATTGGCTGGCCAGAACCCGTGATCGGGTGCTGTATAGCACCTGACCAGCGAGTTCGGCTCAGTCTTAGCCAGGGAGAGATGAGGATAGGAAGGGAGAGTCAGTGTAGGGAGAAGAAAAGCGATTTTGAAAAAAAAAAAGACCCAAAAGTCCTTTTTAGGACTACTGTGTGTGGGGGCAGCAGTTTATTTTGTTTGGGGGGGCAGAGATTTAAAAAAAAAACATCACATATTCCGTTCACTGTGCCTAGCCGCAGATTAGCAGCACATTCTGTTTAGTGTGCAAAGTTGCAGATTAGCAGCACATTCTGGTTAGTGTGCAAAGTTGCAGATTAGCAGCACAAACTTTTTAGTGTGCAAAGTTGCATATTATCAGCACATTCTGTTTAGTGTGCAAAGTTGCAGATTAGCAGCACATTCTGTTCAGTGTGCAAAGTTGCAGATTAGCAGCACATTCTGTTTAGTGTGCAAAGTTTCAGATTAGCAGAACATTCTGTTTAGTGTGCAAAGTGTAAAATATCAAAGTCACATATTCCATTCACTGTGCCGAGCCGCAGATAAGCAGCACATTCTGTTTAGTGTGCAAAGTTTCAGATTAGCAGAACATTCTGTTTAGTGTGCAAAGTGTAAAATATCAAAGTCACATATTCCATTCACTGTGTCTAACCGCAGATAAGAAGCACATTCTGTTTAGTGTGCAAAGTTTCAGATTAGCAGAACATTCTGTTTAGTGTGCAAAGTGTAAAATATCAAAGTCACATATTCCATTCACTGTGTCTAACCGCAGATAAGAAGCACATTCTGTTTAGTGTGCAAAGTTGCATATTAGGAGAACATTCTGTTTACTGTGCAAAGTGTAAAATATCAAAGTCACATATTCCATTCACTGTGTCTAACCGCAGATAAGAAGCACATTCTGTTTAGTGTGCAAAGTTGCATATTAGGAGAACATTCTGTTTACTGTGCAAAGTGTAAAATATCAAAGTCACATATTCCATTCACTGTGTCTAACCGCAGATAAGAAGCACATTCTGTTTAGTGTGCAAAGTTTCAGATTAGCAGAACATTCTGTTTAGTGTGCAAAGTGTAAAATATCAAAGTCACATATTCCATTCACTGTGTCTAACCGCAGATAAGAAGCACATTCTGTTTAGTGTGCAAAGTTTCAGATTAGCAGAACATTCTGTTTAGTGTGCAAAGTGTAAAATATCAAAGTCACATATTCCTTTCACTGTGTCTAACCGCAGATAAGAAGCACATTCTGTTTAGTGTGCAAAGTTGCATATTAGGAGAACATTCTGTTTACTGTGCAAAGTGTAAAATATCAAAGTCACATATTCCATTCACTGTGTCTAACCGCAGATAAGAAGCACATTCTATTTAGTGTGCAAAGTTGCATATTAGGAGAACATTCTGTTTACTGTGCAAAGTGTAAAATATCAAAGTCACATATTCCATTCACTGTGCCGAGCCGCAGATAAGCAGCACATTCTGTTTAGTGTGCAAAGTTTCAGATTAGCAGAACATTCTGTTTACTGTGCAAAGTGTAAAATATCAAAGTCACATATTCCATTCACTGTGCCGAGCCGCAGATAAGCAGCACATTCTGTTTAGTGTGCAAAGTTTCAGATTAGCAGAACATTCTGTTTAGTGTGCAAAGTGTAAAATATCAAAGTCACATATTCCATTCACTGTGTCTAACCGCAGATAAGAAGCACATTCTGTTTAGTGTGCAAAGTTTCAGATTAGCAGAACATTCTGTTTAGTGTGCAAAGTGTAAAATATCAAAGTCACATAATCCATTCACTGTGTCTAACCGCAGATAAGAAGCACATTCTGTTTAGTGTGCAAAGTTGCATATTAGGAGAACATTCTGTTTACTGTGCAAAGTGTAAAATATCAAAGTCACATATTCCATTCACTGTGTCTAACCGCAGATAAGAAGCACTTTCTGTTTAGTGTGCAAAGTTGCATATTAGGAGAACATTCTGTTTACTGTGCAAAGTGTAAAATATCAAAGTCACATATTCCATTCACTGTGCCGAGCCGCAGATAAGCAGCACATTCTGTTTAGTGTGCAAAGTTGCATATTAGGAGAACATTCTGTTTACTGTGCAAAGTGTAAAATATCAAAGTCACATATTCCATTCACTGTGCCTAGCCGCAGATAAGAAGCACATTCTGTTTAGTGTGCAAAGTTGCAGATTTGCAGCACATATTCCGTGTAATATGAAGAAGGCGGGTAAAAAGGGACGGGGAAGTGGACGTGATCCTGATAGTTCAGGGCGCGGGTCAGGACGCGTAGAAACTGTGCCTGGTGCCAGAGCACAAGAAAGAAAGACATCCACCATACCTAGCTTCATGTCTCAGTTTACAGGGCGTCGCAGGACATCACTCTCGAGGTCAGACCACTGCGAACAGGTGGTCGGTTGGATTTCAGGTGATACTGCTTCCAGTCGGTTAAGCACCACCCTGTCTTCCACCAAGTCCACTCTCAGTAGCCAAGAGTCTGGTGAACATAATCCTCACCCTGATCATCCTTCCTCCCACCATAGAGGGTCTGGTCAAAGAAGTGATCCCACACTGGGATATAGTGAGGAGCTCGTCTCATCACCAATCCTTAATTTGAACCTCTCTCCAAGCACGCTTGCAGAGGAACATGACATCTTGTGCCCTGATTCACAACCTCTAGAGGGTACCCAATCACAAGAAGATGACAGAGGTGAACGGCATTTAAGGTCAAAGGAAGTGGATGATGATGATGAGACACAGTTGCCATCAAATCAACCACTTTTACTGTCTCAAGACCTTGATGAGGAGGATGATATACAGTTGTCAATGACTGAGTATGTGGTGGGATCAAGACATGAGGAGGATGATCAGAGTGAGGAAGTGGAGGAGGACTTGGTGGACGATGAGGTGACTGACCCCACCTGGGAAGGTGGAGAGCCGAGCGATGACAGCAGTCCTGAGGGTGAGCCATCTGCAGCACCGCAACAAGCTGGAAGAGGCAGTGGTGTGGCTACAGAAAGAAGGCGGACCGCACCAAACCGGCCCACAAATGTTCCACGGAGCACCCCCTTGCGTAAATCTCCCTTGCCAAGGGGTAGGTGTTCCGCGGTATGGCGTTTTTTTAAGGAAAGTGCGGACGACAAAAGAATTGTAGTTTGCAACCTGTGCCACACCAGAATGAGCCGAGGCATGAACACTAGAAACCTCACCACCACCAGCATGATCCGACACATGGCATCCAAGCACCGTAATAAGTGGGAGGAACGCCCGGATCGCCAATCTGTGTCTGCAGGCCACACCACTGCCTCCTCTTCCCCTGTTTTCAGTGCCGGCCAATCGCCTGTCGAAGGCGCAGGCCCGCATACCTCCCGCCCTGCACCTGTACCATCTGAAGCACCATCAGCGACCACATCCACTTCCCTGTCCCAGCGCAGCGTCCAAATGTCGTTACCCCAGGCATTTGAGCGCAAGCGAAAATACCCAGCCACCCACCCACAGGCCATAGCACTAACCTCACACCTTTCCAAATTACTGGCCATCGAAATGCTGCCATTTAGGCTTGTGGAGACTGAGTCCTTCCGCAGCCTGATGGCAGCAGCTGTCCCTCGGTACGCAGTCCCCAGCCGCCACTACTTTTCCCGGTGTGCCGTCCCCGCCTTACACCACCATGTGTCCCTTAACATCACCCGTGCCCTGACCAACGCAGTTACTGGGAAGGTCCACTTAACGACTGACACATGGACAAGTGCTTGTGGCCAGGGACGCTACATTTCCCTGACGGCACACTGGGTGAATGTCGTGGAGGCTGGGAGCGACTCGGACCCTGGGATGGCACAGGTGCTACCCACTCCGAGGATTGCGGGCCCTACCTCCATCAGGGTTTCCGCCAGCACCTACGTTATTGGCTCCTCCTCCTCCTCCTCCGTTTCCACCTCCGAATTCTCTGCGCGCAGCGCCACTCACCCATCAGCCGGTAGCTGGAAGCAGTGTAGCACTGCAGTGGGGAAGCGTCAACAGGCCGTGCTGAAGCTGATCTGCCTTGGGGACAAACAGCACACGGCCTCAGAGCTGTTGCAGGGGATTAGCCACCAGACCGAGCAGTGGCTCTCGCCACTCAACCTGCAACCAGGCATGGTTGTGTGTGATAATGGGCGTAACTTGGTGGCGGCTTTGGAGCTCGGCAAGCTCACACACGTACCATGCCTAGCGCATGTATTTAATTTAGTGGTTCAGCGATTTCTAAAAACCTACCCCAATTTGCATGATCTCTTCACGAAGGTGCGCCACGTGTGTGCACATTTCCGTAAGTCATCTACAGCTTCAGCCGGCCTGTTGAAGCTGCAGCAGCGCTTACAATTGCCAGCTCACCGGCTGCTGTGTGACGTGAGCACGCGCTGGAACTCCACCTTCCACATGTTGGCCCGGCTTTGTGAGCAGCAGAGGGCAGTAGTGGAGTACCAGCTGTTACACGGTCGTCGCCTCTCCGTTCAACTTCCTCTAATCAGAAGTGAGGAGTGGGAATGGATGTCAGACCTCTGTGAGGTTTTACGCAATTTTGAGGAATCGACACAGATGGTGAGCGGCGATAACGCTATTATCAGTGTAACCATCCCACTTCTGTGTCTACTGAAACGCTCGCTGCTCACAATTAAAACCGACGCTTTGCATGTGGAAGAGGTGGAAATGCGGGAGGAAGAGCTTACACAAGGTGATAGCCAGAGCACCCTCACTTCGTCTTCTCAGCGACAATTGGAGGAGGCGGAGGAGGAGGAGGAGGAAGACACGGTTGCCTCCGCTACAGAGGGTAGCCATGGAACTTTAGTTCCATCTCTTCAGCGTGGGTGGGCAGAAGAGGAGGAAGAGGATGAGGAGATTGAGAGTCATCCTCCTGGTGAGGACAGCGAAATCTTGCCTGTTGGTACTCTGGCACACATGGCTGACTTTATGTTAGGCTGCCTTTCCCGTGACCCACGCGTTATACGCATTTTAGACAACACGGATTACTGGGTGTTCACCCTTCTGGACCCCCGCTACAAAGAGAATTTCTCATCTCTCATTCCTCCGGTGGAGAGGACAAGCAAAATGGTGCAATACCAGAAGGTTCTTGTTGAAAAATTGCTCCAAAATTTTCCATCTGACAACGCTGGCGGCAGAGTACGTGCTACCTTGGCCAACCGAGAAGGGGAGAAAAGGGGAGCACACAGCAGTTCCGACAAAGGCAGGGCAACACTCTCCAAGGCGTGGGACACCTTCATGACACCCCGCCAGCACCCTCACCCTGATGCGCAGCCTAGTGTCACAAGGAGGGAAAAGTTTTGGAAGATGGTGAAGGAGTACATAGCAGACCGTGTCAGCGTCCTCAATGATCCCTCTGTGCCTTACAACTACTGGGTGTCCAAGCTGGACACGTGGTATGAACTGGCACTCTACGCCTTGGAGGTGCTGGCCTGCCCTGCCGCCAGCGTTCTGTCTGAGTGGGTATTTAGTGCTGCTGGTGGCATCATAACAGATAAGCGTATCCGCCTTTCCACCGAAAATGCTGATAGGTTGACACTTATAAAAATGAACAAGGCCTGGATTTCCCCTGACTTCTCCACTCCACTGGAGGAAAGCCCCGGGGGAACATAAAGTCAATTTATATATGTTATTTACAATGATGGGAATACTCTGTATTCCCATTCACCCCTTCCACCCAAAAAACGGGTATATGGTTGACTCTCTTCCATATGCCCAGTGATATAATTTTTATATAGGGCCAGCTCACCAGCGGGCCCTGTGATATAATTTTTATATAGGGCCAGCTCACCAGCGGGCACAGTTTGACAATTTTTGTATAGGTCAGCTCACCAGCGGGCCTTCTCATATAATGTTTTATTGGGTCTCCTCTCTCTACGGGCCCTCTCATATAATGTTTTATAGCGTCAGCTCACTAGCGGGCCTTCGCATATAATGTTTAGGATGGTCAGCTCCGCAGCAGACCCTCACCCATAATGTTTTAGATGGTCGGCTCAGCGCACGTTTCCCTCTTAATCATGGCCCCAGTTCAGAAAAATTGAGGAAATTTTTGGGAGAATTTGCTTTTGCGCACGTTTCCCTCTTAATCATGGCCTCAGTTCAGAAAAATCAAGGAAATTTTTGGGAGAATTTGCCTCTGCGCACGTTTCCCTCTTAATCATGGCCTCAGTTCAGAAAAATCGAGGAAATTTTTGGGAGAATTTCCCTCTGCGCACGTTTCCCTCTTAATCATGGCCTCAGTTCAGAAAAATCGAGGAAATTTTTGGGAGAATTTGCCTCTGCGCACGTTTCCCTCTTAATCATGGCCCCAGTTCCGAAAAATCGATGACATTTTTTGCAGAATTTGCAGATGATATACAAGTAAATATACAGCAAATACTGTTTGGTAACAATTTTTCGCCTAAAGTCGTTTTTATCTTCCTTTTTGTGTGTTTTACGGTCAGTGTTATGGACACAGGTATGTTGCTTCAGAATTTGCAACAAAAACTGCGTCCATTACATGGATATGTTCCCCTGTCCTAAAATCACATTTAGTGTTTTAGACACCATTTTCCTTTGTTGTCTCCCTGGTCTGTTTGGGCGGGAAAAATGACAAAGAAGGACAACCTGCTCTTTTGTTTCCTTTGTTCTAGGAGAGGGGAGGAGGGGTGTGTCAATCAGGTAAAGTGGGCTGGTGATGGGCGGGGCTTGCCAACAATAAGAGAGGTGTGCAGAGAGTCAAAGGGGGCAGTCTTGGCAGGTCTTTTGGGGGAAGAAGGGGCTTGGAGCAGGAGAGCTATGGAGAGGGAGATGTGACCAGCAGCAAGGGGGCCATGCCTTGCCTAGGCCCCAAGAACTGTTCCAGGATCCTGGCCTGTTTTTCCCCTGCAGCACCATCCTCATTGTTCCAGATAGATGAGTATAGAAACTAAGTATCTCTCTATTATTTTCATACTATCTATAATATTTCTAGGAAAAATACCTTAGTAACCAACGTATAGTGTTTTCTACTATAATTGTTGTATTATGTGTTTTATTTGCACTGCAGTAAGTAATTGTCTAGTTAATATTATTAGATGTTTTAGCTAGAATATATTTGATAATATACAGTGTATTGTTAATATTATTGTTTGTTATTAAATATTATTGCTTATTGCTAGTACTGGGGTGTTATTGTGTTAATTGTGGTATTGGTCATTAGGACAAATTTCTCTGGATATATCCTTTAATTAAAGGGTTGGCTTTTTGGGTGTGGGCAAATTCATATTGCTTCTAATAGCTGTGTTGGGGTTTGTGTGGTGTGAGCAAGTTGTAGGCCCTGGCCTTGCTCATAGATTTTATCTCAGAGCAAACACATGGTCTGACTCCATCTTGCTAGGCCCCAGCCTGTCTCCACATGGTTGAGGACGCCATTTTGTAAAAAGCACATGGTGTGAGTTTGCAGTTTCTTCACAACTACATTGATTTTAACACAGCTGCTATTGTACAACCTTTTGCGCCAAATTAATTCACCCAAAGCCACGAACTTAAAACAAATGGCGTAGTCGGCAGGATATTCGCAGAAATTATTTATATTAATGATTAATAACCATTATTGACATATTTCCTAGAAATTAATATTTTGTTAAAAAATACATTTTTTAATAATTTTTTAATTAATATTTTTTCCTGGGCAATTTAGTCAGTAAGCCTCCCAAGTTATTTTTGTGTGCCAGTACCACACTGCGACAAGAGTGGTGGGTTTTAGTATTGTCACATTGCAAGGGGCTTATTCACTAAAAGAGGATTTGTGTGCTGGAATACTCTTGAACTGTAATAGGTGTACTTTGCATGCTTTGATTATAGACTTGTGGGGCCCTCATAGAGGAGTTTCAAACTTCAAAGTGCATAGATAAGTGCTCATATTACAGTTACCTGTATTGTCTGTATTGCATATATGATACTTGCCTGGGTATTGTGATGTGTATGCCTGGGTATTGTGTATGTGTATGGGTATAGATATATACAGAGGCAAGAGGGAGCGTTTACAGTTACACTGCTTCAATTAACCCTTGTGTGCTCTCATTAGAGGAGTGCTAACTTTGAGGCATTTTAATTGTAACCGTTCAGGTCAAGGTTCTGCAATTGCCGGACGTGATATTTCTAGTGTGGCTAGATTTATTGCGCATATGCATATCTCTGTACTGTCAAGACTTCCTATTAAAGGGACTTTAATTAACTCTTGTGTGCTCTCTGTAGAGTGTAACTAACTCTGAAGTCCTACTTCAGTTAAATCCTTGTGTGCCTCTGCAGAGAAGTTGCTAACTTTAAAGTCACGCTTCAATTATAGACTTGTGTGCTTTCCATAAAGGGTAACTACATTGGACAATTGACTAGTCACTAGCACTTGTACCTAGACAGGTGACTTGAGCACCTGAGGCAGGTGACTAACTAGCATTTGTACCATTTGCCTTTGTGAAGATGTCACTAACTTTGAAGTAGTGCTTCAATTATAAAACTTGTGTGCCCGTTCATTGGGAGAACTAACTTTGAAGCCTAATAGGAAGTCACCTGACGTGCAGGTGTGTGTATATGAGTTTGTTTGTTTTCTTCAAAGGCATAAAAACATTCAACAGTTTGTGTGTTCTGTAACTTTCATAGTGGTTTGCGTGTTTTCTCCCTGTGTGAAAGTAAAAACATACGTGTGCCTGCTAACCTGTGTTCAGGTACTTGGTTAAACACGCATATCTGCTCTGCTGTTAAATTGCTTTAATTAGAAACACTTGTGTATTGTTTACAATACTAACTTTAAAGTATATTTAACGGAGAGCATTAATTTCCTGAGAGCATGAATTACTGAGTGCTTTGATGGGGGATTAATTCTACACTGCCCAAAGTAATATGTCTGGATAAACTGGATTATTACCTACATAACATCATACTCTATCAGGTGACTTTGAGCGCTTGTTCCCTAGGCAGGTGACTAACTAGCATTGTACCATTGCAGTGGACAATTGACTAGTCACTAGCACTTGTACCTAGACAGGTGACTTCAAATACTTGTACTAAAATTCCCAAGACTGATGTATGTGTTACGTATGAGTTTGTTTGTTTTCTAGAAGGGCAGGAAAAAAACATTCAACAGTTTGTGTGTTCTGTGACTTTCACTGTTAGTTTGAGTGTTTTCCCATGAGTGAAAATAAAAACACATAAGTGCAGCCTGAGTGTGTATTTTTTAGTGGTACAACACATACTAGTAAGGCTCACTACAAACACGTTATTGTCCTACCGTCTGATTGCGCTTGAGATTCTGACTGAGAGAATGGGATTCTTTAAGAAGAAGTTGAGTGCATTGATTGGGGGCAAAAGACCCAAATTTGGGGCTGTACCACATTGGGCTACTGCTATGGGTAGATGGAATGCTATAGCAGATGAGCTAGTACGTCACAGTGCTCCAGTGTACCCAGAGGTTGGGGAAGAGATAGGAGTTATGGCACTTAAGCTTGATTTAGGGGTCTATTCTAAACATGAGAGCAGAGCTGCGGCAGAAGTGGGGTGGATTATTTTACATGCCTTAAAAAATGAGGTAGTAAAGAGACAAGCCCTAGAAAGAGATTTAGCTGATGTAAAACAAAAATTGTTAATATCAAATGAATGTTTGGAAAATAACAATGCCCGTAAGACTGAATTACAGGAGACTAATACTCGGCTAATCAATAAACTTGACCGTTGTCGCTCTCACAAGGGTAAAGTGCCATACACCACCAGAAAGGTGAGAACACTGACTACAGGGCCCTGCAGGGACCCAGAGTCACTTTTCTCATCCTCCTCTGAGGAAAAGGAGTACTCAAAATACTCATATGTTTCCTCGTCTGATGATGACGAAAAGATGGACAGCTTCAAAGCTCGCCCAGTCATCACCCACCAGAGAAAACGAAGGGTACACAGGGATTGTGATAGACATGAGTCTGTAAATGCTAAAAGAGGGTCCCCTTTTTCAATGATAAATGGTACAGCAGAAAATTGTCAGATTTTTGTGAGTACAAAAGGGTTAGCAGAATTGGGGGAATACAAAACAGAGGAAAAGGTTAATCAGAAAAGGGTTGTCTCCATAGCTAGCAAGCCAGAAAGGAAGGATGAAGGGAAACCACCTATTGATAAACCTAAGAGGAATAATAAACAGGATGCTTCCACACACACAAAGGTGTCAAGGAAAGAAATGATGGTAGATCTTGTTAAAGCTGGTGTCAATGTAGATGAGCTAAAAAAAGGTCAAATCATGTCTTGTTCAAAAGGTGGAAAGCTTTTAAGAGAAAGGTACATATTAATGTACCTATTTCTAAAACTCTCACTAATGAAGCAAATCTGATATACGCACCATCTGAATTTAATATTCCTGTTGCTAATTCCTGTCCTCCTGTTCCCCATCCTAGGAAAACAAAATCCCTGTACCCATTATGTGCCATAGCGGACAATGACGGAATGGACCCATGGGACGGCCAATCCCCAGCACAATGTTACCCATCAAGGCTGGTGATCGACAGCCCCATGTTCCTTTGACTGTAGGATGGGGAAAGGAAACCAACCACACCTAGGTTTTAGCCTTAGTATACACTGGGGCCGAGGTAACAGTGTTACAGGTAACCCTTCCAAACTTGTAGGCCCCATCATTTCACAG
Source organism: Rhinophrynus dorsalis (assembly GCA_037306005.1). Taxonomy (NCBI): domain Eukaryota; kingdom Metazoa; phylum Chordata; class Amphibia; order Anura; family Rhinophrynidae; genus Rhinophrynus; species Rhinophrynus dorsalis. Next base: position 71,249,920 of record CM074720.1, on the reverse strand, counting down.
AGAGGGTCTAGGGGAAAGAGTAATTAAGGCTATACAAACCACAGTCACATATTCCATAAACAAATGGCCCCTGGGTTTATGGATAATATTTTGAGTTTCCAATTTCCTGACAATATCTTGGGGGTAGATATATTGTTAGGACACATAATAGAGATGCAGTTGAGAGGTGTTCAGATTTTGGCTTTCCTCACAAACCCTCTTATGTTCATGCGGCATGGGAGGTGGTGAGAGGAAATACAAACAGGACACCTGTTGTCATTCTCTCTCCCTGTAGTCCAACAAGGGCTACCAGGAGGGTTGAAAGAAATCAGATTAGTCAGTTTTAGTTCATCCTGCAACTTTGCTCTTTAAACGCTCCTGTGATTCCTATTAAGAAGTCAGACGGTTTCTTGGTGTGGAACGATAGATTATTGGGGACTCAATAGAGTGGCACCGCCATTGAGCGCTGCAGTCCCCAGTATCGTCCCTGTCATTTATGACAGCCAAACAGACACAGGGGTGGCATGCAGCGATTGAAATAGTGGATACTTTTTTTTCCAATTCTCATTGCACCTGAGTCACAAAATTCCATTTGCATTCACTTGGGAAGGAAGCTAAAATACATTTGATGCCCCAACACTATCTACACTCCCCCGCCACATGCCATGATCCGGTTGCCAGAGAATCAAGCCAACTTCCAATACCTTTTAGAGACTGTGACATTAAAGGCCCCAACCACTTGGGGTGAAGAGGCCTACCTATCAGTGCAGAGGTGGGCCAGGAGTCCAACTCTCATGAAGTGGAAAATGGTACGCACAAGAGCAAGGTGAATAAACAAAGCTTCAATTGTCTCGCGACATATGAATTCTTGCCACATCCAAATACTTGGAAGATACCTGTGTTACAGCTTTCTCCAATCAAGTCAACTTTGCCAAATGAGGAATTATACCCTGCAAAGAACAAAAGACGCTGGACTGTTCTTACATGCAATCTGTATGGAGAGGTGGTGATACAAGAGCAAGATACAGGTGATTCAAATTACCAGAAGTATGCCGATATAAAGAGACTACCTTTGGCTTATTACATGGAACATTAGTGTGGGGAGGTACAGAACTTTGGGAGAAGATTTGGGCAGCCGCCTGAACAAGAATAATGCCAAGAGTTGTGGGGGAAATGAACCTCAATAAAACTACGGAAGAACTGACTCAAATAAGGAACCTGAAGACCAAAATGAAGACTGCTGGTCAGTCCAACAATGGGCACAGGCTATCCCATATCACCCCAAGCCTCGGGGTTGATTAAAAGGTGCAATGGGCTTTTGAAAGGACAGATTCATACACTATCCCCAAGTATGTCATAGAAGGGGTGGGATAGAACTTTTACACAGGCTCTTTGGATTTTACATGACTGACCAACAGAACTTATCTCTATATGCCCGGCTTACGTGTAATGACAATCCATTTGTTAGTTTGCGGGTTGACATGTACTGGTAGCCACTAAAGATGAGCGAGCACCCCGATGCTCGGGTGCTCGGGTGCTCTGACCGAGCACCCCCTGATGCTCGAGTGCTCGGCCGAGCACCCGAGCCCCATTCAAATGAATGGGAGCACTCGAGCATTAAACCAGGCACCCCCTGCTCTGATGAGCGGAGGGTGCCTGGTCAATGTCCCCCTTCATCTCCGCTATGCCCCTCTTCCACAATGTCCCCCTTCATCTCCTATGCCATAGCGGAGATGAAGGGGGACATTGTGGAAGAGGGGCATAGCGGAGATGAAGGGGGACATTGTGGAAGAGGGGCATAGACTCTATGCCCCTCTTCCACAATGTCCCCCTTCATCTCCGCTATGCCCCTCTTCCACAATGTCCCCCTTCATCTCCTCTATGGCATAGGAGATGAAGGGGGACATTGTGGAAGAGGGGCATAGCGGAGATGAAGGGGCACATTGTGGAAGACGGGCATAGCGGAGATGAAGGGGGACATTGTGGAAGAGGGGCATAGAGTCTATGCCCCTCTTCCATAATGTCCCCCTTCATCTCCGCAATGCCCCCTTCATCTCCGCAATGCCCCCGTACCTCCATTCCCTGGTGGTCCAGCGGAGCGTCTTCGGATCTGTGCCTCTTCCGGCACAGATCCTCTTCACCCGAGCATGTCGGGCGAGCACATGGCGGTACTCGTACGAGTACCGCCATGTGCAGAGCAGAGCGATGCTCGAGCCGATCCGAGCATCGGCCGAGCACGCTCGCTCAACACTAGTAGCCACCCCATATTTCAATTTAAACTAACATTTTATTTTATTTTTTTTCTCTTGGTAGGGGGAGAGGTTAACAGAAGTTAGTCTTTCCCATAGGAGGCAATATGCCTCCAGGAACAAGAGGTAACCTTAGTGCTCACTAAAAAAACTGACCAAAGAGGGTTGGAGCACAACAGGGAGTGTGAGTGTGGATGGATGAATGCATCTCTGTCTAGGAATGACCCAAGTAGGTTAATTGCTGGTACAATCCTAGGAGAGGTGGCAGCCTGGGTACCCCATAAAATTTTGTTATCCTGGGATGAGGATAAACAAGTGCTCATGGGGTCCAGAGTGTGGGTGTTACCGCGATCCACTGATCAGCACAGGTAGAAAGGAGAGGTTATTTCAGATGGTCCTGGTAATACTAAAGTTGTATTATGAAATGGTGATTCTGTACCTGTCTTCTTTCCCTCAAATAGATTGGTGGCCGGCTAGCTCCTCTGAACCCTTGATCGTCCAACACATTCATGAACCCCTTGGCCAGCTATGCAAGAGTGGACAACTCCTCTGACTGTTGCGGCACCATCCCCGTCAGTGAGGAAGGAGGGTACCCGTTCCTTGGAGTCCCGTGGGCACAGCGAAAAATGAGACAACTCTCTGGACACAACACTGGACTCTACTACCAAACTGTGTTATGAGCAGCTACAAATCAGGGCGGTAGCTCTCCAAAATCGCCTAGCCCTGGACTGTTCTTACTGCCAAAGTAGGAGTTTGCTGGCTGGTAGGAAAATAATGCTGCAGTTATATTGTGAACTATGAAGGCGAATTTAATTATGATCCATCGAAACTGACAGCTATAATAGACAAACTCCAGGAAACATCAGACGTTGGACTATTTGGGTGATTTGGGAAGTCAGTGACCTACCTATCCAGTGAGCGACTTTAGTGTGGTTTATGACATGGGACCAAGAGGTGGAATGTTATGGACACAGGTATGTTGCTTCAGAATTTGCAACAAAAACTGCGTCCATTACATGGATATGTTCCCCTGTCCTAAAATCACATTTAGTGTTTTAGACACCATTTTCCTTTGTTGTCTCCCTGGTCTGTTTGGGCGGGAAAATGACAAAGAAGGACAACCTGCTCTTTTGTTTCCTTTGTTCTAGGAGAGGGGAGGAGGGGTGTGTCAATCAGGTAAAGTGGGCTGGTGATGGGCGGGGCTTGCCAACAATAAGAGAGGTGTGCAGAGAGTCAAAGGGGGCAGTCTTGGCAGGTCTTTTGGGGGAAGAAGGGGCTTGGAGCAGGAGAGCTATGGAGAGGGAGATGTGAACAGCAGCAAGGGGGCCATGCCTTGCCTAGGCCCCAAGAACTGTTCCAGGATCCTGGCCTGTTTTTCCCCTGCAGCACCATCCTCATTGTTCCAGATAGATGAGTATAGAAACTAAGTATCTCTCTATTATTTTCATACTATCTATAATATTTCTAGGAAAAATACCTTAGTAACCAACGTATAGTGTTTTCTACTATAATTGTTGTATTATGTGTTTTATTTGCACTGCAGTAAGTAATTGTCTAGTTAATATTATTAGATGTTTTAGCTAGAATATATTTGATAATATACAGTGTATTGTTAATATTATTGTTTGTTATTAAATATTATTGCTTATTGCTAGTACTGGGGTGTTATTGTGTTAATTGTGGTATTGGTCATTAGGACAAATTTCTCTGGATATATCCTTTAATTAAAGGGTTGGCTTTTTGGGTGTGGGCAAATTCATATTGCTTCTAATAGCTGTGTTGGGGTTTGTGTGGTGTGAGCAAGTTGTAGGCCCTGGCCTTGCTCATAGATTTTATCTCAGAGCAAACACATGGTCTGACTCCATCTTGCTAGGCCCCAGCCTGTCTCCACATGGTTGAGGACGCCATTTTGTAAAAAGCACATGGTGTGAGTTTGCAGTTTCTTCACAACTACATTGATTTTAACACAGCTGCTATTGTACAACCTTTTGCGCCAAATTAATTCACCCAAAGCCACGAACTTAAAACAGTCAGTCTGTAAAAATGGCGTACTACGGGCGAAAGATCGTTCCCAGCAGCGACGTTGGAGTCCAAGATGCATCCAGACATCCTCCCTATGCTGTCCCTGAACCATTTCTGTGGTGTTTCCATCATTTTCTGCCCTTTTCCTATGGACCAGGCACCCTCCTCTCATCAGAGCAGGGGGTGCCTGGTGTAATGCTCGAGTCCTCCCATTGACTTCAATGGGGCTCGGGTGCTCGGCCGAGCACTCGAGCCTCCGGGGGCGTTCGGTCAGAGCACCCGAACACCCGAGCATTGGGGTGCTCGATCATCACTACTCCTAATAATAATCCCCCACTTACCTCACCCTATGGCCAGAAAAGCCTAATGGATCTTAAAAAATGTTGCCCTTGTGCCTTGGTTCAAGACATACCCTCAGTCCTGGATGTCATGTCCATGGATGTCATGTCTAGGGAAAAAGAATATATCCCCATGACAGATGCTAGAAGGTCTATAGGACACAAAGGTAACAGTCATAGTGAGCATTATAAGGTAAGTGTGGGGTGCTCCTTCTCCTTTAATCAGTTCACTTTCTAATGCTTTTTTAGTTGGTGTGGATGTCCACAAAATAGCAGATGTGTGAATGTACAGTGCTTCAATATAACACAATAGAAAACATAATAATAGTACAAATCAGAATATCACCATACTTGGGAACTTTCTCTTCTGGAGTCCCCAGAGGGGACTCCTCTGGTACTACTGGGGTATAAAAAATTGCAGCGAATTGTGGCAAAAAATGGGCAGGCTTACTCATGACTGGGGGAGTGGCTTAATGGGTGCATCAGAAAAGTGGGCATAAAGTGGGAGGAACTAGGTAGGGAAGGAGGAGAAGCGTGACGAAAGGGGTGGGAAGGAGCAGAAGTGGGCAGAGTTTCAGAGGAAACTCCCCAGACCCAGATAATCAGCCTCTGTACCCAGAGACCCGGAAATACACTGTCAAAACCGGAGTCTCCGGGGCATATCTGGAGAGTTCCTAGGCAGGAATATCACATGGAATAAGAGGTTCTCCTGGCCTCAAGAAATCCAGTGGGATCTGAACCTGACTTATCTAGGGCAATAGAATCTATCCCATATTCTATTCTCTGTATAAAGTATATCATTGTTTTTAACAAATACTTTTGTTATTATAGTTAACCTTTTGAGAGACAGAGAGATATCCAATGCTATAACTTTCTGGATCTTAAAGGGTTAATAATGAACTTTTCACAGGGATCAGAAGAGGACCTTACATTGAAAAACAAAGAATTATCTGTCATTTAAAAAAATCGTAATGCCTTACCATTTACTAACATGCATTTGTCTCTCCCCAGTCTGGATGTATTTATGTAAACCTCGCTGATATTGTAGCCTCTCCAACCCCATTTGTCTGGTGGTGGGGACAGCAGTAAGTTTGCTTTGCACTGAGCTGCTTGTTCCTCTCAGCAAGTGGGTTAAATTATCCTATGCATATTTCAATGACATAAAGAAATTACATTGACTGACAAATTATGTACTGTATTTGTATTTCATTGTTTTGCTATGCCACACTGCTTTAAGAATAACCGTTCAAAGCTGAACTCTGCAAGATACATAAGTATGATTCATAGTGTAGCACATTTTAGATATTGATATATATAAAAATCTAAGTGTTTCTGGTTCGCTGTCAGTTGCACCCCAGGGTGGCGGAAAGGAGGCGTTATGTAAAACTCCTCCTTCTGCACCCAACTGCACCCAATTGGATGATTGCGGGTGGACCCTATGTATACAGCTCTTTAAAGAGATAGTAATGTTTCAAAATAAAAGCAGCTCCAATTAATCTTCATAGTATTTGGGCCATGGAGAGTGTTATTTCAACACTGTCAGAGTTGGAGTTCAAGAGTAATTGAATGATAAAGTTTCCCCCTCCCGCCCCTATTACCTAGTGTAAGCCGCCTCCCATCAGATGTGGTATCTGGTCATAACACCAGACAGCTCACAGCATGGGACAATCTTCTTACTGTGAGAACAATGAATACCTTGCCCTTGACAGGTTGTTCAGTTTTTCCCTTATGCTAATTGAATATTGTCCCTCTCAGCAATCCATCTGGACACCGCCTTTCTGTTCTGAGGTGAACAGCGTTACATCAGTAAAAGGGGCGGGAGGGGGAAAAGTTATCATTCAATTACTCTTGAACTACAACTCCGACAGTATAGAAATAACACTTTACATGGTCCAAATACTATGAAGATTAATTGGCACCGCTTTTATTTTGAAACATTAATATTCCTTTAAGAACGCTCTGAAGGAGCCTGCTTCAGTATTCAATGTGGCAATTTGGGCATTGCCTGCTGGGTGTGTGTGTTCCCTCCCCTTTCAGTTTCCACCCTATTGCTCTCACCAACTCTCTAGTACAGCTTCTCCTCAGTGGACCCACACATTACATGGATAACATCCATTCAATGATTATCAATATCGCACAATGTGAACTGATTAGCCAGAGTTATCAAGCATCTCCTTGGCTGGGTTGCAATGGTGCTGCTGCCTCACAATGGTGCAAAGGAGACTGAACCCATGAAGATACTGAGAGATACATAATCCCTTCACAACTACACAGTAATTATGCTGCAGGATCAGTACTTGCTGCTTGCCCTGCAGCGGTGCCTGTGCAGGACCCTGAAGCTTTCTAAGACAGACAGCCCCTGTTGCTACACTGCTCTCTCTCTCTCATCCAACATTTGGATCACTGAGCCTAAACGGCTGAGTGAGAGTAGCTGGCAGCATCTATGTAACCCTATAACTGGATCAACCTGAATTGCTGCACTATGAATTCCAAAGCTGCCTACAAGGACAAGTCCCTTCCTCCAAGTTCACCCCAAACTGTGAATATTCCACCGGTGAAAGAACAGTACAGCATCTGCTTTAACCCTTTTAGTACCATATGGTGATGAAAACCCACATCAGATAGATTTATGAATGGTACTAATGGGTGGAAGGAAGACAGCCCCTGGTTATTTCTGGTCAAATTTCTTAGCTTTGTCCTAGTGCATGGACCAAAGTAGAGTTGCATTCAGTGATGTAGGGTTATTTTCAACCTTCTCCAGGTATGTCCCAAACAGAGGCAAAAGTATGTGAATCCTGCATAACTCCAGAACACCAAGGAGAGACCACCATGGGGGTCAGGAATGAACAGGAAAGCCATTATTCCACAGTGCGAACTAGATAACACCATTTATGTGATCTTGTAATAATCCAGTGCCCAAAAAAGAGAGATCCCCCAACCCAGGGGATCAGGATCAACCAGGAGAGACTTGAATCCACACTACAAGTTAGATCTCATAGTTGCACTGAGTATAGACAACATATTCCTTGTAGGCGTGTGCGATTCGGTTCGTCCACATTCGGACTTCGGACGAATAAGGGTGATTCTGAGCCATTCGGACATGGCGAACATCTTAGAGCCATTCGTTTTTAGAAGCTGAATCCGAAACATAACTAGGCAGAATTTTGTTTCAATATTTGGATATTTGGATGACGTTCTCCCAGGGCACGCTCTGCTTTCCCTCCCTTTTTTAGTCCAATTAGCTGGGAGGCCTATTAGCTTACTGCAACTGCAAGAGAGAATCCTCAGTTTTCCAGTGTTAAATTTTAAAATTCAACTTAGGAGTTTCTTTGAATAATTTGCAGAGTGACACAATATCACAGTTGTGTAGGGACTGGGAGGCCAACTACATTACTGCCACCACAAGGGAGAATCATCAGTGCTCCAGTGTTAAATTTTAAAATTCAAATTATGAGTTTGTTTGAATAATTTGCAGAGTGACACAATATCACAGTTGTGTAGGGACTAGGAGGTCTACTAGCTTACTGCCACCACAAGGCAGAATCCTCAGTGTTCCAGTGTTAAATTTAAAAATTCAACTTAGGAGTTTGTTTGAGTAATTTGCAGTGACAAGGTATCACAGTTGTGTAGGGACTGGGAGGCCGACTAGCTTACTGCAACTGCAAGAGAGAATCATCAGTGTTCCAGTGTTAAATAAAAAAATTCAATTTAGGATTTTGTTTGAATAATTTGCAGAGTGACACAATCTCACAGTTGTGTAGGGACTGGGAGACCAACTACCTTACTGCCACTGCAAGGGAGAATCATCAGTGCTCCAGTGTTACATTTTAAAATTCAACAGGATTTTGTTTGAATAGTTTGCAGAGTGACACAATATTACAGTTGTGTAGGGACTGGGAGGCCAACTACCTTACTGCCACCGCAAGGGACAATCGTGTTACATTTTAAAATTCAAATTAGGAGTTTGTATGAATAATTTGCAGTGACCATCTCACAGTTGTGTAGGGACTGGGAGGTCTACTAGCTTACTGCCACCGCAAGGGAGAATCATCAGTGTTCCAGTGTTAAATTTAAAAATTCAACTTAGGAGTTTGAATAATTTGCAGTGACCATCTCACAGTTGTGTAGGGGTTGGGAGGCCTACAAGCTTACTTCCACCGCAACAGAGAATCCTGTGTTCCAGTGTTAAATTTCTAAATTCAACTTAGGAGTGTGTTTGAATAATTTGCAGAGTGGCACAGCCAGTCTGACAGTTGTCATGTGGCCAGGTTGTAATATTGTCAAATTATTATAGTATACTGCTTACCTATCTGTAATGGATTTGAGTCCTAGTGAACAACCTAATGTTCCTCGCCCTGGTACCAGCTGCAGTGACCCAGCAACCACCAACACCACCACCGTGAAGTTGCTTTCAAGCAGAGATAGCAGTATCAGGTGGGCAAAGAAGAGTACTAGTACTAGTCAGACTCAGCAGCAGATGCAAAACAAAAAAAATAAAAATAAGTAGGGAACTGCAGGTCGTTCTACCTCTACTAGTAGGGTAGAGAGGTCCAGGTCCTCCTCTAAGACCACGAAGCAGCCGTCCCCTGTGTCTTGTCAGCTGTTTGTTGATGATCCCCTCAGAACCACCTGCACAATGACTAGTGCCACTGGCAGTTTAGTCACCACCTCAACTACAGCCAGTTGTATAAACCTGGGGACACCTAGCATTGGTAACAGTACTGGTCGGACACTGCGGGCAGTATCAATGAGGGATTTTTATAGTGAATGTCCGTGTAAGCAGCCCAAGTGGAAATTATTGCATTATTTGGATAAGATTTTTCCTGCCACCACCGTCACTGCCACTGAGAGCATATCTACTCCAGAAAATGTTATTGAGGGAGCTTACCATTTCCCGGTAGTCACCAGGCAGAAGAGAGAACTGAGCAGGTTTCCACAAAATTTGCTGATGATGATGATATTTCTTCCTTTCAAAATATACAAGAGTTAGAAGAAGAATCTGATGGATCAAAGTCTCCTGAGCTTGATTTTTCCAGTGACCTTGATTATTCCCCTGATCTTAATTTTTTGCCTGCTTCCCATAGTACTCCTCCTGTTTCTCCAGTTACACTTGTGTCTTCTATTGGCAACTAAACACCTGCCTCTCCATTTGAGTCTCCCAGCCAGGTAGTAGCTGCTAGTGTCTCCGCCACCAGTACCACTGTTACTCCACAATCCTCCTCCAATCCCAGTCCCATCATCCCTGTTGCCATCTTTAGGTCTACTGGTATCCCTGTAACAGTACATAGAAAGAAAATGCAAAGTGAGGTTGCTTCAGCAGGTGAAGATGAAGAAAGTGTCATCTCAGTTTCTTCTTCTCCACCACCTTCCAGAGTCATCCGTCGTTCCAAAGCGTGGGACCATTTTGTGGCATTTGGTGATAACAGGCTAGAAAAGGTAAATTGTGTGGCAGGGAAGTGAGCCGTGGGCGGGTGTTGGGTCATCTGACCATCTCCGGGATGAACCAACACCTGAACAACTACTACAAGTTGGTAAGTGCAGAAGGTGTCAGTGCTAATACTGCATATACCAGTGTCAAATCCATCACCAGTAGGCAGCAGGAGAAAGGGCAGGGGTATCATGACACATCTGGTCCTAGTAAGAGCAGCAGACAGTCATAGCCCATCCCATCCCATCCCAAAAGCAATACAGACCACACTGGAAGATTTTGGTGGGTTTCATTCCAAGGGGATGTGCAGACAGCAGGCCAGGAAAATCACACACCTCATTGCACAGCTCATAGCCGTTGGGGATGCTACTTTTAATTTAGTGGATGGGGAGCCCTTCCAGCAACTTATGGAGGCTGTTGCACCCAGATATAAAATTCCATCCCGCACCACATTTAGTAGAACAATACTGCCTTCACTGTACCGGTCATGCTTTGGGCTATTGAAGGACCTGCTAGAAAAGGCTGGTGGCCAGTCAGTGCACTTTACCACTGACTTATGGAGTGCTCCGAGTATCCATCATGGCTTCCTGTTGTTGACGGTGCATTGGTGTCAGCCCAATGTGTTGCAAGACACGCCGATAGCAACAACAAGTTCGGGTGCAGTAGCCAAGCAGGCAGGGCACCGCTCTTTCCTCCTCCATGCTAAGTTAATGGATCAGCAGCACACCTCAGATAACATTCGCAAAGCACTGCAGAACATGGTGGGCAGTGGCTAGGGGAGCAGGCAGGCACACAGGCGCAAATGGGGTTTGTGATTACTGATGGTGCAGCTAACATGATCAAGGCTCTCCGGGATGGAAGATTTGTGGGTGTGCGCTGCTCAGCACATGTCCTGCATCTAGTAGTGAAGGCTGCTCTCAAGGATGGCAGTAACACTGGAAGGTTGTCAGCACTTCTGGATTTGTGCTGACAAATTGCTGGCCACTTCCATCGGAGTGTCAAAGATAGCCAGCTCCTCAGGGAGGAACAGAAAAAGGCAGAGCACTGCCTAAAACATGATGTTGGGACCAGGTGGAACTCCACCTTACATATGCTAGAGCGTATCCTGGAGCAGAAAAAGGCAATTCACGCAATGTCATGTCACCATTTCACCATGGCGCTAACAGAACACTGGGCAGGGCTGACTGGACCCTGATGGAACAGGTAGTGACAGTTCTTATGCCTTTCTGTGCTTTGACAGAAATTTTGAGTAAAGAGAAAGCTAGCCTGGCAGAAGTTATTCTCCTCTTCACACACCTCTCCTTAAAATACGATGATTTCCTTGCCCATAGGGAACGATTGCCTGGTGCTGATGGTAATATACTTCCTGATGTTGCTCCCCTTCTAACGAGGCTGAAGAAGGAACTGACTTGGAGCATGGAAGAGCGCATGGACAATTGTCCCTTGTTAATGCTTGCCACAATGTGCGATCCACTAATCAAAGGCAAGATGTCATTCACTTCCAATTCACTCACTGCCTAGATGGAACAATTGATAGCAAGGGTGCGTGAGAGGTAAAGGAAAAAGAAGATGAGTCACACGAGACAGGAGAAGATTCCGCAGATGAGCTGGAGGAGTATGGTGGTCTTCCGGGACCTATCAGTAGCAGCGCCAATAGCACGTCATCTTGTTCCAGTGGAGCAGCTGCTGCTTTTTATGCTGAGGCAATGGACAGATTATGATTTGTACAAAACAAACAGCTCCAAATCAGTAGAAAAAGTGCTGAGTTTGAGGTTAAGACTTACCTTGCGGAACCTTCTTTGCCCCCAAGTACAGATCCCTTGACTTTCTGGGATAACAAGAGGGCTGTGTGGCCCACTTTGTCCCTGATAGCCCAGGAGTTGATTTCTTGCCCCCCAACCACTGTCCAGAGTGAGCGGGTATTTTTGGTAACTGGAAATATACTTAGTCCCCAGCGCTCTCAATTGGCCCCCCAACTCATGGAACAAATGACTTTTTTAAAAGTCAACCTGCCAAAACTGGGTTACCCTGCTTTCAGGTTTGATGCAGATTAGAAAAACAAAAAAGTCCTAATCTAGAATCATCCATAGTACCATAAATTGCTGAGCGCTTCAGCTTACCCAGCTCTAGAACAGTGGTTGGTTGGGCAGTGGACACCTCCTGACCTGGTGGGACTCAGGGGGGAATTTAAAGTCTACATTGTTGTCCCACTATACAGGTTGTTCAGTCTGGCTCTACGGTATCAATTTACTGAGTCCTGCCTGCTCCAGTGTTCTGCGGTTTACTGCTGGCTACATCTCCTGTGTTGCTGTCATCCTGAGTCTGCCTCGCACCAGTGTTTCTCAGTCGCTGTATCCATCGAATGACTGAGTCCTGCCTGCTCCAGTGTTCTGCAGTTTTCTGCTGGCTATATCTCTAGTGTTGTTGTCATCCTGAGTCTGCCTCCCACCAGTCATCCTCAGTTGCTGTATCCATCTACTGAGTCCTGCCTGCTCCAGTGTTCTGCAGTTCTGGCTACATCTCCAGTGTTGCAGAGTCAGTAAACTCCTGCCTGCTCCAAGCTTCCTCAATTTTGTAGTATAAATCTAATCTAAGAAAAGTTGTATGTCTATGAGTCCTGCCTGCTCCAGGCTTCTACAGTTTTATAGTCTAACTCTAATCTAAGAAAAGTTGTGTGTCTATGAGTCCTGCCTGCTCCAGGCTTCCTCGGCTTTGTAGTCTTACTCTAATCTAACAAAAGTCATATGTTTATCTACTGAGTCCTGCCTGCTCCATTGTTCTGTAGTTTGCTGCTGGCTACATCTACAGTGTTACTGTCATCCTGAGTCTGCCCTGCACCAGTCATCCTCAGTCTTCCTTCGAATAGCTACAGCCATGCTTCATCCACAGTACCATAAGGCTAAAGCTCCACCTTACCCTGTTCCACCGTCTTCATTTAGACCCTGGAAATGGTTCCACTTATTTTTATTTACCTAATTTATTGAATTTTTAAAAGCATGGTGAATTCGGACGAATAGTTCGGATTCCTTCCTAATTTCGTCCGGGTCGAACAGGTCTGGTCCAATTTTCGTATCGACCAAATAAGAAAAAAAAAATTTGTCCAAATTTTTTCCTATGCACAAGTCTAATTCCTTGGGCCCTTGGTGTGATAGAAGTCTGGGTCAAACACCCCACAAGCAAGTGACCCTTCATAATGGCAGTAGTTTGCAGCATTTCCCAGCGCACATACACTTAGAAATCTAATAGAAGCCTGTATATCCATATGGTTTCCAGCTGATGTAATCTTCTTTCCCTGTTGCCACCTCTCTAGCATTAAAGGGGTTAAAAAGCTCTAGTGAAGTGCAAAGTAATTTAGGAGTTTCTATTTGTTCCCTATGATGCAGTTGATTTACTACTGAATAACTCCAGTTTGCTTTTATAAATACGGGCCAATGGGCCTTATGTATAAAAGTAACCTGCTGCAATCCAGAGGCCCCATAGGAGAGTCATTCCAAAAATTCCCATTAAGGTAAATGTAGCTTTTACATAGCAGGGACTAAGGGGGCATATTCATGGCTGGGTTTAGCCAATAAGATCCCCACAGATGGCTGAATGCAGGAAAGAAACTCACAGAGATAAAACACCATAGTATATGTGTGCACACACACACATACACACTCACACACACACACACATATACACATACACACTCACACACACACACACACACACACACACATATACACATACACACTCACACACGCACACGCACACACACACATATACACATAAACACACACACACACATACACACTCACACACACATGAGTACACACACATGTATATATGTGGAGGCACATACGCTACATAATTTAAATGCCCAGGTGCACAATCCTCAAAAGAATTAAATGTAAAAAAATAGGAGGCAGCACCTGTGGGACTTTTTCAAGGGTTTATTAATAAGGCAATCAAGTGACAAAAGGGTCAACGTTTCGGTCCTACAGCAGGACCTTGAGGACCTGTGGAACTGAAACGTTGAACCTTTTGTCACTTGATTGCCTTATTAACAAACTTTTGAAAAAGTCCCACTGGTGCTGCCTCCTATTTTTTACATATATATATATATATATATATATATATATATATATATATATATATATATATAATAAGAAATGGCATAATGTTACCATATGGGAAATGCACACTCAGGACTTTTGAAAAAGATGCTTATTTATTAATCATATGTCGACGTTTCGGCCCCCTCAAGGGCCTTTCTCAAGGCCGGGGCCGGAACGTCGACATATGATTAATAAATAAGCATTTTTTTTCAAAAGTCCTGAGTGTGCATTTCCCATATGGTAACATTATGCCATTTCTTATTTTATATACATTTTGGAGATAGCACCCAGGCATTAAGGAGTTTCTAATGCATTTTGTTGAATAGGAGTGCCCAGTTAACTTTATATATATATACACAAGAAGAACTGAAGTGAATAAAAAGAATCAAAGTGAATAAAATATGAAGTGCCTAAAGAAATGAGGGGTCCCTGAACAGTCCCCAAATTATAAACAAACCAAATACAGTAGACATTTCTGCTCTGGTTCTGAGAAAGTACTTAAATATGAACCCTGTGTAGAGCATATATTTTATCAATTTATTAATTCAGTTGTTTAAAAAAAAAAATGAGGGTTTTGTCTCATAGATTGACCAATATATGTTTATAGTTGCTTACCTCATAAAGGTACACCATTTCAAGTGATTCCTATTTAATACGTATTGTTATAATTATGGCATGTGGAAATGCTTTATATTAAAAGATAAATCTATCTAATGCCCTCATGGCAATGCGTTGAAGATCTATCTAGCTAGCAAGGGCTTAAAGTGATAGTAATGTTTCACAAAACAGCTCCAATTAATCTTCATAGTAGTTGAGCCATATAGAGTGTTATTTCATTACTGTCAGAGTTGTAGTACAACAGTAATTGAATGATAAAGTATCTCCCTCCTGCCCCTTTTACCTAGTGTAAGACACTTCCTCTCAGATGTGGAATCTGGTCTCTTGACCTGACAGCTCGCAGCAAGGGACAATCTTCTTACTGTGATCATAAGGAAAACCCTGCCCCCATGACAGGTTTTTCCTTACGCTCACTGAAGATTGTCCCTCTCTGCAATCCATCTGGGCAGTCTTGCTGCTCTGAGGTGAGCAGTAGTGATGAGCGAGCACCCCAATGCTCGGGTGTTCGGGTGCTCTGACCGAGCACCCCCGGAGGCTCGAGTGCTCGGCCGAGCACCCGAGCCCCATTGAAGTCAATGGGAGGACTCGAGCATTACACCAGGCACCCCCTGCTCTGATGAGGGGAGGGTGCCTGGTCCATAGGAAAAGGGCAGAAAATGATGGAAACACCACAGAAATGGTTCAGGGACAGCATAGGGAGGATGTCTGGATGCATCTTGGACTCCAACATCGCTGCTGGGAACGATGTTTCGCCCGTAGTACGCCATTTTTACAGACTGACCGTAAAACACACAAAAAGGCAGATAAAAACGACTTTAGGCGAAAAATTGTTACCAAAAAGTATTTGCTGTATATTTACTTGTATATCATCTGCAAATTCTCCCAAAAATTTCCTCGATTTTTCTGAACTGAGGCCATGATTAAGAGGGAAACGTGCGCAAAGGCAAATACTCCCAAAAATTTCCTCGATTTTTCTGAACTGAGGCCATGATTAAGAGGGAAACGTGCGCAAAGGCAAATTCTCCCAAAAATTTCCTTGATTTTTCTGAACTGGGGCCATGATTAAGAGGGAAACGTGCGCTGAGCCGACCATCCAAAACATTATGGGTGAGGGGCTGCTGCGGAGCTGACCATCCTAAACATTATATGCGAAGGCCCGCTAGTGAGCTGATGCTATAAAACATTATATGAGAGGGCCCGCTAGAGAGCTGACCCAATAAAACATTATATGAGAAGGCCCGCTGGTGAGCTGACCTATACAAAAATTGTCAAACAGGGCCCGCTGGTGAGCTGGCCCTATATAAAAATTATATCACAGGGCATATGGAAGAGGAGGAGGAGGATGAGAAGATTAAGAGTCAACCATATACCCGTTTTTTGGGTGGAAGGGGTGAATGGGAATACAGAGTATTCCCATCATTGTAAATAACATATATAAAGTCACTTTATGTTCCTCCGGGGCTTTCCTCCAGTGGAGTGGAGAAGTCAGGGGAAATCCAGGCCTTGTTCATTTTTATAAGTGTCAACCTATCAGCATTTTCGGTGGAAAGGCGGATACGCTTATCTGTTATGATGCCACCAGCAGCACTAAATACCCGCTCAGACAGAACGCTGGCGGCAGGGCAGGCCAGCACCTCCAAGGCGTAGAGTGCCAGTTCATACCACGTGTCCAGCTTGGACACCCAGTAGTTGTAAGGCACAGAGGGATCATTGAGGACGCTGACACGGTCTGCTACGTACTCCTTCACCATCTTCCAAAACTTTTCCCTCCTTGTGACACTAGGCTGCGCATCAGGGTGAGGGTGCTGGCGGGGTGTCATGAAGGTGTCCCACGCCTTGGAGAGTGTTGCCCTGCCTTTGTCGGAACTGCTGTGTGCTCCCCTTTTCTCCCCTTCTCGGTTGGCCAAGGTAGCACGTACTCTGCCGCCAGCGTTGTCAGATGGAAAATTTTGGAGCAATTTTTCAACAAGAACCTTCTGGTATTGCACCATTTTGCTTGTCCTCTCCACCGGAGGAATGAGAGATGAGAAATTCTCTTTGTAGCGGGGGTCCAGAAGGGTGAACACCCAGTAATCCGTGTTGTCTAAAATGCGTATAACGCGTGGGTCACGGGAAAGGCAGCCTAACATAAAGTCAGCCATGTGTGCCAGAGTACCAACAGGCAAGATTTCGCTGTCCTCACCAGGAGGATGACTCTCAATCTCCTCATCCTCTTCCTCCTCTTCTGCCCACCCACGCTGAAGAGATGGAACTAAAGTTCCATGGCTACCCTCTGTAGCGGAGGCAACCGTGTCTTCCTCCTCCTCCTCCTCCGCCTCCTCCAATTGTCGCTGAGAAGACGAAGTGAGGGTGCTCTGGCTATCACCTTGTGTAAGCTCTTCCTCCCGCATTTCCACCTCTTCCACATGCAAAGCGTCGGTTTTAATTGTGAGCAGCAAGCGTTCCAGTAGACACAGAAGTGGGATGGTTACACTGATAATAGCGTTATCGCCGCTCACCATCTGTGTCGATTCCTCAAAATTGCGTAAAACCTCGCAGAGGTCTGACATCCATTCCCACTCCTCACTTCTGATTACAGGAAGTTGAACGGAGAGGCGACGACCGTGTAACAGCTGGTACTCCACTACTGCCCTCTGCTACTCACAAAGCCGGGCCAACATGTGGAAGGTGGAGTTCCAGCGCGTGCTCACGTCACACAGCAGCCGGTGAGCTGGCAATTGTAAGCGCTGCTGCAGCTTCAACAGGCCGGCTGAAGCTGTAGATGACTTACGGAAATGTGCACACACGCGGCGCACCTTGGTCAAGAGATCATGCAAATTGGGGTAGGTTTTTAGAAATCGCTGAACCACTAAATTAAATACATGCGCTAGGCATGGTACGTGTGTGAGCTTGCCGAGCTCCAAAGCCGCCACCAAGTTACGCCCATTATCACACACAACCATGCCTGGTTGCAGGTTGAGTGGCGAGAGCCACTGCTCGGTCTGGTGACTAATCCCCTGCAACAGCTCTGAGGCCGTGTGCTGTTTGTCCCCAAGGCAGATCAGCTTCAGCACGGCCTGTTGACGCTTCCCCACTGCAGTGCTACACTGCTTCCAGCTACCGGCTGATGGGTGAGTGGCGCTGCGCGCAGAGAATTCGGAGGTGGAAACGGAGGAGGAGGAGGAGCCAATAACGTAGGTGCTGGCGGAAACCCTGATGGAGGTAGGGCCCGCAATCCTCGGCGTGGGTAGCACCTGTGCCATCCCAGGGTCCGAGTCGCTCCCAGCCTCCACGACATTCACCCAGTGTGCCGTCAGGGAAATGTAGCGTCCCTGGCCACAAGCACTTGTCCATGTGTCAGTCGTTAAGTGGACCTTCCCAGTAACTGCGTTGGTCAGGGCACGGGTGATGTTACGGGACACATGGTGGTGTAAGGCGGGGACGGCACACCGGGAAAAGTAGTGGCGGCTGGGGACCGCGTACCGAGGGACAGCTGCTGCCATCAGGCTGCGGAAGGACTCAGTCTCCACAAGCCTAAATGGCAGCATTTCGATGGCCAGTAATTTGGAAAGGTGTGAGGTTAGTGCTATGGCCTGTGGGTGGGTGGCTGGGTATTTTCGCTTGCGCTCAAATGCCTGGGGTAACGACATTTGGACGCTGTGCTGGGACAGGGAAGTGGATGTGGTCGCTGATGGTGCTTCAGATGGTACAGGTGCAGGGCGGGAGGTATGCGGGCCTGCGCCTTCGACAGGCGATTGGCCGGCACCGAAAACAGGGGAAGAGGAGGCAGTGGTGTGGCCTGCAGACACAGATGGGCGATCCAGGCGTTCCTCCCACTTATTACGGTGCTTGGATGCCATGTGTCGGATCATGCTGGTGGTGGTGAGGTTTCTAGTGTTCATGCCTCGGCTCATTCTGGTGTGGCACAGGTTGCAAACTACAATTCTTTTGTCGTCCGCACTTTCCTTAAAAAAACGCCATACCGCGGAACACCTACCCCTTGGCAAGGGAGATTTACGCAAGGGGGTGCTCCGTGGAACATTTGCGGGCCGGTTTGGTGCGGTCCGCCTTCTTTCTGTATCCACACCACTGCCTCTTCCAGCCTGTTGCGGTGCTGCAGATGGCTCACCCTCAGGACTGCTGTCATCGCTCGGCTCTACACCTTCCCAGGTGGGGTCAGTCACCTCATCGTCCACCAAGTCCTCCTCCACTTCCTCACTCTGATCATCCTCCTCATGTCTTGATCCCACCACATACTCAGTCATTGACAACTGTATATCATCCTCCTCATCAAGGTCTTGAGACAGTAATAGTGGTTGATTTAATGGCAACTGTGTCTCATCATCATCATCATCCACTTCCTTTGACCTTAAATGCCGTTCACCTCTGTCATCTTCTTGTGATTGGGTACCCTCTAGAGGTTGTGAATCAGGGCACAAGATGTCATGTTCCTCTGCAAGCGTGCTTGGAGAGAGGTTCAAATTAAGGATTGGTGATGAGACGAGCTCCTCACTATATCCCAGTGTGGGATCACTTCTTTGACCAGATCCTCTATGGTGGGAGGAAGGATGATCAGAGTGAGGATTATGTTGACCAGACTCTTGGCTACTGAGAGTGGACTTGGTGGAAGACAGGGTGGTGCTTAACCGACTGGAAGCAGTATCAGCTGACATCCAACCGACCACCTGTTCGCAGTGGTTGGACCTCGAGAGTGATGTCCTGCGACGTCCTGTAAAATGAGACATGAAGCTAGGTATGGTGGATGTCTTTCTGTCTTGTGCTCTGGCACCAGGCGCAGTTTCTACGCGTCCTGACCCGCGCCCTGAACTATCAGGATCACGTCCACTTCCCCGTCCCTTTTTACCCGCCTTCTTCATATTACACGGAATATGTGCTGCAAATCTGCAACTTTGCACAGTACACAGAATTTGCTTCTTAACTGCGGCTACGCACAGTGAATGGAATATGTGACTTTGATATTTTACAGTTTGAACACTTAACAGAATTTTTTCCTATTCTGAAACTGTGCACAGTAAACAGAATTTGCTTCTTAACTGCGGCGACGCACAGTGAATGGAATATGTGACTTTGATATTTTACAGTTTGAAGACTGAACAGAATTTTTTCCTATTCTGAAACTGTGCACAGTAAACAGAATTTGCTTCTTAACTGCGGCGACGCACAGTGAATGGAATATGTGACTTTGATATTTTACAGTTTGAAGACTTAACAGAATTTTTTCCTATTCTGAAACTGTGCACAGTAAACAGAATTTGCTTCTTAACTGCGGCGACGCACAGTGAATGGAATATGTGACTTTGATATTTTACAGTTTGAAGACTTAACAGAATTTTTTCCTATTCTGAAACTGTGCACAGTAAACAGAATTTGCTTCTTAACTGCGGCGACGCACAGTGAATGGAATATGTGACTTTGATATTTTACAGTTTGAAGACTTAACAGAATTTTTTCCTATTCTGAAACTGTGCACAGTAAACAGAATTTGCTTCTTAACTGCGGCGACGCACAGTGAATGGAATATGTGACTTTGATATTTTACAGTTTGAAGACTTAACAGAATTTTTTCCTATTCTGAAACTGTGCACAGTAAACAGAATTTGCTTCTTAACTGCGGCGACGCACAGTGAATGGAATATGTGACTTTGATATTTTACAGTTTGAAGACTTAACAGAATTTTTTCCTATTCTGAAACTGTGCACAGTAAACAGAATTTGCTTCTTAACTGCGGCGACGCACAGTGAATGGAATATGTGACTTTGATATTTTACAGTTTGAAGACTTAACAGAATTTTTTCCTATTCTGAAACTGTGCACAGTAAACAGAATTTGCTTCTTAACTGCGGCGACGCACAATGAATGGAATATGTGACTTTGATATTTTACAGTTTGAAGACTTAACAGAATTTTTTCCTATTCTGAAACTGTGCACAGTAAACAGAATTTGCTTCTTAACTGCGGCGACGCACAGTGAATGGAATATGTGACTTTGATATTTTACAGTTTGAAGACTTAACAGAATTTTTTCCTATTCTGAAACTGTGCACAGTAAACAGAATTTGCTTCTTAACTGCGGCGACGCACAATGAATGGAATATGTGACTTTGATATTTTACAGTTTGAAGACTTAACAGAATTTTTTCCTATTCTGAAACTGTGCACAGTAAACAGAATTTGCTTCTTAACTGCGGCGACGCACAGTGAATGGAATATGTGACTTTGATATTTTACAGTTTGAAGACTTAACAGAATTTTTTCCTATTCTGAAACTGTGCACAGTAAACAGAATTTGCTTCTTAACTGCGGCGACGCACAGTGAATGGAATATGTGACTTTGATATTTTACAGTTTGAAGACTTAACAGAATGTTTTCCTATTCTGAAACTTTGCACAGTACACAGAATTTGCTTCTTAACTGCGGCTCGGCACAGTGAATGGAATATGTGACTTTGATATTTTACAGTTTGAAGACTTAACAGAATGTTTTCCTATTCTGAAACTTTGCACAGTACACAGAATTTGCTTCTTAACTGCGGCTACGCACAGTGAATGGAATATGTGACTTTGATATTTTACAGTTTGAAGACTTAACAGAATGTTTTCCTATTCTGAAACTTTGCACAGTACACAGAATTTGCTTCTTAA
Organism: Rhinophrynus dorsalis; assembly: GCA_037306005.1. Classification (NCBI taxonomy): domain Eukaryota; kingdom Metazoa; phylum Chordata; class Amphibia; order Anura; family Rhinophrynidae; genus Rhinophrynus; species Rhinophrynus dorsalis. The sequence continues at coordinate 71,228,546 of CM074720.1, read as the reverse complement.
CTGCGGCTACGCACAGTGAATGGAATATGTGACTTTGATATTTTACAGTTTGAAGACTTAACAGAATGTTTTCCTATTCTGAAACTTTGCACAGTAAACAGAATTTGCTTCTTAAATGCGGCGACGCACAGTGAATGGAATATGTGACTTTGATATTTTACAGTTTGAAGACTTAACAGAATGTTTTCCTATTCTGAAACTTTGCACAGTAAACAGAATGTGCTGCTAATCTGCAACTTTGCACACTAAACAGAATGTGCTCTAATCTGCAACTTTGCACACTAAAAAGAATGTGCTGCTAATCTGCAACTTTGCACACTGAACAGAATGTGCTCTAATCTGCAACTTTGCACACTAAACAGAATGTGCTCTAATCTGCAACTTTGCACACTAAACAGAATATATGAAGTTTTTTTTTTTTTTTTTTTCCCCCCACACAAAATAAACTGCTGCCCCCACACACAGTAGTCCTAAAAAGGACTTTTGGGTCTTTTTTTTTTTTCACAATTGCTTGTCTTCTCCCTACACTGACTTTCCCTTCCTATCCTCATCTCTCCCTGGCTAAGACTGAGCCGAACTCGCTGGTCAGGTGCTATACAGCACCCGATCACGGGTTCTGGCCAGCCAATCAGTGTAATGCCAGCAGCCAACATGGCTGCTGGCATTACACTGATGTCAGAGCCTCCCTGCACGTTTATTGGCTGCGCAGCAGCCGCGAAACGTGTGGGGAGGAGACCCGAACATGGCGGGCGAGCACATGCGGTACTCGTACGAGTACCGCCATGTGCCGAGCAGAGCGATGCTCGAGCCGAACCGAGCTTCGGCCGAGCATGCTCGCTCAACACTAGTGAGCAGTGTTACATCAGTAAAAGTGGCAGGAGGGGGATACTTTATCATTCAGTTACTCTTGAACTACAACTCTGACAGTATTGGCCCGAATACTATGAAGATTAATTGGAGCTGTTTTATTGTGCTTTTATTTTCATTGCTTGTTATAGATCAATGGTATTTTGTGTGCCAGGTAAACAGTGGATAAGAGTGGGTCGGGGTCATGTGAGGAGTGTGGGGGGGGCATGGGCAGAGCTAAGGTGCCTAGAGTTCTTTGCCTTGGGGCATCTGGGATTTGTATCCGGCACTAGAACCACTGCTCTAGAACAGACGCAAAAGGGCAAAATTCATAGTGCCAATTAGGTGCCATAGTAAGATAAGTACTAGGGAGTTTATCTATAGAGAGGTGGTGTTACTTTCCGAGTAATACATTCTTTCTAATAGCGTCTGCTATAATATAATTCTATACAACTCAGTGTAGAAGGTTCCCAGATTGGGAGGTTTAATTACACCCATGCCAGGCCAATTAGTATTATAAATAACTCATATTCTGGGTACAAACAAAATGCCATGTTCCCATAAGGATTTGTTTTAATTGCCATTCTGCTTGTAACTTATTGTGCTAAAATAAAGTTTCACATAATGTGAGAGAGTGAGAAGAGTCCAGACAAGTAAAGACACCATGTAGTGTATATAGGATTGTTGTAGTAAGATGGAAAAAAAACAAAAACGCTAGGGAAAGGTTAACCGTTTGAGTTCCAGAGAGGTATCCACTCCTGCATCCCCCAGTGTGTCCTCTCCTGCACCCCCAGTATGTCTTCTCCTGCATCCCCCTGTGTTTCCTCTCCTGTATTCCCCAATTTGTTGTCCCCTGCACCCCCCCAATGTGTCTTCACCTGTATTCCACATTTTGTTGTCTCCTGCACCCCCCCAAGTGAGTCCTATCCTGCACCCCCCAGTGTGTCCTCTCCTGCATCCCCCAGTGTGTCCTATCCTGTATTCCTGCACCCCCACAGTGTGTCCTTTTCTGTACCCCCTCAGTGTGTCCTCTCCTGTATTCCCCAATTTGTCGTCTCCTGTACCCCCACCAGTGTGTCTTCTCCTGCACCCCTGAGTGGCCTCTCCTGCATCCCCCAGTGCATCCTCACCTGCATCCCCCCCAGCGTGTCCTCTCCTGAACCCCCAGTGTGTACTCTCCTGCACCCCCCAGTTTGTTCTCTCCTGTATTCCCCAGTGTTTCCTTTCCTGCATCCCCCCAGTGTGTCCTTTCCTGCACCCCCAGTGTCCTCTCCTGCATCCCCCCAGTGTGTCTTCTCCTGAACCCCCCAGTGAGTCCTCTTCTGCACCCCCCCAGTGTGTCCTCTCCTGTATTCCCCAATTTGCTGTCTCCCGCACCCCCAGTGTGTCCTCTCTTGCATCCCCCAGTGTGTCCTCTCCTGTATTCCCCAATTTGTTGTCTCCTGCACCCCCCAGTGTGTCCTCTCCTGTATTCATCAGTTTGTTGTCTCCTGCACCCCCCCCAGTGTGTCCTCTCCTGCATCCCCCAGTGTGTCCTCTCCTGTATTCCCCAATTTGTTGTCTCCTGCACCCCCCAGTGTGTCCTCTCCTGCATGTCCCAGTGTGTCTTCTCCTGTATTCCCCAATTTGTTGTCTCCTGCACCCCCCAGTGTGTCTTCTCCTGCACCCCGAGTGTCCTCTCCTGCATCCCCCAGTTTTCTCTCCTGCATCTCACAGTGTTTCCTCTCCTGCATCCCCCAGTGTGTCCTATCCTGCGTGCCTCAGTGTGTCCTATCCTGTATTCCTGCACCCCCACAGTGTGTCCTTTTCTGTACCCCCTCAGTGTGTCCTCTCCTGTATTCCCCAATTTGTCGTCTCCTGTACCCCCACCAGTGTGTCTTCTCCTGCACCCCTGAGTGGCCTCTCCTGCATCCCCCAGTGCATCCTCACCTGCATCCCCCCCAGCGTGTCCTCTCCTGAACCCCCAGTGTGTACTCTCCTGCACCCCCCAGTTTGTTCTCTCCTGTATTCCCCAGTGTTTCCTTTCCTGCATCCCCCCAGTGTGTCCTTTCCTGCACCCCCAGTGTCCTCTCCTGCATCCCCCCAGTGTGTCTTCTCCTGAACCCCCCAGTGAGTCCTCTTCTGCACCCCCCCAGTGTGTCCTCTCCTGTATTCCCCAATTTGCTGTCTCCCGCACCCCCAGTGTGTCCTCTCTTGCATCCCCCAGTGTGTCCTCTCCTGTATTCCCCAATTTGTTGTCTCCTGCACCCCCCAGTGTGTCCTCTCCTGTATTCATCAGTTTGTTGTCTCCTGCACCCCCCCCAGTGTGTCCTCTCCTGCATCCCCCAGTGTGTCCTCTCCTGTATTCCCCAATTTGTTGTCTCCTGCACCCCCCAGTGTGTCCTCTCCTGCATGTCCCAGTGTGTCTTCTCCTGTATTCCCCAATTTGTTGTCTCCTGCACCCCCCAGTGTGTCTTCTCCTGCACCCCGAGTGTCCTCTCCTGCATCCCCCAGTTTTCTCTCCTGCATCTCACAGTGTTTCCTCTCCTGCATCCCCCAGTGTGTCCTATCCTGCGTGCCTCAGTGTTTCTTCTCCTGTATTCCCCAATTTGTTGTCTCCTGCACCCCCCCCCAGTGTGTCCTCTCTTGCACATCTCCCAGAGTATCCTTTCCTGCACCCCCAAGTGTGCCCTCTCCTGCATTCCCCAGGATGAGCTCTCCTGTATTCCATAATTTGTTGTCTCCTGCATTCCCCAGTGTGTCCTCTCCTGCACCCCCAGTGTGTCCTCTCATGTATTCCCCAATTTGTTGTCTCCTGCACCCCCCCAATGTGTTCTCTCCTGCATGCCCCAGTGTGTCTTCTCCTGTATTCCCCAGTTTGTTATCTCCTGCACCCCCCAGTGTCTCTTCTCCTGCACCACCGAGTGTCCTCTCTTGCATCCCCCAGTGTTCTCTCCTTCATCTCACAGTGTGTCTTCTCCTGCATCCCCCAGTGTGTCCTCTCCTGCATCCCCTGGTGTATCATCTCCTGAACCCCCAGTGTGTCCTCTCCTGCACCCCACAGTGTGTCCTCTCCTGCACCCCCAGTGTTTCCTCTCCTGCATACCCTGGTGTGTCCTCTACTGTATTCCCCAATTTGTTTTCTCCTGCACCCCCCAGTGTATATTCTTCTGCACCCCCGAGTGTCCTTTCCTGCATCCCCCAGTGTCCTCTCCTGCATTCCACATTGTGCCCTCTCCTGCATCCCCCAGTGGTTATCTCCTGAACCCCCAGTGTGTCCTCTCTTGCACCCCCCTGTGAGTCCTCTCCTGAATCACCCGTGTGTCCTCTACTGCACCCCCCAGTGTGTCCACTCCTGTATTCCCCAATGTGTTGTCTCCTGCATCCCCCAGTGTGTCCTCTCCTGCATCCCCCAGTGTGTCCTCTCCTGTATTCCCCAATTTGTTGTCTCCTGCACCCCCCAGTGTGTCCTCTCCTGCATGTCCCAGTGTGTCTTCTCCTGTATTCCCCAATTTGTTGTCTCCTGCACCCCCCAGTGTGTCTTCTCCTGCACCCCGAGTGTCCTCTCCTGCATCCCCCAGTTTTCTCTCCTGCATCTCACAGTGTTTCCTCTCCTGCATCCCCCAGTGTGTCCTATCCTGCGTGCCTCAGTGTTTCTTCTCCTGTATTCCCCAATTTGTTGTCTCCTGCACCCCCCCCCCAGTGTGTCCTCTCTTGCACATCTCCCAGAGTATCCTTTCCTGCACCCCCAAGTGTGCCCTCTCCTGCATTCCCCAGGATGAGCTCTCCTGTATTCCATAATTTGTTGTCTCCTGCATTCCCCAGTGTGTCCTCTCCTGCACCCCCAGTGTGTCCTCTCATGTATTCCCCAATTTGTTGTCTCCTGCACCCCCCCCAATGTGTTCTCTCCTGCATGCCCCAGTGTGTCTTCTCCTGTATTCCCCAGTTTGTTATCTCCTGCACCCCCCAGTGTCTCTTCTCCTGCACCACCGAGTGTCCTCTCTTGCATCCCCCAGTGTTCTCTCCTTCATCTCACAGTGTGTCCTCTCCTGCATCCCCCAGTGTGTCCTCTCCTGCATCCCCTGGTGTATCATCTCCTGAACCCCCAGTGTGTCCTCTCCTTCACCCCACAGTGTGTCCTCTCCTGCACCCCCAGTGTTTCCTCTCCTGCATACCCTGGTGTGTCCTCTACTGTATTCCCCAATTTGTTTTCTCCTGCACCCCCCAGTGTATATTCTTCTGCACCCCCGAGTGTCCTTTCCTGCATCCCCCAGTGTCCTCTCCTGCATTCCACATTGTGCCCTCTCCTGCATCCCCCAGTGGTTATCTCCTGAACCCCCAGTGTGTCCTCTCTTGCACCCCCCTGTGAGTCCTCTCCTGCATCACCCGTGTGTCCTCTACTGCACCCCCCAGTGTGTCCACTCCTGTATTCCCCAATGTGTTGTCTCCTGCATCCCCCAGTGTGTCTTCTCCTGCAGCCCCAGTGTGTCCTCTCTTGTATTCCCAAATTTGTTGTCTTCTGCACCCCCCAGTGTGTCCTCTCCTGTTTTCCCCAATTTGTTGTCTCCTGCACCCCACCAGGGTGTCCTCTCCTGCATCCCCAGTGTGTCCTCTCCTGTATTCCCCAATCTGCTCTCTCCTGCACCCCCCAGTGTGTCCTCTCCTGTTTTCCCTAATTTGTTGTCTCCTGAACCCCCCAGTGTGTCCTCTCCTGCACCCCCAGTGTGTCCTCTCCTGTATTCCCCAATTTGTTGTCTCCTGCACCCCCAGTGTGTCCTCTCCTGTATTTCCCAATTTGTTGTCTCCTGCACCCCCAGTGTGTCCTCTCCAGTATCCCCCAGTGTGTCCTCTCCTGTATTCCCCAATGTGTTGTCTCTTGCATCCCCCAGTGAGTCTTGTCCTGCACCCCCAGTGTGTCCTCTCCTGTATTCCCCAATTTGCTGTCTCCTGCACCCCCCAGTGTGTCCTCTCCTGTTTTCCCCAATCTGTTGTCTCCTGCACCCCCTCAGTGTGTCCTCTGCTGTCTCTTTTACCCCCTGTGCATCCTCTCCTGCATCACCCAGTGTGTCTTCTCCTGTATTCCCCAATTTGTTGTCTCCTGCACCCCCAAGTGTGACCTTTCCTGCATCCCCCAGTGTGTCCTCTCCTGTATTCCCCAATCTGCTGTCTCTTGTACCCCCCTGTGCATCCTCTCCTGCATCCCCCAGTGTGTCTTCTCCTGTATTCCACAATTTGTTGTCCCCTGCACCCCGCCAGTGTCTTCTCCTGCATCCCTCAGTGTGTCCTCTCCTGCATTCCCCCAGTGTGTCCTCTCCTGCATCCCTCCAGTGTGTCCTCTCCTGCATTCCCCCAGTGTGTCCTCTCCTGCATCTCCTAATGTGTCCTCGTCTGTATTCCCCAATTTGTTGTCTCCTGCACCCCCTAGTGCGTCCTCTCCGGCACCACCAAGTATGTCCTCTCCTGTATTCCCCAATTTGTTGTCTCCTGCACCCCCCAGTATGTCCTCTCCTGTATTCCCCAATTTGTTGTCTCCTGCACCCACCAGTGTGTCCTCTACTGCACCACCAAGTATGTCCTCTCCTGTATTCCCCAATTTGTTGTCTCCTGCACCCCCCAGTGTGTCTTTGCCTGTATTCCCTAAATTGTTGTCTCCTGCATCCCCCCCAGTGTGTCCACTCCTGCATCCCCCAGTGTCCTACCCTGAATCCCCCAGTGTGTCCTCTCCTGCGTCCCCCCAGTGTGTCCTCCCCTGCATCCCCCAGTGTTTCCTCTCCTACACCCCCAGTGTGTCCTCTCCTGTATTCCCCAATTTGTTGTCTCCTGTACCTCCCCCCAGTGTGTCCTCTCCTGCAGCCCCCAGTATGTCCTCTCCTGTATTCCCCAATTTGATGTCTCCTGCACCCCCCAGTGTGTCTTCGCCTGTATTCCCTAAATTGTTGTCTCCTGCATCCCCCCCAGTGTGTCCACTCCTGCATCCCCCAGTGTCCTACCCTGAATCCCCCAGTGTGTCCTCTCCTGCATCCCCCTAGTGTGTCCTCCCCTGCATCCCCCAGTGTTTCCTCTCCTACACTCCCAGTGTGTCCTCTCCTGTTTTCCCCAATTTGTTGTCTCCTGCACCCCACCAGGGTGTCCTCTCCTGCATCCCCAGTGTGTCCTCTCCTGTATTCCCCAATCTGCTCTCTCCTGCACCCCCCAGTGTGTCCTCTCCTGTTTTCCCTAATTTGTTGTCTCCTGAACCCCCCAGTGTGTCCTCTCCTGCACCCCCAGTGTGTCCTCTCCTGTATTCCCCAATTTGTTGTCTCCTGCACCCCCAGTGTGTCCTCTCCTGTATTTCCCAATTTGTTGTCTCCTGCACCCCCAGTGTGTCCTCTCCAGTATCCCCCAGTGTGTCCTCTCCTGTATTCCCCAATGTGTTGTCTCTTGCATCCCCCAGTGAGTCTTGTCCTGCACCCCCAGTGTGTCCTCTCCTGTATTCCCCAATTTGCTGTCTCCTGCACCCCCCAGTGTGTCCTCTCCTGTTTTCCCCAATTTGTTGTCTCCTGCACCCCCTCAGTGTGTCCTCTCTTGCATCCCCCTGTGTGTCCTCTGCTGTCTCTTTTACCCCCTGTGCATCCTCTCCTGCATCACCCAGTGTGTCTTCTCCTGTATTCCCCAATTTGTTGTCTCCTGCACCCCCAAGTGTGACCTTTCCTGCATCCCCCAGTGTGTCCTCTCCTGTATTCCCCAATCTGCTGTCTCTTGTACCCCCCTGTGCATCCTCTCCTGCATCCCCCAGTGTGTCTTCTCCTGTATTCCACAATTTGTTGTCCCCTGCACCCCGCCAGTGTCTTCTCCTGCATCCCTCAGTGTGTCCTCTCCTGCATTCCCCCAGTGTGTCCTCTCCTGCATCCCTCCAGTGTGTCCTCTCCTGCATTCCCCCAGTGTGTCCTCTCCTGCATCTCCTAGTGTGTCCTCGTCTGTATTCCCCAATTTGTTGTCTCCTGCACCCCCTAGTGCGTCCTCTCCGGCACCACCAAGTATGTCCTCTCCTGTATTCCCCAATTTGTTGTCTCCTGCACCCCCCAGTATGTCCTCTCCTGTATTCCCCAATTTGTTGTCTCCTGCACCCACCAGTGTGTCCTCTACTGCACCACCAAGTATGTCCTCTCCTGTATTCCCCAATTTGTTGTCTCCTGCACCCCCCAGTGTGTCTTTGCCTGTATTCCCTAAATTGTTGTCTCCTGCATCCCCCCCAGTGTGTCCACTCCTGCATCCCCCAGTGTCCTACCCTGAATCCCCCAGTGTGTCCTCTCCTGTGTCCCCCCAGTGTGTCCTCCCCTGCATCCCCCAGTGTTTCCTCTCCTACACCCCCAGTGTGTCCTCTCCTGTATTCCCCAATTTGTTGTCTCCTGCACCTCCCCCCAGTGTGTCCTCTCCTGCAGCCCCCAGTATGTCCTCTCCTGTATTCCCCAATTTGATGTCTCCTGCACCCCCCAGTGTGTCTTCGCCTGTATTCCCTAAATTGTTGTCTCCTGCATCCCCCCCAGTGTGTCCACTCCTGCATCCCCCAGTGTCCTACCCTGAATCCCCCAGTGTGTCCTCTCCTGCATCCCCCTAGTGTGTCCTCCCCTGCATCCCCCAGTGTTTCCTCTCCTACACCCCCAGTGTGTCCTCTCCTGTATTCCCCAATTTGTTGTCTCCTGCACCTCCCCCCAGTGTGTCCTCTCCTGCACCCCCCAGTATGTCCTCTCCTGTATTCCCCAGTGTGTCTTCTGCACCCCCCCCCAGTGTGTCCTCTCCTGCAACTCCCAGTGTGTCCTTTCCAGCATCCCCCAATTTTTTCTCCTGCACTCCCCAGTGTGTCCTCTCCTGCACCCCAGTGTGTTCTCTCCTGCAACCCCCAATGTGTCGTCTCCTGCACCCCACCCCCAATGTGTCCCATCCTGCATCCCCAGTGTGTCCTCTCCTGAACCCCCCAGTGTGTCCTCTCCTGCATCCCCCAGTATGTTGTCTCTGTATTCCCCAATTTGTTGTCTCCTGCATATCCCCCAGAGTGTCCTTTCCTGCATCTCCAATTGTGCCCTCTCCTGCATTCCCCAGGATGAGCTCTCCTGTATTCCTCAATTTGTTGTGTCCTGCATTCCCCAGTGTGTCCACTCCTGCACCCCCAGTGTGCCCTCTCCTGCATCCCCCAGTGTGTCCTCTCCTGGAAACCCCAGTGTATCTTCGCCTTCATTCCCCATTGTGTCTTCTCCTGCACCCCCAGTGTGTCTTTCTTGCATTGTGTCTTCTCATGCATCCTCCAGTGTGTACTCTCCTGCATCTCCCAGTGTGTCATCCCCTGCTTCTCCCAGTGTGCATCCTTCATTTCCCAGTGTGTCTCCTGCTGCATCTCCCAGTGTATCCTCTCCTGAATCCCCCGATGTGTGTACTCTCATGCATCTCTCGTTATGTCCTCTCCTGCATCCCCTGATGTGTGTACTCTCCTGCATCTCCCATTGTATACTCTCCTGCATCCCCCGACGTGTGTACTCTCCTGCATCTCTCATTATGTCCTCTCCTGCATCCCCTGATGTGTGTACTCCCCTGCATCTCTCAATGTGTCCTCTCCTGCATCCCCCAATGTGTGTCCTCTCCTGCGTCTCCCAGAATGCCCTCTCCTGCATCCCACCAGTGTGTCTTCTCTTGCGTCTCCCAGTGTGTTTGCTTACTTTTTGAGGAGATAATTTCACTATGCATCAATCACCCAAAATGTATGTTGTTTTTTTTTTCAAAAGGAATTAGGAGATGTGACCTATTACTGCTGAATGTTCTATTAACACCCTCAACAGCATAGGCAGGCAGCCCTACTGCAATACCTAGTAGGCATATGCTTTATTATATATGGAAATATCTAACTTTGAGCTGTCTTTCTGAAAAGGGCTATTTTCAATGTGTAATACGTTTAAATACATCCAGCTATTAATATTCTCCTCCTCAGAGCAAAAAAATGTATTCACTATAATTACGTATATTATTAAGTGCAGTTTGTCATTAAGATTTTAATTTATGGAGATCTCCATTGTTCAATGGCATCAAGGAATCTTGAAGAGCTGCTTTCATCTTTGTCATAAATTATAACGTGCAATTATATATTGAGAAAAGACAGTGTCAGTGTACACTTTCTTTTTTAGTCCAGTAACATATAAACAGGTGGGTGTAATCAGTATAAAGGATGTGTTTAATAACGTATAGTCACAAACTATCCTGCAGCATTGCACAGATGAGTCAATTCTTGATTAATTACACAAAGGAAGCTTTAATGTCACATTCCTACATTACAAGTCAAAGATTATACATTGGTAATAAATGGAACAATGAAAGACCTTGGTTAATCAGTGATATGGTCTGAATTAGACTTAACTTCCATGGGGAGTTATTTTCAGAAATAACTTGAATGAAATATCTTCATTTCAAAGGGACCTATCACTAAAAAGTACATTGATTTTGAAAGAGTTTTACATTAATCATTTATAATTTAGAAAATTCATTTTTCTATATTTAATATTATAGATTGTGCTAATACAGGAATGCCACGCAGGCACTTGTATCAGCCTTGCATTAGCTACCCCATGCTAACACTTGAAAGAGTTAAGTGCATATACGTGTTTTATGTGGTGTAACACTGAAAGGGTTAACTGTCAGGTGGTGGAGGAGGTAATGCAGGGATAAGGCCGGGTCTGTTTAAATGTAGGTATTAACCCATTGAGTACCAGAGGGGTACGGAACAAATGCGTTCCGTACCCCTCAGGCACTCAAAGGGTTATTAGGTAGCATCATCTACAAATATAAATAACACAAAGATAGTTTTCTAAATAGAAATAGGCTGATAGGACATTTAGGTGATTTTGAAAGCTCTTCCAAAATCACCAACGTTTTTAGTTGATAAGGTCCCTTTAAAGGACCACGCATATTTTGAAACAGAAACTAGATAAGTTACCTCAAGTAAAAGAAAAATAGCACGTCTCTATCTGACTTTCCTAATCAGATTAATCATTGCAAAAATCACAGTACACGGTGCATCTTCTTTCATGTCTCATTTGATTACCAATTTTGTAATATGTTGTTTGCAGCATCTAAATAGAGAGTCAGTATTTCCAAATGCAATTGAGACGTCTCAAGCGTTCAAGAGGTTAAAAGCCCAATTTAAGTGATGCAGTTGTTTGCTCTAGAATTGCGTCTCTTTGTTCTATTTGTGCATATGACCCAAAATATAAATATGCATAATAACTCTTCAAGTGGCAGAGGGGCGTGCAATGCATTGCAATGTGTTGTGCATCCCTCTGGTATTCAAAGGGTTAAATGCATTGGATCATTTACAGTAAATTTTCCATTGCAATTTAATTAACTCAGAACCATGTTTTGAAGAGGTCATGGCATGTCTATTGCAGAGAGCAGACAAAGAGGACACTGAATTGGTTCATGGAAGAGCCTTCTAGAACATGTGATATAGGCCTGGAGAGCTATTACTGACATAATTGGATTATCTGCTCTTAGGCTGGTCTTCCCGTTCCTTGTTTTAATTGATTCAGCTATGTTTAAATCCCTGTATAACTTTTGAAATGTTTTATTCCTGATTCTACCAACTGTCTATTTACCTTTCCATGTTAAATTCATTAATTGTTTAATGAATGGGATAAGAAAACAACTTCTATATGTGGTATATTATACCTTGGATTGAGCAAGGTCTCTTGGGGACCTCTATAGAGTCCAAGTAGTGACAGTTGGCTTATCAGTAAAAATATGCAGGTGAAGTTGGATCCTTGGCTCTTTCTTATCATGGAGGGTAATACCCAGTACTACTTTCCTTCATATAATTGGTATAATAGTTTTATAATTGTTTCTCTCAACACAAGGTGGCAGTCTAGCAGGCATAGGCAGTAGAAAAGAATGGTCCCCCAGGGCCATGGTCCGGTAAAACAGACTTCTGCAGTTCTTTGTTGTTCATGTGTGTAGACCACTGGTTCCCAGCTAGGGTGACATGTTGCTTTGTGTACAATGGACCACAGTAAAAACCATACATACAAAATGTGAGAGGCTTCTGAGAATGAACAAAAAGCACAATGGCCTGTTCTACGACTACTCACCACTCAGAAGCATCACATTTTAGCTCTCTAGTGCCATTACAGAGGAGAAATTTCCACATACATGTTAGTCTAATCCCACCCAAAAATGGCAGTCCAGTTCCAAAATGATGGACAAGTCCCTCCTGCGCCAGCTAACCCCAGACATACGTTTCAGCCTTGTTGGGCCTCGTCATTGAGATGCAACTGGATTTCCTAGGCACTGAGAGCAAGGGGTTGACGTCTGGATTATTCTTCACTCTCACATCTCATCTATCACATCTCTTGGTTTGTTGAACAGTAAAAATCAACATAACTATCATTTTGATCACGAAACATGCTAGGTGAAGGAGTATGGGGAAAGTAGTAGGAGTGGATGGTGTTAGTGGGAGTAAAGTCATGCTACAAAAACTGATTGTGTCCATAGTTGTTGCAACTTGCTCAATAAAGTATGATGATCCTCCTCCTAGTTATGAAAAGGTTGTTGGTAAAAGTGACATGAAAAGTTCCACCACCGATACAAAACCTTTTAACAACACTAAAGAAGACAACAAGTTGAATTCCTTTGGTGTTGTCATAGCGGAAGAGGATTTAACAGTGAGACCAATTACTGTGGATATAGTGAAATCAGTTGTTGTGTAATTGTTCACTATTAGATGTATTTCTGTAGTTAAGTCCTCTCCCGTCCATGCATGTATCTTTATGTGTCCAAGAAGGCTGAGTATGGTCCTTATCAGATTATCATGAGCATCCCAGCAGTTGTCCTCTCATGCCAATAGGGTACACAATGCCTTGCTCTGCAATTTGATGCCTTCCCCTCTGGCACTCAAATGGTTAAGTATATTAACAGAACAGCTCCAGTATGGAAAGATTAGAAAGATTTAGTGAGCAGAGGTGACTGTTTCTCAGCAATCAGTGGTATATAACATGTGTGGGCAAAAAGGATGAAGTCTTTTAATGTGCAAATTAACAGAATATAAGTGCAATTTCCTAAGCTTGCTAATGATTTTTTTCAAGGCGTTTGTTGCTGCTAACAACTTGTTCTTTCCGCTGTGGATTTCTGTATTGCTTCACTCAGAATCAGTAGAATTGCAGTGGGAATTCTCACTGCCATGGATTGCATGGATAGAAAATGGCAGAGAAGTTCTCAGAGAACTTTAGTTGGCAGTAGTGGAAATGTTATGCATTTTCTATGAGCGGGAACTTTCTGAGGGAAAAGTTGTATATTGGGTTTTTTCTGTGAAAATTCTTGAGAAAAAATTTGAACTTTTCACCTATCCCTTATCAACATGACTAAATAATATTAAAACAGAATTCCTCCACTTTTCTTTTGAACATATGGCCCAATGTGTATGACCATAGTTGGAAACTCTCCAGATTTGTCCCGGAGACTCTGATTTGCACTCTGCTTTACCGGGTCTCCAGTGCAGAGGCTGATTCTCCGGATGTGGGGAGTTTCTACTGTAACTCTGCCCACTTCTGTTCCTTCCCAGTGTGTTCCTCCCACTCCCCACCCACTTCTCCTCCTTCATTTTCATTATACTTTTTTCCTATGTTTCTTAAGCTCCGCCCCAGAAATGTTAAGTCCCACCCCTTTTTGACACAAATCACTACATTTATATCCCCCAAGGGCACCACGGGACTCCCCCTCTGATGAGACCAGAAGACAAAGTTCCCAGGTATGTGTATGACTTAGAGCAGTGGTTCTCAACTCCTGTCCTCAGGACCCACTAACAGGCCAGGATTTGATGATTTCCTTGTTAGAGCACAGGTGAGTTAATCACCACACCTGTGCTCTAGCAGTGAAATCCCTAAGTCCTGGCCTGTTAGTGGGTCCTGAGGACAGGAGTTAAGAACCACTGACTTAGAGAATAGGATTGCCCAGAAACTCACACAGACACAGACAAAAACAGCCAGCTTCATAGTATTTGGGCCATGGAGAGTTTTATTTCAATACTGTCAAAGTTGTAGTTCAGGAGTAATTGAATGATAAAATTTTCCCCTCCCACCCCTTTTACCTAGTGTAAGCCACCTCCCCTCAGATGTGGAATATGTCATTGAGACCAGACAGCTCACAGCATCGGATAATCTTCTTACTATGGGCATAAGGAAGACCCTGCCCCCCTTGACAGGTTTTTCAGGATTTTCCCTTATGCTAACTGAAGATTGTCCCTCTCTGCAATCCATCCGAACAGTCTTGTTGCTATGAGGTGAGCAGTGTTACATCAGTAAAAGGGGCAGGAGGGGGATACTTTATCTTTCAATTACTCTTGAACTACAACTCTGACAGTATTGAAATAACACTCTCTATGGATAAATTGCTATGAAGATTAATGGGAGCTGCTGTTTTTGTGAAACATTACTATCCCTTCAAGAGGAGGATTGTTTTGTGTATTTTGGTCAATTTCTGTTAGGCATAGAGTCTATCAATCAGTTCCAGATGTGATTTAGTCTGAAATACTATTAATACATTCACCCCAGTGTTGCGTTCATTCAAAGATGATTTTTCTTTCAGTCTTATTTATTTTTCCAGTTTATTTATTTATTTATTTATAGAAAACATTTTTGAACACTACAAATACAATATCTATTTTACTATGAACTGAGAATTAGGCAGCTAATGGTAAATATGTGCCACCACCAAATATGTGAGATAGAAATAAAAAAAAAGCATTGTACTAAGTTCCAAAAATATAGTTAACCCTTTGAGTGCGTTGCGTACCCCTCTGGCTCTCAAAGGGTTAAAATGACAAAATTATCTATAGACAATGCACTAGTCTTGTATATATCGCACTTTAACTAAAACGTATAGATATAGCTACAGGTTTCACAAAAGTATTAATGGTTATTCACAAGACTAAAGGGAAGAAAAATTAAAAATAATCCAAGTAATAAAAAATACAGGGAAATGGGGGGGCGTGGCCTGACCGCGTACAGAGATGGACGTGTAGGAGCTGAGCTCCAGGACCAAGCCTGCATTTTCGCTTTTTGTCCGCTGCCTACCTACGCTTGTTTTTTCATTTTCTCTGTGTATGGTACCCTGGGCACTATTACATGCCTAACCGACGGAAAAAGTCGCTCCAGTTTGGTGCAAAACAGCTACACGGCGACGGAACTTTGGCGCCCTTTCTACAGCGTTTTCTCCTTCCTGGAATCAACACAGACCCGCCTCCTCCCTCCAGTCACTTACCTGCTACGGACTCTCAAGGCACACGCACTGATACCCGCATGGAGTCTCAACGTGTGATCCCTCCGGACATTATTGAGACGCTGTCCACTAAGGATGACTTGCGATCTATGGCCGAGGACATTAAAACCTCGCTTCATGCAGCGGTCTCGGACCTACGGCAAGATCTTTGCAGCCTATCTACGAGAGTGGACAATGTTGAAGAGGCAAATGTGGAACTCTCTAACGCCTTCGCAGACATGGAACATCGCCTACAATCTCAACAGGATAATATTAATGCCCTTCAATATCGCCTAGATGATCTGGATAATAGAGGCCGGCGAAACAATTTGAGACTCCGAAACGTACCTGAGAATGTGCCGTTGAAAGATATGGTGGCGTTTCTGCAATCCTTTTTTGCTCACATTTTACAAAGAGAGGATAAAGATTCTATTGTACTTGATAGAGCTCACCGCGCACTGAGACCGCGCGGCCCGGGAGACCCTCCGCGGGACATTATTGCTCGACTCCACTACTATCGGGATAAAGAGGCTATAATTCAAGCGTGCCGCAACCAACACTTTATCAAATATGCTGGTTCAGAGATACAGATCTTTCAGGATATCTCCCCGCATACTCTTTTCCTGAGGCGACAACTGAAACCTCTAACGGAACATTTGCGCTCCCTTAATGTGAAATACAAATGGGGCTTCCCCTTCAGCCTCACTGCCCAACACAACTCTCAGTCTGCAACCTTGAGGGATTCTGAGGATGTGCAAGAGTTCTGTTCGACTTTGCAGATTTCCCTCCCACCTCCACCGGCTGCGGCTCCAGATCGCTCCGCATACCCTCCCCTGGAGAAGAATCAGCGTCTTCGGTGGCACTTGGTGGCGGTATCACCAAAAAGGAAGAAGCGCAAGGAGCATCAGGAGGCCTCCTCTGCCATGGTTCCGGAGGCGACATGATGATCGGCTCGCCACCTTTCCGTCTATACCCAAGGTTACGGCTGCCGATGTTGTTTACTCTCCCTCTTTTTTACCTCCTTTCTCCGGGAAGTGATCTTCTCTCCCAGCCTGATGGACTTTCAACTCATAAGAGGTGCAAGTTTGAACTATTCTCTGACTTCAACTTGGACTCTATTTCCTACCCGTAAGGTCTGCTCGCTTACATTCTTCTGGTCCTATGCACGTTTACCTTTATTATATTGTAACTTACATGTACCTACGCTAGTTATAGTCCTTAGTTACCTTAAGGTCCCTTCTCTGTGCGGTTCTTGTCGTACCATCACATAGAGGTACTCTCATTATATACCTAATTATCTCCTTCTGGGACGCTTGGGCTAACTAATTACTCTTAGTTCAATTTTGTTATACTCTTTATCTTGTGATTGATTTCTATTTCATTGTTCCTGATAACTGAGTGAATCTTGGTTTGTGAAACCAGGGGACAGATGTGGTTCCTTTGGAATTATAGCTTTATATTACTCCTTAGATGAGGTTCTTATCTCAAAATTGCAAGGCTCCTTGGCCATGTTTTATTCACATTCTCTCTCCTGGTTTCATTTAAATTTTGGGTCAATCTTACATTATTCTCTTATTGTATTGTTATACTGTTGTCACTCCTCATCCAATATATGTGGATATATATATGTGTCTCTCAGACCCTTTCCCCTGTATTATCTCAAACCCTCCTTGGAGGTTTTGAGGCATTTAGCTTTAGTTCTTGTCCCTTTTTTTGTTACCTAGTGATTTGATGTCGCCCCTTGTTTCTCCTCTTTGACATCCCCCATTCCCAACCCGCCCGATTGATCTGTCTATTACTCCTCACAAACACACATTCTCGCCAAATTGATGCACACCCTCCGCCCTCTCTCTACGTAGGCACCCTTTAGGACAAAGTTTGGCAGGGTCCTCTTGCGTGTCCCCTGGCATCCATCTTTGCACTCCCCGAGGATGTCTGTACTGCACATACATCTACTCACCTCCACCCTTATTTCGCTTTTTCTCACGCCCCACACTGCTCTAAGTCTTGGTGGTTCTCCTCATTTGCTTTCTGCTGGAGGAGTCTGCCCAGCGGTTGAAATTTCCCTTGCCTCATCTTCTCTCTTAGTATTTTCTTTATCTCTACTGTTTTTGTGCTTTCTCTCTTCTACGCCCTACTCCCTCCTCCTTTCTGATTTCTTCCCTCCCTTGATCTATCATATTCTCCTCCTTGTTCTATCTATTCCTCAAGTCAAATCTTCACCCCCTATATTATCTAGGTCTTGCCCTCTCCCCTTATTTATGGGAGATTCTCTCCCTTCTCCGTCCCCCACTGGTGCCCTTAGGCCCGCATATTTTGGGTTCAGATCGTATCCCTGTTTTAGACCTTTATTATGACACCATCTCAACTACACTTTCTTTCTTATAATGTCAAGGGCTTTAACAGTCCCCAGAAGCGGTCAATGGTTCACAGGGAACTGGCTCATCTCCGCTCTGATGTAATTTTTCTCCAGGAAACTCACTGTGCCAGGGGCAAACACCCCAACTTAGCCACCTCTCGATTCCCCCATGTATGGACGGCGTCTGCTGATGAAAAGAAGAGGGGAGTTGCTATACTCATTGGCAGAAAGGTACCTTGGTCTACCT
The DNA here is from genome assembly GCA_037306005.1 of Rhinophrynus dorsalis. NCBI lineage: Eukaryota > Metazoa > Chordata > Amphibia > Anura > Rhinophrynidae > Rhinophrynus > Rhinophrynus dorsalis. Next base: position 71,210,847 of record CM074720.1, on the reverse strand, counting down.
CCGGGGTGCTTACTGACCCCAATGGCCGTTTTCTTTTCCTCAAAGGTAAACTTGGGACTACCCCTTTTACACTCGCAAATATCTATGCTCCTAACGTCTCCCACCTACACTTTTTTCGTTCCACACTGGCTCAATTAGCCCAATTTATGGAAGGCACTCTGATCCTTGGAGGTGATTTTAATGTTGGTCTTGACCCCTCTTTAGATCTTTCCACGCCCCGCTCTTCTCATTCTGTCTCTTTAGGGAAGTCTATAACACTCCTTTTGCAGAACCTTCTTGTTACTGACACATGGAGAACACTACATCCTGCCTCTAGAGACTACACCTTCTACTCTCATCCCCATTCCTCTTATTCTAGATTAGATTACTTCTTTCTTAGTCAATCCTATCTCTCTTCTGTCCGCAATGTTGAGATTGGTAGTATTACCCTTTCGGATCATGCCCCCATCTCTCTGACTATTTCTCTCGCTAATATCCCTGCTGTTCTACCTCGTTGGAGACTGAATGATGCCTTTTTATCAGATGCTTCCATAACATCTCGCGTTATTCCGACCTGGATTTATATTTCAGCACCAATGATACACCTGGGTTGTCCCCTACTTCCCTCTGGGAAGCACATAAATGTTTTATTCGAGGTTCATTTATTTCTATAAGTGGCTGGCAACGGAAAAAACAACGTGCCCTAATTGATTCTCTCCAAGTATCTATTAGGCATCTTGAGTCTCTTCACAAGCAATCTATCTCTCCTTCTCTGCTTCAACGCCTAGCAGCCTTGAGGCAGGATCTCTCCTCTCATCTTCGTTCGCTTTCACTCAAATCTTACATGTGGTATCGATATCGGAGATACCTCTCTGGTGATAAATGCGGTAAGCTGCTGGCCAACTTAATTCGTAAGGATAGAGTTCTTCGCCATGTACATGCCATTAAATCCTCCAACAATGTATTAGTTCATTCTCATGAAGAAATTGCAGAATCCTTCCGTGATTTTTATAATTCCCTTTATAATACTCATACTTCTAATCTTAACTCACCCACATCCTCATCTGCTATTGAACAATTTTTGTCACATGCTAATATTCCTACGCTCCCACCCTCTGCTATCTCTGACCTAGAAGCTCCCATATCCGCCACTGAAATTCTGAATGCGATTAATTCGACCCCATTAGGGAAAAGCCCAGGGCCTGATGGCTTCACTGTACTATATTATAAAACCTTCCTAGATTGTCTCTCCCCACACATACTCTCCACTTTCAACTCTATTCTCTCCGGAACTCCTTGGCCTGCATCTTCCCTTACTGCACACATCACAGTTATTCCAAAGCCTGGCAAGGATCCTCTGCTGTGCAGTAGCTATAGACCAATATCACTCCTTAATACGGATCTGAAACTGTTCTCCAAGATTCTTGCTTCTAGGCTTCAAGCTCATCTCCCCTCACTTATTAATCCTGATCAATCAGGATTTATTCCGGGTAGGGAAACCAGGGATAATATCATTCGATCCATTATTGCGATTCATTTTGCCAAGAGGTGTAACACTCCCTCTCTATTGCTTTCCTTAGACGCGGAGAAGGCCTTTGACAGAGTGCGCTGGGATTTTATGGAAGCTGTACTGAAATGGATAGGCTTAAGTCCGCGTCTTCTTGCAGCTATATTGTCCTTATATACTTTGCCGACTGCTTGTGTTTCTGTCAATGGCCTTCTCTCGTCCTCTTTCTTCATTACCAATGGCACACGCCAGGGATGCCCTCTTTCCCCACTTCTTTTTGTTCTCACTCTTGAACCCCTTTTGTCGACCATTAGGACCCACCCTGAGATACATGGTATTACTATAGGCTCCCGGATAGTAAAGTTATCATGCTTTGCAGATGACATTCTAGCTTTCCTCTCTTCTCCCTCTATCTCCCTTCCCACACTTATTACTCTTTTGGACCTCTATGGCTCTGTATCTGGTATGTCGATCAATCGCTCTAAATCTGAAATCCTACCTTTATCTGTTCCCCCTTCTCTCCAACTTCGATTGCAGCAGGCTTATCCCTTCTCGTGGGCTACGACTTCGATTAAATCACTGGGCATCCACCTTACCTCAGATTTAGACTTAATAGTTTCTCACAATCTGGATTCTTTGACACATATTATTAAAGCGGACATCGCTTCTTGGTCCCACTTATTTGTATCATGGCTAGGCCGGATAAATCTGGTGAAAATGGTTCTTCTACCTAAAATTCTCTTTGTGCTTCGTTCCCTCCCTCTTTATATACCCTCTTCCTATCTCAAACGCTTGGAACAATTTATCCTTTCTTTTGTCTGGCTCAAACGACGTCCTAGAGTGAATCGATCGATCCTTATCCGCCCCCATCTCTCTGGTGGTTTGGGAATGCCGGACATCCACCGATACTATTCAGCTACTTCTCTTTTATCTCTATTGGACTTAGTGCGTGACCCCCCTGATAAAGACTGGGCTACCTTACTGTCATCCCTCCTACCCTCCATATCCCTCCGACAACTGCTGTTCTCTAAATCCAACCTTTCTCCGGATATGGCCACATCTGTGCCAATCATCACTCATCTGTTCCGTATATGGAAGCAATGCTCTAATGTTCACTCTTTTGCCCCTTTCCCTTCGCCTCTTCTTTCATTACTTGGGAACCCTGATTTCCCACCAGGCTTACATAGACGCAGTTTTGATGCATGGTCCAGAGCAGGTGTTACCGATCTTGACCATTTATTCTCTGATACAGGTTTCCCGTCCTTCCACTTTCTCTGTACGCACTTTGACCTACCTACGTCTGAAAAGTGGAGATACTTTCAGGTCCATCATTTCCTCTCTCAACCTCATCTGCGTATCTATGAACCGCGACCTCTTACCAACTTTGAAAAATTAATACTTCATCCAGTTACGATTCATAGAGGCTTGTCCCTGTTATACTCCCTCTTAACGGCCAATCTTGACTCCTCCTCGTTACCTGCTCTTTATCGTTATAAACTGGCATGGGAAGCTGAACTTACTATCTCTATTCCAGATGTTGACTGGCTTTTAGCCTTTCGTCATAATTGGACGTATGTTAAGAACTCGAAGTACAGGGAAACTAATTATAAGGTTTTAACTCGGTGGTACCGCTCCCCTCTTCTTCTCTTTAAGTTTGGACGCCGCCCTTCTTCATCTTGCTGGAGATGTGATGCTCCTGCCGCAAATCTCTCTCATGTCTGGTGGTCTTGCCCACGTATACAAGCGTATTGGTTATTGATTCACAAGCATATATGCAAATTTCTGGGCATCTCTATATCTTACACACCACAAGCCTTGTTATTTAATATTCTTCTATTTCAGCGAACTGAGGTTTCTACTATTCGACCTTTAACTCGTCCTTGGTTCCTCTTAACCTCAGCTGCGCGGATTTGTATCCCCAGACTTTGGCTATCCCCTAACCCCCCAACCATGGCTGATTGGAAATTGGAGGTAACCCAGCTTCTGGACATGGAGCGTTTGTATCACTATTCCCATGGCAAATTCCTAGATTTTCAACGTATATATGGCCCTTTGATCACTTATATTGGGAAGGAGACTTGACTTGTTCCCTCTTCTTTGACTTGTTTTTCTCTATTATCTATCTCTGCTTCTCTCTTCTCTCACGCTCCCTCATATCTCTGCTCTCCACGCTTTTCTTTGACACTTCTATCTTTTCTATTGCTTTACTTCTATTGCTACCAATGAGGCACCTTATTATTATTACTATTCTTTTATTTGATACACACGTATTCCTAATCATCCCCGAACAGTCCTTTCAATACCTTTATTTTGTAGATTTCTCATGTATATCTTCACCTGTTCCCATGTACTTTTTCCAATTATGCTGTTTGACTGTGTACTCTCATGTTTATGTACTGAATATGAAGCTTTCTTTTTGTCATCTTTGTATTCTGCTCTTTGTATGTTAAAACGATAAATAAATAATAATAAAAAAAAAAAAAAAAAAAGCAGCTCTAATTAATCATCATAGTAAAAAAAAAAAAAAATACAGGGAAATGGAACAAATCTTTTCTAAATCATTTGAGTGCCAGACAGTTACCCAATGAATTGCAATGGAATGCTTTAGATACGTCTCTGGCATTCAAAGTGTTATTGCATTTTTATTGTTTCATAGATTGTTCATGATCTCTAGAAGCTATTAACCCTTTGAGTGCAGAGTGGTACGGAATGCATTGCAAAGCAATGCATTCCGTACCACTCTGGCGCTCAAAGGTTTAATGTATAAAATAAATACAATTGCATCATGGTGAATTGCACCTAAGGTAATTTTCAATATCTGCGGAGTCTATTTAATGCTTACACAGCATCAGTGTCCATATCAATGTAATAACAGCTGTGGGTTTGCACTTCACAGCATGGATAGCTAGATGGTAATAGCAGATGGGAATATCTTGACTATGTTAGTACCTTTTTCCAAAAAACTACAGTATGTCATAAAAAAGCCAGAAATGTAAATCCAAACCCAGATGAAAGTAGTTGTTTACTCAAAAACATAGAAAAAGGATGGCCAGTAAGCATGTATGTGTGTCACAGTAAACAGAGTGCAGAGCTAAGGAGAGATCCTGTGACTCCATCTAACACCACTATTCTATCAGGTTTATTGCATAGCTAGGCTTTAATATGGAAATGTCGCCATACAAATAGTGCCATGTCGCTATGTAAATTGTCAAAAGGGTTGCTGCTGGTTCACTGCACACACTGGATTTATTTCCTTTTGTTTGGAAATAGTACAAAATAATCCTATGACTTCGGACGGCTGAGGCTGGTTCTTTGAATTGGCAATGGGACTGGTTCACTCCATCATGAGTAAGTGAATGCTCTGCACACCCCTCAACATGCATGAACTTGTTATTCTTAGCCTGTCTGAGCTCATCGACAGGCAACAACGGTGAGCAGATGCTACCCCTTCTGGAAGTGAAAGGGTTAATGTAATTGTAGCACTTTGTAGATGCAGGCATTTCCGGGGGGTGGGTATGGTATCAAACTGACATAGAATAGGATAGACTGTTGAACCCCCCCCCCCAACCATGTAATCTGTGTTTAAGTATTTTGATATTAGGAAGTGGGAGTGGCACATTTGGGTATGCAAGTGCCGCCAGTCCTTACCGTATGTGCTTCCAATATAAAATTAGTGGGGGGTAGATCAATGCTTTAAACTGAGGGGGATAGGGGGATAGATCAATGCTTTAAACGGAGGGGGATAGGGGGATAGATCAATGCTTTAAACTGCTCCAACATAATTTTGTGCACTATATCTCCAGCACCATACGTATGCATGAACATTGAATTGACCCACTGAATGCAAGACAGGACCCCAACGCATTGATATTCACTGTGTTTGAGTCCTTTTTTTTTTTTTTTTTTGCATCTAGTGGGTTAAATGCTAGATGCATCTCTGAGAAATCTCTAGCATTAAAGAGGTTAAAATACTAATTTTTGATTTGTTCCCTAATACACAGACAAGTTACACAGAATTACTCCACTATTCTTTACATATATGCCCAAACTCTCCAAATTAGCCATGTTACATACACTGTATATCATATATGCCTCAATACTGCATATCACATGCATCGTTCATACTATGATTCCAGTATGTCATGTGCATGCATACTGTTGTCATGCCCTTCACCCTAACCGTGTATGTATGTCGCTCTCTCTCTGTGTCTCCCTCTCTTCCATGAGCACGTTTCCAGCATCACTCTGTGGAAACTGCCCCTGGCACATACACAGATAGGGTCTACCTGGATAACTTCCATATATCAGAGTCGGCGCAGTCGGTAAAGGAAAAGGTCTGTAAATACTGAACAGATTACTACTCATTTTGCATCTTCTTCTCAGAACAATTCAGCTCTATATAATTGCTGCTACATTTCTTGATTTTTTTAATGTATCATTTGTATTGCGATAACTGGCCACAGTGTACTTTTTGTGAATGTAGATTTTTGTAGATGTATATTATATTTATATATACAGTAGGATCTAAAAGTCTGAGTCCACCATCACCAACTGGTATCATTTGAGCATTTATTAAAAAATAAAGAACATTTTTTTTAATCTGTTAATTCTTTACGTGAAATTGCCATTTATATGATGAATATACTCTTCACACACCATTTGCTTATAGATTTTCATTCAAAAATTTGATGTGAGGAGATGGCTGCATGAGAGACTAACATCACAGTGTATAAAACCTACAATTAAATATGGTGCAGGAATTATTCAGGTGTGAGGGTGCTTTGCCTATTCTGGAGTTGGTGACTTGCATAAGATCAACTACTCTTTGACCAAAAAGAAGTACCACTCTATTCTGCAAAGGCATGCAATCCCTTCTGGCTTAAAGTTGTGTATAAGAGGATTCATTTTCCAGCAGAACAACAATTCTAAACATACACTGAAGCTGTGCCAGGCCTATCTGAATTCTAAGGATGAACAAGGAGTACCAATCTGCATGTCTTTCCCACCACAATCACCAGACCGCAAACCCTTTGAACATCTTTATGAAAAACTGGAAAAGGTGAAACTCACTGTGACATTTCTAGACACTCTCTAAGATACTCTAAAGGAATGGTGCAATAATATACACTGTAAAATTCTGCACAAACCTATAGAATTCTAGACAGATTTAAAGCAGTCATTAAAACAAATGGTGGTCATACCAGATATTGATTATTTTTTATTTTAAGTATGTTCTAACAAACATATTTTTACTTTTATTAGTGAAAATTATGTCTTTTTGTTTGAGAAATACTGTATATTTTGTCAAACAAATTAAGTTTTTAGAAATACTGAAATAAAAGCAGATTGTGGTAGTGGGGTAGTGGATTCAGACTTTTGGACCCTATTGTATATATGTTTTGATTAAATTCCAGTGTCTACAAGGCTAGTGAATTTTCTACAGATACACCTTAGGCAATTTTAACTATATTTTTGGTGCATGGTACTCTGCATTCTTTATTTATTTTATAGAATCTTGGGTATAATACTTGCCTGTGTATAATACGCAGGTGTACATTTTACCCAAAGTTTTAGGGGAAAACAAGAGTACCTCTGTATAATACGCATCCTTGTTTTCCCATGTCACTTAAAAAAAATCTCCATCGCCGCACTGCTTCCCTCCCTCACAGTTTACCCATATCTTCCTCCTCTGTCCCTCTGTAGTGCAATTGCGGCAGCATGACAGGATTCCAGCTGGCAGCATGCTTACATCTGCAGCACTCTTCCAGCATTGCCCTATCAGGACCTCTTCTGCCTTGCCAATGGTAATGTCTTGCAAGGACCGCAAGGTCCTCACAGGGCAATACCATAGATACAATTTGCATAGTTATGCGTACTGGATCTATTGTATTGCCCTGCGAGGACCAATGGGTCCTTGCAATACATTACCATTGGCAAGGCAGAAAAGGCCCTGAAAGGGCAATGCTGGAAGAAAGAGGGAGGCAGATACAAGCATTCCGCCCGCTAGAACCCTGTCAGGCTGCCGCAATTGCACTACAGAGGGACAGAGGAGGAAGATATGAGGAAGAGGGGAGGGAGGGAACCAGTGGCAATGGATTTTTTTTTTTTTTTTTTTTACTACAATTTTCTCTCATGTATAATACGCTCCCCCCACTTCACATAAGGTGAGGAGGGACAAAATTGCGCGTATTATACATAAGATTTTATGGTAATTATAGTAAATTGCCATAATTAGCTTGAAAATATTTTACCCTTGCTAAACTTCCATTTTCAAAAGTATTTACATCTGTTTTAAAAATGTTTAAATCATATTAGTATTAGAGATCATTAAGATCTTCAAAGTGGATGAGTTAAAAACTTACTGTGACGTAAGATACTGGTGTTACAGTATCTTACATCACAATAAGTTTTTAAAGGGTTAGTAATATCAGACAAAAGTATTAACTATAAGTAGATAACATTAAAATGGAGTACTTGCACATATTCATATCTCTCAAACCGTTATGGTTTGAGATATATAGGAAAACAAAGTTCTCTGGTCCCTCCCCTTTAAGCTTGACGAGCTGTAAAGCTGCAGAAGCAGATTCTGGTTCCTGTTTCAGACGACCGCTCTTCAGCAGCCCCGACATAGAGATACCTAAAAATAAATACTTCATCGGAACGGTCTACAACTTGTGCCACTTTGCAAACACACGTAGACCATTCTGATTAAGTATTTATCTTTAGATATCATCTGGCCAAGCGACCAGAATCTGCTTCTGACAGCTTTACAGCTCGTCAAGCAGAAAGGGGAGGGAGCAGAGAACTTTATTTTCCTATATCTTTCAAACCATAACAGTTTGAGAGATATGAATAAGTGTAAGTATGCTCTTTTAAAATTATCTACCATATAGTTAATACTTTTTTCAGACATTACTGTCCCTTTAAATCAGTTTATTGTTATTTAACAATGAAAAAAAAAAAAAAAAAGAAAATTCCGATGGTAAATTAAATGTATATTGGGGCAGAGAACTAGCACTGCCATAGTTAACCCTTTACATTCTACAGCAGTTCTATGTTAAATGCTTTTATTATTATAACTTTTTAATGGAATAACAGTCTGAAATGTTGTATTTTGTCAGTCCCTATAAATCCTGCTAATTTCATACAATTATTTTCAGAATGAAGAAAAAAGTAAAAGTTCCCATAGTAAATTGACTTAATTTATTCATTTTTGTCACTTTTTTAAAGAGTAACAACCTCGCCGCCTAAAGCTGCCCCCCAAAAATTACCCATCTGGCAACTAGCTGATCAATAGTACTATTACTATTAATAGTTATAAAGAATTCCTACTGCTCCCGGGACTGACGGCCAGGAAACAGCGCAGACATCTCTGCATAATGACGTCTAGGTGCCTGCACTGTCAGTCCCAGTCTGCTCTAGGAGGCGTTGCTAGGTACCGGAAGGTACCAGCAGGGACTGACAGCGCAGGCACGCAGACGTCACTACGCAAAGATGTCTGCGCTGTTTCCTGGCCGTCAGTCCCGGGAGCAGTAGGAATTCTCTATAACAAGGTAATATTTCTGGCGATTAGTACTATTGAGCAGCTAGTCTCCAGATGGGTAATTCACTGGGGGCAACTTTAGGCGGGGTGTCAGTTCTGCTTTAAATCGACAAAATCTACTAAAGGAATGACAATACATTGTACACAACGAAACATCCCTCACAGTACTAAGTACTTTCATTTGAAGTGTAAAAAAAGGATGCCCTTGTTTATAAGATAATTAGGATCAAACATTATTGTTGTAACATCAGATGCCTATTTGCTATTGTTCATATTAACACTTTTAAACAAAGGGGTTCACCTCTACTTTTTAATCTTAACTCCTCTCACCTTCCCTTCTGTGCCCTCATGTTTGCATTACCCCATGTTACATGGTTTACCTCTATAGATTTTGTTCTCTCTTTTGATGAGAAAGATACCCACTTGATGTATACTATCCCTGATCAATGAAACTGATGTCTCTGTTTGGCTTATGTGTACACCCTGTGAGTACATGCTTTTTTTTAAATAAAGTTTATTTCATAAAAAAAAGTGATGGTTTTTCTTCACATGTACAGAATTTGTTTGTGCACTGAAGTCATTCGTGAGCAGAACATACATTAACTTGTGCAGCTCAAACTAACACAATGCATCACATAGGGTGAGCTTTCAGTGGTAGGAGAAACGGCGTGTACAGCTATCAGGCAATCATAGGCTTCATGAGTTTTGATCAGTATTGTGATTGATTTATCATGCTGTATGAGTCATATGTTAATTCAATGTATGGTGTTACACAAGGAACAGTACAGCTCTCAGACACTAATAAGTTTAGTGTGTTTAATTAATCATATGGTTAAAGGAGAAGTAAACTTTTTTATGAACATTTTTTTGGGCTTTTCCTGTTGAGTAAAATAAGGGCACTCCCACTGCTGAAAGATGCATATTTCCAGAGTTCTTACAGTTTAATACATTACATACATTAACAATGCCCTCTAGTGGTCAAATTCTAATTTGTTATTCTGTTACAATCTGTTAGAGAGGAAAGTCACTGAAAAACAGTTCTCCATAGAATGTGATAGAAACTGCTGAATCATGCTGTCAGTTAGAAGTATCAGGAAGTAAATGCACAGTAAATTCACTTTCTGATTATTTGAACCGTTATAACTTTTGAATAAAATAAATGACAGCAGTGGGAGTGGCCTTGTTTTTCTCAGCAGTAAAAGTTCTATAACATATAGGTTTTCATAAAAAATGTTTACTGCTCCTTTAAGTCTCAAGGTATGATTGTTTTTTTATTATTTGATTGCTGGTGTTCTATTGATAAAAAAGGTACCAATTTCAATTGCATTCACATTTTGTTGAGTAAAACAAGGCTGCTCTCAATGCTGAGACATGCTTTATTCAAATGTTATTGCAGTTCAAACTATGCATTTTTTTCTATAACGATCTTATGCCTTTACTCTTTTGATTAAAAAGAAAATCAGACAAGTCTGATGTACAGTAATATAGGAATAAAGCACCTACCAGCAGTGGTAACACACGTTTATTCTAGGCTGACCATACCTCACCTTTAAAAAGGGACACATTTTTCATGTGTGTCTCTTTTTAAAGGTGAGGTATGGTCAGCCTAGTTTATTCAGTAGTAAAAGACTTGATGCTCAAGGGCTTCTTTCTCTGTTTCATTCTCTGCTCCCTCTTGCTACATTTCATTGTCTTTTTCACTGTCAAACTATCACATATTATGGCAAACTAGTTGAACAGCCCGTTACACGGGCCACAGTGCCACTGCAACCCGGTCGCAGGGGCGGTCACGTGCAGTAGAGACTGCCCGTGCCGCGGCTGATACAGAGCTGGACGCAGCTGTGGCGTGGGCAGTCTCTACTGCGCATGACTGCAGCACACGCAGCAGTGTCTACTGCGCATGTTGCGGTGTTACACACGAATTAGCAAATTATTATATAGGATGTTATTTTGTAGGGTTTGTACTGCTTAGTAGAACAATACATATACATAATGTGAGAGGCTTCTTAGGATGAACAGTCAGCACAATGGCCTGTTCTACGGCTGGTCACCGCTCAGAAGCATCAAGTTTTAGCTCTAGTGCCATTACAGAGGAGAAATTTCCACTTACATATTAGACTAATCCCACCCAAAAGGGCGTTCCAGTTACAAAATGACGGGCAAGTCCCCTCTGCACAGGAACACCAGCTAAACCCCAGACATACATTTTGGCCCTGTTGGGCCTCATCAGTGAGGTGCAGCTGGACCCCCTAGGCACTGAGGACAAAGGGTCATTTCGGAACTGTACTGCCTTTTTGGGTGTGATAGTCTAATATGCAGGTATACATTTCGCAGCTGTAATGGCAATAGAGAGCTAAAACGTGATGTTCTGATTGGTGACTAGCCGTAGAACAGGCCATTGTGCTGTTTGTTTGTCCTCATTAGCCTCTCACATTATTTATGTGTATTAATAGAACAATAGCATGCTTCATTCAAACATTACTAGAGTTCAAACTGTTATTTTTTGGGGTCGGTTCCTCTGTCCTGCCATTTTAAAGGTACTACTGTTATTATACAGATAATTGAGATTTATTGTTAAGAATAAAAGGAAAAGATCAATGCACTTATCCCCATTTTAACATCCCTCTTTTTCTGCAAGTCTTGTCTAAAACCCTTTGAATGACAAAGACATCATTAACACATTTGAGTCATCTCTAGCATCCATGAGGTTAAATCTGTGTACTTTCCTGTATTCATTCTAGACATATTATTCATTATAAACTGGACATATACAGTATATCATTTTTATTATGTTGTCATGAAATGATTTGTTTTATTTTCTCCCCCTCGGGCTTCTTGTAACCTTGAATTCTTGAAGTTATTACACTGGATTCCACAGAGGAATTATGAAATTTGCATAATTCTTTATGAAATGTGTTTTATTTAGAAAGTGTTCTACCAGGAAAAATAAATTTAGATTTCTATCATTTTCAAGTATGTCCTGGAGAACTGAAAGAACCTGCAATGGTAGAGCCACACACAGATTGGAATATCAAAACGACTTGGTCAGGGAACCATCCTATCCTTATATATAACTACCTAAGTGCATATGTGAGTAGAACTTACACAAGTGGAAGTCCTATTTGTGGCAGTTATATGCCATTTTGCCTATCATAGAAAAGTATAAATGATCCTTGTGTATCGATAGTCAGGGCCAGATTTTCCATAAGACAGAGTAGGCATCTGCCTACAGGTGCACCCTACAGAGGAGCGCCTGCCATTGCAATTGATAGATATATTTTTTTTTTTTAAGTAGCGTGGCGTGCCGCGCTGCGTTGGCTGCAGCATTGTAAGGTCTGTGCCTTCTTCGGCACAGACCTGTAGCTGCTGAGCTCCCCTGGCCCTGTAGTAATGCAGAGCGCTGGGAGATGACATCATGAGAAGATCGCGCGGGAGCTCCAGAAGCACAGATCTCTCCTGCCCTGGACTACCAGGGAGGTAGGAAACAGATGGGGAGGAGAGAATGTGAGGCTTAATATGGAGATGATGGGGGCAATATGGGGATGGTGGGGGGGCAAGCAATGTGGAGCTGATGGGGGCAATGTTGAGATGATGGGGCAATATGGAGCTGATGGGGGCAATATGAGGTCAATGTGGAGCTGATGGGGGCAATATGCAGTTGATGGGGGCAATATGAGAGCAATGTGGAGCTGATGGGGGAAATGCGAGGGCAATGTAGAGATGATGGGGGGTAATGCGAGGGCAGTGTGGAGCTGATGAGGGGACAATGCGAGGGCAATGTGTAGATGATGGGGTAATGCGAGGGCAATATAGAGATTTGGAGCATTGTGGAGATGGCCAATGGCAGGGGAGGGGGGGGCGCTTTAGATTTCTGTGCCTACAGGCTCCTGAGATGTAAATCCGGCCCTGTCAATAGTGGTGCAAGAGAGCAATATACTGGATATGTTGCTATTCTTGCACTTCCACTTCTGTTTTCTCAGTTCCAAAATCAACTAATTTCCATGGCAAACATGCATGAAAAAAGTCAAATACATTAAAGTGAAAAACAAAATGGAAATGCATTTCAAAGAAAACAAAATTACTGTAATGCACCTTAAGAACCAAAAGGGTATAAGGAAAATATTCCAGGTATCAATCACTTCAGATAAATTAAATCACATTAACCCCTTAAGGTCCAGCCGCGCATGCACACAGCAGGAACTTAACCCTTTGAGTGCCAGAGGAGTACGCAATGCATTGCAAAGCAATGTGTTGCGCAACCCTTTTTTTTTTTTTTTTTTTTTTTTGAGGATCTGATTCAGGGCGTGCAGAGAGGTGAAAAGCTCTTCAAATAGAGTTATCCATCTCATTTCTATTTAGTGGAGCCTCTTTTTATATCTAGAACATGTTGAAACAATTTGCTGAAAAGGCTTCATAGATTATATTGGAGTTGATAAATGTTCGTCCAAGAGTTTTATCACACTACACAAAGCTTGATGTATTATTATTAAACTAGTTGAAGAGCCCGTTACATGGGCCACAGTGCTACTGCTAGCCGGTCGCGGGGCAGTCATGAACAGTAGAGACTGCCCGCGCCACGGCTTATACAGAGGTGGACGCTCCTTCAGAGCGCCCAGCTCTGTATCAGCCGTGGCGCATGCAGTCTCTACTGTGCATGACTGCAGCGTTACACACGTTTTAGCGAATTATTATATAAGATATTTGAAAAAAATAAATACCTTTAAGGGTCCTCTTCAGTTTCTTACAAGTCTTCTGTTTACATTAATCAGCTGATCGGTGGAGAGTCCACTGTGGGCTTCAAACTGCTGATCAGCAAGTTCATATAAAGACATAACCAGCAGAGAAGCTGTTATGTGTAACAGCTGCTTTGTCGGTTCTTGGTATCTACATGATCTGATAAGTGGAGCGGAGGATTCTATATGTTATAATAAACATAAAGAATGCATTAAACATTCCTACGGCATTCAAGGGGAAAAGGGAGGACTGCACTTGTCTCTTGGATCGAGTAGAGACAGCAACCTGTCCTCTGTAGCTGTAGAGAAAGCTATGGGAAGATCCCAACATTGGAGTCACTGTTTGGAGGTGCACTCTGACAGAATAGGCAGCTGTCAGAGCTTAGTGCATGTGGTGAATAGATACATTAACATATAAACATGCAACAGTAACACTACAATGGCTCATAAAGCTGCATTTCAATATGCAAATATGTCCTTGTAGAAGTAGATACTGCACAATCGTAAACCTAGTGAAGGCATGGCTATGTCTGCGTATCTGTGGTGCATTCACAGGGATATGATGGAGAAGACATCTTAATCCAGATGGAGCTGGTGCAAATATGCCACAATGTCACCAGTGCGAATCTTAGTAAGTGCCCCCCCCCCCCGAATAATATGGAACAAACCAATTGTCCCATAGGGGACAGGGATTAGAATGGGACTTTAACTCCATGAAAAAAGTAATGCTTTTAACCCCAAAAGCCCCATTTAACTCAATACATTTTCTGTTAATTTATCTTTAATGGCACATTTGGTTTGCCAGTCATCCTTTGTCAGGCATTTTCCATTGCATGGTGAGGGGCAACAGCAGCCCTCCAGGTGGTGTTGGATTACGACTCCCACCATGTTCTGCTGGCCTGTGGATGGCTGTGGATGATGGGAGATGTAGACTGTCTCCTCTTTTCTTGTGTCTCTAAGTAGAACAACACTTTCTTAGAAAATCTCCTCCAGAAACATCTGCTTATAATTTCTTAGAAAAAGCACAATGTGTTTGTTGATTTGATGTTTCTTTGGTCAGATTTTTGTCTTGCTTTGTTTTACATGTAAGGAACCATATCACTATATAAAGCAAAGAGGGTTGCTGAGCAGAAAAGGTCTTTTCATGAAATCCCTGAATCATGTTAAAGGGGAACTGTTATTTATCCAAACTCTCACCACAGCAGGGAACCTCCACTATTTGTATGTTTATTCCACCCCTTTGGTTTCTGGCAGTAGGAGTGAGGCAATTTCAGGAGAGGTGAATAATTAATGATGCAGGTTGTATCACACAGGTCAGAGAATTTGATCAAAACTGCACCGCAAATTTGAGGTGAGTTCGTAACAGTGGCTGTGACCATCAGGGGTAGAGTTTATCACCCTATGCAGTTGCTTACACTGCCTTATGGGAAACCTGATCCCCTCCAGAGTCATATTATCCCTGTTGTATGGCAAAGTTTCTTCTTGACTGTGGGGAGCCCCTTCTACCAGTGGTCCCTAGACAGCTGCTCACATTAGCTTACTGTTAAAACAGCCCTGTCTAATTTGTTAGTTCCACTATAACCAGTGTAGAAAACCCTCTGCTTGCATTTGACAAACTATATTTTTGCAGGGCCCGATTTAGATCCCAGGAATTCCTAGGTAGGGCACTCTAGGATCAGTTAGCTTTGTTGTAACCACACCCCCGTTATTCATATGATCTCACTGCATGCCCCATCAACTGTTACCTGGCAAACGAAATAGTCTTGGCCTATAACAAGCAAGGCAAAAATGAGCTTTAACTACTTGGTTGCTAGTAAGAGATCTCCAGCACATTGAGGCCAGTACAGCTAAGGCTCCTCCCCTCAAAATTTGGAGCTCCAGGCAGCTGCCTACATGGTCTATTGGGAAATCTAGCCCTGTATTTTCCATAACCGTCAGCTGCAGAACATATAACGTGGCATACAAAAAAACCTACTTTGGAGAATAAAATTATAGTGTATTTTTAGGTGACACTTATACAAGATATGGAATGTTTAGTGACATACATGAGCCAGAAATAATAGTTTTATAGTGAAAACAATAACAAACACCGTACAGAGAGTTTTGATTGGTTACATATAAGCAAGTCAGAACAAAAATGAAACATTTCCAGATATGTATATAAAAAAAGTAGATAAGAAGAATTACTTTGGGTCCAACCCAAAATGTTTTGACACCAAACATCTTCATCATTTCAAAATAAAAACTGCATTCTTATGTGGAGCAGAAACAAATATGAAATCTATTTGTATCCTAGATCAGAGCTGTCCAAGTTCAGTCCTCATGGGGCACCAGGAAGTAAGGATGTCCCTGATTAAGCACATGTGGATGTACATTGTACACATCCCTTCCACACTGCCAGCAGTTCAACAACACTGTATACTAATTAGGAACTTCTCTTCCCCTCCCCCTTGCATGTTGAATCCTTAGTGCATGTGGCGATGTGTCTAGATCACCATGGCGATGTGCTCCCCAAAATCACCGGACACACATCACCACAGCATTGCACCTTAGTGCATCTCCCACCCTGGTTCTTCCCATGTACTAACATGTCATAGAAAAAAAATGTAAAATTCTTCCATTTCCTATACATGCTGTAGGGGAGGAGTTCAGGGCTTGCTGTCATTAATGATGGCGCAGTGCGTACCAGCATTCTCTAAAGCAGGGGGTCTCCAACCTTTAACAGGAGCTACTTTGATTGATGAAACATGTGCAGAGACACTCTAAAATATTTGAAATTATAATTGTACTTATTAACCCTTTGAGTGCCAGAGGGGTACGCAACGCATTGCTCTGCAATGCGTTGCATCACCCTCTGGCACTCGAAGGGTTAAACCATCTCTAAAGCTGGTCTTACCTATTCTTTCCTTCTCACATCTTCCAATAACAGTGCTGCACAGAAAACAATTGACCTTAAAACTTTATATGAAGTATTGCTTCATATAAAGTTTAGCTCAGAACATTAAGCATCTGTAAGAGTAGTGGTGCGTGATGCTCCTACATATGAAAACCTGCTAGATACAATGTAATAATATTTTAAAGTTGATCCCTCCCACCCTTTTCCCCGACGCGAAAAATACTGTCCCAGATCAAACAGCGGATCACGCAGTATTAGAAAAAAATGGCCTTCCTCAAGGTTCCCAGATCTATGGGGAGTTGTCTTGCTATTGGGGAAAGGAGCCGGAGGGATCAACTTATTATTACACTTAAGTAGCAAGTTTACACACGTAGGAGCATTGTGCAGCACTTTATTACAGTTGCTTAAAGTTCTGAGTTAAACATTATATGAAGCAATACTATCCCTTTAACAGCACAAGGTGATAACATGTTCCTAGAAGACCATATTCATTATTTCAGACCAAATCTGTGGCTCTCCAGTAAGCCACAGATTTTCTAATTGATAGTGCCTCCTCCTCTTTAACACTATTAATATGCATGTTTAAGGTTACTCAAGTGATTTATTAAAGGGATAGTATGGTCAAATTTTTACTAAAATGCATCTTGTAGCCATTAAAAAATGAAACTTAATGCCCCCAGTCCAATCTCTCAAACCATGAAAATGCGGTAGACACTATCTGTGATACTGTTCGCACTGACTGACTACTGCTAGGTACTGCAGATGAAAGCTGTACCCAGACTGGCTTCAACCAACTCCAGAGCAGCTTTCAAACACTGGACCTGTCTCTAGCAGACCAGACTGATACCTAATTGGACTGGAAAGAGCTACTCATTGGCAGCTGTAACTCGCAAGCTACTTGTTGGAGACCCTTGCGCTAAAGCAATTGTATGTGCTTGAACATACCCCAAGGTGTATAGGCACGGATTGTATGCTAACACTAATTACAAAGCTTGTATACACGGCCTGATCCGGAGCGGGTGCTTGTCACCCAGCCGCCTCCGCTGCTGCCCCGGAGCCGGAAGCACAGACAGGCCGTCAGCCTTCTGGAGCTCCCTGCTCCGGATCAGCCCGTTCTGTGAGTCCCTACTGAGCATGTGCGGTTACGCACACAGTGAGCGACGCAGTCTAGGACTTTATGTTATAGGATAAGTGCAGTTAATAATGTGCACCTGATGGATTTTGATTCATTCCCCCAGGACTTTCCTTTAATCATATTGGAAAACCTAAAAAGCCAGAAGGCCCAGAAAAGTGTAGATAATAATTCAGTTTGTACTTTATATTACATTGCACAGGTACAAAAAAAAAGTCTCCAAAAACCAATGGAATGAACCATTTGAGTGCCAGATGGGTATGCATTGCGTACCCCTCTGGCACTCAAAGGATTAAAATAAGATGTATAGGAATATCCCATGCTGTACAGAAAATAAAAATGAGCAATCTCATAGATTCAAAAATGTATTAACATCTTTAGTGCCAGAGACCTCTCCAATGCATTGTATTATTTGAAGGAGGAGTGCAGTGTTATTTTGTGGCCATCCATTTTATCGTGGTGCTGGTGCAGGTTCAGTTTATTTATATAGTTATGTACTTGATATGGATGAAAAAAGACAAGATAACATTTGTCCTTTAACCTGTTAACGTCCACTGACGTGCCAGGACCATCATGGAATTCAGGGCACGCTGCACGGGGAGCACTGAATTGGTTCACAAAAAAAATGCCCCATGGTCCTCAAGTACCAGGTGCGCGTGCCGGTCGTTAAGGGGTTAAAGGAACACAAACACCAGTGAACAACAAATCCAAACCAACTTAAACTTTTGAGTGCCAAAGGGGTATGCAATGCATTGTGTACACCTATGGAACGCAAAGGGTTAACCTGGACACAAAATCCTAATGGCCACTATGAATCTGTTCTGTGTGGCTTAGCTCGCCAAATCTAACCTTTAATCAGTACAGGAAATATCCACAGAGGCAGACATGATTATCTGCTGCACGTCTTAAGTGTTCTTATGCAGGGAAATTTCAGTGGGTGCAGTTTGTGATCTTGAAGAAACCTATGTCTCTCTTAAAGGGATAGCAATACTTCGTTTTAACTTTATTTTATTTTGTAGGCATTAAAAAAACATGAAGAATGATATAAGTCTTATCTCTCAAACCTTTATGGTTTATGAGATATTCACAAGCAAAGTTTCCCCCTCCCGCCCCTTTTACCTAGTGTAAGCCATCTCTTCTCAGATGTGGAATGCAGTCCATAGACTGGACAGATAACAGAAGGGGACAATCTTCTTCCTATGAGAACAATGAAATCCCTGCCCTCCTTGACAAGCTTTTCAGGTTTTTCCCTTATCTTAATTGAAGATTGTCCCTCTCTGCAGTCTACCTGGGCACCTCCCTTCTGCTCAGGTTGAACAGTGTGACATCAGTAAAAGGGGTGGGAGGGGGATACTTTGTCATTGAATTACTCCTGAACTACAACTCTGACAGAATTGAAATAACACTCTCCAAAGTCCAAATACTATGATGATTAATTAGAGCTGATTTTATTATGAAACATTACTATCCCTTTAAAGGGCTAGTAATATCCTAAAGTTGAATATTGTTCATATTAAAAAAATAATTTCAGTAATGCAAGTCCCTTCCTTAAAGTTTTATAGTTTTTGAGTTATACGTTTATAAAGTTCCCCCTCCTGCCCCTTTTCCAGACATCAGCGGTCTAGCTGACAGATTGAGATTCTGGTCGTGAGACCAGATGGCTCTTCAGCAGAGCAAAAATAACATTGTCTACATAGTAATACTTCATTAGTACGGTCTACAAAGTGTGCCTGGGAGGTAGGCACACTTTGTAGACTGTTCTAATGTATTTATTTGTAGACAATACTACTTCAGCTCTGTTGAAGAGCCATCAGTCCTGGGACTGGGATTGCAATCTGTCGGCTAGAGCGCTGACACCTGGAAAAGGGGCAGGGGGACTTTATAAACTTATAACTCAAAGACTATAACAATTTAAGGAACGGGACTTGCATCATTGAACTTTTTTTTATTTTTTTATGGTCATTAGAATTTTCTGCCCAGATTAAGGAAAAGGGGCTTAACTCAACCATTTAAGAACCAGTTTGGTGTGCAATGCATTGCACCCTTCTCTGCCACTCAAAAGGCTTAATCAAGATGAGGGTAAGAGAATCCCACTGATTCACATTCCAGGTTTTGCCTAATATGGAACACACAGGGCTTTATGCATTACAAGCAAAATGGAGTAATTCTGGAGCAAAACCATCTGAACCAATGGGGACAAAAATATTCCCATTTGTCTTACCGGGGAGTGGGATTTCAGATTAATCCCAGAATGCTATAGAGGTCTCTCGCTGCTTAGTAAAGCAATGCGTTGGAGACCTCTTTAGACTTCAAGTGGTTAAACATCCCATTATCCCTCTCAGTGCCAGAAGCTTGGGAATTGTTTGTCTTCTGTGGGCCTGGACACTTTTGTGTAATCCATCTGTTTAGGTCTGCTTCACACACGTATCAGGGCGAGACCTGAAAATTTACTCGCCACTGCAAGCCATAACATACCCACCAGGGCTGAATTTCTACTCGCCAGGGCTACATTTTCACTCGCCATTGGCTAGTGGAAATTTTGAGTCCTGCATATTATATATATACCCAAAACTAAATTTGAATTGTGTGACAGGCTATGATGTAAAATACAAAAATATAAACTTCTGCTGATAGTAACATTTTAACTTATTTTCTAAAATACTTGAAACCCCTTTTTTGTGCAATTTATCTTCCTTACATTTGTATATCGGGATAGTCTTTCTTCCTGCTAGAACTTACATTGGTTTTTATGGAAAACCTTAACCCTTTGAGTGCCAGAGCGGTACGGAATGTATTGCAAAGCAATGAATTCCGTACCCCTCTGGCACTCAAAGGATTAAACCCTATTGTCACCAATTTAGTATTTCCCACTGTACATTGCCATGGTTAGGTAAAATGTACTCACAGATATTTTCTTCTGTCCCCCCCCTATGGCATGCCCTACACTTAATACAGGAATTTAGTCTTACCTTTTAAAGCCTGTTTTCTTAGTCCATATGGAAAACTAGCGCCATGGGTGGGGGGTGATCTTCCTTTGGAAGGTGGAAGACAAAAAAAAAAACAAAAAACAAAAACAAAAAAAACAAACAAACAAAAAAAAAAAACGGTAAGGACTTGAGGGTGAAGCCTTCCCTTCCCTTCCCTACTGCAGGCCAACCCCTCCCCGCTCCATGTGTTGAGAGACAACCACATCAACTAGGTACAGAAAGAGAAGAAGAAAACTCTTGTGAGAAAAGACCCAAGAAGGACTCTCACTCCCAGACAGGCAAGACCAAGAGAGATCCCCTTCTGTATGTGGGAGTCTATCATCCTATTTTTTCTATCGTCCAAAATGCAACACGGGTACCATGGGGATATACCAACAGTAGGTTCCCAGAGGTTGGAGGAAGAAGAAAAGATCTCACAGCTGTCCCCATGATACTGGCGTTCCTTAGGACTATCCAGAATCAGAACAGCCCAAATGAGAGAGAGAGAGAAGAGAGAGAAAGAAAGAGGGGAAAAAAAGGCAGAACATCCACATGATAGTGCTTAGGAAAGGTAGGAAAGGAGGACCAAGTCCACAATTGCTCAGTCGAGGTCTGATTCTTGTAGGCCCAGGAGGCCCCAATAGACTTGGTGGAATGTGCTGGAACTTGGAAGGGAAAGAAGTAAAGAGAGATGTAAAATGGCAACTGCGAAACAAGCAGCCAATCTGAAGAAAGCCCGGAATAAAAGGGCATTCTGGGCAGTCTTCTCTGTTGCTGTTGAATGAGCCCACTCTGACCTCTGTATGACAAACAGTTGCAGAGATATGTCCCACAGAAGTTCACCCATAGAAGTCAATGGAGCAAAGATGGCAGAGGAGACATGCACACAAAAAACTGATAAATTGTAAGGTACTCCAATTTGCCTACTGACCCCAGGGAACATGAGGGGGAAAGTAAAGAGACAAGTCCCTAAAGGGAAAGGCCTAAGAAAAGCCCCCAACCCAGAGAAACCAGCAGGGAAGGGTTTAACTAATCCCAACAAAGCCATCCATTCCCCATAATCCAGGGAATGAATAGTAATAACATACCCAACATAGGGTTGCCACCCAGCCGGTATTTTACCGGCAGGCCGGTAAAAAATTGGCTTCTGTCCAATGTTAAGTCTATGGAGAGAATGTCATGGCCGGTATTTTTTTTTTAAGAAAAGGTGGCAACCCTAACCCAACATGAGTGTAAGAACCCAAAGGTTCAGAGAGACACCTATATGAAGAGACACAAGTAGGGACAAAGTAGACCAAGGCACTCAAAGGGTTACTCACAATCTTCAAGTTACCATTTTTAAGTAAGCAGAGCCTCAAAGAGGCCCTGCTGGGGGTGAAAATTTGGGTTACAAGATTCTCTCCACAGGGGTCCACACAGCCCCTGTACACTGGTCAATCCACTCCAGGGGAAGCCCAGTAATGGTAACCCTCCTAATGGAGGAATTGAAACAGCCACATATCTAAGAAAAATAATAAAAAAAATAATAACTAAGAAGCAGTGTTCCAAGCCAGTCCTTACAATCAGGAACACATCATAAAACTGAAGGCAGGGAAGGGTTTGTCTGGAGAAAAGAAGGGAAGACTCCAGCCTCAAGACCTTGTGCTTTTTGATGTGTTCCACCTTCCAACGGAAGATCAACCCCATGGTACCCGTGTTCCATACGAGATGATAGAAAAACTTTACGTTCTGTTTTTCAACTTTAACTGCCAATCCTTCCCAAAGGCTTCCTTCACATACCTTTTCTAACTGGTCCTACAAACCTAGTGGGAGGAGACATTACCCACTGTACATTGTCGTAGACAGAAATTTTACACTTTTGTATCCAGTAGGGTCACTGATGACATTACATATGTCAAGCTCAAAAAGCTGTAATCGTACAAAAGGAAAAGACACTAAAGACTTTTTGGAAGATTGGTCAGCTGACAAAGTCTTGAGTCACAAGGTGCAATGCTCAGAGACTGATAGACCTACGGCATCCCCAGAAAATCTAGCAGCATCAAAGCCACCGCAATAATGTATGCATTGGCATCCATAGCATAACCAGCAGTTTCTCTTTAGGAACATCCCCCTTAATGGCAACTGACAGTTGTTCGCCCCCAAAGAGGCATGGATCTAGTGACCCCAGCTGCAGTGAAAATGGGTCTCAGAGTGGCTTCAGTGGCCACAGAATTTGACTAAGGAGGAATCTACCTGCTTATCAACCTGATCCTTAAGGGCTGCATCATCTGCTAAAGGCAGTGTAGTGCTTTTTGCAATGTGAGAGATGGGGGGTATAACGGGAACCCAAGACGCTGGGAAGTCCTGGGCCATCGCATCCGAATCTGCTCACTCTGCTCACTGAATCTGCTATTGTGCGTAGAGAGATGAGATCTTTCCTCAAGATAGATTTTATTTCCCTGCGGATGTTCTTCAGTTTGTTGCGGAGCAGATGAAGGGTAGATTGTATGGAATCCACTATGAAACCCAGAAACTATGTTTTGAGTCAGGGACTTAATGGACTTTTCCCAATTTATGAGAAAACAGAGTTACAACAAAGTCTGAACTGTCAATAGGAATTGGTCTTTGAGAGTATGAAACTCTTGGGACAGGAGTAATATGTTGTCCAAGTAAACAATAATACGAATTCCTCTGCTTCTTAGAAAACAGACCACAGGTTTCATAATCTTTGTGAAACACCCTGGGGCCGAGGATGGGCCGAAAGAGAGGAATGTGAATTGCCATTTCAGTCCTTTCCATAGAAATTGGATAAGACATTGCTTGTGATGGGCAATGGGGATCATCAAATAGGTGTCTTTTAGGTCTAATTTGACCATACAATCTGAAGTAGGTCTCTCAGGCAATGAATGCCTTCCATTTTGAACTGTCTGTATTGGATAAAGGAATTTAGTTCTCTCAGATTTATGACCGGACGAACCCTGAATTTTTCTTTTGAACCAGAAAAATGTTGCTTATGAAACCTGGTATGTGAGGGGAAGCCTGAATAATGGCTCATTTTTTCTGAAGCTCTAGAACTTCTAAATCTATTAGATGGGACTCTCCTTTTGAGAAATGGATAGAATTGGGATTTTTGATTTGGTGAGGATTGGAATAAAACTCTATTTGATATCCTTGACAGTTTGGCGTACCCATTGGTCTGAGGTAATTAGGGACCAAGCTTGGAAAAAAAAGGGTGAGTCTGCCACCCACTTTTTCTTCAAAAGGGGGAAAACGAAAAGTACTTACCTGTATATGGTCTTGAATGAGGGACGCCTCATGTGGATTTTGACCGCCAAACTCTGCCACATGGGGGGTAGAAAGGAGGAGGTGGTCTGGAGTCTTGTGAATAGTTTCCTCTTCTCAACTGTAAAGGGTGTGGTGGATTCCCATATTGTCTTCTGGAGGACCCTGATGGTCGGCAGGGAAAGCGACCCCTGTTGAAGACCTTTTTAATAGAGTCTGGGCTTTTATCAAGAGCTGTGAATATGTTCACAAATTTTCCCAGATTCTTAATAAAAGACTCTCTAAGCAGGAGACCACTGGCTTCTGGTCCTGCTTCTGTGGAAGCCATATCAGAAAGTTTGGAATCAATGCGCGGCAGAATTACTCTACACCTTCCAGCTGACATTGCCGTATTGGCATTGCCAAGAAAAAAAATGCTCTCTGGACCCAACCATGTAGTGTATTGAGGTCAATGAGAGTGTTTGGCAAGAGCTCCTTCAGTTAAATTAAATATTTTGGTCAGGGGGCCTACAACATCTAAGAGCTTGTCCTGGCATTTAAGAGAGTGTTCAATGCCTGTTCTAGGATCCCTACCAGATTTTGCAGTATATTTAGCCATCTGACGCTCCATAGCAGGGGTGTTGCATATTTTGTTTATAGATGGCCTAGGGCATTCTGACCGGAGCTTGTTTCTAGATTTGGGATCTAAAGCTGTGCGAATCCACAGATCAATGTATCTTTTGCTCGGTATATAATCCTCCCAAGTAGAGGTTCTGTTTTGTGGTTGAAAACCACGAGTCTGTGTGCTGGATTTACCAGGCTTGTCAAGGTGAGAAACCATAGGCTTTCTTTCGGAGGAACAATGTTTATGTTTTCTCTTTCCCCCTATTTTTATTTGGGGTTCTTTTTCACGAGATGAAACAGATAATTCATTAAGTCCTGAGGGATGGGACTTTTCAGTTAAATCAGCATTGATTAGTTTATTCTGATGAAAGAGTGCTGTCAGCGATTTTGCCAAGTGTTCCATCATGACAAATGGCATTGGAGACTGTTTTATTTACAGTCTGGTCCATAAGATTTATATTATTGTCCTCCTGATTCTTTGAGGTTAAATCCATAGCCTCCTGAGAATCAGAGTGAATTGAATTATCACTCAGATGAAAATGAGGTGGGATTTTGTTATCCTTAAGGGGCGTATTAGGGGACAGTAATTTTCTGTGAGATAATATATTGTCAAATAATAATATGGACCATAGAAATTAAATAATATATATATAACTGAATGCACTTGAACTCAGGAGTGCTGAATACAAGGTATGGGCTTAAGCCACTAGGCTACAGTAGCGTTAGTGAAATAAAAGACAAAAAATAATTACATTCACCACAGGAATAGCAAAAATATTGTATAAAAGACACAAACAGCAGAGGGCACTGATGAGAAGCAGAACAGTTAAGGAATGACACACCTTGCTCAGAGAAAGACCGCTCATGCACTGTGAGGCTCAAAGGGAGAATCCACAACTAAGATGGCCACTGCAACTCCGATATGCATAGTGAGGGAAAGGGGTCCTAGGAAACAAAGTAAAGGTGAGGGCAGGCGACGATAAGAATAAAAAAAAAGACACCAAAAAAAAAGCGGAAAACAACAGGTCAAACACAAAAGACACAGAGAAAATCCAATAAGGACAAAAAAGGTACAAAGCTGCACATACAAGCGGAGGCAGTGAAAGAGTTTAAGGGGAATTGAATGTAAGCATAAAAGTAAGTCAGAAATCATTTTAGCTGGAATGAGGAAGGGAAAGGATAAGTATAAAGTATAGAGAACACGGGGTAAAGCTGAATAAGATTATAAACTTGGTAAATGAGCATAGAGGGAGAAGAGGGATTAAAGGCAGTTATAATAAGTCTAAATTAACTACAATCAATGGAGTTGAGAAAGAAAACAGCAATAAAAATTATATATTAGGTTTTAACTATATTACACATATGTAAAAGACAATCAAAACATATATATTCAATGTCAATCTGATATACAGCAAAGAAAGAGGAAGTTATGTTACCTGTGAATGCAATTATACACCTGAATATACTATGATTGGTCATCTGTTTTGGGGCGAGGTATTAAGTTTATTGTACAAAAGTTTATTCTTAATTTGCTGCTGAGTAATAAAGATGGAGATTTAATGCATAATAGGAGCCTCCGTGTCTTGTTATAAAATCAACTTTAGAACAAACCATTTCCAAGTAGCAAAAGTATATTGTTTATGCAGCCGGATAAAACCTACAATTTTTGCATAATGAAAACTGAAGCGGGGAAGGGAAATGATCATCCAATAATTACATAATCGGCAGAGCAGCTCAACTGAGATTAGATCTGCTGAAGCCAGGGCTGCACTGAGAATGGGTCTGGAAAAGCCCACCCCAACCCCACACATCAAACAAGGCCATAGAGATGGACGTCCCCCTTAGACTCATTGCATTGGGTCTGAAATTGTGTCAGTGTGTCTGTGGGAACAGATAATGCCACCCAGGGGTTTGTGGCTAAGAAAGATTTTCTGGGTTGCTTTGTAACCAATGTATGGGAGTGGGAGTGTGTATGTGGTGTTTGTTTGACTTCTCAATAGAAGCCGTTTTGGTGCCTAATGACTGTTTAAAGGCTAACCAAATAAATTTCAATTTTGAATATATTTCCTTTTCTTAAAGCAAAAATAAACATGCACTTTAGGGGTAGGAATCATTTGGCTCTGTTAGTGACATTCCTGACATGTTGCAGAACAAGGTATAAGAAATGTCCTCAGTGCCCAAGAGGTTAAATACTTCTGTTTCCTGTATTAATCAGCAACTTCTGTCAAAGAAGCATGACCATAACAATGAGGCATCATTCCCAATAATATTGGAATATTTATGTCCATGATAATACCTACATAATAAATACTTGCTCACATTGCAAGCATAGCTTCCTGCAAAGTACAGCAGAAACTATTTGTTCACAATAAAGGACAACTGTAATATACATATGTATGCAAATGTTTGGCTGCCCTTGGACGAATTACAGGTTTTGTTGATTTGCTAAGTGAAAAGAACTTAACACAGCTGCTGCAGTGAACCAACTTGAACTCAATATATTTCTGCAACTTGCAATGCATAGTTACTATTTACTGAATTTAACAGATTGAAAAAAAAAAAAAGAATTGTGGCATGTACAAAAGTTTGGGCACCCTTCCAGTTGATCCAACATTATTTATTTGTAAGGAGTCAGAAATTAAGTGACTTGTTAGGCCGTAATCCAAGTTAGTGAATGACAATTCCAGAGTTTAATAAATTCCCTGACTCTTTGAACCTCTCACTATGTCGTACTTACACTGAAACACCATGGGCTCCTCTAAACAGCAGACGGAGGATCAGAAAATAAAGATAATTAACTCTTACAAAGTCAAATTAAAGGGATAGTAATGTTTCAAAATAAAAGCAGCTCCAATTAATCTTCATAGTATTTGGGCCACGAAGAGTGTTATTTTAATACTGTCAGAGTTGTAATTCAAAAGTAACTGAATGATAAAGTGTCCCCCTCCTGCCCCTTTTACGGATGTAACACTGCTCACCTCAGAACATCAAGATGGTGTCCAGGTGGATCGCAGAGAGAGGGACAATCTTCAATGACCATAAGGGAAAAACCTGTCAAGGGAGGCAGGGATTTCATTGTTCTCACAGAAAGAAGATTGTCCCTTGCTGTGAGTTGTCTGCTCTCAAGACCAGATTCCACATCTGAGGGGAGGTGGCTTATACTAGGTAAAAGGGGCAGGAAGGGGATACTTTATCATTCAATTACTCTTGACTACAACTCTGCCAGTATTGAAATAACACTCTCCATGGCCCAAATACTATGAAGATTAAAAAGGAGCTGCTGTTTATGTGAAACATTACTATCCCTTTAAGCAAACAGTAAACGTGCATTATAACATGCAGGAATGTCAAGTTTAAGTGCATTTGGCTCAGAGGTTGTGTTAGCTGCTTTGAAAAAGACGTGTCCATTAAGTTCAGCCCATGCCAAATCACCCATTGATCCAGAGGAAGAAGAGAAGAAGGAGAGAAAAAAAAATCCACACCATTTAAGCCATTTCCAATGAAGACCCATTTGGGTAAAAAGAAAAAAAAAAAAAAAATCCTTCATGACTCCAGTCAGATTGTTCCTAAGATCAACATCCTATCTGCTTTGAAGCCAACTGCCATAATTCCCAATGTTGCTCTATGCTGCATAGGTTATCATTACTTTTTTTTTATTAAAGCAGTTACAGTATCTGCAAACACAGCATCCCAAGGTAAAGAATTCCATATCTTTACTGCCCTTACTGTAAAAATACCCCTGCTTTTAAAAAAAAAAAAAAAAAAAAAAAAAAAAAAAAAAAAAAAAAAAAAAAAGCACCTTTCCTCAAATTTAATGGATGACCTCTTATTCTTTGCACAGCTCTGACTAAATGATTCAGTGGAGAGTTTTGTATTGACCATGAATAGAATTGTAAATGGTAGCCATATCACCCCCCCCCCCTTCGACAGCTCTTCTCTAATGTAATAAACTCCAGTTTCGTCACTATCTTTATAACTCATTTCCTCCAATCCCTTTAACAGTTTTGTTGTAGGTCTCTGC
Source organism: Rhinophrynus dorsalis (assembly GCA_037306005.1). Taxonomy (NCBI): domain Eukaryota; kingdom Metazoa; phylum Chordata; class Amphibia; order Anura; family Rhinophrynidae; genus Rhinophrynus; species Rhinophrynus dorsalis. The sequence continues at coordinate 71,182,206 of CM074720.1, read as the reverse complement.
ACTTTTTCCAGTTCAATAATGTCTAAGAACTGGTGCCCACAACTGTACTCCATATTCTAGATGAGACCTCACAAAGTATTTATACAGGTAGAATTATATTTGCATCCCTTGATCTATATCCTTTTTATGCAGGACAGTAGTGCTTTATCTATTATAATCTTTTCAGTCTCTTTTGGACTTTGTCCTCAGTAAGCCATAAACATGATGGAGGGAATTCTGTGGTGTCTGTTTGCCCAAAGCTGGTCATTGTTGATTCTTTGTATAAACAAATGAAAAGAAAGTGTTTAAAGGTGTCAGCCATAGTCTTCTCATTTTTCACTTGGCAAACCCACAAAACATGTAATTTAAGCAGGGGTGGCCAAACTGTCATACAACTTTACATCACTAGATATTTACTTACAGTTGTAATCAAAATTATTCAACCCCCATTGCAAATCAGGTTTATTGTCAAAATTTACAGACTTTCAGCTGTTTGCAATGAATAAATCAACTCAAAGCAATTGAAATGGCTCAACACAACAAATTCTTTAATCAGATTCCCCAAATTCAATTGAAAATGCAACTTAAAATGACTTCCCCAGTCTTAAAGGGATAGTAATACTTCGTTTTAACTTTATTTTATTTTGTAGGCATTAAAAAAACATGAAGAATGATATAAGTCTTATCTCTCAAACCTTTATGGTTTAAGAGATATTCACAAACAAAGCATCCCCCCCTGTTCAACCAGAACAGAAGGGAGGTGCCCAGGTAGACTGCAGAGAGGGACAATCTTTAATTAAGATAAGGGAAAAAGCTGAAAAACTTGTCAAGGGGGGGGAAGGGCTTTCATTGTTTTCATACAAAGAAAATTGTCCCCTTCTGTTATCTGTCTGGTCATACAACCAGACTCACATCTGAGAAGAGATGGCTTACACTAGGTAAAAGGGGCGGGGAGGGGAACTTTGCTTGTGAATATCTCATAAACCATAAAGGTTTGAGAGATAAGACATATCATTCTTCATGTTTTTTTAATGCCTACAAAATAAAATAAAGTTAAAACGAAGTATTACTATCCCTTTAAAATTATTCAACTCCTTCATGGCAACCTTCTTTACTACTTAGTAGAGAACCCTTTTGCTGTTATTACCTGCTGCAAACAAGATGCATAGCCAGACACCAGCGTCAGGCAGCATTCATGAGGAATCTCAGCCCATTCCTCATGAGCAATGGCCTCCAGTTCAGTAATATTCTTGGTTTTGTGTGATGCAACCTCCTTGAAATCCCACCAGAGATTTTCTATGGAGTTAAGTCCGATGACTATGATGGCCACTGTAGAATCTTCCAGGACTTTTTCTGCAACCAAGCCTTGGTGGAATTTGAGGTATGCTTGGGATCACAGAATTTAGAAACATGCTTTACTGTAGGCAGCGTGTTCATTTTAGAGTATGCTTCATTCTTCATCAGAACATACCGTTGATCCATCGGGCCAAAAAGTTTCAGTCTGGTTTCATCACTCCACAGAACAGAATCCAAATACTTCTGTGGCTTATTTGTTTGATTTTGAGCATATTGGAGACAACTTTTCTTGTGCCTTTGGGTCAGTAGAGGTGTACGTCTTGGAGTTCTTGCATGGAAACCTTCTGCATTTAGTACACGGTTTACTGTGCTCACTGAAACCTCAGAGCCTGTTGCCACCAAGTTTTGCTGCAGGTTGTTTGCGGTCACTCAAGATTTTTTCTCAACCTGCCTTCTCATAAATCTGGTTACAGCCGTTGATAGCTTCCTTTTTCTGCCCCATCCAGGTAATGTAACCACTGTTCCTTTGACTCTGAACTTGCGAACTATGCTTCCAACAGTGTCTCTAGGAACATTCAGTGCCTTTGTTAACTATTTTGTATCATGTTCCTTGTTTGCGAAGGGCGATCTCTTCTCTAACATGCAGTCAACATGACACTCTACAAGCCCCTAGCCAGTTCAGATATTTCATGTGTTCCAGCTCAAGCACACCTGGTGCAACTGGAGAAGCCCTTGATTAGTTTCATCAGGTGTGCTTGAAAAAACCATCTGTTTTGCTTATTTGTGCTATTGTGAGGGATTCTATGCAGGGGGAAGTTGCATTGTCAGTTGCATTTGGGGAAACCACTTAAAGGGATAGTAATGTTTCATAAGAAAAGCAGCCCTAATTAATCATCATAGTATTTGGACTTTGGAGAGTGTTATTTCAATTATGTCAGACTTGTAGTTCCAGAGTAATTCAATGACAAAGTATCCCCCTCCCACCCCTTTTACTGATGTCACACTGTTCAGCTAGAGCAGAAGGGAGGTGCCCAGGTAGGCTGCAGAGAGGGACAATCTTCAATTAAGATAAGGGAAAAACCTGAAAAGCTTGTCAAGGGGGGCATGGATTTCATTGTTTTCATAGGAATAAGAGTGTCCCCTTCTGTTATCTGTCTGGTCTATAGACTGCATTCCACATCTGAGAAGAGATTGTTTACACTAGGTAAAAGGGGCGGGAGGGGGAAACTTTGCTTGTGAATATCTCATAAACCATAAAGGTTTGAGAGATAAGACTTACATCACTCTTCATGTTTTTTAATGCCTACAAAATAAAATAAAGTTAAAACAAAGTATTACTATCCCTTTAAAGCATTCGTTGTGTTCAGCTATTTCAATTTCTTTTGTTTGATTTGTTCATTGCAAACAGCTGAAAATCTGTAACTTTTGACAATAAACCTGATTTGCAAGGGGTCTGAATAGTTTTGATTACAACTGTATATTTAAGACAGAATAACAGAAATCAAGCACCAAAAAGCTTAGCCTTTGAACAAAATAAGATTGTGACCTCTAAAAAGGTTATGTCAGAGATAAATTACATTCACCGGTTTCACTGTAAATGGATGGAACATTTTTAAGCAAAATAGCCAATACTGTACATAAAAAACCCCACAAAAACCTGGATGTTAGAGAACATGGGCTAAGCTTAGAATATAAAAACAGAAACTAGAGGTGCAATTCAGTTAGCTGCAATTCTGGAACACACGAACTGCCTCATAGGCGAGTGAAAATTCCTAATTATTTGAATTACTCTTTTAATCCAGTCAAAAGGATTAACCCCTTGAATCTTAGAGGTGTCCAATGGATTGTTTCAGTGTTAGTATTCAAGGGGTTACCTGTTCAATCCTTTTCTCTTAGTCCATACAGGTTACTGGTAACTCTGGGTAGTCGATCCACCCTTTAATAGGCAGGAACAATTCTATAAGTGTATGCGGGGGTGGAGCCTACCTTCCCTCCTTGGCTGCAGGTTAGCCAACCAGCTCCAGAAAGATGTGAGATACTAACTATGACTAGATAGAAGGGAAAGAAGACTCCTGTGAGCATGACCCCGAAGGACCCCCACAGTCTGCTACAGGAGAGTCAAGCATGGTCCCTTGACAGGGTGGGAGACCCGTAACCTGTATGGACTAAGAGAAAAGGATTTAACAGGTAAGACTAAAATCCTCTTTTCTTTGTCGTCCAATACAGGTTACTGGTAAGTCTGGGTCCAACCATTGAGTTTCCCAGGGGCGGGAAGAAGGCAAGGACCAGACGCAAGGCCCCCAAAGTCACCAGAGCAGATATGAACCATCAGATCGGATATAGCCCAACAAAACAAATGAAGTGTCAACGGACACTGAACAGGGGTAACAGCACACCAGGAACTGTTACACAGCACACTGAACTAGAGCCAACAGGGCTCAAAAGTGAAGGAAGCACCAAAGAACCAAATGAAGATCCTAGACAGGCAAGACCACCTCCAGGATCTTCCTCCCAAAGCTGGCATCAGCCGATGCCAACACAGTAGTGCTTCAAAAAGGTGTGCACAGATGACCAAGTGGCCGCCTTACACAACTGATCAGCGGAGGTCTGATTTCTTGTAAGCCCAAGAAGCCCCAACAGATCTAGTAGAAGGAGCCTTGACCGAAAGGGGAAAGGCTTCTTCCTTAGCTTGTAAGCCTTACGAATAGTGGACTTGATCCAGGACGTGATGGTCACCTTGGATGCAGGTCTTCCTGCCCTAGGACCCTCAGGAATGACAAACAGCACGTCTGAGAGACTCAGTGCGATGTACATAAAACGTGAGACAACGCACCACGTCTAACAAGTGGAGATCCCTTTCCTTGTCAGAGATGGGGTCTGGGCAGAAAGAGGGCACCACAATCTCCTGATTGATGTGGAACTCAGACTACCTTCGGTAGAAACTCCTTAGAAGTGCGAAGTACCGCCTTGTCCTTATGAAACACCAAATAGGGTGGTTTACAGGACAGAACATGTAACTCTGTGACACGGCTAACACAATCACCAGGAGAAAGGCCATTTTCCATGTCAGCAAGTGTAGAGGAATAGTAGCCACAGACTCAAAGGGAGGGAGCTGAAGAACGCCCAAAACCAAGTTAAGATTCCACGGAGGAGCAGGATTCTTAAAAGCAGGACGAGCATGAGCAACGTCCTGGAAGAAAACCTGGACCTTAAGGGAACTCAAACTGAGGCCCTTATTCACACCGTCCTGTAAAAAGGTCAGGACCGTAGGCAGATCAAACTCCTGAGACAGGTCCCTGTCAGCACACCAAGACAGAAAAGTCGACTAGACACCAAAGTAGATCTTGGAAGAAACAGGCTTGCGGGCACTGAGCATAGTAGCCACCACCCCAGAAAAAAAGCCTTTCTTCATTAATATTGAGGATTCAATTTCCAAGCCATCAAAGCTAGCCGGTGAACAATCTCCTTCCACAGGTAACCCTGTAGAAGAAGATCCGGACGGTAGGGAAACTGAAAGGGCTCCACCACTGACAGATCCAAGAGCTCCGGAAACCAAGACTGGCAAGGCCAGTACGGCGCAATCAGAATAACTGGACAACGCTTCAGTCGTAATTTCCACAACACCAGAGGAAATAGCCAAGGAATGGACATCACATCCACTGCCAGAGCCAGAGGGTCCCTCCACAGAGAGCAGAACCTCGGTACCTTCCTGTTGTGTCTTGTTGCCATCAGGTAGAGGTAAGGGGGACCCCATTTCTGAACAATGAGGTTCAACACCTCTGGGTGTGGCTCCCATTCTCCGCTGTCCACTGAGTGTTGACTGAGGAGGTCTGCCATGACGTTGTCTACGCCAGGAATGTGCACTGCAGATATAGCTGGCACATGATCTTCTGCCCAGGACAAAATAGCCTTGACCTCTAATCAAGCAGCGAAACTTCTTGCTTGTTGATATAAGCCACAGCCGTGGCTTTGTCGGACTCTACTCAGACCGGGCAGTTTTCCAACTGAGATGTCCAATGTTGAAGGGCATGAAGTATCGCCCGAAGTGCCAATATGTTGATCAGAAGGAGGGATTCCTCCGGAGACCACCAACCCTGAGTGCTCAAGCAACCCAGGACTGCTCCCCAGCCGGAAAGGCTGGCATCCGTTGTCACCTTGGTCCAGAAGAGTACCAGGAAGGACTTTCCCTTCAGCAGGTTGGAAAGGTCGAGCCACCATGACAAATTCAGTTCCACATGAAGAGTAAGAGAAACTGACATCTTCAGAAGATCAAGTTGACCCTTGCACACCTGGATCACGAGCCTCTGGAGCTCCCTGGTGTGCACCATGGCAAACGGAACCGCTTCTATGGTGGATAAGAATTTCCCCACCAGAGAAGATAGCTTCTGGACTGGAACTGGATCCAGAGACAGAACCGCGGAAACCCTGTAGGCGATCTGGTGAGCCACCTAGTCCGTGAGGAACACCATGCTCTTCTGAGTGTCGAAGAGAAGGCCCAGGAAGATCAGACGCTGGGATGTGACAAGATCTGACTTGTCCAAGTTGATGATCCACCTGTGATGGGTGAGAGCCTGAATGCAGTGCTAAACATGCTGATGAAGAAGTTCTGCAGATGGGGCTTTCAGAAGCAAGTCGTCCATATATGGAGTAACTCTGATGCCCTTCCGGTGGAGGACAGATATCAAGGCACCCAGGATACGGTTGAAGACCTGAGGAGCAGTAGTAAGACCAAATGGAAGAGCCGAGAACTGAAAATGTACCCTGTCACAGGCAAACCAGAGGCACTGCCAGCTCTCTGGATGAATGGTAAGGTGTAAGTACGCATCCTGAAGATCCAGAGAAGCAAGGAATTCCCCCGGGGACATGGCAGCAATCACTGTGCACAGAGACTCCTGAGGTTAATGAGTCCGGGTCCCAAAGGAATTGAGATCCTTCAAGTCCAAAACAGGGCGACAACCGCCATCCTTTTTGGCGACCACAAAGAGGTTTGAGTAAAAACCCAAACCCCTGTCCTGGATAGGTACCGGCTCTAGAACATCCTTGTTCAGAAGAGCCTGAACAGCACTGTCGAACAGGCTGCGTTTCTCTGCAGCCTAAGGAGCATGGATGAAAACGAAAAGGAGGAAGAGAAATGAAAGGGATCTTGTACCCTTCCATCACCACGTGTAAAACCCATGGGTCCGCCACTGAGCCCTCCCAAATGCTGTGATAGTGCCGTAGATGACCACTCACAGCAGAATGCGGACCCGGGTTTGGCGAGTCGTGCCAAAGTAGTCTTGGAAGCCTTGGGCTTGGAGGAGACCTTGGGCTTCCATTGCTGTTTGGGCTTGGAGAAGGTACGTGGAGCTGAGGGAATCGTCTGGTTCGCCGGACGGGTCTCGTTCTGAAAGGAACGAAAATACTAGTTACGCTTAAGCGGCAATTTCTTCCTGGGAACAAAGGGTAGAAGAGTACTCTTGCCCCCTGTGGCCTCACTGATCAGATCCTTAAGATCTGACCCAAACAAGGAGGTACCCTGAAAGGGTAGGGAAAGTAAAGCTTTCTTGGAAGCAGTGCCAGCAGACCAGATCTTGAGCCAAAGAGCTCGTCTGGCCACCACAGACATGGTGGAAACCCTAGCCACCAAACGGATGTCATCAAATAAGGCAGCAGAAACACAGTGCTGTGCATCAGAAATGTTGGTAAGAAGGCGCAACTTATCTTAAGTAGGTGCATCCTGACGGACAGCCCGGGTGAGCTGTTCGGTCCAGACCGCAATGTCCTGGTTCACCCATGCTGCAGCAAACACTGGACGCATAGCAGAACCAGAAGTGGCAAAAGTGGACTTCAGGGAAACCTCAAGTTTCTTGTCTGTCCAGTCCTTCAGAGAGGAGGCATCAGAGACTAGTAAGGCAGTAGATTTAGATAGCCTGGAAACAGGGGCATCCACTTGGGGGGTGAACTCACTGAGCAAGCGCAGCTTCAGAAAAAGGATAAAGCTTGGCAAATTTCTTGGAAACAGAAGGTTTCCTGTCTGGAGACTTCCACTCCTCAGACACAAGGCGGTCAAGAGTGGGATAGGGTGGAAAGTAAGGGGCTTTGCAGGCTCCTTGAACACATCAGAGGGGTCAGAAATAACCTCCTGAATGAGGGGAATGTTAAGAGTAGTTAAGACAGCCCTGATCAGGTCCTCAGCGGAGGGCTCAGGATCAGCCTCAAAAGGGTCCCCAAAAAAATGGGAGGACCCCAAAACAGAACACTCCTCAACATCCAAATACAATAGCAGTTCCTCCTCAGAGGAATCTGACACGTCAGGTACTCCCTGAGGTTTGGGCAGGGAAGACCTGATTGAGAACAGGGCCAGCCAAGACTGAAAAGCCCCCTGCAATTGGGATGGAAAGAGTTGCAATGTGGACCTAAGGTCCATAGTCGCAGCCTTGAACTCTTACACCCAAGCTGGCTCTACTGCATGGCTGGAGGTCCCTGGAATACTGTCAGGGACATCAGAACATGCTGGGCATAAATGACCTGAGAATTCCCTAGGTAGCCCTGAGTGACAGGAAAAGCAATGCGCAATGGGGGATACAGAGACCCCAGCCTTCTTAGTCTTAGGTCTGGCCCCAAGCTCCAGCAGTATAGACATTCTCACAGAGTCAAATAACCTACTGTTAGAAACACACTAGAAACATGAATTAGATAATAGAGCAGGGGTAGACAAGTAAAATAAGCTATGTCTGAAGTCGATAGGTTAAACGATTGCAGAGATATGCCCCAAACAGTAAAGTCCCATAGAAGTGAATGGAGCAATGGCATCTATGCGATAAAGCGTGCCTTAAAGGTGCAGTACTCAAATTTTACAAAATTAAAAGTATAACAGTAAAATGTGCAAAACATCAATAAAACATGTGAGGACACCCAAAAAACACTAAACCAGTAGGAAAAGTGTTAGAAACCCCCCTAAATAGTGCCAAACCAGCAGTTAAAGGGTTAAGTTACCACATAAACCTGCTCTAAAACACCCAACAGACATACAGATAGACCCAATGAGTGCAGGAGTGTGCAACAGGAACTCCAATGAATACATCCCTGTGCGGAGGGGCACTGTGGGAAAAGTGAACCTGCAGCACTCAAAGGGTTGCTCACCTTTCCTGCAGATCTTCTGTCTTCAGATTACCATGTAGTAAGAAGTAACCTCAGTGGGTAACTCCTGGGGAAGCACTTGGAATCAAGATTTTCCCCCTCAGGTCCACAAAAAGCACCTGCATACTGAGCTAGCCACAGCTAAGGGTCATTGTCAGTTATGGTAATCCACCTAATGGTGGTATTCCATATCTAACATAAAATAAAAAAAGATTCTAAAACTATAGCAGAACTGTTCTCTAGCCTGGTGTTGTCTTCACCAAGAAACAAATCTTTCTGGAGCTGGTTGGCTAGCTGCAGCCAAGGAGGGAAGGTAGGCTCCACCCCCTGCATACACTTCTAGAATTGTTCCTGCCTATTAAAGGGGCAGATCGCCTACCCAGATTTACCAGTAACCTATATTGGACAGAGAAAATGCTTTTTCACCAACGCGATCTCGGCTCAGCTGCAGAGCTGCAAGCCTGTCGTAAGACAGACTTCCCCTGCAGTCAGTACAACGCTGACTTCAGGGAAGGGGGAGGGAACTTTGCGTTCGGTTATCTCCCAAACCATAAAGGGTTGAGAGATGAACCTGAGGGCAATTAAATTCTTTTTTCAAATAGCTACAATATGGGGAATAGTAAAGTATTAATATCCTTTAAGGTCTTATCCATCGAAGAGGTGTAACTGTGGCATAAACCAAATGCACGCCGGGGGGGGGGGGTTAACTGGGGAGTTTATCCTCGTGAATGTTAGTGAGGTCTCAATCACATTTCAAAGCATTGAGTCAGACACCACTAGCATTCAAGGGGTTAAGAGTCTTAAAGGGATAGTAATACTTAAAATGTAAAAAAGGTGTTTCATTCAAAAGTTATTAATTTTCAAAGTTGATTTTTTTAGGTGCAATATCACAGTGGCCTGAAATTGTACAGTGGCGCTGTTGCTACACCATCCTATGGACACCTCTGGTCCCAGGACCATAAATCTCCATAGGATGGTGTAGCAACAGTGCCACTGTACAATTTCAGGCCACTGTGATATTGCACCTAAAAAATTAAACTTTGAAAATTAATAACTTTTGAATGAAACACCTTTCAGCAGTGGGAGTACTCTTGTTTTACTGAGGGGGATAAACACTACAAAATGTTTTTTTTTACATTTTAAGTATTACTATCCCTTTAATTAGAGAGGAGAGAGTTTGGAGACTATGACTTCTGTACTGTGCAGTTTGCTCCAGAATTGTACCGCTCCTTTTTTGTGGACAAGACCTTCATCTTTTGTAGTGTCAGTGGGGTGCGTAACAATGCATTGCAAACCCCTCTGGCTCTCAAAGGATTAAGGGCCTAATTCATCAAGTTTTAGGGCTGTATGTTCCACAGAAAAGTGGAGGAGTTCTGGGGCAAACCAGTCACACTATAGTGGAGAACTAAAATGTCCCATTGATTAAAATGGGAATTCTAACCCCATGAATGACACAGAGGTCTCCAAGTTGAGACTTCTCTAGCATTCAAGGTGCTAAAATCACAACTTAAAATCAATGAGAATTTGACATTTTTAGCTCTCCCCTTTGGTTTGCTCCAGAACTCCTCCACTTTTCTTTTGAACACAAAGCCCTAAGATGTACAAATCTGAGGCAAACCAACATCGTCGTAGGGGGACAGCAACATGAAGAAGATAGGTGTCAGAGAGCATTCTAGCATCAAAGGAGTTGGCATTTAAATGAATTAAAATGTGTGGTGCAATTCTGGAATAAACCAGACGCACCTTTTTGGCTTGATGAATAAGGGCCTACATGTTCCACATTACTGAAACCCTTGGGGTATGGATGAGGTGTGTGTACTGTGACATGCATTGGACATCCTTTATACAATATAAGGATTAACATTCCTTTTGCAACTTACCTCTGATTTCCAGATGGCGTAAACAATTGTGGAGAAATGCACTGCTTACCTCCTATGACACTCACAGGGTTAAGCAAGTAGTGACAGAAATTGCACAATGTTCTATACAAGGCATCAGCAGCATCTTTTGTGATGGTCCAACTCACACATTATCATTTCTGTTTGTCACTGAAATTACCTATAACAGATTTGACTAAAGCAGACAGCTGCTATGGAGCTAGCAAATACAATGTCCTTTTAGTTATAATTATAAGTTAAGTTCTTTGAAAAGTTTGAGAATATCACTACAAAAATGACTAATATTTGTTAACGGCCTTTTATGCTTGTGAACCAAAACGGATTACATTCAGCTCTACAAACTAAGGAAAAGAAGTTCTTTGAAGGTGGAAGTTCTTCTGAGCCCTCCATAGCAGCAGAGGGCAGTGTTGGTCTCTGTACTAGATATCTGCAGATGGAAAAGTCCAGCTAGTAAGGAGCAAGCACAGGAAGGTATGAGACAGTAAAAGAAGGAAAAGGGTAGTTCCACTGCAGGGAGTTTTTATTCGAAAGTTATTAAATCTCTGAATGCCAGAGTTATTGCATTCCCCTCTGGCACTCAAAGTGTTAAAAAAAAATTGCTTCCCCCCCCGTTTAGCATCCCCCATTAGGAAAGCCAGCATTACGAACAGCCTAATGCAGTAATTCCAGTAGTGTGTGTGTGTGGGGGGGGGGATTCAACAATTGGTTGAAGGACATGTTTTAGCCATACATTCCTGGTGGCTAAGACAATTTTTTGAGATATACCTGCATTTGCAGAGTTTGTTCATTCAAAACCACCTAGCAAGTTACCTTAGCCAATTGTTGTTGTTTTTTTTTGTTTTGTTTTTTAAACTCCGAAAATTGCGGCTACATTTTGCAATAATCTTAAGAAATCATTGAAATTATGAATTGCTTGAACCACTGCTCTACAGGATTTCATAAGCCATCTAAACATTCCAATATGTTATTCAAAGCAGTTTTATATCCAGCAAACTCACCAATTCTTACATTGTCTCCCAAGAATTCCACTTTAAGGCACTGGACACACCTTGTATCAGAAGGGAACATCACCATTTTGACTTAGAATGATCAATTACCTCCCCAAAGTTCAAACTGGCCTGCTTGCTTACCATTTTGATACTGAAATCTGTTCGCTGTATTTAATTAACCATGCTCTGGAATGTGTAGCAAAGGGCTATTTGGTTTATAAGACTTTAGATTTCATTTTTTTGCTAGTGACAACTTTTCTTTTTTAGTGAGAGGTCATGGAGAGGGGGCAGAAACCCCCCCCCCCAAAAAAAAAAATTGTAATCTCCCTTTTTCCTCACACTTCATAGTTGAAATCAAGTGAACCCTGCCATTCAAAATCAAAGCTTTTGTTTTTATCAAAGTGCAAGTAGAAACAGAAAAAAAACAAATACATCTTCAGAGTTCAACGTATTGGAGACTACAGCTGCAGTAATCCCCAACCAACAGCTGAATGGGGATAAGGGTGGTAGTCTCCGACAGATCTGGAGTTACAGAAACTGACTGACTACCCACTGAAACGGTTAGGTGTGCCCGTTTCAGGCAGAGTAATATTGAATGTTTATGAGCAAATGAACATTTAAGAGTTTATTGTGCAAATCATGGTGCATATTTCAGCCCCATTTGCTTTTTTGTTGCTGCTTTTGCACGGTTCTCATACATTTGGTTTTTAGAGTGGATCTGTCATTTGTAAACTTAATTAAAAACTGCCTGTGTATCATGTTTATCAAAAGACCAGAAGATGCAGGGTTTAGGAATCCCACACATATACTTTAATTTCTCTATGGTGGGCTACAAGCGCATTTATTATGCTAATAAAGCTCATTCCAGATGTTAATTTAGCTCCACCCCACTCCGATTTATAGAAAAAGTGAAAGTATCAATACCTACATTATGCATCTGATGGACTTTTGTATAACAATGCATTAAGTTTTGAAGAAAAAAAAAAAAATTGAAAACAAGGTGACCAGTCCACAGTAAACATCCGAGAGTCCTGAGCCCTTTGACTGCTAGAGGGGTAGGCAACATATTGCAAAGCATCTCTCTCTGGAACTAAATACCGGTAAAAGTTAGAAACAAGTGTAAATTAGTACTTGAATTGATTTAAAGTGATAGAAATGTTTCACAATAAAAGCAGCTCCAATTAAACTTCATAGTATTTGGGTCATGTAGAGTTATTAGAATACTGTCAGAGCTGTAGTTCAAGATTAATTGAATGATAAAGTATCCCCCTCCTGACCCTTTTACCTATATAACACTGCTCACCTCAAAGCAGCAAGATTGTCCCTCTCTGCGATCCATCCGGACAATCTTCACTGATCATAAGGGAAATCCTGGCAAGAGGGGCAGGGGTTTCATTGTTCTCACAGTAAGACGATTGTCCATTGCTGTGAGATGTCTGGTCAAGTGACCAGATTCCACATCTGAGGGGAGGTGGCTTACACTAGGTAAAAGGGGGATACTTTTTTTTTTTTTTAAATAAAAATGCATATTAATTTAAATGAGGTTTAACTCCTTGAATGCCAAGTGTCAACAATGCATTGCTTTCTATAGCCCTATTTAAATGAATGGGGATTTAGGACTTTCTAGCACTCTGTACCCTTCTGGCACTCAAAGGATTAAGAGTCCAACTGAAAAGTCAAAGGCAATTTGTATTTCTTCTGTTTGTACATTCTGGCAAAGAATGATCCACATTTGTCTTTGTGCATATGTCCAAGATACTCCTGATTATTGGGTTGAATCAATAATCTAGATGAATGAATCAAACCAAACAAAACCGTGATTTTATGAATGCACAGACCTATTCTAAATCATGTCATGCTCTGCAATGCATTGCATACCCCTCTGGTAGAGAGAGAGAGGGGGGGGGGGGGGAGTTTTTTTTTTTTTTCACCCCTTGAATGATACAAAGATCTACATTGCATTGTTTTGCAATGAGTTGGAAGCCTTGTAGCATTCAAGGGGTTAATGGCACCAGTTACTGCCAATGACATTTGGCGAATTATTTCCCCCCCTTGGTGCAAGTAGTTTGCTCCAGAACTGCACTTTTGTTAATAAGGAGCATCCTTTCTTTACCAGCAGTTCTTTAACTGCCTTTGAGTGCCAGAGAGGTACTCAACATATCCACTGGGATTCAAAGGGTTAAAGGCAAGGTAACCAAAAATCCAATTTAATACAAGATGCTTACAAAGATGTCATTCTACAGGACTGCAAAGTAACAGATAGCTGATCACATAACATTGAAGAGGGTATGTCACTTTCCGAAGTCTTTCCCTCTATCTTGAATAATTTAGTCCACCCCCACTTTGGTGTAAGCAAATATATTTGGAAATCCTTATAAACGTACTGAGGCAATTTCAGTAGGCAAGTAATTATGTAGCCTGTGCCACACCGGAAAGAGAACTCAGCAGTGCAGATGTTACAGAGTCCCTAACTATAAAGACAAAATTCTCCAAAAAGATTACCTGGATTGAAAAAACAAAAACACAAGGTATAGGCAGTTTAAACAGATAACTTTTATTGAGGCTAAAAGCTGCATAGTGACAGATCCACTTTTAAGGAGCAGTAAACTTTTAAAGTTAAAAACCTATACATGTTATAGGGCTTTTCCTAAAGAGTATACAAAAAGGTACTCCCCACTACTGGCAGTTTTTATTCACCAATTACAAGATATACTTGTTCTTTCTGGAAGCAGATATAGGGCGCTTACTACCTGAAAGTGGTTACTACAACATTCTGTGGAGAATTGTTGTTAATGACTCTCTCCAATAGAATACAACAGAATATCTGAAATCTGCTCACTAGAGGGCACTGCTAAAATTGTAATAATTTGAAATATACATCTCCCAGCAGTGGGAAAACATTTATTTTACTCAGTAGGAAAAGACCTACAGTGCGTGTGTGTGTGTGTGTGTGTGTTTTAATGGGGGAGGGTAAGGCTTCTGCTCCTTAAGACCTAGGTCATATGGGTGACTGTTGCAGCAACTATTTTGCAAGATGATGCAGCACCACTGAAAATGAGGGTAGCTGTAAAGCCATCCATGTGAACTACCCCATAGAAAGCCACAATATCCATTTTATGGAACTTACTGCAACAAATTCACAAATGAGGACTAGGCTTAACACTGCAAAATAGAGAGGTTGAGTCTGACAGCAATGAATAAAGTTGTGAGCGTCTGAGTACGGTCACATGTCCGACACAGCCATACAAGGAAACTTTATTGGATACAAGTATAGGCAGGATTTCACATCAATGCACTAGCAAACAGGTGGGCAATTTGTGGCTGGAATACAACTCTGCTCATGTTAAGCTGCCCACTGAGGATGAGGGGGAATTAAGAGTCCAGCCACAGACAGCCACCCATGTGGTTAGTTTGTCTGCCTGTGGAGATTTAAATCCAATACACATGCAGAGAGGTACAGAGTATACAGATCTGGTGACATTTCATGCTGGTGATTATTTCTTTCGAAGCAGCTACTCTTACATAGAATAACGTTTTATACTTTGAATTGAAATGTTTCTATGTACTGTACACTCACAATCGCAAATTAGATACTAGCACTTATACAGGTTTATATAAATCTTATAAGTATTTACATGTTCACATACACATTTTACAAATACATGAATCTTTATAATCCATATGTGAAGAACTGAATCATTTAACCATTTTGCGGTCAGATGCCAGCCACGGCCCATCTGCCAGAGAAAAAGCCAATGAACCTTCTGAGATATTCATACATTGCAATTTGTTAGTGAATACGCAAGTAAGACAGGGAGACTGGATAGTTTTTTGTTGTTGTCCCCCCCCCCTCAACTTTTTTTTTCCCCAGATGTAATTTCGAAAAGTTTGACAAGATTAAAACTATGATATCTAAAGACTGTGTTCCTCAGAATAGGGGCGATAGAACCCTTTAGTTTTAAATGAAATCTTTGTGGAACCCCCATGAACTGGGTGCTAGATAGACCTCACTAGTATCAAAGTTAAACTTTTGAGTGCCAGAGGGGTAAGCAATACATGGCAATGCATTGCATACCCCTCTGGAACTCACAGGGTTAAGTTGCAATACTGAAATGTATATGCTACTTGATGCCAGTAACTAAGGGGTGGGATAATATTTATATTACGGATAGAAAACATTGCACTCATGGGACTTCATCTATTGTCTATCCTATGAAAAGTTCACTGACAACATTTTAGAGTGCCAGCATTTTCAGATCCAACTAGGGGCCTTGTGCAAGAAGCAAGACCAGAGACATTCCAAAGGGGAAGCAAACGTATACACAACTGGAGACAATTCCCTGAAGTCCTCTCTGATTTAAAATAGGATTCTAACCCATTAAATATTAGTGTTCTACAGGCTAAAAGCCGCATTTAAACCATGAGAAAAATGTATCCCACTTGGGGTAGCTGGTCTGCCCCAGAAATCCACTTTTTACTTGTGGCCCTAGGAGTTTTAGTAACCTGTGAATTTGGGTGTATGGCTCCCTGTTAACCCTTTGAGTGCCAGAGCAGTACGTAATGCATTACTAAGCAATGTGTTGGCTACCCTCTGGCACTCAAAGAATGGGCTGGTTTTTATTGCAGGTGATAACCATCACTGCTTTTATCTACATATTTACCTACAGACTACATTAGGAATAGAAGATAAAAAGGGTGATAACAGTTATCAGCTGGAACGAAATCTAGGCCCAAGTTAGGCTGCAGTTCTCAGACGAAAGTTACAAGGTAACAGCCAACTGTGTTTCCTTTTTCATGTGGGTTTGACTGCATCTTGTTTTCTGGAAAATTTAACAAAAATAAAAGTTGCAGTTTGAATGGCTTCAAACACGCCATTCATATTCATTATTAGACCGAATCACATGTACATTTGCGCTCCAACCTCCTCCTACTGTCAGGCCACTATTTAATTCTGTTCCACGAGTCCTACTGTACTTCTTCAGGGAACCGAGATTGAGAACCATCGTCTAAAAAGTCAGGAGTTTCCCACTGTTTAAAATATAGGTAAAGTGCGTACTTCAATATTGTTCCAGCACAACTGCATAATAATGCATTAGTAAGTCTAAAATACTTTGGTATACACAAGAATGATAAAATTATCCTCAATAAGCAGGTCCTTAAGCACTAATATATGAAAAATATGTATATTTATATATATAATTGAGAAACTACACTTTGGTAAAAACGGGAAGCTTTGGACATTTTGCATTTGTCATCAATAAGCACATTTTTTTGTAGACATGCTGCTGGATTATCACTGGACATAATTTGACAAACTAAGTTAACTGTGACCAGATCAGACTGCCCGAGCACTAATGAAAAAGAAAGAGGGAAATATTAACTCCTTAAGTGATCCGGGGGTGGGTGGGCGGCCTTAGAGGACCACCGCACTTTTTTTTTTTTTTTTACTGATGCATTCTGGGATTCGCTGCCATCACCGGTCCTTCACATCCGGACATTTATGACTGTCCTGGCACATCACGCATCGGTAAGGGGTTAAAGGCTACAGAATCCTGATTAAAACTAGTTATCTGTGGTTTAACCATTTGATTACCATGAGTAATCAACACATTGCAGAGCAATGTGTTGCATATCCCTCTGGCACACAAAGAGTTAAAGCAAGTTGTGTTTTGTTACAGGACAGAAAACCAAAATACACTCATAGTAGGGCTTTACCTTCCAATTACAACAACGGCAGGGGCATAGCTACAAGAGTTGTACCGGAGCCCAGAATCCAATGAAGCCCATCTGCCCCCAGTACATCTGTGAAAATATTTTGATACATCCCTACAGCCCCCCCCCCCCCCAAATAAAAGTTTGCACCAGGGCCCTCCAATGACTAGTTACCCTTCTAAGCAAGGGTACTTCCACAGATGCGATATGCTCCATAAAAATCATTACCGTTCAAACTGTTATGAATGAGGTGGAGCTGCTACCAGTCTGTGGAAAGCAAATTGTTCGATACAAAATTCCCTTTTCTTTTGTGAATAAAGCCCAGGAGAGAACTTTTAGCTTCTCATCTTCTGAATGAGTCAACAATGGTCTGCTCTGTAATGAACTGTGACTGAAGCATCCCCCAGCAATAGTATTCTTGTTTTAATGGACCCTCACCTTCACTTCACATTAGCCAAAAGACCAGCAGATACTCTGGTTAGAAGATACTGAATAAGTGAAAATCTATGTGTGGCACCATATGCCAGTTAACCCTTTGAGTGCCATAGGGGTAAGCAACGCATTGTGACGCAATGCATTACGTACACCTCTGGCACTCAAAGGGTTAAGCTCTGTGCCGCTCTGATCGCATCATTAGCATAAAATTATCATATCGTACAGCACAGAGTTCACTACCAATATCTCAAACTATGCATCTCAGGAATAGGCAAAGTGAGCTCCTCCAGCTGCTGTCAGACTACAACTCCCATAATTCTTGGCCAGCATGAATGATGGGAGATGTGGTCTAGCAGCAGCTGGAGGGCCTCATGTTGGCCCATTTGTTCTATCCGCTGAGCTTTGGCCAACAAGGTACAAATTTTTCAAAATATGCCATCTTGATTTCAAGGCAACAGGTCCACTTTAATATCTGTACAGGACAGTCCATGCATCAATTCGAAAAGAAAGTTTAAAATGACTTTTCACAGATGTTTTCTCTTTAATAAATGATGCTTAGAACACACTATTTAAACGTGTATAGCCCTATGTTAATTGTAAATGTTAAGGTTTATTTAAGGGGCGGGAGGGGGGTCCTTCTCCAGCTAATATCTTTTGAACTACACAAAAGTAAGTAAACATAGTGCAATGTGTTACATTTACTATAAAGAAGACTCTGCAAAATACTTTATAACAAACATTACTATCCCTTTAAAGATCATCTATATGCTGTGGTAGCAATTTGCAATATAAAACAGTTTTAAATAAATTAAGCATTCGGTGGCATAGTGTGGCACTTTATGCGGATAGGTTTCTGTGCTTGGCTAATATTGCTTTGAATGTTTTTAGGCACAGCCCCGCCTCCACACACTGATCAGACCACTATTGACCTGGACTCAAAAGGAACTATTATTATTATTCTTTATTTATATGGCGCCAACTAATTCCGCAGCGCTGTACAATAGGGAAAGGATATTCAGAGATATTAAATAGTACAAATCAAATGTGAGGAACAGAAGGATGAGAGGGCCCTGCTTGTGAAAGCTTGCTGTCTAACTATATGAATTCCCTGCGCAGTACCCCAAGTGCCGACATGATGCGGCCAGCTCTCTGCATAATGCTGGTCCTCAAGGGCTTAATTTCTCAAAAACCTATGACAGAAAAATGGCTCAGTACAACACATAGGCAGATCTTCATTCTCTGTAAAACAACTTGTGTTAAGGTAACAGGTCCAATAGAATGCTCAAAATAGTAATTTAATACTTTGTCCGATCTGCTTCATGGGATGTTTTAAGAATTAAAACTCTTAAAGTGTCTGTAGCATAGGTTTAAAACTTTCAGTGCCAGAAGGGTACGGAATGCATTGCTTTGCAATGTGTTCAGTACCACCTGGCACTGAAAGGGTTAACACTATATAAACAGCCTCTGATATTACAATTCCACACCCTTCTTCGAGAAGAGTACCTGCAGTTAATAACCGAACAAAGATTTTTCAAGTTTAACCAGTACTAAACAAGTTTATAGCCATTTGGCGTCCACGGTGTGACAGATAATTATCAAATCCACTGCAAAAGTGAGAGACTGCTTACTTGTCCAGTAGGTTCATCTTGTATTAAAGGAATACCAACCCCACTTAACTCTTTAAGGATAAGAAGTTTTCAACCCATTGGAAAGCAATGCACTGCGGCACAGCCCCTCTAGTCCTTAAGGGGTTAAATCAGGTAAGGAAATCAAAATGGCCACTATGAAACAAATCCTGAATGAGCTGGTTCTGCAAAAAATGTACTCACATAATTCCATTCCCAGGACTTTAGTACCCCAAACAACTACTGTCGATATTTTGTTAAGAAGCCTTCAGTTTGTTGTATGGAGTCTTAAGCACTGCAACTAAGAATCGTGTCTGCCTCTATAGAGGATATTAAGATTTAAAAGAAATTTAAATGGATATGTCACCTTTACTCAAGTTTGTACTGAACACAATTAAAAACGGACTGTGGCATGTTAGAGAAAAAAAACACAAAACAAACCACAGCAAATGTACAGTTGAGATACTCATACTTGGTACCATATGCTAATGTATGCCAGTTGTGGTAAGCATACGGTTTCATATGCCAATTACATTTCCAGTGATGTTTCATATGCCAGTTTTCAGTCATGTTTCATAAGCCAATTATGCTCTGTGCTGCACCAGGAAACTCAGATTTTCCAGAAATAAAGGTGTCAGTATTTCCTATAAATCTGTTGGACTTTGAATTAAGTTTTCATATATTGGGGGGTGGGGTGGGTTAAAGAGGTCATGGCCACTTTAGGACAATTTACATATGCATTTAAAAAGGATTCGATTTTAGGGATGTTAACATGAATACCTTTACAGATGCTGGCTGAAAGTAAGCGACATTTAAGGTTATATCAACCTATTTAATTTTTTTTCCATTATATTAGCTGTGGAGAACCACTCTGTGTAGAATTAATTCATAGTGGCCATTCAGATTTTCTACCCAGATAACAGATAAGTGGGTTATTAATGGGACATCTTTATGTTCACTGAACCCTTTGCGTGGCAGAAGGGTCTCCAATGCATTTGGTTGGATGTCTCTCTGCCACACAAATGGTTACATTGGTGTTTACTAGGTAAACGCTCTGCATACTCACATATACGGAATTTAAAATGCAGGATTAGTTCTTGTCAAAGTGTCTGTCTGCATTGATCATGTCAGTCTTCTGAAATCCTAATTAAGGGGAGGTCACTTAGCAATTGTGCAGATTTCAAAAGAATATGCAGAACAAGAATATAGCACTGAAGAAATTAAAAATAAAAAACGATACAAGGCACAGAAACCAGAAACACTTATAATATGAACTAGTGGCCGTAGGAAGGAAGCTAAAAAGAGGTTCATTTCTGGAGCACACAAAATGCACCACAGCAGGTTGCACTCTCTTTGCTTTCAGAGGCCCACATAAAGCTCAATGGAAACACATTCAGGGTGCTCCCTGTCAGGGGAAATAGATAGATCTCAGTCTATCAATAGCTGGGGAAGCACACTCACTTAAAGGGATAGTAATACTTGCAAATTACTAATCCCCATATTGTAGCTTTGTTAAAAAGAAACTTATTGCCCCCAGTGTCATCTCTCAAACCCTTATGGCTCAAAGTTTCCCCCTCCCTCCCCATTCCCTGACTGAACCCTGACTGCAGGGGAAGGTGTCGTGTGACTGTCTTATGTGCATCAGGCGGCTCTGCAGCTGAGCCGAGATCGTGTTTATAAAAAAATAATTCTTTCACTGAAACGGTCTTCTACGTGTGCTTGGTTTGCAAGCACACGAAGAAGACCATTTTAGTGAAAGATTTCTTTTTTATAAACGCGATCTCAGCAATGCTGCAGAGCCGCCTGATGCAAGTAATACCGGATATCCCTGCAGTCAGCGTTCAGTCAGGGAAGGGGAACTTTGAGCGCTATCATCTCTTAGACTATAAGGGTTTGAGAGATGACACTGGGGGCAATAAGTTACTTTTTAAAAAAACTACAGTATGGGGATTAGTAATTTGCAAGTATTACTACCCCTTTAAGTAGATTTAACATGGGTGCTGAGGGTGGTTGGAAAAAATGTGCATAGAAAGTACAAAGAATCAGCTGGTACATTAGCTATAAACCACTTTATTGCACCGTGCCAATAAATTGGTTTATAGCCAATGCAGTGGTTCTCAGAGTGCCATGACAGTTTGGCATCTCTTGAACACAGCTTGGGGAGCCACATTTTTTGTTTCTAGAAAGACTAACAAAAATGTGAATGTTGAGATTCAAAGGTATTTTTTATGGCAACGGTTATTTTTAGGTCTAACAAGCACATTGTGCACAACTATACTAACCCCTTTGAGTGCTCTGGCACTCAAAGGGTTAACATATTTTTATTTTTTTTCCTCATTACATATACCCTTGACAAATGACCTATAGTATGATAGGTGTGCCCTGAAACTTCCAGACTGTGCATCTGGGTGCCTTGAGCAAAAAGAGATTGCAAACCACTGATTTAGAAATCAGAATAAAGTGCAACTATCCCTTTAAGCTCTTGAATGCTAGGGAAATGTCCAATGCATTGCTTCACAATAAAAGATTAAGAGTCCCATTATAAGATCAATGAGAATTTGGATTTGATCCCTAGGGTGCATATGATTTGCTTCAGAACTGCACCTCTAGCTTCCTGAATAAGGCCTTGGGGTTGCATATAAAGGACTGATCTCAGAGTTACAGTTAACTCCAATCTGGGTAAACTGTCTCCGCAGAGCAGTAGAAGAGCCACAAATGGCCACCAGAGTTAAACGAATCACTACAATTCATAAAATGGTAGTTTTGGTTTTATATACAGGTACTTTGCAGCCATTCAAAATAGGGAGCATCCATGCTCTGACAAACAAACACACAAGAAGAAAACAGTTTCCAATGCTCTGCTAAAGAACACGTTCAATACTGTCCAATGCTACTCCATGTTTTCCTTCCATGACTTCTCTTGTATAGAAGCAGAGCACACTAAGCCCCCCATATCGAACATAAGAGATCCAAGGTTAAAGTGCTAATGCATTCTTAAAAAGTATTTACAATTTCAATAAAATGTACAGTACCTTAATAACCTTTTGCTTGCCAGTGGGATGTGAAGCGAACACCCCACTGGCACTTAAAGGAGCAAAAACTACTGGGTTAAAGATTTTCTTCATGTGGTGAAGATAGGATTTATATCCACTACAAATGAATTCTGGGGAATTTACATGGTTTTATGGACTTCGCAAGACAAAAAAGTGTGAACTACTGAAGGAAATCTGGATGACATTAAGGCCGATTTACTATGAAGTGTAAAAGTAATTCTGGGCCAAAATAATATATTCATTCTAGAATTAAAGTTATTGTGCATTGAAAAAGACATTTCTTTCTGCCACCGCTGGTAAGTGGCTAGATTTCGCCACAGACCACAGTAGCAACAGCACCGCTATTAACCCTGTGTGCGCCAGAGTGGTATCAACACACATTACATTGGATACCTCTCTAGCACTCAAAGGTTTAAAAAGGGAGAGTAAAACCTTAGTATGGAGAGAATAATTATACACGCACATAGAAACACAATTTATAGGGTTAGAGTAACTAAAAAGGGCATTCCCATTGCGGAGATGTTTTATTGAAAAGTTAATGCAACTCAAAATTACATTTCAAGGGCACAGTACCTCCGTGGCTTGAAATATTGCTGTCGTGCTGTTTTTCCAATAGCTGTCTATGGGTTACTGCCAACTGCCCTTAGCAGTGCATAGCCTGAAACTTCAAGGTGTCATATTATATTATATAGTATAGTATCAAACGCATTTCAAAATAATACGTTGGATACCCCTCTGGCACGCAAAATGTTAACTTGCAATAACTTTAACAAGTCATCTCTCAGCAGGGAAGGTGTACCCTTGTTTTACTCATCAGGATAAACCCTGCAATATTTTTTTTTGCATACAACATGTTGCCATCCCTTTAGATTAAATGTAACACTCATACTCTTACAAGATGCAAGTTTACATTGCATTTTTGAGCAGTTGGCATATCAATTTGTTAAGCAAGAACTCACCTAAAACATGTATATATGCTCTTTTGTAACCCATGGGTTTGCAATATACTGCACACCCCTCTGTTCCTTAAAAGGGTTAATTGTGCTTGATAAAAGGATACCACCTTTAAGAAACTTTCAAAGCACAACTTACAACTGGCAGAAGAGAACTTAGCAAATTAGTTAAAGCAGTGTTAAAGATCTCTGTCAATTGAAGGTATATCCAAGTCTAGAATTCAAGTTGTTTAAAACAAGGTGCTATGCTGAAGGAATCTAGTGATTATTTACTGAACTACCAGGCAAGGATCAAGAAGCTTTGGAGCCGGGTAGAACTGCCCAAAGCCATATGTAAAATCACAAAAATGGAGCATTTCTTGAGCAAATTAACCATTTGAGTGCCAGAGGGGTACGGAATGCACTGCAAAGCAATGCATTCCGTACCCCTCTGGCACTCAAATGGTTATCCATTGAGTGCCAGACAGTTATCCAATGTATTGCAATGGATATCTCCCTGGCACCTAAAACATTAAATGAAGAGCAATGGGCTTTATAGTCAAAAATGTACAGGAATTCTGGGGCATTGCTGCACTATGGTGCAGTTACTTTTACATTAGGCAAATTAATGTGCTGAAGAGATCACTAGCATTAAAGGTAAGCCATTCCCAATTAATGGGGCAGTTCCACCTATGACAAAATGAATCATTAGTTCTTACATAAAAACAAGCTTTTTTTGTGATGCGATAGCAACAGGAAGTCTCTGTTCTCAGTTTCTGTAACTTCTGTGCCAAAATTATTTGAGGTAAATAAAGTTTTTTCTTGAATGCTAGAGAGCCCCCAACACTTTACTTTGCAGTACACTGTAGACTCCAAGCCTAAAGTGCTTTTTGTTTCCTTCAGAATTGCTCATCATGCTTTTGAGCAAATAGCCCTTCGGTTTGAGTGCAGAGAGGTATACAACTCTGCTGGCCCTCAAAAGGTTAATTAAGAAAAAAAAAATAAAAAAATACATATTATATATATATATATATATATATATATATACACTAGTTGAACAGCCCGTTACACGGGCCACAGTGCCACTGCCACCCGGTCGTGGGGCAGTCACGCGCAGCGGAGACTGCTCGTGCCGTGGCTGATACAGAGCTGGACGCTCCGAAGGAGCGCTCAGCTCTGTATCAGAAGCGGCGTGAGCAGTCTCTACTGCGCATGCACGCGCAGCAGTGTCTACTGCGCATGTCGTGGCGTTACACACGATTTAGCGAATTATTATATAGGATATATATATATATATATATATATATATATATATATATATATATATATATATATGTATGTATGTATGTATGTATGAGCAGTAACTAGGTTCAGTACCTTAAAGGGACAGTAATGTCCCATAAGACCAAAACAAAAAAACTGTAGAGGTTAAAATATTAATTGATACGCTCCAAACCCTCTCTCTCAAACCACTAAGTGTGCTTGCAAACCAGGCACACTTGGTAGACCATTGCAATGCAGTCATTCTGTTTAAAAAAAAAAAAACGCGATTCCAGCTCTGCTGAAGAGCCTCCGCGTCAGCTGACACAGATCTCCTGCTGACAGCAGGAGACGTCAAACTTTGAATGAAGATATCTCTCAAACCATTGCGGTTTGAGAGATTTTTTTGAGTTAAAATCAACTTTTTAATCCCTGCAAAATTATAAAAACCATGTTCTGGGGCATTACTATCCCTTTAACCTCTACAAAACTGGACATTTCTTTTTTTGGGGACATTACTGTCCCTTTAAGGGCTGTAAGCACTAGTGCAGTCTGAAATTGACAGATCCAAAGACTGGAGCAGTCTCTCTCAGACTCCTGTTCAGCACGCCCGATACACATCAGTCACGTGTGCTGGTGCACTGAACATGCTGTGTGGTGATTGTCTGCCATCCACCCCTAGGATTTCTGGTCTTTAAGGGATTAAAGTTTAGGTGAGTGCTCATTCATATATGAAAAGGAGCTTATTCAGGTATTTGAAGCAGAACAGTAGGATTCTTAAACCTTTGAGTGCCAGAGGGGTACACAGAATGTCCGAAAACATTCAGAACACAAACATGGGACAGTGCAGGGGTAAACATTGAAGTTTAAACTAAAAATTACAGATTTTTGCCCAGATTCACAGTTCGTAACAAGATACAGCGTGAAAGGTGTGTTGCAAAGCAATCTGTCACACAGACACATACGCGCCTCTCTGAAACCGTTAAAAACACTTAAAGGGGTAGTAATACTTCATTATTACTATCACCCATTGTGTAGCCCTTAAAATTCTGAATTCAACGATACCAGCGGCATCTCTCAAACCTTTATGGTTTGAGAGATATCCACTTTCAAGTTTGTCTTTCCCCTGACGTCAGCGTTCTAGCTGAGAGAAGGGGAATCCGGTCCCGGGACCGGTGGTGGCTCTGCAGCAGTGCTGAGATCTTGTTATAGAAACAGAAATCCTTCACTAAAATGGTCTTCCATGTGTACCTGCAAACCAAACACATGTAGAAGACCATTTAGTGAAGGATTTTTGTTTCTGTAACGTGATCTCAGGACTCCTGCAGGGCCACCGCTTGCTCACTTAGAGGATTCCCCGTCTCTCAGCTAGAACGCTGACGTCAGGGGAAAGACAAAAAAAAAAAAAAAAAAAAGGGAACTCTGAAAGTGGATCTCTCTCAAACCATAAAGGTTTGAGAGATGCCGCTGGTATTGTTGAATTCAGAATTTTAAGGGCTACACAATGGGGGATAGTAATAATGAAGTATTACTATCCCTTTAACCCTTTGAGTGCCAGAGTGGTACGCAAAGCAATGCGTTGTGTACCACTGGCATTCAAAGGGTTAATGTCTCATGTTCAAAGGAAAACTAGCCTAAACCAGGAGAAAGCCACTGTACCATAGAAGTAATTGTTCACATTTCCAAAATTGCCACTGATAAATAGGACCGTTAACCTGTTGAAGATAAGTCTGTAAGCATTATGAAGGAATGCATTGTAGACTTCTCTACCACTCAATGGTACAAATGTAAATTGCTTTACAGTAGGCAGCTGCGTTTGCCCCACAATTACTCCACTTTTCTTTTGAACTTAATTTAAGGCCCATACATTTAACAAATACAGGGGAAATGTAAAGAGAGGCCAATGGATCTACAACCAATGGCTGTATTTGTATTTTCCAAATCATCAATGGCTGAACAGTATATGGCACTTGGACATGCGTTAATAAATGAGTGAATGAGTGCCAGGTAGATGTGCCATTCCTTTCCAGCAGCATCAGGCTGCTCGATTCAAGAGAGATCACGGAGGACAAATATATATTCAAACACATACATTGTATGTGTATAATCATTGGAACGGCTGCATTTATGCCATATTTTTACCATATTTCCCAGACACACATATGCAAGGCATAAAAACCATTATCAGTCATTGATTAATAACCTTAAAGAGGAACTTTCATCTGCTATAAAGTCACCCTGCTATAATTAACCCTTTGAGTGTCAGAGGGGTACGCAATGCATTGCAAAGCAATGCATTGCATACCCCCCCTCTGGCACTCAAAGGGGTGAACAGGTAGCGACTAGCTTTAGAATATATATTTTACCTTTGAAAAGTAAGCCATTCTAAAGAAATCAAGTCATTGTAGGAGACCAGAACCCAGGCTACAGCGCGGACATCTTGTCTGCGCACCTGCGCTTTCAGTCCCGGTCTCCTGCAAGAAGCATTGCAACGAACCAAATGGTAACTGGAAGGTCTGACAGCACAGGCACACAGACTGCGCTAACCCGGCCATCAGTGTCCTATGATTGATTTCTTTAGAATAGGATACTTTTCAAAGGTAAAATATATATTCTGAAGCTCGTCGCTACCTGCTTAATTATAGCAGGGCGACTTTATAGCGGATGAAAGTTCCATTTTAATTTGCTGCTCTTACCTCCACTCAATGAATTCTGGCCTAAATGTTTCTAGCCCTAATTATGTCCACCAACTTACTGCAGAAAACCTATACTGTTAAAGTATCTATATCTGGTAATACTGCAAATACAGATTAAATCTTCTCAGAGAAAGCTTTTACATATTCCTCTCCGAGCTCAAACTTTTTTTCTTCAATTAACTGAGCTTAAGCACCAATTTGATAGCTTTATTTTTTTTATTTATTTTTTTTTTTTGGGGGGGGGGAGCGTTTTAACCCATTTAAGTGCAGGGAGCTCCAAAGCATTAAACTGTCTGGCACTGAAAGGGTTAAAGGTATTATCAGCACCTAGGCTGCACAGCCCTCCTAAGCACATGATGTAGGAAATCTGTTTCTGGAGAAAAACTTTATTTTGGTTTCTACCGAAACAGCTTCAGTGAACAAGTATTTTCATATCATTTGTGCCTACATGTTAAGGCTAAAAACTCCTTATTATCATGCTTCCTGCTGTAGCTTGGAAGGAAGGGAACGCAAGCATCAGTACTATATAGTTTAGTGAAGGCATTCAGGGGAACATGCAGTATAATATTCTGCTTTACAGTCCCAAAGAATGCATTTTGTTTTCTTGCAGGCAGGATAATTTATGCAAAACACACAGCGCCTTACGAACAAAAGAAATGAGAAGCAATTCTGGAACAAGCCAACTGTACTGCATGGAAACATAACAAATTTACCACCTGCTTAAATGGCTCTCTCTCTCTCTCCCTTGAATGCTAAAGGTCTCAGAAGTCTAGCATCCAAGGGGTTAAAAAATGTTTAATCCTTTGAGTTCTAAGGGTACGAAACACATTGATTTCAAACTGGTTACATACTGCTCTAGTGCTCAAATGGTTAACCCTTCAAGTGCCAGAAGGGTACACAATACATTGCAGAGCAATGCGTTGTGTACTCCTCTGGTACTCAAAGGGTTAAAAAACAATGGGTTATGGATTTTTTTTTTCCTTTTTACCTCTACAGTAAAGCAGATTTGCTACATAATTGCTCCTTTTTTTGTGCATTAGGCCCTTAAACCTTGAAGTGTGATACCGTAGTAACTAATTACAGGTAAAATGTGCTTTATAAATTGATACACATAACAGCATATCCTAAAGTCTATGAGGTGATACTTTGGAAGGTAGAGGCAGGAGAACAGATGCCGTTTTTTTTTTTTTTTTCCTTTTTTTTTTTTTTATTTTGACTTAATGGGCTCCCTTTCTAACCACCGTACTCTGACTTTTTGTTTATAATGATATTCCTTAAGGAAGTCTTGTAGCATCGATGGCAGAGGAAGTACATCAATTCCATCATAGGTGGTGGATCTACAGATAACTGCACGACAGATATACTGCAGACTGAAAGGGAAAGTCCTGTTCAAGGGTATGGTAAGCAAGGGCTCAAAAAACATGCAAGAGCTAGGATCTTTATAATGTTCTAAAAGCCCTGTAACAGTAGAGGAGTGAAAAACGCACGGGTCGTGGGCATCAAAACTGAAATTATGATTCCACTGCTCAATGCGAGCGTGCAAAGATCGATTGTAGCGACGGAAGCTCACAGAGAATAAGTAATCCTCCTGCGCAGAGTCCCTGAGCAGAAAAGTGCCTTCTGGGCGGCCTTCCAAAAGAGCTTCTGCCTCATAACGATCCATGACACCCCAATAGCAAGGGTTGCTCGTTATCTCAATCAAGTCTGGTACAAGGCAGTGAATATA
The DNA here is from genome assembly GCA_037306005.1 of Rhinophrynus dorsalis. NCBI lineage: Eukaryota > Metazoa > Chordata > Amphibia > Anura > Rhinophrynidae > Rhinophrynus > Rhinophrynus dorsalis. Next base: position 71,153,486 of record CM074720.1, on the reverse strand, counting down.
ATCAATCTGTGTATGTACTTTCCAAGCCCCTTGCCTGTTAGTTTGAGTATGGCTGTCTCCTGATATTTGACGTTGCTTCTGCCTTCGCGATTGCAAGCATAGAGTTGGGGCATCTTCTTCTGACTCACATCCACCTTGCAATGTTGTACCGCTATCTGCAGGCAAGTCAGCCATGCCAGGGGCTAATTTTGGTCCAAGCTTATATACAGAGTTAACTTGTGCTGTAGCTTCAAATGTGTGGATTTGGGCATTTGGAGGAGGATCCACACCTTCTTCAATACTAAGTCTACGCCTTTCACGTAACCTATCTTCTTCATCTTCAGTAGAAAGAGATTGATCAAATGTATCTAAAATGCTTGAATGTGGACTGACGGGAGCAGTATGTTGTTTGATAAGATGCCATTTTTGAGCTAGATCTGATCCAGCAGGGAAGGGACATTTTTCAAGCATTAGCTCAGATAGATGAATCTTTCTCTTATTAGTAAATACGGGTTTCGAAGGCCTGTTGTAAGTCCTAACTGGAAAACACAAGCCCACTGTCTCATTTAGCCTCTGCCTTAAACTGCGACTTCCTATAGCCCTGTTGGACATCACTTCCATGTCATGAACAGAACCCACAACGTGTCGTCTATCTCTTCTCTGTAGGCCATTCCTTGTCCTACTGATTTTTTTATCAAGATCAAAAGAACTCTGAGTTTTAGTGGAGCAAGAATGTTTTTTCTTTCCACCCCATGGTGCATGACGAGTGTATGAGTCTCTGCGAGCTAGACGGGTCCCAGCACTTAAACCAAGCTCATCTTTTTCAATGCTAATCTCAACAAGTGGAGGCATTTCACTTACACAGTTGGGGTTTCTCCTGCTCAATCTACTGCTGGGACTCAGGGTTAACGCAGAAGGAGCATTCTCCTGAAGAGGTCCAGTTGGCTGCATGGAAGTGTGAGCAGCAGCACTTTCAGTCTTATCTAGCCCTCTTAAACATCTGTTGGCATTAACATCCACAATGTCACTTTGGCTCCCCTCATCATCATGACTGAAGAGATTTTGGCACCGATATTTGAAAGTGTTCCACATCTTCCCTACTTTATCCATTGATCAGCTGATCTGAAAGTAAAACAAGGAACCGTTAGTAAACCAAGCCAGAAGTAGCCTCAAAATAATGTAATCAATTGTTGAACCTGCAGCTGTTGGAGACTACAACTCCAATCATCCCCCTCAACCAACAAGTAGCTGGTTGGGGACGATGGGAGTGGTCTCCAACACCTGGAGGTAGAAACAACAATACATACTCCAGAAATAAGAAAGCTTTGAGTAATTCTGGAGCAAATCAACTTCACCATAGGGGGCAAATATCAATACCTATTGAGTAACACTATGATTTTAACTCCCTGAATGAAAGAGTTAAAAGCCTTGATTATATCAGTGTATATTTAGGGAACACTTATTTGTCCCTGATGGTGCAGTTTGTCCTACAGAATTAAAACTGTACATCTGCTTGTCTTTTGGCCAACATGACACAGACAGTTTTTATTGACATTTTCAGGTATGCAAACATGAATCAAGATGGCAGGCCTGCTTTAACTCCTTATTATGACACCAAAGCCACCCAAAAAAACTCTGCCCACCATCCAGAGATGGCAGAGCCTTACCAGTTCCGCAGTTGTTATTCTTTGAGTGCCAGAAGAGAATAACTCTTTACCAAAGCAATACATTGTGCAACCCTCTGGCCTACAAAGGTTGAAGGCAGAACTACACTGGCAGTTTTGTTGGGATATGTAGTAACTGTATACTTTATTGTGCACCACCTCATGACAGAGCGCTATGTACAGACATGCCCAGTGATAGTGTCACCTAGCATGTTTTAAAATGACACTCTGATGTATAGTTAAATTCCCCTTCATTGCATTATCATATGGAATCCAATGGCTGCCTGTTACGCCTGATCTGCCCACCTATGTTCCAGCTCTGTTACTACAGAGCCACATGAAAGCTCCTGGGCAAGTGCAGATGGCACAATGATGAGTAAACCTGTAGCTACCCATTTCGTTATCATTAGACCGTCAACTGATGTCTGAGCAAGATAGGAATTCTATTATCTTAATAGCAGGGAAGCCACATGTTCCCCAGTCTTGCTCTTCATGGAAATTAGTGGGTTAGTTCTATATAGATTGTAAAATAAAAATGGAAAGGAACCCTTTGAACTTACAATCTGTTAGCCTATTCAAGTAAGTGCAAGCACTGAGTGTTCCAGTTTAACGATAACTGACCTATGATTCAGTTTACTGACTTGACTGAAGGCTGAGAAATTGTGCAGTTTTTGAGCAACCCAGCTGTACCACAGGGAACAAATAAAGGAAGCCCCCAAATCTATTTGATTTAAGAGTATTTTAGTGTGCTTATCATTAAGTGTTCTCTCCTGCAGGGCAGAGCAATTAAAGAAAGATAGGGCCTCCGAGTTGGAAACACCCCTCTTCCCTCCACTTTACTTGCCCCCCCCCCCCCCATAGTTAGCCTGAGAGGGTTTTTGTAGATTTCAATTGGTCACAGCTGGGAGTCAAAACCCATTCTAACTGCCATGGATATATGCAGCACTGAGGGAGGTTTCATAATGCAGCAGTAAAGGGGTTAATATCTCAACATACTGCTTCAAGAAGATGGATTGTATTTCTAGGAAAATGCAATACACTCATGATATCCATAGAGACTTAAAATGTTCAGGTCAGTGTACCTTCATGTTTATACAGACATAAGCACATGCACAAAAATAGCCTAGCTTGCAGACTTTATTCTGTTCCCTACCCATGCTGTGTCTTTAATCGATCTCCCTTTCATACCCAGTATGAGAAATGCAAATCTTCCAGGTGTTCGACTAGAATTCTCAGCACACTCAGGCTGCAGTCGATCACCATCAGTTTCCACCTTCATCGGCCCCTAAACGGTAGCTGCCATAATGTTCCTTAAAGATGATCAGATCAAGAGAGCTACATAGATAGAACAATACTGAGCATTTTACAAACTAACCTGGGTGATATTAAAGGAACACCAACACCTAAAAACGAGTTAACTATACGAACACTTAAAATACTTTGTACTGGAATTATATAATTTCAGCTTCACTTGTCTCAAGGTGATAAATCCCCTACAGATAAAAAAATAACTATTCAGTGGTGCTTTGTGCAGTTACCTTAATTATTTCTTCATCACATTCTTCATTGTGAAATGTTCAAGAAGTTTCCCAGTTTAAAGAAATACTGATGTTAAAACATGTTTGCATTGTCTGAATGCTCATCACTTTCAGTGCTGGAAATTTAGGGCAATGTGGATATCGAGTCTTCAAAGTAACAGGACAACAAATCTAAGCCAAGAAGAGAAGGTCTCCACTTCTGACACCAATTGGGCCACTTCTCAAAGTGCCAGAGTAAGCCCTAAAACACAGAAGAATGGAATGTTGGTCAAACACTATAAGCATTATGAATGGGGACATTTACAACTTAAAAGCATATATGGGGTAGGCAAAATGCGTTATTTTCTGACAAATGACAATGAGTGGCTTCACTGGTATAACCAAGTGGGCCTGTCACCTACCAGGCTTTGTTCTCATTTAATAAATCCATTTAAAGGGATAGTAATACTTAGTTTTATCTTTATTTTGTAGGCATTAAAAAAAACATGAAGTACGATACAAGTCTTATCTCTCAAACCTTTATGGTTTGAGAGAGATTCACAAGCAAAGTTTCCCCTCACTGACCAAAACGGTCAAGTCTGCCATCTAGCTGTCAGATTTGGAATCCGGTCCGCATATCAACCGCTGGCTCTTCAGCAGAGCCGAGATCTCAAGATATAAAAAAATAACTTTCATTGGAAGGGTCTAAAAAGTGTGCTTGCAAACTAGGCATACTTTGTAGACTATTCGAATGAAGTAGTTCTTATATCTCGCAATCTCGCCTCTGCTGTAGAGCTACGGCCGGTCCGCGGACCGGATTTCAAATCCAAGAGCTAGATGGCAGACTTCATCGTTTTGGTCAGTGAGGGGACACTTTGCCTGTGATCATCTCTCAAACCATAAAGGTTTGAGAGATAAGACTTATATCGTTCATGTTTTTTTAACCCCTTCCTGACAATGGACTTACCAGGTATGTCCCGCAAAAACGGTCACTTCATGACAGAGGACGTACCTGTTAAGTCCCGGAAGAAGTACCGGAAGTCTGGGTCTCCGTGCGCCTGCACGCCGTTTGAGGACTCCAGAATCATTTCGTAAATTTTTTTTTTTTTTTTTGTACGACGGGAGTTAAGGTGACAGCCACGTGCGGCCGCGGCTGTCACTAAGGGGCTAATGCCTAAAAAATAAAATAAAGATAAAACAAAGTATTACTATCCCTTTAAACTGCCTACCACTTGTGACTTTTCATTCGTTTACCATGAAGTCTTTGGTACATGAAGGAACAAATCTTTCTGGAGATGGTTGGCTAGCTGCAGCCAAGGAGAGAAGATAGGCTCCACCCCCTGCATACAATTCTAGAATTGATCCTGCCTGCAATTAAAGGGGGAGATCGCCTACCCAGAGTTACCAGTAACCTTTATTGGACGACAGAGAAAGCTACTTCTCTTGTGCACAGAGCAGCATGGAAGCTTTAACCCCATGTAATATATACAACTGCAGCTTCTTTCATACAGTAGAGGAGCAACAGAGCATATACCATGGGCATCAGGAGCATGGAGGGGAAAAGATCATTTTTTCTTACTGTTATTTGTATTTCTTCTGTGTTCCTATACGGCATTGCTACAATGGGTAATGTCTCCACCCTCCAACTGGGTAGGACTTCCTCAAATCTTTAAATACGAGCTTCTGGCGAATATAGTCAGTTTCCTTTTGGCCAAGCTGCAAGATACAGAGTGTATACCAGTTAAATGAAAGGTAGGGTAGGGTATGCCGTATAGGAACACAGAAGAAATACAAATAACAGCAAGAAAAATGCATCATTTCTTCTGTGTCCCTCTCCGGCATTGGTACAATGGGACTTAAAGCAGTACCCATATGAACAGAGGGAATTACAAATAATAAATAAACAAACAAACGATGAACAGAACAAGATACATCCTACCAGATTACTTCGAGATGAAAGCCTCCAGGACCTTCCTTCCATATTCGGCATCCGCTGAAGACTGAACATTCAAGTGATAATGTTTCATGAATGTGGACAGGGATGACCAAGTTGCTGCCTTACATATTCCAGAAGGAGAAGCTCCAGCTTTCTTAGCCCAGGAAGAGGATATGGCCCTGGTAGAATGGGCTTTAAGTTTCTTTGGAGCCTGCTGCCCAGCTTCTTTATGGGCCATTCGAATACAGTCTGTAATCCATCTGGATATGGAGGCTTTCGATGCTGCTTTGCCTTTACGCCTCCTTGAAAATATGTGAATACGGAATCTGAGGCCCTAAATCCCTCTGTTCTTGCTAGGTATACTGAAAGGGCTCTGACCAGATCCAGATTATGGAACTGCTTCTTTTTGGTGGCTTGAGGGTTTGCACAAAAAGATAGCAGAATGATTTCTTGATTGAGGTGAAACTCGTAGAGGACATTACTTCTGAAGGATGGTTTAGGTCACAGAACCACTTTATCCTGGTAGAAAATCAGAAATGGACTATTGCAAGATAAGGCTTGTAATTCATTAACTCAACATGCCGAAGTAATGGCAGTCAAGAATAATACATTTAAGGTAAGAATTTTCAAGGAGATGTCTTCCATTGGATCAAAGGAAGAGGATGTAGATAACTGGCCCAGGACCAGGTTTAGATCCCAAGGTGGGCCTAATTTTAGTTATTGCCCGTAGGTATTTTTTTTTAATAAGGTCACGTTCAGATAACAATCTCTAAGGTGCCTGATAAGGCAGATACCTGGACTCTAATAGATGCTGGGTGTAGACCAGTTTGGAATCCCATCCTGCAAAAATTCCAATACTCTTGGGATAGTGACAGAAGAATTCTGAGGAAATCTTGATGAAAACCAGGAAGAAAAGGTGGACCACACTCGAGAACACACTTTCAAGGTCGATTTTTTTTCTGCCTGCAATGATAGTGTTGGCAACAGCATCAGAGAGCCCTTTTTTTCTTTAACATGACCCTTTCAACCTCCAGGCCGTCAGACACAATAGACCGGAATCCGGATGGCAGATTGGACCCAGAGTTAGCAGTCTGGGAGTTATTGGGAGTTACCATGGGGATGCTACTGACATGGACACCAGGAAGGAGTACCAAGGTCTCCTGGGCCAATCTGGAGCTATCAGGATAATGTCCGCCTGCTCCTTCCTGATTTTCCTGAATACATCCATGATTATAGGAAAGGGAGGAAAAACATATACCAGGCAGTATATGTCCATGGGATCCTCAGTGCATCATAACCCACCGATTTTGGATCCATCCATCTGGACAGGAGCTTTACACACTTTGTATTGGACCTTGAGATCCATCTCCGGCTGGCCCCAAGTTGACAGATTTTGTTGAATATGAAGGGATCCAGTGACCATTCCCCTGGGTCTATGGAACTCCTGCTGAGGTAATCTGCTATGGTGTTTTCTTCCTGCTATATGGGTGGCTGAGATTCCTCTTAGATTCCTTTCTGACCAAAGGAGAATTCTCCTGGACTCCTGATACAGGTTATGGTTTTTTATACCTACTTGGTTTCTTAGGTACATTATTGTTGGGAAGTTGTCCAAATGTATGAAAACCCACTGGTTCCTTACGTCGGTTTCAGATGCTGACTGCAATTCCATACCGCTCGCATCTCTAGGATATTGATGTGCAACTCTTTCGCGGACACCTTCCATTCCCCCTGGATGAGTGTTGCTCTCCATGTTCCTCCCCACCCTGCCAGGCTGGCATCCGTTGTCAGATGCTCCCAGTTGTGTTCCTCTAGATTTATACCCTTCCTGAGGTTTGACTTCTGTGACCACCAGTTCAGCTCTGTTCTTGTTGATCGGAAGAGAGGAATCTGCTAAAAAGGATTTCCAGAATCCCTGTTCTAGAATTTGAAGAAATTGAGTTGGATGGGTTGCATATGATTCTTTGACCAAGGAATAACTTGGCTTATTGATAAAAGGTTGCCCAGGAGTTCCATGAAGTCCTGAGTCGTGTGCTTTGAATCTCTTTTGAACTGGGATATTCTTTTGGAGATCCTGTTGATTCTTTCCTCTGTCAAAGTAACAGTTGTTCTGGGAATTCAACTTCAGTCCGAGAAAGGTTATTGTTCTTGAAGGAACTAGCTGGCGCTTCCCAGTTTTGATCAACCAACCTAGTTGACGAAGGTGATTCAGGGATGCCCGAGTGTGTAGAACTGCTTGAATGTAGGATTCTGCTAGAATCAGAATGTCATCGAGGTACGAGACTATGTGTATCCCTTGCTTTCTCAGAGGTTGAATGGCTGCGGCTAAAACCTTTGAGAATATTCTGGGGGCTGTGGATAGCCCGAATGGAAGGGACGTGAACTGATAGTGCTTGTCTTCTACTGCGAATCTTCAAAACTTCCTGTGAGAAGGCCTGATTGAGATGTGGTGGAAGGCATCCTGGAAAGATGGTCTTCATTATGGATGATGTTGATTCCATCTTAAAATGAGAAACTCTGATGAGGAGATTAAGCTTTTTCAGATCTAAAATTGTGCAGAATCCCCCCGAACTCTTTGGAATTATAAACATCACTGATTATGGGCCAAAACCCTGCTGATGAAAAGGTACTGGCTCTACCACGGAATTTTATAGAAGATCCTTGATCGCATTCAGGAAGACTAGGGCTTTCACGGGGTTGGGGGGGGGGAATTCTGTAACGAATGGATTGGGGAATTTTGAAATTCTAGCGGGTACCCCAGCTGTAGAATGTCGGACCCAAAGGTCCGGTTTTGCCATCTGATTCCAAGCTGGAAGAAAAGGACCCAATCTGCTCCCGACTGGATCCTGAGCTGGGGTCCATCTGCTTTCATTGCAATTCCTTTTTTGCTTGGGGCTTCCTGTAGAATTCCTTTCTATAGCCCCCTCTGGTATCCTGGTTTCCTCTGAAAATAAGATCTTCCTTAATATCTTGGTTGTTCAAGAAAGGAAGGGTTTCTGCCTTTGGGACCTGAGGTCCTAGGAGAAGGAAACCTGGGTCTTCTTTCCTGTGGTAAGAGAGTACTTTTCCCTCCTGAATCCTTCTTAGTAAGGTCATCTAGATGTCCACCAAACAATGATGACCCAGTAAATGGTAAGGCGACTAACTTGCTTTTGGACAATGTGTCTGCGCGCCAAGATTTTAGCCATAATGCTCTTCTGGCTGCCACTGAAAGTGCCAATGATTGTACTGTGAGTCGGATGACATCCATGGAGGCATCACATGAAAAGTTTGTGGCTTCTTTCACAAGTCAAACCTCCTTAAATAATTTGGATCTGGATACATTAGATTCTATTTTCTCTTCTAGGCCTACTAACCAAATCCTCATAGTATGGGTTAGGCAGGCTCACTGTGGATGCTCTCAGCTTTTGCCAATACTGTGAATTGGCGCTTAAGGATTCCGTCCATCTTTCTTTCCATCGGGCTTTAAGAGATGTCCCGTCTTCTAGGGGTAGAGTCGTGCGTCTAGCCAGCTGTGCCACAGCTGCGTCAATCTCAGGAGGAAAGATCCAAGGCTTAATTTCTTCCTTATTGAAGGGAAACATTCTTGAAAACCTTCTAGGGACAGCCGACCTTCTGTCTCCCAGTCTCCATATCTTGAATACATTGGTGAATGGGAAAGACAGGAACATCTTTTCTTTTACCCAAAAATGCCGTATCCATAATGTTTAAGTCAGTAGGAGTGTCTGACAGGCCTAGGGATTTCCTGACCATACGGACCAAGCTGTCTACTTTGTCCAGGCTAAATGAGCCTTGTTCATCAGTTACTTCGCCTTATTCTTCTGATGATGAAAAGTCTGATTCAGGGTCAAATAAGCTAGGGTCTAAGGTATCCTCATCCTGACAAGAAGGTGCACCTTCCCCAGGATCCATACGTTCTTTTCCTTCTAGGTTCCTAGGTATCCTGCATTGAAACTTTCATCTAACTCAGTTGGAAAATTGGGATGACATATCCAGACCTGCTGCTTTTTTTAATGCATTCTTGGCATCATTTCCCTGAATCATTGGGGCTTAATTCTGCATCACAGCTGAGGCAAGACTTAAACTTAGAGCCTTTATCCTCTTTAACAGGAGCATCAGTGGCTGGCTTCTCCTGCTCTCTTTCCTTATCTTTAATCTCTTTGTTTTTCTGTCCCTTTGAAGAAGACATTATAAACATAGGGTCAAATATGAGAGTACTTTTACCTTATATAGCGATCTGAAAATGAGGATCTGGAAGGTACTTCTTAATTGTTCCCACGTGTGACGCCGGGCGACTTCCTGCTGTGCGTTCCAAGCATGGAACACATGACAATAAAAGTCATGTTCCTGTTTCCTGTTTGTGCGCTGGCGTCCGTGCATCTTAGCGACTCTGAGCTGTGAATGAGGAGGAGGACCCTGCTTGCCATCGGAGAGGGCAAGGAAGGAAAGGGATGAAGCCGGTGCAAAGGATGTTAGGAGAGCGAGAAGCGGGTACACAGAGCCGCCACACCATTTACACGGTAGACAGGCTACTCTGTGGTCTAGAAGGTAAGAATTTGGAAAAAAAAGAAAAAAACGTCCATCCAGCTGGGTAGGACAGGAAAAGACTGACTACATTAGCCGGAAGCTTGTATTTAAAGATTTGAGGAAGTACTACTCAGCTGGAGGGCGGAGACATTACCTATTGTACCAATGCCGGAGAGGGACACAGAAGAAAACAAGCCATAAACCATAATACAAGCTGAGGTCACCAGGGTAAAACAAGAACAAGATAGACACAATGCCATAGCCAGACATGCAAAGAGGATATTCGGAAAGCCCAGCCACAGGTCAGATAACACGAGAGTCAGTCAGAACGCTAAGCCTAATCTGGCAAAGTGACCTGGGAAAGAGGCGTATAAGAATACAACAACTGGACCAATGGGAACAAGGGGGGAGGAGAGCACAAACTCCAAAGTAAGGAGAGAAAGGCTAGTAAGAGAAATGGGCCAGGTGAAACATGAAACACTGATCATTTTTACTTCACGGGTATGATACCTAGGGTACAACCAGGGCTTATAATTTTAAGTCCTTTGCTACTAGCCAGACCTGAAAATTTACTCCACTGCAAGCCAAAACATACCCACCAGGGCTGAATGTCTACTCACCAGGGCTAAATTTTCACTCGCCATTGGCAAGTGGCAATTTTGAGCCCTGGGTACAACAATTGTGACTATGGTGTCTACAGTCTCATATGGGTTTCAAACAACATACAGATGAAGCCTACACAGACCAGTTATCTGTCACAGCTCAGTCTTGCACATCCCCAGGACATCAAAGGTAAGCAAACAAGGTAAGCGTCGAATGAGCTAGAACACAGAGAAGTCAAGTTTCACCTAACACAATAAAAAAGCTATACCAGGTATCAGACAACTGCTCATCACAATGAAAGTACAATGGTCCTCTTTAAAGGGATAGAAATGTTTCACAAAAACAGCAGCTCCAATTAACACTCTCTATGGCCCAAATACTATTAAGATTATTTCAACACTGTCAGAGTTGGAGTTCAAGAATAACTGAATGATAAAGTTCCGCCCCTTGTACCTAGTGTAAGTCCCCTCCCCTCAGATGTGGGATTTGGTCCATAGACCAGACCGCTCACAGCAAGGGACAATCTTCTTACTGTGAGAACAATGAAAACCCTGCCCCCCTTTACAGGTTTTTCAGCTTTTTCCTTTATCTTAATTGAAGATTGTCCCTCTCTGCAATCTACCTGGACACTCCCTGCTGCTCTGAGGTGAGCAGTGTTATAATCAGTAAAAGGGGTGGGAGGGGGATACTTTATCATTCAATTACTCTTGAACTACAACTCAGCAGAGCCAAAAATCACTCAATCTAAAACATAAATACGTAATTGCAATGGTCTACAAAGTATGCTTGAAGGCACACTTACATTGTTCATATTTTTTTTAATGACAACAGTATTAAACATAAAATTAACTATTACTATTACTATCCTTTTAAAGCAGAAGGTTACAAATAATACAAATTACATTTACACCTCATACCATCTCAACCTACAGTCTGACTGTAATCACGAGTAGGGCTCTCTGATACTCATTTTCTATGTTATATTCATATTATTTTAGGTCTCCCTAAGTCTATTCTCTATTGCAGAGGATAATCTGCACACGCAGAGTGTCAAACCTTCTCAAACATATAGTTCATATAAAAACAGTCTCCGGGGGTAAGCTGTTTTTTTGTGCGCTCTTTAGGTCTATCTATCTATCTATCTATATATATATATAAATATAAGATTTATGCATTTTATTCGGAGTGTACATATCCTTATATCTATAGCAGGCCTGGCCAACATGTGGTCATCTAACTAATAAAATGAGAATTCCTGTAGGGTGTCCAGTTTAACAGGGCAACCATGCTTGTCCAAATTCTGTTTTAGATCAACTTGTTTGCCGCCTCATAGAGCACAGGTAGGCAAACTATGGTCTCTAGCTGTCGGCCAACTGGGACTGATTGGCATTATAGTTTCCAAGACCTTGAGTGTTTCATACCAGTGTTTCTCAGCCATGGTGCCATGGCACTTTGGTGTGCCATGGACATCCATGTAGGGTGCCCCATTTTATCTATAGGCCTTTGACAAAAGGATGAAGTTTACTTACTGATATTTCCTTTTCTTCTGTGTATCTTCACTGCACATAGACAACAATGGGCTTTATCTCCCGCTTCCAGCTGGTAGGACCGATTAATTTTGAACAAGAACTCACTCCACCACTTCCGGCTCAGTTACCTTGTCTTAGCCAAGCTGTCTCTTCTAGAAAACAGACCAATGAAAATGGTTAAGGGTGGGTATGCAGTGGAGATACACAGAAGAAAAGGAAATATCAGCAAGTAAATTGCATCATTTCTTCTGTGTACTCCACCGCACAGACAACAATGGGATCTAACAAAGCCTCTTGTTGGGAGGGTAGTAATATTAACAGATATCATAATCACACATTTATATATGAAATAAAGTAAAGGATATTTCCTACCATGATTCATGAAGGAACAACCGCCTGCAACACCTATCGTCCAAACTTGGCCTCTGCTGATGAGCTTACATCCAAGTTATAATGTCTGATAAAAGTAGACAGACTTCCAGGTGGCTGCTTTACATATTTCTGCTGGAGAGGCGCTTGCTTTAAGTGCCCAGGAGGTGGGAAATGCTCGTGAGTGAGCTTTGATCTTAAGAGGAGGAACTAACTTGCCTTTCTTGTATGCAGCCATAATAATGCATTGTCTAATCCATCTTGCAACAGATTGTTTGGAAGCTGCAGACCCCTTTCTTTTCCCCTGGAATTGAATAAACAGAATATGAATCCCTAAATTCCCTAGTCGTGTCTAAAGTAAGTAGAAATGCATCTAATCAGATCTAATGAATGTAGTCTACTCTCCTTTTCTTCTGTAGCGTTCTGACAGAAGGAGGGAAAAATTACCTGGTCTAGATGGAAATTTGATACTTTCACTCAGAAATTGGGCTTCATTCTTAAAACCACTTTGTCCTGATGGAAGATCAAAAATTGGCTCTTACAGGATAGTGCTTGTAACTCATTGATCCTCTTAGCAAAGGTAATGACTGTCAGAAATACTGTTTTCCAGGTCAGATGTTTGATTAATAGGCTCAAATAAAGGTGAATCTATAAGCTGGTTTAAGACTATCTTAAGGTCCCATGGAGGGACTATTTCCCTTATTCTAGGGCGAGCTCTCTCTACTGCCCTAATAAAGCGTTTGACCAAGTCTTTCTCCGTCCATTGTTTAGCGAATACTGCCGACAATGCTGAAATCTGTACTTTTAGTGATGCCGGACTAAGACCTAAGGCAAATCCTTTTTTCTAGGAATTCCAAAACCACTTCAGTAGATGCTTTATGCTTCGCTATCTTGTTCTTGACGCTCCAGGTCCTAAAGGTCTTCCATATCTTATCATAAATTTTATTGGTAGAGGTTTCCTGTCTGAAATTATGGTGTTGGCCACTTTCTCTGAGCAACCATTGGATTTTAGATGCTGCCGCTCAAGCTCCATGCTGTCAGGTGAAAAAAATTTGGATTCTGGTGAAAAAGAGGTCCCTGGGTCAACAGGTCCACCCTCTTTGGGAGTGGCCAAGGCTCTTGGAATGAGAGTTCCCCCAACTCTGAGTAACAAGTCCTTTTTGGCCAGTCCGGTGCTATCAGAATAATTTCTATCTTGTCCTTCCTTATTTTTCTTAAAGAGATAGTAAAGCTTCGTTTTATCTTTAATTTTGTAGGCATTATAAAAAAACAACAACAAAAAAAAAAAAACCATGAACGATAGAAGTGTTATCGCTCAAACCTTTATGGTTTGAGAGAGATTCACAAGCAAAGTTTCCCCTCACTGACCAAAACGGTCAAATCTGCCATCTAGCTGTCAGATTTAGAATCTGGTCCGCAGATCAACTGGTGGCTCTACAGCAGAGCCGAGATCGCAAGATATAAAAATGACTTTCATTGGAAGGGTCTAAAAAGTATGCTTGTAAACTGGGTACACTTTGTAGACTATTCGAATGAAGTAGGTCTTCTTATATCTCGCGATCTCGGCTCTGCTGTAGAGCCACGGCCCGTCCGCAGACCGGATTCTAAATCTGACAGCTAGAAGGCAGACATGACCATTTTGGTCAGTGAGGGGAAACTTTGCTTGTGAATCTCTCTCAATCCATAAAGGTCTGAGAGATAAACACTTACATCATTCATGCATTTTTAATACCTACAAAATAAAAATAAAGATAAAGGGATAGTAATACTTCATTTTAAGACTTCCCTTATTAAAGGAATTGGTGGAAAGATACATGCAAGGGAGAATGTCCAGGATTGCTTCAGGGCATCTTGGGCTGCTGCTGCCTTGTTCTTCCATCTGGAGAAAAGGTTGTACTTTGCATTTTGGGGTGCTGCCATTAAGTCTATTACTGGAGTTCCCCATTTGCTGATGATCTGATGATATACCTCTTGATTTAATGACCACTCTCCTGGATCTACCTTTACTCTGCTTAAGTAGTCCGCTTGACTGTTTAATGTCCCTGAAATGCACGAGGCTGACAGAGCCTTTAAATTTCTGACCATTTGAATATCGATTGGACTTCCTTGTTTAAGGTGACACTTCTTGACCCTCCTTGATTCTTTGTTGTATAGTAGCTACTGGAAGTGGAGAAGGGTATATTTTACTGCTCTTATCTCCAGTATGTTTATGTGCAATTTTTACTCCTTTGGTTACCATTTTCCTTGTATTGTTCTGGAATCCCAGATGCCTCCCCACCCTGATGGACTCACATCTGTGTTTATTATCTGCCAATGATGATCCATTATCACTGTGTCTTTTCTTAGATGTTTTTCCCTTGTCCAACAGACTCCATTTTGAAGTGTCTCTGCTTCATGCGATTGTTGAGCCACTTCAAATCTAGTATTATTCTGCATGTTGCTGAAGTCTTTGGGACCGCAATCAATATTGAGTATATTCCAGAACAATTCTGAACCATAGGGACTGGTTCCACCACTGCTTTCTTGACAAGTTGCTGTACTTCTTTCTTGAAGAGTTTTGACTTCTGAAGATTCTTTGGTATCTTTGATCTCTTGAAAATGTGATTCTTTGGGGAACTCTTGAACTCCAGCGAATATCCTGTCTCCAAAATTTTTAGGACCCATTTGTCTTGTGTTTCCCACTGATCTTTGAATTTTAGCAGGTGTCCCCCCACCTGCTCTGGAAACAGGACTCTCTGATCTTCAAAATTCCTTTCTCAGACAGAGTTTTCCTTGAGAAATCCTTCCGGAATGATCCCCTAACGTTTTGTGTAGACTGTGGTCTTCTGTTATCACTCTGTTTGTTTTGATACTTTCCTTGGTTACGAAAGGAATAATTCTTTGATCTGTAATGTGTGGCTCTAACCGGGGATGATCTTGGTCTTTTCCCTTGAGGTAGAAAGGAGCTGCACCCACCTGTCAGCTTTTTTTTTTTTTAATATAATTTCTTCTAGTTGATCTCAAATAACATTTCTCATTTAAATAGAAAGGAGATCCGCTTATTTTTGGATGGAACATCCGCTCCCCAAGATTTTAACCAGAGCGTTCTTCTAGATGAAACAGACATTGGTGATGCTTTTGCCGCCAGTCTTACAGAATCCAGTGATGCATCACATATGAAACTGTTTGCCTCCTTTATGATGGCTACTTCTTTTAACAGTTTTGATCTAGATACTGATGAGTATTTTTTTTCTAACTAGTTTAACCACAGTATTGCTTTTTTTAATACCAACTCCATCCTTCTCTCCACTGGATCCCATAAAGTGGAACTACCACCCTTCAAAAATGTCGTCCTATATAATTCCCTATCTGGCGACTAGCTGCTCTGTAGCGCTAGTCACCAGATTTCTTACAGCGTTGATGAGAATGAGACACTACTCTGGGACTGAGAGGCAGGATGGAGAGCAGACATCTTTCCATAGTGATGTCTGCGCGCCTGCGCTGTCAGTCTCTTTTGGAGCCGAACGGCTCCTAGCAACGCCTCCTAGAACCGGCTGGGACTGACAGAGCAGGTGCGCAGACGTCACTATGGGAAGATGTCCGAGCTCCATCCTGCCTCAGCCCCAGAGCAGTGTCTCATTCTCATCAACGCGGCAAGAAATCTGGCGACTAGCGCTACTGAGCAGCTAGTCACCAGATAAGGAATCATACTGGACAATGTTTTTGAAGGGTGGTAGTTCTGCTTTAAGGCGGAGCCATCTTCTAAAAGGATAGTGGTATGTTTAGCTAAACAAGCAACAAAAACATCCACTTTAGGAGGGTTAGACCATAATCTTATTTCCTCCTCTTGAAAAGAATACATTTTGGAAAAGCGTTTTGTAGTCACGGATCTTTTATCAATCTTCTTCCATTCTTCCTGAACTATACCCGATGTACAGGAATGATGTACAGGAAAGGTGGGTGCGGTCTTCCGATTACCCAAGAAGGCAGTATCCATTATGTTTAACTACTTCTGTTCTTCTTAACGATTTTCTAATGTATTTGATGAATCCCTCTATTTTTTCAAGCGAAAAAGATCCTGTTCCTTCAATGACCTCTCCTTCTTCTGAAGATGAGTATTCTGAAGGATCCTGACTATTTGATTAATCTATTTCTGTTTATTTGGAAGAAGAGGTACCTTCTCCTGGGTCCTCAGGCCTTGATCTCTTTTTAGGGTTAACAGCCTCTTGAACTGCTGAAAATGTTTCTTTCATGGACGTTTGCATCCATGATAAAAAGTTTTGAAATTGTAGGGACACATCTTGTTCTGCTACTTCCTTAAGATATTCCACACAAAGTTTTGACCCTTCAACTACTGGAGACATTTTATCACAACTAAAACAAGTCTTAGGTTTAGAGGATCTAGATTCTGAACTAGTACTATCCTTAGGAGTCCCAGCTTCTAATGTATCTTTTGAACTGCCTTTGGCTGAGGAAGACATTGTATATAACTAGGAATAATATTCTATTAAAACTAACACTTTAATAAGCAATTTTAAAATATAAATAAACTAATCCTTACCTTACCATTACGAGCCCGTTTCTTTTGAAGTGCTTGTGTTCCAGGCTGGAACACACTCCGTTTGGCACTACGTTCCCTACTGAAGGGACAAGTCCTAGCCATTAGTGCTGTCTTCCCTTCCTGAGCCAGCCCGTTGTGCGATTGCTGATGCTGAGAATGCTCTGATGACCTTATCAGGATGCGTCTGAAGACAGAACCGGAAGACACTATGATGCTGTATTCCTCTAGTCTGGAGGACCAGGTACTTTCCACAATCACCGGGGAAACTTAATCAGGTGGGATTGTGCAACATTACACCTCCTATCCACATCTTAATGTGGAGGAAAGGGTGTTTGTGTAATCTAGTGCTTAATTTAGCTCTTCATATCAGGATTTCCATGTACTTCATTATGGAGCGTTATGGAGGCTGCTCGACTCATGTCCTCCATCTGGTAGGACCAAAATAACTGGGGCGGAAGGGGTGGAGTGAGTTCTTATTCAAAATTAATCGGTCCTACCAGCTGGAGGCAGGAGATAAAGTCCACTGTTGTCTATGTGCAGTGGAGTACACAGAAGAAAACGTGAATGTAGACTTACAACTGCATACTTAAGGCTATTGCTATGCATGATATGTTTATTTTAGATGAAAGGTCTAACAATAACTCTATATTTATGTATTTGTAACCTTCATTAAACACTTGACAAATGACAAAATGATAGGGGTGCCCTGAAAATGCCAGACTGCATGTTAGGGATGCCTTAGGCAAAAAAGATTGAGAACCTCTCTTCTATATGTAGACACTGGGTTAATTATTAGAACAGCCACAGCAGAGTACACAATTTACATTCCACCCCTCTCCAGACCTCCCACAAAACAGCACAGACATTGGCAGCCACTACTGTGGCCCTCCTTACAGGGAATTGCTGAGTATGCAGCACTCAACTACAAGCGAGTTTACCATGCCTGACTAATGTAATGTGCTACATGTACTAGTAATGGATATTATGATGCTGAACCCTCCAGCTATTTATGTTTTTGTACTACAACTACGACCATTCTCTGCCAGCTCTCTAGCAAAGTCACTAGACTTATTAGCTACATTTTGTCATAAATAAGCTCTACAATATTTATTTTATACACACACAAACACACATTAACCAAACTGGGTGCACATCAAACAGGATACATATAGTTTGCATGATGAGAGATAGCACTCTCAGGATCTTTTTCAAGTGAAGTATGAAAGTGTTTTTTGAATCTACATTTTGGACAACTTATGAGGCCTTTATCAAGACTGATATTTTGATAAAGGCCTTGTAGGTTGGTCAAAATGTCAAATTCAATAAACACCATCAAACTTCACTTGGAAAAAAAAAAAAAAATACCCAGACAGTTCCATCTCTCATCACATGAACTAAATATTACACATACATATACACACAGTAAAAACCCTTTAGACACAGTGTTCTTCTAAGCACATTAACCTGTATGCTGTTTACACATGATAGTGACCAGAGAAGAGAAGGGGAGAAGAAAAAGAAAAAAAAAAAAAAAAAAAAAAAAAAAAACTTCCAGTACATAGCCAGGACACAAACTGGGTATTATGTCTTCCAGCAGCGAAAATATCCAACTAACTTCTTGAGATCCAGAATATCATGAAGGGGAAGGAAGATGGATTTGCTGTCTATAAATCGATAGTGAGCACCTGTGAAGGACCACCGTCGGGCTGCAGGTGGTATGAGACTGCATGGAGCTATTCTTGCTATGGAGAACCATTACGTGTAGTGATGGTAGTAGATTTTCTCAGTGGGCTGAGATCAATGTGAACACTGAGCAACAGACAGAGGTGCAGGTTGCCATAAACAGCCTTCACCCTCAAAGTATATAGTATACTTAAAAAAAAAAAAAGGTGCACTGTGCAAACAGAACCTCATTAACTACTAAAATAAACAAAACCTACACACTTACCTATGTCCTAAACAAGAGAACTAGCTGAATTTCCTTAGCAGTATTGCATGGCAACTACAACTGTATGCAATCAAAGGGGTGGATTCCCACATACATATAATATGAAAAACAGCGTAAGTATTCATTAATAGATAACCACCAAATATATATAGTAGTTCAAAAAGGAAGGCTATTTATACACAATATGTAATTGTACACATACACAGTTTTCTTCATTTATACATGTACACACAATGTGATATAACACTTTCAATTTAATGGCAGTAGCTCCACAAATTGTTAAAAAGTGTTAACTATCCTTTAAAACTGACCCATTCCGCTATAAGTTTTCATTTTTAAGAGATGTAAAAACTGCCTGTATGTTGTGCTATGCATCTCTGTAATATAAATAGATTACATTTTTTAAAAACTGTTTATGGCACCTTATGCAAATGTTGGGCCAATATTGCCACACAGTGATCTCAATTAATCTAGACAGAGCCCATACAATAGGAGCATTTATATTTGACTATATAGAAGTCAAACTTGCTGTGATAATTAGAATGAATTTTCACCAAAATATTTACGTACATTTATCAAAATATCTGCAGAACAATCAAAAACATACTTTAATTCTGCCTTAAAGCAGCAATAAAAAAATTGTGTTCTCTCATTTTAAGTAACAAATGTTTCCAGCTAACATTTGGAAATAAGTTATTTTATGTTTGATCCCTAAAAAAAAAAAAAAAATAGAATTTCCATTTTTAATAAATGATCAGCTTCTAATGAGGTTTGCCTTTTCTAATTAATCAGTCAGTGCAGACATGCCCCAACCCACTGCAATATATTCCATATCAGATTTGCAGATAACTAATTCAATACAGAGTGGATATAGGATATGTTGAAGCAGTGATGGAGGAATATATGCTGGGGACAAGTGGCTGATTTCACAGTGGGAAAAAAAAAAGTGAAATACATGGATATATATTGCCATTTTATATAGTTCTGTCAACTGAATAAGTAGGTCCTAAGCTATTTAAATTAAACACTTTGCATGCAAAGGTGTGTACACTCTAGTAAACAAGGGGTTACAATAACCATCAATCCAATGCTTTGTTAAAGGAGAAGTTAGTAGTATTATTCATGGTCACTATATTTTTATTTTATTATGTTTATCTGCTTTGGCTGCAATTAAAATGGACTCTGATACCTCTTGAAAGACTCCTGACGCATTGAACCCAGTTGCAAGATTTAAAGGTTTCTAATGCACTGGAAAGAAATAAGTGGCTGTCCTCTGTAGTATTCAATGTATTAAGGTAGCAACAGACAGCCAGAGATATATTTATTATAATATATATATTATATATATATACATACACATACATACATACACATACACACACATCACAATGGCAACATGCAGCCTTCTAGTCCCCAAAGAGCCATATTTGGTATTTTCATTGTAAATAGAGGGTTGAAAAGAGGAGGTTAACATGCTGGGTGCCAGAGGTCTTTAATACATTGCTTCTCAATACAGTTCAGACTACTGTAGAACCTAATTAAGGTGTTAACAGTAAGTGTAAAGGGAGGTAAGCTCTGAGGCAAAAGAAAGAATTACCTTTTCTGGGGTGAACATAATCTGTATATGCTAAAAGAGGTAGATCATTTCCCTCTACCACCAATGTGTCAAAGAAGTCCCAGGGCCTTTTGAAGTCCCAAAGCCACCAGTGTAATGTATACAAAATGAAAAGCGAAAAAAATATTGCCACAGACAGCACTTCAAAGCTTTCTGAAAAAGGGGTGTATAATGTACTATAAAACCCCATCAAATTCTGAACAAAGACAAAGTAATATCTTCTATAACCAAAAGACCTGCCCTGGTACCTACCATGTTTTTAACCCTTTGAGTGCCAGAGGGGTACGGAATGCATTGCACAGCAATGCATTCCGTACTCCTCTGGCACTCAAAGGGTTAACTAAGCCAAGCCATCTCACACTTATTATGTAGTAATCAGTGTGTAATACAATAAATAACCAAACTGGAAGCCCTTTTCTCCATAGTGACCCCTGGACCTAAATATACAAATGCCTTTATAAACAAGTATGCCCTATAAAAACGTTACACTAAAAGAGGCAGCCAATGTGTACACTATAAGAAACAAAATCTGCAATAATACAGTATAGATATGCAGTAAATCAACCTTGAACACCAGTCTGTTATAACAGTGGTGAACAAAAATGTATAGGAAGGAAATGGATGGAGCCCAGCCTACTGTGTTTTGGTTTTTTTTTTATGTTGTTTTCCTAGCCCTGGATTAAAATGCTATAAAAAATGCTAAAAATAATGTGTTTTTTTTTTCAAATAAACTTTACACAGGTCTATCGGGATGTGCTATGTAAATATGGCTATTATAACCATACACATTTCCCTGAGAAAGTCCTAGTCCGGATCCTTATCACGGGCAGTCTGACAATGACAATTCCAGTATGGAGGGAGCAAAGAATGGTATGGTTAATTATATATATATTACACACATGCAATCACAAAAACACACCATCATATGTACGAATATGGAGTCTTTATCGGGGTAGTTTAGCATAAGTCAATAACTATACAACGATATTCACCTATCATCATTGTGACTGATAGATCTTTATTTGCTGAGCAGCTTTAGACTACAAGTTTTAACCCTTCAGTGCCAGAGGTAAGCAACGTATTGAAAATCAATGCTTTGCGTACCCCTCTGGCACCCAAAGGGTTAATGAGTGACGGCGACCCAGTTTGTCTTGAAAGCTTGCACTCTAAAGCCACATAGCCAATAAAGGGGTCACATTTACTCTGCCAGTCTCCTGCTTTATCCGCAGCTAACAGGGTATCACCTTTTACCTAGGTGAAAGAGACTCCACTGTTCTGACATATCTACATATTGCCCTGTGTAATGTTGGGGTGAGGGAGAAGGCCCATAAAATTAATCCTGGCTTCTTAATTTTTATGGTGTTTTATACACTAGCCACCAAGACTGAGTTCTAAAAGCCTTAGCTGGCTCCAAAAATCTTTCCAGACTAATAAATGGAGTATATTTTGCCCACCCCTACTCTGGTGTGTCTAAGGTAATATCTGACACAAAACAATATACAGGTTATTACCCCTGTCAGGGAATATACTGGAGAAGCGCCCAGTATGGAGTCTTACTGTAGGACTGGTTATTGGTGTATTAAACCCGTAAAAGGTATTGTGGTCGTGAGTTAACTCTCCATTGCACGATAATGCGTTACACATCTAGAGCGCTTTTTTAAGCGTTAATCTGCTGCTCCAATCTGTAAGCAGTAATACTGAGCTGTTCTTACCGTCTGTACGAACACAATTGCTTCTCTGCCCCCTCAGCCAGCGGCACAGGCACATCCCCGAAGAGACTCTCTGCGAGGGGCGGACACCTCCGGCCTCCCCTTTAAAGACTTACAGGAAATCCTCAAAGTCCACAGACTGGAGGCGGCTGCTACTATTAGGCCCGTGCTGCCTCCCCCCACTAGCAGTTGCTGCCCCCGTTAGTCCGCAGTACGATCCAACCTTAATAGCTGCCACTGTACAGACAGTATGGAGGCAGCAGAGCATCTCCAGCCTAACTGAGACGGAAAATAACCAAGGGGGACTAGTCGGTTATGACTGACAGTATGTCCTCACCAATAACAATCCGATAGATACACATCAGCCAATTAGAGACCAGACAGACCAAGACAGCGTGGCTCGGGTTCCACGCGATGTCCAATGAAAGGGTTGTTGGCTGCCAACCAAGCACAGAAAGGGCGGGGACAACCCTAAGCTTGGTGGAGAGGGGGAGCTTTAACCCGGTAGCATTAGAACTCAAGGCTATCATATACTGCTGGTTGGCCATATGTATTAAAATGAGCATTTTTGGGGGCAGTTTCGCAGCACCCAATGAACAAATAAACATCCTCGAAATTCATGAGACGTTTACAGCCTTTAATGTGCTCAGATTGTATTTTAAGGCAGAATGATTTTTTAAATTTCATTCTGCATGGCTATACATAAACCAGTGCAATCTTTCAGTGTGTGTCTCAGTGTCCCACATTAAAGAAATAGTTCATCCAAAACGCCAATCCAACAAAAATATTGGTTATGTGCCCCTGACTAACATTAGCATGCTCCAGTAGCTCAGGTGCTTTCCTGGGCATTTCAGAATGAGCTGACTGAGATTTTTGAAATAATAACTGATAATCGCCCATATTTATAAAAGCAAACTGGAGTAAACCAGCTGCACCATAGAAGACACAAACATTTCTAAATGCCAATGCTCTTGAATAGAGCTTAATAAGGCCATGAATGCTAGAGAGATCACCAATGCATTGGGTTTATAAGCCCAATTTCATTTAACAGGCATTTTTAATTTGTCCCCTGTGGTGCAACTGTTTTACTTCAAAATAACTGGTTTTCTTTTATAAATATGGGCTAAAAGTTCCCCAATACATAGATTCTGGGAGATATCATAATCATATAGTTGCATACCTCCCAACATTTCAAATGGCCAAAGAGGGACAATTGTGTTTTAGGGGGTGAAGCTGGGGGGCGGGGCATAACCACAAATTTTTTTGTCTATTTCATGACCAACTGACACCACCTTGTGTAAACTAATAAATGACATATAACAAGACCAAAGTATTTTATTTACACAGACTAATTTATAAACATATATCCTGACGTTTAAATAAGCAATAATGTGGGTTTTATTGCTGTGGAGTAATGTGATACACTTATATACACACCATACAATCTGATCTCTTAAAAAAGAGGGACAAAAGAGTGGGAAAGAGGGACAGAGGGATTTGGTTCTTAAAGGGATAGTAATACTTCATTTTAACTTTATTTTATTTTGTAGGCATTAAAAAAACATGAAGAATGATATAAGTCTTATCTCTGAAACCTTTATGGTTTAAGAGATATTCACAAAGTATCCCCCTCCTGTTCAACCACATCAGAAGGGAGGTGCCCAGGTAGACTGCAGAGAGGGACAATCTTCAATTAAGATAAGGGAAAAAGCTGAAAAACTTGTCAAGGGGGGAAGGGCTTTCATTGTTTTCATACAAAGAAAATTGTCCCCTTCTGTTATCTGTCCTGTCATACAACCTGATCCACATCTGAGAAGAGATTGCTTACACTAGGTAAAAGGGGCGGGGAGGGGAACTTTGCTTGTGAATATCTCATAAACCATAAAGGTTTGAGAGATAAGACTTATATCATTCTTCATGTTTTTTTAATGCCTACAAAATAAAATAAAGTTAAAACGAAGTATTACTATCCCTTTAAAGAGGGACTGTCCCTCCTAAAGAGGGACACTTGTGAGGTATGTAGTTGGTGACATTGGACTCACAACTTGAGAATTAGCCCCTTCATCTTGAGATATGGTTCAAACCCCTGTGTCTCAATGACAAACCCTTAGACTTCACATGTATGGTCAAGGTTTTAATACTAGCTTGCTCCAGTAGCTCTGGGTGTAATGCCCTCCTGTATTGCCGATCCCGTAGTGGTCCGTTAAGACTAGGGAGAAGGTGCCTCCATTTATTGCCTACAATCAGAGATTGGTGCTATGGAAGCTGGAACTGACTTCTCAGTCCCTCATGGATCCAGGGTCCATATGCAGAGCCAAATACTTAAGGGATTTTGGCTCTGCACAAACACACTGGCTCTATGTGATCTTGAGACTTTAGTCCAATTTCCCATAACACCAGTCACCAGTTGCTGACAGGCTGTAGAGGCATCTTCTCCCTGCTCTGAAGGGAACACCACAGAATCAGCCTTGTAACGGGGTGAGTATTAACCCTGAACAACCAAAGCATGCTAGTCAGGGACATTTGGTCAAGCTTTTAGTTTGGTCAGAGTTTTAGGGTGTATGGTTCCTTTAAATTGGAGATCTGGTGTGCCTGCCAATTGTCTTAGAATTTCAGGAACAGTCCCTGTTTTTGGCTTCCTGTCCATGGATCCTGCTGTCCCTTTTTGTCCCTGGTTTTAAGAGTGAATTTCAACTCCATATTCTATGTGCTTGACTGTAAGTGCTTAATAGGTTATGAGCTTTTCCATATGTTATTGCTTATTTATATTAATTCATGTATTATTTAGGTGTCAATAATTTATATTTTGTGTACAAGTAGAGGTTTAAGCTGTTTATGAGATTTTCTGCTGGTGTCACTGTACTCTGTATTATGGACCATTAGTGACACTCTTCTGTATTATGGACCATTAGTGACACTTCTGTACTGTGGACCATTAGTGACACTCTGTCATGTGACTACAGATAGGGAAAAGTTTCCATGGAATTTTTTTTATATATATTGGTAAGTATGATTTGGTCACATTACCTCTTATGCAGCTGATTTGTCTCAAAATTATTGTACTTTTATTTTTTATACATTGGAATATCAAACTCGGGAAGATAACTAATAATGCTCATTTACACATTCACAATTACATTTTATACCAAATAAAAGGAAAAACAATTATCACTAGATGATTTAATCTCAGACATTCCTGTTATACTCTATGAATACATTTGGCTATTAACAAATAAACAAAAAAAAACACTTTATAATAAAAAAGCAAATAGCTCCAATTAAAGATGATGTTCTAGTTCTCACTCAAGTGATTAAAATTATGGAAATATAGGTTATAGGCCTGTATTTATAAACGTAAACAAGTTATTCTGGAGTAAAACCAACTGTACATAGGGGTCAGATAAAAATTCCTGAATTCCCATGTACTTGAACAGAGCTTTTTTAACCCTTTGAATGCTAGATAGGTCTCTAATGCATTGCTTCAAAAGCATTGGAGATGTCTCAAGAATTTAAGGGGTTAAATACCCAATTTAATATAACAGAAATGTTCATTTGTCCCAAATGGTTTAGTTGTTTATTTCAGAACACTCCAGTTTACTTTTATAAATATGGGCCATAGGACCTTATTCAATAAGGTAAAGATGTGTAATTCTGGAGAAAAGCAAAAACACCACTATGAACTAATAAAATAATAACAGGAATAGAGAACAATAGATCAGAAAGTTGACCGCAAGTCTAAATGTACATTGAACTTCAAAATGTGAAGAGGAAAGGAAAGAACATAAATAAAACTTGGCTGATCTAGTGCTTATGTACTGATGTAGTATTACCTGCCAGCTTACAAATCCTCCACCTCATAAAGTCCACGTGAACAAGATATTAATGCCACCTTATTAGATGGTATAAGAAAAAGAAGAGCTTTGTTCTGATTTTCTCTGTGCAGTTGAGTAGCTAAGGCATATAAATACATACCTCCCAAGTGTCCCTCTTTAGAAGGGACAGTCCATCTTTGAGACCAAAATCCCTCTGTCCATATTTCCCACCCTGGTGTCCCTCACTTTAGGAGAATAGACTGTGTGATGTGTATTTAAGTGTCTCACATTGTTCAACATCAGTAAAACCCACACTGATATTTCTTTATACTTCAGTATATGTGTTTATACATTATACTGTGTAAATAAAATACTTTGGTCTTGTTCTAAATAATTTATCCAGTTACACAAAAGGGTGTCAATTAAATGTCCTTCAAATTTGCTGTAACCCCCCCACATCAGCCACTTGAAATGGTGACTGGTATGTAAGTGCACTGCAGGCGATATAGCCTGACAGTTTTTGGAAAAATTTTTAAGCAGTTATTCAAAAGCAGTAAGGTCTAGTGTTAGTGACTTGTTCATTTTCATTGGAAATGATAATATTGGAATTGAACAGATTGAATGATTTTGAGAACTGCACGGTTATACAATGTTAGAACAGGACTGATGGTTAAGCCTTACTGACCTTTATGCAAGGTAATTAGTTAAAAAATGTTTTGGTTAAAAATCTCAGATGGGCTGCACCCTGTGATAGGCCAGAATTTGGTAGCAGGCTGCCTGAAGGGCATATAGAATAGAAAATGAGATGTGTGTGCACTGCTAGATGTGCAGAGCAATCCGGGCCTGAGGGCCAGGGAAAATTAGCTTACAGCCATGCTTCACCCATCTATTATCCAAGGAGTTAATCAAAATAGTGTAGCATCTATTGTTTTTCTTCTATGCAGCACAAATGTAACTTGCAAAACGCTACAATAGGAGTGAATATCTACTGTAGTTCCCACTCACATAAACAACCTCTTGCCACTCAGCTTGACAACAGACAAGAATAACTCATGTAATCCCCTCTGCTCCATTACTGTCCCTCTTGACCCTGTTACATCAACACTCAGTCTCTCCAGTATTTATTACAACCCAACACAGTCTTGTCAACCTCTCAGTCACTTTGTGCATATTCCTATTTTACATTTAAAGGAGAACTAAAGTGTCCCAATAATAATCCCCCACTTTCCTTACTATGGTCAGAAAATCTTAATAGCCCCTATGAATGTTGCCTTGTGCCTTTAATCAAGAGATAACATCTTCAATCAATCTCCTGGATATCATGTCCATGGAGGTGGACATGACAGTTGCTGCAGTTTTTCCAAACTGAAGCAGGCAGAGCCTAATTAACCCTTTTAAGGGCCAGAGGGGTGTACACCCTTGTAGTCCTTAAAAAGGTAAGATAACCATGTCCAGTTAGTAGAGTCCAAGGTCACCTGTTCCTTCTAGTAACTGTCATGTCTGCTATGACATACAGGACAGATTGAAGATGTTATCTCTTTAACAAATGCACAAAAACAAAATTCATGGGGGGCATTAGGATGTTCTGGATATAGTAAGGTACGTGGGGGTTATTATTAGGGGCAGTTCGTTTTCCTTCACCTTTAACATCCGCCCGATCCAGGAGTTGGCAGTGGTTATGGACCAAGGAACTTTTTTTTATTTTCACAATGAATTCTGGGATGTCAGAGCAGTGTGCAGCCGTGCTGCCATCCTAGAATTCCATGACTTGCCGGGACCATCACCTGTTCTTAATGCGCATCCATCGGTGACAGTCCTGGCATGTCATTGGTCCTTAAGTTGTTAATCCACCTGAATGATAGAGACATCCCCAACTCATTGCAAAACAATCTGTTAAACAATAATGAAGTCCTGTCTCCTATAATAAGACATTTCAGGATTTCTGATACTTCCTGCGTATCTACCAAGCAAAGGGGGAGATTTATAGACCTGGCTTTATAAAACATATGGAGTAAGAGTTGCCTGCAGCTGAAGAGAGACATTTAAAAAGATACTTACTGCAGTTTTGGAAGCCTTAAAGCCACATAGTTGTGTTTCTGAAAATGTAACGGTAAAGCTGACAAAAATTCTTGTGCAGTGACTTTATAAAGAAATGTTGGTGAGACAATTTAGCGACATCATTTTCACCAGAATGTTAATGACAGGTATAATGTGTTCTTAACCATTCCAGACGTTAACATCAGATTATCAACACCATATTTATAACGGTGCCCTTACTCATTTATAAATAAGACATGGTGTTATCACCAGTTGCAGTGACTTAAAAACAATTCTTAAAACATAACGAAGAATGGTTTTATAACTCTTCACCAAAAAGACTGATATATTAAGATGAACTGGAGTAATTCTGGCGCAAACCACTGGGGACACTGGCAAGTTCCTGGAATTCCCATTGAGTTAAATGGAGTTTTTAGGGCCGGATCCAAACATTAGAGACGGCATTTTTTCAAGCACAGTAAGCTAGTCAAATGCTTGTGATGTGAAAAAATATCAGGAAAAAAAAGAGCCGTTGTGTGATAAAGTTAAGAGGTATTTTCATCCATAGAAAATTATGAAAACGCCGTTTTTTTTAATTCAGTTGTCTGCTTTAGCGACGAAGATCCAATAATTGACTCAAGTTTTCACAGGAAAGTTAAAGGGATAGTAATGTTTCAAAATAAAAGCAGCTGTAATTAATCATCATAGTATTTGGACTTTGGAGAGTGTTATTTCAATTCTGTCAGAGTTGTAGTTCAAGAGTAATTCAATGACAAAGTATCCCCCTCCCGCCCCTTTTACTGATGTAACACTGCTCAGCCAGAGCAGAAGGGAGGTGCCCAGGCAGATTGCAGAGAGGGACAATCTTCAATTAAGATAAGGGAAAAACCTGAAAAACTTGTCAAGGGGGTCAGGGCTTTCGTTGTTCTCATAGGAAGAAAATTGTTCCCTGCTGTTATCTGTCTGGTCTTACAACCAGATTCACATCTGAGAAGAGATGGCTTACACTAAGTAAGAGGGGCGGAAGGGGAAACTTTGTTTGTGAATATCTATAAAGGTTTGAGAGATAAGACTTATATCGTTCTTCATGTTTTTTTAATGCCTACAAAATAAAATAAAGATAAAACAAAGTATTACTATCCCTTTAAGACCCAGTTTTTTATGACTTGAGTCCCTTATCAGACCTTAAAGGAAAACATTTGTAAAAAAACCGAAGTCCTCAGTGGATGTATTTATATGGGGCTTAGGGCCCCATAGCAATACATCCAAAGTATGAAAATTGTGTCAAAAGTTAGTAGAATTAACCCTATGAGTGCCAGTAGGGTATAATTACCCTGCCAGCATGCATAGGGTTAACCAGACTAAGTTAAAAAAACATACCATCCCATCAAAAGTAACACTTACCATTAATCCTGATGTCCAACGGAATTCTCAGTTTCCTGGTCCTTTTCTGTCCTTCTTCTCTTCATTCTTCTTTCTTCTGCCTTATTTTCATTCTTCTTTCTTCTTCTTGTAAATAAAAAAAAATTAATAGAAAGCATAAACTAAGCGGCAGAGGTGTACACAACCCATTGCAAAGCAATGCGTTGCGAACCTCTCTGGGCTCAAAGGGTTAAGCAATGTATTCAGTGCCCAGGATCATACAAATATGCCGCCATTATGTGTTGTTAAAATAAGCCATTATACTAATCATATTAATTATTATTAATAATATGCTTAGCTTTATAAACTGTCTTTGCTGCTGTGTGCGGCCACAGAGGCGGCAGCAGTGGAGACAGTGCCGTGTGCCACAGGCTCCCCTCCTCTCCCTCTCGGGTCGATGCCTGTTCCGCAATGAGGGAATTTGAACAGAGACTGCCTTTATATATGGGCAGTCTCTCATCCAATTCCCTCACAGCCATTGGCTGAGATGTGCCAGCCAAATAGATCTGAGCGACTGTGCTTTAAACTGATTGGCTGGGATGCGCGAAATCACATCTCAGCTAATGGCTGTGAGGGAACTCGATGAGAGACTGCCCATATATAAAGGCAGTCTCTGTTCAAATTCCCTCATTGGGGAACAGGCAACGGCCCAAGAGGGAGAGGAGGGGAACCTGTGGCACACAGCACTGTCTCCGCTGCTGCCCCCTCTGCGGACGCACACAGCAGTGGAGACAGTTTATAAAGCTAAGCATATTGTTAATATATATTTTTTTGACATATCATATTGGCACACGTTTTATTAGTATATTGGCTTATTTTAACCACACATAATGCAGCATATTTATATGATCCTGGGCACTGAATACATTGCTTAACCCTTTGACTCCAGAGAGGTCCGCCACGCATTGTAAAAGATGTAATAGTTTATGCATTCTATTAATTTTTTTCTTATTTACAGCAAGAAGAATGAAGAGAAGACAGAAGAAAGAAGAGAAGAATGAAGAGAAGACTGAAATGAAGACAGAAGGAGGACAGTGGATGACAGGTAAGTTTATCACAGATTCGTTAACGATCGCTGCTTGGCAGTATGTCAGGCACCAATCGTTAGCTTTTTTCCTTTGAGGTTCCCAATACTGCCGCTATTTAGTGGTGTTTTGGGTACTTAACGCACAAAACGGAAGTTTGGCCACAAGACCTTTCTGTGGCCTAACGTCCGTTGTGCTTTAAGCCAGTAGGACATTTGGATACTGACCAAGACATTTTCTTTTGTTGGTCGATATCCATTTTGCCATACCGGCTTTTTTATTTCCAATATTTGGATCAAGCCCTTAATCCCTTGAAGGCTAGAGAGGTCTCCAACTCATTGCTTCACAATGATTTAGAGACATCTTTGCTATTCAGTGGGTTAAAAATCCCATTTAAATGAAGGGGCAGTTTTATTTCTCCCAGTGGTACAGCTGGTTGGCTCCAGAATGAATCCAGTTCTACATGAGCAGACGTTGACAATTTATACACTACTCATGACTGATTTCCTGAGACCTTGGGGAGTGCACTTGATGTCCAGATCCACTATATAGGTCACAATGGTATGAATCTGGAACAGGATCAGGCAAAAATGTAAATAGAATCATGGGGAAGAC
This sequence comes from Rhinophrynus dorsalis, assembly GCA_037306005.1. Taxonomy (NCBI): domain Eukaryota; kingdom Metazoa; phylum Chordata; class Amphibia; order Anura; family Rhinophrynidae; genus Rhinophrynus; species Rhinophrynus dorsalis. Next base: position 71,122,642 of record CM074720.1, on the reverse strand, counting down.
AGAACTGGAGCAATTCTAGAGCAAACCTATTGCATCATAGAGGACAAATAAAAATGTGCCAAATGTCCACTGATTTTAAATGGGGATGTTTAATCTTTGAATGCTAAAGAGGTCTCCAATAAATTGCTTCACTGTGCTAGTTAACTCTCTTGCATTCTAGGGGTTAAAAGCCTCATTTATGTTAACTGACATTGTTATTTGTCCCCTAAGGTACAGATTTTGCCTCAGAATGTGTTACTTTTCCTCTTAATACTTCAGCCTCAGTTTTTCTGTATGCATACAAACTGAAAGCTTCATTTAATCCTTTAAGGACCAGAAAGTGTGGAACGAATTGTAAAGCAATGCATTGCACACTCCTCTAGTCCAAAGCTTAAAATATTATAAAATCTGTATAAAACAGGGAGAAAAAGGTGCAGTCACACGCTTTCCATTGAGCAGAAATTGACGACCTGGCCCTTCTGAGTAAAAAAGGTCATTTGTATTGTCATAAAATCACAACTGTAAAAAACAGGGGGGTGAGCAATGAATTGCAGAGCAATTAGTTGCACCCCATATAAAGGGTTAACCATCTGAGTGCCAGAGGGGTGCATTAGAATCTCCAGTGCTAATCATCCTCTGCTGCTCATTTCAAGTCTTCAGCTGTTGTTGAACTACGATCTATCATGTGATGATGGGAGTCTTAGTCTAACAACAACTGGAGAGCCTCAGGTAGCCCATGCCTGGTGTATGTGTCACATCATCTATGGCAGGAGTAGTCTGTCTTTACACCTCCTCTTTGGAGACTACAGCTCCCATTATCCCCAACCAGCCAAAGACTGACTGGGGATAATGGGAGTTGTGTCTCCAACAGCTGATGATCATACCTGGGAACTTTCATTTGAGGGCAACCCGGAGGGTAGTCCTCTGTTCAGCAGGGGGTAATAAAAATGACGCTAATCGAGTCAAAAAGGGGCGGGGCTTAACTCAAATGTTGGGGGATTTAACCCTTTGAGTGCCAGAGTGGTACGGAATGCATTGCAAAGCAATGCATTCCGTACCACTCTGGCACTCAGAGGGTTAAAATGTGTCACACAGAAGGCTGGGGACGGAGGCACAACGGGAGAAAAAAGCGGATGTGGCAGAGTTTCTATAGAAACTCTCCACATCCGGAGGAATCTGCCTCTGCCCCGGAGACCCGGTAAAACTCTGTCAGAACCGGAGTCTCCGGGGCAAATCCGGAGAGTTCCCAGGTATGCTGATGATCCAATGATTGTATATCCTTGAGTTGTGGTATGGTGGTTAGTTAGGTGTTAGTCCACAATTTTATTCCTTGGTTTGGGCTACTATCGACTACATATAGCTTAGCAATGCTTTGGACACATCCCTGCAGGGATCACTTTCTAAAAACAAAAGTACCACATTGTCTTATTTACAATCACTAATAAAAGGTCACTGACCTGGCTGAATATCAGCTCTGCCTCTCCAGCACACAAAATGGTTAAATCCAGTGGACATCTGCGGGGAGAATGCTTTTTCTGTTCTCATCATGCCTATGACCCCCCTTCCCAGACATAAATGACACTTGTTCACTCAGACCCCATGGGGCAATCCAAAGTCTGGATCCCAAAATATTTTTTGGAGAAGCAATTGAGACCAATTGCCCCCCCCCAACGGTTTGGCACATGATCAATGGCTTTAAAGTTTAGCGTAGACAGTTGATGGCCTAAATCAAGGTAGTGTTTGGTCACAGGATTGTCATATCTCAAGTCTCTGAAAGCTGTTCAAATTGCATACCTGTAGCCCCTGATTCTGTCCCTTAATATCAACTCCGTCATACCCACATATACAAGTCCACACAGGCAAGTGATGAGGTAAGTGGCATGATCAGACATACAGCTGATATTGGGATATATTTTTAACAATTTACCGATGAGGGGATGCCTAATAGTACTACCAAGTGTCATGTGACTACAAGTTACACATGTAAAACAGGCAGCTCTCAGAGGGTGTATTCGACCAAGTTGGAGACTCGCAACATCATAGTGTGAGGTCTGTACAGACTAGTATGTCTCTAAGGTTGTTAGTAAACTAAACCCAATAATAGGGTATTTCCTCACAAATGAAGACATAATTGGGTCTGTTGATACTAATCAACAAAGGTTGTAGCCCAAGGCTGAGAAGAATGGTGAACATTGCAAAGTATCATGGAGGTTGCTAAAAGTCACCTCAGAGAATGGTACTAGTGTTGCCCATTTGGAGTGTTCGGCATCCAAGAAGCCTCAGAGAAACACCTCCAGTGACTGATTAGTTCATCAGACTAGTTATTAGCATGAGGTTGGTAGGCCACAATGAAGTGCAATAAGATGCTGCAATGGGAACAGAAGGAGCTCCAGAAGCAGGAAAGAAACTGGGAACCTCTGTCTCAAACAATATGAATAGGACAACCATGGAGCTAGAATATCTCCTGAAAAAAAGAGAGAGACCAATTATAATGCCAAAGGTAATCTGGTAACTGGAACGAAATGGGCCTGCTTTGAAAAGTGGTCTACTACCTCTAATTTGACAGTGAAGCCCTTGGACTGAGGAAGATCAACAATGAAGTCCATTGCAATGTGGGGCCATGGAGAGCTGAGGATGGGAAGGAGGGACAGAAGTCTGGCACAAAAGGACCAGAATGAGATAAAATCATTTACATCCTGGCATAAAGGGGCCCCCCAGAATTGTTGTTCACAAACTCTTGAGACGTATGCATCACAGGACTGGTGAATCAACTGTAGACTCTCCATGCAATAACAGAGTGGAATAAACAAGGTGTTTGGTGGTTGATTCTTATCAGGGAGCCATTGAGCCTTCTGGATTTTCTCCAGGGTGGAAGATGAAAGGGTGGTCAGGAACCAGTCAGAGGGAACAATAGGTTCTAGGGTCAGGTCTTGGCTAGGTCCAAATTGCCTAGAAAGGGCATCTGCCTTGATCTTGGAAACCAGACAATAAGATATAAGTTGAACCAAGTAAGGAATAGTGCCCATCTTGTGTCTAGGATCAAAACATTTAGCAGACTTCAAAAATGTAACAATTTTTGTGGTGATCCTTTGGGTAGAGGGTTATTCCTCCAGGGTGAGTTTGATGGCAAGTAATTCTCTCTTCCCCACAGCATAATGCCTGCTCCGATCTCTGAATCATTAACATTCAAGATGAAAGGCTGGGAAGAGTCAGGGAACCAAAGAATTTGGGCAGAAGTAAAGGCTTGGTGTGTACACCAGATATGAGCCTCATACCACCACAATGACCAATTCTAAGCCCTCTGCTGTACCTGCGTCCTTCCTTAGTTAAGGACATGGTTTGTGATGTTACTTTATCAGTCCTGGCAGTGTTCTCAGACTCTCCTTCTGTCACTGGCCTGTTCAACAAACTTGGCTCAGCCTCCCCACAGCTTGCACACTTTCTCTTCTGCTTCCCTAGACTCCTCTCAGCATCATTGTAAACAGAGTTTGCTGTAACGTTAGCCCTCAGAAATACAGCTATGAAGGGGAGCGTGAACGTGCTCCCTGGGACAGCTGGGAAGTCCTGAGGTGTCATGAAGTCCCGCAGAACGCGGAAGTGTCTGATTTTGCAGTTTAAATATCTCCACTACTAGGTGAGTGGAAAGAAAAACAAACACAACGCTGATGTTGTGTTATGAATTAAAACCCATGGTTAAGTTTTCATTTTTGGTGAAAGTTCCGCTTTAAGATCTGAGAGATTTCTCTATACCTCCAAGTCTACAGTGTATCGTTACTAGAATGAACTCCAAGTATTCTATAGTCATTTCAGATTGTTATTCTACATGATATATCACTGTATTCCACTGTTATTGTGTTATCCTACTTAGGATTGATTACTTATTATGTTTTTGTTTTAGAATAAATATTATATTTCTATTCCCACCTCATTGCACATGTTTTACTGTAGGGTATTTGTTTCTCCTATATTATTTCTATCTTGAATATACTTATTTTAACTTTATCTTTATGAATATATATATAATACAGGAAGTTATATTATTACATCTTAAAGGGATAGTAATACTTAAATATTACTAATCCCCATATTGTAGCCATGATAAAAAAGAATTTAATAGTCCCCAGTGTCATCTCTCAAACCTTTATGGTTTGAGAGATAACCGTATGCAAAGTTCCCCCCTCCCTCCCACTTCCCTGAAGTCAGCGTTGTACTGACTGCAGGGGAAGTCTGTCGTACGACAGGCTTGTGGCTCTGCAGCTGAGCCGAGATCACGTTAGTGATAAATAATTATTTCACTGAAATGGTCTTCTACATGTGATTGGTTTGCAAGCACACATAGAAGACCTTTTCAGTGAAATAATTATTTTTTACTAAAGCGATCTCGGCTCTGCTGCAGAGCCGCCTGCGTGCGGTTATCTCTCAAACTATAAAGGTTTGAGAGATGACACTGGGGACAATTAAATTCTTTTTACCATGGTTACAATATGGAGATTAGTAATATTTAAGTATTACTATCCCTTTAATCCTAAAGTTATTCTTTTTTAAGATATATACCCATTTCAGCATATGCCTTTTTTTCACCAAGTGCCAGATTGGTTATATAGAATTTGAGACATGGCTGAGTAGGAATCTCTTTCCTGGCTGCTTGTCAGGTGTTTTTTTTTAATCCTCCTCCATATAAGCTCCACCATTTTTGTACTTTTAGTCTTTAAGACACCCCAACTTAGGTCCAGACAAAGGAAAGATGTGACCAAAAGGGATGTTGGCACCTGCAAGTAACTCTGTTGGGCAATCATAAATCCGAAGTGGGGGACATTTGCCTGCTTCCATCAGCAAAGTCCCTGTAAATTCTAGGTATGGAAATGCATACCACAGTTGCTGATGCAATACAGGGTTCAGATCTGGAGATCCTAGGCAATGAAATACACCTCTGAGAGTAGAGAACAGAAAGTGAATTGACTAGTAGACCAGTCAGTACTGAGTTTGTGAAAGAGTAGCCATGACAGACCCAACACTGTAAGGAAAAAGGACTGAACCACATCAGATGTCAACCATTCACAGTTTTTATTGATAGTGAGCTGCAGGGCAACAGATTATTGAGTGACCAAGCCCGAATATATAGTCCCATCAAATACTTGGATCTGCAGAGGATGAGTCTTAGGCACCAACTGTATTTGGAGAGGAGACCGGATATTGGTCAATTGAATTGCTAGTAGCTCCGTAGTCGATAAGGGCTCTAATTGGAACGACCTTTGATCCCAACAGCAAGGACAAAGAAAGGAAGCATTGAGAAGTCTGAATACTAGGACTAGCAGTCGAATGAGGAATGATGTGTTGAGGAACCCTGCACAAAAAGTCATAAGGATGAACCAGACATGTATGGTGTAGGGGACCATCTTTGCCACAGTATAAGCAGAGTTTAAAGTTGCACCTCCGGGACCTCTCTTCTGCAGTAAGGGGCAACATGAGCCATACAAATCTGCCTTGAGGCAAAGAAGATGCCTCTGTAGATGGTGCAGTCTGCCACACTGGAGCCAGGAACGAGTCCACTCCTGGCGTCGTTCCCAGAGTCATCTATTAACCTGTGGTTCAGTTGATTTATACCAGGATTCCTCATCTTTAGCTTCCTGAGAACTGCACTTTTGGAGCTAACCAACTGCACCATAAGGGAGTAGTAAACATTTCCTGAACTTCCATTGATTTAAATGAGGCTTTTAACCCAATTTAGATCTGTGTAAGTGTGTGTGTTTCCAAGTCTTAGGAAATAAGCTATATCAGTTTCTACTCACTGGTCCTTTATTTCAGAAATGTCCAAATTAAGGCCACTTTGGCCATTTATGCACATGCTATGAAATAACAAAAATGTCCCCTTCTGCAAAACATAATCATATTTACCTGAATTTTAACAGGTTCCAGTACGTACATTTATCATTTATGTAGCAAAAAGTAATGTAGCTTATTAGCTAACAGGTGTCATGAATGGATGGGTGGCTAGCATGCGATTGTGATCTTGGCATCCTTTGCAAGCAAATGGTGACTGTGCCTACACACAAATCCATTTGCAAGGTAGTGCCAATATATTTGCATATAACATCCAGTAGTCGTGTGTGGTGAATTTAGCACCAAGCTTCAACTACTTAAACCTCTGACTTTCCTCGTTCTGTGCTCAGTTGTTCTGGAAACATTGCATTCCTATTGTCCCTATACTACATTCCTAACTTTGGAATGTTTCTGTATTACCCTTGACTCCCTGTGAACCCGATCATTACTTGTTTGACTACAAACCTGTACTGTTAAATAGCCCGACATAACCCTGACCTCTGAATTTTCTTGAACTCTGATTCTGCCTACTCCTGGTATACTAAACCTTGGGTTTACTGGTGTTCACTGATGGCTGCATATACTTTGGTGCTCAACCCCTGGGGGAGAGTGGTTGTGCCAGTGTGACATAGTACATATTGTTCCGCTGTACTTTTGTACTTGGCCCATAGGTCCACTTGCCATTGGGGTCTACCATTTGTCCTGTTACTTGTAATATAACAACTGAGCCAAACTATGGATCCCACAATGTGGCTCAGACTCTGAAGGCATTAACCCAGCGACTGGATACCCTTATGCAAATTGTCCATGGGCCTTTGTACAAATAAATAACCAGGTCCAAGATATTGGAAATGTGAAACTGAAACTCTATTAATGCAGCACAGTGCTTATGTAGCATATGAAACATCACTGAAAAGCTTAATTAGCATAAGAAACTGCAAAGATAGCACAATTAGAATATATTTGCATAGTGTATTGGTGTCAGACTGTGTATGTGTGATTCTGTGACTCTCAATGGAACAAGGCTGGGTGTCAGACAGTGTATGTGTGGTTCTGTGATTATTAGTGGAATGAGGCTAGGGTGTCAGCCAATGTATGAGTGGTTCTGTGACTACCAGTGAGCAGAGGAACAAGGCTGGAGTTGCAGACAATGTATGTTTAGATGACTACTACTGCACAAGTAAGTTTGGGGAAGCAGACATTGTATATGTGGTAATGTGACTACCACTGGAGAAAGGAACAAGGCATAGGTGTCAAACAGTATATGTGTTTGCTTCTGTGGCTAACAGTGGGCAGTGGAACAAGGCTAAGGAGTCCGATAGTAGTGATTACGTTGCTACCAGTGGACAGTGGGACAAGGCTGGGTGTGTCAGACAATGTATGTGGGAATCTGTGACTATCAGTGGAACTAGGAGGGTGTTGGACAGAGTATGTGTTGTTCTGTGATTACCATACCTGGGAACTCTCCAGATTTGCCCCGGAGACTCTGGTTTTGACAGAGCTTTACCGGGTCTCCGGGGCAGAGGCTGATTCCTCCGGATGTGGGGAGTTTCTATTGAAACTCTGCCACATCTGCAGTTTTTTCCAGTGTTCCTCCTTCCCCAGCCTTCTGTGTGTCACCTTTAAGCCCTGCCCCCCAACTTGTGTCAAGCCCCGCCCCTTTTTGACGCGATTCACATAATTATTGTCACCCCCTGCTGAACCAGAGGACTCCCCTCCGGGCAGACCTCAATTGGAAGTTCCCAGGTGTGGTGATTACCAGTGAACAGTGGAATAAGGATGGAATGGCAGACAGTATATGCGTGTGGTTTACTACCAGTGGAACAAGTCTCTGATATTAGACAGTGTATTTGTGGTACTGTGACTACCAACAGACAAAGGAACAAGACTAGGGTGTCATTGTATGTGTGGTTCTGTGCCTGTTAATGGATAGTGAAACAAGTCTGGGTGTCAGTGTATGTTTGGTTCGGTGATTGCCTGTGGACAGTGGAGCAAGGCTAGGGTGTCACACAGTGTATGTGGTTCTGTGGTTACCAGCAGACAGTGGGACAAGGCTGGTGAAGCAGACAGAGTATGTGCAGATCTGTGACTAGCAGTGGATAATTGAACAAGGCTGGAATTTCAGAAATTGTATATGTGGTTCTGTAACTACCAATGGACAGGGAAAATATTCTGAAAGAAAGACAGTATATAAAATAAATTAATATATAGTTATATAATACTGAATTTAGCAAAGTTAAAATAAAATTGCAAATTATTGGATTATATTTTATATCAATGGAAAATGAAAGAGAAATACTATCCAGCATTTTTATATTACTATTAATAATATTATTTGCAAAATAAACCAATTAGGTAATTGGAATTAAATTATTTTTTCCCTACAAGTGCCTGAGGCTGATGTACTAAGAAGACCAGGAAGGCTATGCAATACGATTTGATGAAGAAAAGATAAACTCTACAGTGAGAGAAATTTTACAATTCCTATGTTATACTATGAAGCCTCATTTTCAAGTTGAAAATATCTTCTTACAGCTGTGGTCATTTTTTGGACGCCAGTTCTTTGTGATTGATTAAACATGCAGGTCTAGGCATCCATTGGCACTCCAGGAGGAGATGCACTAAGGTGCGATGAAGAGGTGATAGGAACTGGAGAAGTGATATCACTTCTCCAATGTATGTTATTCAATGGAGCCTATGCGCTAAGATTTTGCAAGTGGGGGAGAGCATAGTGTATGGGCTTCACAGAATAACATAGAAACTGGAGAAGTGATATCACTTGAGAAGTCAGCTCCACTTTATCACCTCTTTATCACAGGTGCTGTAGATTACAACTCACATCATCCTCATCTGCCAACAGCTTGAATCTTCAGCAGCTGGAGCGCTGATGGCTGCCTAGCCCTGCCTTTGTACAGAGACTCCAGACAAACAGGGATTGGAGAATCTGCCTAGCCCTGCCTTTGTACAGAGACTCCAGACAAACAGGGATTGGAGAATCTGCCTAGCCCTGCCTTTGTACAGAGACTCCAGACAAACAGGGATTGGAGAATCTGCCTAGCCCTGCCTTTGTACAGAGACTCCAGACAAACAGGGATTGGAGAATTTATCTCACTGTGGAGTTTAACAAACCTTAGTGCATCTCTCACCTGGAGTAATTTTGGATCACAGCAAATGAACAATAGAGAACAAATATACATTTTAACTGATTTAAACAGGGCTTTTAACTCCTTGAATGCTAGAGAGCTCTCAAAATGCATTGTTTTGCAGTATATTGTAGAGCCCCTTAGAATTCAAGGGGTTAATAGCACCATTTAAATCAGTGTTAAAGGGATAGTAATGTTTCAAAATAAAAGCAGCTCCAATTAATCTTCATAGTATATGGGCCATGAAGAGTGTTATTTCAATACTGTCAGAGTTGTAATGTAAGAGTAATTGACTGATAAAGTATCCCCCTCCCACCCCTTTTACTGATGTAACACTGCTCGCCTCAGAACAGAAATGTGGTGTCCAGATGGCTTGCAGAGAGGGACAATCTTGAGTTAGCATAAGGGAAAAACCTGAAAAACCTGTCAATGGGGGCAGGGTGTTCACTGTTCTCACAGTAAGAAGATTATCCCTTGCTGCGAGCTGTCTGGTCTTAAGACCAGATTCCACATCTGAGGGGAGGTGGTTTACACAGGTAAAAGGGGCGGAAGGGGGAAACTTTATCATTCAATTACTCTTGAACTACAACTCTGACAGTATTGAAATAACACTTCCCATGGCCCAAATACTATGAAGAATAATTGGAGCTGCTTTTATTTTGAAACATTACTATCCCTTTAAGTTTCTTAGCACATCAGAGAGAGTTCTACTTCCTCTACCCTAGTGCAAGAAAGTGGAAAAAAAACCTCTGAATCAATTGCATGTCATATCTTCCAATAGGACCTTTCACACATTAGCCAGTATGAGATAGATTTAACTGGCTTTTGTTTGCAGTGTATACGTATGCAATCACTTTACCCTCTTTCAGCCAGTTGTGTTTAGAATCACACTGAGCTGGCTGCTTATCATATAATTGAGTCTTGTTCAGAATGGCAGGAATGTGCATTTTCAGGTTTTCAAGTGTGTGGCGATTGATAATCAGCTAGCCAAAAGGAGTTTGGTATACACAATAGTTAGCTTTGTACTGATATGCCAATAGGCATTTATGGCTATGGCTTTGTTTGACAATACTCCATGGACTCAGCTGATATTTAATCAGTTCTTTCTATGAAGTTTATGGTTATTCAATACATATTAACCCCTTGGATGCTAGAGATGTTGCAACATCTCTGGAATCCAAGGGTTTAGAAGATAGCAGCATACAGAATATTATGTGATTTTAATTAGCAGTTGAGTTTGAACTCTTAAAGGGCTAGTAATACTTAAGTATTACTAATCCCAGTAGTAAAGCCCTAGTAAAAAAAAAAACGTATTGCCCCCAGTGTCATCTCTCAAACCTTTATGGTTTGAGAGATGAACGCTTCTAAATTTGCCCTCTCCCTCCCCCTTTCCCGTAGTCAGCTAAACTGTTTAACCCCTTGAGTGCCAGAGGGGTACGCAACGCATAGCAAAGAAATGCGTTGCATACCCCTCTGGCTCTCAAAGGGTTAACCCTTTGAGTGCCAGAGTAGTATCCAACGCATTGCAAAGCAATGCGTTGGATACCTCTCTGGCTCTCAAAGCGTTAAAGGGATAGTAACACTTAATATTAAAAAAAATATATATTGGGGGCATGGTTTCGCTGCTGACAAACATGGATGCTTGACCTGCGAGCTCCTGACTACAGAACAACCTTTTTTCACTTTTACGCTGACACAGCCTTTCATACGCTGCTCTACAAGCCGGATTCTCTTCCTTACTGCTTACGGACCATGGTCCGTGGAAAATCTTTTAAACAACCTAAAACTCTACATACTTTCTTCTCGCACAAGAAAACTACTAAGCCTGTATGCGGAGGAGCCAAGATGGCAGATTGTATAGACCCAATTCCGCTTGTGACGCTTATACCTCTTCCTTCGCTCCATCAGAATGAGGTGTTGCCTACAACCTCTCCAGAAGATACCGAAACGCCTTCCACTAAGAAGGATATCTCCAACCTCCTCTCCGATTTGAAGGCCTTCCTTAAAGGGATAGTAATACTTAAGTATTACTATTCCCTATAGTAAAGTACTACTAAAAAAAAACGTATTACCCCAAGTGTCATCTCTCAAACCTTTATGGTTTTAGAGATGATCGCTCCTAAAGTTGCCCTCTCCCTCCCCCTTCCCCGTAGTCAGCATTCTAGCTGACTGAAGGGATATCCGGTCATAGATCATTAGGTGGCTCTGCAGCAGAGCCACGATCGCGTTAATTAAAAAAAAAAACTTTCACTAAAACGGTCTTCTATGTGTGCTTGCAAACCAAGCACACGTAGAAGACCATTTCAGTGAAAGTTTTCTTTTTTAGGAACGCGATCCATTTGTGCTGTAGAGCCGCCTGAAAGTCATACGACTTTCTTCCCTGCAGTCAGCTACAACGCTGACTACGGGGAAGGGGGGAGGGAGAGGGCAACTTTAGAAGCGATCATCTCTCAAACCATAAAGGTTTGAGAGATGACACTGGGGGCAATACATTTTGTTTAGTAGTACTTTGCTATAGGGATTAGTAATACTTAAGTATTACTATCCCTTTAAAGAAGAAATCCTTGAAGTACGCCAAGACCTAACTCAGATTGGCAGGAGAGTAGAGGCCTTGAAGGTGCTTCTTTCCACTCAAAGGTCGGATTCCTTCAAATCCCTAACTACCTTACATCATCAACACACTGAGCTATGGCTCAAAGTTGATGATCTGGAGAATCGCAATAGGACAAATTATCTTCACATCAGGGGTATCTTGGAGACAGTAGACACCGCTTCTCTTCACAGCAAATCTTCACATACTTACTAAATGCTTCATCGGTCTCCCCAACAGAATCACCTAGGGACGTAATCCTTAAGCTTTTCTAGATAGGGAAGAAGTTTATAAAGCCGCGAGAGGTACCCCTTCTGTTCTATTTGAGGGACATAAATCTCTATCTTCCAGGATCTTTCGCCGACTACAATCCAATGGAGAAGGGAATTGAAGCCTATTACTACTGAACTCAGGAATCGTCAAGTCAAGTACAGATGGGGGTTCCCAATGTCTCTCCTGGTCCCTATGGATGGCACTACCCATGTTCTTCGTTATAGAGAGGAAGTCTGGGCCTTCTTAACTGCAATTAACCTCCAGCTACCAGAGGGTACCCTTATCGGATTGGAAGACAACACATCTGCTATGGACTATGGTCCCCCGAATTCCCCTTGGAAGCCTGCGCCGAAGAAGAGGAAGGCCGCCAGGGCTATTCCGCTATGTCCAACTTCAGCGATGGGGCCTACTGCAGAGTGGTGACTTTCCTGTTGTTTGCTGGTTACCTTATGTACCTCTCCTGTTTGTGCAGGATGCGAGACTCCTACTATGCATGAGTCCCCTTCTCTTCTGTTTCTCCACAGGTTTGGACTATAAGGGCCCCATAGGTCTTTAGAATATACCTGAGTTTGGGCCTACTTATAGTTTGTTATCTATATGGGTATAAGATAGTGTTTCTGATTACAGGGACTGTGAGAATCTGGGTTCTAGTTGGGCCCTTCCTTGTAGTCCTGCCAGCTACCTCTCCGTACACCGGAGAGACTGCCGGGCTAGATGCCAGGGGAGTATCCCCAATCGTTGATATTTATATAGGTCTTTGGGTCTGTTTTACTTTACTCTTTATTTTCTATTGAGTGAGGCCCTTGATTGGGCTATTTGCATAAGGGGAATGCATTGTTGTAGATGGGAATATCTCTGATATTCCCGTAATTAAAAATACCTCAGTGGGAACTTGATATCTGATATTGGTTGCTCTCTTCATGATCTCCCCGGGCACGTGGACCCAAGTGGCTTTGCGCTTCTCCGCCATAGGAGATGCTCTCTCAGATTCGCTTCTCTGTCCAGTGATTGCGAAGGCCAACATATAGACGTCAGAGCACTTGTACAGGGGTTATATCCTCCCACTATTTTGTCTGGGGTGTTTACCTTACGATTCTACCACTTACAGACTCACACTTACTGTCTAAATTACTGTTCAAATACCTTACTCATTATTACAGGGATGAACCATAGCCGTTTTTGTGTTTTAGATTTTATATTATCACCCTCGTTTTGAGCTGAAACTTTATGCATATTTCAGTTTTGTTCTATTGCTTGTTAAAATGTTTGCCTATTTTACATTAGGCACTTCATGACCATATGCCCCTGTTTTCTCGGGGGTTCTACTTGTAAACTTTACTGCATCATGTCTCCCACTGTTTTGTATTGAGTGAGGACCTCTGATATTCCTGTGGTTAAAGATACCTCAATGGGAACTCGATACCTATTTTTAGTAGTTCTCTTTATGATCTCCCCTGGCTGATAATGTGTAGACCCAATGGGCTTTGCGCTTCTCCACCATAGGAGATGCTGTCTCAGATTCACTGCTCTGCCTGGTTTTTGCGCTGCCGACATCTGGACGTCAGAGCACATATACAAGGGTTATATCCTCCTACTATTATGCAACGGGTATCACCTTATGAATCTTCCATATGCAGTCTCATATTTAATGTCCAGCTTACCCTTCAAGTGCCTCACTCACAGTTACAGGGTTGAATCATAACCATTTCTGTGTCTTAGGTTTATATTGTCATCCTCGGTTGTGTGCTGAAACTTTATGCATATCTCAGTTTTGTTCTATTGCTTGCTACATTATTTGGCTATTTTACGTTAGGCACGTCCTAACCATGTGCCTCTGTTTTCCTGGGGGTTCTACTTGTAGACTTAAAGGGATAGTACTGTTTCATAATAAAAGCAGCTCTAATTAATCATCATAGTATTTGGACTTTGGAGAGTGTTGTTTGAATTCTGTCAGAGTTGTAGTACAAGAGTAATTCAATGACAAAGTATCCGCCTCCCGCCCCTTTTACTGATGTAACACTGCTCAGTCAGAGCAGAAGGGAGGTGCCCAGGTAGACTGCAGAGAGGGACAATCTTCAATTAAGATAAGGGAAAAACCTGAAAAGCTTGTCAAGGGGGGCAGGGATTTCATTGTTTTCATAGGAATAACAGTGTCCCCTTCTGTTATCTGTCTGGTCTATGGACTGGATTCCACATCTGAGAAGAGATGGCTTACACTAGGTAAAAGGGGCGGAAGGGGGAAACATTGCTTGTGAATATCTCTCAAACCATAAAGGTTTGAGAGATAAGACTTATATCGTTCTTCATGTTTTTTTAATGCCTACAAAATAAAATAAAGATAAAATGAAGTATTGCTATCCCTTTAAGTACACTATGCCTCCCACTGTTAAAGGACTGGGTTTGATACTTTTCGCCACTTGCTTATCTGGCCACTTTTCTTTTTATATCCTTGGGGGTTTTCCCGGGATATATCTTTGCTTTTCTAGCAACACAGCTGTTGTCACCAGCATAACATGTCTACAAATTCACGTAGTGTAACTGTCAGTATCAATGATGAAATCATATGTAAGGTCACAGATATTTGTGACATCACCATTGATGTCATTGATGAGGTCATTTGTGATATAATTGATTATATCATTGTAATATCATGTCTGACAACATCAGGAAAGCAAACCCCTTTCTATGTTTCTTATGTGTTCAACAATCCTTACATTTAATTTTTTTTTTTTAGTTCGTTCTACATACTGTTTTTGACAACTATACTATATTAGGCTGGATTCAAATGCAGGTGCTAATTTTATCTCTGCTTTTATCTCCAGGTATCCCCATAGACTTCAATAGGAACATTTTTGATAAAACGGGAGGTAACAGTTATCTCCTGGATTTGAATCCAGACCATTGTGTTTTATTTTTTACAAAATATTTATTTAAACATAAATTTCCAACAAATTTTAGTACTAATGTATGCGTCACATTTATTAAAATAAGTGGTTGGTGCAACCTTTAAACCTTTAGGTAATATATTTTCTTCTATTTTTGTTAAAGTGTTGGTGCTCAAAATAAATATACCTGTATTTGATGTTTCTTTTATTTTTTTTCTGAATTTTTCCTTTTTGAAAGTCCCTTTCATCTACACTCTCTAAATCTAGTGGTCTTTTTTTGTCCTGATTTGTTATGTATGCGGTCTCTATATTTGGAGATTTGTAAATTTTTGTACCCAGTTCTAAAAAAGATTTTTTTCTTCTGGAGTGTCGCTAGTGGAAGGTCCAGCTACTTCAGCCAATATTTCAAAACTACTTGGATAAATAAATGATGGCAATTCATGTGATACAGTACTGTACTGTTTATAACTGGGACCAAAATAATAACGCTGTTAGAGTTAATTTGGTTTCTTGTGTATTTAACTTTTTGATTTCTTGTGTATTTGACTTCTTGCCATTCGTTATCTCCTCCTCCACCTGAATGTGTTTGTATTTTTGATCATTTTTGAATATATAGTAATTTATATCTTATAAATGATTTTTTCTTCCTTTTAATTATACTTTCTTCAGAGTTTATAGTATCCAGTAATCCAGTTGTTCTAAAGAGGTCTTAATTTTGGTTTCAGTATCTTTCATAATTGATGCTGTGTGGTTGATGATCAATTTCATCAAATCTATAGAACAATTATGCAAGATAGTGGACCATTGTTTTTTAAATTCTTCGTCCTTAATATCAAAAGCTGATATTTTTTTATATTTTAAGACCTTTATGTAGAATATGAAACTCCAAATATTTTTGTAAAGAGGCCTTTTCCCAGTTCAGCTTAGTACCTTTAATTAAAACTTTTTTTCTAATTCTTTGAATGTTCATTCATAGACCTATGTCAGTGACTCTCAGCTCCAGTCCTCGGGGCACACCAACAGGTCATATTTTCAAGATATCCTTAATTAATCACAGGTGAATCAATCACAATGACTGAGCCACTAATTACTCAACTGTGATTAAGCAGGAACAACCTGAAAACCTGCACTGTTGGTGTGCCCCGAGGGCTGGCATTGAGAAACACTGATCTATATAAATCATCGTCATTGTCCCTACTTGTGCTTCTTTGATCATCATTTTGAAAAACCTGGTGAATTTTAGCATCTCTAAACGTATACATCTGCGGTAAAGAAGAATTTAATATAGACACATTATTGGAGCAAAAAAAAAAATAGAAAAAATTATGGGTACAAAATATAAAATGCAGAAAAGAGAGACAAGTCTTCACAAAAAATAGATCTATATATAAAAAAGAATATATATATATATATATATATATATATATATATATATATACTATATAATAATTCGCTAAATCGTGTGTAATGCCGCGACATGCACAGTACACACTGCTGCGCGTGCTACAGTCATGCGCAGTAGAGACTGCCCACGCCGTGGCTGATACAGAGCGCGTGACTGCCCCACGACCGGGTGGCAGTGGCACTGTGGCCCGTGTAACGGGCTGTTCAACTAGTATATATATATAACAAAATTATAGCCGCTGCAAGATACAATATAACACCACCATCTGAGTGAAATATGAAGAAAAATATTTTTTTGTATCCCAGGCTAAGTAGTCAAAAAAAAGAGACTAAAGTAGAAATATAAAAAAATATGTTAATGTTTATTAATCCAAGAATCATTTCCTAAGACTCTATGTGGACTGACTAATATAGGGCTCAAAAGAAATGAACTAAGTGGAAATAAATGTGTTCCTCTCAATGGATTTTTTAATATAAATCTCTTTTTTTGCGCAGACTAGTTTCTCTTTTCTGCAGAGTAGACAACTGCCTAGAGCGCCAAAGTTTGAGAGGAGGAACCTCAGCTGTGCTGATAACAACCACATTCAGACTGTGGGTGGAGCCAGAGCAATCTCAATGTCCCTGTACCGGTCTATATAACCCTTTACAGGTTATTATTTAACCCCCTTGGATGGTAGTGAACTATCCAACACATTGTAGATCTCTCTAGCAATCAAGGGGCTAAAGCCTATTTTTTTGTTCTCGCTTGCTATAGACCAGGAGTATTTTCTATGCCAGGAAAAAGTGGATGGGGTATGGGGCGGAGTTATGTGAGGAGTGGGGTGTGTGGCCATGGGAAGAGCTAATAGCACTTAGAATGAGTAGAGGGACCTAATATGTAAATCCAGCTCTGTATACAACAAATGATCTATTATTCTGCTTACTTGCAGGGCCTTATTTAAGCCTATGGAATACAGAGATGTCTCAATAGTATTGCTTATATCAGGGCTAAAAATTTCCACTCGCCACTAGCCAATGGCGAGTGAAAATTTAGCCCTGGCGAGTAGAAATTCAGCCCCGGTTGGTATGTTATGGCTTGCAGTAGTGAGTAACTTATCAGGTCTGGCTGGTAGCAAAGGACTTCAAATTTTAAGCCCTGGCTTATATACCTTGGAAACTTCTCAAGCATACTTAGAGTTAAAGTAATCATATAACCATACCTGGGAACTCTCCTGATTTGCCCCAGAGACTCCTGCTCTGACAGAGCTTTACCGGGTCTCCGGGGCAGAGGCAGATTCCTCCAGATGTGGGGAGTTTCTGTTGAAAGTCCGCCACATCTGCTTTTTCTTCCGCTGTTCCTCCTTCCCCAGCCTTCTGTGTGACACCTTTAAGTCCTGCCCCCCAAATCGCATCACGCCCCGCCCCTTTTTGACACGATTAGTGTCATTATTGTCACCCCCTGCTGAACAGAGGACTCCCTCTGGGTAGCCCTCAATTGGAAGTTCCCAGGTATGCATATAACGTGTACATTATTCCTTCTGCTCAAAAAACAGCAATGTTGGGATAATTTGTTGCAGAATTCTCCACCCCAAAGCCATATTTTCTCATTTTCACACTAGCATTATTCCTCATGGGGTCCAAATAGTGTTCTTGATATTAACCCTTTGGGAGCCAGAGAGGTGTCCAATGCATTACTAAACATATTTTTTAAACTGCAGTTTTCTATTGTGGTTAGCAGGCGGCGCTGGTCCAATCACTTACTGTGGAGAGCTACAGTCAATGGCTCGTAGGGTTGCCACCCAGCCGGTATTTTACCGGCAGGCCGGTAAAAAATTGGCTTCTGTCCAGTGTTAAAGGGATAGTATTACTTCAAAATTACTATCCCTCATATTGTAGCCCTTAATAAACTGAGTTAAATGACACCAGCGGCATCTCTCAAACCTTTATGGTTTAAGAGATAGCCGCTTTCAAAGTTTCCTCTCCCCTGCTGTCAGCGTTCTGCTGCCAGCAGGGGAATCTGGTCCCGGGACAGGTGGAGGCTCTTAAACAGAGCCGATATCTCATTATGGAAGGAAAAATGATTCATTGAAACAGTCTTATACGTGTGCTTGGTTACCAAGCACACTTAGAAGACTGTTTTAATTAATCATTTTTCCTTCCATAACGAGATATTGACTCTGCTGAAGAGCCTCCACTTGATTCAGAGATCGGATTGACCTGCTGGCAGCAGAACGCTGACAGCAGGGGAGAGGAAACTTTGAAAGCGGCTATCTCTTAAACCATAAAGGTTTGAGAGATGCCGTTGGTGTCATTTAAGTCAGTTTATTAAAGGCTACAATATGAGGGATAGTAATTTTGAAGTAATACTATCCCTTTAAGTCTATGGAGGGAATGCCATGGCCAGTATTTTTTTTAAGAAAAGGTGGCAACCCTAAAGGCTTGTGAACTGTAATCTGTCGTTTTTGACTCCAAACAAATTCACAAGTCTCTGCACATATCTCCAATCTAAATAGTCTTAATTACTTTGGACAGGCTAACAGTGTTAGAATCTTATACTATCTCATAAAAACTGTTAGCAAATATATCATAAACTGAATAGTAGACCAATAATAATATTCAAATTAAAAATTAAAAGAGATCTCAGAGTATAACCCAAAACATCAAAAGGTGCCGGGTCCACTTGAAAGTAGAGAAAAGCTTGAAAGAAATCCACCTGGTTTTGTTTGCTGATTGGAAGTGTATGGAGGCCAATATAACTAAGAGTGCTGATAACAGAAAAAAAAGGAATCCTACATGCAGACTGTTGATTAACAGCTTGTAAGTGGGATTCGAAGAGTGAGTGCTTTGAAAGAAAGGAAGTACTACCCTATGATCTTCTTTTTATGTCTTTTTTCTGATGACTATCATTAAAGGGACAGTAATGTCCCATATAAAATATTTAGATTTAGGTAGTTATTAAAAAATAAACCATTTGCAATAAACCCTATCTCTCAAACCACTATGGTTTGAGAGATATAGGGATTGAAAGTTCCCCCTCCCTCCCCTTCTCCTGATGTCAGCTGTAAAGGTGACAGCAGAAGAATCGAGTCATATGACTTGAGGAGGCTCTGCAGCAGTTCCGAAATCGCGGTACTTAAAAATAATTAATTAATTGGAACTGTCTATAAAGTGTGCCTGGTTTGTAAGCACACTTTGTAGACCTTTCCAATGAATGAATTCGTTTTAAGTACCGCTATTTCGGCTCTGCTGCAGAGCCTCCTGCTGGTCCTCGGACTGGGATCTCCTGCTGTTATCTAGACGCTGACATCAGGAGACAGGGAGGGAGGAGGGAACTTTGAATCCCTATATCTCTCAAACCATAGCAGTTTGAGAGATAGGGTTTGTTGCAAATAGTTTACTTTTTCAATATCTACCTAAATCTAAATAATTTTGGGGGGGCATTACCATACCTGGGAACTCTCCGGTTTTGCCCCGGAGACTCCGGATTTCAAAGTGAATTACCGGGTCTCCGGGGCAATGTGTGAATCACCGGGTGGGCAGAGTTTAAATAGAAACTCTGCCCACTTGTGCTCCATCCCACCCAGTTCCTCCCACTCCCCGCCCTCTTACTTACATTTTGCAGGGGTTTTTTTTGTTTTTTTTTGTCCCGCCCCCCTGCCGACTAAGCCCCGCCCCTTTTATGACGCGATCCGCGTCATTTTCCTCTCCCTGGGCACTGACAGGGTTACCCTCCGGGTAGCCCCGTTTCAAAAGTTCCCAGGTATGGGCATTACTGACCCGTTAAAGGGAAGACTGACATTCCTAATCAGAAGGAATACTTCATTTATGAATATAGAACTTAAGTATATGCATGTTTAGCTTGACTCAAGAGAGTTGAAATAATTATATGCACTCCATGCTGGTGTATGTGTGTTATCACCAGAATAGTCACTTATTGTGTATGCTTTTGATATTTTGGGTTATACTCTGAGATCGCTTTTAAAGTGTTAGTAATGTCTGAAAAAAACTTTTTTTGCATTTAGAAGAGCTTAAAAAGCTGATCTAAATGCAAAAAACCATATCTCTCAAACCGCTATGGTTTAAGAGATACGGGCGTTTAAAGTTTGATTTCTCCTATTGACAGCTGTAAAGCTGTCAGCAGGAGATCCGTGTCGGTCGACACGCTGGAGCTGGAGAAGTGCCGAGTTCTCTTTACTTACATGTAATCCCTTCATTGTAATGGT
Source organism: Rhinophrynus dorsalis (assembly GCA_037306005.1). Classification (NCBI taxonomy): domain Eukaryota; kingdom Metazoa; phylum Chordata; class Amphibia; order Anura; family Rhinophrynidae; genus Rhinophrynus; species Rhinophrynus dorsalis. The sequence goes on along the minus strand of CM074720.1, from coordinate 71,102,346 downwards.
CTAAAACGTGTGCCTAGTGTTCAGACCATTCTGGTGGCCATGGATATGTATGGTGATGTGTGGGAATTAGCATAGAGTGCCACACTGTGCCTTCAAAACATAAAAGTAAAATTGTCAGAAGATACTTATTTTACAGGAACATGTCTAGGAACAACATATAGGTAGATATTAATCATCTGTAAAACAAACTAGATTTGCTTTAGGGGACAGGTCACTGTACAGAGGTTGGTCCTGACCCTAGAAGCAGCACTGGAGGAAGGGAGATTTATGCTGGGTCCATTCTGTTGGTAACTTGGGGAAACTCAGGCACAGGAGTGATCAGAGACATACACAACCATCACGTTTTATTTACACAGCAGAACAAAGTCATGACATGTAAAGAAAATCTCATTATATCTATGACTCTTCTGTGAACAACCCCTATGTGTGCTTTGATAGCTCTGTATACACAGAGCAGGTGTACTTTGCTAATTATACTAACTGAGAAATGTTGCAGAGTATGCATATTTATCAGTTAAACACTCCCATTCAAATCAAAGGGTCTTCTTCAATGATATATGTGATGCAATTGTGCTTAATCCTTACTGTATTTACTAAACTTGCGGCTTGATACAAATGCCCATTGTGTCTGTGATACAAAGGTTACTGTGGAAGGACAAGAAGGTTCAAAGCCATTCCCCTTATCTGTATGAGCGTGAATGGGCTGCAGTGTGATAAGTGTGATAATGAAGCTTCTAATCTTTGTTCATACACAGCAACCTTAACTTGTCAAACACAGAGCCCTATACACTAGCCTGTTATCTCAAAGGGCAAGTAACATAAAAAGTATACATTAAAGGAGAACTAAACCCTCTTAATAATACCCCCATTTACTTACTCGGGCCAGAAAATCTGTATGGTTACAATGAATTTTGTCCTTTTGCATTTGTCCAAGAGATAACATCATCAGTCAGTTACTGATGTCATGTCCACAAAGGTGGATATGACAGTTGCTAAGAGAACCACAGGACCTCAAACGCTACTCACCACAATGCGTTGTGCACCCTTCTAGTCCTTAACCCTTTAAGTGTCAGAGATGTATATCTCAAAGGGTTAAAGGGATCAGTAGAGACAGGCATTCTGTCTGCTTCAGTTCGGAAAAACTGCCAGCAATACATCCTTTCAGGTGCTCTTGTACCTTATAAAACTGCATGTGCATTTTCTATCTTTTTTCAGAACAGAAGGCAAAAAGGAGATCTGGGTACATTCTGCAAGTTACAGAGAGGAACTCAGGCACAGGAGTGGTCAGGCACACATATAATATAACCATACCTGGGAACTTCCAATTGAGGTCTACCCGGAGGGGAGTCCTCTGGTGCAGCAGGGGGTGACAATAATGATGCAAATCATGTTAAAAAGGGGTGGGGCTTGATGCAAGTTTAGGGGGCAGGGCTTAAAGGTGTCACAAAGAAGGCTGGGGAAGGAGGAACACTGGGAGAAACTCCCCATATCCGGAGGAATCAGCTTCTGCCCCAGAGACCTGGTAAAGCTCTGTCAAAACCGGAGTCTCTGGGGCAAGTCCGGAGAGTTCCCAGGTATGAATATAACAGGATAGAAAAATGTTATGGCATGTAATGAAAATCTCAGTATTAACTGACTGTATTTTCCTGCCAGGTAGCAACTTTAACCCTTCCCTTACCATCTGCCAAGGGCTGGTCTGGGAGCTCCGGTTATTCCTTGAGGTTGCTATGATTTTACATTCTTCACAAACAATAAAAATAAAATTATTGTTTAAGGTGAACAACCATCACTTGCATAGTGCATTATCAGCAGTTCTGCACGCCTGGTAGACGATCCACTGATGAGGCCAGAACTGCATTGTGAGTCAAGATGGAATGGTGGCCTGAAAAGGGAGACCACAGGAGCTTCCTTTTTGTCCCATGAAAAGAGACTGAACTTCAGTCCTGAGTCTTGGGGCGAGATGTTTAAAAAGTCATCACAATGAAAAACTTGTTGGATCATGAGTTGGTGGTAAAAGAAGGACCATATTTTCAGAAGTAAATCCGTCATGTTTGAAAATGTGTCTAAAGAATTAAAAATGACGGTAAGAAGATCTCATTGAACATTGCTGTTAAAAATTCTGATCTTAAAATTTGTCTTTGATTTTGTCTTTGAAAAGAAAAATTGCTTCTCGGTACTTTAATTTTTCTTCTCCAAGTTTAGACCTTTTTTATTATGTCGGGAAAAAATTACGTTAATCAGACAAAAAAATGGCATTCAAACGAATATTTCTTCTGCAAATACCTTACATTATGACAGAAGATTAAACCACAACAACGGCTTTTTCCCTTTGGCGGAGATGGCGGAATTGGATGCCATATATTGTTTAGTCTACCAGAAAATGATCCCTTTTACCCTAGACTTTGCAACAAAATTGTACAAAGAAAAACTGATGTGCCATGGACACCAGCTCAAGGTGCCCCACTTTTTCTATGAAGACGTCAAAAATGTTAAAATTGAATTTCTAATGTACATTTATAGCAATTGTATATGCACAATATGTTCTATGTTGTCATTCTGATTTTGAGACCGAAGAATAATTATTTGTATTTGCCCATTATTTAATTCCTTGAGAAATTACCTATAAAATGGTAGATTCCAGATGATAGGGGTGTCTTGAGCAAATAAAGATTGAGACCCACTGGCCTAGAGCACCATATTGTGAAGAGGAGCCTCAGCTGTGCTAGCCACACCCACATTCTGAGTTATGGGTGTGACCAGAACAATCTCAGTGCCAACAAACTTTAGCTTTTGTTTTATGGGGCTGATTTAAAGGGTTGGTAATGTCTACATTAAATGATTTTGCCAAGTCTTCTGTTTATTAATAGTAACATATTGCTCTATATTTAAGTCCTTACTTTATTGTAGTTTAAAAAGTTATGCAGAGATAAAGTTCCACCCCCCACCCCCCTTTCTGGCTACATCACTGCAGAAGCTGTAGTCTGGTCAGGACGGATGCGGCAAGGGACAAACTTCAGTAAGCAAAGGGAAATCCTGCCCTCCTTCATCAAGGGGGGCAGGATTCCCTTATACTTACTTACTGAAGTTTGTCACTCGCTGCAGCTGTCGCGTCACACAACCCGATTACAGATCCAGAGGGAGGCACCCAGAAAGGGGAGGGCTGGGGATCTTTAACTCTGTATAACTTTTGAACGACAATAAAGTAAGGACATAAATATAGCATAATATGTTAATATTAATATACAGAAGTCTCGGCAAAATCATTTTAATTAGGCATTACTATCACTTTAATGACTTGGGTAAATAGCCTTTCATTGACTATTTTTTAACTCCTAAGTTGTTAGAGAGATCAACAATGCATTGAAAATGAATGCAAAGGAGACCTTGATCATACCCTAGAGGTTAAGATTTTTTTTTATCGTTCTTGCATATTAGAATAAAAGGGAATTTTCAAGACCAGGAAACAGTGAATTGCTCTTCTAATTAGTGATGAGCGAGCACCCCAATGCTCGGGTGTTCGGGTGCTCTGACCGAGCACCCCCTGAGGCTCGAGTGCTCGGCCGAGCACCCGAGCCCCATTGAAGTCAATGGGAGGACTCGAGCATTACACCAGGCACCCCCTGCTCTGATGAGGGGAGGGTGCCTGGTCCATAGGAAAAGGGCAGAAAAAGATGGAAACACTACAGAAATGGTTCAGGGACAGCATAGGGAGGATGTCTGGATGCATCTTGGACTCCAACATCGCTGCTGGGAACGATCTTTCGCCCGTAGTACGCCATTTTTACAGACTGACCATAAAACACACAAAAAGGAAAATAAAAACGACTTTAGGCGAAAAATTGTTACCAAACAATATTTGCTGTATATTTACTTGTATATCATCTGCAAATTATCCCAAAAATTTCCTTGATTTTCGGAAGTGAGGCCATGATTAAGAGGGAAACGTGCGCAGAGGCAAATTATCCCAAAAATTTCCTTGATTTTCAGAACTGAGGCCATGATTAAGAGGGAAACGTGCGCAGAGGCAAATTCTCCCAAAAATTTCCTTGATTTTCAGAACTGAGGCCATGATTAAGAGGGAAACGTGCGCAGAGGCAAATTCTCCCAAAAATTTCCTTGATTTTCAGAACTGAGGCCATGATTAAGAGGGAAACGTGCACAGAGGCAAATTCTCCCAAAAATTTCCTTGATTTTATTGAACTGAGGCCATGATTAAGAGGGAAACGTGCGCTGAGCTGACCATCTAAAACATTATGGGTGAGGGTCTGCTGCAGAGCTGACCATCCTAAACATTATATGCGAAGGCCCGCTAGTGAGCTGACGCTATAAAACATTATATGAGAGGGCCCGCTAGAGAGCTGACCCAATAAAACATTATATGAGAAGGCCCGCTGGTGAGCTGACCTATATAAAAATTGTCAAACAGGGCCCGCTGGTGAGCTGGCCCTATATAAAAATTATATCACAGGGCCCGCTGGTGAGCTGGCCCTATATAAAAATTATAGCACAGGGCATATGGAAGAGGAGGAGGAGGATGAGAAGATTAAGAGTCAACCATATACCCGTTTTTTGGGTGGAAGGGGTGAATGGGAATACAGAGTATTCACATCATTGTAAATAACATATATAAAGTGAGTTTATGTTCCCCCGGGGCTTTCCTCCAGTGGAGTGGAGAAGTCAGGGGAAATCCAGGCCTTGTTCATTTTTATAAGTGTCAACCTATCAGCATTGTCGGTGGAAAGGCGGATACGCTTATCTGTTATGATGCCACCAGCAGCACTAAATACCCGCTCAGACAGAACGCTGGCGGCAGGGCAGGCCAGCACCTCCAAGGCGTAGAGTGCCAGTTCATACCACGTGTCCAGCTTGGACACCCAGTAGTTGTAAGGCACAGAGGGATCATTGAGGACGCTGACACGGTCTGCTACGTACTCCTTCACCATCTTCCAAAACTTTTCCCTCCTTGTGACACTAGGCTGCGCATCAGGGTGAGGGTGCTGGCGGGGTGTCATGAAGGTGTCCCACACCTTGGAGAGTGTTGCCCTGCCTTTCTCGGAACTGCTGTGTGCTCCCCTTTTCTCCCCTTCTCGGTTGGCCAAGGTAGCACGTACTCTGCCGCCAGCGTTGTCAGATGGAAAATTTTGGAGCAATTTTTCGACAAGAACCTTCTGGTATTGCAACATTTTGCTTGTCCTCTCCACCGGAGGAATGAGAGATGAGAAATTCTCTTTGTAGCGGGGGTCCAGAAGGGTGAACACCCAGTAATCCGTGTTGTCTAAAATGCGTACAACGCGTGGGTCACGGGAAAGGCAGCCTAACATAAAGTCAGCCATGTGTGCCAGAGTACCAACAGTCAAGATTTCGCTGTCCTCACCAGGAGGATGACTCTCAATATCCTCATCCTCTTCCTCCTCTTCTGCCCACCCACGCTGAAGAGATGGAACTAAAGTTCCATGGCTACCCTGTGTAGCGGAGGCAACCGTGTCTTCCTCCTCCTCCTCCTCCTCCTCCTCCGCCTCCTCCAATTGTCGCTGAGAAGACGAAGTGAGGGTGCTCTGGCTATCACCTTGTGTAAGCTCTTCCTCCCCCATTTCCACCTCTTCCACATGCAAAGCGTCGGTTTTAATTGTGAGCAGCGAGCGTTTCAGTAGACACAGAAGTGGGATGGTTACACTGATAATAGCGTTATCGCCGCTCACCATCTGTGTCGATTCCTCAAAATTGCGTAAAACCTCGCAGAGGTCTGACATCCATTCCCACTCCTCACTTCTGATTACAGGAAGTTGAACGGAGAGGCGACGACCGTGTAACAGCTGGTACTCCACTACTGCCCTCTGCTGCTCACAAAGCCGGGCCAACATGTGGAAGGTGGAGTTCCAGCGCGTGCTCACGTCACACAGCAGCCGGTGAGCTGGCAATTGTAAGCGCTGCTGCAGCTTCAACAGGCCGGCTGAAGCTGTTGATGACTTACGGAAATGTGCACACACGCGGCGCACCTTGGTCAAGAGATCATGCACATTGGGGTAGGTTTTTAGAAATCGCTGCACCACTAAATTAAATACATGCGCTAGGCATGGTACGTGTGTGAGCTTGCCGAGCTCCAAAGCCGCCACCAAGTTACGCCCATTATCACACACAACCATGCCTGGTTGCAGGTTGAGTGGCGAGAGCCACTGCTCGGTCTGGTGACTAATCCCCTGCAACAGCTCTGAGGCCGTGTGCTGTTTGTTCCCAAGGCAGATCAGCTTCAGCACGGCCTGTTGACGCTTCCCCACTGCAGTGCTACACTGCTTCCAGCTACTGGCTGATGGGGGAGTGGCGCTGTGTGTAGAGAATTCGGAGGTGGAAACGGAGGAGGAGGAGCCAATAACGTAGGTGCTGGTGGAAACCCTGATGGAGGTAGGGCCCGCAATCCTCGGCGTGGGTAGCACCCGTGCCATCCCAGGGTCCGAGTCGCTCCCAGCCTCCACGACATTCACCCAGTGTGCCGTCAGGGAAATGTAGCGTCCCTGGCCACAAGCACTTGTCCATGTGTCAGTCGTTAAGTGGACCTTCCCAGTAACTGCGTTGGTCAGGGCACGGGTGATGTTACGGGACACATGGTGGTGTAATGCGGGGATGGCACACCGGGAAAAGTAGTGGCGGCTGGGGACCGCGTACCGAGGGACAGCTGCTGCCATCAGGCTGCGGAAGGACTCAGTGTCCACAAGCCTAAATGGCAGCATTTCGATGGCCAGTAATTTTGAAAGGTGTGAGGTTAGTGCTATGGCCTGTGGGTGGGTGGCTGGGTACTTTCTCTTGCGCTCAAATGCCTGGGGTAACGACATTTGGACGCTGTGCTGGGACAGGGAAGTGGATGTGGTCGCTGATGGTGCTTCAGATGGTACAGGTGCAGGGCGGGAGGTATGCGGGCCTGCGCCTTCGACAGGCGATTGGCCGGCACCGAAAACAGGGGAAGAGGAGGCAGTGGTGTGGCCTGCAGACACAGATGGGCGATCCAGGCGTTCCTCCCACTTACTACGGTGCTTGGATGCCATGTGTCGGATCATGCTGGTGGTGGTGAGGTTTCTAGTGTTCATGCCTCGGCTCATTCTGGTGTGGCACAGGTTGCAAACTACAATTCTTTTGTCGTCCGCACTTTCCTTAAAAAAACGCCATACCGCGGAACACCTACCCCTTGGCAAGGTAGATTTACGCAAGGGGGTGCTCCGTGGAACATTTGCGGGCCGGTTTGGTGCGGTCCGCCTTCTTTCTGTATCCACACCACTGCCTCTTCCAGCCTGTTGCGGTGCTGCAGATGGCTCACCCTCAGGACTGCTGACATCGCTCGGCTCTACACCTTCCCAGGTGGGGTCAGTCACCTCATCGTCCACCAAGTCCTCCTCCACTTCCTCACTCTGATCATCCTCCTCAAGTCTTGATCCCACCACATACTCAGTCATTGACAACTGTATAACATTCTCCTCAACAAGGTCTTGAGACGGAAATAGTGGTTGATTTAATGGCAACTGTGTCTCATCATCATCATCATCATCCACTACTTCCTTTGACCTTAAATGCCGTTCACATCTGTCATCTTCTTGTGATTGGGTAGCCTCTAGAGGTTGTGAATCAGGGCACAAGATGTCATGTTCCTCTGCAAGCGTGCTTGGAGAGAGGGTCAAATGAAGGATTGGTGATGAGACGAGCTCCTCACTATATCCCAGTGTGGGATCACTTCTTTGACCAGACCGTGTATGGTGGGAGGAAGGATGATCAGAGTGAGGATTATTTTGACCAGACTCTTGGCTACTGAGAGTGGACTTGGTGGAAGACAGGGTGGTGCTTAACCGACTGGAAGCAGTATCAGCTGTCATCCAACCGACCACCTGTTCGCAGTGGTCGGACCTCGAGAGTGATGTCCTGCGACGCCCTGTAAAATTACACATGAAGCTAGGTATGGTGGATGTCTTTCTTTCTTGTGCTCTGGCACCAGGCACAGTTTCTCCGCGTCCTGACCCGCGCCCTGAACTTTCAGGATCACGTCCACTTCCCCGTCCCTTTTTACCCGCCTTCTTCATCTTACACAGAATATGTGACTTTAATATTTGAGTTTGAAAACTTAACAGTGTTTCTTCCTATTCTGCAACTGTGCAGAGTACACAGAATAGGCTGCTAAACGGCGGTGATACACACTGAATGGAATATGTGACTTTAATATTTGAGTTTGAAAACTTAACAGTATTTCTTATTATTCTGCAACTGTACAGAGTACACAGAATAGGCTGCTAAACGGCGGTGAAACACACTGAATGGAATATGTGACTTTAATATTTGAGTTTGAAAACTTAACAGTATTTCTTCCTATTCTGCAACTCTGCAGAGTACACAGAATAGGCTGCTAAACGGCGGTGAAACACACTGAATGGAATATGTGACTTTAATATTTGAGTTTGAAAACTTAACAGTATTTCTTATTATTCTGCAACTGTACAGAGTACACAGAATAGGCTGCTAAACGGCGGTGAAACACACTGAATGGAATATGTGACTTTAATATTTGAGTTTGAAAACTTAACAGTATTTCTTATTATTCTGCAACTGTACAGAGTACACAGAATAGGCTGCTAAACGGCGGTGAAACACACTGAATGGAATATGTGACTTTAATATTTGAGTTTGAAAACTTAACAGTATTTCTTATTATTCTGCAACTGTACAGAGTACACAGAATAGGCTGCTAAACGGCGGTGAAACACACTGAATGGAATATGTGACTTTAATATTTGAGTTTGAAAACTTAACAGTATTTCTTATTATTCTGCAACTGTACAGAGTACACAGAATAGGCTGCTAAACGGCGGTGAAACACACTGAATGGAATATGTGACTTTAATATTTGAGTTTGAAAACTTAACAGTATTTCTTATTATTCTGCAACTGTACAGAGTACACAGAATAGGCTGCTAAACGGCGGTGATACACACTGAATGGAATATGTGACTTTAATATTTGAGTTTGAAAACTTAACAGTATTTCTTCCTATTCTGCAACTCTGCAGAGTACACAGAATAGGCTGCTAAACGGCGGTGAAACACACTGAATGGAATATGTGACTTTAATATTTGAGTTTGAAAACTTAACAGTATTTCTTATTATTCTGCAACTGTACAGAGTACACAGAATAGGCTGCTAAACGGCGGTGAAACACACTGAATGGAATATGTGACTTTAATATTTGAGTTTGAAAACTTAACAGTATTTCTTATTATTCTGCAACTGTACAGAGTACACAGAATAGGCTGCTAAACGGCGGTGAAACACACTGAATGGAATATGTGACTTTGATATTTGAGTTTGAAAACTTAACAGTATTTCTTATTATTCTGCAACTGTACAGAGTACACAGAATAGGCTGCTAAACGGCGGTGAAACACACTGAATGGAATATGTGACTTTAATATTTGACTTTGAAAACTTAACAGTATTTCTTATTATTCTGCAACTGTACAGAGTACACAGAATAGGCTGCTAAACGGCGGTGATACACACTGAATGGAATATGTGACTTTAATATTTGAGTTTGAAAACTTAACAGTATTTCTTCCTATTCTGCAACTGTGCAGAGTACACAGAATAGGCTGCTAAACGGCGGTGATACACACTGAATGGAATATGTGACTTTAATATTTGAGTTTGAAAACTTAACAGTATTTCTTATTATTCTGCAACTGTACAGAGTACACAGAATAGGCTGCTAAACGGCGGTGAAACACACTGAATGGAATATGTGACTTTAATATTTGAGTTTGAAAACTTAACAGTATTTCTTATTATTCTGCAACTGTACAGAGTACACAGAATAGGCTGCTAAACGGCGGTGAAACACACTGAATGGAATATGTGACTTTAATATTTGAGTTTGAAAACTTAACAGTATTTCTTATTATTCTGCAACTGTACAGAGTACACAGAATAGGCTGCTAAACGGCGGTGAAACACACTGAATGGAATATGTGACTTTGATATTTGAGTTTGAAAACTTAACAGTATTTCTTACTATTCTGCAACTCTGCAGAGTACACAGAATAGGCTGCTAAACTGCGGCGAAGCACACTGAATGGAATATGTGACTTTGATATTTTAGTTTGAAGACTTAACAGTATTTCTTCCTATTCTGCAACTCTGCAGAGTACACAGAATAGGCTGCTAAACTGCGGCGAAGCACACTGAATGGAATATGTGACTTTGATATTTTAGTTTGAAGACTTAACAGTATTTCTTCCTATTCTGCAACTCTGCACAGTACACAGAATGTGCTGCTAAACTGCGGCGACGCACACTGAATGGAATATGTGACTTTGATATTTTAGTTTGAAGACTTAACAGAATGTGCTCTAATCTGCAACTTTGCACACTAAACAGAATGTGCTCTAATCTGCAACTTTGCACACTAAACAGAATGTGCTCTAATCTGCAACTGTGCACACTAAACAGAATGTGCTCTAATCTGCAACTTTTCACACTAAACAGAATATTTTTCCCCCCCCCCCCCCCCCCCCCCCCCCCCCCCACACAAAATAACCTGCTGCCCCCACACACAGTAGTCCTAAAAAGGACTTTTGGTTCTTTTTTTTCACAATTTTTTTTTTTTCCTCCCTACACTGCCTTTCCCTTCCTATCCTCAGCTCTCCCTGGCTCAGACTGAGCCGAACTCGATGGTCAGGTGCTATACAGCACCCGACCACGGGTTCTGGCCAGCCAATCAGTGTAATGCCAGCAGCCAACATGGCTGCTGGCATTACACCGATGTCAGAGCCTCCCTGCACGTTTATTGGCTGCGCAGCAGCCGCAAAACGTGCGGGGAGGAGACCCGAACATGGCGGGCGAGCACATGCGGTACTCGTACGAGTACCGCCATGTGCCGAGCAGAGCGATGCTCGAGCCGATCCGAGCATCGGCCGAGCATGCTCGCTCAACACTACTTCTAATGTAAAAATGGGGGGATAGCCATAGACAAAGCAAAAAGCACCTGGGATGCCTTGCTAAGTTGCACCTGAGATTTAAGTTTAACCCTTATACTGAGCTCCCTTATCAGCTGCCATATTTGCTGTATGCCAAAAATACCCCTGCAAATTATCCACCCAAAAATGGACCTGATACAATGGCAACATAACCCACAGAGAGTTAGTAAAGTTCTCTTATGGCTGGCTAGTTGTAATTCACTGAGACGTTAGTTATCAGAAAGCCGATAGACAGCAGGTAAGAAGAGTATTAGGGGCAGATTTAATATGTTAAAGTGGTCCATTAATGGAGCAAACCAGCTGCTCCATAGGGGAAAAATAGAAATTCCCAGTGGTTTGAAAGGGCTATGCAATGCGTGGTGTCCTCCCTAGCATCCAAGGGGTTAAAATCCTTATTTCAGTAAATGTGAATTTGGGGATTTTTTTATTACCTCTATAGTGCAGCTGGTTTGCTTCAGAATTGCTTATCAGTTTTGTACAATGATTGATTGAGAATCAGAATTAACTGATGGTTACCTCGAAACAGGCTATTGTAGTTAGATCTGTAAATACATTGACCCATGTGGACAGAGCATTTGGTGAGCAATTCCAGGAGCACAGGGGACAAATACAAATCCCCACTGATTTAAATGGGGATTTTACCCCTTGAATGCTGGAGAGGTCTCCAATTCATTGTCTCCCTAGCATTCAAGAGCTTACAAGCTGCACTGAAATCAACAAAGATTTTATCTTCCCCCCACAGTGCAGCTGGTTTGCCCCAGAATTATTGTTGCTGATTTTTTTTTTATCTTGAAGAAGGATAGCAGGGGAGTTGCTCAACTCCCCCGAAGATGCATGGCTTGCACCAACCTAATGCATTATTAGTACACCATGCAGACTGATTGCACCATAGAAGATTAGCACCAATACATGCCCCAGTCTGGAAACAAGACCTGGGTCTCTTGGGAACCCAGCATTTAAAAATGGGACCTAGAGATTTTAGATGTTTTTTTTTCCAATCCTAATGAGCTCTACCTACAGTCAGGACTGCCATCAGAAATATTGGGAGATCGGTACAAACATAAAGCCAGTCCCCAACCCACTTTTTTGCTACACTATCTACAGAATATACTTAAAAAGGGGCTCTGCCATGTTGCTTTCTAAACCAACGGTAGGTGACACTTAAGCCTGCAACATCAGAATGTCGCCCTTTATATGCAGGCAACATTCTGATGTCGTCCTTTTAATGTAGGTGACATTTCAATAGTGAACCATTTTTGACACAGGGCCTCTCACACATCACAAAGGCTGTGGAGGCCTCCTTTCTGATTCTGATTCAATAATATGCCATTCATTTTGGGCAGAAAATGGCTTTAGGTTTTATGGTCCTGCCACCTATGAATAAATAAATAAATAAATAAATAAATAAAATAAAATATTACTGAGCACAAGGGAAGTAGAGTAATGACATCTTCTGTTAGGCACCCCTGCTGACTGCCAGACTTTTCTCATGCTCCTGACCTCTCCAGGAATTACCTTCATTATAACCTCCTTACTTTCAAAATTCACCAAAAATATTCCAAGGACCGAGCTCTACTCCACATTCCACATATCTGGATTGACCAAAATTCAACGGATGGTATTATAACACTGAGATATACAGCGGATTGAAATATACTTCCCCTGGACCCTCTTACTGCTAAGAAGAGATACCTTTGCTGGAACACCACATTGAAACTATAAAACTGACTCTCCTCCAGTTGTTATTTGGGTTTTGGATTTGATCATCCATTCAGCAATGCTTAGATTTAATTTCTAAACACTCATAAAACGTATTGATTATATATATATATATATATATATATATATATACAGTGAGGGAAAAAATTATTTGATCCCCTGCTGATTTTGTACGTTTGTCCACTGACAAAGAAATGATCAGCCTATAATTTTAATGGTAGGTTTATTTGAACAGTGAGAGACAGAATAACAACAAAAAAATCCTGAAAAATGCATTTCAAAAAAGTTATAAATTGATTTGCATTTTACTGAGTGAAATAAGTATTTGACCCCTTTGCAAAACATGACTTAGTACTTGGTGGCAAAACCCTTGTTGGCAATCACAGAGATCAGACATTTCTTGTAGTTGGCCACCAGTTTTTCACACATCTCAGGAGGGATTTTCTATAGGATTAAGGTCTGGAGACTGTCTAGGCCACTCCAGGACCTTAATGTGCTTCTTCTTGAGCCACTCCTTTGTTGCCTTGGCAGTGTGTTTTGGGTCATTGTCATGTTGGAATACCCATCCATTACATATTTTCAATGCCCTGGCTGAGGGAAGGAGGTTCTCCCCCAAGATTTGAAGGTACATGGCCCCATCCATCGTCCCTTTAATGCAATGAGGTTGTTCTGTCCCCTTAGCAGAAAAAACACCCCAAAGCATAATGTTTCCACCTCCATGTTTGACGGTGGGGATGGTGTTCTTGGGGTCATAGGCAGCATTCCTCCTCCTTCAAACACAGCGAGTTGAGTTGATGCCAAAGAACTCGGTTTTGGTCTCATCTGACCACAACACTTTCACCCAGTTCTCCTCTGAATCATTGAGATGTTCACTGGCAAACTTCAGACAGGCCTGTACATGTGCTTTCTTGAGCAGGGGGACCTTGTGGACGCTGCGGGATTTCAGTCCTTCACGGTGCAGTGTGTTACCAATTGTTTTCTTGGTGACTATGGTCCCAGCTGCCTTGAGATCATTGACAAGATCCTCCCATGTAGTTCTGGGCTGATTCCTCACCGTTCTAATGATCATTGAAACTCCACGAGGTGAGAACTTGCATGGAGCCCCAGACTGAGGGAGATTGACAGTTATTTTGTGTTTCTTCCATTTGCGAATAATCGTACCAACTGTTGTCACCTTCTCACCAAGCTGCTTGGTTATGGTCTTGTAGCCCATTCCAGCATTGTGTAGGTCTACAGTCTTGTCCCTGACATCCTTGGACAGCTCTTTGGTCTTGGCCATGGTGGAGAGTTTGGAATCTGAATGACTGATTGCTTCTATGGACAGGTGTCTTTTATACAGGTAACAAGCTGAGATTAGAAGCACTCCCTTTAAGAAAGTGATCCTAATCTCAGCTTGTTACCTGTATAAAAGACACCTGGGAGCCAGAAATCTTGCTGATTGATTGGGGGTCAAATACTTATTTCACTCAGTAAAATGCAAATCAATTTATAACTTTTTTGAAATGCGTTTTTCAGGATTTTTTTGTTATTATTCTATCTCTCACTGTTCAAATAAACCTACCATTAAAATTATAGACTGATCATTTCTTTGTCAGTGGGCAAACGTACATAATCAGCATGGGATCAAATATTTTTTTCCCTCACTGTACATATTTCACTGAAGCACATTGGTTTTGAACTCCTGTAATCTGACCTGCATGCATGCTTTCTTATCTATGTTATCTACAAAGCAGCCTGAAGTGCAAAATTCCACACCTCACACCGGCCTGCATCCTATAGAACAGTACAATGTGACCATCACCCACAGCAGACATCCCTGCAAAACTTAGATGCTATTTTATCCCTATGAATGCTGAGGGAATGATCACCTATATTCACCTACAGTTGTTAATTGGGCTTTGGATTTGAACATCTATTCAGCAATACTCAGATTTAATTTCTACACACTCTGAAAACTTATTGACGAAAAAAGAAAGAAACAATAAAAAAAATCAACAAATATATTTCACTGAAACATATTTGAAACACTGCAATCAGACCTACATGCATGCTTTCTTATCTGTTATCTACAAGGCATCCTGAAGTGCAAAATTCCACACCTCACACTTGCCTGCATCCTATAGAACAGAACAATGTGATCATCCCCCACAGCTGACATCCCTGCAAAACTCAGAGGCTATTTTAACCCCTTCACTGCTGAGGGAATGGTCACCTATTCTGCCTCATATCTGTATTCCCTACAACCCCAAAAAGCAGTCTCTCCACTCAGCCCCTCGCAAGTGGTTACCTTAAAATCGCTTGGCATCTTTAAAGGCACTCACAGGGGCTGTTGTGGTGGAAAATCAAAACTTAAAGTTTAATCTCCTGACACTATCATAGCCACTCCGCCACTTCTACTTGCAAACCCAATTGAAGTGATTCAATCCAGAAGCCACAAAAAGCACACATCCAAATCAAGGAAACCTCTTTGTGTGATCCCCATAAGAAGACATATTGTTTCCAAAGTACAGTGTAAGAACTCAGAATCCCAAGACTGTCCTATCAGATCAATCCTGTGCAATTTCAGATCAATCAATAACAAAACAGCTATTATCGCTAACCTTATTGAAACATGTGAATTAGCGTGCATTACAGAATCGTGGCTAGATGACAATGCGGGGCCTATCCTAGCAGCAGCTGTTCCAGTGTTCCACTGCCCAAGACAAGAGTGCAAGGGAGGTGGAGTAATGATTTGTGTCAAATCATCCTTAAACCCCAGGCCAATATCAATCCACACACCCCAAAATTTTGAATGCGTAGCTGCTAGCATCTCAATAGATGGAGGATTTCGGATACTGTTAATATACAGACCCCCAGGAGATGTGAAGAGATTTCTTCAAGAACTTTAAGACCTTTTGACTGGTTTAATCCTTGAACACCCTAGATGGATTATATTGGGAGACTTCAACACTTGGATTGATGACACACTATCCCAACTTGGGCAGGACCTCCTCAGCCTGATGAGTGCGCTCGGCTTCATACAAATCGTTGCCACTTCCACCCATAGAAAAGGTCATACATTTGATCTAGTGTTCCAGTCTTATATCTGCATGCACTGAAACACTTGCCTCAGCCCTCACAAAAATAGTGGAATGTTCACTAAAAACTGGAATCTTCCTGGATCCTCTAAAAGAAGCAGTGGTAAAACCCCTCCTAAAGAAACCTTCACAAAACCCAGACTGCATAGCAAATTTCAGACCAGTATGCAACCTTCCATTTCTGGGGAAAATCATTGAAAACTAGTGGCAACTCAACTGGAGGCCCATCTATCAAGCTATAACATCTTTGATCCTTTCCAGTCAGGTTTCAGATGCCACCACAGCACGGAAACAGCACTAGTCCGAATGCTAAATGATCTCCTTTTGGCGAGAGACAAAGGTGATTACTCCATCCTAATCCTCCTGGATCTCTCAGCTGCATTTGACACCACTGACCATGGGATTTTAATAGAGCGCTTGCAGCACATCTGTGGTCTAGGAGGCACAGTTCTTAACTGGTTTAAATCTTACCTAACTGGGAGATCACAGAGAGTAACATCAGGATCTTGCTCATTGGCGCCAATTAGCCTGTGGAGTTCCACAAGGTTCCATCTTGTCTCCCTTGCTATTCACAATTTACTTACTACCACTGGGAGATATCATCAGAAGACACGGCCTAAGATATCATTGTTACGCAGATGACACACAACTCTACCTCTCCTTTGCTCCAGATACTAAAGACCCAACATACCTCATCAACAGTTGCTTAGCAGACCTCATAGAGTGAATGAATGCTAGTTGAGTGAACCCTGACAAAAAAGAGTTACTCTCGGTGAGGGGACCCAGGGCAACAAGAATATATCAGGATCACCCAACTGGCCTGGAACTTGGAGGCTCTGAACTCATTAGTTCAACAGAGGTACGAAGTCTTGAAGTGATGATTGACTCTGGACTGTGATTTAAACAGCAGATCTCTTCTGTAATAAAGATATCCAGGATACAACACTTAATTCCACCGGATGATATGCCAACATTAGCCCATGCATTTGTGTCTTCTCGTTTAGATCACTGTAATGCACTTTACTTGGACCTCCCAGAAAAAGAACTCCATCGCCTACAGACAGTACAAAATGCAGCAGCCAGACTACTGACCAATAAAACTCGCTCATGTCACATAACACCCGTTCTCCACTCCTTGCATTGGCTTCCAATTAAATGGCAAACATATTTTAAAATTGGCCTGCTGACCTTCAAAGCCTTAAATGATCAAGGCCCACAGTACCTGAGAGAGCTCCTGACACCCTATATTCAATCCTGCTCACTGCGGTCAGCCAACAGATCCCTGCTGTCAGTACCCAGAATAAAGACAACCTCAGGTTCCGAGCATTCAGCCACGCTGCCCCGACATTCTGGAATTCTTTTCAATCCTCAATCAGAGAGGCACCATCATTACAGACCTTTAAAAAAAAGCTAAAGACCCATCTCTTTTATCAGGCATTCAGTCAACGCATGTGACCATAAGAAACTCTTAAATTTTATGTCTGTTTATAGATTTGTAAAGCGCTTTGAGTCTCACAGGGAGAAAAGTGCTATAAAAAACACAAATTATTATTATTATTATATTATTATGAATAAATCTAGGCAGAGCTCACACATTGGGAACATTCCAATAGCCCAGTGAGTGGTAGGTTCAGCCTGGAACACAACTCATTAGTGTACTGTGCAGAGACTTAGCACAAAGAGCAACCAAAATATAAAGGTTCATTTCTTAAAACGATTTATTTTACACAAAAGTGGCTAGTACAACATACAAAAACTATATAAACATGTCTTCAGGTGACAGGTCCACTTTATGAGTGGGACAGGTCTCAGTTACACTCATAAAAACACTATATTGAAGGAGTTATTTTCATGTTTTATTTTCCTTCCTACCTCCCCTTACACAAAATAAATCCTTTCTTCTTTGAAGGGGCTGACCTGCAAGATTGATCACCATAGGTGGGGTTTGCCATCGAACTCCCCCTAGTGGAGCAGGCTCGAAAGCAGAGGTTCCACAGCTAGAAAATCCCTAGTTCAAATCAGAAGACATCAGGGGTGCAGACATGACAAGACTCAACAGATTCCTAGGTGAGGTATGACTAGAGGTCTATAGAGTATTTTGTACAGTACTGGATACCCTGTCTCCAGGAGGATATAGATATTCTAGAGAGAACTGAGCGAAGGGCTACAAAAATTGTGAATGGTTTACAGGCTGGACTAAAGGATTATTATTATTATTCTTTATTTATATAGTGCCAGCTTATTCCACAGGGCTGTACAATAGGGAATAGACATACAGCAGTATTAAATAGTACAAATCGAATGTGGGGAACAAAAGGATCAGGGGGCCCTACTCGTGAGAGCTTACAGACTAGAGACTCGTGAGCGGCGAGAGCTTACAGTCTAGAGATTCCTGAGAGCTTACAGTCTAGAGACTTGTGTGAGTTTACAGTCTAGAGACTTGTGTGAGTTTACAGTCTAGAGACTCGTGAGAGCTTACAGTCTAGAGGATCTGGACATGTGTAGCTTGGTGAAGAGAAAAGAGACAGGGTATATGATAGAAACATTCAAAAATACATAAAGGGATTCAGTAAAGTACAAAGGGAAGTACATTTCAAAGGAGTAAAAATATTAGGACAAGAAATTAGTCTAACACTAGAGGGTCAGATGTTTAGATGTAATGTAAGAAAGGTTTATTTCATTGAAAGGGTAGTAGATAATTGGAGTAGCCTACCAGCAGAAGTTGTAGAGGTTAATACAGTGATGGAATGTAAGCATGTATGGGATAGGCATAAGGCTGTCCTGAACATATGATCAAGGACCAAATAAGGTTTGATGTTTGTACAGTAGGATAAATGGGCAGACTAGATGGACCGAATGGTTCTTATCTGCCCTCAAATTATGTTTCTTTCTATAAAATCCTACCCAAGGATCTGCCAAGTAAGATCAATATAATAAGTCCTGTGAGCAAGGTGCATTGTATCTAGTGCTCAGGACCAGGGGCAGATTGTAGGGGAATACCAGCCCGGGCAATTTTTTAACCCTTTGAGTGCCAGAGGGGTACGGAATGCATTGCTTTGCAATGCATTCCGTACCCCTCTGGCACTCAAAGGGTCAAAGCAGCGCACTAGCTGCACCGACGTCCCTATCGACGCCCCCTTGTGGTCCCTGTGCGGCATCAAAGGCTGCCACAGAGAGTGTCTGTGCCGGTGGCAACACAGACCTCTCTTTCAAAATATTGTGGGATGGTGAGGTGAGATCCTCTGATCTCCCCCACTGGCCCATGAACTAGCGGCCCACCGGGGGATGCCCGATCCCCCGATAGGACAATCCGTCAATGCTCAGGACTCAATTATAGCAATTACACACAGTGAAATGTCTCAGTCCTGTGATCACTGGGTAGGTTTGTCTTGGCAGACCCAGCTCTGGAGGTCATTTACCCGGTCAGTATCTTGAAAGGAGAAGGGAATAATGTCAGTGAAAGGGGAGGGGGAAAAAATTAAACTTAAATAACTCCCTAAATATAGTTTTAAATAGCACATGCTTAAATAGCAAAATAGTATAATTAAATGATGTTAAAGACAACATTACTAGCTCTTTAAAACTGTCAGTGTCTGAAGATCTTCTGTCTGAATAGCTGCTTTGACACTGACAATGAGGCTTATATAACGGGAACATTGAAAAAATCTGACTCAAACCAGCTGCACCATATGGAACATGTAAAATGTAAATTTGACCCCTTAAATGCTGTGAGTGCTGTGCAGGAGTCAACCCCTTGCATGCCAGAAAGGTATTCAACATGGCAATGCGTTGGATACCTCTCTGAAACTCAAAAGGTAATAGCTCTGTTTCAATAAATGGGAATATTTATTTGTTCCCCCTGGTGCAGTTGGTTTGTCCCCGGAATTGCAAAACATTTTACACATGTGGCCATTCCTGGGAAGTCTGTCTGGATCTGCCTCTGAGACTCCGTATTTAGTGCTAATTCCTGGGTCTCTGGGGACAGAGGCTGATTCTCCAGCTGTGGTGAGTTTCCTGAGAAACTCTACCCACTTCTACTCCTTCCCATCCTGTTCCACCCACTTCTACTCCTTAACCCCCGTTCTACCCACTTCTACTCCGTCCCCCCCGTTCTACCCACTTCTACTCCTTCCACCCTGTTCCACCCACTTCTACTCCTTCCCCCCCTTTCTACCCACTTCTACTCCTTCCACCCTGTTCCACCCACGTCTACTTCTTCCCACCCTGTTCCACCCACTTCTACTCCTTCCCCCCCGTTGTACCCACTTCTACTCCTTCCACCCTGTTCCACCCACGTCTACTTCTTCCCACCCTGTTCCACCCACTTCTACTCCTTCCCTCCCTGTTCCACCCACTTCTACTCCTTCCCACCCTGTTTCACCCATGTCTACTCCTTCCCACCCTGTTCCACTCACTTCTACTCCTTCCCACCCTGTTCCACCCACGTCTACTCCTTCCCACCCTGTTCCACTCACTTCTACTCCTTCCCACCCTGTTCCACCCACTTCTACTCCTTCCTCCCTATTCCACCCACTTCTTGGTTAAGCACTGCCCACTTGATTAAGCCACTGTATGACGTGAATCTTGCTATTAACTGAAAGAGATATGTTTAGATATTACTGCAAGCTTGATTTTTCAATATACTGTACATTTTTATAATGAAACATACATTTCTATCTGCTCATAAAGTGTCATTTTCATTTTACTTTAATTAAAAGTGTCCCCCTCCTGCCACTTTTCCATATGTAACGCTACCTCCCCTCAAATGTGACCTGACAGATTGCAATGAGGGACAATGTTCTTTATAACAATATAAGGAAAACCCTGCCCCCCTTGGAGAAGGAGATAGGCTCTCTTCATGATCTATCTGAACTGGTTTGCTACCCTGAGGGTAGGAATTGTGATGTATGGAAAAGGGTGGGATCGGGACACTTGTAAATAAAATAAAAAGGAAAACTACAACATTATGAGCAGTCAGAAAGGTATGTTGCTCAGTGGTTAGCACTGTTGCCTTGCAGCACTGGGGTCCTGGGTTCAAATCCCACCAAGGACAACATCTGCAATGAGTTTGTATGTTCTCACTGTGTTTGCGTGGGTTTCCTCCGGGTACTCCGGTTTCCTCACACACTCCAAAAACATACTGATAGGTGAATTTAGATTGTGAGCCCCAATGGGGACAGGAACCAATATGAGTGTAAAGCGCTGTGGAATCTGTGTGCGCTATATAAATAAAGGATTATTATTATTATTATATTATTATTATGTTTCGTTAAAAAAAAAGAAAGAAAGAAAGAATTGAGCTTGCAGTAATATCTAAACATTACTATCTCTTTAAGCCTATTCTCAGTGCATGAACCCTCTCTGGGAGTTCCAAATAAGGAAGTTTGGAGGTATGTATATGGCCTAATACAGCGATTGTCAACATGGGTACTGTGGCACTTTGATGTTCCACGGCCATCAGCATAGGGTGCTCCATGTTTTCATTGAAGACTTTGGCAAAAATGTGAATATTGATTATTAAATATAGATTTATGGAAATTGTTATAGACAATATATTTATTTTTGTTATTATGGTTGTAAGACCTAATACTAACTAACTTAGACGACTAAGAGGAGACCTTATCACATCATACAAATATATGAGAGGTCCATACAAGGATCTCTGCTGTGAGCTATTTATTCCAAGGCCTGATCAGATGACCAGGGGACACCCCTTGAGATTAGAGGAAAGGAGATTTAGACATCAGCAGAGGAATGTTTTTTTTTAAAGTAAGGTCTGTTAAATTGTGGAATTCTCCAAGGAGGTGGTTATGGCAGATACAATGGATACATTCAAGAGAAGATTAGATACATTTCTTACCAAAGGGAACATATAGAGTTATACTGTTTATTAGTAGGCAGATCAGGAAGGTCTGATAAAGACTAACTTATTTGGTAGCAGGAAAGCTATAAAATTACTGGGATATGAGGAGAAGGTTGAACTTGATGGACTTCTGTCTTTTTTTTCAACCTAATTTACTATGTTACTATATTTATATTGTGTACCCTTCATTATGCCCTTGATAAATTTTATTGAATTTATTAGGGGTGCGCCAAAAGTTCCAGAATGTGTGTTAGGGGTGTCTTGAGTAAAAAAAGATTGAAAACCACTAGTCTAATGAATCAGAAAATGCTACTATTAATAGCTGTATATTTTCTGTACAGATTAGTGTATAACAACCCTTCTTTGATGCTGTGATATCCAGAGAGCTTTCAAAATCATATGCATGATGAGATTTAGAAAACTCAGTTTTTAATTATTTAGATTTCTAGAAGACGCAGGCATTTCCTGTCATCCCTACATTTCCTCCTGCACTAACTGGCACTGCTCAGTAATGCACTGCCCATCTCTCCCAGAGTATTTAAAGGGTTGTGTCGGAGAGTGCAGGGACGTAATGTATAGTTAAACAGGAAGGCCTATGTTTATAAGAGTAAATTGGAGTTATTCTGGAGTAATCCAACCGCACTATAGGGAAAAAAAAGAATTTTTGTTAAATTAATGAGCTTTTAACCCCTTGAATGCTACAGAGGTCTCCAGTGCATTAAAAAGCTGTATCCAAGTGCATGGGAATGTAGGAATGTTTATTTGTTCCCTATGGGGCAATTGGTTTACTCCAGAATAACTCCAGTTTACTTTTATAGACATGGGCCTTCCTGTTTTAACTCTATATCACCTGTGCACACAGTCCTTGACATAACCCTTTAACCCTTTGATTGCCAGAGTGGCACTCAAAGGGTTAAATACTCAGGAGAGATGGGCAGTGCATTGCTGGGCAATGTCAGTTAGTGGAGGGGGAAATGTAGAGATGACAGGAAATGCCTGCACAGCATGCCTTGATGAGCATCATCCTATATAATAATTCAGTAGGATGTTTGTCAGAAGCTGTCATGTGCAGTCTCTACTGCACATGATTGCATCGCGTGAGTGATGCGATGTAAGACTGTATCGCATGGAGCAGTGAGGTAGCAGCTGGTTAACCCTTTGAGTGCCAGAGGGGTACGCAAAGCAATGCAAAGCAATGTGTTGCGTACCCCTCTGGCACTCAAAGGGTTAACATTACCCGGACCTTGGCCCGTGTACACGGGCTTTTACACTAGTCTAGATATAATTCAAAATCTACTTTCCTAAACAAAAATGGCTAATATTTCATATAGGTTATTTGAAAAACCCCAGCGTTCTTTTTCAGGGGATAGAGTTTCATTAGCTCCTTTAACCCTTTGACTGCCACAGAGGTATCAAACACATTGGGGGTTTTGCACTAAGGCGTGATAAAGAGGTGATAATAAAGAGGTGATAAAGAGGAGATGACCTCCAGTGATATCACTTCTCCAATTCCTATGTTATTCTATGAAGTCTATGCACTAAGATCTCAAAAGTTGGAGAAATCCTAGTACATGGGCTCCATAGAATAACATAGGTACCAGAGAAGTGATATCACTGGAGAAGTAATTTCCCCTTTATCACCTGTTTATCACGTCTTAGTGCATAACCCAATCCAATGCATTGGATACCTTTCTGTCATTCAGAGGGTTAACTCTGGTTGTGTTCATTTTTCTTTTCCAGTGCATTCACCTTTTGGTCTAGAATGTCCTAATATCTGCAGTGGTTTTAAGATGTTTTTTTCATTGAAAAACATATACTGTATGACTAACCAGGGAAACATGCTATATGGCATTTCCTGTTGCTAGTAATCTTCAGTCATAATGACACTATGTACCGTTCATCATGTGTAAATTCAAAACATCTGGCAATACTATGTACTGTAATGTTACTTAGTTATTTTAACCCTTTGAGTGCCAGAGGGGTACGCAAAGCATTGTGTTGCATACTCCTCTGGCACTCAAAGGGTTAAAAGGACCATTTAACTGAAACTGAAATAGGAATTATTTACGTTAAAATAATAAGTGTACTTATTAAAGGAGAACTGTTACCTTTTACTAATTACCTACCACCTTATTATGGCTAGAAAATCCTTATGGCCCCTATGGATTTTGAGCTTGTGTCTTGTTCAATAGATAACATCATCAGTCAGTCCTGGAAGTCAGGTCTATAGAGGCAGACATGACAGTTGATAGAAGGACCAGAGGACCTCAGACTCTGCTCACTGCATATGATCTTTTTAAAGGGATAGTAATGTTTCATAATAAAAGCAGCTCCAATTAATCTTCATAGTATTTGGGCCATGGATAGTGTTATTTCAATACTGTCAGTCATAGTTCAAGAGTTATTGAATGATAAACTATCCCCCTCCCGCCCCTTATACTGATGTAACACTGCTCACCTCAGAGCATCAAGATGGTCTGGATGGATCACAGAGAGGGACAATCTTCAGTGAGCATAGGGGAAAACCTAAAAAAACTGTCATTGGGGGCAGGGTTTTCCTTATGTTCACAGTAAGAAGATTGTCCCATGCTGTGAGCTACCCGGTCCCAGGATCAGATTCCACATCTGAAGGGAGGTGGCTAACACTAGGTAAAAGGGGCAGGACGGGGATACTTTATCATTCAATTACTCTTGGACTACAACTCTGACAGTATTGAAATAACACTCTCCATGGCTCAAATACTATGAAGATTAATTGGAGCTGCTGTTTTTGTGAAACATTACTATCCCTAAGTAGGCCAACACTCTGCCTGGACTGACAGAAACTATCTCATCTGTCTCCAGGAGCATGACATCCAGGACTGACTGAAGATGTCATCTTTTGAACAAAGGCAAATTTGCAAAATTCATAGGGGCCACTGGAAATTTCTGGCCTTAGAAAGGTAAGTAGGGGTTTATTATTAGGAGGCTTAGTACAAAAAATGTTCTTCTATCATAATATTGTTATATGGACATAAAATGTGAAAATTAAAAACATTAAATTTAGTTAATTAAGGTAATTAAAATGACTCTTCCTGTAATTAACTCTTAAAGGTTATTATATTGTGCAAAACTATGTTGCTCACTTCTCTTGCACTTAACGTTTTAACCCTATAACCCTTTGAGTGCCAGAGGTGTATGCAACGCATTGCTTTGCAATGCGTTGCATACCCGTCTGGCACTCAAAGGGTTAAGTGCCATAAAGCTGACCAGTGCATTCAATTTCAATGTATTGTACATGCTTCTGGTACTTAAATACTATTCTTTTAACGTCTTAAACCGTAACTGATCTGGATTGCAGAAAAAATGGTACCATGAATTACAGAGGGTTTAAAAAATAGCAAATACTGTAACTTTTGTTAAGTTTGATAGACAGATCCAATGCATTCAAAAGGGCTGGCACTCTAAGGGTTGTTTTACAGATGTTTGAAAAATCACCTACATGTTGTAATAGACATTTTCTTTATTTCAATAATGTTTGACTTATTTAGGTTCAGAGAGTAAACAAATTAAGACATGCAGTGCAGACACTTCCCGTCTAGGCCCTACATTACCCCAACAAACACACACTCTCAGTACCACCTGGGGGACATGCAGTACATTGCTGAGTAGTGTCTGAGTGATAGGTAATGTAGGGCTAAGACAGGAAGTGCCTTCGCAGCATCAATTAGCACAACCTGTCACTCTAGATACCTTTAAAATGAATTTTCTAAATAAAACATTTCTAATACAACAAACATGTGATTTTAAAAGCTTTTTCAAAATCATCAAAGTTCTTTTTAGGTGATAGTGTCCCTTTAAGAAAAATAATTTTCTTAAGTATGTTTCGTGACTCTCAAGTGTTATTACTAGGGGATAATGAACATGTTTGGGCTTGCTGTCTCGTTGATACTATTTTGACTGTACAATTGAGATGTTGACAGCTTTCTTTCGAAAAACAGACAGGCGGCTATTTTGTATAGGTTTACCACGATGTGAAACCATTTCTCAGGATAGCAGTTTGTGTCATCAAGGTCAAAGGTTAATGTCTGCATCACCGTCCTGCTTGTCAGTACTGTTTTCTTTAGAATTGAGGATATAGCTCTATTTGTTTTTGAGTGGCATGTTTCCAAGTTTAGCTTTTTGTTTTTCAGAGCCAAAGGTCACAGTGACAACCCTCCCTTCCCCTTATGGGCTTGGGCGAAGGCTAAGAGGATTATTAATACATTTATTAGCCGAACATTTATGAGTCTGGTAAGCAGATGAAAAGAATGGAGGGAGTGTTTTTAAGGTAGAAGGTGAGAAGCTGGTGAACAAGTACTTGGTCAGTACTCAAACAGCTTGTATGGGGAAAATGGGGTTATGTGTTGACATAATAAACCACTTGCCTGCTAGATATGCTTACAATGCACTTAGAAGCGATTCACTGGTGACGTCTCTAGCAGTCGAGAGGTTAAACTAAGACTGTTGCTCTATGCAGGATATCTTGTGTTAGCAAGTTTATAATTAGAAAATTAGTTTTTGAGTTATTTAGAGTTATTGATAATGGTAATTAACACTTTGAGTGCCAGCGGGGTACTCAAAGCATTATGTTATACGTTGCGTATCCCTCTGGCACTCAAAGGGTTAAGGCATGCCATGCAGGCACCTCCTGTCTCAGCCCTATATTACCTCCCCACTCCCCGACACTTAACACATTCAGTGCTAGGGAAGGTGGGTAGGGTTGCCACCCAGCCGGTATTTTACTGGCAGGCCGGTAAAAAATTGGCTTCTGTCCATTGTTAAGTCTATGGAGGGAATGCCATGACCGGTATTTTTTTGAAGAAAAGGTGGCAACCCTAAAGGTTGGCAATGCCAAATGTTCTGTCAGTGAGTAAGGAGGTCATGTGGGGGTAAGATACGAAGTGACATAGATACACGATGCAAATACACAGAACCCATAGGCCTTGTCCCGTATGAGGCATCCCACATTAGTTTATGGATACAGAGGGTCCCATTCTTATTTACATTTATTTCTATTACATGTCCTTGTTCTCTGTAAGCAAGTATATATTCCACCAGGAAATAAGTTTGTTCAATGAGAAACACCAAACAGAATATATACATTAAAAAGGAAACAGTGATGAAAAGCAGTATATATGACATTTTCTGTCACCCCGAATTATCTTTGTAGCTTACTTGTCAAGGAGTACAATTCTACAGCCACTGCTAAACCAGCATGTCTGCTCCCATTTATATGTTATGTTAAATATGTTTTATTTAAAACAGTTTAGGAGATATTTATGTGACTGTTTATGCAAGTTAGACACTGCTTGCATACCTCCCAACATTTCTAATGGCTATAGAGGGACACTTTTATTTTAGGTGGTGAAGCTGGTAGGTGTGGCATTACCAAGAATTTATAGGTTATTTCATGACATATTTATACCTCTTTGTGTAACTAAATAGATGATTTAAAGCAAGATCAAAGCATGTTATTTACACATCCTAATTTAAAAACACATATAATGAAGTTTAAACAGAGGTTAATGTGAGATTTATTGCTGTGAAGCAATGTGATACACCTCTATACATACCACACAATCTGATCTACTAAAAAGAGGGACACCAGGGTGGGAAAGAGGGACAGAGGGATTTGGAACTCAAAGAGGGACTGTCTCTCCTAAAGAGGGACACTTGGGAGGTATGCTGCCTGTCACAGCCTTGTGGCAAACACTAACATTCTCCACTCTGCTCTACTGCCCGCTGATCTCTCTCTCATTCTTTTCCTTTCTCCCTCTTACTTATTAAATCAACTGGAGAAAGGGGGTTCATAAGACCCCTCTCTACAGTCAAAAAACAATGACCCATTTTTATAAAACCAAACTGGAGTTTATTCTGAAGTAAAGCTCTATTCAAGTGTATGGGAATTTAGGAGTTTTTATTTGTCCCCTATGGTTCAGATGGTTTACTCCAGAATAAGTCCAGTTTACTTTTATAAATATGGGCCTATATGACTAAGTTTATGTATAGCCCTTTGATTGCAGAATATGTGGTAGTGGCAGGTAGGAGGGTGGACAGTGCAGAATGTTGTTATTTGGCACACAGCTGTGCTAGCTAGTTCTGTTTAAATTTCATAAACTGACAAATGAATCAGCCTAAATATCTCATTAACTATTTTTTATTATTATTCTTTATTTATATAGCTCCAACTAATTCCACAGTGCTGTACAATTGGGAATAGACATACAGAGGTATTAAATAGTACAATCAGATGTGGAGATCAACTAGCATTTGAAATAACAATGTATAGATGATTTTGAAAGCTTTTCAAATATACCTAAGTTATGAAGACTCTTACATCTATCTATCTATCTATCTATCTATCTATCTATCTATCTATCTATCTATATAAATGATATGTTAGAACAGACTCTTTAATATAAAATAACTAGTTGAACAGCCCACAGTTACACGGGCCATAGTGCCACTGCCACCCGGTCGCGGGGTAGTCACGCGCAGTAGAGACTGCCCGCGCCACGCCTGATACAGAGCTGGACGCTCCTTTGGAGCGCCCAGCTCTGTATCAGCCGCAGCGCGGGCAGTCTCTGCTGCGCATGACTGCAGCATGTGCAGCAGTGTCAACTGCGTATGTCGCGGCGTTACACACGATTTAGCGAATTATTATATAGGATGATATACTTTATCATTTGTCCATTTAACTAGTGACATATCTGGATATCCAATTAGGCAGTTAAGACCACCACCTCCGAGTTCTGAAGAGTGCTTCAGGTGTGCTGGCCACACCCACATTCTGAGTTATGGGTGTGGCCAGAGAAATCCTAGTGGCCCTGTACCAAACACTCTCTTCTAGTCTGTCGGAGCTGTATAATTTACCAGTCTACATACCCATTTACTGTATAATATTTTAAAACTATTTAATGTTAAAGAGGTCTCCAAAACATTTGGCAATGTTTTACGTTTGTATGTTATAGTAGTAAAACACACAAAGGCCCTTCGGTTTAAACAAAAGTGGAGTCATTATTATTATTATAGGTAAAAACTAAAATTCCTATTGATTTAAATGGGACTTTCAACCCCTTGAATGCTAGAGAGGTGTACAAAGTATTTCTTTGCAATTCATTAGATACCTCTCTAGCAGTTATAATCCCTATTTAAAACAGTGGGGATTTTTTTTTTCTTTTATCCCCGTAGTGCAGTTGGTTTGTTCCACAATTCTTTTACTTTTCTTTTGAAAATATGGCCCTTTAAAGACACAAAAGTTGCTGGATGTGCAGAAGAATGTATTATCATCCATAAATAACCAATGTCCAGTTTAGCTGTCCAGCCTCTGACACGTGGAGACAGTAGATTCCCTCCACTCTGCCAGCTTTTGGCTCCAATATTAAGCTTGTTCCACAAACATAAACTCAAAGGAATGCTGTAAATGAAAAAAAAATAAAATAAGTATCAACGTTAAAATCCTCTCTCTATGCATTCTTAGTCTTTAGAGACCATTTCATCAGGAATATCAAATATACAACTGTTAGGGTTGCCACCTTTTCTTCCAAAAAATACCGGCCATGGCATTCCGTCCATAGACTTAACATTGGACAGAAGCCAATTTTTTACCGGCCTGCCGGTAAAATACCGGCTGGGTGGTAACCCTAAGAACTGTATATCCATGTGTATTTGAAGGCAACATGCCCATAAACCTTAATCCTTTGTGTACATGCTTATTAGAACACTTACATAAATACTGAACTCAATTATAAAACATTCCAGGTAACAGTTAAACAGGGTGAAATAAAGAATGCACAATACCATAAGCATGTGTTACATTAAAAAAATAATCAGCAAGGGACCACACACACACACACACACACACACAAACATACACACACACACACACACACTTCATTGAACATACTCTATTGAATTGTTCAGTCTGTGTTGTACACAAGGAACTTTGATTTCCAGATTAGGGTTTCCAAAATATTCATGCAATAATAATAATAACTATAATTTATTTGCATAATTCTGCATTCAATGGCCATTGTAGATTGCTGAGCGCAGACCAGATGTGGGCAGAC
Source organism: Rhinophrynus dorsalis (assembly GCA_037306005.1). Taxonomy (NCBI): domain Eukaryota; kingdom Metazoa; phylum Chordata; class Amphibia; order Anura; family Rhinophrynidae; genus Rhinophrynus; species Rhinophrynus dorsalis. The sequence goes on along the minus strand of CM074720.1, from coordinate 71,072,594 downwards.
TGTGGTGCTCCAGCATTTGTTGAATAACAATTGCCATCATTTGTTCAACAATGGCTGGAAAAGGGCACATCCTTGACTGTAGCGAGTATTTTATACTATAATGAAGCTAAAGCTTTGTCTTTCCTTAATTGAAACATAGATTTTAACAGCAGAAAAGAACCATCTGGCCTATTCAGTTTGCCCATTTCCAGATTTAATAGAATACACAATCTTAATGTTTCCCAGGATAGACATGTAAACCCCAGGCATTTTTGAATTCCCTAACAATATTTGTCCCTGCATCCTCAGGTGGAAGACTGTTCTATGAGTCTATCATCCTTTCTGTAAAGTAGTTCTTACGCACATCGCTTCTGAATTTTCCACCCTCTAACTTCAGATCAAAGTATAAAAGGGTTGTTGGTGGAGTGTGGGGAAGGAATCAGTTGAACAGGGAATTTTTGTTGGGGGGGAAGTTGTTGACTGGGATTGAGGGGACAGTTAATAAAAAAAAATAAATACAATGAAAACAAAACCTCATAAGACATGATATAAAAGGGGTCTGAGGAGGGTGCCTGTGTTGGTGGGTGGAGTCTGGGGAAAGAATCAGTTGAAGAGTTAATTTTTTTGGGGGGTTGTTGACTGGTATTGGGGGGACGTTACAAAACAAATAAATAAAAAATAAGTAATTGGAACATAACGTGGCAGAGACAGGGACCCCCTGACGTAAGCTGCAACTGGGGCAGACTGATACTTGACAGGATAAAGTGCTTTGTAGAGGATGATTTGTAAGATTTGTTAGAGGCCCAATCCCTGAGGAAACATTGATTTGAAGTGCTTAGACTTATTAGAGACACAAGTCCTGAGAAAACATTGATTAGTTGTAGGAAATTAGACTTGTGTTAGGCCTAAGCCCTGAGGAAACATTTATTTGTAGGACTTAGACTTGTTTAGCACAAGCTCTATGGAAACTTTGATTTGTAGGACTAAAGCTTGTTAGAAACAAGCTCTCCAAGTTTTGTTTTGTTTTTTAAGAACAAGCCCTGAGAAAAAAATGCCCTACTGGCCTACTGCGGAATTTGTGACTGCTGTTCTTGCTGCTGCTGCTGAGTTGTTTAAACAGCAGGATGATTAGGCAGCTCAAAGGGAATGGGATCAACAACAGCAGTAACAGGAGTGATGGATGATCAAGGTTCCATTTGCCACTGCTAGCTCCAGTGATGCGCTTGAGGTAGTAACAGCACCATAACTAGCCCCAGTCCACTTCAGGTATATGTGGAGAAAAGAAGAAGTTTCTCCTCCACCTGTCCCTCCTATAAAATCATGGGTATGTTGGTAGAATGGAATTTTTTCCCCTGAGAGCAGGAACTGTACTTCTCATCAACAACTGCAATGTGCACAGTGTGTGCGATAAATAAGGGAAGGACTGGGAACAATGGGCACATCTGGACTCACATTAAACACCTGGCATAACTGTAACCAAACACCATGACCGTTAGGGTCTCCAACAGGAAATCATACCACCAGAATCCAAGTAGTACATCTGTCACTATGCCCCTTTATCACGGTTCCCATGATCTCTCTGTCACTCTCACTTGTGCTGCTCCCTTATTGGTTGAGCTGTGTTGGCCAGCCCCTGGTGACCTTTTAATTCTGGCCATTGGCACCTGTCAGGTGCCCTTTCGTGGTGTTCCAGAGCCAGTGCTGCTGTTGCTGTTTTCCAGTGTTCCTGATCTCCTGTGTACCGATTTGGCCTGTTCTGACTACGCTCCTGTGTTCCTGTCCCGTGATCCGACCCGGCCTGGCTGACGTTCCTGCTCGTTGCTGATCTGGCTTGCCTGCGAATCTCCTCCGTGATCTGACCCGGCCTGGCTGACTTCCTGCTCCTGGACCTGTTCCGGATTTCTACTGCTCCAGTCTACAGCTCCTGTTGTCGCCTCGGTGACATTCTGATCACTGCAGCGTGTGGGTCTGAGCCTTTCGAGATTGCTGTATTAACTCTTGCTGAGCCGCGTCTCCTGAGCTGAGCCTTCCGTTCTCTGTGCATTGTATCAAATATAGCTGAGTCTCATTGGCACTTGCTGTGCTGTATCACTACTCTACGAGCCTCCGATCACTTGTGTGCTTCCTTCTACCTCGCTGCCACTGTTAACCCTTGCTGAGCCGTTCCCATATACACTGCTTCTGCTGAGTTGGCCGTGTTGTGGGCCTCTGTTGTCGGCGGCTCAATTGTTATCTGCAGAGCAGTAGTTCTCCGTTAACGTGCCCGTGGGAGGTGCTTTTGACTCAAGCAGTGCAGCAACCGGTGGTCTCCATTACGCCCGTGGGGACTATTGGCTCAAGTGATTCCAATACTGTTGGTCTCCGGTATACGCCCATGGGGGCTATTGACTCAAGCTATCACGATACTGTTGGTCTCCGTTACACCCGTGGGGGCTATTGGCTCAAGCAATCCCAATACTGTTGGTCTCCGTTATGCCCGTGGGGGCTATTGGCTCAAGCAATCCCGATACTGTTGGTCCGTTACACCCGTGGGGGCTATTGGCTCAAGAGATCCCAATACTATTGGTTTCCGTTATACGCCCGTGGGGGCTATCAAACAACTACCCTGCAGCTTCAGTCTCTGTCGCAGCTCTTCCAGCAGCTCTACACATTTATGGACTTAAGGTGTTGTGTGATCTAGCACCTATTGCTGCCTTTGTTCACCTAGGGCGTGCCTACACCACATTTGAGACTGATTATTCTTTGTACTTAACCACTCATTGCCAGTCGCTGTTTTGCCTATTCTGTGACTGTACTAAAATATATATTATCCCTGTTCTGTATCCTGGTCTTAAGAAGGCCTATGTAGCCTATATTCTGCTATTCACAGTACTGCCTGTAGAGGGCAATCTTGTTATTGTTTTTTTTTTCTAATAAAACTGTGTTTTATTTTAATCCTCTGTCTGAGTGTCTGAAAAACTGTTACACCCTTGTATACTCCCCAGTAAGGATACGTGACAACTTGCAGACAGTTTAATAATAATGATGAACCCTCCCTGACACCAGCTTAGCATATTTTGCAGGATGGAATTTCCTCAGATGGCACTTTATGTCCCTCTTGCAATTATCCTCCACCACACTGCCATGTATAGTCAGTGTACCACACAGTGTGCAATGGGTGGACATGAACTGCCATATACTGACATCTGTTGAATGGCTATCAACCGGTGGGGGGATGTGAAGATGAACGAGCTGGATCACCAGAAGATGTAGTTACCCTAGAGCAAGAAGGTGATGGCAAGTCAGTGTTTCGTTGGCCATCAAACTTTAAGGCTGTGGCTGGGGTTCTCTCTTCTTCTTCCTCTTTGATCTCTGCCTCACCTCTTGTTGCCTTTGGGGAGAGTCAGGAGGTATAGCAACAGCGGTGCCCGATTTATTTGCCATGTTTTTGGCTTTAACATTTTTCACATAGATGTCATGGTGTCTCTGTTTCATGTGTGTTATCAGGGTGGTTGTGCAAGGTGCGTTCCCTCCTTTCTGCTTTTCACTGACTTGTTACAAATTGTGAACAGTTCAGTCTCTTGCCTGCCCCAAAAGAAAATTAGTCCCACACCCAGGACCTCATGGGGAGAGGGCAAAGGTAGAGAAGAATGGCCTATTTCTTCTCCTCCACATTCCCCTTCACTGGTTGGGGTAGATGAAGATATTGCTGCTGTTGCTGCTAGAATCAGCACTACAGCTCGTACCAGGAGTATTGATGCTGGTAAGTGGAACCTGTCCTAGTCCCGCATCACTGGACCCCATTACCACTGTGTCCACAGTGGTCTGTGGCACACTAGTCTGCTCTTCAGCATTCTGCTGCCCTTGCAACTCAGCAAAAGCAGGAATTAGAAAAGTAGAAAACTCTGCAAATTCCAAAAGCTCACTGATGGGGGTGGTGGTGATCCCCATCCCCATTCCACCCCAACTCCTCACCATCATCATCACCACCACCACCCATCCCTCCTTGCTCCTTCTGCTCTATTACAAACATCTCACCGGTTGAAAGAGTTGATGAGAAATGTGACAAATGGTCCCCTAATTTCACACTTGCTATTTCATGTTGACCTGGGGTGAGTGGTAGAGTCATGTGAGAAGTGGAGGTGTGGCCATGGGTGGAGCTAAGGGCATCTTAGGTGCATTACATAGAGGTTCCAGAAATGTAAATCTGGCCCTACATAGAAATGATATCGCCTCCCTTTTCTTACCATACCTCTTTAAAACAGTAAAAGGAGGAGAAGAAGGCAGGATCAGGAGGAGGCATTGCTTAACAGTTAGGAATCCCATACCTCTGGGCCCACCTGGGATTTCCCTGGTAAAAAAAGTTGAAAATGTGCTATCCATTAAACACAGGAACATAATCTTTGTAAAAACAAAATTATCATTTCAATGCTTTTTTTGTGTTACTCAGTTTTCAGCTTCAGGATTTAGTTTCTTCTATTTAACTTAGTAAAAATTCTGCCTTATGTGGCAGTCTTCCAAACACAACCTAATCCATTACTGTCTATATCAGGCACTGATCATAGTCACAGAAAGAATGTATACATTGCTCATTGGTTCTCCAACTGCTCTTTACTAGACCTCTACTCAATGCAATCTGACAATTCATGCTTAGAGAGAAAAAAATGCATAGAATAACATGTCATTTAGGTACTTTTAAACGGTAATATAATAAAGGTCATTTGTGCTAAAATGTTCTACAAGAGGCCCTTTGGGCAGGCAGTGTTTTCAGTCTGCAGCATAAGCACACAACAGAAATAGATAGTTGGTTGTTAAACTACATCTCCCATCATCTTCAGCTTGCTCTTGGCACCTGAAAGTTATAGTGGAGAGCCCCAGGTTGCTCATTTCTGGCCAGCAATCAAAATAGTACAATCAATTTACCTTTAGAGCAGTGGCCCTCAGCTGCAGTCCTCAGAACATACCAGCAGGTCCCAGTTTCAGGATATCCCTGATTAAATGCAGGTAGCTGGTGCACTGATTACTCCACTGTGATCAAGCAAGAATATCCAGAAAACCTGACCTGTTCGTATATCCTGAAGACACACCTTTTGGAACATTGCTTTAATGTAATCCCCAGAAGAAAAAGCAGAGGAGGCATGTCTGGTCTGGGGTATAGGGACAAGGAGTGGGGATAAAAGGAAGAGTAGAGGGGCTGGATTCAAATGCAGGAGATAAATGTTACCTCACGTTTTATCAAATTTTTTTCTATTTAAGTATATGGGGAAACCTGGAGATAAAAGCAGAGATAAAATTATCACCTGCATTTGAATCCATCCCGAGGGCTCCCCTTTCCTTTCATGATGTTCAGTGACAAAACAGCGGCCTTCCCTCAGCCTTTTTTGTTGCGGTTACAGGATTGGGCGGGGTATTGTTTCTGGATTATGGGAGTTGTGGTTTACAGGTTGTAAAAACACCTGAGGGATATTGTTGTCACAGGTTTGGGCGCTTTTGGCCTTTGCCTTTGGATAATATTGTTACAATTACTTATTATAGTGTTAAAAACTAAGATGTTCAGGCCAGCGGCCTAGAGAGAAGGCCCCTGGACAACGGTCATGGGTTTAGTTACCGGACCCATTGAGCTGCAGATAATGGGTACGATGTGTTGTGTGTAAAGTAATAAAGGAGGCAGAACTTGTGATCAGAGGCAGGGACGTGCACAGACATTTTGGGGGGCAGGGGCTCAAATGAAAAAAAAGGGCACTTCTCATAATTATTATTTATTTCTTTTTTTTTTTTCTTAAAATGGCACAAGGGCACTGTGGATAAAAAGGGCAGGTGCTCAAGCCCCCCTTGATGTCTATGTGTGCACGTGCCTGATCAGAGGGTGGTGGGAGAGCTTGGGCAGGCATTGTGTAAAAAAAGTGTATTGTCTGTTCGTTTAAGTGATTTAATAAAGCTGTGGCCTGTTCACACCCAAAAGAAATTGGTAGTTTGTGTGTTTCCTGCAATTATTACCCCATGCACTGAGACGAGTACAGAAACACTGGACCAGATTTATAAACACAAACTGGAGTTATTCCTGAATAAACCAACTGCACCATAGGGGACAAATAAAAATTCCTGTTAAATTAAATTTGACTATTAAGCCCTTGAATGCTAGAGAGGTCTCCAATGCATTGCAAAGCAATGTATTGGAGACCCTCTAGCATTCAGTGGGTTAAAAAAAACTCTATTCAAGTGCATTGGGAATTTGGTAATTTTTATTTGTCCCCTATGGTGCAGTTGGTTTATTCAGGAATAACTCCAGTTTGTGTTTATAAATATGGGCCATAGAACTATAAGCACTGAGACATGTGAAGCCATTATTGGGTAAAGTAGCTATACTGTGGGGACAGAATACAAACTGACAAAATTACTACTGGTTTATATGTGGCTTTTAACTCCTCAAGTCTTCAATGCATTATAAAGCAATGCAATGGAGACCTGTCCAGGTTTTAAGGGGTTAAAAGCTCAATTGAAATCAACAAAAATTTTCACCCATCCCCATGGTACATTTGGTTTACTTCAGAATTGCTTTGCATGACGCTGGATACCTTTTCTAGCATTCAAGTGGTTAAAATCTCCATTAAGATCAATGGAAATGTTTTATTTGTCCTCTGTTGTAATTGATTTCCTCCAGAAGGAATTCCATTTCTAAGTACATTAGACTCACTAAGTCATATCCTGGATATACAGTGATCTCTTATAGAATATATTATAGCACGTGTATGAGCTAAACTAATTATACCAGTTCTACAACAAATCAGAAGTAATTACATGTTAGACTGCAGCCTGTCAGGAAACATGCTTGGTACATCACATGCTTCATTGCAGATCTTCCATTTTTACCCTGTGAGTGCCAGTGAAGTGTCTGGAGCATTGCTTTGCAATGAGTTGGACACCCTTTTGGCACTCAAAGGCTTAAACGATCAGTAGCCCACGGCCACCCCCTGCCAATACTCTAAACGAATGACAGTTATCTGCAAACCCTATGAGTGCCAGAGGAGAAATTCAGTGAGATATCCACCATCCTGGCACACAATCAGAAAATTAAAGAATGTATGATTTTATGTTGATTAGCCCCTTGGGTGCTAGAAATGTCTTCAGCGAATTAAAAAGCAATGCATTGGAGAATTCTCTATGGTTAAATTCACATTGGAAAACTGAATGCAGTACAAAGCAAAGTGTTTTTTGTTGCTGCCTATGTTTACATGCCTCCATTGTCCTGCACTGCATCAAAAATATCATCAGATGGAGAGGAAAGGAGGTGTGGTGGGGTGTGAGGGATGGGTGGCTGACATGGGTGTCAACTATATACAAAACTGTCTGACAACCACGTGTGTTGGCCAGTCACTGGAGGTTGAGAACAGTGTTGCAACTTCTACCAATGCACGTGTGAACTTGGATGTTCTGCATGAAGTACATTCAGGTTGTATCATTTTGCTTTCAAGAGAAGCATGAAAGAAGACAATGACTTGTGTGAACAGAACCACTGGGCATGCAGTATGTTTTATATGGGTGTTTATAGCGTACAATTGACACTGAGCTACATATGCCTATGTGAACATAGCTAAAACTCTCTAAGACTGCATAGGAAAATAAATTAAATACTGGAATCATATGGAAACACAACAAATAACCTGTCTCCCTAAATATTATAAATATAGGTTTATGAACAAAGAACACTGGCTATAATATATCTCTAAACCTTATTTAACAAACATGATTCATAAATTAATATTAACAGAGTGAAACAGGATGGAACCCAAGACAAATAACTACACTATGATTAATAACAGTAACACAGCACCTGAGAATACATACATACACATATATATATATATATATATATATATATATATAGACACATATACAACCTCACAAAATCTGTGATCACGGCGCCCTGTATTCGCAGCATTCGACTATTAATCAACTTCTTGAAGTCACAGTCAAGCGCTTCTATCCTAGCCCCGTCAGTGCTAAGGGCTTCAAAAATAGAATACAATACTAAACAAATGGAGAGCGCTATCAATGTACTTCACATATAACAATTTTTAATAATACAATTAGCATCAATAATATCAATCAAAAATATCAGTCATAGACAAGTGCTAAAATATATTAACAATATTATTAATATGAAAGCTCCGGAGCTAAAAACGTGCACTCAGTATCAAAACAATAGCGTTAATTGTAATTTATATAAAACAATAGCGTTAATTGTAATTATTTACTAAGAACTTCTCCCTCTCCTAGGAATTACAATTAACGCTATTGTTTTATATATACCTACAGATCCACTTCAAGTTTGGAGTATTATCAAGAATATATATAGGCATCTCATTTTTATTATATTTTGGATTATATTTTTTGATAGAATTTTTTGATACTGAGTGCACGTTTTTAGCTCCGGAGCTTTCATATTAATAATATTGTTAATATATTTTAGCGCTTGTCTATGACTGATATTTTTGATTGATATTATTGATGCTAATTGTATTATTAAAAATTGTTATATGTGAAGTACATATGGACAGGCTTTTCTTGTAGTGTGGAATTCTCAGTGAGTTGTTAGCAGTGGAGCAGAGCTTATAGTTAGTATGGAGAGCTGGAGTGAGCATACTGCTCAGGTAGCCTGGTGACTTTCCAGAAAAGTATATAAATAAGGCAAGAAAGGTGACGGGCACACCTAGATTCATGTGTTAGCCAATTTAATTCTTTAGACATATCACAATGATGGATAGTGTAATTACGTTGGAGGACAAAGTGTCATAGTTAATAATAGTTTCAAGTTTACAGAGATAGATTTGTGGTGCAGAAACATATCCTAGATCTCCGTATCTATGAATGGCATTGGCACCTGTTGAAAATGTTTTTTTTTTTTTTTTAACTGGGGGCTTAGAAAAGATTTGTTTCTTAAACAGAACACCTATTCTAGGATGAAGTTTAGATGTTAATTTATCAATATGAAGAACAAAAGTTAGGTTGAGGTGAAGACCCATACCAATATATCAGTAAGAATCGACTGAGGCCAAGTTACAATTAGACTTTGTTGCACTGGTTAATTAGGTATTGTGTTGTTTAAGTCATTTGCACTTTGTACCAAATACCATTGTAACCATTTTGTCAGCATTTAAATACAGTTTGTTTTAGTAATCCATCTTTGCAAAATCAAGGAAAATAGCTCCAATAAGTCCACCATTTTTCATCTCACTCTCTGTGTCAATGCATTTTTGTAGTTGAGTGGTTCAGATGAAGCCTGAATGAAGTGGAGTGAAAAAGATGGATGGTCGGTAATACATAGTTTCCTGGAGGTTAGAGAATATGAGAAGTAGGAATATTGTCTGTATATTGATACCACTTTTTATACCCACTTCTGTAGACAGGTACAGCTCTAACCATTTTCCACGGTTTGTGAATATATCAAGATGATATGGAGGTATTAATTAGGGATGCAATATAGTGGGCAGTGAAGGAGGTACTGAGTTTTAGTAACATTGCTAGGAGTTTGTCTAGATTGTGAGTTCATGTTTTGGTTGAGGAGGTGGTCAGATATTTCAATATCTCATACTGGCGTGAATTCAGCAACACTTTTGGACTGGAGGGAAGGTGCTGGAGACTGTATAATGCACGTTGCTACTTCAGAATTAATTTTGCTTTGTGTAATCAGAGTAGGTGTTGAGTGCATTAGCTATTGATATGGGGCACTATAATGTTTCCTTGCCTTTTTTAATAGTTGAGGTGTGAGAATGGTTAGGTAGGTTATAGATATTTGTAATAACCTTCCAGAAGTTGGTTGGTTTTGTTAAGTTGTCAGTAAAATATTGAGCTTTGCTAATTTTGTTTGCTTTGTGCAGGTATTCCGCAATTGTCTGTAGACAGTGTGATCATCAACAAGGCCAATTTGTTTATAATTTGTAAAGAAGGCCTCTTTAAAACTGTGTGACTCAAGTATATCATCAGAGAGGCCCCCCTTACCCTGACCTTCCATAGTCAAGTATAGGTATTATAACTGCTTTGTGTACAGGATCTTGGATCTATGTAACTGTTCTCTGTACAAGATCTTGGATCTATATAAATGCTCTCTGTTTAGGAGTCTGGATATATGTAACTTGTCTCTATATAGGAGCCTGGATCTATACAACTGATCTCTGTATAGGAGTTTGGATCTCTGTAACTGATCTCTGTATAGGAGACTGGATCTATGTAACTGCTCTCTGTATAAGAGCCTGGATCTATATAACTGCTCTCTGTATAAGAGCCTGGATCTATATAACTGCTCTCTGTATAGGATTGTGGATCTATTTAACGGCTGTCTGTTTAGGAGGGTAGATCTATATAACTGCTCTCTGTATAGGAGACTGGATCTATATAACTGCTCTCTGTATAGGACTGTGGATCTATATAACTGCTCTCTCTTCAGGAGCCTGAATGTATATAACTGCTCTCTGTTATGAACCTGGATCTATATAACTGCTTTCTGTTTAGGAGTGTGGCTCTATATACCTGCTCTCTCTGTTTAGGAACCTGGATGTATATAACTGCTCTCTGTATAAGAGCCTGGATCTATATAACTGCTCTCTGGTTAGGAGTGTGGCTCTAGATAACTGCTCTCTGTTTAGGAGCCTGGATCTATATACCTGCTCTCTGTTTAGGAACCTGGATCTATATAACTGTTCTCTGTTTAGGAACATGGATGTATATAACTGCTCTCTGTTTAGGAGCCTGGATCTATATAACTGCTCTCTGTTTAGGAGTGTGGATCTATATACCTGCTCTCTGTTTAGGAGCCTGGATCTATATACCTGCTCTCTGTTTAGGAGCCTGGATCTATATAACTGTTCTCTGTTTAGGAACCTGGATGTATATAACTGCTCTCTGTATAAGAGCCTGGATCTATATACCTGTTCTCTGTTTAGGAACATGGATGTATATAACTGCTCTCTGTTTAGGAGCCTGGATCTATATAACTGTTCTCTGTTTAGGAGCCTGGATCTATATAACTGCTCTCTGTTTAGGAGTGTGGATCTATATACCTGCTCTCTGTTTAGGAGCCTGGATCTATATAACTGTTCTCTGTTTAGGAGCCTGGATCTATATACCTGCTCTCTGTTTAGGAGCCTGGATCTATATACCTGCTCTCTGTTTAGGAGCCTGGATCTATATAACTGTTCTCTGTTTAGGAACATGGATGTATATAACTGCTCTCTGGTTAGGAGTGTGGCTCTAGATAACTGCTCTCTGTTTAGGACCCTGGATCTATATAACTGCTCTCTGTTTAGGAACCTGGATCTATATAACTGTTCTCTGTTTAGGAGCCTGGATCTATATAACTGTTCTCTGTTTAGGAACCTGGATGTATATAACTGCTCTCTGTATAAGAGCCTGGATCTATATAACTGCTCTCTGGTTAGGAGTGTGGCTCTAGATAACTGCTCTCTGTTTAGGAGCCTGGATCTATATAACTGTTCTCTGTTTAGGAACCTGGATCTATATAACTGTTCTCTGTTTAGGAACATGGATGTATATAACTGCTCTCTGTATAAGAGCCTGGATCTATATAACTGCTCTCTGGTTAGGAGTGTGGCTCTAGATAACTGCTCTCTGTTTAGGAGCCTGGATCTATATAACTGCTCTCTGTTTAGGAACCTGGATCTATATAACTGTTCTCTGTTTAGGAACATGGATCTATATAACTGCTCTCTGTTTAGGAGCCTGGATCTATATAACTGCTCTCTGTTTAGGAGTGTGGATCTATATACCTGCTCTCTGTTTAGGAGCCTGGATCTATATACCTGCTCTCTGTTTAGGAGCCTGGATCTATATAACTGTTCTCTGTTTAGGAACATGGATGTATATAACTGCTCTCTGGTTAGGAGTGTGGCTCTAGATACCTGCTCTCTGTTTAGGAACCTGGATCTATATAACTGTTCTCTGTTTAGGAACATGGATGTATATAACTGCTCTCTGTTTAGGAGCCTGGATCTATATAACTGTTCTCTGTTTAGGAGCCTGGATCTATATAACTGCTCTCTGTTTAGGAGTGTGGATCTATATACCTGCTCTCTGTTTAGGAGCCTGGATCTATATACCTGCTCTCTGTTTAGGAGCCTGGATCTATATACCTGCTCTCTGTTTAGGAACCTGGATCTATATAACTGTTCTCTGTTTAGGAACATGGATGTATATAACTGCTCTCTGTTTAGGAGCCTGGATCTATATAACTGCTCTCTGTTTAGGAGTGTGGATCTATATACCTGCTCTCTGTTTAGGAGCCTGGATCTATATAACTGTTCTCTGTTTAGGAACATGGATGTATATAACTGCTCTCTGGTTAGGAGTGTGGCTCTAGATAACTGCTCTCTGTTTAGGAGCCTGGATCTATATAACTGCTCTCTGTTTAGGAACCTGGATCTATATAACTGTTCTCTGTTTAGGAACCTGGATGTATATAACTGCTCTCTGTATAAGAGCCTGGATCTATATAACTGCTCTCTGGTTAGGAGTGTGGCTCTAGATAACTGCTCTCTGTTTAGGAGCCTGGATCTATATAACTGTTCTCTGTTTAGGAACCTGGATCTATATAACTGTTCTCTGTTTAGGAACATGGATGTATATAACTGCTCTCTGTATAAGAGCCTGGATCTATATAACTGCTCTCTGGTTAGGAGTGTGGCTCTAGATAACTGCTCTCTGTTTAGGAGCCTGGATCTATATAACTGCTCTCTGTTTAGGAGCCTGGATCTATATAACTGTTCTCTGTTTAGGAGCCTGGATCTATATAACTGTTCTCTGTTTAGGAGCCTGGATCTATATAACTGCTCTCTGTTTAGGAGTGTGGATCTATATACCTGCTCTCTGTTTAGGAGCCTGGATCTATATACCTGCTCTCTGTTTAGGAGCCTGGATCTATATAACTGTTCTCTGTTTAGGAACATGGATCTATATAACTGTTCTCTGTTTAGGAACATGGATGTATATAACTGCTCTCTGGTTAGGAGTGTGGCTCTAGATAACTGCTCTCTGTTTAGGAGCCTGGATCTATATAACTGCTCTCTGTTTAGGAGCCTGGATCTATATAACTGTTCTCTGTTTAGGAACATGGATGTATATAACTGCTCTCTGGTTAGGAGTGTGGCTCTAGATAACTGCTCTCTGTTTAGGAGACTGGATCTATATAACTGCTCTCTGTTTAGGAACCTGGATCTATATAACTGTTCTCTGTTTAGGAACATGGATGTATATAACTGCTCTCTGTTTAGGAGCCTGGATCTATATAACTGCTCTCTGTTTATGAGTGTGGATCTATATACCTGCTCTCTGTTTAGGAGCCTGGATCTATATACCTGCTCTCTGTTTAGGAGCCTGGATCTATATACCTGCTCTCTGTTTAGGAGCCTGGATCTATATAACTGTTCTCTGTTTAGGAACATGGATGTATATAACTGCTCTCTGGTTAGGAGTGTGGCTCTAGATAACTGCTCTCTGTTTAGGAGCCTGGATCTATATACCTGCTCTCTGTTTAGGAACCTGGATCTATATAACTGCTCTCTGTTTAGGAGCCTGGATCTATATAACTGTTCTCTGTTTAGGAGCCTGGATCTATATAACTGCTCTCTGTTTAGGAGTGTGGATCTATATACCTGCTCTCTGTTTAGGAGCCTGGATCTATATACCTGCTCTCTGTTTAGGAGCCTGGATCTATATACCTGCTCTCTGTTTAGGAGCCTGGATCTATATACCTGCTCTCTGTTTAGGAGCCTGGATCTATATAACTGTTCTCTGTTTAGGAACATGGATGTATATAACTGCTCTCTGGTTAGGAGTGTGGATCTATATAACTGCTCTCTGTTTAGGAGCCTGGATCGATATAACTGTTCTCTGTTTAGGAACATGGATGTATATAACTGCTCTCTGTTTAGGAGTGTGGCTCTAGATAACTGCTCTCTGTTTAGGAGCCTGGATCTATATAACTGTTCTCTGTTTAGGAACCTGGATCTATATAACTGTTCTCTGTTTAGGAACATGGATGTATATAACTGCTCTCTGTTTAGGAGCCTGGATCTATATAACTGTTCTCTGTTTAGGAGCCTGGATCTATATAACTGTTCTCTGTTTAGGAGCCTGGATCTATATACCTGCTCTCTGTTTAGGAGCCTTGATCTATATACCTGCTCTCTGTTTAGGAGCCTGGATTTATATAACTGTTCTCTGTTTAGGAACATGGATGTATATAACTGCTCTCTGTATAAGAGCCTGGATCTATATAACTGCTCTCTGGTTAGGAGTGTGGCTCTAGATAACTGCTCTCTGTTTAGGAGCCTGGATCTATATAACTGCTCTCTGTTTAGGAACCTGGATCTATATAACTGTTCTCTGTTTAGGAACATGGATGTATATAACTGCTCTCTGTTTAGGAGCCTGGATCTATATAACTGCTCTCTGTTTAGGAGTGTGGATCTATATACCTGCTCTCTGTTTAGGAGCCTGGATCTATATACCTGCTCTCTGTTTAGGAGCCTGGATCTATATAACTGTTCTCTGTTTAGGAACATGGATGTATATAACTGCTCTCTGGTTAGGAGTGTGGCTCTAGATAACTGCTCTCTGTTTAGGAGCCTGGATCTATATAACTGCTCTCTGTTTAGGAACCTGGATCTATATAACTGTTCTCTGTTTAGGAACATGGATCTATATAACTGCTCTCTGTTTAGGAGCCTGGATCTATATAACTGCTCTCTGTTTAGGAGTGTGGATCTATATACCTGCTCTCTGTTTAGGAGCCTGGATCTATATACCTGCTCTCTGTTTAGGAGCCTGGATCTATATACCTGCTCTCTGTTTAGGAGCCTGGATCTATATAACTGTTCTCTGTTTAGGAACATGGATGTATATAACTGCTCTCTGGTTAGGAGTGTGGCTCTAGATAACTGCTCTCTGTTTAGGAGCCTGGATCTATATACCTGCTCTCTGTTTAGGAACCTGGATCTATATAACTGTTCTCTGTTTAGGAACATGGATGTATATAACTGCTCTCTGTTTAGGAGCCTGGATCTATATAACTGTTCTCTGTTTAGGAGCCTGGATCTATATAACTGCTCTCTGTTTAGGAGTGTGGATCTATATACCTGCTCTCTGTTTAGGAGCCTGGATCTATATACCTGCTCTCTGTTTAGGAGCCTGGATCTATATACCTGCTCTCTGTTTAGGAACCTGGATCTATATAACTGTTCTCTGTTTAGGAACATGGATGTATATAACTGCTCTCTGTTTAGGAGCCTGGATCTAGATAACTGCTCTCTGTTTAGGAGCCTGGATCTATATAACTGTTCTCTGTTTAGGAGCCTGGATCTATATAACTGCTCTCTGTTTAGGAGTGTGGATCTATATACCTGCTCTCTGTTTAGGAGCCTGGATCTATATAACTGTTCTCTGTTTAGGAACATGGATGTATATAACTGCTCTCTGGTTAGGAGTGTGGCTCTAGATAACTGCTCTCTGTTTAGGAGCCTGGATCTATATAACTGCTCTCTGTTTAGGAACCTGGATCTATATAACTGTTCTCTGTTTAGGAACATGGATGTATATAACTGCTCTCTGTTTAGGAGCCTGGATCTATATAACTGCTCTCTGTTTAGGAGTGTGGATCTATATACCTGCTCTCTGTTTAGGAGCCTGGATCTATATACCTGCTCTCTGTTTAGGAGCCTGGATCTATATAACTGTTCTCTGTTTAGGAACATGGATGTATATAACTGCTCTCTGGTTAGGAGTGTGGCTCTAGATAACTGCTCTCTGTTTAGGAGCCTGGATCTATATAACTGTTCTCTGTTTAGGAACATGGATGTATATAACTGCTCTCTGGTTAGGAGTGTGGCTCTAGATAACTGCTCTCTGTTTAGGAGCCTGGATCTATATAACTGTTCTCTGTTTAGGAACATGGATGTATATAACTGCTCTCTGGTTAGGAGTGTGGCTCTAGATAACTGCTCTCTGTTTAGGAACCTGGATCTATATAACTGTTCTCTGTTTAGGAACATGGATGTATATAACTGCTCTCTGTTTAGGAGCCTGGATCTATATAACTGCTCTCTGGTTAGGAGTGTGGCTCTAGATAACTGCTCTCTGTTTAGGAGCCTGGATCTATATACCTGCTCTCTGTTTAGGAACCTGGATCTATATAACTGTTCTCTGTTTAGGAACATGGATGTATATAACTGCTCTCTGTTTAGGAGCCTGGATCTATATAACTGCTCTCTGTTTAGGAGCCTGGATCTATATACCTGATCTCTGTTTAGGAGTGTGGATCTATATACCTGCTCTCTGATTAGGAGCATGGATGTATATTACTGCTCTCTGGTTAGGAGTGTGGCTCTAGATAACTGCTCTCTGTTTAGGAACATGGATGTATATAACTGCTCTCTGTTTAGGAACCTGGATCTATATAACTGTTCTCTGTTTAGGAGCCTGGATTTATGTAAGAGCTATCTGTAGGGGGTGTAAATATGTTCTTGTCTCTTACCATTCTAGTTTAATAAAAGGGAATAGTGAAGCAATTCTGGATCAAACCAAGAGCTCCGAGGGGAAAAATAAAAATCTACCAAATCTTCAGTGATTTAAATTTTACTTCTAACCACTTGAATGCTAGTGATACTGTTGGGGACATCTCTGGCATTCAAGGGGTTAAAAAGGCCCTTTAAAACAGTGGAACATTATATTTGTTCCCTACGGTGCAGAAGGTTTTCTCTGGAAGTAAACCCCCTTTTGTTTTGTGGGTAAGGCCCTGGTATGGTCAGTATTTCCAAAAGATCTCTAGCATGGATGGAGCCCACACATCTCATTTAGATTATAGAGATTCAACCAGCTTCATTGCTTTCTTTGATTTACATAAAAATTATAATCTGATTATGAATTACTGTATTATTTTAAATAAAATTCTTTATATAGTAAATTGATAGTGCACTAAAATAATGCAATTCAATTCTTTTACATTGTCTGCCCCCTACTGGAGGTTGTTAGTAAAGACCAAGGTTTCTTGGTGTAGAAAATGAACACGTTTTATTAGAAATCTTCCTTAAAATATGTTTAAACATCAATATGAACAGATTCCTAGCATCTAATTTGGTGTACTTTTTAGCTATTAAGTACTAATTACGTTAATTTTATCAATTTTGGAAAGGTGAAGTATGCCTTAGTAATAAGAGTCTCTTTTGATCAACAATAACAAATACTCCCATGGGTGCCTGTACTCGGTTGGACTTCTGTTTAGCACACAAGTGGTTAAAAAAATGTATCTTTGTAGAGGCATATACTCAACCCTTTAATGAACAGATAATTCCAGAAACTGATTCTGACCTGATTCATTAGTAACTGGATTTTTCCACAAGATTGGGTTAATCTCTCCATTGGAAATCTTCCTCATGTCTACTGGCTACAATAAAGCAAAATCAGAAGAAATGGGACTGTGCTGGTCACATCCTCATTTCAGCACAGAGGTTGCGACCAGCACAGCTTTGGTGCCTCTCAAAATTAAGTACACTAGGCCACAGGCATCCAACATACAGCCCCTGGCTCTCTAGAGATTCAACCCTTTGAGCTCCAGAGTGGTACACGACACATTATTAGAAAAACAAAAAACATTTTTACCTATTTAGATAGCACACATTAAGTAGTAGGGCACTAACGTTTTAACGCTATGAGTGCCAGAGGGGTAAGCAATGCATTGCTTTGCAATGAATTGTGTACCCCTCTGGCACTCAAAGGGTTAAAGGACATGATGTGAGTTCAATGCTTTGATTCACAATGTGTCACACACTCTGCTAGTCCTTAAAGTGCCAAATACCAGCATTCTTATTGACTTTCAAAATGGATCAATAACTAGCTGTAGGCGTATAACGCTGCACAAAGAAAGTTCCGACTTTTTTCTTCAACCCCTTACGGACCGGCCGATCACGCATGTGGCCGACACTTAAGGATCACGGATCATTTTTTTTGCGCATCCATTTCAGGGCTCCCCAAACGGCATGCAGCCACGCAGGGAGCCCTGAATTCCATGACGGTCCTGGCATATCATGGGTCCTTATGGCTTACCGACCCATGAAGTGCCAGGACCGTCAGTAGTCCTTAAGGGGTTAATTGCTTGCAGGCTATAATTCCCTATTTTAATCCATAAAATATAAATGTGACCTTCACATAAATGAAGTTCTGATCATGTGTCCCACAACTAACAAAAGTTGGACGTCCCTGCCCTATGTAGATGCCCTGTCTTCTTAGTGGGAAATCAATCCCTGATTAATATGCAATGTATTTTTTTATAATCTTTTTCAGCATGTTGACAGTCTGAGGAAAGAAAACACACTGACATGTCACTGAAATTAGACATGACGCACTCAGGGAAATGTACAAATCTGGCAGTGCAACTCTCTGTGCATATTCATAAATGGTCAGTGATGTCCCATAAAAAATTGTTATAGTTTTGTAGATGTTACAAAATTAAACTATATGCTTCTAGTCCTATCTCTCAAACCGCTATGGTTTGAGAGATATTCACTTTCAAAGTTCCCCCTCTCCTTCTCTTGATGTCAGTGCTGTGCTGACAGCAGGAGAACCCGGCCAGGGACCAGCCGGCAGCTCTGCAGCAGAGCCGAAATTGCTTTACTGGAAAAGAATTACTTCACTGGAAAGGTCTACAATGTGTGACTGGTTTGCAAACATGCTTTGTAGACCGTTCCAATGAAGCAGTACTTTTTAAATAACGCAAATTCGGCTCTGCTGAAGAGCCTCCTCGAGTCGCATGACTTTAATCTTCTTCTGTCAGCACTACAGCTGATATCAGGAGAAGAGGAGGGAGGGGGGGGGACTTTGAAAGTGAATATCTCTCAAACCACAGCGGTTTGAATAGGGTTTGTAGCATATAGTTTAATTTTGTAACGTCTACAAAACTATAACCATTTTTATGGGACATTACTGTCCCTTAAGCTTGGAAATTCTACTACTGCATCTGTTCTCATGTACAAATACCTTTAGTGCATACTGACACACACAAGTCTGTTCAGGCTTCTAATACATGGGTGTCCAACATTCAGCCTTGTGGGCCAAATACGGTAACCTTGTCTTATATTGAGCATCACCCTTTATTCAGGCTGCCTGCCAGATGGGAAGAAAATCTCATACAGTGGGCAATTCACAACATATGTCTTCTTCTACCTTCCTCTACCTTCAGTCTTCAATAATGTACCCAACTGTTTTCTTGGAGTGCTCCAGCCTCCATGCTGATGACACCCAACACAGGAGGGTCCTTCCGGGACCTTTCTATCAATGCACAAACTGCATATGTATTGATAAAGGTCCTGATGTAATCAGCGTGGAGGCAGACCATACTACAAGAAGACTGCTGGGTGCATTAATGAAGCTTAAAGGGATAGTAATACTTAAATTTAACTTAAATTCATCTTGTAACCCTTAAAAAAACAAATTAAATGACCCCAGCGACATCTCTCAAACATTTATGGTTTGAGAGATATCCACTTTCAAAGTTACCCCTCCCCTGACATCAGCGCTCTAGCTGACTGCAAGGGAATCTGGTCCCAGGACCTGCCAGCGGCTCTGCAGCAGCGCTGAGATCTTGTTAATGAAAAAGAAATCCTTCACTGAAGCATTCTTCTATGTGTGCTTGCAAACCAAGCACAAGACCGTTCCAGTGAAGGATTTCTTTTTCCATAACATGATCTCGGCTCTGCTGAAGAGTCTCTGCCGGTCAACTAGAGCGCTGACATCAGGGGAGGGGGATATTTGAAAGTGGATATCTCTCAAACCGTAAATGTTTGAGAGATGCCACTGGGGTCATTTAATTTTTTTTTTAAGGGCTACAAGATTAATTAAAGTTAAATTTAAGTATTACTATCCCTTTAAAGGTAGAGGAGGAATTGGGAAAGAGAATGTTGGCTGCAAAAATGTGAAAAAATCCCCAATATAAGACAATTGCCTTATGTTGGGAATTTATTCTTTTTTCTCCCAGCAATTGAGGGGGGTCGCTTCACAATTGAGTTTGCCCTGTATGCTGGCAAATATGGTAGTTCTTGATAACAGCCCTTTCTACTACCCCTTTAAGGAACAGATGGATGTTTGACTTTGCAAAGTATTCTCATTGACTTCAGTAAAATGTATCAAGAACTAGCACGGGTGCTATAACTGTGCACTTTTGTATAAGTAATGTTCATTCATCTTTCATAATTAATATCAAGCAAATGTATATGAGAGGCTCTGAACAAAAACAAATAATCTTTATTTTATTGCTAGTCACTGCTTACAAGAATCACCTTTTTAGCTATGCATTGGCTACCTCTCTTACACTCAAAGGGTTAAAATGAATTTCTGATCACATGGCCCCCGATATAAAAACCTTGGACTCCCCTGTTGTCTAATGAGCAAGCCCAAATGTCACCCCTACAGCATGCGCTGGAAACAGGAAAAGGTCTGCACTGATTTGCTCTGAGTCTTGTTAGTAATACAAGGCACATAGGCACTGTACTCCCTGAATCACCCATACATTACATTGCGTGCCCTTGGGTGCGGCAGAGAACAGCAACCTATTTTTGGTATAAAGTGTTTTGTACATAGGTGTTAAGCATCACAGCACACACAAACAGATCCCTGAAACCTATATTAGGGTTACAGGATTTGTACAGTCCTCTGACTGATTTAGGGCTCAATCCAAATGTTGGCATCGGCAGAAAAAACTGGGGATGGTGGTTTTGAAAGCCAAGTAAGCGATGCAAATGTTCCAACAACAAAGAACTAATGTCAGTTTTGAAACCATGACGGTCGTCAAAATACCGGCCATTGAGGCCAATGTAAAAGCTAACCCCAGAGCCATTCAAATGTTTGCGGTAGGGACAATGAGAGATAAATTGCAACATTTACCTGCAGAAAGTTAAGACCCATTTTTTTCAGCTGCACACCATAGAAACATAGAATTTGACGGCAAATAAGAACCATTCGGCCCATCTAGTCTGCCCATTTTCCTACTGTAAAAGCCTCAAACCTTTTTTGGTCCTTGGTATTTTCTTATGTTAAGGACAGCCTTATGCCTATCCCATGCTTAAATTCTGTCACTGTATTAACTTCTACCACTTCTGCTGGTAAGCTATTCCACTTATCTACTACCCTCTCAGTGAAGTAAAACTTTCTTACATTACGTCTAACCTGTGCCCCTCTAGTTTTAGACTATGGCCTCTTGTCCTAACATTTTTACTCCTTTGAAATGTAATTCCATCCTGCACTGTGCTGAATCCTTTAGTCTATTCTGATATGTCTTTTCCTGTAAACCAGTCAACATTTTAGTAGCCCTTCTCTGAATTTTCTCTAGAGTATCTATATCCTCCTGGAGATGGGGTCTCCAGTACTGTACACGATACTCTAGGTGAGGTCTAACTAGAGATCTGTAGAGTGGCATGATCACTTCCCTTTTTCTGCTACTAATGCCCCTAGCTATACAACCCAGCACCCTGCTTGCATTCCCCGCTGCTTTATTACATTGCCTGCCTACCTTTAAGTCATTAGAAATAATTACTCCCAAATCCCTTTCCTCTGTTGCCTCTGACAGCACAGTACCCTTAACAGTATATTTTTCCTTTGGATTTTTGTGTCCCAAGTGCATTATTTTACATTTATCAACATTAAACTGCAGCTGCCACACTTGTACATTCTTCTAATTTACCTAAATCATTTGTCATTTGGCTTATTCCCCCTGGAATGTCTACCCTATTACAGATCTTAGTATCATCTGCAAAAAGGCATACCTTACCTTGAAGACCTTTTGCAATATCACTAATAAAATATTAAAAAGAATAGGCCCCATTACAGATCCCTGAGGTACCCCATTAGTAACGCTCCTTTCTTCCAAATTTTACCACCCTCTGTCTCCTGTCTCTCAGCCACTGCCTTATCCATTTAACTATTTTTGCATCCAAACACAGCTATTTATTAATGAGTCTTCTATGAGGGACAGTGTCATATGCTTTACTGAAATCTAGATAAGCTATATCTACTGCTCCCCCTTGGTCTTTTAGTTACCCAGTCAAAAAAATCTATATGGTTAGTTTGACAAGATCTCCCTGCTGTAAACCCATGCTGTTTGGTATCTTGCAAGCCATTTAAATTCTGATATTCAACAATTCTTTCCTTTAACATAGTCTCCATTAATTTTCCCACTACTGATGTAAGACTTACTTGTCTGTCGTTACCAGACTCTTCCCTGCTACCTTTTTTGTGAAGAGGTTCTACATTTGCTATCGTCCAATCTTCTGGAACTTCTCCTGTCGACAGCGACTGATTAATTAATTCTGTCAAGGGTTTTGCCAGAACACACTTAAGTTATTTTAACAACTTTGGGTGTATCCCATCTGGTCCCATTGATTTATCTGTTTTTAACTTAGAAAGTTGATGTAAAACTTCTTCCTCTGTAAAAATGCATGTTTCCCATGTCTTGCAAATTCTTTTTTCTAACAGTGGTCCATTGCCTTCATCTTCCTCTGTAAAAACTGAACAAAAATATTCATTGAGACAGTTAGCCCTTTATTCTCATCTACATAGTTTCCATTTTTTGTTTTCAGTCTAAGTAATACATCTACAACTCAGCGTAAAAACCACCGTCAGAGAAAACAAAACAGAGGAAGCAGCTTATACAAGTACATAACCCAAGCATAGAGGTAAAATATTAACCCCTGCAATGCCAAGCAAATACACCAACAAGGCCTAGACCAGTGGTTCACAATCCTTCCATCCAAGACACCCCTAACATGCAATCTGGATGCTCCAGGGCACCCCTTAAAGTCACAAGTAAATTACCAAGTCAGCATTGGAAGCAGCAAGAAATGAATATATGGTTATCATTAGGTCTCACAGTGTCAAAGACAATGAGGAGAATATAGTGCATAATAGTTCCCAGAAACACATATCCCCAAGAAATGTGTAAAATGAATGTTAGTAATGCATAAAATAGCATCATGGGAAAAGTGAGGCACCCTGAGCTGGTGCACATGGCACACCAACATGCCGTGACACCCTGGTTGAGAACCACTGGCCTACACCATACAAACAAGTCACAGACAAACAAGAATCCAGCAACCACACAGGGACAGGGGCGAAGCCACAACAGCCCATGGAGGTCTCTATCACCACTGATTAAGATGTGGATACCTGCATTGTGATGCAGACGTGAACCAGGCTCATCAGAGATGATGTCATCTGTGTGTAAAAAGCATGCGTGTCCTTGTTGATGGGGCATCATATTCTCCATGTTCAACATAACCTGGACTGACACAAGACTTCGACTAAGTGGACCATTCCCATAAGCCCCCTGCAACCTTTGGGGTCAGAGAGGATATCCAACGCAAAGACATGCAATGCATTGGATACCACCCTGGAATATTAGTGGTTAACCCTGTGAGCGCCAGAGGGGTAAGTAATACATTTAAAAGCAATGTGTTGCGTACTCCTCTGGCACTCACACCTATGATGATGATTCACCAGTAGCATGACTGTTGTGTTGACAGTGCTGTTGTAAGTGTTGTCTTCACTCTCCATTGGCATCCATGGCATGGCCCGTGATGGTCCAGAGGTATGCCCCGGTCACATGTTGATTCCACGTCCATGACGATCACCTGTTGCCCACATGTCAATCCCAAACAATGAGCATCTGTAATTGCCAGGCTCAATTGATTACAAATCCAGCATCAATGTTGTCATCCAGATCATGTGCTGGATTCAAATGCAGTTGCTAACTGTATCTCTGCTGCTATCTAAATGTATCTACATGGACCTCAGTAGGCATTCTTCCATGTGATGGATGGAAGCATCCATCTCCTGCATTTGAAACCAGCCCCATTTCTTGAATGCCCTGATCCATCCATCAGGTGAATGTTGTTCAGGTTCACATCACATCATGGAACACCACAACCTGATGTTGTGTGGCTGTGCTGTGTGGTCTGGGAGTTGAACCTGGACAGAAGTGTCTGCATGAGATGTGCATGCTCCCCCAGGCTGCGACTTCCTAACACACCATTGAATGTGCATGAGTTGTGTTCACTGCATTGCTTTGCAATGCATTGAAGAGGAGACAACTCTGCCAAACAAGCAACCTTTTGAATAGGAAATATACATGGACACAGATGTGATAAAGAAATGCATATTTATTGAGGGGCCAAAAGAAGGTTGCCCTTACTTCTTTTTGGGAGGGGCTTGGGGGGGCTGCAGGGGTGGATGCCCTCATATTCCTCCAGGTTACCCGAGGGGGTCTGGTGGCTGGTGGTAGTGGTGGAGCAGTGCTGGACTGGGAGGTGTTACTTGACCCCTCATGTGAGGCCTGGGCCATGTTCTGGCGCTGGTTCTTCCGGCGATTTGAGTCCTGCATCTCCACCAGCATCTGGCCAAGGACATCCAGCATGCCGGAGTAGAACTGGAGGTGTTGGGTGTTATGAATGACCTGTTGGGCCTCAATGGCCCTGAGGCCCTCCATGATCCACCCGATGTTCCGCTCCATCCACCTGAGGGATTGGGTACACCTACGGATCTACCTCAGCTTCTCCCTCTGGGTGGACACACATGCTGCATCCAAGACCGCTGTGGGCGTGACCGGCATGGAGGGTGTGGAGGCTGGCAGCACCAGCATGGATGGAGTGAGGGGACATCCCTATCTCATCCCCGGACCCCTCACTCCCCTGTGATGCTCCAGCCTCAGAGTGGAGCGCTGGTGGTGGCGTGGGTAGGGATGATGGCATTGGTGGGGTGAAGTCAGTGCGGCCCTGGGGCCACTGTGGCTCCTCTATTAGCCCAACATGTTCATAGTCCAGAGGCCACAACTGGTATGCTTCCTGGCTGCCTACTGGCCACATATGTGGCTGTGATTTGTCCAACGACCCATATTGGGCATGGACAGGCATAGGCACAGGGCATCCTGTGTCTTCCCAGTGGCTGTGGTGGTGGCGGTGGGCTCTGGAGGCCAAGAACAGGCCACTGCTGCTGCTGCTGCTATGGTGGTGGCGGTGGGCCCTGGAGGCCATGATGAGGCCACTGCTGCTGCTGCTACTGCTGCTGTGGTGGTGGTGGTGGGCCCTGGAGGCCATGATGAGGCCACTGCTGCTGCTGCTGCTGTGGTGGTGGCCCTGGAGGGCAAGATCAAGCCACTGCTGCTGCTGCTGTAGTGGTGGCGGTGGGCCCTGGAGGCCATGGTGAGGCTACTGCTGCTGCTGCTACTGCTGCTGTGGTGGTGGTGGTGGGCCCTGGAGGCCATGGTGAGGTCGCTGCTGCTGCTGTGGTGGTCGTGGTAGTGCCCTGGAGGTTGTGGGCTCCTCAGAGGAGGTATCTCCAGCGTTCTCCTCACGGGATGGCATGTATACTGTGTGAGCAAATGACATTATGTAATTAGTGATGTGAGCTATGACAGGAATGCTGCAAGACTATTACATTGACATGTGAACCGTTGAGTGGCAGGATGGTATCCATTGCATTGCTTTGCAATGCATTGGTTACCATTGTAACACACATTGCTGACCTTGACATGATCCCATACATTGATTCTACTAACCTACAGTGGTGTAGCTTTGGTCATCATATGTATCCTGAGCAGTGAGGATGGCAAGGCATACCTCCTTGATATCCCTATTCATCAGGATTGATGTGGTGAACAAAACTGAACCATCACACAAACCCATTGCATGTCCTACACCTAGGGTTGCCACCTTTTCCTAAAAAAAATACCGGCCATAGCTGTGGGTCGGTGAGGGAGGAGTCACAAAAGGGAGGAGCCACAAAAGGGACAGAACCACTCAATGTTGCATGACCACTCTCAGACTAAGCACTCTCTCTCTCAGACTAAGCACTCACTCTCTCAGACTAAGCACACACACACACACTCTCTCTCTCTCAGACTAAGCACACACACTCTCTCTCTCTCTCTCAGACTAAGCACTCACTCTCTCTCAGACTAAGCACACATACTGTCTCTCTCTCTCAGATTAAGCACTCACTCTCTCTCAGACTAAGCACACATACTCTCTCTGACTAAGCACTCACTCTCTCTCTCTGACTAAGCACTCTCTCTCCGACTAAGCACTCACTCTCTCTCAGACTAACCACTCACTCTCTCTCTCAGACTAAGCACTCACTCTCTCTCAGACTAAGCACTCACACTCTCTCTCTCAGACTAAGAACTCACTCACTCTCTTTCTCTCTCAGACCAAGCTCTCCCAGGCCAGTGTGGTGAAGGATCCCCTGCACATAAAGGTGATCAGACCTCACAGTTAAGCCTTTGAGGCCTAGATGGGAATGAAACACATTTCCAAGCAATGTGTTGCATGTCACTCTAGTTCCCAAGGAGGTTAATGCAGAATCCCTTTGTAATAATGTCATAAAGGCTGGTGGCTGCCCTGGAACCAAAGAGAACCCACAAGAGTATTTCCTGCTGAGGAAAACAAAGATGTTCCCACTGTTGTGAGACTTGAAGTTTAATGTAAAAAATATATTTCAAGTATGTAACCATGTTAAAATATATATTTTTTTAACATTAAACTTCAAATTTCTACTGTGGTCACTAGGGGTTCCTATCACTGTGTTAAAACTATAGAGACTTTTCAATGAAAAATATGCCGGCAATTGAGCACACTCCTGCTTCACCCTACAGGAAACTGCATGGAACTACTTCATTAACCCTTGAGGGACAAGACACAATTCAATGTGAATCAATGCTTTACACAAAGAGTTCAGCTACAGAGATGTACAACATTTTACTCTTGTTTAGAGCAGGTGTAGACAACAACTTCCGTGATCCTCAGCCAGGTACTGAACTCAGAGGTTCAAGCTGTCGTGCCCTACTGGCTACTGTGCTCTATTAGCATCCATCCAAGTTACTTATACAGTATTGGTTAGTACAGATTTAGCTAACTGTTGGACCTCCAGCTGTTGAGGACTACAACTTCCATGATACACAACCAGCTAGCAGCTGGCTGGGGATGATGGGAGTCGCTGTCCCCAAAAGGTGGAAGTCCTACAATTGACTAACCCCCATTATATGTAGGTTGTTACCTTCCCTGCTGAACACTGTGACCATGCGATGTGTAAATTGTGACAGTCTCTGCCAGAGAGATCAAGTCTTGGGTCTGCAGCTCCTCCAACAGCTTCCTGCAGCCCCCTTTCTCCCACGCACACAGACCCACCATTGCGCGAGAATATACAAACTCGCTAAAAGAATCAAGGTAGCAAAGACCAGAGAAGTGACAGCCTGAACGCGTCACACACTGGACTTGATGTACTTGCAACCAGGCAACGGTGGAGTACGCTCGTAATGAAGGCAGCATGAAGTGTGCGATGCGCACGCACAGTACAACATGATCGGCATCTCGCCACACCACTCAATAAGACACGGCTGACGGTGAGGGAGGGCTTAGTGACAGTGAGTCAGCGACATCATTAAAGGCTGCCAAAGTAGTCTGGTCATAGTGGGCAGCAGGGCAAAGCAGTAATACCGGCTTTTCAATTGCCGGTATAGAGGCTATACCGGCACCGGCTCAGCAGTGCTAATTACCGGCTGTGCCGGTAAAATACCGGCCGGGTGGCAACCCTACCTACACCTAGGCCTCAACAGCAAACACACTAGGGCCTCTGAACACAGCAATGCACCAGTGATGGCCAATGACTACGGAGTCCAACCAATGATGTCAGCAACACTGACAGACACAGCAAGCACACCAACAAACATGAACTGTAGAATCCAGCAACCCAATCAGCTGGAGGACACATTGAACACACCCCAGGACAGGTCACGGTTTGTTATGACTCTCAGACACAAGTTTTAGGTAAAAACTCAATTTTATTGAAATAATAAAAATGATCACTAGAATGGCAATCACATACATATATATATCATGAGTAAATAGCAAAGACAGTATGCAGACTCTACCGGTCCTGTCAATATACCGGACAGGACAGTCTGATATAATGGAATAATAGGCTCTACCGGCCTTGCCAATACCGGGTAAGGCAACCTGCAGATGGAATAGCGTCAAGGTTCTACCGGCCTTACCAAAATACCGGGCAAGGCAGCCCCAATAAGTACACAGTGTAGGCTCTACCGGCCCTGCCAATACCGGGTAAGGCAACCTCAGATGGAATGTGGCAAAAGGTTCTACCAGCCTTACCAATACCGGGCAAGGCAGCCCAACAACCCTCGATATAGGCTCTACCGGCCTTGCCAATACCGGGTAAGGCAACCTGCAGATGGAATAGCGTCGAGGTTCTACCGGCCTTACCAAAATACCGGGCAAGGCAGCCCCAATAAGTAC
The DNA here is from genome assembly GCA_037306005.1 of Rhinophrynus dorsalis. Taxonomy (NCBI): domain Eukaryota; kingdom Metazoa; phylum Chordata; class Amphibia; order Anura; family Rhinophrynidae; genus Rhinophrynus; species Rhinophrynus dorsalis. The sequence goes on along the minus strand of CM074720.1, from coordinate 71,044,278 downwards.
ACAGTGTAGGCTCTACCGGCCCTGCCAATACCGGATAAGGCAACCTCAGATGGAATGTGGCAAAAGGTTCTACCAGCCTTACCAATACCGGGCAAGGCAGCCCAACAACCCTCGATATAGGCAGAGGAATCGTATAGCCGCAAGGCTTAGGAGCAAACCAGTGTCCTCACACTGGACTAACAATTGAATCGGATAGCCGCAAGTCTTTGGAGCAAACCAGCGTCCGCACGCTGGGACCAGCTACTGAATCGTATAGCCGATAGGCTTTGGAGCAAACCAGTGTCCGCACACTGGAGTAACAAGTGAATCGTATAGCCGCAAGGCTTTGGAGCAAACCAGCGTCCGCACGCTGGGACCAACCACTGAATAGTGTAGCCGATAGGCTTAGGAGCAAACCAGTGTCCGCACACTGGACTAACAACTGAATCGTGTAGCCGCAAGGCTTTGGAGCAAACCAGCGTCCGCACGATGGGACCAACCACTGAATAGTGTAGCCGATAGGCTTAGGAGCAAACCAATGTCCGCACACTGGACTAATAACTGAATCGTGTAGCCGCAAGGCTTTGGAGCAAACCAGCGTCCGCACGCTGGGACTAACAAGCAATGTCGCCGACGCGACCAAGCAGAAGGTCGCCAGGATCACAGGAGGCAGGCGAGGAGATGACAGGAACCAGCAGCGATCAGTCAGGTCAGGAAACAGCAGAGCAGAAGGTCAGCAGGAACTGCAACCCCAGAGTACTAGGCCGGAACCAGGACTGGAACAACTCAGCATGCAGGAGACACTGGAACAGTTGTAATCAGGAACTCAGGAACACAGGAACAGAGGCCCAACCATCACTGGACATAGTGATAGCAAACAGGTCAGAAACAACACGAAAGGGCACTCAAAGGGTGCCCAATCCAGGTTTAAATAGGCAATATGAGGAGGGCTAAATGCAGACAGCCAATAGAAGCCCCCTACTGGTGACAGACAGTGAAATGCATCAATCACGGGCACCGTGATAAGGTCGAATCCTAACACACTACAAACATGGGCGGGGTTATTCAGTACTATTGGAGGATACTTCTATCTTTTCCTATGTTATGCTATGGAGCCTAAGCACTGATATGTTACAAGTTGTTTAGATATCAGTGCAGTGGCTCCACAGAATAACACAGGGATTACAGAAGTGATGACACTGCAGTTTGTCATGTATACATTGTCACCTCTTATTTACACCCTAGTGAATGTTCCCCTGGCATGATTGAGCCTTGGGAATCACATATGTCCTGCAGAGTGGTAGTGGTGGTGAATTCCCCCTGGCCATCCACACTCTGCAGGCTACATATGATGCGGAAAGCTGAAACTTGACTATTCCACTTGGACTAGCTACATACATGTACAATGCCTAGCCCTGACATGCAATAACAATACCCAAAAAAACACATTGTTTCCCCTCCTTGCTATCCTCTGTAACCCTTTGAGTGCCAGGAGACTAGCCAATGTATTGTCAATGTATTGTCAAACAATGCATTGCTCATCCCTCTGGTTATGTGCTGACCTCTTTGTCACTCTATGTATGACATTGTGATACACATAACAGTTAGATCTTTGACTCAAACGTGATGGTGTGCATTGTTTTTGTGTTGTGCATGATGATGCTGTAGACAGCATGACGGGGGTTAAACAGGTACTTGACCATTACCATTAAGGCTGGGTTTGTCAAGTATTCTGTCCTTGTTTGAAGCCCCTCCAAGCTGTGTTGCTGAATTTGTGGTGTGGAATGCTGTGTTCAGGTGTCACTGTGTTGGCCTTTGGTAGGTGTCAAGATTTGTGTGATGTGTGTGTAGGCCTTGATGCACTTACCGGTGGTCTGGAGGCTCCTTTCATCCCCAGTGTTGCTCCATCCCGGGATCCCCTGCACTGCTGTCACAGACATGGTCCTGCACACAGCCTCCTCCCACTCTGAGTAGTGCATGCGCAGGGGCGGTCCACCCCCAGTGCCAACAGCATGCAGGGCCTCCTGTCCCGTCTTCTTCTTAACTTTCTGCTTGCAGTCCATCCACCTCTTCTTTATTGAATCCAGCTAACGGCTGCAGCTGGACACTGCATTTACAGCAGCCAGGACATCCCTCCATGCAGCCTTTTCTTGGCCCCCATGCCAGTGACCTTTCCCCTGGGGAACAGGATCATCTACCTCCCTATTATGGCCTCCACCAGGACCATGTTTTCCTCCTTAGTATATTTGGGGTCTCTCACCCTATCCACCTCCTCACTCCCAGAGGTTCTTTCTGAGCCTTGGCTCTGGCTCTCAGGCCATGCCTATGATGGCCCTGACTGTTTTGGGTTCTCCCCCTAACATACCCCTCGTCCCACTGCCAGCTCTGGCCCTGCTCTCTGTGTGCCTACTGTGGCATGGCTCCCCCTCCTCCCCAGGGATCTCCCGCTCCCTCCCATACCCTGACCAGGGATGCCCACCTGATCCTCTTCCTCCTCTCCTCTCCTCCTACTCTCCCCATCCCTCTCTTCTGTCTTCCTCTCCATTCCTCTCACCCACTCACAACAGGCACTCAGTCCCTCAAACAAAAACTCACTCACTCTCTGTCACTCACTTGAACTCACAGAATCAAACTGTCAAAAAAAAGGTATGTGGTTTACTAAGAAAAAAAATAGGGCTATGTGTGTATATGTGTGTTTGTGTTTGGATGCGTGTTTTGGATATGTGCAAAAGTTTGTTATGCATCACTTGGTGTATCAGTACTCTCCAACTCTTTCTAACTGTATGTGTACTCCTCTCTACCTGTCTCTCTTTCACTAGCCTCCACTCCTGGGTCCTGTGATCTAGCCCTTTGAACTCGAAACACAGACAAAGGTGCGTTGGTTATTTTGGGTCTATATTTAGGTTATTCTAAAGAACTTGATACTTTTGGGTGCTTTGATTGGCTGGGGCACTAGGTAACGTCGGACGTTCACTTCTTTCTTTGATTGGGATGTATCGCACATTATTTATCGTGTGTTTGGGATGGCGATGAGGTCAGATTTCAGGCGATGCAGGTTTTGGAGTTTACGTGTGTTTTGTAGGCCGTTGCCCATTAGCCTTTCTGGGTAACGGAGATTTGAATCTCTCCTTACCCAGTCTTGGTTAACTTGCGACAGCCTTTTTTTTTTCATGACATTGGTTTTAACACCAACATTTGGATCGCGCCCTTAGAGACTATGTAGAGACAGTGAACATCTTGCACCGCTTTCATAATCTCTAACAGTGAATGGTTCAGAATACTTTTTTGTAAACTGAGTTACCATGATAATTACTAAAGTAACACTAGATGGAGCCATAAAATCATGTTAATATGAATCACCACCTTTAAAATAATTCTCACTACTGTCCAGCTATCTTATATCAGTATTAAAACACTAATCTGTATACCAAAAAAGGGTAAAATATACAGTCTGTGAGCTATATCTGGCCCATAGAACGATTTTCCCTGGCCCTCAGGTTTGGTTATAAACATATCACTTCTGTCTTTCTCAGACAAGGAAGAATGATACATTTTATCACAAAACAGAAAACCGTCACAATATTTTCCCTCCCAGATCAGAGAGAGTCAGAATTAATGCTTTCACTGTGCAACATCACAGCTGTTAGTGCAGTGATGGACAGCCACATATAACATATATCAGGACTACATATCCCAGAATTACCTCACGTGCATTACTACACGCATTAAAAGCAAAGGGGTTAGTTCAGTCGAGATCCAGAAACAGAGCATGTGACGTTCATTTATACTATATACACATATACATACACAGTATTTTATAGATAGATAAATAGATAGGTAATGCCAGAGAGGTATCCAATGTAATTGTGTTGCAATGCATTGGATTCCTCTATGGCACTCACAGGGTTAATTGTATTAAGGGCAAACCTTGTGGTGGGGCATCAGGACCCCTCCAGATGCTTCAATGCTATTGATCTTCCAGCCATTTTGGCTGGGAGATTAATAGAGGTGACAACTACCCGGTAGCAGTGGGCAGGATCTGTAAACCATTTCATGTCAATGAGGGAAAGCCTTCCACATTGAACTGAAAGGGTTTCCCGACCCCGCCCACTCCTGCCTTGTGGCTCCACTTAGAATTGAAGCAGGAAAGCACTCTTTCTCCACTGGGCTACCTCTATTGATCTCCCAGCCAAATCGGCTTGGAGATTAGTAGCTGGGGGATTCAGGAGGGGTCCCGTTGTCCCACCATGAGGCCTGACTTTTTTTTCAGAGATAACTTTTTTTATGTAGAAACTCTGCGGTGAATGGGACAGTCCTCTTCACCTCCTCCTGAGTTAAGTGCGGCAAATGAGAGGGGACACCCTGTTCACCACAGTGAAGGGGAGGGGCCGCCATAGGAGGTCTGATTTATTTATTTTTTTTACAGATTGCGGTTGTCTCATCCTGAGGCAAGTGGCTAAGTGCACATCCCTGCGGCCCTGAAAGGGTTGTAATCTACACTACTAACAAAAATCTGTTTTTAATATTTCTCCTCAAAAATTCCACCAGAGTAAACTGTAATTTAGGTACCCACTGAAATATTAGCATAAGCAACAGACATTAATTCTTTCAAAGAGGATCAATACATCCTCCAATTAAATAGTATAAATAAATTGCTACTATAGTATGAGGAAAAACAATACTAACCTAAGATACCATGGGTTCAATCGGTGTTATGCAATTTAGAGGGGAAGAAAGGCTCCCCCTACATCACAGTGCTTACAAAAAAGTAATAAAATGGAGCTTTAACTACTGCAATATCCACAATGAACGTCTGCACTGTGGAGGTAGATAAAGACCTTCATAGAACAATCAGAGATGCGGTGCAGACCAGCCAAGACCTAAAGTGACAATGCCAGCTTGTGCAATGTGGAGATTAGGTGGGTCTCCTCCACACTGCAATGCTATCATTACATTGGACAGAGAAAGCTTCAATAACAGCAATCTTCCGAATATGCTTCTTGTAACATAGTCTGACTTTCCAGTTTCAGTAACACTGTTTTTTTCAAGCAGCATCTGCTACTTTGCCAAGTGTGGGTCTCCTCTGGCAGTGGATGCTTCACAAGGCTGGTACACAGCTTGGTGAAGCATCTGCTGCCAGAGGAGACTCCCCCACTTAGCAAAGCAGAGGATGTTCCTTGAAAAAAAAACAGTGTTACTGAAATTGGATAATATGTTAAACAAAGCATTGTGCAAGCTGGCATTGTCACTTTGGGTCTTAGCTGGTCTGCACAGCGTCTCTGATAATTTTGTGAAGTCCTTCAATTATCTACCTCAGTAGGGCAGACATTCATTGAAGAGATAACAATTAGTGTTGAGCGAGCACCACGATGCTCGGGTGCTCGGGTGCTCTGACCGAGCACCCCCTGAGGCTCGAGTGCTCGGCCGAGCACCCGAGCCCCATTGGAATGAATGGGGCAACACCAGGCACCCCCTGCTCTGATGAGGGGAGGGTGCCTGGTCAATGCCCCCTTCATCTCCGCTATGCCCCCTTCATCTCAGAATGCCCCCTTCAGCTCCGCAATGTCCCCCTTCAGCTCCGCTATGCCCCTCTTCCACAATGTGCCCCTTCATCTCCGCTATGCCCCTCTTCCACAATGTGCCCCTTCATCTCCGCTATGCCCCTCTTCCACAATGTCCCCCTTCATCTCCTCTATGGCATAGAGGAGATGAAGGGGGACATTGTGGAAGAGGGGCATAGCGGAGATGAAGGGGCACATTGTGGAAGAGGGGCATAGCGGAGATGAAGGGGCACATTGTGGAAGACGGGCATAGCGGAGATGAAGGGGGACATTGTGGAAGAGGGGCATAGAGTCTATGCCCCTCTTCCACAATGTCCCCCTTCATCTCCGCAATGCCCCCTTCATCTCCGCAATGCCCCCGTACCTCCAGTCCCTGGTGGTCCAGCGGAGCTTCTTCGGATCTGTGCCTCTTCCGGCACAGATCCCTTCCACCCGAACATGTCGGGCGAGCACATGGCGGTACTCGACGAGTACCGCCATGTGCCGAGCAGAGCGATGCTCGAGCCGATCCGAGCATCGGCCGAGCACGCTCGCTCATCACTAATAACAATAGGATGGGCTCTGTTTTTATTCCTTTTTTTTGTAACACTGAGATGTGAGGGATACTCGTTTTAACCCTTTGAGTGCCAGAGAGGTGCTCAAGGCATTGTTCTTCTATGTAAAATAGAAAATAAGAGACAGCGCACAAAGACATCTAAGTGCAGATTTATTTAAAAGTATATTTAATACATAAAAAACTCACATAAAAGTGCTGAAAAATGCACGATAATAAAATAAGATAAATTAAATAAATAAAGGACTAATTGGACAAATAGATATTGGGAAATGTAGGACCAATAAACTAGATAATAAAAAGTAGCTGATAAACAAGGATAGGCTACACAGGACCTATTGTGGGATGTGTGCTGAATGAGCAATGGAAGTTCTTTAAGCGAAATAAGTAATGATGATGTAAGTTCTGCTCACCAGATAGTTGCTTGTATCTAGTGCAAACCTGTGGCTCTGGCTGAGTACCCGCTCCGTGTATGACCTGGCTTGTCTGACTACCCACTCTGGTGTTGACCTAGGGCTCTGTCCACTGCGAATCCAGCATACCAACGCTTCGGTGGATATCCTATCTGGTGCAAACCTGTGGCTCTGGCTGACTACCTGCTCCGTGTATGATCTGGCTTGTCTTACTATCCTATCTGGTGCTTAGTAGAGGGCTCTGTCTGTTCTCTCCGTGTGTTGGTACCGTTCCACAGACATCCTTCCTAGTACTGACCAGGGGCTCTATCATACTTCTAGCTATTGACTGCAGGTGTGAGTCAGTAGTCTCCATGGCTGCATAAGATATTGAGACTCTTCTCCTAGACTGTAGGCTGAGTCAGTGCTACCACTGGGCGTTACCTTTTACCACGAGACTCCAGTGGGCTGAGACTTAGTGTCGGACAGTGTGGTGGATCTATTGGAAGACTGCTATTTCTGATACACAGCTTGCCTCTTTGATCACCCTCTGTGTGTTATTTGTATTACTGTTTATATATTTCTATTAAAGGTGATCTTAAGTATACCGTCTGACTCCTTGTCTTGCTTGCCAACCGTAACATGTAGTTTACAAAAAAGGTGCATGGACATAATTAGAACCAATGAAAATGTAAAAAGGTCTAAATACATACTCTGGGTAAATCGAACACATTGTTTCAAACCGAGGATCCATGTCATTCATAAGGCCAAAGCCCTCCCCCACTCCATACTCTAACTATAGACACAAAAGATAAATAATACAAAGTTGCAACACAAGTACCAGGCAAAGAAAAGTATACAGTAGCAATACAAGAACTGCACTCTATACCTTGCGATACAATTCGTGCAGTGCACAGATATAAATACCATAGCAAGTATATAGTGCAGCGTTTAGCTCTTTAACTGAAGTTGGTGCCAACTCTTCAGCAAGGGTTGCTGTGGTCAAAACAATGTATAGGAGGTGTTGGATGCTAAGCCAGATATTCCCATCCCAATTGATCTAGGGTAGGACCAAGATGAGTGCACTGTGAAATAGGGAGGAGGATGTTCAGACAGATAATGATCAGCAGGAAACTGAGAAGAGGTGACAGGAGAAGACTGAGCTAGAACCAACTGAAGCCAAGTTTCCTGGGTTGCTGAGGATTATGATGAATACCAGTAGCAAAGACAGGGCAAAAACAAACAGAGGTGATGTCTACCAGAATGCAGAGGATACAGGTGAACAGAGGTGTGAAGACTGGACCTCACAGAGGCAATGTCATCAGACTGGTGAATGGACACTGGTGAACACAGGTAGTGAAGTCTAGACTGGAACTTCACAGAGGCTATGTCCTCTGGTAGGTGGAGGTCACTGTAGAACACAGGGGACAAAGTTAACAACAGCAGGACATTACAGTACTTAGTACCAAAGGGATGAGCAGGTAGCGAACGCAACAGGCCAGGTCACAACTAGGTGAATAGTAACAGCAGGAAAACAGGAAATGAACACCACAAGGCACTATGAATAAGCCCCAACACAAGCTCAGACTGGCATAAAATAGGTCAGGGGAGAAAGGAAAATCCTGCACTGGCCTTGTATCATGGTATGAAGGGAAGGGTAACAGTAGATCCACAATCCTACGTTGTGAGTATGGATACTCAAATTAAACCATCTGATAGTGAGTGTGCAAATAAATCACTCATCTGAAATTAACTGTGCCAGGAAGTGTCTTGTAAAAAAATGGGCAGGATTATTGATTTAGGACTAGACCCTCATATCAGGTGATCAAGATTGTTTATTGGCCGTGATTCTTCTACACCCAAAACATACTGGTAGACATTATCATAGATTTAGATAAAATAGATGTATTTACATTTTGTTGATGGTATGATTTTCCCAGGCGCACCCAAACCACAACCCATGAGAACTGGCCCTGGGATCTAGGAATATGGTCAGTAAAAGTAAAAGGAATAGAATATTCACTGAATGCTCAGACAGAGAAATTCAGAAAAACTGCATATTTAGGTGCACTTGAGGCCCATGTTAGAAAAACTGTGCGTTAAAGAAGGTGCAGAGGAAAAGGTGTAACTTCACTCAATGTTCCTGTACTTGCAATAGGGCAGGGGTAAGCTACTTGTTGGCATCAAAGACATAACTGCAGAGTACTCATACACTGTAGTATTTACTCTGAGGTGCAGCCACTCATGTTGGAGGCTAATGCTAATGGATCTGTGCGGGTATGCTGGGCTCCACTGATATACTGATTAGGATGGTGGTCCACATGTCCTGTTATTTTACACCAAGAAGATAGAGGGAGCAAATCCATTCCTTTTCTCTAAAAATATATAATAAAACATTAAAATATATATGCATTTCTAGAATCTGTTCAGAGATACACCTTTCTTGCTTCTGAGCAGCCACTTTCTTAAAGGCAAAGCCTGTTACATTCTGAGCCAATTATTCTTATAATTACAGTCTTTGCTTCTGCGTGAGTGGCTGCTCGAGGATACAATATATATTTATTTATTTTCTAAAATTATTTTAATGATTTATTAAATACCTTTTATGTTATGAAATGTGTAGAGGAACAGCCCAAACATAATAATCTTCTTTTGTAAATATAATGTGCTGTAAAAGTATCCTTTCAAAAATAGACGTTAATAGTTTATGCATTTTTGTTTATTGATAAACATACAGAGTGAACAGAAGAAAAATCTAAATCTAATCAATATCTGGTGTGACCACCCTTTGCCTTCAAAACAGCATCAATTCTTCTCATTAAACTTGCACACAGTTTTTTAAGGAACTCTTCAGGTAGGTTGTTCCAAACATCTTGGAGAACTAACCACGGTTCTTCTGTGGATTTGTGCAGCCTCAGTTGTACACTTGTACAAACTCAGGTATTTTGTATTCATATAGTTAGGTGTATGATTAAACAAGTATACCAGACAGATGCTAATGATCATCAATATAATATGTAGGTTGAAACACAATCATTGACTGAAGCAGAAAAAGCTGTGTAGGAGGAATAAAACTGGGTGAGGAACAGCCAAAGTCAGCTAACAAGGTGAGGTTGTTGAAGACAGTTTAATGTCAAAAGTCCTACACCATGGCAAGGGTGAGCACAGCAAGAAGACACAAGGTAGTTATACTGCATCAGCAAGGTCTCTCCCAGTTAGAAATTGCAAGGCAGACAGGGGTTTCCAGATGTGCTGTCGAAGCTCTTTTGAAGAAGCACAAAGAAACAGGCAACATTGAGGACCGTAGACATAGTATCACAGTCTACCTTAGAGGCCTAGTTATCCTGTGCTTCCTTCCTCTGTGGTGTGTCGGCCGGCATAGTTGTGGCCACCTCCACATTGCTGACATCATGAAAGAGGCACTGTCTAGGACGCCTGTTTATGGGCTGTTCTGTGTGGCCTAATTGGGTCCCGCCTTCTCCTGCTCCTTTATAAACCTCCCTGGGCCTGGGAGTCATTGCCCTTACGTGGTGTTTCTGATATTGTTTCTTGTTCTCCATTGTGACCTGTGCTCTGAGAATCCGCTCCGTGTATGACCCCGGCTTGTCTGACTACTCACATCAGTTCTGACCTGTGGCTCTGGCTGACTAACTCGCTACATGTATGACCCAGGCTTGTCTGACTACCACACTGACTCTGACCTGTGGCTCTGGCTGACTAACTCACTCCGTGTATGACCCCAGCTTGTCTGACTACCCACTACGGTTCTGACCTGTGGCTCTGGCTGACTAACTCGCTCTGTGTAGACCCAGGCTTGTCTGACTACCCACATCGATTCTGACCTGTGGCTTTGGCTAACTTGCTCCGTGTAGACCCCTGTTTGTCTGACCTATGGCTCCTGCTGCCTATCGCTCCGTGTAGTCCCCGGTACCTGACCATCAGTCTCAGTGTTTCATGGTTCAGGTCTGCTCTCGCTCCCTGTTGTCTTTGGTCACGTGACCCAGGGTGGAGACTTGTGCCTCAGTTACCGTTCCCTCTGGTGTTCCACCCGCACCGCGGTCCTAGCCTCCTGTATCTCACAGTAGTGCAGTGCGCAGTACAGTGTGCAGCTCCGTGTAGGAGTCTTAGTCCTATCATCCTGTGTTCTAGGGTTGTGTGGGCTATACTATTATTACTGTACATTAGTGATGAGCGAGCATGCTCGGCCGAAGCTCGGTTCGGCTCGAGCATCGCTCTACTCGGCACATGGCATGTGCTTGCCCGCCATGTTCGGGTCTCCTCCCCGCACGTTTCGCGGCTGCTGCGCAGCCAATAAACGTGCGGGGAGGCTCTGACATCAGTGTAATGCCAGCAGCCATGTTGGCTGCTGGCATTACACTGACTGGCTGGCCAGAACCCGTGATCGGGTGCTGTATAGCACCTGACCAGCGAGTTCGGCTCAGTCTTAGCCAGGGAGAGATGAGGATAGGAAGGGAAAGTCAGTGTAGGCAGAAAAAAAGCGCGTTTGAACAAAAAAAAGACCCAAAAGTCCTTTTTAGGACTACTGTGTGTGGGGGCAGCAGATATATTTTGTTTTGGGGGGCAGAGTTTAAAAAAAAAAGTCACATATTCCGTTCACTGTGCCTAGCCGCAGATTAGCAGCACATTCTGTTTAGTGTGCAAAGTTTCAGATTAGCAGCACATTCTGTTTAGTGTGCAAAGTTGCAGATTATCAGCACATTCTGTTTAGTGTGCAAAGTGTAAAAAATAAAAGTCACTTATTCCGTTCACTGATCCTAGCCGCAGATAAGCAGCACATTCTGTTTAGTGTGCAAAGTTGCAGATTAGCAGAACATTCTGTTTAGTGTGCAAAGTGTAAAAACTAAAAGTCACATATTCCATTCACTGTGCCTAGCCGCAGATAAGCAGCATATTCTGTTTAGTGTGCAAAGTTGCAGATTATCAGCACATTCAGTTTAGTGTGCAAAGTGTAAAAAATAAAAGTCACTTATTCCGTTCACTGATCCTAGCCGCAGATAAGCAGCACATTCTGTTTAGTGTGCAAAGTTGCAGATTAGCAGAACATTCTGTTTAGTGTGCAAAGTGTAAAAACTAAAAGTCACATATTCCATTCACTGTGCCTAGCCGCAGATAAGCAGCATATTCTGTTTAGTGTGCAAAGTTGCAGATTATCAGCACATTCAGTTTAGTGTGCAAAGTGTAAAAAATAAAAGTCACATATTCCATTCACTGTGCCTAGCCGCAGATAAGCAGCATATTCTTTTTAGTGTGCAAAGTTGCAGATTATCAGCACATTCTGTTTAGTGTGCAAAGTGTAAAAAATAAAAGTCACTTATTCCGTTCACTGATCCTAGCCGCAGATAAGCAGCACATTCTGTTTAGTGTGCAAAGTTGCAGATTAGCAGAACATTCAGTTTAGTGTGCAAAGTGTAAAAAATAAAAGTCACATATTCCATTCACTGTGCCTAGCCGCAGATAAGCAGCATATTCTTTTTAGTGTGCAAAGTTGCAGATTATCAGCACATTCTGTTTAGTGTGCAAAGTGTAAAAAATAAAAGTCACTTATTCCGTTCACTGATCCTAGCCGCAGATAAGCAGCACATTCTGTTTAGTGTGCAAAGTTGCAGATTAGCAGAACATTCTGTTTAGTGTGCAAAGTGTAAAAACTAAAAGTCACATATTCCATTCACTGTGCCTAGCCGCAGATAAGCAGCATATTCTGTTTAGTGTGCAAAGTTGCAGATTATCAGCACATTCTGTTTAGTGTGCAAAGTGTTAAAACTAAAAGTTACATATTCCATTCACTGTGCCTAGCCGCAGATAAGCAGCATATTCTGTTTAGTGTGCAAAGTTGCAGATTATCAGCACATTCTGTTTAGTGTGCAAAGTGTTAAAAATAAAAGTCACATATTCTGTTCACTGTGCCTAGCCGCAGATAAGCAGCACATTCTGTTTAGTGTGCAAAGTGTAAAAACTAAAAGTCACATATTCCATTCACTGTGCCTAGCCGCAGATAAGCAGCATATTCTGTTTAGTGTGCAAAGTTGCAGATTATCAGCACATTCAGTTTAGTGTGCAAAGTGTAAAAAATAAAAGTCACATATTCCATTCACTGTGCCTAGCCGCAGATAAGCAGCATATTCTGTTTAGTGTGCAAAGTTGCAGATTATCAGCACATTCAGTTTAGTGTGCAAAGTGTAAAAACTAAAAGTCACATATTCCATTCACTGTGCCTAGCCGCAGATAAGCAGCATATTCTTTTTAGTGTGCAAAGTTGCAGATTATCAGCACATTCTGTTTAGTGTGCAAAGTGTAAAAAATAAAAGTCACTTATTCCGTTCACTGATCCTAGCCGCAGATAAGCAGCACATTCTGTTTAGTGTGCAAAGTGTAAAAAATAAAAGTCACTTATTCCGTTCACTGATCCTAGCCGCAGATAAGCAGCACATTCTGTTTAGTGTGCAAAGTTGCAGATTAGCAGAACATTCTGTTTAGTGTGCAAAGTGTAAAAACTAAAAGTCACATATTCCATTCACTGTGCCTAGCCGCAGATAAGCAGCATATTCTGTTTAGTGTGCAAAGTTGCAGATTATCAGCACATTCTGTTTAGTGTGCAAAGTGTTAAAACTAAAAGTCACATATTCCATTCACTGTGCCTAGCCGCAGATAAGCAGCATATTCTGTTTAGTGTGCAAAGTTGCAGATTATCAGCACATTCTGTTTAGTGTGCAAAGTGTTAAAAATAAAAGTCACATATTCTGTTCACTGTGCCTAGCCGCAGATAAGCAGCACATTCTGTTTAGTGTGCAAAGTTGCAGATTTGCAGCACATATTCCGTGTAATATGAAGAAGGCGGGTAAAAAGGGACGGGGAAGTGGACGTGATCCTGATAGTTCAGGGCGCGGGTCAGGACGCGTAGAAACTGTGCCTGGTGCCAGAGCACAAGAAAGAAAGACATCCACCATACCTAGCTTCATGTCTCAGTTTACAGGGCGTCGCAGGACATCACTCTCGAGGTCAGACCACTGCGAACAGGTGGTCGGTTGGATTTCAGGTGATACTGCTTCCAGTCGGTTAAGCACCACCCTGTCTTCCACCAAGTCCACTCTCAGTAGCCAAGAGTCTGGTCAACATAATCCTCACCCTGATCATCCTTCCTCCCACCATAGAGGGTCTAGTCAAAGAAGTGATCCCACACTGGGATATAGTGAGGAGCTCGACTCATCACCAATCCTTAATTTGAACCTCTCTTCAAGCACGCTTGCAGAGGAACATGAAATCTTGTGCCCTGATTCACAACCTCTAGAGGGTACCCAATCACAAGAAGATGACAGAGGGGAACGGCATTTAAGGTCAAAGGAAGTGGATGATGATGATGATGAGACACAGTTGCCATCAAATCAACCACTTTTACTGTCTCAAGACCTTGATGAGGAGGATGATATACAGTTGTCAATGACTGAGTATGTGGTGGGATCAAGAAATGAGAAGGATGATCAGAGTGAGGAAGTGGAGGAGGACTTGGTGGACGATGAGGTGACTGACCCCACCTGGGAAGGTGGAGAGCCAAGCGATGACAGCAGTCCTGAGGGTGAGCCATCTGCAGCACCGCAACAGGCTGGAAGAGGCAGTGGTGTGGCTACAGAAAGAAGGCGGACCGCACCAAACCGGCCCGCAAATGTTCCACGGAGCACCCCCTTGCGTAAATCTCCCTTCCCAAGGGGTAGGTGTTCCGCGGTATGGCGTTTTTTTAAGGAAAGTGCGGACGACAAAAGAATTGTAGTTTGCAACCTGTGCCACACCAGAATGAGCCGAGGCATGAACACTAGAAACCTCACCACCACCAGCATGATCCGACACATGGCATCCAAGCACCGTAATAAGTGGGAGGAACGCCCGGATCGCCAATCTGTGTCTGCAGGCCACACCACTGCCTCCTTTTCCCCTGTTTTCGGTGCCGGCCAATCGCCTGTCGAAGGCGCAGGCCCGCATACCTCCCGCCCTGCACCTGTACCATCTGAAGCACCATCAGCGACCACATCCACTTCCCTGTCCCAGCGCAGCGTCCAAATGTCGTTACCCCAGGCATTTGAGCGCAAGCGAAAATACCCAGCCACCCACCCACAGGCCATAGCACTAACCTCACACCTTTCCAAATTACTGGCCATCGAAATGCTGCCATTTAGGCTTGTGGAGACTGAGTCCTTCCGCAGCCTGATGGCAGCAGCTATCCCTCGCTACACAGTCCCCAGCCGCCACTACTTTTCCCGGTGTGCCGTCCCCGCCTTACACCACCATGTGTCCCGTAACATCACCCGTGCCCTGACCAACGCAGTTACTGGGAAGGTCCACTTAACGACTGACACATGGACAAGTGCTTGTGGCCAGGGACGCTACATTTCCCTGACGGCACACTGGATGAATGTCGTGGAGGCTGGGAGCGACTCGGACCCTGGGATGGCACAGGTGCTACCCACGCCGAGGATTGCGGGCCCTACCTCCATCAGGGTTTCCGCCAGCACCTACGTTATTGGCTCCTCCTCCTCCGTTTCCACCTCCGAATTCTCTGCGCGCAGCGCCACTCACCCATCAGCCGGTAGCTGGAAGCAGTGTAGCACTGCAGTGGGGAAGCGTCAACAGGCCGTGCTGAAGCTGATCTGCCTTGGGGACAAACAGCACACGGCCTCAGAGCTGTTGCAGGGGATTAGTCACCAGACCGAGCAGTGGCTCTCGCCACTCAACCTGCAACCAGGCATGGTTGTGTGTGATAATGGGCGTAACTTGGTGGCGGCTTTGGAGCTCGGCAAGCTCACACACGTACCATGCCTAGCGCATGTATTTAATTTAGTGGTTCAGCGATTTCTAAAAACCTACCCCAATTTGCATGATCTCTTGACCAAGGTGCGCCGCGTGTGTGCACATTTCCGTAAGTCATCAACAGCTTCAGCCGGCCTGTTGAAGCTGCAGCAGCGCTTACAATTGCCAGCTCACCGGCTGCTGTGTGACGTGAGCACGCGCTGGAACTCCACCTTCCACATGTTGGCCCGGCTTTGTGAGCAGCAGAGGGCAGTAGTGGAGTACCAGCTGTTACACGGTCGTCGCCTCTCCATTCAACTTCCTGTAATCAGAAGTGAGGAGTGGGAATGGATGTCAGACCTCTGTGAGGTTTTACGCAATTTTGAGGAATCGACACAGATGGTGAGCGGCGATAACGCTATTATCAGTGTAACCATCCCACTTCTGTGTCTACTGAAACGCTCGCTGCTCACAATTAAAACCGACGCTTTGCATGTGGAAGAGGTGGAAATGCGGGAGGAAGAGCTTACACAAGGTGATAGCCAGAGCACCCTCACTTCGTCTTCTCAGCGACAATTGGAGGAGGAGGAGGAGGAAGACACGGTTGCCTCCGCTACAGAGGGTAGCCATGGAACTTTAGTTCCATCTCTTCAGCGTGGGTGGGCAGAAGAGGAGGAAGAGGATGAGGAGATTGAGAGTCATCCTCCTGGTGAGGACAGCGAAATCTTGCCTGTTGGTACTCTGGCACACATGGCTGACTTTATGTTAGGCTGCCTTTCCCGTGACCCACGCGTTATACGCATTTTAGACAACACGGATTACTGGGTGTTCACCCTTCTGGACCCCCGCTACAAAGAGAATTTCTCATCTCTCATTCCTCCGGTGGAGAGGACAAGCAAAATGGTGCAATACCAGAAGGTTCTTGTCGAAAAATTGCTCCAAAATTTTCCATCTGACAACGCTGGCGGCAGAGTACGTGCTACCTTGGCCAACCGAGAAGGGGAGAAAAGGGGAGCACACAGCAGTTCCGACAAAGGCAGGGCAACACTCTCCAAGGCGTGGGACACCTTCATGACACCCCGCCAGCACCCTCACCCTGATGCGCAGCCTAGTGTCACAAGGAGGGAAAAGTTTTGGAAGATGGTGAAGGAGTACGTAGCAGACCGTGTCAGCGTCCTCAATGATCCCTCTGTGCCTTACAACTACTGGGTGTCCAAGCTGGACACGTGGTATGAACTGGCACTCTACGCCTTGGAGGTGCTGGCCTGCCCTGCCGCCAGCGTTCTGTCTGAGCGGGTATTTAGTGCTGCTGGTGGCATCATAACAGATAAGCGTATCCGCCTTTCCACCGAAAATGCTGATAGGTTGACACTTATAAAAATGAACAAGGCCTGGATTTCCCCTGACTTCTCCACTCCACTGGAGGAAAGCCCCGGGGGAACATAAAGTCACTTTATATATGTTATTTACAATGATGGGAATACTCTGTATTCCCATTCACCCCTTCCACCCAAAAAATGGGTATATGGTTGACTCTCTTCCATATACCCTGGGATATAATTTTTATATAGGGCCAGCTCACCAGCGGGCCCTGTGATATAATTTTTATATAGGGCCAGCTCACCAGCGGGCGCTGTTTGACAATTTTTGTATAGGTCAGCTCACCAGCGGGCCTTCTCATATAATGTTTTATTGGGTCAGCTCTCTAGCGGGCCCTCTCATATAATATTTTATAGCGTCAGCTCACTAGCGGGCCTTCGCATATAATGTTTAGGATGGTCAGCTCCGCAGCAGACCCTCACCCATAATGTTTTAGATGGTCGGCTCAGTGCACGTTTCCCTCTTAATCATGGCCCCAGTTCAGAAAAATCGAGGAAATTTTTGGGAGAATTTGCCTCTGCGCACGTTTCCCTCTTAATCATGGCCCCAGTTCAGAAAAATCGAGGAAATTTTTGGGAGAATTTGCCTCTGCGCACGTTTCCCTCTTAATCATGGCCCCAGTTCAGAAAAATCGAGGAAATTTTTGGGAGAATTTGCCTCTGCGCACGTTTCCCTCTTAATCATGGCCCCAGTTCAGAAAAATCGATGACATTTTTGGGAGAATTTGCCTCTGCGCACGTTTCCCTCTTAATCATGGCCCCAGTTCCGAAAAATCGATGACATTTTTTGCAGAATTTGCAGATGATATACAAGTAAATATACAGCAAATAATGTTTGGTAACAATTTTTCGCCTAAAGTCGTTTTTATCTTCCTTTTTGTGTGTTTTACGGTCAGTCTGTAAAAATGGCGTACTACGGGTGAAACATCGTTCCCAGCAGCGATGTTGGAGTCCAAGATGCATCCAGACATCCTCCCTATGCTGTCCCTGAACCATTTCTGTGGTGTTTCCATCATTTTCTGCCCTTTTCCTATGGACCAGGCACCCTCCCCTCATCAGAGCAGGGGGTGCCTGGTTTAATGCTCGAGTCCTCCCATTGACTTCAATGGGGCTCGGGTGCTCGGCCGAGCACTCGAGCCTCCGGGGGCGCTCGGTCAGAGCACCCGAACACCCGAGCATTGGGGTGCTCGATCATCACTACTGTACATATGAATAAAGGTAGATTTATATTTTATATTCGTATCTGTCCTTATTTGCCTGATTACCATGACACATGGTGGCCGGCCATCATGCTTACTTCAGTTCGCAATTGGAAGATGTCCAGCAGTGCCATCTGCTCAGAATTGCCAGTAAACAGTGGGAACCTGGTATACCCATCTACTGTTTGGAGAAGTCTGGTCAGAAGTGGTGTTCATGGAAGACTTGAAGCCATAAAGCCATACCTCTGAAGTGGAAACATGGCCAAGCAACAGACAGCGCAGCCTCGCAGATGTCTCTAAGGCAAGATGTCTGTTCTGATGCCTTCCTGTTCGTCTCAGATGAAGCAGAATTTCTTAATAACTCTGTACTTATGTTGGATAATACTACTATTTCTATGCTTATCGCTATGTGAATAATTATTGGATTATTGGAGAGGGACTTTATTTGGGGTGATAGTTCCGCTTTAAATCAATGGAAGTTTTTTTTAAATTTTTATTTGGCTTGCCCCAGAATATCTCATTTTGTTAGTCATGAAAACTAAATGTATCTAATGTTTTTCTTTACAAGTTGTCTCTGTTAAAATATTTTTTTGGTTACAATATAGCCTCTTGAAATCCATAATTAAACCTCTGAGTGCCAGAGGGGTATGTAGCGCATTGCTTTGCAATGCGTTGCACACTCCTCTGACACTCATATGTTTAATTCTCAGAAATCCAAGTGTGGTAAGACCAAAGGGATACATTTAATAAGAAACAGCAATTAACACATTCAGTGGAGTTTCTTGATGTTACCTCGTGATAAATGCTTGTGCTCATTTAAACCGCAATCTGAATTTAGGGCTGAAACATTCCTGTTTGTTTCAAAGGATTGTTGAATTCTTTAAAATGGCATTATTGTCTGTGGTAAGAAATGCTTCATTAGTTCTACAAATATCTCTTTAATCCGGTGGAAGTTCTAAGTAAATGGATATTCCTGTGTTTAATCAATTTTCAAGCTATTTTGTAGTGATACAAGAGATGTTCTTTAAAGAGGTAGCAAGCACTTAAAAGAGCAGTCATTTCTTTTATGAAAACCTATATGAGATTGGGTTTATCCTGCTAAGTAAAACAAGTGCACTCCCATTGCTATCAGTTGTTTTTTTCAAAAAGTTATAACAGTTTAAATGATTATATTCTCTGGAAACAGATCTAGGGATCTTACTTCCTAAAAGTTCAAACTGACAGGAAGTGACTGAGCAGTTACTATGATTTCTCCCAGCTAGCTGAGCAATCTCTGTCTCTTGATAAAATATCACTTTTAATAAAGCATTAAAAAATACTGGATCCAACATTTCCGTTTCTGGACTTTTATCAGGGATAAACATTCTTATAGATTAATTCTCAAGTTTTCATATAATTCGGTATCCTTTTGATTTGTCTCCCTTTATTGGGCGACCAACCAAATGCCGCATTATATATGTCGCAGGCATGAAAAGAGCGACATAACAGTCTCGTCCACATCAAAAGGACGAGGGTCTAGCCGCAGTACCTCTGAGAGGAGGAAGGTGCAGGTCCGTGGTGAGACTTGAAGTTTGATTACTTGCTGCTTTCTTAACCCTTTGAGTGCTAGAGAGGTATCCAACGATTGCAATGCATTGGAGACCTCTCTAGCACATGCTTTGGGATACCTCGGACCTGCAAAGTGACCTCCTGCCCTTTCCTCCTCACAGAGGTACTGCGGCTAGACTTTTCAGTCTTTACGTTGGAGCAATAGTAATCCTATGGATGGCAGTCAATTACAATATAAAGCAGTTAATTACAATATAAACATACAACGTTTCAGCATGCGACATCAGGAACTCATTCATTTGATGCCAATGAGATTCTTATGCCACTCTTTTCATGCCGGCAACACGTTTAATGTGGCATTTGGTTGGTTGCCCAATAGTGGGCAACAGTTTGAAAGTGAACCACATAATTCTGTCAATTTATCTTCTCCTCCAGTCTGGCACCGAAAGGGCTCAATGAGCAATTTAGCTTGATTAGCTGTATGTGAAGTCAATAACAGTGTATCTTCTCCTCTAGTCTAGCACCGAAAGGGCTCAATGAGCAATTTAGCTTGATTAGCTGTATGTGAAGTCAATAACAGTCTATCTTCTCCTCTAGTCTAGCACCGAAAGGGCTCAATGAGCAATTTAGCCTGATTAGAAATATGTGAAGTCTCTACTGAATGATTTTATGGTGTTTTAATACAACTGACAATATGATTGTTTCTGTATGTTCAGGATTCTGTATGTTCAGGATTCCTTTTTGGTCTTCATCTTTGAATGTACGCCACATCAGCATCTGTGGTTACCAAGGTGAATGCACACGTGTTGGCTCTGTGCCATATTCAAGGATGTGTTAATATAAATGCTGTTTTAGAATGAATCTATAAGAATGTTTGTCCCTGATGAAAGTCCATATATGGACTGAAACATTGGATACAGTATTTTTAATGATTTAATAAAAGTCATATTTATCAAGAGACGTAGAGTCCTTGGCTCAACTGGGAGAAATCATTATGCGTATAATTTGCCTAGTAACAGTTGGAGAAGTGTGTGTGTGTGGTAGTTCTACAAGTATATTGCATGAGCACCTACTGTAACATTCTATGGATAACTGTTTGTTGGAATGCACCAAAATAACTATCTTAAATCCTCCTTTAAAGGGATAGTAATACTTCATTTTAACTTTATTTTATTTTGTAGGCATTAAAAAAACATGAATAATGATATAAGTCTTATCTCTGAAACCTTTATGGTTTAAGAGATATTCACAAACAAAGTATCCCCCCCCTGTTCAACCAGATCAGAAGGGAGATGCCCAGGTAGACTGCAGAGAGGGACAATCTTCAATTAAGATAATGGAAAAAGCTGAAAAACTTGTCAAGGGGGGCAGGGCTTTCATTGTTTTCATACAAAGAAAAGTGTCCCCTTCTGTTATCTGTACTGTCATACAACCAGACTCACATCTGAGAAGAGATGGCTTACACTAGGTAAAAGGGGCGGGGAGGGGAACTTTGCTTGTGAATATCTCATAAACCATAAAGGTTTGAGAGATAAGACTTATATCATTCTTCATGTTTTTTTAATGCCTACAAAATAAAATAAAGTTAAAACGAAGTGTTACTATCCCTTTAAGAACATCTGCTTTCTGGCTTCCCACGCCAGATCTTTGAACTGTACTGCTTTCCAGCATTCATGGAGATACTCTAGCGTTTGTTCCTTCATCGACCTTGGCCTGATCCTTGCTACTGACTTGTCTAATTCCTTGAGCTATTGTGATCTACTGTTGGGACCAGGCCTGTCTCCTGACCCTTCTTCTTCTAGTGTCCTCCCAGCTTGACCTCAGCATCCAACTTTGGGTGCTCTGCTACCTTCATCTCCAAGAGCTTTAACTGGAATTTTGTAAGAGATCCGAAGTTTTATAGGAAGCCAGTGGAGAGATTTGAGGAGGAGGGAGGCAGGGACAAACCTAGGTGTCAATAGGATCAATCAAATTTTCAACCTCGTTAAAGAGAGTTCATTTTCTGTGTCCTGAGGTCTATTTTCTTCACTGCTACATGGTTTCCTGTATGTTTTTCAGTTGCAGTATAGACAATTCCACTTGAACCCTGTCCAATTTGAACAAAATCATCAAGATATTCACTGGGCTCACCAGGGTTAAACACCAGCTGCAGTGAATCTGTGCACTCTTCAAAGGAAATATCTGAAGACTACTGAACAGAAGATGAGTCACTGCCTGGAAGAGTAGTACATTTTGAGGTTGTACTTGGACACCTGATGTGAGGACACAAAAAGGACATTGGCATATTTTCAGTTAGACCCTGGAAGTAAGTTTCTGAACCAGGCAGTAGAGGGCCAATGGTTGTTTGTGGTCACTTGTTTTTTGCCTTCATTGGAGTCAACTGTTCTTCAAAGGAAATATCTGAAGGCTGCTGAACAGAAGATGAGTCTCTGCTCGGAGGAGTAGTACATTTTGAGGTTGTACTTGGACACCGGATGTCAGAACATGAGAAGGACACTGGCATATTTTCAGTTGGACCCTGGACGTAAGTTTCTGATCCAGGCAGTAGAAGGCCAATGGTTGTTTGTGGTGTCTTGTTTTCTGCCACCAGTGGGGCAGAAAACAATCATTGGGGATTTTGCAAATGTTTCTTGTCCACTATGGTGAAGTTAGTTTGCCCCAGAATTACTCCTCTTTTCTTAAGTGCATATGGCCCTACTTAGTATGTGTTAAAGTGTAAAAAAATGTGTGTTGGAGAGGTAGGTGAATGTGTATGTATAAAAGTGGTAGGTATATGTATGTATGTAATGAAAAGCTAGGCAAGTGTATATATTGAAGGTGTTGGTGTGTGTGCAATGATGTGCTAGGTACGTGTGTATATTAAAGAGTTAAGTGTTTGATGAAGAGGTAGGTGTGTGTACAAGAGGAAGGCATATGTGCTTGTGTTGAAGAGGTTGATGACTGCATGGAAGAGGTGAGTGAATGTGTATGCTTGTGTTAGTGGGTATATGTACAAGTTCTAAATATGTGCACACACATTTTCTACAAAATATTCTTGTGAAATCTTCACAAGGTAAAAAGCATTAGGGCTTCCACAGCACTTACAGCTAGAGTAGCTTGATACAGTACTTAGGGTGGAATGCAAGAAACATGCACAGTCGCTATTTACAGTGTATACTTGGTGACAAAATGTTTAGCACCTAAATGTACCTGGATCTCAAATGCTTTTTCAGAATAAACAATGTTTTTTAGCACTTTTTTTGTGAATGAGAGAACAGCAAATACCCACTGGGGTCAAAGGAGAAAACAGGGCACACAGAGTAGCTGCAATACCTAAGAATAAAACAATTATACCTTATAACGGGTATGCAGAGAAAAGCGCTGGTATAGTCTATTTACGACTAAAATCTATTTATTATAACAAGAATCAAATAAGGTACAATAAACAATGTACATGGAAATTGCAACATTCCTAAAATTGGTCAAAAATATATTAAGTGTCACTAAAATAAAGAGTCTAAAAAAACATGATAAATGGAAACCAAGCCCGCCAAAAATTCCACAAATCCTCCATTTGTGAACCGCTTGTATAGAGCTGGGAGTGGAACTGTTATATTAGTAGTAAGGCCGGCCAATACCGTCTTTGTTTCCTTTTATGATTATTTTTTTAGACTATTTTAGTGATCACTTTAATATATTTTTGGCCAATTTTAGGAACGTTACAACTTCCATATACAGTGTTTATTATACCTTATTTGGTACTTTGTTCTCTTGTTATAATAAATATATTTTCTATATTGTCAATAGACTATATACCAGCTCTCTTCTCTGCATAACCTTTACAGGGTATAATTGTTTTAGTCTTTTGTATGCTAATTGGTGCACACTCCAATTACAGAGGATAGTAGTGCTACTTTTTAGGGTAAATATTTTATACAGCAATATTCTCCTTTCCCCCCCTACCGGATATATATTATTTTGGTGTCTGTGTAATCCCATATTTTAGAGAGCAGCCATTGTTTTTTCTTTTTCTACCTCCAATACCTGTCGACATTTGCTGAATACAAATGCAAGAACCAGAAGTTTGACTGGAGGGACTGAACAGGATCAGACAGACAATATCAGTCGAGGTTCACAGAAGAGACTAGGTGCTGGATTTAAATGCAGGTGCTAATTTTATCTCTGCTTTTATCTCCAGGTTTCCCTATAGACTTCAACAGGAAAATATTTGACAAAACTGGAGGTAACATTTATCTTCTGCATTTGAATCTAGCCCTAGAAGCAGCAGGACGGATAGAAGAGGACCAAATGGAGACTGAGTGCTTGACCCCCAACTAGTGATATGACTGGTTGTTAACATCATCCCCACTGAGTGCCAGGGAGTGGACAGTGTGTTTTCCAACCCATCCTCCCAGCGCTCAGAGAGTTACAGCAGAAGGGTATTGCATTACCTTTTGTATCATTATTTATCATGATATCAAGGCTGGGGTGCCCAATGTAAGCTGCCTGATATACTCTGTGAAGGAGAATCCTCACAAAGAGCTGACATATTGCTAAACTGAAAAATAAAAGTAACACAGCAACATACCAACACAAGGGTAACTGCAAGGTAGGCCCTTGGGGGCCAGATGCTATAGGATGAGGAGTGGGGTTCAAAGTTAGCAGGTGATGGTTGCTCCCTAGGCTTCCTTGCTGCGGCCTAAACTGGGCTAAAGATGCTGTCCGCAAGGCCAGATTAGTGCCAATCAGAGGAGCTGGGCTGGACCCCGATGGCAGCTTAGAGTACAGCAAATACCCACTGGGGTCAAAGGAGAAAACAGGGCACACAGACTAGCTGCAATACCTAAGAATAAAACAATTATACCCTATAACAGGTATGCAGAGAAAAGCGCTGGTATAGTCTATGTAAGCTGCCATCGGGGTCCGACCCAGCTCCTCTGATTCCACATTTGTGACACCAAACAATGGTCGAGGGGTATCAGGGATAGGGGCTCCCAGGAACATAATCACTGGTTCATGGAGAAAAGAGATGGTAGTGAGTTGACTTATTAGCATATGGACCCAGCTCACGAAAGCCTGGATAACCGGACATGTCCACAAACTATGCAAAAGAGTCCCCAAACCCCCACAGCCCCTCCAGCAGGAGGTCGGCAGAGCAGGGTTATAGGCATGAAGCCATACCAGGGTATAATACCAGTGAAGTAGTATTTTATACAGCCCTGTGAAAAAAAAGTCCTGTGATTTCTATGGTTTTACATTTCAGGACATAATAACAATCATATGTTGCTTAGCAGGTCTAAAAATTAGGTAAATACAACCTCAGATGAACAACAACACATGACATTTACTTAAAGGGATAGTAATACTTCGTTTTAACTTTATTTTATTGTGTAGGCATTAAAAAATATGAAGAATGATATGTCTTATCTCTCAAACCTTTATGGTTTAAGAGATATTCACAAGCAAAGTTTCCCCTCCCGCCCCTTTTTCCTAGTGTAAGCCATCTCTTCTCAGATGGGGAATCTGGTTGTAAGACCAGACAGATAACAGCAGGGGACAGTCTTCTTACAATGAAAACAATGAAATCCCTGCCCCCTTGACAACCTTTTCAGGTTTTTCCCTTATCTTAAAGGGATAGTAATACTTCATTTTAACTTTATTTTATTTTGTAGACATTAAAAAAACATGAAGAATGATATAAGTCTTATATCTCAAACCTTTATGGTTTATGAGATATTCACAAACAAAGTATCCCCCCCCCGTTCAACCAGATCAGAAGGGAGGTGCCCAGGTAGACTGCAGAGAGGGACAATCTTCAATTAAGATAAGGGAAAAAGCTGAAAAACTTGTCAAGGGGGGAAGGGCTTTCATTGTTTTCATACAAAGAAAATTGTCCCCTTCTGTTATCTGTCTGGTCATACAACCTGATCCACATCTGAGAAGAGATGGCTTACACTAGGTAAAAGGGGCGGGGAGAGGAACTTTGCTTGTGAATATCTCATAAACCATAAAGGATTGAGAGATAAGACTTATATCATTCTTCATGTTTTTTTAATGCCTACAAAATAAAATAAAGTTAAAATGAAGTATTACTATCCCTTTAATTGAAGATTGTCCCTCTCTGCAGTCTACCTGGGCACCTCCCTTCTGCTCTGGCTGAAAAGTGTTACATCAGTAAAAGGGGCGGGAGGAGGACACTTTGTCATTGAATTACTCCTGAACTACAACTCTGACAGAACTGAAATAACACTCTCCAAAGTCCAAATACTTTGATGATTAATTAGAGCTGCTTTTATTATGAAACATTACTATCCCTTTAACAAATATTTATTTAACAAAACTTAAGCCAAAATGGAGAAGCCATGTGTGAAATACTAAGTACACCTTATGATTCAATAGCTTGTAGAACCACCTTTAGCAGCAATAACTTGAAATAATCGTTTGACTTTATCAGTCTCTCACATCGTTGTGGAGGAATTTTGGCCCACACTTCTTTACAACATTGCTTCAGTTCATTGAGGTATGCGGGCATTTGTTTATGCACAGCTCTCTTAAGGTCCTGCCACAGCATTTCAATCGAGTTGAGGTCTGGACTTTGACTGGGCCATTGCAACACCTTGATTCTTTTCTTTTTCAGTCATTCTGATATAGATTTGCTTGTGTGCTTGGCATCATTGTCCTATTGCATGACCCAATTTCAGCCACGCTTTAGCTGTCGGACAGATGGCTTCACATTTGACTCTAGAATACTTTGGTATACAGAGGAGTTCATGGTTGACTCAATGACTGCCAGGTTCCCAGGTCCTGTGGCTGCAAAACAAGCCCAAATCATCACTCCTCCACTACTGTGCTTGACAGTTGGTATGAGGTGTTTGTGCTGATATGCTGTGTTTGGTTTTCGCCAAACGTGGCGCTGTGCATTATGGCTGAACATTTCCATTTTGGTCTTGTCTGTCCAAAGGACATTGTCATACCTGGGAACTCTCCGGATTTGCCCCAGAGACTCCGGTTCTGACAGAGATTTACCGGGTCTCCGGGGCAGAGGCTGATTCCTCCGGATGTGGGGAGTTTCTATTGAAACTCTACCCACTTGCACTCTTTCTCCCGCTGTTCCTCCGTCCCCAGCCTTTTTTTGTGTGTGTCTGTGTCATTTTTAACCCTTTGAGTGCCAGAGTGGTACGGAATTCATTGCTTTGCAATGTATTCCGTACCACTCTGAAACACAAAGGGTTAAGCACCCCCCCTCGCTCGCGTGAAGCCCCGCCCCTTTTTGACGCGATTAGCGTCATTTTTGACACCCCCTGCTGAACAGAGGACTCCCCTCCGGGTAGCCCTCAGCTGGAAGTTCCCAGGTATGGACATTGTTCCAGAAGTCTTGTAGTTTGTTCAGATGCACCTTTGCAAACCTAAGCCATGTTGCTATGTTGCAGGCTTTCTCCTGGCAACCCGTCCAAACAAACCATAATTGTTCAGTCTAATTGTACCGTCATGAACTTTAACATTTAACATGCTAACTGAGGCTTGTAGAGTCTGAGATGTAACTCTTGGGTTTTTTGCAATTTCTCTGAGCATTCCACGGTCTGACCTTGGGGTGAATTTGCTGAGACATCCACTGCTGGGAAGATTGGCAACTGTCTTGAATGTTTTCCACTTTTGAATAAGCCTATTCACTGTAAAATGATGGACTTTAAATTGTTTGTAAATGGCATTATAACCTTTCCCAGATTGATGGGCAGCAACAATTGCTTCTCTAGGATCATTGCTGATGTCATTGTGTTAACACACACCTGAATGCTCCAGACCAGCAAACTGCTAAAACTTCGGTTTTTATAGAGGTGTCACACTTGCTGATGATCAGTTAATTGAGGGCATTTGATTAGCAGCTCCTGTCTGCTACTTCGCATCTTAATTCCTATGGAAGCAGTAAGAATGTACTTAGTTTTTCACACATGGCTTCTCCATTTTGGCTTTATTTTTGTTAACTAAATCATGACACAGTGTAATATGTAATGTACTGTTGTTCATCTGAGACTGTATTTACCTAATATTTAGACCTGCTAAGGAACAGATGATTCTTATTATGTCCTGATATGTAAAACCATAGAACTCAAAGAAGGTGTATTTTCTTTTTCACATGACTGTAGATGTTTTATTTAGCTGTGGAACATATGGAGGTCCGGGAGGCCGAGTCCCAAATCACAGTCCACTTTTCCTCGGACAATTCCCTTTTCAGATCATCCTCCCATTGCATAGCATATTTGTGTTTCAGAAGCCAAGAAGTAGGTATAGTTTGGAGATGGAAGCCCTCGATGACAGAGAACAAATACATAGACACTCAAAGGCCATCAGGCCTGGAAAAATAGAAGTGGGGGACAGAGCCTGAAGGAAGTGTGTAATCTGAAGATAACAAAAGTTATCAAAAGACAAATCAGGAAATTTATCACAAAGTATCTACAGTTCAATGAGCTGACTGCCAATCAGAACATCATGGACCCAGGAAAAACCCGCAAGTCTCCATGAAGGAAAGGCCTGGGGTGGACCCCAGGTGGGAAGTCAGGATTGCCAAATATCCATACCTGGGAACTTCTAGTTGAGGGCTACCCAGAGGGGAGTCCTCTGTTCAGCAGGGGGTGACAAAAATGATGCTAATCGAATCAAAAAGGGGTGGGGTTTGACAAGATTGGGGGGGCAGGGTTTAAAGGTGTCACACAGAAGGCTGGGAAGTAGGAACAGCGGGAGAAAAAGCAGATGTGGTATTGTTTCAATAGAAACTCCCCACATCCAGAGGAATCAGCCTCTGCCCCGGAGACTCTGTAAATCTCTGTCAGAACCGGAGTCTCTGGGGCAAATCCGGAGAGTTCCCAGGTATGCAGATATTGGGTTAAGTTGAGATGGAGATCCCAGGAGATTTGGTGAGATCCTCCGGGATTTTGCAAGGATGTACAGCTGAAAACTGATCGTGTGTGGAAGAGTGCGATGCTGAACACTGTCATTGCCCTTCCCAGTACCAAGGCTGGGAAGGGTGATCAGATCTAAGGACGCAGATTAGTGGTCTACCCAGAGTTTCCATCCGGCTGGAAGGATCCATGCCTGAAGCTGTTGAAGGTGGGTGGCTAGATAGTATCTGCCAACATCAGGGACTGCCAAGCTGCCCAGTGTTCTATGGAGGAACAGGACCTGACTGGCAATCCTCTGCTTTTTTACCACCCCAAATAAAGCGCATAACGGAGCATTGACACACCTGTAATGCAGGCTTAGGGACGTGCACAGGGAGAGTCTGAAAGAAGTACAAAAGCTTCGGTAGGACATTCATTTTCACAGAAGCAATCTGACCCATCCAAGAGATATTGAACCAAGATCATCTTTCCATATCCTGTTCAAAGAGTTGTTCTATAGCACTCGAAAGGTTAATTGTGCAATTTAATTCACTGGGAATTGTTATTTGTCTCCTATGATGCAGTTAGTTTGCCATACCTCCCAAGTGTCCCTCTTTCAGAACCAAATCCAACTGTCCCTCTTTCCCACCCTGATGTCCCTCTTTTTAAGAGATCAGATTGCATGGTGTGTGCATATAAGTGTATCACGTTACTCTACAGCAATAAAACTCACATTATTGTTTGTTAAAATGTCAGTATATGTGTATATAAATTAGTCTGTGTAAATGAAATACTTTGGTCTTGTTATAAGTCATTAATTAGGTTACTTACTGTGGTGTCAATAGGTCGTGAAATAGCCTAAAAATTCTTGTGTATGCCCCACCCACCAGCCACACCCCTAGCTATACCCCCTAAAACAGAAGTCTCCCTCTTTGCCAATCTGAAATGTTTTGAGTTATGGTTTGCTCTAGTTCTACTTGGTATGTAAGCTTCAGTGGGTTATTGTTAAAATACATGCAAACATTAAATTGGTTCATTTCTTTTCATCTTCTCTGAGTCATTGATTGCTAACCTTTCCTCTGTATCTGCTGCACATACTCCACACTGAGGATTTCCAGTACACTGTATGATTACTCAGGAGATAACATTTAATGTATTAGATCTGTTTTCTATAACAGTGTTGCTAATTCAGACTATCAATGAAGAAAAAGCTATTAGTTTTGGTAAGAACAGATGAACGAAGTGACATTGCCTTTCCTTACATCATTAACCCTTTCAGGACCAGATGGGGGCACAAAGCTATTCGTTGCAAATGGTCCTTAAAACACAGTACATAATTTTATTTTTACAATATTTTTTGTGCAGAATACTTTACCCGTTATGCCAATCGACAGTAATATACTAAGAGTGCAGGGCTTAACCTCATCAGTGCCAGAGGCTTGGAGCATTTCTAGTACCTTGGAGGTAAGACCCATTTTGTGATGCATTTGTTTGATTCCTGTGATTAACTCTCTACTTATATATGGAAAACTCTATATTTTTCTTTTAACCCTTTGAGTGTCAGAGGGGAACACCATGCATTCCTCCCCCTCTGGCACTCAAAGGGTTAAGGATAAGATAAGAATTTAATGGTGCCTCATAAATATTTCAAAAATACATATTTTGTTAACATCATACACTATATCTCAAAAACTTTGTAGGTAAAGTTTAAATTACTTTTGAATCACTGTATCACCAAGTACACAGATAACAAGTAAGTGTAGTTTTACCTACATTAGGCTGGCCAGATTTCACCTTTAACCGGGGACACATAGGAAATAGCCATTTTTCAGTACTTTACTGAAATCAAAGCAGTCCTGCAGTATGCACTTCTCCTATGCGTCCCCGGTTAAAGGTGAGGTCTGGTCAGCCTAACCTAATGCATGACCTATAGAAACCCCAAACGTGCAAAAGGATCTTTTCAACTTTACAAGCATAATATTAACATTATATTGGTTGCTTGGTAAACTTGTACTAAAGCAACTTCACTACAGTATTACATTACATTTCCTGAAAGTTGACAACATGGATAATCAAAATTGGCTGAGCTATTATCTTATGCAAAATCATTGGTAATTTAGATTTTTTTCAGAAATGTACACAAAACATGTTACAGCACAATGTCTCACACAAGCTTAGTGTATAAAACAAGTATGGTATATAGATGCCACATATCCCCTAAGACATTGATACCCAATATGTAAAAGCACACATATGCACATTAGCCTCGCTGCAAGTATTCCCTCTGAGGCTCAGTGACTCTGCACTGAAAGGGTTAAGAGTAGTTCAACTGGGCAGGGCTATATGGTGTATTTGTTATTCCAATTCAGCCCTGCATAAATATCCCTCTTTAACTCTTTCAGCACTGGGTCACTCAACTATGCTCACTTTAAAGGGTTAGTAATGCCTGCCAGAAATAAAGTGTATTCAGTATGGTAGATTTTACAAAAATAAAGTACTTGGAGAAAGTCCTCTCTCTCATACCTTTATGGTGTGAGAGATATTTGCCTCTAAAAGTTCCCCCCTCCCTCCCCTTCTCCTAACGCCAGCCCTCTTCTGACAGCAGGAGATCCTGATCCTGGGACCAGCCGGCAGCTCTGCAGCAGAGCCGAAATAGCGATATTGGAAAATAATTACTTAACTGGAAATGTCTACAAAGTATGCTTGGTTTGCAAGCACGCTTTGTAGACCGTTCAATGAAGTAGCTCTTTTTAAAGGGATAGTAATACTTAAGATGTAAAAAAAAAATATGTTGTAGGATTTATCCCCCTGAGTAAAACAAGGGTATTCCCACTGCTGAAAGGTGTTTCATTCAAAAGTTATTACAGCTCAAAGTTGAATTTTTTAGGTGCAATATCACAATGGCCTGAAATTGTACAGTGTTGCTGTTGCTACACCATCCTATGGACAGCTCTGGTCCCAGGACCATAAATCTCCATTGGATGGTGTAGCAACAGCGCCATTCTAAAATTTCAGGCCACTGTGATATTAAACATAAAAAATTCAACTTTGAGCTGTTATGACTTTTGAATAAATCACCTTTCAGCAGTGGGAATACCCTTGTTTTACTCAGGGGGATAAATCCTACAACATATTTTTTTTTTACATCTTAAGTATTACTATTCCTTTAAATATCACTATTGCGGCTCTGCTGAAGAGCCTTCTTGTGTCGGCCGACACAGATCTCCTTCTGTCAGCTTTACAGCTGACATCAGGAGAAGGGGAACTCTAGCTATGAAAATCTAGGACTTTCTCCAAATGCTTTATTTTTGTATAATCTACTATATTGAATAAACTTTATTTCGGGCATTACTAACCATTTAAAGGGAACACTGCTTACTGGTAGGCTGACCAGATCTCCCCTTTAACCGGGGACAAATAGGAAATAGCCATTTTTATGTGCTTCACTGAAATCAAAGCAGTCCTGCAGTATGCATTTTTCCTATGTGTCCCTGGTTAAAGGTGAGATCTGGTCAGCCTACTCCCTGGCCCAAAATCGGTAACAGCTACGGCTGCCGGATCATCTCTTTAATAGAGGATGTGCATGAAAAATGCCTGCTGCAGGGTTCCAGTGGTTAAATATTACATTGCGATAGTTCCCATGCATCATTGCAGCAGGCATTTTTCATGTGTCCTCTTTTAACCCCGCAATGCATTGAGTACCTCTCTGGCACCAAAGAGTTAATGGTATAATCTGGCAACCCTAGTAACAGACATAAACGTATTTGCAATAAAAAAATTTGTAGAGAAAACACTGCATAAAACACGGTTTAGACAGAATGTCCTCTATCATCATCAGAACTAGCAATGTATTCAGCACTTGACCCTTATGTACTCTGTACGTCTCCCATTACCACTTTAGATTGTAAGCTTTCGGGCAGGGACCTCTCACCCAATGTTTCACTTTACAAAGCACCTGTAACCCTGTATTGTCTATAACCTTAAATTGTAAAGCGCTGCTTACACTTGTGGTGCTATATAAATAAACATATTCATTCATGGCTAACGCAATCAGCAGTTTAATCCCATAAATACATTGGGAGAGATGTTCAGAAAGTGGTGGTAACTGAAATTGTCTTTAATCAGAATAAAAAAGTTCTTATACCGTGGTCTGTCAATCTCAGAAATGTTTCCTTTGTTTTTGCATTCATTGCCTCCAACTCTGTCAATGGGAAAAAGCAGTCTTAAAAGTGGGTGTGGTTTAATCTACCGTGATAATTTAAGGTATTTCCAGAAATAAATATTCGTTTCAACCTCTCTTTTTTGTCTGATTCACAACATTTTTTTCCAGTCAAAATAAAAATGGTCTAAACTTGGAGAAGACAAAATAAAGTACTATTAGCCGGCTTAGGGACGTGCACAGGGAGGGTCTGAAAGACATACAAAAGCTTCGGTAGGGCATTCATTTGCACAGAAGTAATCTGACCCATCCAAGAGATATTGAACCGAGACCATCTTTCCATATCCTGTTCAAAGAGTTGTTCTATAGCACTCGAAAGGTTAAATGTGCAATTTAATTCATTGGGAATTGTTATTTGTCTACTATGATGCAGTTAGTTTGCCATACCTCCCAAGTGTCCCTCTTTAGGAGGGACAGTCCCTCTTTCAGACCCAAATCCCTCTGTCCCTCTTTCCCACCCTGATGTCCTCTTTTTAGGAGATCAAATTGCATGGTGTGTGCATATAAGTGTATCACATTGCTCTACAGCAATAAAACTCACATTATTGTTTGTTAAAATGTCAGTATATCCTATATAATAATTCGCCAAACGCAGTAGACACTGCTGCGCGTGCGCCCAGCTCTGTATCAGCCGCGGCGCAGGCAGTCTCCACTGCGTGTGACTGCCCCGCGACCAGCTGCCAGAGGCTCTGTATCAGCCGAGGCGCGGGCAGTCTCCTCTGCGTGTGACTGCCCCGCGACCGGCTGCCAGAGGCACTGTGGCCCGTTACACGGGCTGTTCAACTAGTGTGTATATAAATTAGTCTGTGTAAATAAAATACTTTGGTCTTGTTATAAGTCATTAATTAGGTTACTTACTGTGGTGTCAATAGGTCGTGAAATAGAATAAAAATTCTTGTGTATGCCCCACCCACCAGCCACACCCCTAGCTATACCCCCTAAAACAGAAGTCTCCCTCTTTGCCAATTTGAAATGTTTTGAGTTATGGTTTGCTCTAGTTCTAATTGGTATGTAAGCTTCAGTGAGTTACTGTTAAAATACATGCACACATTAAATTGGTTCATTTCTTTTCACCTTCTCTGAGTCATTGATTGCTAACCTTTCCTCTGTATCTGCTGCACATACTCCACACTGAGGATTTCCAGTACACTGTGTGATTACTCAGGAGATAACATTTAATGTATTAGATCTGTTTTCTATAACAGTGTTGCTAATTCAGACTATCAATGAAGAAAAAGCTATTCGTTTTGGTAAGAACAGATGATGGAAGTGACATTGCCTTTCCTTATATCATTAACCCTTTCAGGTTTCAGGACCAGATGGGTGCACAAAGCTATTCGTTGCAAATTGTTCTTAAACCACAGTACATAATTTTATTTTTACAGAAAATTTTTGTGCAGAATACTTTACCCAGTTAAGGACTGTTAACAGGAGTGAGAAGCAATTGTAATTTCAAGGACAAAAAATATCTTTGTTTCTTTGAAAATTTTTGTTTCAAAGGTAAAATCAAAGACATTTTTAACATAAGAATTTTTAAAGGCAACGTTCATCAAGATCTTGTTACCTTAATTTTTAATTCTTTAGATACATTTTCAGATGTGACGGATTTAATTCTGAAAATAACCATGATCCGACAATGTTTTCATTATGACAACTTTTTGAACATCTCACCCATTGACTCTAACAGCAATGGCACACCAAGTGGTTTTGCATCTGGTGCATAGAAATTATGCTTCGTGACTTACAAAGGAGTTTGCAGTCCATAGACCTGATGCTCAGAGAGAGCTGGACACATGCTTGCAGTGATCAACATCTCATGGCTCTTGTTCGCTGCCCCAATATGCTTTAACCCTTTCAGTGCCAAAGGGGTGAGCAACACATTGCATTGGCACTCAAAGGGTTAAGTCCATTATATGTGTACTGCATGGGTGTCATACTCTTTGTAAATCAATGTGGTGGACATACCTCTAGCATACAGGGATACGTGCTCCAGCTATTTGAGGGCACTTAACTTTTATCCATGCCTCATTGAAGGGCAGCAGGACCCTGCCCCCTTTAAAAGGGAAGTATATCCTAAGAATAAGGGTCTCTTTATTTGTTTCATGTACTACTGTACTTTTATTTTGCATTCAATCTCTGCTAGCTGTTTCAGTTTCAGTTGTTTCAATCTGATAACAACCTGTGTGCATACAGTGTGCGTTTTTTATAAGCGTCCCTGATTTCAAGGTCTATTTGTTCACCTTACTACCTAGGTAAATCAGTGGGTTAAAGTGGAACTACCACCCGACAAAATCTTTAGCTTAACTAAGTCCCCATCTGACGACTAGCTGCTTAGTAGCGCGCCTGCGCTGTCAGTCCCAGCCGGAGCCAAATGACTCCTAGCAACGCCTCCTAGACCCGGCTGGGACTGACAGCGCAGGCGCGCAGACATCACAATGGCATGATGTCCGTGCTCTGTGCTACTGTCAGCCATAGAAGAGAGCAGAAATCTATTAAATAAGGTAATAATTCTGGAGACTAGCACTACTAAGCAGCTAGTCGCCAGATGGGGACTTAGTTAAGCTAAAGATTTTGTCGCGTGGTAGTTCCGCTTTAAACAAATTAAAAGTGATTTATTCATATGTTATATTTCCCTTTTAAACCTTTAACTGCCAGAGAAGTATCTAATGCAATGCGTTAGAGCATGGAACAGCTGAAATCAGTTGTCCTATCCCGTAGATGACCTTGATAGTAATGCATGTGAAGGCTGCTGATTTCTTACCTGTTTTCCCAGTAAACCTGAGCAGTATCAGAAAGAGCTAATGGCTCACAAAGTCGTATAAAAACCCTAAAGTCTATGACATTGACAATATGCAAAGAATTCTTACACCAAAGAGGATTATAACTGTTATTTAATAGTTCTGGATATGATCGTCTAACTCTCTAGATGTGTGTCCATTAACTAAATGCAGATGATATTCATGTGATGTAAAGGTAAATTATCCTTTGAACATGTGGTATCACTCCCCTGCCAAGTTTTGATTGAAACCGCCATGAAATATTTTGTAAAGATAACACAAATGCACCAATTAATAGAAATGTTAACCATTATTTGAAACATACTAGTTATATTGTCCTCATGTAAGGGGTAGTCAATTGATGGGTTGAGGATGATGAGAGTTGTAGATAGAATAGCTGGGAATCTTACAATTCACTTCCCCTGCTTTAGAGAAGCAGTACATGTTTTACATTTAATATATATACATATTGTAGGGCTTTTCCTGTTCAGTGAAATGATGGTACACCTGCTGCTAAGATGCATATTTTCAGAGTTACTACAGTTTAAATGCTTTTATATATTAACAGTGCCCACTACTGGACAGATAAGTTATTATGTTGTATTATCTAGGAGAGGTCAGTCACTGACTAACAGCTCTCCAAAGAATGTGAAGAAACTGTTCTATTTAATATCTTTATTTGTGATGATAATACTGGTGGACTAGGGAAAATTTTCATTTTTGCAAGAGACAATAAGATTTGGTTGATACTCCCAGAGGGATAAATCAAATGAGAAATAATTTATACAAGTTTAAAGGAATGGACAAAGGTATGGGATTTAAAATGCAATGCCACAAACTGTAAAAGAATGCATATTGGGAACAAAAACCTAAAGAGGGATTGTAAATTTAATGGTTGTCTGGTGACAACAACAGTATAGGAAATTCATTTGGGAGTAGTTGTATCAGATGATTTACAGGTAGGAAAGCAATGCATCAAAGCCATGGGGAAAGTCAGTGCAGTACTAACTTATATAGGAAGAGGCATTAGCAGCAGAAATGCACGTTCTAATGCTAAGTGAAACACTGGAAGTGGGGTCCCTGGTCGAAAGCTTACAATCTAAAGGGAGACGTATGATATGATTGAAACTTTCAAATATATATGAGGATTTAACAAGGTTAAGGAAGGAGCTATTTTTCAGAATAAAAGGAATACTAGAACAAGAAGATGTGCCCTAGAATTGGAGGGTGACTGTTTTAGACTAGATAGGGAAAAGGGCAGACAAGGTGGGCCATTTATCTACAGTCAAATCATATGTTTTTATGTTTCTGGGAGAGAACAAGGTACAAAGACTAATTTTTATAGCCACTAGGAATTTTGTCCTTACTCCTTGGTTTAAAACATGTTCAGTCCATCCTATATATCATAGTTATGTAGCTGGACATGAATCTTGATAGCAGGACTACCGGACTGTCACGGTTTTTGATGAACACTCAGACAAGGCTAGTAGGGTTAAAATAACTTTATTAAAATAAAGTACAGACAGCAATAATGTAAGGCACACAAGCCCAAAAGGACAGTACAGATATAGTACAATACACAATGGCAGGGAACACACACTCTGAGGAGATGTACTGAGAGTAGCCAGTCCCCTAGCAAGCTAGGGAGAAGAGGAGGCAGTGACTGGCAGATGATGGTACTGAGACTAGAACCCAAAGGAGATCGGAAGCCCTCGATTAGACTACTGGCAGCAAGGACCCTAGATAACTAGGGATATACAGAGGCAACGTAGCACAGGCAATGGCAACAAGAACCCTAGAATGCTAGGAGTCCAGAGGAAGACAACTGGCACACAGACCCAGGAGCGCTGGGTCACACGGAACCCAGTAGAAGACAAGGAAGCTCAGACCCTAGGACACTAGGGTCACTGAAGGACCAAGGCAACCGCTACTTGTAATAGAGACGCTAGAACGCTAGGGGTGGATCGAGGCAACTAAACACGGAAGGCAACCGGTGTCCCAGCACATAAAGTACCAAGATGGTATGTCACGCAACAGCTGGCTCTTGAGCCTTGCGGCTACTGCAGATGGCAAGACGCACAATGATCCTGCCTAGAGGATCTAGGTACAGAAAGGTTCAAGAGGTAATGTGCCCAGAGGAATATCTGCAACTCCCACAGGGAGTGAGCCCAGCTAGTGGAGCCCAGCTAGTAGAGGACACGTACAGATAACTAGAGTAACACAGTGCGAGCTGAGACAGCACTGAACCAGTACTTCGCATGTGCACACCGCCAGAGGTGGTTAACTAGTATAACTGGCTTCAGCAGCAAGTGCTCAGCCTAAGGTCGACAAGATAAGCGAAAGCGCCAACCCGGCGCCACTACAGTGGGAACGCAACCAGATTAATCAGCAGTGTAGCGGGTTCGCTAGCCAGATCTGTCAGCAGCATAGCGGGTAACCAGCCTGGCCAGTCAGCAACGGAGTGAGTTCACAGCCAGATAGTCAGCAACAGAGCAGCTTCTCAGCCAGATCAGTCAGCAATGGAGCGGGTTCTGAGCCAGATCGGTCAGCAACAGAGCGGGATCTCAGCCAGATCAGTCAGCAACGGGGAATCAGCAAATCAGGATGCGAGGGAACGTCATCAGGCAGGCCAGGTCATACACGAACAGAGCATAAACAGGAGCTAACTTCAGGAACAGGTACACCACGAAAGGGCGCCCAAGTACTGTCATGACAAGGAATAAATAGGCTGGCCCTGGGTGGAGTCAAGATCAATGACCAATAAAAGTGAGGCAGTAAAAACCAGGAAGTGACAATTTCGCCACCTGCAGCCAGGAGCACGGGCACCGTGATACGGACGTACATGCACTTTATCTCCTAGTGAAGAAAGCAATGTGCCTGAGCCACATAACTAGGGAAGGGAGAATGTTTTCGCCTTAACACAGAAATATGTAAAACATGGCACAACCCACCTAGTGGAAAATTTACTGCAAAAGTGCTATTTTTCTGCTTTTTACACCCAGCTCATTGCATTGAAATCAGTGGAAAGTCAGAATTTCTCCCCGCCACATGGCAGTTCTCTTCAGAACCTGCAGGCATATAAAAGGGTGTCAGGATCTCACAACATGCCATTCTGTGTTTGTGAGAGGAAGAGAAAGCAACTAATGTTTAAGCCGAGAATATAGGCAAATAAAGTGAAGTTGAAACTTAGTTTAGAGATCTTTAAGGTACATTTGTTCTCTGTATTAGGGGAGTCTGGGGGAACTCTGGGGGAGAAGGAGATAGAAAGGAGGGTGACCCCAAATACCCTGAATTTCAGTGTGATTGACTCGCAAGACACAAGCAGCAGTGATCCACGCTCCTTCCTGATCTGGCTGTTATATCTCTGTGCTGGTGAAGTCTAAGGGTGTGAGAAGGGAGCATAGGAGGTTAACCCCAAATACCCCAACATTCTGACTGTTTTGATTTGAAAGACACAGTCAGCTGTGGTCCAATTTCCTTGCTGATCCTGTTGTTATGGCTTTGCTGGGGAAGTCTGGGGAAAGAAAATGTTGATTTTCTTTTTGTTTTTTTTTGGACAGTGATGATAAATAAATAAATACATTAAAATATTAGGTTACAGACAACTGACTGGGACCCTGATGTGAGCTTTGTGACTTAGTAGATTGCAGATGAGATTCCATATTTTGTTGAGGGCCGAGGCAAGACATCACATGCCATCAGTTCTGTTGTTTACTTTAGAGTAAAAACACACACAGTAGTTGAGGAATGTCCAGCAAATGCTCTTGGGGCAGGGCTAGGGGAAGGGAGGAGCAGTGAAGGGACATGGGAGTAAAATGGTAGTTCAAAAATTGACTGCAGCCATGGTTGCTGTAGCCTGTGCAATAAATGATGATGATCCCTCTCCTCCCAGGGAGGATACAGTTTGTCAAGGTCCCATAAAAGTTCCACTACCACCACCAGCACCAGTAGTATAAAAAGAAACATATAAGAAGAACACTGAAGATGACCATGAGTCACATTCTAGTGTTGATGATTGCATAATGGTGGAAGGTATAGCAGCTGAACCAACTGCTGCATCTCACGGTGAGACAAACAAGAACCAAAACACCTGTCCTCAAAGTAATAGCAAACTTTGTGAAAGCAAAAGTAAACCGAAATTGTCTTACACCTCTAAAAGCTTAAAGGAATTAATGGGTAGTGAGCAAAAAGTGACGGGTGATACTGAGGATGACTTAATGATGAGTGATGATGATGATGTAGCTCTAGAATATATCTCTACAGCATCCTCCTCTTCTTCAGATACTGATGACATTGAGAGTGAAAGAGATGATGTCATGGTAGTGGTAGCAGTAGGTGTTAGCAAAAGTTAGCTGAAAGGCATAGGCTCAATCTTCCACCACTGAAAATTAGCACTGTGCCTGTCTATAAGCTGTTTGAGAAAACCATTTGAAACTCTGACCCTGTACAAGCAAATATGCCTAAAAATACAGTCATCCTGTCAGTCATTATCAGCATCATCACCCCAAGTTCAAGCTCCACTCAGCCAGACACACTTGTGTTGAGTAACCAGCAGCAATAACAACAACACAGGTTATAAACATCCACAACCTTAGGTATGATGAGTGCCTTTGCTGCTGCTGGAAGTGCTGCACTGTTGACACCTACTGCTACCACTACTAGGTGTCAAAGGTGCTGCATCGTTAACAAATAGTAGTAGTAGCAGTAGAATTACATCAACATCAGGCCCCAGTAGTTGTAGGAGCTCTTCAGGAAGCCCGTAGTCTATGACGTCCACAGTGTCTAGATACTTCACCCGGGGTCCAAAACCTAAGCATGTTGCTGTTGCTTATGCAAAACGCACACGAGCAGGGGAAAGCAGGCTCTCACCTAGGCACCTCCTCATTGAGATCCCACCTGAAGCACAACCAGTCTGACTGGGAGACACACCATCAACAGGTCAAAGCTGCCACAACTAGCAGCAAAGGCACTCCAAAAAGTTCCCAGGGCTCTGCGGCAGATAAGAGAAGTAGTGATATTATTATGTGCCAGAGAGTGAGTGTGCCACTTACAACAGTTAGTTCATTCCAAATAACACCAATGGCTCCTACTGCAGAGGAGTATGATGAGTCTGGGTTTAGGAGATATCAAGGAGATATCAAGTGTCATAGAAAGCCTAAACATACTGCCACCCCTACCACCTCCACAAATGATGACATTAAATCAAAAAAAGTTACACAGTTCTTCCACTATGTATTGCCATTGCACACTTGCTAAGTTCTTAGTAAGAAGTCAAAAACTGCACAACCCTTATGTAAAAGTATACCTATGAAATAGTAAACCTGCCTAAATGTGGTAGTTGACGTTGCCCTTTTCTTTTGTTAAAAACAGGGGCTTTAAAAAACTGATGCTGTGTTGCACCCTTCAGGAATATCCCAAGCCACAGTTATTTTTCAAGGATGTTGTCCCAATGTTACATAAGCAGGAAGTTAGTGTTTTGAGCAAAGGACAGTCACTCAGCCTGCTAACAACCTTTTCAAGGCATATGTTGTAAGATTCACTACTTTGACTTTCAGCAATTTATTTCGTCACTTCAGCCTTCGGAAGAAGTAATATTGTGGTGGGAAGTGTTGCAGTCATAAAAAACATAGGTGAAAAATGTATTGGTAGTGGCTTACAGGAGAAAACGTTTGCGGTGGCAAAAAGGAGAAAACTTTTGTGGAAAAAGTGAAAAGTCATGCAGGAAATTTTTTTGACTTTTCTCCCATCCCTACACATAAGATCAATGCATGCAATGACCAGCGTTTGAATACCAGCATTTCTGAAAGTAAGAGCCATACCTGCCTCTATGGACATGATAGCCAGGGCTGCTTGAAGATGAACAAAAGCAAAATTTATAATAGATTTTCTGGTCATGGTAAGTAAGTATAGGTATATTATACAGTGTTGGTGTTCCTTTATATCAGTCATATTAAACATGCAACCCCAAGGCTGCATGCAGCCTCAGCCTATATAATAATTCGCTAGGATGTCTGTCACGATGAAGTCATGCACTGTAGAGACTGCCCACGTCCGGGCAGTCTCTACCGCGCATGATTGCATCGCGTGGAGCAGTGAGGTAGTGGCTGCTTAACCCTTTGAGTGCCAGAGGGATACGCAACGCATTGCAAAGCAATGTGTTGCGTAGCCCTCTGAGACTCAAAAGGTTAACATTACCCAGACCTTGTCCCATGTACACGGGCTTTTACACTAGTAGCTAATAAATTACAGCCCCCACCAGGATTTCACACTTTAACTACAGTGCAGCCCTGCTGGTCCAAATTCCATTTTAGATCAGCTTAGTTTGCTATCACCTTCTTGAACAAGGGTAGGCAACATTAGGCTCTCTAGTTTTTGCCTGGTTGGGGATGATGGTAGTTGTAGTCTCCAACAGCTTGAGAGCCAAAAGTTCCCTAATCCTGAGAAGTAAGCTGGACACTGGGCTTATTATCGAAACAGACACAGCAGAATAGCAAGTTATTTACTTTTCATCCCTCTCTCCAGATCCCCCCAATAAAATAATAGTGTAGAGTAGACCAGGGCTCAAAATATCCACTCGCCACTAGCCAATGGCGAGTGAAAATTTAGCCCTGGCGAGCAGATATTCAGCCCTGGTGGGTATGTTATGGCTTGCAGTGGAGAGTAACTTTTCAGGTCTGGCTAGTAGCAAACGACTTCAAATGTTAAGCCCTGGAGTAGACAATAGCAGCTACTGTTATGGTCCTCCTTATAGGAGATTGTTGAGTTTGCAGCCATCAGCTATATTTATTTTGGACATGACTACTTTAGAGTAACATTACAATTTATTCTTTAGGACGAATCTTGTACCTCTGATGCCTCAGTTCACTCATCCCTTTTTCTGTAACGTAGTAATGCATCACTTAATGGCTCATGTGAGAGGTTAAACAAATAAATGGTCTGGTTCCTCTGGTTTCGGCTACATGCATGTTATCTGCACATTAATTCTTTTTAGGATCGGCAACAGACAGGATGAATGAAAGGGCATCTGGTTCTCAAGTTTGTGTGGAAGCACAGTGTCGATTATTAATTTATCCTCTACCCCCCTTGTCATTGATTTGTATCTGTCAGCTGCATTCTAGCCTCAGGGAGTAGGAGTCATGGCATCAGAAAACATGCTTGAATGTAACACATTTGACCCTGACGTCATCACAAATTGGTCTTGGTGAACTGAAGCAGTATACATCAAGGTGATTTGCAGAGATGTGAATGGTGGTTGAATAACTGAAGGTGTCCAGTCCTTGTGAATCTCTGCCTGCTGACAGCTCCCATTTTTATTCTGGTTCTGCTGAGATATAGAATGGACGCCATGAATAGCCATGCTAATGGAGAGGTCATCTGCAACTATATTAGCAGCTACAACAATATAGCAACAGACATGAAAAGGGGTTTGAAACAGCAGCAACTAAACCAGTCCAAAAAGGACTTTAATGAGCAGGAAAAGATTCCAGTTCTAGAGAAAGCATACAGTGCCATCCTCCGAGAGCTGGGGGAGAATCCAGACAGGGAAGGGTTAATCATGACACCAGGCAGAGCTGCTAAAGCAATGCAGTTCTTCACCAAAGGATACAAGGAATCAATCTATGGTGAGTCCAGTAAGCACTTCCCTTGGTACAGCAGTGTTTTTTGATACAGAATAATGTGAGGGTGGGTAGTGTCAGAATGATTTATGTAGAGGTTTCCTAACAGCTGGGATGCTAGAGATATCTCCATCACATTGTGCTGTAGATCTCTATATTCCATGGGGGGGGGGGGTTTAAAGGAATACTAATCTTTAATTTTAGCATATTCTGCAAGTATACAATATACACAGTATGTACAGTCAAATTGCCTATAGTTCTTTTTTTTTCAACATTTGTTTTACAGATTTGTGTCCTTTATAATGAGCTACCTTGATCTATTCAGAGTTTTCTGTCCAGCAGGTCTAGTGATAAAATAAAAAATGAAACAATACAGAGTGACTGTAACAGGCCACTTTGAGGGCCTGTGAACCAGAAACTTCTCTGGAAACTGAGATCCATGGAGCTCACTCTAATAAACAACTAAAGTGTAAATTATGAAAAAAATATAGGACCTTTAACAGTACATATTATGCACTTGCAGAATACAAAATGTCAGAATAACAGGCAACTATTCTTTTAACCCTTTTGTGCCAGAGGGGTACGGAACGCATTGCAAAGCAATATGTTCTGTACCCCTCTGGCACTCAGTATCAATAATCTTAAATTATGATAAAATATATTATAGGGCTTTATATGCAGAGCATAACAGATGCTTTACTCAAAACTTATTACAATTCATACTGTCTCAACGTGGTGGTAGCCAGTGGCTCATGGCTCAACTACCTGAAAACCAGTTGAATTGTAGGGGAACTCTTTGGACACCAGGTGGCACCTTGCTAGCAGTCTAATATAAAACAAACTACAGGAACTGAAATTACTTTGGAAACAATCATCTCTCATCAATAGGAGTACTCAGGAAAAGTATTACAATATGTTTGTTTTTATTATTATTTATGTCAGATGTTTACTGCTCTTTACAATGGTAACAAATATGTATCTCACCTTCCAATGAAAGGCTGATCCATAAAGGCACCAGTTACATTGTCATGCGGATTAGTTGTGAGTCACTCCTCTCCTGCATCTGGATAGGTAGATGAATATAGGAAAAAGGTGAGTTTAACAACATATGTGAAAGATGTGCTACAGGGGCCTGCAACAGTTCTGTCACCCACGTGAAAGATGCCTTTGAGTCATTTACAGCTAATGTTAATTAAAGGGATAGTAATAATTAAAATGTAAAAATAATATGTTGTAGGGTTTATCCCCCTGAGTAGAACAAGGGTACTCCCACTGCTGAACGGTGTCTTAGTCAAAAGTTATTGCAGCTCAAAGTTGATTTTTTTTAGGTGCAATATCACAGTGGCCTGAAATTGTACAGTGGCGCTGTTGCTACACCATCCTATGTAGATTTATGGTCCCGGGACCAGAGCTGTCCATAGGATAGTGTAACAACAGCACCACTGTACAATTTCAGGCCACTGTGATATTGCACCTAAAAAATTCAACTTTGAGCTGTAATAACTTTTGAGTAAAACACCTTCCAGCAGTGGAAGTACCCCTGTTTTACCCAGGGGGATAAACACTACAACATATTTTTTTTTTTACATTTTAAGTTTTACTACTACTAAGTTTTTACCACAGGAATTGTTTGCACATTGTACCTTCATTAGCATAAACTCTAAATGACACAAAAACTTGTTATAGAAATAAAATGGCTAGTACA
This sequence comes from Rhinophrynus dorsalis, assembly GCA_037306005.1. Taxonomy (NCBI): domain Eukaryota; kingdom Metazoa; phylum Chordata; class Amphibia; order Anura; family Rhinophrynidae; genus Rhinophrynus; species Rhinophrynus dorsalis. Next base: position 70,999,699 of record CM074720.1, on the reverse strand, counting down.
CTATCTAATTTATTTCGAAAGCTCTTTCAAAATCGCCAAAGTTGTTTTTAGGTTATGGGGCCCCTTTCAAGGAAGTTTAAACTTTTTTAATGGAATAAAATGTTATATGATTTATCCTTATCGGAAACACCAGGGTACTCTTAATGCATGGAGATATTTAGTTATATATAACATTGCTTTCAATGATCAAATTTTAACTCTCTGAGTACTCTGACACTCAAAGGGTAAAACCTTTGAATGCCAGAGAAGTATCGAGCACAAGGTCTTAGCAATGCTTTGGACACTGCTCTGGAGTGCAAAAGTGATCATTAACTGAATTATACTTTGTTTCCTTTCATTTCCTCAGATATATTGAACAATGCATTATTTGAAGAAGACCATGATGAGATAGTGATTGTAAAGGATATTGACATGTTTTCACTGTGTGAACATCACTTGGTACCATTTTTTGGCAAGGTATGCTTTTGTACGGAAAGACCACCCTATGCGGCATTTTCAGTAAACTAAAGATGGGTAGTTTTGTAGTTAACCAGTTGCACCACAGAGGAAAAATAACAGTTCCCAAATGCTCCATTGAATTACATTGCATTGAAGACTTCTCTAGCGTTCAGGGGGTTAAATGATCCATTTAAATAATTGGGAATCTTTATTTGTCCACTACGGCACAGTTAGTTTGATCCAGAATTGCCCCTCTTGCTTATTGATTTACACATGTATGGTTTCCAGAAAGTCTCCCCATAGAAAAAAATATATATTACACATATATATATATATATATATATATATATATATATATATATATATATATATATATATATAGCACCACTTCTGCAAACATTTATGCTCACTAGCTTAGGTGTAAAAATTCAACTGACCTCTTCTTTGAAGCAGCCGGTTGTGTAGATTTCACAGTCATATTACTTGTCGACATTTACTTTGTATCTGTAATTATTAAAATGTTAAGCCAGTGAAGTCATTTCAAAAAGTAAAACTAATAGGTTGTGATATGTGCAGTTTGGTGCTTTTTAGACCCACTAAGGTGTGTCTACCCATACCAATGATGTCATATTTTTCATGGAAATAAATTAGCTACTGAATATAGTATGAAACTCATTGTTCTTCAAAATATTTTAGTATCAATTGAAGTGGTGGAAATATAAAAATATATATTTTTTTTCTATAGCACCTATTTCGGAAAAAATTTATGCACATTAGTTTAGGATTAAAATGCAAGTGGCCCCTAACATGATGCAGTTGATTGTCAACTTTCAAAAGTGGTACACTTTGCCTATCTATCTATCTATCTATCTATCTATCTATCTATCTATCTATCTATTTAATCTAACTATTGTATATTATTAATACCACAATTATATTTTAGAACAGCTCTCTATTTGTACAGTCAGGACCAAGCGCCAAAAAAATTAGCCAATGGGGACATATTTTTCCAGTCTCTGGGCTAGGTAGAAGAGAGTGCAAGTTAATGAGTGATGAAAAGGGATAATGGTGGGTGGTGAGAAAGAGAATGGGTTAGACAGGACAGAGTCAAAGCTGTGTGATGAAGAATGAGATGAGAATATTGGTTACTGGATTATGGCTGGAGGCTAAGACAACTGGTAGTTGATGAGGAAGGGAGGGGTTAAAGATAAAGGGTAAGGATAGCTGGATGGGAATAAATGTAAAATGTAGGGGTAGATAAATTCTTGGTAGTGAGAAAGAGAAGGGTTTTTGAGGGGGCGGGATGGCTGGATGCTGGAGGCCTGGAGAAAAAGGAAGGGGATACAGGTAGGGGAATGGTCAGGTGGGGAGTGGTGAGGAAGGGAGGCGTTAATGATGGAGGTGAAGAATAACTAGTTGGGAAGGGAACAGAATGGAGTGAGGGTGATTACTAGTAGATAGTGAGAAAGTGATGGGGTTGAAGAGAGAGGAGCATAATAGCTCCTGGGATGGAAGGTAAGGGGTTAAGAAGAAGGGCAGGGTGCAGACTGATGGGGTATGACATAATAAAGGCAAAACTGGAGGGTAATAAAAGTAATGAGAGCTGGGAGAATAGCTTCTAGTAGCCTCTGGATATGTTTGCCTACTACAAGGGAAATGTCTGACAATGACACAGAATCCTGGAGTAACCTCTGTTTTATTCATATAGATATTTTGCTGTAATTTACAGGTACACATTGGCTACTTACCAAATAAGAAAGTTGTTGGATTGAGTAAACTGGCAAGGTGAGGACAATTTACTGTCACTCTATTTGGGAGTGGAACTGGGGGGTGAGACAATCAGGAGCCAAAGAGTCATTTACAGTTAACAAGCATTATCAGGTACTATCAGCTACTATCAGGTACTATCAACTACTATCAGGTTCTATCAAGTGTGATCAGGTTCGATCATGTACTGTCAGGTAGTATCAGCTACTCTCAGGTTCTGTCGGGTATTATCAGGTTTTATCAGGCACAGAAAGCTGAGGTTGGCCAGGCCCCATACATAGTTATTCTTTGCCCCCCCCCCCGATAGTTTGATTGTAGAACAGGGAAGTCAATTTGTGGACCTCTAATACCTCCCATTATCCCCAGCCAGTCAGTGTCTTGCTGAGGATGAAGGAAGTTGTAGTCCCCAGCAGTAGGAGATCCAAAAACTGACTACCCGTATTCCAGCGGTATTTCCTTTATTCTGCAGGTAACTGAATTAATTCATAAAACAAGACTATTAGCCTTATCAATCAAGCTGAAGAGGTTTCATTCTGGGGCAAACACACTGGATTAAAATGAAAATCCCAAAATGTTCCATTGATTTAAGGGGTAAAAATCCTAATTTAAATCAATGAGAAGAATCATTTTTCCTCTACTCTGCAATTTTTTTTTCCAGAATTGCTCCTTATTAAGTTAAAGGAGCAGTAAACTTTTTTATGAATACCTATATGTTATATTGCTTTTCCTGCTGAGTAAAACAATGTCATACCCATTGCTGTCAGATGTTTTATTCAAAACGTATAACAGTTCAAATAACCAGGAAGTGAATTTACTGTGTTTACTTCCTGATAGGAACTGACTTGACAGTTTCTATGGAGAACTGTATGTCACTGACTTTTCTCTCCTTTAGAATGTAACAGTATAACTAATTGGAATTTGATCACTAGAGGGCACTGCTAATGTCAAAAAACAAGAGGTTAAACTGTAATAACTCTGGAAATATACATCTCTCAGCAGTGGAAATAACTTATTTTATTCAGCGGTAAAAGCCCTACAATTCATATTTTTTTAATTTAAAATAAAGTTGACTGCTCCTTTAAAGAGAGCAACTGCACCACAAGGGAGATGTAAAAATTGCCATTTATGAAACGGGAGAGTCTACCCCTTTGAGTGCTAGAGGGGTATTGCTTTTGCAATGCGTTGTGTACCTACTCTGGCACTCAAAGGCTTAAAACTCTCCAGTTAAATCAATGGGAATCTCTATTTGTCCCCATGGTACAGCTGGCTTGCCCCAAAAAGCACTGCATTTTGTGAACATGGCCCTATGTTTGAAAAGATGTTTTTTGCTTATGAATAGAGTTGTGCTAAGTATTCCATCTCTTTCAGGATTGTTGAAATCTACAGTCGAAGGCTACAAGGTCTGTATTTCAAAGTGAACCAAACACATTCCGAAAAAATCTATATACTTAAAGTAAATCCGGATTGAGCAATAATTTTATTCAAATTTCAGTCGTTTTTTTTTTTTTTTATAAAGAAACATAATGGAGCAACATGGTGAGGCTCAGCGGGGTACAGGCTATACCGCACCTCTCTATGGGTCTGCCCTCTGTGCATTATTTCCTCACCCATCGCCCACCCCAGGCTCCTTCATTTCTATGGAAATTTGCCTGCCTCCAAACGAAGGAGTAGGCTTCGGGACCGATATTGGCAGCTGCTCGTGAGGGAGAGCGATGCCAATCATTAGTAACGTAATGAACATGGTGCCACTCTCATTCATACTATCAGGAAATAAAAAGGCCTTTTTTATTTCAATATACATTTTTAAACAAGATGAATATGTTTTTTCCCTGAGTTTCATGGAGATCAACACATGGGACTGGGTATTGAACAGTGTGATAGTTCTGCTTTAAATACATCAATGTCCAGTATTTGCTAAAGCTGCAACATTAGCTGAAACATCCAAGTAAAATTATCTTATTTACTAAATGTGAGATGTGCAAAATTAAATTCTGTATGCATATTGTCACGTAGAAGTATCACTTGTAATCCTGACATTCAACACAAAATATACATTGTAGTAGTTTGCTGCTGAGTAAAATAACGGTACTTGAGATGCTACATTTCAAATTTTTTTAAAAATCAAACTTTATGGAAAGTCACCATTAGGTGGAGCTGTTGACATTACTTTTTATGGAAAACTACAGTCAATAATCAAACATTCTCTAAAGACAGCAAAGCAAATACATCTGATTTGCAGTTTTTACTAAAGCGTTTCCATCCAGTGAAGGTAAAATTGTTTTACTTAGCCAGAGCAGCTCTAATTAATCATCACAGTATTTGGACTTTGGAGAGTGTTCTTTCAATTCCGTCAGAGTTGTAGTTCAAAAGTATTCAATGACAAAGTATCCCCCTCCCGTCCCTTTTACTGATGTAACACTGTTCAGCCAGAGCAGAAGGGAGGTGACCAGGTAGACTGCACAGAGGGACAATCTTCAATTAAGATAAGGGAAAAACCTGAAAAACTTGTCAAGGGGGGCAGGGCCTTCATTGTTATCATAGGAAGAAGATTGTCCCTTCTGTTATCTGTCTGGTCTATGGACTGGATTCCACATCTGAGAAGAGATGGCTTACACGAGGTAAAAGGGACTGGAGGGGAACTTTGCTTGTTAATACCTCTCAAACCATAAAGGTTTGAGAGATAAGACTTATATCGTTCTTCGTGTTTTTTTAATGCCTACAATATAAAAAAAGATAAAACGAAGTATTACTATCCCTTTAAGCTCCTAAAGGGTTTACTAAAAGAAATAAAAAAGAGTAAACTAAAATGTAAAATAATGTATTTTCCTATCTGATATGATGGAAATTATAGCAGTGTATAATAACTGTGTATGCTGTACATTTACAGTTCAGGAACGGCTCACTAAACAGATTGCCTTAGCAATTAACGAGGCTATGCATCCTGTGGGAGTAGCTGTTGTCATGGAAGCTTCGTAAGTAACTTCTTATGGTGATCACAATCACAATACCTGATTAATACCCCTGATCCATTTGCAGTTCTTCTTCCTGATTGAGGTATAAGTGAAAGTAACAGAGGGCTCTGCCTGGCTGTTTTGTGTGTTTCTGAGTAACAGCTGTGTAATTACAAAGAGAATGTATAAATTCCTGCACTCTGGCTTTTTCTGCGCTGGTAGAATGATATATTTGTGCATACCTCCCAACATTTCAAATGTACAAATAGGGACACTTTTGTTTTAGGTGGTGTTGCTGGGGTCTTGGCTGGTGGGTGGGGTATTAGCAAGAATTTTAGGTTATTTCATAATCTATTGACACCTCTTTGTGCAAATGAATAAATTATTTTGAAAACTTTTAATTTTTAAATAGCATTAAGCATATAAATCCTTTTATTATCCTTATTAAGTCCGGCATTATTAAGAAATCAAAGTTCTTCAGATACTCACCAGCAGACAACAGTGCAGACATATGGTTGAAGAGGCATCTGTGCTCCTGCGCTGTCCATGCATGTCTCCTCAATGATTGGCAAGGGGGAGTTGCATTGTATGTTAAGGCACAGACAAGAACAGACAGCGTAGTCACACAGATGCCTCTACGTCAAGATGCCTGGCAGTGAGTCTCCGAAAAACTTTTATTTCTAAATAATGCTGTGCTAAAGCTTAATTGGGGGGGACTTTTATATGCTTGATAGTTCCTCTTTAAGTCCAGCATATATCATTAATCTATACAGAATAATTTCTAAACACATAATACTGAACTGTTCTCAAACATTAATGTGAGTTTTATTGCTGTGGAGCAATGTGATACAGTTATATACACACCACTCAGTCTGATCTCCTAAACAGAAGGACACCAGGGTGGGAAAGAGGGATAGGGAAATTTGGGTCTCATATCTGGAGGGAGATTAATTAAGCAGTGATAAAGCGATTATAAAGTGGAGATGACTTCTCCAGTTTATTTCTTCTCCAGTTCAATATGTTATTCTATGGAATATCTACAAATATCTACAAAGGTGAAGAAATCTTAGTACATAGGCTTCATAGAATAAAATTTTGAACTGGAGAAGTGATAAACTGGAGAAGTCATCTCTACTTTATCAGCACTTTAACACCGTTTTATCACCACTTAATGAATCTCCCCCATGGACTGCCCCTCTTAAAGAAGAGGCTTGGGAGATATGATTTTGCTGTTATAAATGTTTAATTCTATACTGGAAATAAAGCTAGAAGTGATATATTCTCTGTATAACAGCAGTGCTGTATTTATACAGCCTTCCACACCCAAGGACCAGATAAACAAGGAGGGTGGCCATATTTTGCCCATTTCTGTTGTACAGCATACAGAGTACTCACTGGTTCAGGGATAGTGTTACACTGTTGTAGTATCCTTGCCCTCACAGTCCCCAACAGGAAGTTTTCTGGAACCAGAGATTCAGGGAACTCAAAGTCAGGGACATAAAAGTGTAAAAAATCAAAAATAGGTGACAATGTAAAAAAATAATTTGAGTATAAGCATGTTGGCTATATATATTAAGCACTTGCAGAATATGTAGTCAGAAAAGGAGGCTGTCACTTTAACAAGCATCCAGCATTAAAGTGCATTAGGTATAACGTCTATAAACACCCAGCTTTGATGAAGCTGAGGAGTGTGCTTTCCACACCAGGGAACACAGGGGTTCCAAGTCCCACAGTTCCTCACACTCCTTGCTGAGCTGATTTTCAGGCAGGTCATGTCAGGTCAGTGACGCTTTACCTTCTGTCTCTGATCTGGTAGGTTTTATTTTGGTGACCGAGTACCTTTTATTAGTGACTGTCTCATTTTTTGCCACTATGTCTACAAATAATAAGGCGAAATGATAGCTTTCTTTTCAGAAAATCACCTCCTGAGTCTCAAGGCCGAGCTCTTATTATACAACTACTAGTTGAAGAGCCCATTACACGGACCACAGTGCCACTGCCAGCCGGTCACGGGGCAGTCATGCGCAGTGGAGACTGCCCATGCCGCGGCTGATACAGAGCTGGACGCAGCTCTGTATCAGCCTCGGTGCGGACAGTCTCTACTGCACATGACTGTAGCACGCTCAGCAGTCTCTACTGCGCATGACTGTGTCGACACACACTTTTTAGCGAATTATTATATAGGATTTAATTTGGGGGTGGGGCTTTGGCAGGCTGTGCATTGGTTTATTTGTCAGTTCAGGTGCTGGCTTTGCCAAGGCATGTAATCTTGTTTGCGCTGCTCTCTATCTCCCCCTAGGCACATGTGCATGGTGATGAGAGGAGTGCAGAAGATGAATAGCCGGACTGTGACCAGCACAATGTACGGAGCTTTCCGAGATGACCCCAAGACCAGAGATGAATTTCTCTCGCTGATCAAGAATTAACATATAAACAGTTTGGGGGTTAATAGAAATGCAATAGTTATGTTTTACTAAACACAAATCTACAATATTAAAAAAAAATTACAAGTGATAGTGCTGAAAATTAACCCTTTGATTGCCAGAGATGTCTCCAACATATTGATCAGCAATGTATTAGAGAAAGTCCTAGCATCCAGTGGGTTAAATGCTTTTTCTTCTTTTACTGTACATCAAGAAACGTCTAAACCTAAAGTGAGAATGCAATAAAAAACAAATCCAATAAAACTTTGATTAAAACGTGTGTTTTCAATGCAGCAAGTGAAGCATTTGACTTGAAACACATATATTATTATTTACCTGGACCCCTTGGCAGAATGCAGGGTACCTGCCCCCCCCCTGTCCAAATGGCTGACAGTAGGAGTTCTGGAACCGCTCAGCATATCTGCGTTTTTCTGTCTGCTTCCATAGCAGACAATAAAATCTGATCTTCAGTTATACTTTGTTTTATTGACAAGTACAAGATTGGGACATTAAGTTTGCTGTTCATTAATGAAGAGGAGGGCTGAAGGCTGAGATTGTGGTGGGATTTGGGAGACCTCTAGTGGAGTGGGGTAGGGGTTGTAGTCATGGGAGCAAAAGGCCATGTGGAGCTAATGACTGTGGAGATGTGGAACTCTGATGGGGGCTGTTGACTGTGTCAATGTGGGGGCTTAGGTCTGGGGTGCTGGGAACATTGGTGATAGAGGACTGAGGCCTCTGATGAAGAAGGGACATAAGAGTTGTGGGGGCTAATCATGAAGTGGAACTGGGATTGGGGGCTGTTAGTGGGATAAGCAGTCTGTTGGAAGCAGGGTCTGTGTTGGTGGGCAGCTGAAAGGTGCAAGGGAAGGATGCAACCTGATTAGGGGAGGAGGGCTGGGGACTCAGCGTAGGAGGCATCTCTAAAAATAAGCATAATGGCTTAACACTTTAAGTGCCAGTGGGGCATACAAAGCTTTGAACATGCCTCTGGAACTCAAAGGGTTAATTGGGGGGAAGGAGGGAATGGCAACCTAATTTTATTACTTGCTCTTATTTAACCTATTACATACCTCCCAACATTTCAAATTGCCAAAGAGGGACACTTGTGTTGCTGGGGGTGTTGCTGGGGGTGTGGGTGGTGGGTGGGGCATTACCAGGGAATTTTAGGCTATTTCATGACCTATTCATACCTTTTTGTGTAACCTAATAAATGACTTATAACAAGACTAAAGTATTTTATTTACAGAGACTAATTTATAAACACATATATTGACATTTAAACAAACAATAATGCAAGTTATATTGCTGTACAGTAATGTGATACACTTATCTACACACTTCTCAGTCTGATCTCCTAAAGAGAGGGACATCAGAGTGGGAAAGAGGGACAGAGGGATTTGGGTCTAAAATAGGGACTGTCCCTCCTAAAGAGGGACACTTGGGAGGTATGCTATTGAGTGACAGGCTGTCAAGCATATTGAACACTCCTCTGGCACCCAAAAGGTTAAAATAATGTAAGGGCGATGTCTCCTCACTTCTCTCCCCATTACCACCTCCCATGTCTCTCTCCCCATTGCCCCTGTTTCTCCCCATTAACACCTCCCATGTCTGATATAACATAATGGATGTGGGTGTGTTTTGGTGGGCGTGGTTTGGGGGTGGCGGCATTTCATCATTGGACCCAGGCAGCACAATGTCTTGGGCCGGCCCTGGGCATTTGAACTATTATCTGTGTTCTGCTTGCGGTGGTCTCACACATTTGATATTTTATCTGACCTCTTACCCAAGGTCCCCTGCTGTCTACCCCAGTTCCCTACCCACAGCCCCAACAGGTTCATTGTGTATGTATTAATATTGTGGATGAAGAGAACTGCAATCTGTTTTGCATGGAATGATTATGATACGTGTGAGACACTGGCTAGGGGTTGTGAGTGCCTGGGGGGGGGCATTCTGAGGGCTGATGTCTAGGGCAGCTGTCTGTGTTGGTTGTTTTCAATTAAGTTGGTACTAGTACCTCCACCCACAATAACAATGGGCCAAATGAGACAGGATTGCAGCAAGGAGGGAGGGGTAGTGGGCCTTAGTTTGAGGGGGGAGCAGTTTGAGAACCTGCCTAGGGCTCCACTGAATCTTAATCTGGCTCTGGACCCACTGTAAAATCTCAGGTATAATACGCACAATTTTACCCCTCTTCACCTTATGTGAAGTGGGGGGGGGGTACATATTATACCCAAGAGTTTTTTTTTTTTGTTTTTTTTTTTAAAGAATATTGCCGGCAAATAACTTTCCTCCCTCCCCCTAGCACAAATACCATGTTAAGTTAGGAATATAGTTTGGATTTCCATTTCCAATCTTAAACTCTCCTGTCATAAACCTGGGGCCTAGATTAATTGGGCCTTTTCCAGTTGAATCAATTGTTAACCCTGTTGTTGTCAAATGCCCTGCCATTTGTTGTTGTCAAATGCCCTGTATTTTATTTACACAGACTAATTTATAAACACATATATTGACATTTAAACAAACAATAATGCAAGTTATATTGCTGTAGAGTAATGTGATACACTTATCTACACACTTCTCAGTCTGATCTCCTAAAGAGAGGGACATCAGAGTGGGAAAGAGGGACAGAGGGATTTGGGTCTAAAAGAGGGAGTGTCCCTCCTAAAGAGGGACACTTGGGAGGTATGCTATTGAGTGACAGGCTGTCAAGCATATTGAACACTCCTCTGGCACCCAAAAGGTTAAAATAATGTAAGGGCGATGTCTCCTCACTTCTCTCCCCATTACCACCTCCCATGTCTCTCTCCCCATTGCCCCTGTTTCTCCCCATTAACACCTCCCATGTCTGATATAACATAATGGATGTGGGTGTGTTTTGGTGGGCGTGGTTTGGGGGTGGCGGCATTTCATCATTGGACCCAGGCAGCACAATGTCTTGGGCCGGCCCTGGGCATTTGAACTATTATCTGTGTTCTGCTTGCGGTGGTCTCACACATTTGATATTTTCTCTGACCTCTTACCCAAGGTCCCCTGCTGTCTACCCCAGTTCCCTACCCACAGCCCCAACAGGTTCATTGTGTATGTATTAATATTGTGGATGAAGAGAACTGCAATCTGTTTTGCATGGAATGGTTATGATATGTGTGAGACACTGGCTAGGGGTTGTGAGTGCCTGGGGGGGGGGCATTCTGAGGGCTGATGTCTAGGGCAGCTGTCTGTGTTGGTTGTTTTCAATTAAGTTGGTACTAGTACCTCCACCCACAATAACAATGGGCCAAATGAGACAGGATTGCAGCAAGGAGGGAGGGGTAGTGGGCCTTAGTTTGAGGGGGGAGCAGTTTGAGAACCTGCCTAGGGCTCCACTGAATCTTAATCTGGCTCTGGACCCACTGTAAAATCTCAGGTATAATACGCACAATTTTACCCCTCTTCACCTTATGTGAAGTGGGGGGGGGTACATATTATACCCAAGAGTTTTTTTTTTTTTTTTTTTTTTTTTAAAGAATATTGCCGGCAAATAACTTTCCTCCCTCCCCCTAGCACAAATACCATGTTAAGTTAGGAATATAGTTTGGATTTCCATTTCCAATCTTAAACTCTTCTGTCATAAACCTGGGGCCTAGATTAATTGGGCCTTTTCCAGTTGAATCAATTGTTAACCCTGTTGTTGTCAAATGCCCTGCCATTCTCCATCTACTTCAAGTCTTTCATGCTTTTCTCTAAAAACCCTGGCACACTAACATTTTTCTGGAGCATCTACAGCCAGTCCCTGAACAGGTACATGTAAATAGAGCTGAGTTACTTGAGGTGGAAAAGATCTTGGACTCTTACTTTTGTTGGGGCCATCTTGAATACCTTATACTTTGGAAGGGGTTTGGTCCTAAGTAGCAGCCCTGGAAACCATCCTTAAGATTTCATGCACTGTTTTGGGTATGGGCTTTTCATTGGACACATCCTGGTAAGCTGTTTGCCAGTCACAACCACAGGTTGCTCGTTAGAATGGGGGCACTGTCAAAGCCAAAACACTACCTACCTGCTGCCCCTGTTCACTGTTAACCTGATCACTACTCCTCACTCATACCATGCCATCTCACACGCACAATATTCTTGAGCCTTGATTCAGTTGGCCTCATTGGACAAAAAAACAGCTGAAGATATTTTTCCAAGCACGGTAAGCCATTCAATTACCTGTGTAATGAAAAAATACCGGATAAAGAAAAACACACGTCAGGCGCTAAAGTTAGTGCCCACTGGAAACCATTAAAATAAGTCCCATATTCCCATTCATTTTCATGCATTAGGCAGAAACATGTGTTAAGGGACTCACTTTAACAGCTGAAAATCTGCACCTAGTTTTTTGTGGGGCAGAGTCTCCTAACTCATATTTAAACCTGCTGGCACAGGAACTGAAGGGGGAAAAAAGGTTAAAAACCAACTAAGTGATCATTGGTTGTATTGATATGGAGCCCTAAGCAGCATATCAATACACCCAAAGTACTCTAAAACATGTAATAATTTTAGTAGCATTAACCTTATGAGTGCAGTGAGGTATGCAACCATTGCACAGTGTTGCATACTGGCACTCACAGGGTTAATCCAACTAAGTTAACAACATCCCCTGAAACGAAACACCTACCTGTAATCCTGATGTCCAGCGTGGTCTTCGGCGCCCTGGTCAGCTACTGTCTGTCTGTCAACATCTATCTTCTGTGTTCTGTATCTTCTGATCTTCTTTGTACCAATGATTTACCTAAAAAGAAGAAAAAAACAGTAAATTTGCTCCAAAAATGATGATTCAAAGATACACAGTCTTTAATCCTTTGAGCCCTGAAGGGTTATGCAAAGCACTGCAGAGAGTACCTCTCTGACACTCAAAGGGTTGCATTTTCAAAGCCACTCCAAATATAGAAAATGTATTTTTTGCCCCAATCAAAAAGTAATTTTTCTAATGCAACTTGCATATGTATTTTTTTTTGTGCCAGTCCAAATAGCTCATCTGTTGGACAGTGAAAGGGTTAAAATACACTGCCGCCTCCTCCTCTGTCACTGGTTGTGGTAGCAGGAATGCACACAATCACCCCCCCCCCCCATGTTACCTCTTGGAACATAGCCGAGCCTTTCTGTGGGAGAACAGACACTGGCTTTTATATGTCCCGACAGTGTGGATTTTGGGAACTTAAAGGGATAGTAATGTCAGAAAAAAAGGATTAACTATATGGTAGATACAATTAAAAGAGAGTACTTGCACTTATTCGTATCTCTCAAACCGTTATGGTTTGAGAGATATAGGAAAATAAAGTTCTCTGGTCCCTCCCCTTTTTTGCTTGACGAGCTGTAAAGCTGTCAGAAGCAGATTCTGGTCGCTTGACCAGACCCAGCTCTTCAGCAGCGCCGATATAACTATATCTAAAGACAAATACTTCATTTAGAATGGTCTACAAAATGTGCCTGGTTTACAAGAACACTCTGTACACTGTTACAATTAAGTATTTATTTCTAAATAGTGTGATTTCAGCTCTTCTGAAGAGCCTCTGTCTGGTCAAATGACTGGAATCTGCATCTGTCAGCTAGATGGCAGACTTGAGTAAAACAGCCAGGGAAAGTTAACTTTAGCAAGTTATATCTCTCAAACCATAAAGATTTGAGAGATAAGACATTTTTTAATGTCTACAATATTAAATCAACTTAAAATTAACAATTACTATCCCTTTAAAAAACATGACGGATGTGTGGCTAAAAGCCAGGTTCTTTGGCCCAATTTTCATTGCTGTATCAGTTAGTAGGGCAATTGAATACCTCTGGTGACACACTGGGCCACGCAATAGTAAAAAAAAAAACACAGCCAGGTGTTTTAACGTGCAGTAAGCCATTTAAAGGTCCGTCTTAGCAGTTCTGTAATCCTTACGAACAATAATCTTACGTGCATTGAGACTCATGGAACAAGATTCCTCAGAGCCATTTAAAGGCGTCCGGTACTGCTAACGACAGAAATAATGATACACTTAATGGGCAAAAGTTAAGACCCAGTTTTGTTAGCCGTAACAAAAAACCCACTGTTGCACAAAGTGAAACAGAGAAACAGCATATAGCACAGGCATGTAAATGTCTAAATTAACTTGTGCAATGCCAAAATAACACACAAACCATGCCAGTGTTTCTCAACCAGGGTGCCGTGGCACTTTGGTGTGCCATGGACATCCACTTAGGGTGCCCCATTTTATGTATAAGGCTTTGACAAAAATGTGGATGTAGACTTCCAACTGTATATTTAAGGATATTACTAAGCACAATATGTTCATTTGAGTTGTGAGGTCCAACAATAACTCTATATTTATGTATTTCTAACCTTCATTACACCCTTGACAAATAATATAAAATGATAGGGGTGCCCCGAAAATGCCAGTCTGTGTGTTTGGTGTGCCTTGAGCAAAAAAAGCTTGAGAACCACTGAACCATGCTCATGCCCCACAAATAACTGTCACGTACAACACAACAACCTAGCAACAACACAGGGACAAGGCCTTCAAAAAGCATACCAACACAACACATCACAACATTGCACAGAACAATGAGGGTTAACATACAACACGGACACCTATTAATACAAAACAAGCTCACCTGTTCAATATCAACAGCCGATAGAGATACAACCTGCACCCCACAATGTCACACTCACAGCTGACAGATACACACAATCAAAACGCAGCAGAGTTTAACCCCTTAAGGACCGGGAAAATCTGAGTTAGATTTGACTTAAGGACCTGAGCAATTTTGACTTTTTTGACTATGTCTTTGTTCAACCATATTTTCTCTTTAATTCCTTTTGTGCACCCACATAAATTATATACTGTTTTTTTAAGCACAAGTAGGGCTTTCTTTTGATACCACGATTATATGAATACCTCATTGTTTAATTTGATTAAAATAGAAAAAAAGAGGAAAAGAATTGAAAAAAAACAACATTTTGCTTATATTTTCGTGTCAGGATTTGCATACAATTAGTTTATGACAAAAAAATACCCCTAAATATATTCATTTACTTCTCCTGAATATAAGAGTACCCCATATGCCTAGTATTTTAGTCCTTTACTCACATTTACAAGGTAAATATTACAAGATGGATGCCGTTATTTCCAACTTGTGATTTTTCAACAATTGGCATGTGAACATCATAGCTTAGCTGACGGTGCCAGAACAAAAAATGTCCCACAAAGGTATATGTTTCTGAAAACTACACAACATAAGGTAAATAATCAGGAGAATTTTGGAGTTTTTCATGCAGCTATTTTTCCAGAAAAAAAATTCTAAATTGTGGTAATATTTTGTTTTTTTGCAGTTTTCACACTTTCACATTTCAATACTACTGTTGATATCAAGCACATGATAGGTGAAGATTTTTAAAAATGCATTGTTTAGTGTTCAGCTCCTTCTTCTGAGTACGGCAATACCCCATATGCATAGGTTTCTCAAGGTTTGCGGGAGCTATGGGGCCCAAATTGGAACATGCGCGTTTCCAGTTTCACACTTTGAATTTTCACAGCTTGCATCACTGGTGCCATGTCTCATTTGGGGCTGTGTAACAGTGCTCCACTCTAAGATTTCCCCCCAAAAGCATATATTTTTGGAAAGTAGACACCCCAGGCTTTCATTTTATGTATGTTTTTAAATTTTTTACGCAGCCATTTTACCACCAATCACTCGTAAATCTTGACGTAAGTTAAAAAAACAGCGTTTTTCACACTTTCACTTCAATGTTGATGTGAATTTCAAGCACATGATAGGTGAAGATTTTTAAAAATGCATTGTTTAGTGTTCAGCTCCTTCTTCTGAGTACGGCAATACCCCATATGCATAGGTTTCTCAAGGTTTGGGAGAGCTATGGGGCCCAAATTGGAACATGCGCGTTTCCAGTTTCACACTTTGAATTTTCACAGCTTGCATCACTGGTGCCATGTCTCATTTGGGGCTGTGTAACAGTGCTCCACTCTAAGATTTCCCCCCAAAAGTATATATTTTTGGAAAGTAGACACCCCAGGCTTTCATTTTATGTATGTTTTCAATTTTTTTACGCAGCCATTTTACCACCAATCGCTCGTAAATCTTGACGTAAGTTAAAAAAACAGCGTTTTTCACACTTGCACTTCAATGTTGATGTGAATTTCAAGCACATGATAGGTGAAGATTTTTAAACATGCATTGTTTAGTGTTCAGCTCCTTCTTCTGAGTATGGCAATACCCCATATGCATAGGTTTCTCAAGGTTTGGGGGAGCTACAGGGCCCAAATTTGAACAAATATTGAATTTTCAAGTCCTGCTTAACTGGTGCCATTACTCATTTTGGGCTATGTTCCAGTGCTCCACTTTAGGATTTCCCCCCAAAAGTGTATATTTTTGGAAAGTAGACACCTCCAGATTTCGTTTTAGGTGTGTTTTCAAATTTTTTACGCAGCCATTTTACCACCAATCACTCGTAAATCTTGACGTAAGTTAAAAAAACAGCTTTTTTCACACTTTCACTTCAATGTTGATGTGAATTTCAAGCACATGATAGGTGAAGATTTTTAAAAATGCATTGTTTAGTGTTCAGCTCCTTCTTCTGAGTACAGCAATACCCCATATGCATAGGTTTCTCAAGGTTTGGGGGAGCTACAGGGCCCAATTGTGAACAAATATTGAATTTTCAAGTCCTGCTTAACTGGTGCCATTACTCATTTTGGGCTATGTTCCAGTGCTCCACTTTAGGATTTCCCCCCAAAAGTGTATATTTTTGGAAAGTAGACACCTCCAGCTTTCATTTTAGGTGTGTTTTCAAATTTTTTACACAGCCATTTTACCACCACTTTCTCGTAAACTTGACATAAGTAAAAAAACAGCGTTTTTTACACTCTGCCTTCATTGTTGATGTGAATTTCAAGCACAGAACAGGTGAAGATTTTATAAACTGCATTGATTAGTGTTCAGCTCCTTCTTCTGAGTACGGCAATACCCCATATGCATAGCTTTCTCATGGTTTGTGGGAGTTACGGGTCCCAAATTGGAACATGCGCGTTTCCAGGTTCACACTTTGAATCTTCACAGCTTGCGTTACTGGTGCCATTTCTCATTTGGGCTGTGTAACACTGCTCTTTTTTAAGATTTCCCCCCAAAAGTGGATATTTTTGGAAAGTAGACACCCCAGGCTTTCATTTTAGGTGTGTTTTCAAATCTTGCAAATAGCCATTTTACCACCAAGCCTGTGAAAACTTGACATAAGTAAAAAAATTCAGCATTTTTCACGCTTTGCCTTCAATGTTTATGTGAATTTCAAGCACAGAACAGGTGAAGATTTTATAAACTGCATTGATTAGTGTTCGGCTCCTTCATCTAATTACGGCAATACCCCATAGACATAGGTTTGTCGGGGTTTTGGGGGAGCTACTGGGCCCAGTTGGAACATGTTAGTTTCCTTTTACAGACATGCCATTTTTACAGCTGGTGCCTTGTCTCATTTCAGTCTGTTTGGCAATGCTGCAATTAATTTTACCCCCAAAAGTATATTTTGTAGAAGAGTAGACGACCCTGGCTTTCATTCTGTTTGCATCTTATCAATTTTTTCCCTGCCACTGTATCACCAATCCTTCCCAAAATCTGCAGTAAGGCAGAGAAACACCATTTTTCACATTTCTATTTTAGTGTTGCTCTGGATTTCAATCAGATATTTGCAGATTTTTTAAATGCTTTACATTAGTGTTGAGTTACATTGTCTGAGTACGGCAATGCCCCATATGCATAGGTTTGTCAGGGTTTGGGGGAGCTACTAGGCCCAGTAGGGAACATGTGTGTTTCCATTATCAGAGATAAATTTTGATAGTGTTAGATCTAAGGAGGGATGTGTTTTGAAAAATAAAAAACAGGATATTTCAGGGGGAAAAAGTGGCCAAATAATAAAAGAACCTTTACAGCACTACTGCATTGTGCCTGAATGGTATTCTTTGAAACAGTCACCAATGCAGAGGCCAGGTTTGGAAGGGCAATCAGGACAGTAAGTGGTGGTGTCTGTCCGTATTCCCTTTCTGTAGCAAACCCTGCAGCGCTTCTGTGGTTTGTTCTTTTGGGGAGTTGGGGGGATTTTATAAATAAAATGTACTAACCCGGGTCTTGGTGGAATTATTTCAGACGCACCTTGAAATAAAAATATGGAAATAAGTTGTAGCTGGTACTGTAAAAAGCTACATGTTTGATTGGGGTTTGCCAGCTTGAAAAGTAAAAAGGAATTATGTACAGCAGTCTGTATCATATAGATGGCAACTTTTTTATACCATGCCCTACACTTCCTCATTGCGAGGTATGGCTGCATTAGTTGATCACTCAGATCAACTCCCCCCATGTTTTTATTATATTCCCTGATGCAGACTGGCTTTCTCATTACCACTGTCCTGCCACGAATAGTGACTGCCACAGATCTGTCCTCATGCATTGTGGTCAGCATGTAGACCTCTTTTTTGTCCCTAAACTTCACTGCCAGCAGCTCCTGTTGGCACAAAGATGAGGACGTCCCAGTTTTTAATTTGGTATCTATGAGTGTTTTGGGAAACTCCCTGCAATTGCGTCTGACAGTGCCACAGGCCATGGTGTCAAAATAAAACAGAGACCTAAATAAAAGGGGGCTGGTGTAATAATTATCAACAAATAATTGATAGCCTTTATTTAATAAGGGGTAAATTAAATCCCAAACTATTTTCCCACTTGTTCCCATAAATTCGGGGCACCCAGGAGGATCAAGTTTGCTGTCCTTGCCCTCATAAATTCTAAAAGCCTGGGTGTAGCCTGTGGCACTTTCGCACAATTTATAAAATTTTACACCAAATTTGGATCGCTTTGAGGGGATGTACTGCTTGAACCCTAACCTGCCTTTGTATTTCATTAGGGATTCATCTACACTAATTTCTTTTTGGGGCATATACACTTGGGCAAACTTTTTCTGTAAATGGCTTATTAGGGGACAAATTTTGTATAGTCTATCATACTGGGGGTGTTCTTTTGGGGGGCACAGGGTATTATCGTTAAAATGCATAAAGTGCAAAATGATTTCAAATCTGGACCTGGTCATAGTCTTGGGGAATATATAGGTATCACATACGGGGTTTTTGCTCCAGTAGGATCGGATACTGGGCTTTTTTATTATACCCATTGCCATTATTAAGGCCCAGAATTGCTTAAATTCTATGAGGTCTATGGGTTTCCATATTTCTTCCTTAACTACAAAAGCTGTAGGGTTGGCGGCAGTATACTGGGCTGCATACAAGTTGGTTTGGGACACAATTTCCCCTAAAATGTCTTCCCCCAAAAATAAATCAAAAAAATTATCATAGTTAAATCCCTCAACATCAATTTGAATCCCTGGGGTGCCTGTAAATTCTGGTATTTGTGGGCAAAAATTTATTGGGGATACCCATTCATTATGATCAGGAGTGGCTGGTGTTGGGGCATTTCTTTGGCCAGATCTTTTTGCAGGTGCTGGGGCAATTGCCAGGGCAGCTCTTGGGGCAGCACTTGGGGCATTCCTTTTGGCAGGTATTTTGCAAAGTCTTTTGGCAGATCTTGTGACAGGATTTTTGGCAGATCTTGTGGCAGGATTTGTGGCAGGTGCTGAAGCAGGATTTTTGGCAGGTGCTGGGGCACGATTTTTGGCAGGTGCTGGGGCAGTTGCCAGGGCAGCTCTTGGGGCAGTGCGTCTTTTCTTGATGGAAGGCCCAGCGTCGTCAGTAGAGCTGCTCTCAGTTTCTGAAAACTGCTCTATATCAAAATCTGACGCAGTATCTGTTGCCTCTGAGTCAGATGCCAAAAAGGCATATGCCTCTTCAACGCTATAACTGCGCTGCATTTTGCCCACTAAAATGTTTTTTTTCTTACTCTAACGCTATCCCTAAACCTAACTCTAACCCTAAAACTTACCCTAACCTATGTATATCTAGAACCTACCTAACCCAAGTAAACTACCTATCTAAACTATACTTATTATATATATATTTTTTTTTAATTATTTTTTTTTATTTTTTGTTTTTTTTTTGTTTTTTTTTCCCCTAAACCTAGATCTGTCCCTAAACCTTGCCCTAACACAAATCTACACTAAACCTACCCACCTACCTACCTAAACTACCTAAATTATATTTTAAATCAATTTTTAATAAAAAAAATAAAAAAAAAAATTAAAAAAAAATTCAGAGGATACGAGGGGGATGGGGGGTATCCCACAGATCAGCAGACGCTGATCTGTAGTTTATTGATCACTGTAAAAGTGATCAGATGGGGGGGAACTTGGTGATCACTGCAAAACAGTGATCAAAGGGTTAATTTGGTGTTTTAAAACTGTTTGCAGGAACACTGGAACGCTGCAACACGATATGGCACAATCTCTCTCTGTCTCTCTCCACCTCAGCAGTGTGCAAGATGGAGGGAGGCAGAGATATATGACAGGGACAGTATTTACAAATACTGTCCCTGTCAATCAGCATTTGCAACATGTGATTCGCTCATCAAGCGAATCGCATGTTGCAACAAACTTTCTACTGGTTGTTACTAAGTGTCCTGGTATCGGGACACTTAGTAACAAGCAGCCCGCGCTCTCCCATCACTCCGTGTGGCCGCGATGGGAGAGTTTAACCCCTGACGTACCGGGACCGTCAAGGGTCATTGGATCACATTTACCCTTGACGGTCCTGGTACGTCAAGGGTCGCTAAGGGGTTAAAACACAAACACACCGGCAAAAACTTACCTGGACAAGAAACACCTTCCCATTGGTCATCACTCACCTCTTGACCACACCTGGACAATGCCCCAACATGTTCTTAAAGGGACAGCCCACCATACTCACATGTGGCTTGTTTTCCGCTCAGGGAGAGAGAGAGACAGAGTGAGACAGAGAGAGACAGAGTGAAATGGACAGAGACAGAGAGAGATAGAGATAGATATACCAATAAGTATGTTCGCATACCTATTGATGCAAAGACTGAGGAGAAGGCATGTAATGTAGGGTGACCAGATCTCACCTTTAACCGGGGATGCATAGTAAAAATGCATACTGCAGGACTGCTTTGATTTCAGTGAAGTACTGAAATATGCCTTTTTCCTATGTGTCCCCGGTTAAAGGTGAGGTCTGGTCAGCCTAATGTAAGGGGGAGGGCTAGGAAATACCAGTAACTCCCAAGCACACCTGTTCAACAGACTTCACCTGTTGCAAGTGAGAAGGCTCTGGGTGAAGAGCCTTACAGGAGCCCATCCACACCTGAGGATAACACCTGCCTGCAGAACCACAGCTGCTGCAACAGGATGTTCCCCAGACACAGCAACATGATGCTCCCCAGCTGCCACAGGGACCCCTGGAGCAGAGTAGGATGTACAGACAACCACCAAGGCCCATGGTATACTGTCCAAGAGTCACGCTTCTGGGAATGACCGATGAGGAGGTGATAGGTCGCTATAAGTTGACGCCGCACAGCATCATTGCCCTATATGAGGTCATCAAGGATTAGGTCGATCCCATATACATCCACACCCATGCCCTGACTGGCTTGCAGAAACTGATGTGTGCTATACATTTTATGGTAAGTGGAGCCTTTCAGTCAACAGAAGGTTATGCATCAGGCATGTCACAGTCCACATTTTTGAGGGTACTGGCTCAGGTGTTGCCAGCCCACAAAAGCAAGGACAGCGGATACATACACTTTCCCACCACTGACATCGAGTAGACACGTGTAAAGCAGGGCTTTTATGCAAGGGGAGGAATGCCCAGGGTCATGGGCGCAATAGATTGCACCCGTGTCCATATCAAAGCTCCTACATGTGAGGGACATTTATTCATCAACATGAAGAACTTCCACTCCATAAACATGCAGATGGTGTGTGACAGCAACATGAGGATCATGAATGCCTGTGCAAAATATCCAGGGAGCTGTCATGATGCATACATACTCCGAAACTCATCTGTACTCGCAGACTTTGAGAATGGAACGTATATAGGGGGATGGTTTCTGTGTGAGATAACAATACTAAATCACACCACATCCACACGTGTAAACAACATTGCTCAGCATGCTCTTGACTCACAGCTAGTACATCCACCTCATACATCATCATCCACACAACATGTGGTCCCTGTCTCACCATCTCACTAAATTTAAAAGCGCAGTAAACTTTTAGCATGGAAAGCAACCAAAAAAATAGAAAAAAACAGGGTATGATGTGGTCAGACTTAATATTAGCCATCTGTTTTTTTTTTTAAACACACATTTATGATATTTTTAGCTTCATGTTAGTGTAAATCTCACTGCCACTTAATACCAGGAAGAACCAGCTCATTTACATAAACTGGCAAATAAATAAAGCTTATTATCTCATAAACATATTTAGGAACTTGTCGGCTTTCACCCAGCATCTCAGGTTTTTGGGAAGTGTCTCAGGTCTCTGGGTGCAGGCTGCAATTCTCTGGTTTCTAGAGAACATTTGCATCTCCATAAAAACAATATAAGGCAGAGAAACTAACTTGTGCTTCTGCTTAGCTTTTGTTTTAGGTTTTTGCCTAGTCTGGGGACTTGGAGACCCCCTTATTTCTTGATGCTCTCCATACCTTATTTACTTGGGTTCTTATTTTGAATATATATATTGTATGTATATGTTATAGTGTGCTAGCCCTGTGTGTTTTTTAATTTGCATATCTTTTCTTCTAATTCTATCTGCTTTATTACTGTATTTCACCATATTTCATTTAATTGTATAGCTATATATAATATAGCATGAAATGCACTTAATATTTCAATGTGCATATTTGCTACTATTGTACAAGTGGTTCTTAAAAGCATAGTATTAGGCCTTTTGTTTGGATTGTTTTTCCAATGCCCGTTTGGCTTGCTTGGCCGATTCCTATAATCAATGTAACAAAGGCCCATATAGCTTGTAGTATTGGGTGGGAAAGACCTATAAATAGGGTTGCCATCTTTTCCTTAAAAAAATACTGTCCATAGCTGTGTGAGGGTGGAGTCACAATAGGGAGGAGCCACAAAAGGGGGAGAACCGCTCAATGTTGCATGACCTCTCTCAGACTAAGCACACACTCTGTCTCTCAGACTAAGCGCACACTCCCTCTCTCAGACTAAGCACACACACACACTCTCTCTCAGACTAAGAGCACATACTCTCTCTCAGACTAGGCACTCTCTCGCAGACTAAGCACTCTCTCTCTTTCTCAGACTAAGCACTCTTTGTCTCTCTCAAAGCACTCTCTCTCTCTCAGACTAAGCACTCACTCTCTCTCTCTCTCTCTCTCTCTCCCTCAAACTAAGCTCTCCTAGGCCAGTGTGGTGAAGGTTCCCCTAGACAAAAAGGTGATCAGACCTCCCAATTAAGCCTTTGAGGCCTAGATGGGATTAAAACACAACAAGCAATGAGTTGCACGTCACTCTGGTCCTCAAGGAGGTTAAAGCAGAATACCTTTGTAAAAATGTCATAAAGGCTGTCTTGAAACCAAAGAACCCACAAGAGTATTTCCTGCTGAGGAAAACAAAGGTGTTCCCACTGCTGAGATACTTGAAGTTTAATATAAAAAATATATTTCAGCTATGTAACCATGTGAAAAAAAATATATATATATTTTTAGCATTAAACTTCAAATTTCTACTTTGGTCACTAGGTGTTCCTATCACTGTGTGTGTTAAAACACCAGAGACTTTTCAATGAAAAATATGCCAGCAATTGAAAGCACTCCTGCTTCACTCTACAGGAAACTGCATGTAACTACTTCATGAACCCTTGAGGGACAAGGCGCAATTCATTGTGAATCAATGATTTACATAAAGAGTTCACCTACAGAGATGCACAACGTTTTACTCTTGTTTAGAGCAGGTGTAGACAACCCTTGGTTAACCAGTTGCTACACTACAACTTCCATGATCCTCAGCCAGCCACTGAACTCAGAAGTTCAAGCTGACGTGCCCTACTCTGCTCTATTAGCATCCATCCAAGTTACTTATCCCGAATTGGTTAGTACAGATTTAGCTAACTGCTGGACCTCCAGTTGTTGGGGACTACAACTTCCATGATACCCAACCAGTTAGCAGCTGGCTGGGGATGATGGGAGTCGTTGTTCCCAAAAGGTGGAAGTCGTACAATTGACTACCCCCACTGCATAGTATGTAGGTTGTTACCTTCCCTGCTGAACACTTTGATCATGTGATTTGTAAATTGTGACATTCTGCCAGAGAGATCAAGTCTGGGGTCTACAGCTCCTCCAGCAGCTTCCTGCAGCCCCCTTTCTCCCCAGCACACAGACCCACCATTGTGCGAGAATATACAAACCTGTTAAACTAATCAAGGTAAGCAAAGAACAGAGAAGTAACAGCCTGAAAAATCAAAGTGTGAATCACAGCCTGTTTGGCTGCCTGTTACGTATTCAAGTCAAATAGCTCTTTGGTGAACCCCTGTTAACCACAACAATTGATGCAACTGAATAGTCACAGTGTTGCACCTGTTGTTATGCTAAGGGGTAGATGTCAGTTTTCAGATTCAGCTCGCATCAGTGTCATGTTGTTTGGCTCCAGTGGTGGATTGTAAGTTGAATTTGGGCAATGTTGTGTGTGGTGTGCGTGCTAACCCATGTTAAAACATTCTACAACCATGTAACCTGCTCACTCTCCATATGCAGGTTATCCCTGCAGTTGTGGTATCTGAATTTCACCAGCAGCTGCCCCATCATGTCCATCATCCCTATACGGTACTACCACAGCTCTGCAGTCAGCACCGTGTGTTGTGCCTCCAGGGCATGAAGGCTGGCTGCGGTCCTCAGGAAATCCCGTTGCAACCTCCTGAGGTATCTTTTGGCCCCCTGGGATTCCCTGAGCTGCCTCCTCTGTAGCACCAGGCACTCCCTCTCCAGCCCTCTGCTGCATGCACTGCTGGAGGAGGATGTGCCTGGTGATGCTGCCTCACCTACGTCCTCTGGTTGTTCTGGTGGAGAGGCAGCTGCTGGTGCTGGTGGAGAGGCAGCTGCTGGTGGAGAGGCAACTGCTGGTGCAGGTGGGGTGGCTGCTGCTGGTGCAGGTGGATAGGCAACTGCTGGTGGAAGTGGGGTCGCTGCTGCTGGTGCTGGTGGAGAGGCAATTGCTGATGAAGGCTGTGTCCCCACCACATCCAGAGATTTGGTACTTGCCACTGATCTCTCTGGTGGTGGGGGTGGGGTGAATTCGTCCCTTGGTTGAAGGCACTGGAGCTCCCCAGTCAGGCCCAGGTGTTCATATTCCAGTGGACAGGGGTCATACCTTGGCCACTGGTAGCTGCTTGGCCCCCACTTTGGATTGTACCTGTGCCCATGCTGGGGAGCCATCCAGGAGGGTAAGTCCATCCGAGGATCATATGCCCCATAGTGATGTGTGGCCACTGTCCCAGACATCCAGCCCCTTCCTGGTGGTGGTGCTGCTGCAGCAGGGTAATAACCTCCAGAGGTGGATGGCTGCATCAGCCTCTCCAACCTCTTCTGGTACATCCAGTCCTGATGGGGGAGGAAGCAAATGTTGCAGCAGGTGGTGGTGTATCAGGTGGTTCAGCTAGTGGAGATGGTGGATATGGTGACCAGCTGCCGGTCCCCTCCTCTTGGGCAGCAAGAGGAAACTCCTTACCAAGGGATGTGTCTGCCTCCTCCTCCTCCATGGCCTCCTGCTGTATTGCAGGCCTGTATGCTATATGGGGAAATTACATGGTGTGATTAGTAATGTAAGCAATGACAGAATGAATGCAAGATGATGTAATTGACATGTGAATCTCTGAGTGGCATGATGGTATCCTATGAATTGCTTTGAGATGCATGGGATAGCACCCTGACAATCGCAAACTGATGAACTTGACAGGGTCCTGTACAGGAGGTCTGTCAAAAGTCAGTCCTCAAGACCAATAATCAGATCAGTAGTGAAGGATTTCTCTGATTAAGGCCTGTTGTTGTTTGGATCACTCGCTCCATCTTTCTGAGTGACCTAACCTTGCTTAATCAGAGATATCCATCAATCATGTCCTGTTGGTGTGCCACCTACAGTGGTTGACATTTGGTTCATATGTGCATCCTGCAAATAGTGGATGGTGTAACATCCATCCATGGCATCACCACTCCTGAGGATCCATGTGAAAACCAAATGTATGATGTGACAGTTCAAGTGAGAGTAAATGATTGCATACACAACACAAAGGCCTACTTAGTTCTCCTTTAATTCCACAGTGTTGGTTATTTTAAGGCCTGTGTGTTGCACATACACCCAGTTAGTCTCAGTGGCACTGTGATGTGTGTCCTTATCCATCTTTATTGAGATTCAATGAGTGGAAATGAAGACCAGATATAGTGGAGGTGAAGTGGAAAAGATGATGACTTCTACAGTGATATCATTTCTCCACGTCCAATGTTTTTCTATGGAGTCTAAACATTGGGATGTTCAAAACTTGAAACATGTTTTTAAATTTTCTCCATAGACTAACATGGGAATTGGTGATGGTATGGAAGAGTTAACTTCACTCCAATGTCTCTTTTTCACCGCTTAATGAATGTCCCCTGTGTAACATTTAATCGTAAATCTGTCAACTTGTCATGGTTGTCGGTTAACCCTTTGAGTGCTGTAGGTGTTGCCAAAGCATTGTTGTGCGATGCGTTGATGATCCCTCTAGCACTCAAGGGGTTATGTGCTGACTTCCCTGTGGGTACATGGGTGACATTGTGGAGGAACAGTAATGATGTTTTACAGACAACATTTTGTGAAGCATGGTTTGTGTGGATTGTGTGTGATCAGCACAGCAACTAGAGGGTTGAACTGGGACTTGGACGGGTTTGAGCCTGGTCGAACCTTACCATTTGTGCTTGTGTTGTGTCCTGTTTTAACCCTCAGGTTGCTGTGTTGGTGCAGTTGTGTGGCTGAATGATGGGCATGTGTTGAGGTGTGACTGCGTTTGCAGGTGGTATCGATTGATGTGGTGTGTGATTATGTGATGATACACTTACCGGTAGTATGGAGGCTTCTCTCTTCCCCAGTGTCAGATCCTCCAGGCACCCCCTCAACAGCCGTGGCTGACATGTTCTGCCGCAGCATCTCCTCCCAGCTGCTATAGATGATGTGGGCAGGGGGACAACATCTGGTGCCTCGGGCGTACAGGTGGCCTCCCCATCTTTTTTCTTCACCACCCACTTACAGTCGCCCATCTCTTCTTGACGGAGTCGACGTCCTGTCTGTAGGTGGCCACCGAATACACTCTGCAACACACTTGATTCCGGGCGGCCTTCCTCCTCGCAGCTAGGCCAGGGACCCTCTCCCTCAGAAAGAGGACGCTCTCCCTCTCCAAGACAGCCTCCACAAGGGCCCTGTCCTCCTTTTCCGTATAGCAGGGATCCCTGGGCCTCTCCTCCTCAGCTCCGGCCTGCAAGGTGTCAGAGCTGTGGCCAGAGTGTCCTGCCTGCTCTGCCCCTGCCTGTGTGTGGTGCTACTCAACAGATACCCCTCATCCCCCTGAAAGTTCTGTCCCTGCCCTCCATGTGTCTGCTCTTCTACGCAGGGCCCCTGCCCTGCAGATCTCCCTTTCCCACTCTTACTTTTCCCAGGGATGCCCTGCTCTCCTTCCTCCTCTTCCACTACTCTCCCCATCCCTCTCTCCTGTCCTCCTCTCCTTGCCATCACTCACACCCAGGCCCTCACAAACACACTCGTTCCCACTCTATGTCACTCTCAGATTCACTCTGAAAAAATAAAGTCTAAAATATGTGTGATGTGTTATATAAAAAAAAAAAAAAAAAAAAAAAGACTGTGTGTATTTGTATGTATGGGTGTATGTAATATGTGCAAAAGTTTGCTATGTGTATATATGAGTACAGATCTCTCTTCAAACTCCAAGCTTCTTCGACCTTACTCTTCTGTATGCGCCTCTCTCTCTCTAATCACTATCTTCCTCTCCTGGGTCCTGTGACCTACCTCGCCAAAACTCAAACACAGACATGGTGGGGCTGTAATTTTTGGGTATATAGCTGTAGTTAAACAAAATTGATATTTTGGGGTCTTGGGATTGGCTGTGGGTTTGAATTTGTTGGTGCATCAATCAGGTTTGCTAGACGTCGGACATTATGTTACAATTTGAGTTAAGACGTGTTTTATCAGGTGATTAGGACGCACGACGCTGCGATAAAGGTGCGACATAGGTTTTTGTTACGTGTTTTTGTTGTGCCTACGCTCGTTAGCTATTCTTGTAAACTACCTGTCGAATCCGATGTAAATCATGTATTATTTGTGGGCGATGTGCCTTTTTTACTTAACGGCTGTTTTAACGCAAACCTTTAAATCTGGCCCATTCTGTGTACTGATCAGTGGACAAAATGTTTAGCTAATTTTTTCTCTCCCATTTCTTTAGTAAACCTCACATAACTTCCTACGCAAAAACATTTGGTTATGTCTGCCTTCTATTGGTAACAGCAGCCCAGAAAACACATAGGAGATGTGCATCAAACTAAGGGCATCAAATGAGGATCCACTCACATTTCTATTCCTACTTAAGTATAGAGGCTTCTTAATGAGTAAATGTGAACCTCACACCATAAGTTTCTATCATTTAGACATTTATATTATAGTTTTTGAAAAAAAATTCTTTATTTGTTGGTGGTACAGCCTGGCACTTTATGCTAATTTATGTGCTAGGTCAACAATACTACACATTGTGCTATGAATGAATCCAAGCAGAGCCATAATAATTTGTTGTTAGGATGCTTGTCAGAAGCAGTCATACGCAGTAGAGACTGCCCAAACGCACAGAATGCTGGGAGCACAGACTGCTGGGAGTTCTGTGCTTTCAGGCAGTCTCTACAGTGCATGACTGTGTCAGCGGCAGGATGCAGAGCAGGACCGGCCTCTTAACCCTTTGAGTGCCAGAGGGGTACACAACGCATTGCAAAGCAATGCGTTGCATACCCCTCTGGCACGCAAAGGGTAAACATCACCTGGACCTTGGCCCGTGTACATGGGCTTTTACACTAGTTTTTAATAACTCATTGAGCAGCGAGTTTGGCCTCAAACAAAACAAATAAGCATTGTATGCAGGGAATTAACGTAAAATGCCACCAAAATATAAATATACTGTAGGTACTACTCAAATATATATTGGCACACACATAGGACAAGCTCATGGGCACTTTCTCCAAAGCTGGTACTGCCTTCTTAATCAGGAAAGAAAGTGGAGAAAGTGTGCCTACAAGCTTGTCTGATATGTGCCAACAGAAAATGAACAGGAGACGTTGGAAGACAATTGGTGAGATTTACAGTTCTCATCATATTGCCTTATCACAGCAGCATAAAAAGATGTTAGTTTAGTACGAACATCAGACGCCAGAAGCAGAGAAAGTGATAATCTGTAGCCTTGATGACTTACAGGCAGAGTATCTCCATGCAGATGCAAAGGACCAGAAGTGCCACTGAAGAACACAGGCGTTCAGCACAAAATCAGTGTTTACAGCTACTTTGTTGGCAATGCTTAATTTGTTGTGAAGAATTCGTCTATCCATTTACCTTTGAATCTCACATTACGTCTCTTTAGCCATAATCAGTTTATGAGCATATGACTTTCCATTCATTGTGCACAAAAGAGCCCGAGTGCAGGAATTATTCTAAGAGGCCCTGGCGTGCTTGCTGTGAATAAGTATGGTTGTGCCAGTCAAATTTTACATCTCCGGTTTCATACTCCAATTCTCATATAGGCGAAATGATGATAAACTTTTTACCTTTTTTGCTATAGTATAGTATAGTATAGTATATTTAAGAAGGACACATATGTACTATTATTAGTGGTTGGAATCACTTATTTATAACATCCAGTCAAGTGGGGGCTTTTTACGCGTTACTTCATTTAGATATATACTGTGCTCACATATTAAGGGTATTGGTACCATATTTACCGATTTAGGCTATTCTTAGTATTTCTTCTGCTAATGATAAAGAACATTATTTTAATTTCTTTACGCCTATTTTTATATTTTTGTTTTTAATATATACAGTATTTACAAACTAGGAATTTGTGACAATATTGATGAGTGTTTGAAGGTACTGCCAATCAGGCATGGGATGTTACTCATTAAGTTGTAATAAAGAGATGATAAAGTGGAGATGATTTCTCCAGTGATATCAATTCTCCAATCCCTATGTTATTCTATAGAGCCTATGCACAACAGACCTGGAGAAATCTTAGTGCATTGGATCCATAAAATAACAAATCACTTCTCCAAGTCCTATCACTGGAGAAGTCATCTCCACGTTATCACCTTCTTATCAAACCTTAGTACCCCCCACCCCCTCAATCCAGAATTTCAGACAATTTTGCTGCCATCAAAGGATATGGCAAAACAAAAATAAATAAATAAATAAGACCTTTATTAAGACTTAACAATAGAAGCCCTATATCAGTTATACTGATTATAATTTAGAGTGATCACATTTGTTTGCTTGGAGCAGAAGGAGGCAGCACATCTAGTCAAATGACAGATTCCATATAGACAGGCAACATACTATGTCCTATAATATAATTATGTATATCAAGGGTAGGCAATGGAAGATACTCCAGCTGCTACAGAACTACAACTCCCAACACTCTCCACCAGTCAACAAGTTAATCTTATATGAGGGAAAAAAAAAAATAAGAATTAATCAAAATACCAGAAGTTTAACAATGTGGCAAATATTTATTGATACTTTAGTACATATACTTAAATAGTAGGACTCATGTACTAAGAAATAGATTGCAATTCTGAAGTAAACCATCTCTGTTATGGAGAAGAAAAAAAGAAATTCTAAAAATTCACATTGCTATAAATGGAGCTCTTGACCTCTTGAATGCAAGACAGTCTCCATCACATTGCTTCTAAATATGTTGGAGACCACTCTGGAATTCAAGGAGTTAGACATTTAAGACAGTGAGAATTGATATATCCGTTTGAAAAAGTGGCAGGCCATGGTAGTATTGCACCACAAAAAAAATTGCAAGTTTGAGCATTAATAAATAAAGTATCTCCTAGCACTGATAGTACCCTGGTATTACCAAGCAGATAAAGATCATAAACAATTTACTTCCCCTTTGAATTTAAGCACACAGACACAATTACAACAGTTGATAAAGGAAAGGAACAGAACTCTGCAACAATAAAATGGATGCAGGAAAATGTCTGCTATCTGCAGTACAAGTTCAGTGATGGCTGAGCTACAAAACACAACACAGGCAGAATTCTGCTCACCATTAA
Organism: Rhinophrynus dorsalis; assembly: GCA_037306005.1. Classification (NCBI taxonomy): domain Eukaryota; kingdom Metazoa; phylum Chordata; class Amphibia; order Anura; family Rhinophrynidae; genus Rhinophrynus; species Rhinophrynus dorsalis. The sequence continues at coordinate 70,968,850 of CM074720.1, read as the reverse complement.
AATGGCCCATGGATCTGGCAGGACACACATTGCATGATTAGGTATTTATAATTGCAACTGGAGTTGTTCTGGAGTAAACCAACTGCATCATATGGGACAAATAATTTCTTGATAAATGAAATTGGGCTTTTAACCTCTTGAAAGGTAGAATGATCTCCAATGCATCTGAAACCTCTCTAGCATTCAAGGGATTAAAAATCTTTATACAAGTGCATGGGGATTTTGGAGATTGTATTTGTCCCCAAAGGTTCAGTTGGTTTACCCCACAATGACTTGTTTGCTTTTATAAATATAGGGCACACAAACTGTGGGATGAAAAAGTTTTTTAATCCCCACACAGAAGAACCAATGTTTTGGCTAAAAGACTTTCATCAGACTCTTCTGTGTGAGCATAAAAAGTAACCATTGTTTCCAGTTTGTGTATATAACAGAAATGAATCAAAGGAGACTAACAGTAATACTGTAAAGACTCAACCAAGTGGAATATGCTTTATTAAACAATACATTTCAAAACGGTTTGATTGACACTGTCAAAGTCTTGTTTTTATGTTGCGCTAAGACAAAGAGATAATGTGACTGTGTTTTATTATAAAGAAAAGAATATGAAACTAAATCCTTGCCATACCAATCTATTGACATTTCCTTTTAGTCAACCAGTCATGCACCCAAACTGCTAATGGTTTCTGCCAATATTCTCAAACTGTCCATAAAAACAAAACCTCATACACATTTACATGTAGCTAAAATATTAAACACTCATCCAGTGTCTCTCCTAAACTGACGTTTGCTTGTAATTCTTTGTGTCCAGGACCTTCTTCCCACACATTGCACAGATACCTAGGGGACAGGAGCAGATTAAATACTGTAAATTACCGTAAAGAAAACAATGTCTGCACAAAGAAAACAAAATATGTACATTGTGATACAAAGAAAAAAAACTTTTGCACTTTTTTCTCCACAAAATAAGAGTAGATACAAAATACTAAGACTAAACATGACCATTGCACATTGTTCAATATCCTTAAGATCATCCATACACTGTTATGGGCAATGTTAACATCACAACCATTAGAATCTATTGAGGAAGGTCTGCTGCAGCTGTGACACAAGGGTGCGGTATTGGGGTTCAGTAGTTTACAGAACCTCCCTGCCAGCCAATAAGTCAATTTCCTGACCTAAATAATGACCGACAGGAGCAGAACAATGCAGCTATTGGCCATTTAGACTCAGCTGTTTCCATGTTGCTGCCCTTTAATTCTTTTATTGCCAGAAGGGTAGCTAACTCATTGGATACCCTCTGGCACTCAGAGGGTTAAATTATCTGTATTGTGTAAAGGAACAATAACACCTAAAATAAAATTGCTAGATACAAATCCACATATCAGGTACTTGTTTTACATTATATCCCTAAAACAGGGGTGCCCAATAGGGACATCACCCTATCATTATATCACTAAGTGGTTACTGACAGAGAACAAGTTGTGATGTAGCGTTTGCATTGGATCTCTCTCTAACATTTAATGTTGATTGTTTTTTTCTTTTGGCTTGTGCAGCTGTTATCACATAGGGAGATAGTCGCCCATGAGAAAGGCAGCATAATCCAGCATGTTACCTATAATGGAGGGTAACATATCCAATGACTGATGTTAATCTTGTGAATGGGGCCCCAAGGGTGACACTTGCAGGAGATAAAACAACACTTATTGGACAATATGCAAAAATACAGATGAAGAGAAGGTCAGTTGTAAAACAGATGCACCACAGGGAACAAATAATTCCTACTGCCTTAAAAATTGCTTTTTAAACTCTGAATAGTACAGTGGTCTCAAACACATTGCGGCTCAATGTTCTGAAGACCTAATTAGCACTCAAGGGAATAAAAGTCCCAATTAAATCACATTTATTTGTTGCATGTGGTGAAGATGTTTTGTCCTAGAATTGCTTGACTTTTAATTTTATGCATGTGGCCCATTGTACTGAGATGTCACATTCCTGGAGATGCTCACTGCAATCTTGACAAAAGGAGTAAACTGTTACACCATTCCTTACCCTTCTTGTAGGCACATCCCTGGCAGTAATGAGATCCAGGCTGGTGAACTGAACTTTTGCAGATACGGCATATTGCAAACCGGTTTTTCCCATATGGGTCAAACCTGACAAAAAGGGAAGAAGAAAGATATGCCATGAAATAACATTTGAAAGCACTTACCTGATCTAAAGTATGCTGTTTATTAATATGCTAGATACCCCATTATAGGAAAGTGCTAACCTTCCAAATATACAATTCTTGTCCATATTTTTGTAAGCACACACAAAACACACTTTAATGCACTTATTATAGGTAGGAAATATGCCACATTTAATGTCATTTTTGTCCAAAGACATGGAAAGCTTGCCTGCCCCTCAAGGAACCCCAGATTCAGGCAAGTTCCTATCTGCCTCTAATATGTGAACATGTATTTATAATGAAGTTAAAAACAGTGATTCTTCCTTACCCAAACCGTGAGAAAAACCCTTGTGAAGGAAATGAGGGGGGCATTTCACTTATTCAGCGATCACCCTGTTTGAGGAGCTACCAACCAAGAGAGAAGGAGCCAAAACCTCCAAAATACAAACAAAAAGTGTAAGACAAACAAGTTCCTGGTGCGCTCAAAATAGGTTTTATCAGTAGTGTTCAATCACATATTAGAGGCAGATAGGGAATTGCCTTAATTTGGGGTGCTTTGAAGGGGCAGGCAAGCTTTCCATGTCTTGGGCCAAAAATATCACACTAAACCCCACTGTTTTATTTGTGGCAAGTCATAGGTTGCTTGTTTGTAAAACTCAGTGTTTGATGCACAGACAACCTATTTTTGTTTACTTACTATAGTTAACCAAAATATTGTTCTTGCAGCTTTCCTAACACATACACATATGTAATTGATTGAACACTACTGATAAAAGCTATTTTGAGCTCACCAGGAACCTGTATGTTTAATATGCCACAGTATAAGGTCCTGAAGAGAGATATAAACCAGGGCGGGTTAGGTTACCCAGATCTAATAAAAATTTATGAATCTTGTATGTTTTTCCATTTTCTGGTATGGAATAGTAAGAAGGGGAAAAAATCTAGGCTGGTATAATATTGAAAGATATAAATCTGGTGGGTATGATCCATAGTTGTTTTTTTTTTGGGTAGATCCCTTGTCTTTTAGGAAGTTGAATGTATCCAGTCGGATTTTGAGGGAGATAATTGGGTGGATCCATGGATTCAGAAGAAGAAATGGATGGTTAGATATGACGAATTGTATTTCTAAATCAAGCCCTTTGATGGTATTATCAATATATATTGAAAATTTGAACTTAGTTCAATGACAACGAAAGGGTATATATTTGGTTTCGGACGTTTTTGATAATGGGAATCTCTGCTCATTTGCTGAATTACAATTTAAATTTAGTTTAACCTCCAGAGACATATTCAGCTTCTTTAGGATCAGAGATTTTCTTGCTAAACAGAAGGTGGAGGATATTGAAGTGGAGCACACTTTGTTTCATTTGCAACTTAATTCAAATCAGATCTCTAAAGTGAGAAGGGTTTTGACTAAAATGGTTACTTTGGATAAGTTTAAGGCAATTTTTAGATGGGAAAGGGATCTAGATTTTTCCTTCCCATTACAGAAATGGCATGAGGCCGGATCTGTAACAAGGAAAGCGTTACACTGTATTAATCTGCATGAACAATATTATAAATTACTATATAGATGGTACTTAGTTCCTTTCCGTGTATCTAAATATCAGCCGGGAGTATCTGATCAAATGTTGGCGATGTCAGAGAATGATAGGAACACAAGTACATATATGGTGGGAGTGCTGTAGTTTGGAGTTTTAAAAAGTGAACTGGTTAGGTTATTTTTAAACTTATTTCAAATACGTTGTAGATTACCTCCACAGATTTTTCTGTTTCATATGGATCTTCCGGTTACCAGTAAATGGGAAAGGTACTTATGTGGTTGCGGATGAAGAGATAGAGGTGTTTTGTGGGTTGGGTGGCTCTGGTTGGTTCTGGTGGTGGCTGAGGGAGGCGTTTTGATTCTGCGGGAGCTGTGAGCCAGGAGCAACAGGACGGCAGAGTTTCATCCTTTGGATGTTTTTTGGCACAGTACGGATTTTCGTTCTGTGGATGGGGAGCCTGGGTTGTGGACCGGACTATGTCTGTCGCTTGGTTGCTCTTGGACGGCAGCTTTCGCGAGGTTGGGATAGTGCTTTTTAGGACTGAGGCATTGGGATAGCCGATGAAGGCTGGTGTTGAGTTTGATTTCCCTTGAAATAGAATTGGGGAATTATCTGCGAGTTGATGGGGATTAATAAGGAAGTCCCCCAGATCTCTGATCCACTCTGAACGGGATGGAAGGTTGTAAGGTCTTTTAATGTAGGCCGTGTTGTGTCTAGTCAGTATGGTCCGATAGACAAGAGTAGGTATAAGTAATTATGGGTGTAATTGTATGTTTATGTAATGTAATGTTGAGTTTGTATAAGTTTGTTGTGTCTTTTTTATATATTTGTAATAAAAGGAAAAAAAAAAATAATAATAATAATAATAATAATAAGCCACAGTATAAAGTGTTACTATTGAGTAACTAACTATATGCATCAATATTTTGTTTTGCTTTTAGCTATTTTGATCAACATTCATTATTTATGTGATCTTTATGCTACCAATTTTCTGATAAATGCGCAGCAACACTTCATGAGTAGCCTAGTAGATGGACAATAAACCCTGTAAATAAAAATTGCATTAAAAATGAAGAATATGCTGCCCTGTACCTAGCAATCTCACAATAACACAATAACTTAATTTACAGATCAACTCATTCTTTAGCAATTTCCCCAGATGTTGACAAATACATCTGATCTATCACTGATTTCCCGAGGCGTTTATTCCAGATTTTCAGGAATTGCACATGATCAGTTACAGTTTTGTGCATGGTAGACTTTTGTCCGTACTGAGACACCAGGAGAAGAGAACAATAAGTGCCGACATCACTTAACCCCTCAAAAGCACGTCATAGGATTGAGTTATCTGCAAGGAAAGTACTTGGCTTTCAACTTTTGTTGCGGGGTTGCTAAATTCAGGGCAGCAAACAATTTCTTTGAAATATATTGAATTGATAGTATTTACTGTCCCTTTAATATCTTGAATGCTGGGGAAACCTTCAGTGCACTGCAAAGCATACCCTGGAAACGCATAAAAGTGTATGTACACACATATATTCTGTTATATACATACACAAACACACACACATAATTTGAGCCAAAATAAAAGTTTTTAACTACAAATATTATCCAGAAGTGGGAGTTTCCTTGTTTTGCAACAAAGGACAAACTCTCCATCAAAGAAAAAATATGACTAAGATATTAGGATTTTAAAAATACTTGAAAAAAATTGAAGATGCTAACTGAGAAATAAGAACTGGTAAGAACATATTTTGTTAACCCTTTAAATGCCAAATATGTGAACAATGCATTGCTCCCACTCCTCTGGCAATCAAAAGGGTTAAAATACCTCTATCTACTTCATTTGTGAAATAAGGTGATAGAAAGGTTAACTGCCCACAGCACTCACCTTGCTTTCTTCGATGTCAATGCTTTGTTTTCATTTAGTTTTCGGCCTCCACTTTCTATTGAACCAAAAGAGAAGGAAAAAAAGCAATCTATGAGTAACCTTTAATTACTGGAGTGGTGTGCTCAACAATGTGGTCCTTAAAGCATTAATTAGGACTTATTAGAAAATACTTCCACCGTGTTATCGATGCACACGCTTAGGTTTAGTAGGGTACCTCCAGGCTTACAAAGACAATCAGTAGTATGTACAAGCACGTAAGCCGAGCTCCCATTGAATAAAACGTTACTTTATTGATACACGTTAAAACTTTTAAAACAGCATACTGCCGGGTATGTCCGACGTTTCAGTCCACTCTGGGACTTTCATCAGGGACTGTTAACAGTGTGCACGGAGATCTGTAAGGTTATTTAAATACCTGCCCGTTGCTCTTGGCGCGGAAAAGAGTATACTGTCGTTGTCATAGCAACCACAGACGCATTCCCGTGTCAAAACGCAGCTTGCAGATACATTGTTGCACTGTCTTGTAATCCAACTCTATAGACACATTGTATGTCACCACTTTTCAGATATAATCTATCAAAGTGAACTGATCATTGAGACCACCGGGCACTAGAGTTTTAAGAGTATATATCCAGAACATCTCTCTTTTGGAGAGCCTGGATTCTCTATCTCCACCCCGTGGACCCTGTGATACATGTTCAAATGGAAAACATTTAAGGTCCCTAATCTTGTGTTTCATCTGAACAAAATGCCTTGCTACTGGCGATCTTGTCATTTGTTGGTCTGACAATGTGTTATTAAGACCTCTCATAATAAGTGAACGATGTTCACGTAACCTTTCTTTGAAGGGTCTGCTTGTTTTCCCAACATAATATTTAACACACGGACAAAACAGTAAGTATATCACATATGTTGTTGTACATGTTATATGCCTTTTCACTTTGATCTCATAATGAGCACACGGGATGCTAAGCCTTGATCCTGTCACCATATGAAGGCAAGTAACGCATCCTGCGCATTTAAATACTCCTTTGTTTTCACCTGCCTTCAAAGTCAAATATTTATCCATCGGATCTGAATTCACTAACTCATCCCATATGCTTCGCGCTCGCTTATAACCAAATCTAGGGGGTTGTTGAAACATGTGTCCTATTTCTGGATCACTTGACAATAACCCCCAATTATTTAAAGTGATATTTCTAAATTCTTTCGACACGTCCGTGTATGTTGTGGTAATGGTCATCCTGTCCTCTTCACTTTTAGCTTGCTTCTTAGAGGACAATAACACTTGTCTATCCAATATTGTTGCCTCTCTGATATTCCTGTCTATGCTACTGTGTTTGTATCCCCTAGCTTTAAATTTGGCACCCATTACAGCCAATTGCCTGTCTGATTCCAATGGCTCTGAAACAATGCGCTTCACCCTCATCATCTGTGACTTCGGCAACCCTTGTTTCAGTGCAATCGGATGTTGGCTTCTGGCATCTAACAGGGTATTCCTATCAGTGGGCTTCACATATAGACTTGTTTGGATGCCCTTATCATTCTTCCTAATCAGGACATCCAAATAGTTGATTTCACTATAACTGTAGTTCACAGTCATCCTAATTGGTGACCTTAATGTATTAAGATGTTGTACAAACTCCTCTAACAGCGATACATCGCCAGTCCAAACCATGAACAAGTCATCAATGAAACGCACATAAAATCTAACATTATGCCAGTATCCAGATTGCATGATATTTGTCCGTTCATAGTTCCACATAAAGGCATTGGCATACGATGGCGCCATAGGAGACCCCATCGCTGTCCCAGCTGTTTGTATAAACAGATCCTCCTCAAATTTGAAATAATTGTGGGTGAGTATTAGATCTACCATCCCCACCATATAGTCCATTTCTATAGGGGCAAAGTCCTTGCTTTCATCCAGTAATTGCCACACTGCTGCTTTACCCCCTTCATGGGGTATACAAGTGTACAAACTGGTGACATCCATTGTCACCAGTAACATGTCAGATGTCTCCCATCGCACTTTATTCAACCGATTCAAAAAATCTGTTGTGTCCTTAATAAAAGTAGAAGTGCACTGTATGTATGGCTGCAGGATGAAATCCACATATTGCGCCATCGGGTACATTAAGGACCCCCTTGCAGACACTATAGGTCTGCCGGGGGGATTTTGTAGTGTCTTATGGACCTTAGGGAGGCAATACAGCACGGGGGTAATCGGGCATTTGACTCTCATGAGCTCACCCACTTTAACAGGCAATAGCCCTTCTTCAATTCCACGAGATATATAATCGTCAACTCTGGTTTTAAACATACGTGTAGGGTTAAATCTCAATTGCTCATAACTGCCCGCGTCTCCCAATTGCCTCCTTACCTCCTTCCTGTAGTTGTCATAGTCCTGTATTACAATCCCCCCTCCTTTATCGGCAGGATGTATGATGATAGATGTATTGGTCCTTAAGTCCCTAAGCGCTTTTCTCTCTGAGGTAGTGATATTGGAATACCTCGGTTTGTTGGTGTTTAATTCATTCATCACTCCCTGATGAAGCAGCCGAGTATAAGTTTTGATGGAGGCGTTGTTGGTACCCGGATCAAAGCAACTTTTTGCCCTAAATGGATTTTCTTTAAATTCAGCGATGTGGGTCGAATCTTTAAAATAATCCTTTAGATGTAGCTTCCTTGTCATACGATACAGCTCAACTTCTGTATCGAATTCTGAAAGTCGCTGTGTGGGCACAAAGCTTAGACCTTTATTAAGCACTGCAACCTCATCAGACGTAAGCGTATGACTGGACAAATTGAAAATTATTGCCGCATCTGTGTTGGCATTACTGGAGGCCTCTGATCTTTCACATCTTTGTTTCTTCCTCTTCCCCCGCCTACGCCGCCTTCTGCGGTTTTGCTGCGTGTCATCACTCCAGAACTGAATATGTCCCTCAGTCCTTGTCTGGGTTTCCATCCTCTACTACAGAAGGAGGAGAGGATGGAAACCCAGACAAGGACTGAGGGACATATTCAGTTCTGGATCTGATGGAGAAACCAGTAATATGGACTCCTCTAATGCAGGTGAAACCTCAGGTAACCCTCGTTTTTTAGGAGTGATGACACGCAGCAAAACCGCAGAAGGCGGCGTAGGCGGGGGAAGAGGAAGAAACAAAGATGTGAAAGATCAGAGGCCTCCAGTAATGCCAACACAGATGCGGCAATAATTTTCAATTTGTCCAGTCATACGCTTACGTCTGATGAGGTTGCAGTGCTTAATAAAGGTCTAAGCTTTGTGCCCACACAGCGACTTTCAGAATTCGATACAGAAGTTGAGCTGTATCGTATGACAAGGAAGCTACATCTAAAGGATTATTTTAAAGATTCAACCCACATCGCTGAATTTAAAGAAAATCCATTTAGGGCAAAAAGTTGCTTTGATCCGGGTACCAACAACGCCTCCATCAAAACTTTTACTCGGCTGCTTCATCAGGGAGTGATGAATGAATTAAACACCAACAAACCGAGGTATTCCAATATCACTACCTCAGAGAGAAAAGCGCTTAGGGACTTAAGGACCAATACATCTATCATCATACATCCTGCCGATAAAGGAGGGGGGATTGTAATACAGGACTATGACAACTACAGGAAGGAGGTAAGGAGGCAATTGGGAGACGCGGGCAGTTATGAGCAATTGAGATTTAACCCTACACGTATGTTTAAAACCAGAGTTGACGATTATATATCTCGTGGAATTGAAGAAGGGCTATTGCCTGTTAAAGTGGGTGAGCTCATGAGAGTCAAATGCCCGATTACCCCCGTGCTGTATTGCCTCCCTAAGGTCCATAAGACACTACAAAATCCCCCCGGCAGACCTATAGTGTCTGCAAGGGGGTCCTTAATGTACCCGATGGCGCAATATGTGGATTTCATCCTGCAGCCATACATACAGTGCACTTCTACTTTTATTAAGGACACAACAGATTTTTTGAATCGGTTGAATAAAGTGCGATGGGAGACATCTGACATGTTACTGGTGACAATGGATGTCACCAGTTTGTACACTTGTATACCCCATGAAGGGGGTAAAGCAGCAGTGTGGCAATTACTGGATGAAAGAAAGGACTTTGCCCCTATAGAAATGGACTATATGGTGGGGATGGTAGATCTAATACTCACCCACAATTATTTCAAATTTGAGGAGGATCTGTTTATACAAACAGCTGGGACAGCGATGGGGTCCCCTATGGCGCCATCGTATGCCAATGCCTTTATGTGGAACTATGAACGGACAAATATCATGCAATCTGGATACTGGCATAATGTTAGATTTTATGTGCGTTTCATTGATGACTTGTTCATGGTTTGGACTGGCGATGTATCGCTGTTAGAGGAGTTTGTACAACATCTTAATACATTAAGTTCACCAATTAGGATGACTGTGAACTACAGTTATAGTGAAATCAACTATTTGGATGTCCTGATTAGGAAGAATGATAAGGGCATCCAAACAAGTCTATATGTGAAGCCCACTGATAGGAATACCCTGTTAGATGCCAGAAGCCAACATCCGATTGCACTGAAACAAGGGTTGCCGAAGTCACAGATGATGAGGGTGAAGCGCATTGTTTCAGAGCCATTGGAATCAGACAGGCAATTGGCTGTAATGGGTGCCAAATTTAAAGCTAGGGGATACAAACACAGTAGCATAGACAGGAATATCAGAGAGGCAACAATATTGGATAGACAAGTGTTACTGTCCTCTAAGAAGCAAGCTAAAAGTGAAGAGGACAGGATGACCATTACCACAACATACACGGACGTGTCGAAAGAATTTAGAAATATCACTTTATTTAATTGGGGGTTATTGTCAAGTGATCCAGAAATAGGACACATGTTTCAGCAACCCCCTAGATTTGGTTATAAGCGAGCGCGAAGCATACGGGATGAGTTAGTGAATTCAGATCCGATGGATAAATATTTGACTTTGAAGGCAGGTGAAAACAAAGGAGTATTTAAATGCGCAGGATGCGTTACTTGCCTTCATATGGTGACAGGATCAAGGCTTAGCATCCCGTGTGCTCATTATGAGATCAAAGTGAAAAGGCATATAACATGTACAACAACATATGTGATATACTTACTGTTTTGTCCGTGTGTTAAATATTATGTTGGGAAAACAAGCAGACCCTTCAAAGAAAGGTTACGTGAACATCGTTCACTTATTATGAGAGGTCTTAATAACACATTGTCAGACCAACAAATGACAAGATCGCCAGTAGCAAGGCATTTTGTTCAGATGAAACACAAGATTAGGGACCTTAAATGTTTTCCATTTGAACATGTATCACAGGGTCCACGGGGTGGAGATAGAGAATCCAGGCTCTCCAAAAGAGAGATGTTCTGGATATATACTCTTAAAACTCTAGTGCCCGGTGGTCTCAATGATCAGTTCACTTTGATAGATTATATCTGAAAAGTGGTGACATACAATGTGTCTATAGAGTTGGATTACAAGACAGTGCAACAATGTATCTGCAAGCTGCGTTTTGACACGGGAATGCGTCTGTGGTTGCTATGACAACGACAGTATACTCTTTTCCGCGCCAAAAGCAACGGGCAGGTATTTAAATAACAGTGTGCACGGAGATCTGTAAGGTTAACAGTCCCTGATGAAAGTCCCAGAGTGGACTGAAACGTCGGACATACCCGGCAGTATGCTGTTTTAAAAGTTTTAACGTGTATCAATAAAGTAACGTTTTATTCAATGGGAGCTCGGCTTACGTGCTTGTACATACTACTTATTAGAAAATAAACAAAGTACACACCCTCCCCAAGATAGGTCTTATCCCTTTGGACTCTTGAGCCATTCCCAAAGCATCACTGTGCAATGTGTTGGAGATGTCGCTAGCAACCAAGGGGTTAATAACATTATTTATTGTGACAGCAGTGTACAATTATTTTATTCACAAAAATATGAACAGCCAAGAGCTCCTCCCAGCTATGGAAATAACAGTCCGATCTCCATCCCTGGTAAAAAGTACAGTGATTTCCATGGCTCCTCTGTAAAAAAAAAAATGTTGCACTCATACTTTCACAGAAATGCAATCAATGAAATGCTAACTTTTCAGGGTACACTAAGTTTACACCAACGGCAAAATTATGTATATTAAATGTCATATCAAGTGTTCTTGCCCCTTTAAGAGGAAGAGCGATCATCTATATTATTTGAATTACAATTAGACTTAAAGATAAAATGTATTAAGGCCTTTAAACACTGCTCTAAATATACCCGTCTCCCTCCCCTGACAACCAATAGCTTTCTGAACCCACAGATGTACATTTATTGTCACATGAAATCTAAAGCCATGAAGGACAACAAATATCCTTAGAAATCATCATGTGAGGTCCCAGTGAATTGCCTATAGCAGTCACTTGACGACACCAGATAGGTTAAGATCTCCAATATCACTGGGGAAATATGCTTTTACATATATTAGTGGCCACCAAGAAAGGAAATCAATGTGCTACAACCCCTATGGGCAGATGCTGTATTCCATGTACCATGCCACGCAGCTTCATACTTGGGACTGGACCATCTACATGTACATTATGTCCTTCCCTTCACTCATCAAGGGGCTGGCATAAAGCCATGGAGGAGAAAATAATGGAGACCCCTTAATGTGCAAAGATATAAAGAGGACACCGTGCAACTGGGACCAAACATAAAATAGGCACATGGGAGAAATTACTAATATTTAAATGTCAACAGTCATAACATCTGATACAGATATCAGGGCAGTTTCAACCATCCCAACGAACTGAATTTAACAATTTTTACTTACCAGTTGTGTTCCGTGCACCCGATTTCCATGTATCTGGGGTTATAACAGTGCCCAATTTCTTCTCACCTGTATGTAAACAAAAAGTATAAACAAGGAGTAGATGTGATATGTCGCATTACCTCTGACAGGGGGCACTGGTGATCCATCACATCACCTCTATGGTGTGTTTGTGTGTGGGTTTTGAAATTTAGCACATCAAGTCTAGATGCTGGGTGACTGGCCTACAACGTCAACTCTAGGGCCCCTATGTTCAGCAGAAATGTGGAATAATTCTGAGACAAACCACCTGCACCTTAGGAAAGTAAAAATAAACAAAAACATTCACTTAAATGTGACTTATAAATTGAAATTGAGCAGATTTCCAGTGCAACACAAAAACAATGAGTTGGGGACCTCTTCAGCATTGAGAGCATTACAAAACAGTTTTAAAACAGTGGTACATTGTGAACATTTTATGTCTACCCACTGGTGTAATTGTTTTGTTAAAGGATCATTTCACATGTTTTGAATATGAAGCCACAATAGATGTTGGTGTGGCAGTGATCCATTACATCAACTCTAGATGTTGTGGTGGCAGTTATCTGCCATATCAACTCACTTTGTATAGTGTTGCATTAGTGGTAGGACATTTATGATGTGAACAGGAAGCTGGCATTGCTATATCAAACCAGATCAGTACAGTGTGGATGTTGTACTATATCATCAATACATCACAGCTGTTTTATATTACATCAGATACACTAGCTAAATACAGCTTCTTGTGTCTGAATTTTGACTATTTCCAAGGTCAGCCCCTGGTGTAGGCTCCCTGGCCTTCGATCCTGCTGTTCCCCGTACTGTCTATTGTTTTAAAGTTTGACTATAACACCATATTTTACCTGCTTTATTTAAAAGGTTAATAGGCTATGGACTTCTTGACATATTAATATTGCCTCTATATATGTGAGCCATGCAGTAAAGTGGTGTATGTTCTACAGTAAAGAGGCATTCTAATTCAGTTGGACAATATTTTCTGTTAGCGTGTAGAACACACTGAGCTGGTTATTCGGGGTCGCCCCGACTTCCACTCCCCCCTCTTTAAAAGCGTAAGGTAAATGAGTAGATACTTACATTTGTCACACACCATTTCCACTCCACTCGCGATCTTGCCTTTCACTACACCGAACGGGAAGTTTGTAAACAAATAGCGTCACTTCCTTATTCACAAGAGCCAATCATGTCAATGTTACAGAAAACCACGTGATATATTTATGTATTCAACATATGATTGGCTGCCATGCATGTCACTAAATCCTAGTAGCCAAGCAGCTCTCTGTGGTAGGTAAAGGAGGCGGGATTGGTTAAGGGTAAGTCAATGAACAGGTGAGTCAAGATCGCTCTACGATATTTTATACAGACAGAGGTTATTATTACTCACTGGTGCGATACAGGCCACGATAATATAGAGATATATCCTATGTGGGTCACCAGCTATTGTTGGGCTACAGCTCCTATCATCCGGTGAGTGGCAGCTGTATATCCTATCCCAGGAGAAGCCAGCTTTAGTTAGTCCTCAATGTCTACCATCAGTGCATGTTTTCAGGTTATCGCAGCTGCAGTACAAGTGGACATATCAGTGGTTCGGTCACTTTAATTGGTCCAACTGAGCTCATTCGGAGATATCATGAAAACATGCACTGCTGGTAGCTCTTGATGACCAGGGTTGGCTACACCTGTTCTGCCCAGTCCTGTTACCTATGGAGTCTGCGTAACCGACAAGAATATTGCTAGGATACTGCAGGCTTCTCTACCTGCAGATGTGCAGTGACATAGGGAATCGCCACTTCGAAATTAACCCTTTGTGTGCTAGAGTACACATACCATTGTGGAACGATGCGTTGGATATCCCTCTGGCACTCAGAGGGTTGACCGTTTGGGTGTACCATCACTTTTTTTCACTTTAACATCCATATGCTTAAGGAATAAAAGTTTAGCCAACAGCTCCATAGTGAACTTTGCTTGAATTCTATAGGTGTCTTAAGAAGCAATTCACTACCATTTGAGGGGTTAAATGCTCCATATAAAACAATGAGAGTTTTTATTTGTTCACTGCAATGCTTCTGAGTTGACAAAGTATATATCTTGCATATGTTCCTGAATGTTTTATTGCATTAATATGAGCTGATCAGACTTCACACGCAGCAGAGTTGCTTTAGTTTCCATGCATTTATGCATGCATAAAAATTCCATAAAGGGTATCAGTAGTTATAGATATTGTAGTGAATGTGTTTAGGTATCAGGTAGAAAGGAAAAGCTATGTATTTCACAATTAAACTGATAGCAGCATTAGGTCTTCCTTTTGGGGTTAAATACATGATCATATATAGTACTTTTCTCTACAATTAAACTGTTTTATATCACCACTACATTCCACCAGAAACATAGCCCTAATGATGTTCATTTATTTATGTAAAATGCTCAAACGTACTGCTCATTGCTGCACTATGGGGAATAGATCTAATGGTGCTTTTAAAGGGATAGTAATGTTCACAAACAAGCAGCTCATATTAATCTTCATAGTAGTTGGGCCGTGGAGAGTGTTATTTCAATACTGTCAGAGTTGTAGTTCAAGAGTAATTGAATTATCATGTATCCCCCTCCCACCCCTTTTACTCGTGTAACACTGCTTACCTCAGAGAAGAGAGACTGTCTGGATGGATAGCAGCAAGGGACAATCTTCAGTGAGCATAAGGAAAAACTTGTCATGGGGGCAGTGTTTTCCTTTTGCTCACAGTAAGAAGATTGTTTCTTGCTGACACCTGCCCGGTCAAGAGACCAGTGCCACATCTGAGGGGGGGCTGCTTACACTAGGTAAAAGGTGCGCAAGGATGATACTTTATCATTCAGTTACTCTTGAACTACAACTCTGACAGTATTGAAATAACACTCTCCATGACCCAAATACTATGAAGATTAGTTGGAGCTGCTTTTTTTTGTGTGAAACATTACTGTCCCTTTTAGTGAAAATGATCAAGCAGATGTTAGCCTATTCTCAAGTTTACAGTATACAGTATATATATGGTGCGGTATCCACATATAGAATCCACCAAATTGTGAGCACTATCCGTGCCAGACTGGTAGCTAAATCATTGCGTCTCTAATAAAGTGCTTGCTTAGTAGTGAGTACATTGGCCAGTGCATACATATAAGGCTACTCTTACATAATCGGGGAGTGATTGTCCCTTTTTTATGTAATGTGAAAGTAGATCAATGAAACCGCATAGCTTTTTTTCACTGGGAGTACATATGGCTGGAATTACAAGTTATGTAATCTCGTAGGTTGTACATGGAGAAGAATTCCAACCTTATACATGCTGTGACCACATTATGAATGCGTCGTGTAAGACTTTTGGATGACATTATGGGCTGTGTATTCAAAAGAAAAGTGGAGGCGTTCTGGGGCAAACCATTTGCACAACAGGGGAGTCTTTAGTTCTTCCCTGTTGTGCAAATGGTTTGCCCCAGAACTCCTCCACTTTTCTTTTGATTATATGGCACTATAACTTAACTAAAATAATATATATATTTTTTTTTTTCTAGATGCAAGCAGGGAAGGAGAGGTAACCATACCTACCTGACAGAATCCAGTAACTGCATTATTCTTGTTTTTGTGTATGTGCTAACGGCATATCATACCAGTTTATGTGGTACTTTAATTATGTTTTGTTAATATTAAAGAGAATCCAAAATGGCATATAAGCTATAGTAGCCATTGGTTTGTAATACAAATGGTTTTTGAGACGATAATCTTTCTTTGGCAGATTATAATAATTAGTTTGTTGTGGGCCAATACTAACATGTACATCTTTATGAATGGATCAAGGCAGAGCCCAAGAGCTGGGGCAATTGCAGTAGCACAGCAAGTGATATGTTTGTCATCAAAACATCCTTCCTATATAATAATTCGCTAAAACGTGTGTAACGACGCAGTCACGCTCAGTAGAGACTGCTGCATTTGCTGCAGTCATGTGCAGTAGAGACTGCCCGCACCGTGGCTGACTCAGCCCTGTATCAGCCGCGGAGCAGGCAATCTCTACTGCGCATAACTGCCCCGCGACCGGCTGGCGGTAGCACTGTGGCCCGTGTAACGGGCTCTTCAACTAGTAACTAATAAGAATAAAGTGCCAGCCATAGTGTGTCAACAAAATATAAAAGTTCATTTCTTAATTGCACCTGTAAAGCTTGTTGAATATGGCCCATAGTCCATTGTTTCTCTGTGCGTTTAGAACAGTTTGCATTTTTCTTCCCATTGTAAAATATGAGTGTAAATCCTCTATTAAGCCACTTTTTGTTTGTTATAGGAGTCTCTGAAGGGCCACCATGGATGAAACCGAGTTAAGGAGAATGTCAGCTGGCCACGTGTTCAGCGTGCTCGCAATAGTATTTTCCATGTGTATTCCTTCTCTTCTCCTCGATGACTTCTCTCTCCTAGGAACACATCTGACTTGGTTATGCATTTGCTCTTTGTGTGTTGTTATGGTCAATGTCGTTTTACTTGTATCCCTGAAGCCAAATACTTCTTCTAAAAGAAGTTCATTTTCAAATCGGGTAAGTCAGTTTGATGTAGATTATGAAAATGTAATAATTTGAAATTGTATGCAGATAACACAAAACTGAAGAAACTTTTGGGTTAGCAACAATGGCTGTTTTTTATGGTAAATCATGAAAGATTACGGAAAATACTTTAAACAGGATGCATCATCTCAATATAACTTGGCCTAAATAGTTAGGTCAGTGGTTCTCAATCATTTTTTGTTCGGGATACCCCTAACACGTAATATAGAACATTCGGGGCACCCCTAACATATTAATGTACTTTATCAATTGCATAAGGAAGGTACAATGCATAAATTTAGTTATTATTAGGTCTTACAATCATAATAACAAAAGGAAACATAATGTGCATAACAATTTCTATAAATCTTTATTTAAAAGTCCATTTGTGTTAGTCTTCATAGAAAACATGGGGCACCCTAAGTTGATGTCCGTGGCACACCAAAGTGCCTCAGCACCCTGGTTGAGAATCACTGAGTTAGGTTATATATATCAAATATGATTAAAAGTGTCTTCATTTTTTTTTATGCTTTATTTGGTCTAAATTGACATTATAAAGTGTGCCCTGCAGCTACTTCCGCATAGGCTGCGGTTACCTGCTCTGTAATTGCAGTCTGTCGCTCTGCCTCTGCTCCCCTCCCTCTATCCAGCCTCCGATGACAGAGGCTTCTGCCTGTAGGCTGTAGCAGACTCATTGGCTAGAGATCGATCTCTAGCCAATGAGAGTGCTCCAGTTTACAGACAGAAGCCTCCGTCATCGGAGGCTGGATAGAGGGAGGGGAGCAGAGGCAGAGCGACAGACTGCAATTACAGAGCAGGTAACCGCAGCCTATGCGAAAGTAGCTGCAGGGCACACTTTATAACTTCAATTTAGACCAAATAAAGCATAAACTTTTTTTTTTTTTTTTTTTTTTTATTTTAAAGACACTTTTAGTCATATTTGATATATAACCTAACTATTTAGGCTAAGTTATATTGAGGTGATATATCCCCTTTAAGTAGGTGTGGCCAACCTTCATTCCTCCAAATAACAAATTGTTTGCTTATATATTTGTTTCCTTATTGTAGGTGAACAAGCTTTCAAAATCCTGCGTATACTTTCTCGTCTCCTGTCTTCTGTTTCATGGAATTATTGTTCTGTACGGTGCCCCACTTGTAGAGTGAGTATTTTAGTTTAAGTAAATCAGACCTTGACAGATTAGGTCTGACTCTAACAGTTATCCCAAAAATGTAGGAGCTGGACTCGACATCCCATAGGAAAACATCCCTTTGTCTTCTAGTGTGCATTTGCAGATGGGGTCGTGGCCTTGCATAACCCTGCACTGGACTATCTAGACATTGGTGCATAAAATGTGATTACATGCAAACAGTGTGGCTCTCCTGCACAGAACCCGTTTCACATACAGCACCCTTATAACTCCCATCAGCCACATAACAAACCTATATCACCCATGAAACACTTGTATATCTCAAACACAGTACCCACATATCACCCATACAGCACCTCTCAACCACACACCACCTATATAAATGCACACAGTTCCCATTTATCACCTGCTCAACACCCATTCTAACTTTGAGAAGTTGTAGGCTAAAGGTTAGGTGGTAAGACCAGCTGAGGTGTCTGTGTTACCCTTTAGGTGTTAGGACAGATTGGAGGATGGTTCAGCTACTGGTTATGTATTAGGGAAAGCTGGAGGCAATATTTGCAGGGGTATTGCTAGGTACTGGCAGAGGTGGCTGAAGCGCCAAGTCTTATGTTACCAGCCAGAGCACATAATGGTAGAATTGTGTGCTGATCTCCTAATGGTACTGGTGCATTTGGATCGCACAGCACTCTAAAGTCTTTATGGACAAAAGAAAAGAGTTTTAATTCTGAAGTAGACCAGCTGCGGCCTAGGAGAGCGTGAGAGAGAGAAGAATCCCCAAACTGATTTTGATTTAAAAAGGGCTTTTACACATAGTGAATGATAGAAAAGTCTCCAGTACATTGCTTATTGATGTCGCACCGCCATCTCAGCGTTCTCTGCCGACGTCCAGGTTCTTAGCGTACGCGCAGTGTGAAAATCCAGCATGAGTGGAGTACCGGGGCATCCCTCTAAGTAACCCGTAGTGGTGCTTCATCACACAGGACACACTGCTGTGACTTCAGGAGATTGGCTTATATAAACCCTGAGCACCCAGATAGCCACTGGCTATGACCTGGACTCTTGAACCTTGCTGCTTGCCCTGACCTCTGGCTATTACCTGGATTCTTGAACCTTTCTGCCAGCCAGGACCTGGCTTCTACCTGGACTCTTGTACTTTGCTGCCGGCCCTGACCTCTGGCTTGCTTTTGGACTGTGTTCCACTGGCTGGATAATAAACTATTGCTACTTTACCCTTCTGACTTGTCTTTTGGACCATTAGCCTCGCTCTTGGGTTTCTATCTGTACCTTCTCATAAAAGAAGGTTAGAGTTGTTACAGTCGAGGTGTTAAAGACCACTTTAGTATTCAAGGAGTTAAGTGTTATTTAGATCAAAGGGAAGTTTTAGTTGTCAGCTGTGGTGCAGTTGGTCTGCTTCAGAATTATCCCATTTTTTAATGCGCTTAAGGCCCTAAACATTTATTAAACCCTTGAGCACCAGAGGGATGTGAAATGTATTTCACACTCATCTAGTCCTCAAGGGGTCAACTGGGAACCAAACTACCAGTTGTTCTGGGAGCCTAGCACCCCCTGTGGGTCTTTGCTAATAATTGGATTATGCAGGAAGTAGCAGCCAAATTAAGATACACACTCACTCCCTATATTAATCAATTAGCTAGGACAGTGCTTAACTATACTGTGTGGTGCCCCAAGCAGGAAGATTCCATGGTAGATCTGGATTTGAACTTGCTCATATTAACCCTTTGCAGTCATAATGCAGACCCTTTTAACCCACTACTAGTGCCATCAGCTATGAAAAGAGTCCCTGTAGCTTCTAACACACACATTCCCTGCTGGTTTACCATGCAGATGGCCAATATCTGCACATCAGCTGAAGGACGCTTGGCACTCCTGGATGCTTTTTGGTGGATGATATGTGAATAGAGGGAAAAAGCTCCCATAAGCACCAAGTAAGGCGTATATATCGAAGATCTGTACAGCAAACTGAAAGAGAATGGGTGAGTTATAAACTAAGGGAACCCTGGTTGGCAGTGGGTTAAACATGTCCTGTATAGATCCCCTACTGCCCCTTTAAGGACAGAGGTGTATGCAATGCATTGGTGTATAAATGGTTTATACAGTCCAACAAATTCAGTCATCTCATGATATCTCCTACCAGAATCAAATCCGATCTGGTGGAAGGTGCTGTCCTGGGTAATAATCTGGACCCCATTCAACACTAGTAATATGTTCTAAGAGCTGCCAAGTCCTCACTGCATTGGCAAAAAGACCGCCACAGCAGCTCTGCTGATGTGATCTCTCTCTTCTGGCTCACTGTGTACTCCCTTTTCAGTTTGAGGGTCAAAGGAGTGGAACTACCTCCAGTGTTTGATAAGGTGAGAGAGAGACTGCGTAGGCTGCCGTTTTTCTGCTTTATTGTATATACAGTTGTGCTCAAAAGTTTGCATACCCTTGGAGAACTGGTAATAAATGTACCATTTTTAAAGAAAACATGAGTGAGCAGGCAAAACACATTTCTTATGGGATTCATATTCAACTGTAGGTTATAAAAGAATGGCACAATCCTAAAACAAAACATGGTAACAAATAAAAAAAGAACTGACTCCTGTTCAAAAGTCTGGATATCCATAGATCTTAATACTGTGTATTGCCCCCTTTGGCATCAATGAGAGAGTGCAGTCTTTTGTAATAGTTGTCTATGAGGCCCCAAATTCTTGCAGGTGGTATAGCTACCCATTCGTCTTTGCAAAATGCCTCCAGGTCATGCAGAGTCTTTGGTCGTCTTGCATGAACCGCACTTTTGAGATCTCCCTACAGTGGCTCGATGATAGTAGGGTCAGGAGACTGTGATGGCCACTCCAGAACCTTCACCTTTTTCTGCTGTAACCACTGGACTGTCAACTTGGCCTTGTGCTTAGGGTCATTGTCGTGCTGGAAAGTCCAAGAGCTTCCCATGCGCAGCTTTTGTGCAGAAGAATGCAAATTGTCTGTACATATTTTCTGATAACATGCTGCATTAATTTTGCCATCCATTGTCCCAAGATTCCCCGTGCCTTTAGAGCTCATACCCACCCCCCCTTGTGCCTTGGTTCAGGAGAGAAAATCTTGACTCCGTTCGGGATGTTAGGTCCATAAAGGCGGATATGACAGTTGCCAGCAGTTTTGTCAACATGAAGCAGGCAGAGTGAACCTACTTAGTCCTTTAAGGACCAGAGGGGTGCACAATGAATTGCACCCCTAAAGCCATTTAAAGGGTTAGGATTACCATGTGCAGTGATCTGTGTGAGGTGATGTGGTCTTGCTAGCTACTGTCATGTCCGCCTCCATGGACATAACATCCAGGGCTAATTGTAGATGTTATCTCTAGAGTAAAGGTGCAAGGACAGTTCATATGGGACATTAGATTTTTCTGACCATAGAAAGGTATGTTTCTATTATTATTATTATTATTATTATTATTATTATGAGGTGTTGGTTCTTGTTTAATCTGTGCAAATTTTATTTCTCTCAAGGTGAAGTTGGTTTGCTCCAGAATTGTTCCAGTTCTTTGTACATCAGTTTCTATGAGTGCTTATAACTTTGATAAAAGTTGACTGCTTTGGGATGTCTTAAAGGGACAGTAACACCTACTATGTAAGGTCTAACTGCTCCTTTTCTTAACCGTAATTTGTGACCATTTGGCTGAGCATGAGCAGTTGGTTTGTGCATGCACCGCTGAGCATGAGCTGTGCGGCTGAGGTACCACGTATCAAGTGTGGTTCCTGTTGTTGGTGTCAGAAGTGAGTTCAGATACAGCATATGATGGCCCATGAAGACAAAAGTAACCTTGTAATCTCCGTCCCCTAGCAAGTTATATACATGGTATATTAGAGGGACAGTAGCACCTAAAAATGATACGGCGTTATACACATTTAAAGGGATAGTAATACCTAAAATGTAAAAAAAAATATGTTGTAGGGTTTATCCCCCTGAGTAAAACAAGAGTACTCCCACTGCTGAAAGATGTTTCATTCAAAAGTTATTAATTTTCAAAGTTGAATTTTTTAGGTGCAATATCACAGTGGCCTGAAATTGTACAGTGGCGCTGTTGCTACACGGTCCTATGGACAGCTCTGGTCTCAGGACCATAAATCTCCATAGGATGGTGTAGCAACAGCGCCACTGTGATATTGCACCTAAAAAATTCAACTTTGAAAATTAATAACTTTTGAATGAAACATCTTTCAGCAGTGGGAGTACTCTTGTTTTACTCAGGGGGATAAACCCTACAACATATTTTTTTTTACATTTTAGGTATTACTATCCCTTTAAATACCTTGTACTCCATGCTAGCCTCTGTTAAAATACTGAATTTGTTTCCTGAACACTAAAATGTACTCTCATATAGGCTCCATGTCTCCCATTATCGTGGCAGTCTTAGCAGCATGTCTACCAAGTGGTTGTTCTGCATTATCTTTCTTAAAATGGACTGAGATAATATAACACATAATTTCTGAATAAAGAACAGTGGGTGATATTGGTACATTAACAGTATTATATCTGCATAAATATTTAACCAAAGTGTGTTTGTACAGTATATTATAGACTACTCATGGATTAAAATGCAAGTTTAGGGTTATATTTTAGGCATCTAACCTAAATGAACTCAATCTTACAGATGTTAGCTGGGAATACACAATATTTATTAATATTCTAGTGTAGGTTGTAGTGTCCATTTAAGCAAAGTTTGGGAGAGTCTGTGTCTTTTTCATCAAGCCTGGGTGCAAATCCAGAACCAACCAGCTGTGCCACCATTACAGGCTCTCATTGATTTAAATGGGACTTTTAAACAAATGACTGTTAGAGGGGTCACTGTGCATTGCTTTGCATTGTATTAGTGACCTCCAGCATTCAGTGGGTTAAAAGCCCCATTTAAATCTGTGGCAACTTTGGATTTATGTATTTTTTTATTTTGTCCCCATGGTTCAATTGGTTTCAGAACTTCCATTAGATTGTATAAGGCAGGGCAACTATCCCCAGGTTAGAACCCACTTGGCAGGTACAGTATGTTCTACTGGGAGCGGATCTGCCAAGGAAGCCTGCATTGTACAGCCCAGCGCATCAGCTGGAGAGTACAATGAAGGACTGAATAGTGACTCGGTGCTCTCCTGCTGGTTATGTGAAACAAATAAATAGCAGGAATTGAAGTCTTGAAGTTCGTTCTCCTGGGGATGTGCGCTTGGCTCTCCTGGATGCTAGTGAAGGAATTTGAAGCCTATTGTGAGGCACCTGTGGCTGCTTTTGTAGGCCCTGTAACCCTTTGAGTGCCAGAGGGGCATCCAACACATTAGAGCATTTTATTTTCAAGGTTTCCTTCCCATTTAGTACAGAAGTAGGATGTCTGTACAACTGAGAGGCAGGAAAAACAGACAGAGATCATATAGAACACGATGGGCCTCATGCAGAAAGCAAAAGATGAGCAATTCTAGAGCAAACCAACTGCACCACAAGAAGAAATAAAGATCCCATTGATCTAAATTGGAATTTTAACCCCTTCAGTGCTAGGCCTTCATTGTAAGGCAATTCTTTGGAGACCTGTCTAGCATTCGGAGGGTTAAAAGCTCCATGTAAATTAATGGGAATGTTTATTTGATGTGGTTGGATTGCTCACATTTTGCCTTATGTACTATGTCAGACCCAATACTGTATACAACTAATGTCAGTATGTTCTGTTTCCAGATCTGTGGCAGAGACTTTCCTATTCGCCGTCCTGTTATCATCTTTCACCACCTCTCGCTGTTTGTGTTTCCTTGGACCAAATTTTCCAGCATGGGTCCGTGTTTTCAGTAAAGAAGGGTATGTTTAAATTAATGTATTACATGGACTGCAAGATTTTTTTTTTTTTCTCCTTTGAAAATGGTCATTAAAATGAGCAGTAGAGTCCTGGGACAGGGTTTGGGGTGCTGTTGGGTAGCAGGGAAGTAGGAAAAGCTCTCTGAGTTGTCTCATAATTACAATGAAAGTTATGCAACTCTGAAGGCACCTGGAGGGAGGGCACAGGGTTTGAAGGCACCTGGAGGAGGGCACAGGGTTTGAGGTGCTTGTGGGTGGCTGGGCAGTAAGAAAAGCTCTGTAAGTTACTTGTCATATTCTCCAGTGAGTAATGAAGCTATGGAGGAGACTGAAACCTTTGTCTCTTTCGAGTCGTTCCTTGTATTCGGCTGCTTTAGCTTCAATGCAGCTGTTCCTTGCTGTAAAGTACTCCCTACAATCTTGAACGAGATCGGAGTAAGGTGGGTACTACAAAACACAGCCACACTGAAACTAAAGCAGCCACAGGTGGGATAACATAGCTGTAAAAGATGCACAAAAGCTTTGGTCTCCTCCAGGTGCCTTCAGAGTTGCATTACTCTCCAGGAAACAAGATACAAGTAGTTTTAGAGTTTTTCCTACTGCCCAGTCCCTACAAGCACCTCAGACCCTAGACCCTCCTCCAGGTGTCCTTGGAGCTGCTACTCACTAGGGAACAGGACACAAATAGTTTTGAGTGCTTTTCCTACTGCCCAGCCACCCACGAGCACTGCAGTTGTACATGTGTACATGTATGAATAAACTTTTTTTTTTATTTTTTTATTTTTAACCATAAACATTGGCTTTGTCTAATAGTGTGGTTCATCTTATAGTCAATAAAATAGACGTTTCACTATATTATCTGTTTTGAAGTTTATCTTAAAGGAATAGTAATGTTTCAAAATAAAAGCAGCTTCAATTAATCTTCATTGTATTTGGGCCATGGAGAGTGTTATTTCAGTACTGTCAGAGTTGTAGTTCAAGAGTAATTGAATGATAAAGTATCCCCCTCCCGCCCCTTTTACCTAGTGTAAGCCACCTCCCCTCAGATGTGGAATCTAGTCACTTGACCAGACAGCTCGCAGCAAGGGACAATCTTCTTACTGTCCCCCTCTACAGGTTTTTTACTTATGCACACGGAAGATTTTCCATCTCTGGGATCCTTCCGGACAGTCTTGCTACTCTGAGGTGAGTAGTGTTACATCAGTAAAAGGGGTGGGAGGGGAATACTTTATCATTCAATTACTCTTGAACTACAGCTCTGACAGTATTGCTATAACACTCTCCATGGCCCAAATACTATGAAGATTAATTGGAGCTGCTGTTTTTGTGAAACATTACTATCACTTTAACTCACTGGATTGTAGAAAAATGTGCAATGTGTTGTCCATTGATTTAACCCTTTGAACTCCAGTGGAGTGTCCACTGCATTGTTTTGCAATGCATTGGTCACCACTCTGATAGACAAACGTTTATTGAAGCAGTAAAGATTTTTCCTTTTGTTATCAGCTGGTGGTCTGTATAGAGGTTCATGATCTACAAATCAAGCTTGCCCATAGAGTGAGCAAAAAACCCTTCTTTGCACCATTTGGCAGAGTTGCTAACCATTTGATTAATTATCAAATTAACTGTGATCAGTAATAATAAAAAATCTATCTGCAGCTGAAGTTACTTTTGTTTCTGTTGCATCCATTATGGGGCAACAGGATAAAGTATCTTCCATGAAGAGTCAAGGCACTAAAATGTAATTTCTGAATTAGAAGATACTCCTCCCTTTCCTCTTACGTACTTAACCCCTCTCCCCACTCTATAGGTCCATTTGTTTGTGTCCTTGTAGGAGCTACAGGGTAATCTCTAACTGGAGATTGTTGAAGGTTTTCTCTTATACATCTTAGAAGTCTTTGGAATGCAGTGCCCAGGCAGCAGCCAGTCTTGTACTATGTGGGATGGTGTCTATATTATTCTGTCCACTGGATACTTCCAAGAAAGCAGTCCATAACCTAGTAGACTTTGTCTGGGAATAAGTCCTCTTTTGGTTTATTTTACAAGTACGTTCTAGAAGGCCTTATTCATCCATACTACACTTGATGTCCCAGATGATTTGAAGCCAGAAATTTTCCCCATGACCAAGGTGCATCAAGTAACCTGGAAAACTGGGGGTTGGTGAAAAACAATATTTAATTGATTTATCCTTTGTTTTATGCATTGTGTAAATATTACAGCTGTCCATTTGAGTCATGTAAGGCCTTGGGGAGATGAATGAAGTATCTGCATATGTTATCTACTATGCAACAGTAGTTTGTCAGCGTATACGATCTTGCCTTATGAGATCTTCTAAGGCATTTTCATCACACATCCATCTACATGAATATATTTTCACCATGGTACCAAAGTACCTTTCAAGCTGGTGTAAAATTATTCTGAAACATTTGGTGTTCATATCTAGTTACATACTTTTCATGGCTCCAACAAAAATCACAATAAGTTTTCAGATCCCACAACCTGAGTCCTTTCCACCTCCTTTCTTCCCCGATATATTCTAAGTGTGTTTGTCTCTACTTCAGTTTGAGGAAGTCTCCAGAGGCTGTCCTCTGAGCCTAGTTCCAGAAGTCTTCTGACAGGGTTTCCTTCGCTCCACTCATTTGTAATTGGAGCATTATTATTTTGGCAGTGCTTTCTTTTTTGCTCCTTAGAGATTGTTTTTACTCATGCCTTTGGATTGAGAACTGTTTTCCAACTGCTTTGCAATGTGTTGCATACCCCCTATGGCATTCAAAGGGTTAAGTCCCACGCATGTTAAGTGTGTGTGTGTGTGTGTGTGTGTGTGTGTGTGTGTGTGTGTGTGTGTGTGTGTGTGTGTGTGTGTGTGTGTGTGTGTGTGTGTGACAAGTATTCTTCAGCACATAGTACTGTAATAAAAGGCAATGTAGTAAATAACAAATAATGTTAATTTCTCATTTTTCAGGGCATTGTCTGTCTGGGATCATAGTCTACAGATCACCACTATATTCAGTGTGGTGGGAGCTTGGCTGGGCGCATTCCCTATACCACTAGACTGGGACAGACCATGGCAGGTTAGTGCTTATAAAAAAAAAAAAAAAAAAAAAAAAAAAAAAGGAGAATCTTGCTTGTACAGGCTTCTGTCTATTTCAGGATATTTCATCAGTCTAAAATGGGGGTGGGCAGCTGCTGTTTGACTACATCTCCCATCATCCTCAGGTGGTCCGTGGCCTGTAACCAAACAGTTTCCAACCTGTATATAAAAAGTATTAAACAGAAAATGTAACTGCATGTGCTACTGGCATAACACACTTCGATCTCCTGGTTGTCATCATCATGGATTTTTATTCAGTGTCGTCCCCCCACCCCCATAAAGCCCCATTGCCTGCAGATGCTATAGAAAGGGCTGTGCTGACCCTATTTTGTGCACTAAAAACTTTGCTCTTTCGCCCATATGGGGACCCCAGGATCACAGGGTTAAGGTCCATCTCTTAGGAGGCAGGGCACTTTAGTAAAAAGCCTCTCAACTCCACTTTACCCCCCCCCCCCCCGCACACACACACAGCTCCAGCCACTTGTGGTTTTTACAGTGTCCTCCAAGGAGGTACAGGGGTATAATTCATATAAACATAAGGTCACCAGTATTCAGTGGGGTAAAAAGAAGCTGGAATTGTTTCTTGCAATACGGACACAGCAGGATCAATGGGCTGAAGAGGACAATCTGACTTTAGAAAGTTTGAATCTCCCAGCATGCCATGGGAGTGGTGCAGTTCCTCTACTATATAATGTAGTTCCTGTAGTAAATGTATAACTCATTACTGATATGAATTTTTTTACCATTTAATGGATTACATTTGAATTGATTTGTCAGTGGATATTGGCTGTTTCCATAAATGTATCCTGGCTTTTGAGGGATACATACAAAATTGGACTTTCACTGTAGTCAGTCCTGTTTACTCTGATTTCTTCAGTACAATTAACATAATGTTGTTCATCCATAAACCTCACAACTGCAATGATGAATCTGTAAAGCAGTAATTTTGGTTGAAGCTGTTATAAGCCTTTGAATGTCAGAGGGGTATACAAAGAAACTGTTGCGTACACCTCTGGCACTCAATGGGTTCATCTTTGACATCCCTACTCAAAAGCTATTGTTTACTGCAATATTAATCGTACTGTCCTTGTACTACTTATTACCTGCTCTGTACAGGGATTTGGAATTTGATACCGTTGTTATTCATATTAAACTAAGGACAGGATGCAATTTCAGCATCCCTGTTTGTGTTAAAGAAGCAGTAATGTTTCATTATGACAAATGCATACATTTTAGGTTCTTCATCTGCTTAGTAAAAGAAGGAAGCAACACTGCTACAATCAAACATTAACTCTCTTGAGTGGCACAGGGGTACTCAGTGCATTCTGGCTCTTAAAGGGTTAATGCAGCTCAAACTTGCATATATTTTTTTTTTCTCTGTACTTTCTCAGTACTTTCTGTGGACTTCTCATTTTGTGGTTGCGGTGTTGATACAACTGTGGTCAGAATTCTTCTTAGACTGCAGTTGCAACAGCACCACCATAATGTTTGAAAGAAAATGCATTTTTTACACCGAGCTCTGGAATTCCCTCCCCTGTCCCATCAGACTCTTCCCCCAGCCTTCAGATCTTCAGACGCTCCCTGAAAACACCTCTTCAGGGAAGGATATCAACTGCCTCCATAACTGTTATCACCAAGAACCACCCCTTCCCTGTACCACTGCACTCAACAGCACTTCTCTCTCCCACCCACTGACCCGCAGTTCATGTGGCAGGAGGCACTTAAACCCCATAGCACTTACTCCTTCTGTGTCCAACCTACCTTCCTCTACATTATAAGCTCTCACAAACAGGGCCCTCTGATCCTTATGTTTTCCATATTCAGTTTTGTACTATTTAATATCTCTGTATGTCTATTCCCTATTGTACAGCACTATGGTGCTATATAAATAAAGAATAATAATACAATAATTTCTGAATAAGGCACCTCCCAAAAGTGGGAGTACCATTCTTTTATTCAGACGGTAAAGTCCTACTCTGTATGGTTTTACGTAAAGTGTACTATTCCTTTTACCCTTTTCAGTGCAAAGCAATGCTTTGTGTATGCACCCCCTTTGACAATCAAAAGTTTAAAAGGGCATCACATGGACAAATGTAGTTTACACTAAATTTGCAGTAAAATGCTCTTTTGGTTCTAAAATTGAAATGAGAAGCTCCTATATCAGAAATTGGCATTTTACCTTGGCAGCAAAAGGGCACAGATTTAGTGAGATTACTTATACCAAGATATCTGCAGTTCTGAACACGTTCTCCCCTCTCCAGCAAACAATCCGTGTTGTTCTTTCTCCAGGCATTCCACAGAAAGCCCATTTTATTTGTTTAACCTTGCACTGAAAGTTTCACATTGTACAGGACTTGTGTCCCCTTCTGTAAGTTTAACCTTTTGAGTGCCTCCCTGGCACTCAAACAGTTCAAGGGATAATAATGGCTGCTTTTAACAAAGTTTAATATTGTAGATATAAAAAAAAAAAAATAAATTAAAAAAAAAAAAAAAAAAATTGATGTATGTCCGGTCTCTCAAACATATATAGTTTGATAGCTATACACTTCTAGAGTCCCCCCCCCCCATCCCTTTCACAGACGTCAGCACTCTAGCTGACAGTATGAGATCCCGGTCCTGCGACAGGCCGATGGCTCTTCAGCAGAGCTAAAATAGCTCAATCTAGAAATAAATACTTCATTGGAACGGTCTACAAAGTGTGCCTCGTTTGCAAGCACACTTTGTAGACCATTCCAATGACGTATTTCTTTCTAGATATCGCTATTTTGCCTCTGCTGAAGAGCCACCGGCCGGTCTTGTGACCAGAATCTCATGCTGTCAGCTAGAGCGCTGAAGTCTGTGAAAGGGGCGGGAGGGGGAACTTTAGAAGTGTATATCTATCAAACTATACATATTTGAGAGACCGGACTTAAATGAATTGGTGTATTTTTTTTAATATCTACAATATTAAGCGTTTTTTGTTTGTTTTTTTTAACTTTATATTTTTATTTATATTACAGTAAATTACTAAGATGACAGTTAAATAACATTTTGTATAATAAAGTTATAATAGTAGATTAGAAGTAAATCCGATAGAGACAGAAAAAAGAAAAACAGACACAACAAAATAGTTAAACAATATTATGAATTAAACAGTAAGGATTTATAATTCTTTCCATATCTACTATTAATCCAAGGAGACCAGGTTTTTTTGAAATATCTGATATTTTCCTAGCTCAAAAGATGATAAACCTTATTTGTACTATTGAATTTCTACCTTATTTAAGATCGTATGCCAAGGAATATCAGTTTTCTTCCATTGAGTTGCAATACAGACTCCATTGAGTTGCAATACAGACTCTAGTTGCCAAACGGCAATTAGCAATAAATCTGTTTTCAAATTTATTGATCGAAATTAATCTCTTCCCCAATAAGGCTTCCCAAAAACTGATTTTGATGTTTTTTTAAAACATAGGACAACAGATCTTCTATTTTTTTTTCCAAAGATTTCTTACAAGACCACCAGATGTGTTTGAAAGTACCCACTTCCCACACCCTCTAAAGCATAAATCAGATGCATCCATAAACATCAGAGATCCTAGCCGGGACCAAATAAGTTAAATGCAACATTTTAAAGGCCTGTTCTGTTAAATTAATGTTAATAGTGTGTTTATGTATTCGCGAGATAATTTCTAACCAACTGTTCTCATCTAAAACTTCCCCTACCATTTCTTCCCACTGTTCCTGACAAGGTAACTTATCCTTATCAACTAATAACATTTTATAAAGAATTGAGATCATTCTGGTTGAGGGAGTCAATTGTTTCACTAGAGATTAAAAGCAACCATTACTATCCCGTTAAGAATAGGGGCAATGCGCATAATTGTTGGCTACACTTCAAAGTTCTAATTTAGAAATACACAACAACAAAAAATGCAGATGTTACATAAAGAGCTGCTTATAATAAAATAATTTAGGATAAAAGTAACACAGGCAAAATTAAAAAATCCTACCACGACTCTCATTCTATTTTGTTTATTTATTTATTTTTTTAAAATATGGTGCATTTATAAATAAAACATCAATTTTGTTCTATACTGTTCCTACGTGGGATGAAGGTGTATTATTTGTATTAAATGTTTAGATCTCTTCACAGAAGATGTCTCAAATAGAGTACTTAATCTTTACAAAACTTTAAGCTTATTTACAAAGAGGAATTTGAGGATTTCTGGGATCTAGCAGCTGTCCCATAGGAGACATACAAAAATTCTCATTGATTTTAAAGGGACCATATCACCTAAAAACTAATTTTCAAAGAACCTTCAAAATGTTCAATAAGTGGTAGATTTACAGATAATGCTAATTAAGGCATACTGTGCAGGTACTTCCTGTCTTAGTCCTACATTACCTCCCCCTCTTACTGATGCTTAACTAATTGTCTATAGGAGGTGGGTAATGCATTGCTGGGCAATGTCAGTAAGTGTGGAGGAAATATAGAGCTATGACAGGAAGTTCCTGCATGTATGTATCTTTATTTATATAGTGCCATACATGTACACAGAGCTTAACAGAAGTTGAAATAATACAATACAAAAATACAGAACTGGGTTAAGAACATTAAGCTAAAGTGTGATCATTGCATTATTTGTGGGGAAAAGTGTAGCAAGAAAATCATATACTGGGAAAGAGACCCTGCCTCATGGAGCTTACAATCTAATTTGCATGGAGTGTCTTAAGTAGCATAATCTGTAAAGCCAAATAACTCAAACTAGTTTTCATAAAGTGTAGAAAAGTTGCTATTAAAGTATTGCTCTGAGTCTTCTCTATGGTGTGACATGTTGCACTATATTTCTTGACTTGCATATTTGTAGTTTAAATGCTATTCAAGCTGAAAAGATGCCCATACTGGCCGCATCACACTGCCTTTCTGGAGAGCGGTGAGGGACAATCTTCAGTAAGCAAAAGGAAAATCCTGCCCTCCTTATTCCTTATACTTACTGAATGAAGATTGTCCCTCACTGAATCTGTTCGGTGCCACGACTGGATTGCAGTTCTAGGGGGAGGTGGCCATAAGGGGCAGTAGGGGGATCCTTTCAACTTGAATAAAGAATACTTGGAGCAACACTTTATTAGAAACATTACTATCCATTTAAAAGAAAAATGTCCAACAAAACAAGGTGATTTTGAAAACTTTCTAAATCACTTTTTTTTTTTTTTTTTAAGGTGATAGTACTGCTTTAAATGGCGCTTCTAATGTTTTAAGTGTTAAAGAGGCCTCCTATGCATTGCTTTGCATTTCGTTGGAGAATTCTAGGATTCAAGGGGTTAAAAGCACATTTAGCCCTTTGAGTGCCTTGGGGAGGGATATAAGTAATACATTGCATATCCCTCTGGCACTAAGAGAGTTAAAACAATGGGAATGGTGTTAGTTTTTCTTTTGTGCCCTATGGTGTAGTTGGTTTATCCTCCTAGCACAAATTTTGCTTCTTACCACTAATTGCTTTACGATAGAAAATGTAACCCTTGTGTCAAGATATGTTTCACCATTTGACTGTCAGAGGTATCCAATGCAAATGAAAAGTATTAAACTAGGGTATCAGGCATTTGTGTAAATGTTGTGGAACTTGCTTATCTTGCCCTTTATTGCTTCAAGATGTCTTTATTTTAGAAGTGAGATGTTTAGTCATAGGAGGAGGATAATGAAGGCTTGGATCTCAACAACAGCCGTCTTTACTGCTGGAAGACTTCTTATATAAAATTATTATTGTTAGTCTTCCCAGACATGTCACTGTATGTGTTTGTGTCTAATGGCCTTACCTTACTTTAACTAGGGTGTTTAACCACTTAAATGCTAGATAGATCTGCATAGCAATGCTTTGGAGATGTGTGGTGCATTCCAGAATGGCTCTTGTTTTCTTAAGGAAATTGGACTGGGGATAACCTTTGCAACTGGATAGAAAATTGGTTGTATGATAGGGAACAGTGTGTTATAAATGGAAAATCCTCCAATACAGTTACAGTTGAGAGTGGAGCATTTCAGGGTTCAGTACTTGGGCCTCTGCTTTTTAACATACTTATAAATGACCTGGAGATAGGTATAGAAAGCAACATTTTATAATATTTGCAGATGACACTAAATTATGCAGGATAATAAATTCAGAATAGGATGTTTGTTCTCTACAGAGAGATTTATATAAATAGCAGATTGGGCAACACAAATGTAATATGAAACATAGAGTATTAAAGTGTAAACTTGCGCAGTTGGGACAAACAAATCGGAATGCCTACTTATGAACCTCATGGAATCATTGTAGGAGACTCATTGCTAGAGAAATATCTAGGAGTCCTTGGAAACAGCGATCAGTGTCAAACAGCAGTATCAAAGGCAAATTAAGTACGGTCTTGCATAAAGAGGGGTATTTAAGCAAGAGTGGATAACATAATTTCACCACTATACAAATCATTGTTAAAGGGATAGTAATGTTTCATAATAAAAGCAGCTCTAATTAATCATCATAGTATTTGGACTTATTTCAATTCTGTCAGAGTTGTAGTTCCAGAGTAATTCAATGACAAAGTGTCCCCCTCCTGCCCCTTTTACTGATGTCATACTGTTCATCCAGAGCAGAAGGGAGGTGCCCAGGTAGACTGCAGAGAGGGACAATCTTCAATTAAGATAAGGGAAAAACCTGAAAAGCTTGTCAAGGGGGGCAGGGATTTCATTGTTTTCATAGGAATAAGAGTGTCCCCTTCTGTTATCTGTCTGGTCTATAGACATATAAAGGGGTGGGAGGGGGAAACTTTGCTTGTGAATATCTCACAATAACTTGAGAGATAAGACTTATGTCATTTTTCATGTTTTTTTAATGCCTACAAAATAAAATAAAGTTAAAACGAAGTATTACTATCCCTTTAAGGCCTCACCTTAAATATGCAGTTTTGGGAACCAGTTCTGAAGGATTTTCTAAAACGTGAGAAAGTACAGAGAAGAGCAAAAAAATTAATGAAGGGATTTGAAGTATGAATAATGTGTAGACAAACCTGGTTAATTTACTGTAGAGAAAAGACTCCTAAGAGAATCTTGCTACAGTTTAGAAATATATGCGATATCAATACAAGAATTTCTCTAGTGAGCTTTTCATTCCACGGTAGGATCAAATAGCTAGGGGCCGCCCCTTTATGATTAGAGAAAAGGAGGTTTCAACTTCAGCAGAAGAGTCTTTCTTTACAGTAAGGTTTGTTAAAGGGTTAGTAATGTCTTATAGAAATAAAAAATAATATTGTAGATAATCAAAAAAGAAATCCATTGATGCCAGTCTGATATCTCAAACCTTTATGGGTTGAAAGATCTAACGTTTTAAGGTTCCATCCTCCCTCTCCTTTCCCTGACGTCAGCCTCTAGCTGACAGAAAATTATCGTGATCCCGGGACCGGCAGACAGCTCTTCAGCAGAGCCGAAATATCGCCATCTAAAAAAGAAATATTTAATTGGAACAGTCTACAAAGTGTGCTTGCAAACGTGCGCTCCCTCATGCACACTCGAGACTGAGGAGGTAGAGGCGCGCTCCTTCTCCTGGTACTTCACACGCTGCTGTTACTGAGGCCGCAGGTGCAGGGACTGGCGGGTGCCAGAGGGGTACGCAATGCATTGCAGAGCGTTGCGTACCCCTCTGGCACTCAAAGGGTTAACCCATTCAGTGCCATTCACTTGCTTTTACACTAGTTAGTCATATAGCGATAAGCTTACAATTAGTACTATTATCCAGCATAAGTGCCACGTTATTCAGAAAACCTGCTTCTTCTGAGACTGACAGCCAGGCATCATTGCAGACATCTTGGTTTAGAGACATCTGCGTGCCTGCGCTGCCAGTCATAGTCTCCTCTAAGAGGCGTTGCGTGGTGCCTTAAGGTAGGGGCTGATGGCGCATAGATGCCATCCGTCTCAGAAGAAATAGGATTTCTGAATAACGCGGTATTTGTGCTGTATAATAGTACTATTTGTAAGCTTATCGCTCTATGACTAATTATTGGGGGGGACTTTATTTGGGGTGATAGTTCCCATTTAATGATAGTGCGTCGACGAGGGGGGTGGGGGAGGAGTCTAAAACTGACTGCTCCAACACCAGAACAGTTAGTTTCAGCATATCCCAATGGCGAGCTGGTACATGTGATCTCTCAGACTTACCGGCTCTCCAAACATAAACACAAAAAAAAATGCCGTTGTTCCTCCTGTTCACATATCTCCTGGACAGCAAGTCCTTGAGGGGTTAATAAAATGACACGTCATACCTTAGTATGTATTGTCAGGGTTTTTGTTTCAACTTTTTCTTTTATTAGCCCTTCTTGTTTGTGTAATTTTGGGCATATAAACATAGTTTGCACCCTCATTTAACCATTTGAGTACCAGACCAATGAGTTGCTTAACCCAGGGGGTGTGTTCACAGCTGTTGTAACCCTTTAAGGACCAGAGGTGTTCCGCTCATTGCTGCGCACACACACCCCTTGGAATATTTTGACTAGTTAAATTGAGCAGGTGCATATTTACACTTGTCATTTTTTTGTGTTAACGTTTCACTGTTTATTTACATGCAAACTGATCTCGCCTCCATCTGTTCTCCTATGTTTATTTTCCAGAGGGTCCTTCAGTTTAGAAAATATTGATATTTAAGTGGTTTATCTTGCTGCATTTAAAAAATGTATATAATTTTTTTTTTTTTTTTTTTGTAAGAAATGTATGAATGTACAAAGGTTGATTTTAAACAGGATATGGTCAACAAATATTACTGGATACCAATACTGAGATGGCTAAATTGACCTTGCATATATGAACCAAAAATAGATTATTCATTACGCAACCTTTATGTCAAAGGTAATCATTTAAAGGAAATGCCTCCTCATAATAACCACCCACTTCACTTACTGTAGCCAGAAAAGTCTTATAGCCCTAATGAAATTCATCTTCATTCATTCTGAGATGTAATGTCCATGGTAACGGACATGACAGTTGTTGGCCATTTTTTTTTTTCTTTTCTTTTCAAACTGAAGCAGGCAGAGTACATAAGCCTACTTAATAGTATAAGGACCATTGCGACCCTCTTGTCCTTTAAAGGGTTATGAATACCTTGCACAGTGAGCAGAGTTTGAGGTCCTGCCAATCATTGTCATGTCTGACTTCTTGGACCTAACCTCTTCAGTCTAGAACAAGGACAACATTCATAGGGACTATTGGGATTTTCTGGTCACACAACGGCATTTTGGAGGTTATAATTAGGTGGTTCTCCTTCAACCCTTTGACTGCCAGAGGGGTACTTAAAGAATTGCAAAGCTACTGCATACCTCTGGCACTTTAAGGGTTAAACGGCTTATGCTTGTGCTTTTTAATCAGAATGCTTTGATAAATTAGTTCAGTAGTCAGGGAATCTTCTAGCAGGGATGAACTCGCTGATCTGTTGGCACAGCCTGGATATTCATGTGTCCTGAAATTCCCTAGTGCCCCCTATTGCGTGCAGTAAATCTGTTTCCACCAAAGGGGCGTAACCTTGTCAGTGCTAGGGGAAGTGTGTAATGCATTGTTGTGTTGTGTCATTGAGCAGGGCTAAAACAGGAAGTGCCTGCACTGCCTGCCTGAATTAGCATACTATAAAACTCAAACTAGTTTTAAATGCAGAATGGCTAATATATACTATAGGTGATTTTGAAAACTCTAGCCTAGCTTGTTTTTGATCATAGTGTCCACTTATTATGCAGATCCCATCTTGATGGATGCCCCCATTGAGGTGAGGATTTGGATAGGTGACAGTTCCTTTTTAACCCCTTAACGACTGCCGCGGGGGAAGCCTGGAATTCCATGACTGCCATAGTACGTCGTGGGTCATTAACTCAAATCGACCCATGACATACTATGACCGTCAAGGGTCATTAAGGGGTTAATGACCGCCCGATCCGGCACATGTGTGACCATTAAAGAGGATCTATCGCCTCTACAAAACTTATGTTTATTATTTAGAGGATATATACATAAAAAAAAAAAAAAAAAAAAAAAAAAAGCTATTTGTGTTAAAACGCTAGTTTATAGGGTGCCCTGTACCCTACCTCCTCATAAACTTACATTGCCGCACTGCCCCTTCTCCCTCTCTCTACCCAGCCTCCTCCGCTGATGGAGGCTTCTGTCTGTAAGCTGGAGCGATCTCTTTGGCAGAGATCGATATCTAGCAAATGAGATCGCTCCAGCTTACAGACAGACAGCCTCCGTCATCGGACGAGGCTGGGTAATGGGAAAGGAAAAGGGGAAGTGCGGCAATCTGCAGCAACGGAAGTTAATGAGGAAGTAGGGTGCAGGGCACTCTATACACTAGCGTTTAACACAAATAGCTTTTTTTTTTTTTAAATCGATGATGTTTTCACCCTTATGTATATATCCTCTACATAATAAGCATAACTTTTGTAAAGGTGATAGATCCACTTTAAGAACCACTGAGCTTTTTTTTTTTCCCCCTCAATGAATTCTAGGATGGCAGAGCGACATGCATTCTCTCTCACATCCCAGCATTCCATGACGTGCCGGAACAGGCGTGAAGGTCCTGGCACGGCATGGGTCCTTGAGTGGGATGAGTCATATATACTGATAATCTGTGGATTGTTCTTAAGATTATTGATGGCCATAAAGCAAAAAATGCAGTGTATCATGTCAGATGCATTTATTAACATGGACATTACAAGCATTTTTAAGGCAAACAGATTTAAAAAAAGAAAAATATAATTACATATTTTACTAATTATACTAATGCTGTGTGTTGGATACGTCTCTGGCACTCAAAGGGTTAAAGCAAGAAAAATGTCAACATTCTGGAGCATAGTGGAGAAATAAAATCTTCCAAACTCCCATTTATTTAAATGAGGATTTTAACCCTTTGACTGCCACCTCTGGCACTCAAAGGGTTAATCCTCTTAAATGCTAAAGGGGTCTCCCATGCACTGAATCAAGACCTCTAGAGCATTCAGACGCTTAAAGAAACACCAATACCAAAAAAAAATAGGTTGATAAAACTTAATATCACGTACTTACGATAGCAATTGTAAAAAAAAAAGTTCTTCAGATTACACCCGAAAATATGATCCTAAACTTGCTTTTTAACGTATGTGTAAATTGTCCGTCCAGTGGTAATTTATTTAATGTTATTTGTGCTGTTTACATTGTGCTGTTTACATTGAGAGACAAGAGCTAAAGTCAGTCAGTTATTAAAACTCACTGCTCTTATTGAGAAAGGATGTTCTATTATTTCAGACTAGTTGAAAAGCCTGTGTACGCGGGCCACAGTGCCACCCAGCAACCTCGGCTGGTGGCTGGATCCTGTCTTGTCACTGGCTGCACTGCAGTCATGCGCAGTACCGACTGCCCAATGCACCACAGCTGATCTCCGAATTCAAACCATAGTCCTCTCTGCGCACCTTCCTGGGATCAAGCGGTCCCAGGAAGGTGCGCAGAGAGGACACCAGTCTGAATTCGGAGCGCCCCTCTCTGTTATCAGCTGCGGCGCGGGCAGTCTCTACTGAGTATGACTGCTTCCGACAAACATCCTTAGCAATTTATT
Organism: Rhinophrynus dorsalis; assembly: GCA_037306005.1. NCBI lineage: Eukaryota > Metazoa > Chordata > Amphibia > Anura > Rhinophrynidae > Rhinophrynus > Rhinophrynus dorsalis. The sequence continues at coordinate 70,930,175 of CM074720.1, read as the reverse complement.
ATATAGGTGGATAGATAATTCTAGACAATCAGTGGGAACCCTGGAAAAGGCAGCAATGGCAACTTCCTCAGATCATATGTTACAATGGAAATAAGAGAATTTTTGCAGATGCTAGCATGAAGTATAGAGTATTTTACAGGGTATATCTGCCAAATCATTTTTAGGTGCTAGTGTTTTTCCTATGGCACAATTAGTTTGTCCCAGAATTACTGCTCTTTTCTTTTTCAACATAAGGCCTTCTATAACATTTAAGAATTAAGGCAAATTGTTATACAATAAACATTATTATGTACAGGATAGTATATATTTGAACCATGTAATAATAACAAAGGCACAACAGTGCAAATTATGAGAATGGTAGCTGTCAAATCCCATAAAGCATCGAAGTATTTTCAGTCACGGCCACATGAACAGAAATTCATGTGTGAAGACATGATTGTTTTTTATTGATGTTAAAACATGATTTTTTTTCTCTTTATCATTAATACAAAAGCTGTACAAACGCTCAATTAACTTTATTGGTACAAAAGTGCACAGTTATAGTTCAACTGCTAGAAACTGGTCAAGTCAATGAGAATACTGGTATTTACAAGTCAGAACAGTATTCTAGAACTGTGAGGTAGCAGTGTGCAGATGGTTAGTAGCCTAGTAAGTCATGTTTGATAGCCAATTTGGCAAAAAGAGGTGGCCCACATTTGGCATGTGGACTGCATGTTGGATACTCTTGCCATAAAGTGATTCTCAGTTGTTCAACTGTAGTTGAACTCTAGTTTGAAGTGAATTACCCCTTGAAGCCCATCAAAACGGTTAACCCCTTGGATGCTAGAAAAGTGTCCAGCATATTGCTTTGCAATTCTGGGGCAAAATAAACTACACCATAGGTGATAAATAAAAAGTAGAAGTGATTTAAATGGTCTTGCATTTATTGTTGTTAAAGACTTTTTAAAGCACACAAGACTTTAAAATGTAACTAAATGCTAGCTGGCACCAGTAACCAGTAATTGTACATTATTTCTACTTTAAAGAGAGCTACAGTTTAGCACTCATTTGATAAGTAATTGTCACAATAAATTGTATTGTTTTCAGTCTTGAGGAATGTTTACACTGGGGCCCTTATGGATGGAAGAAAACCAGAGCAAGCTAACTATACCATAGGGGGAGACAAATTCTAATTGCTTCAAATGGGGTTTTCAGTCACTTGAATGCTAGAAAGGTCTCCAATACATTGCTTTGCAATACACTGGATGCCTAGCTATTATTTAAGGGAGCCCCATTTAAAGCACTAGGAATTTCAGTAATTTGTATTTCTCCTGTATGGTAAAGTTTGGACCCAAACTTTGGTGAATGAGGCCCTGTCTATTGCTCCATCCTTGTTTTAATAATCATAGTACTTAACGGAGCACTAAATGTTTTTATATATATATATATATATATATATATATATATATATATATATATATATATATATATAAACTATATATCTATGTAAGAGCACCTACCTTATAGTGGAACTGTCATTTTGTAAGAATTAGTTGATTAAAAAGCACACTATATTTGTTACATCCTTTTTCTTTTTAATTAAAAAAAAGTTTAATTTAGCTATGTTTATATGTCAGCTAGTGCAACACACCTGAAGGACTCAAACATTCCACATTGCTCTGTATTACCAACTGCCGCTTCATACTAGGAAGTTCTAACTGCTGCATGAACTGACAAATAAAGCAAAATAGCTCAAACTATTGTTTGAAATTAAAAATTAAATATGGGTGATTTTAGGTGCACTTTTCAAAACCATCTATTTGTAAGAAAGTGATATTTCCACTTTAAAGTGGCAGTCAAAATCCTTGTTGACTTATCGTAATGGGGAGATGCACTAAGGCCTGCTATAGAGTGATACAGGAACTGGAGAAGTCTCCTCCACTTTATTATTCTATGGAGCCTATGCACTAAGATCTCTCCCACTAAAGATATCTTAGTGCATAGACTCCATAGAATAACATAGGAATTGGAGAAGAGATATTACTGGCGAAGTCCTCTCCGCTTTATCACCCCTTAGTGCATCTCCCCAATTATGTCCTTTCAGAACAGATAAAGCTAAGTAGCCTTTTTTTTCCCATCTTCACCTATTTTAACACTAATGTCCATGACAGATATTAATAAGTGAGCTCATTTGCAGCCAAATAAAGGTGTTGACAAATATATATTATATGTAAACTCAATTTAAACTTTTGGTAAAAGCCAAAAAAAACTATGTGATGGTGTTGCAATATATCTCTCTGGGGAACTACAGTAGGGGACTAGAATTCTCCAAAAACTGCAGAAGATACATACATCTTTTCGATCTAGTTTGAGCTGATGAGTTTCTTCTTAATCTGAAATGCTGAGTAAAATAGTTACTTCCACTAGTGGGACATGCTTTGTTCAAAATTTATTACAGAAGAAAATAATTGTTTTTAAATAAAAATTTAGCTTATGGAAGTTACCACAAGGTGGTGGTGGCGAGGCTAGTGTTTATTGTGGGAAGATCCTGATTTGGATAAAAGTTCTCCAAAGAGAGTGAAGGGGAAAGTTGCATTTAGTTATGTAGTTTGAACTGCAGTAACATTTCAGTGAAGCATCTGTGAGCAGTGAAGTGTGCGTGAGAGATTATATATAACATAGCTGGAAAAGTATCAATGATTCTCATCAGTCAGACAAAAAAGTAACTAGTCAGGTAGGGAAGTTACTACTCTCTTCCAATTTTTAACATACAGAAAAGCATTTGCATAGTAACATAGTCAATTAGGTTGAAAAAAAAGACAGAACTCCATCAAGTTCAACCTTTGCTTCATAACACAAAAAAAAGAAAATTATATAAGCTCAACTGCTACCACGTAAGTTTTAGTCTTTACTTTGTGTCCCTTCCCAGGCTATGAACAATGGGTATTTTCTCCACCTATCTGCTGGGGGTTATCCTTTTGAATGGTTGCACGCAGAAGAGTGTGTGACCATTCAACTGTTTCAGCAGGTCGCCTGTCTAAAAAGCGCAAAGTGACAATCTCGCAGTCCATGACAGCGCAAGATTGTCACATCGCTCTTTTTAGACAGATGACCTGCTAAAACAGTTGAATGGTCGCACACTCTTCTGCGTGCGACCATTCAAAAGTGAACCCTGCTGGGGTAGGACCAATAAAGAAAGTCAATCAAGGAAGCCCCCTTCACCACAGCCAGCAGTCTTTTTGGTCCTACCAAGCTGGATGCTTCGTAAGATCTCTTCTGTATGTTTGTAGTATTAGGTTTCCTTGGTTTTTATGCTCTGTGGCCGCTAGTCAGTTCTGCTGATCCAGGGGCACGGTTCCCCTGAAGCACTTCTGGCAGCTGCTGGGAGGTGAATCATGCTGGCATTCCTCTGGTCCTGGCTCTTTTGTTCAAAAAAGCCATGTACAGGGACAATAAGTTTGGCTTAGATGCCACTGTGCATGCCTCATTCTATGTGTTCCACTTCTAAAGTGCAAAATGTTTGAAATGTCTGATCAAGACCCTGCTGCTTCACACGCCAAACTGTACGTTATTTTTTTTTCTTTGACTTCCTTCCTGAAGAAAACTATAAAAGTCTTTAACTGCTTGCACTCGCTCTCTCATATTACATATTATATTATATATATATATATATATATATATATATATGGGTTCACTAGATATTGGAGACAGGGTACCTGCTGGAGTTAGACCCACTTCCTCAGTCAATGTCATGAAGATTTCCAAGATTCCGTCAGAACCTGTCAAGGCATCAGAACTCAGAAAAGCAGTTCAGGATCTTCTTGTTAAGAGGGTCATAGAGCTAGTTCCTTCATGCCAGAATTCCATATTGTTCTTGTTTTTGAAAGTATCTGGGGGCTTCAGAGCAATCTTGGCATTTCAGAATGGAATCGGTAACCTCAGTCTTAAAGGCAATCCCAGAAGGTGCATTCATGACTACCGTAAACTTGAAAGATGAGTATCATCACATCCCTTTCAAGGGTTGCTACAGACGTTTTCTGACATTTTGCTGGAAGGTCATCACTATCTGTACAAGGTTCTACCATTTGGCCTCTCATCAGCACCTAGAGTCTTCACAACGAGTTGGCAGTGTCTCTCCAAAATCTAAGGTTGAAGGGAATATCAGCCATTCCCTATCTAGATGATCTGCAGATTGTCTCTGGGTCCAGGAAGCAGGCCTTAGACCACACTGCTTAGAATCTAACTTTCTGCAAGAGCAGGAATGGTTAATAAATCACCAGACAAGTCAATTAATTCCCTCCCAGAGTATCAGTTTCCTGGGTATGATCATAGACACTTGGGGATGTTTTTTCTGATGGAAGATAGAATTCTAAGACCGCAATCAAGAAATTCGAAAAGGAACTCTTGTTAACCACCCAGGATTGTGAGGCTTTTAGGAGTGTTAAAATCTTCAATCCAAATTATTTCATGGGCAAGATTAGATTTAAAACCAAAAATGAGGCGCAAAAGATTCCTTTGCCATTCCATATAAGGAAGACTCTTCTCTGGTGATCAGACTCTCAGAATCCATCACAGGGCCTTCCCCTTCAGGAGCAAGCCTGGGAGATAGTTATCACAGAGGCCAGTCCCATGGGTTGGAGAGGACCTTGGTAGAACGTGTCAGCTCAAGTAAAGTGGTCTCCAATGGCGATTTGCATGGACATAAATACCAGAGATGAGGACAGTAGCCAACTGCCTGAGGCATTTAAAACCCTAGCTATATATAATTTAAAAAAAAAAAAAAAATCACACACAAAAAACAGGAGCAAAAAATTCTACTCGGGGAAGTGGAAAAGATTCTACATTGGTCATCACTGTGTGAAGATTAAATCTTCAGGCAGATTTCCTGAGCCGGTCATGTCTGGACCAAGGAGAGTGGTCCCTAAATCAGGAAATTTTTCTCCAAATCACCAGGAAATTAGGAATTCCAGAGTTAGAATTCGAAATGCAGAAAGTTATTTTCTTAGTGGCAGGATCCAGCTGCTCTGGGGCAGAATGCCTTAGTTTGGCCCTGGTTCTTTCCCCTGGCCTATGTGTTTCACCTGGTTCCTATGATCCAGTAAGTCCTAACATATTAGGTCAGAAGTGATCTTCATTGCTCCATACTGGCAGAAGAGAACGTGGTATGCAACCTTACTCAAGTTGTGAGTGGATTACCCCATGTCCTTACCTTTTAGGCAGGATCTGTTGTATCAGGGACCACAGTTTCATGCCATTTCATCCTTCTTAACGTAGAAGACCAGCCTCTACATCAGCTATTTACTGCAGAATCTGGAAGGCGGCTAGGAACTGGTGTCTTGAAAACCACCTGAAATTGGCAGACATCAGTGCTGCACGTATTCTGGATTTTCTTCATAAGGAGTTTGAGGCTGGTCTGAGCCTGCATCCATCAAGTTACAGCTTTCAGCTCTATCAATCTTTTTATCAAAACTATTTGAAGAGCATTTTCTAGTTAAAAATATATCAGAGCTATTGAGAAATCCAGACCTTGTATCAAAGAGAGAGTTCCCCCTCATGGGACTTGAATATAGTTCTTGAGCAGCTCCTGTGTTTTGAGCTTCTGGACACCTCCTCCATAAAGGCATTGAGATATAAAACTATTATTTGAACAGCTATCATTTTGGCCAAGATCATAAGTGAACTTCAAGCCTTATTCTGCAAGTCCCCATATTTGGTAATTCATCAGGATAATCTAGTCTTCAGGAAGAAACCTTCCTTTAGCTCAAAGGTAGTCACCTCTTTCCATTCGTCAGGATATTGTCCTAACCCTAAGAATGACAAGGAGAGGAAATTCCACTTGTATGTGTACTCCCTACCTCCCTAATACACTTCTGTTATTACACCCTTGGTCGCAAACACATTGCAAAACATACAATATAAAATGCTCCCTCTGGGGAAACAAAAGGGTAGTACAATCATTTGGAGTCTGCAAGCCGATTGTCTACTTCAGTGCTTGTGTCCACCATGCAAATATTCTTCTTAATATCAAATAATTAGAGCCTAGTTCAGGAAGAGCAGGTCTGGTACAATCCAACAGCATCATGGAGAACAATTAAAAACGCCCCAGATTGCCACTGATTTTCATGGGGCTTTTAATCCCTTGAATGCTATAGGTCTGTAAAGCATTTTTTTCCCCTCAATGCCTTGGAACCTCACTAGCCTTCAAGTGGATAAAAGCTCCATTAAAATAAGCAAAAGTTTTTATTTTTACTTATTATCCCTTTGAGTGCCAGAGGGGTACGCAACACACTGCTTTGCAATGTGTTGCGTACCCCTCTGGCACTCAAAGGGTTAAATAAGTGGCAATTTTAATTTGTCCAAAGGCTGGTTTTCTCCAAAATGATGGGCCTTCGAATCCACACTAAGGTGTGATAAAGAGGTGATAAAGCAGAGATGACTTCTCCAGTGGTATCACTTCTCCAGTTCCTATAAACATACAGAATGTGAGAGCCTTCAGGGAATGAACAGCCCAATGGCCTGTTCTACGGCTAGTCACCACCCAGAAGCATCACGTTTTAGCTCTCTAGTGCCATTACAGAGGAGAAATTTCCACATACATTAGACTAATCCTGCCCAAAAGGGTGGTTCAGTTCCAAAATGACAGGCAAGTCCCCCCTGCACAGGAACACCAGCTAATCCCCGACGTATATCTCGGCCTAGTTGGGCCTCATCTGGAGAGTGCAGCTGGATTCCCTAGGCACTGAGAGCAAGGGGTCTGGATTACCCTTCACCCATAGGGAGACCCCCTAAGAGTATTCAAAATAAACATACAGAATGTGAGAGGCTTCTGGGAATGAACAACAGCACAATGGCCTTTTCTATGGCTAGTCACCACCCAGAAGCATCACATTTTAGCTCGCTAATGGCATTACAGAGGAGAAATTTCCACATACATATTAGACTAATCCTGCCCAAAAGGGCGGTCCAGTTCCTATGTTATTCTATGAAGTGAATGCACTAAGATTTCTCCAGCGTTGGAGATCTGAGTGCATAAGCTTTATAGAATAAATTAAGACTTGGAGAAGTGATATCACTGGAGTCATCTCCACTTTATCGCCTCTTTATCACACATTAGTGCATAACGTCTCAGAAGTGGACAGCCTGAGACGTTCTAGCTGATTACAACTACACTTATCACTAGCAGCTGCTGGCTGGGGATGATGGGAATTGTAGTCTTATACAGCTGGAGGGCCTCCTGTTTCCCATCCCTGGTTTACAAAGAGCTGGAGTATAAAATGCCAGTACAATTAGGCAAATTGCTGTTTTCAGTCTGATAAACACAGCTGCAGTTTGAAAATAACACTTTAAATTCTACAGAATGTATTTACTGTTATTGTGTTTATTGCAGTTTCACTTTAATCCAGATAACAAAATCTATTCACGTTTTCCCTGTTTAGCTATAAACTGGCCTCTCCTTTTCCCTATGATTTGCGGTCTGGCAAAGCAGAACTACTAGAATCTGCTTGTAGAGCTCAATCCCACAGGTGGAAACAGCCCCAAGTTGAAATACATTTATTCTGTATTTGTCCAAAAATCCTTCATAAATATTTATTACTTCAGTGATCTGAAGCATCTGCATATTATTTATCAAATTCCAACTTGCAGAAATCTTTTTTTTTTTTTTTTTTTTATTGTGTTTTACGAATTTAACTTGGAACTTGGGTATGGATTGTGGAGAGAGAGAGAGAGAGAAAACATATCGTTTACGTTAGGTGCAACAGGAAATAAGTCCCATCATGCTGTGGCATTTTAACTGACACATTGGCTAGAATTTAACCCTTTGAGTTCGAGGTATCCAGTGTAGTGCTTTCAAATGTATTGGATAAGTCTCTGGCAGTCAAGGGGCTAATAAATAAACTGAAGTGCCATTTAAATCAATATCACTTTGTTTTCCATGGTGCAGTTTGCACTAAAATTGCTCCACTTCTATCTTATGGCTCAAAGAATATAAAAACGGCAGACAAGAAAAACTCTGTTATTGTTATTTTCCTTATCTACTTAACCTTTTGAGTGCCAGAGGGGTACGCAATGCATTGCTTTGCAATGCTTTGCGTACCCCTCTGGCACTGGAAGGGTTAAAGCTGACTTATAGGACGTGAAACTGTTACCTCAGGATAAGTTTAGCTTGTTTTTCAGAAAGTCAAAATCTGTCTAAATGATGTACTAGCTATTTTAGAGATTGCCTTTTGTTCTCATGAGTGTGGCACTTTATGCTAATTTCATGCACAATATGCAAATTATAGTTAGGTTTGTATTCATTCATAGCACAGTGTGTGTAATGATTTTTGGAGCAACAGAGAAATTGAATAGCATAAAATGCCACTGTGCAAAAAAGAATAGGTTCATTTTTTTCAAACTCTTTGTTATAAACAGATGGCTAGCACAACCTAGAAGTAATTTACTTCTTTTTTAAAATTAACTAAGCTTGGCTTAGCCCAGGAACACTTCACAGCAATTTTGTGGCTCCTAAAAAGGATGATGGCTGCCATCCCATTCTGTACTTTACGTGCATCAACCAGCAGGTGCTAACTCTCCGCTTCAAGATGGAATATCTGCAATCTGTCATCAGTGTCACGTGTCAGGGATAATTTCTTGCCTCCCTTGATCTCCAGGACACCTATCTTCACATCCCAATTTATCCAGACCATCAGCGTTTCCTACTCTTTGCCTGAGAGAGTAGTCATTATCAGATCATTGCTCTCACCTTCGGACTAACGTCTGCTCCAAGGATCTTTACGAAGGTCATGGCTGCTTTGGCAGCTCACATCAGTGCCCTAGGAATAGCCTTGACTCCTTACTTTGATGACCTTTTACTCAGGGCTCCTGCAGAAGCAATTGTCTGTTCATAGGTTCAAGACTGTGTTCTTATCATGGAACAACATGGTTGGGTGGGTGCTCTGTCTCAAGAAATCCTCTCTGGTACCTCTCAGGTTCTGTACCTTTTAGGCAGGAGATGCGATACCCAGCAAGGGAGAGTGTTTCTACCGGAGGACAAGATTCAGGCCTTGCGTCTTCATGTTACTTAAGCAATATGCCGGCCATCGGCAGTGATAATGGATTAGGGTAGAGAATGGTGTCACCTGGTCTCATCTCTAGAAGCTTTTCCCTATGCTCATTTCCACACGAGGTATCTGCAATTGGACATTCTCAGGAGATGGTCAAATCAGTGATCTCATCTGTCTCATGCCATGTCCTAGTCTCCAGGAATGAAGGAGGACCTTCACTGGTTGCTTACCAGTCCTTTCCTAATGCTGGGACATCAGTTTGTCATACCGGAATGGGTGGTGGTCCTCATGTTTGCCAGCCTGATAGGCAGCGGAGCCACCCTGAGTCCCCTAAAGACGCAGGGTTGCTGGGCTGGGGAGGAGAGTTTTCTTCCAGTCAACATTCTGGAATTGCGGGCAATTCGCCTCGAGTTTCGCAGTTGGTACCATTTGCTGTTGTGCATTGTGGTCCTAAGGTGACAATCGCACACAAATAGTCAGGGAGGGACCAGAAGAGAGTCCACTTGGGCGGAGATTCGGGAGCTAATTCAGTAGGCAAAGCTTACTTCCCTGGTGTGGAAAACGTGGTTGACCCCAGAAATTGGGAGCTCAGACTGTGTTCCACCTCTGGGATTTCCATCAGTGGATCTCATGGGGTCCTGCGAGAATGGGAAGGTTCCACTATTCTGCACAGTGGAGGAGGTTCCTCTAGCATTTTGTGATAGAAGTGATGTACATTCCACAGAACTTCCATCTGGCATGTGTTTCCAGTTTCCTCTGGTTCCTAGAGAGTTCAGGAAGATCAAAACAGAGTGTTCAAGTCATTATAATTGACCCTTTAACCTTGTTCTCACATCTTCTCAATTTGTCCATCGTGGAGCCATTTTGTCTCCTTCTGAGGCCAGATCTTCTAACTCATCATCAGGTGGAAAGATTGTATTTGACTACATGGCTCTCGAAGCAAACATGGAAGGGTTTTTTGGATTCTCTCATCTCCACTGTATTTCATGCTAGGAAACCTGTTTTGTCTAAGGCCTATAATATGATCTGGTCTCTGTTCTTCCAGTGGTGTGCTGACAGACATGTCCTCACAGTCTTTCAGCCTACCTACGATTCTGGCTTTTCAGATCTCAGCCTATTCTTCCTTTAGGTATGCCACTTCTCCATGGAATTTGAGCCTGGTAATAGTCATCCAGAGGCCTCTAGTTGTGCCTCTTTCCTCTGTTTCTTTGTGTCTCCTGATGCTTAAGATGGCCGCCTTTTTGTGTATTGTTTCTGTTTAGAGAATGGCCAAACTACGAGCTTTGTCTCAAAAACCCCATTCCTGGTTTCGCACCAGGACAAAGTGGTTCTTTATATTTCCAAGTTATTTAACCAAAGTAGTCTTGGATTTTCACATAAACCAGGACACTTTCCTTCCTTCTTTTTTGCCCTAAAACGTCTAACAAGCAGGAGCTCCATATGGTGGACTTGGTATATTGTCTTAAGTACTATGTATATCACATGCAGCCTTTCAGAAAATCTGACATTAGGTCATTCCTGAGGGCCCCCGAGTGGGTTAGGCTGAATCCATAATAACCACAGCTTTTTGGATCAAGCTATTGTCCAACAGGTGTTTGTGATCAGGAAGAGACTTTCCTTTCAGAGTCTGTAGGCACATCCTGGGCTTATAAGAATGAGGACTCTGATGATCATCTGTGTAAGGCAGCAACATGGCCAACGCTGCACAATTTCACCAACTACTACTATGTCATTGTCCTGGTCTTGGCTGAGGCAAGCTTTGGTTGGAAGGTCTTTAAGTCTGTTGTTTTTTTTTTTTTTTTTTTTTTTAAATTATTATGCTGAACCCTGTTTGTTCTTGCTCTTGTTCATTTGTTGTGTGTGTTCTTTGACCCATGAGGTTTATAAGATACCAGTTAGTCCTGTAGAACACTGGTCTACAGTGGAGGTCGTCTTCTTCTTCTTCTTCCCAGTAATCATGATGGATGCCTTTATTATACCCCCACAGTTCCTGTTTTCAACATTGCGTAATAAAGAGAGGATTTGAGTGAACTTACCAGTAAATCCTTTTCTTGTAGTCCATGTGGGACACAGGACTCCCACCAGAAGGGAAAAAAATGGTTTAAGTACCCGAGGGGGGTCCTCTTGGATTTTTTTTTTTTTTTTTTTTTTTATTCCGGGCATTTGCTTCTTTATGCTGCTTTGCACAACAGCAAATGGGACCAGATGCAAATCTCGAGGCAAGGGGTAAAACAGAAAGGGCAGAGTGGAGTCTCAGACAGAAAGCCCCGACCTTTTTTGAAGTGACATGCCCTGAGGAGGAGGGAACTGTACAACATGGTTCCGGTGTTCCTCCTGGACTTAGAGAAAATTATTCAACAGTAAATTCACTAAAATCCTCTTTTGTTTGTCATGCCCTCTTGAAAGTTGTATTCCTTATCTGGATAATTGTTTTCTCTTGCACTTTGTTAGAAACAGGGATGGTAATACTTGAAATAACAGATTTAATTCAATAGATATTTAAAAAATAAATTGTGTCGTTTCCGATCTCCCAAACCTTTATGGTTTGGGAGATATCAGTCTGCAAAGTTCCCCCTTCCCTCCCCTTGTGCTGACATTGGCTTTGTAACTTGGAGACGAAGATCGCAGTCCATAGACCGTCCTGCGGCTCTTCAGCAGAGCTGTGATTGAGGAAGTTACAAAAATACTTCATTTGAATGGTCTACAACTTGTGCTTGCAAACCAGGCACACGTCAGACCATTCAAATGAAGAATTTCTTTGTAACTACCATGATCACGGCTCTGCTGAAGAGCTACAGGACGGTCTATGGACTGCGATCTTCGTCTCTAAGTTAGAAAGCCGACGTCAGCACAAGGGGAGGGAAGGGGGAGCTTTGCAGACTGATATCTCCCAAACCATAAAGGTTTGGGAGATCGGAAACTACAATTTATTTTTTAAACATCTATTGGATTAAATCTGTTATTTCAAGTATTACCATTACTCTAAAGGGTTAAGATTACCATTTGCAGTGAGCAGAGGTTGAGGTCCTCTGGACATCTACAAATGATTGAAAACATCTCTTGAACCAAGGAGCAAGAGTAAAAAATAAATGAAATAAAAATAATCATATGGCTATCAGGATGTTCTGGCCATAATAAGTTACGTGCAGAGTTATTACGAGGAGTTGTTACTTCACCTTTAAGCAGTGCGTTCCGTACCCCTCTTGCACTCAAAGGGTTAAGGATTTGGTTTGCCATAGTGAAGTGCATTTTCTTAGACATTCTAAACACCTAAAACCAGTATTTTCCAATGACAAATCAGTAAGTTGAGGCCCCTTGCATATGAAAAGGCTAAGCTTTATTGATCAATTTTCTTCTGTTTTACTACAAGAAAGGGTTTAATTTCTTATTCAATTTTAGTAAATATTATGATACCATTTTTGTCAAACAGCTAGATGTGTTGGAGGGGGAATTACCCCTCATATCTTAAGGATAAATCTCAAGTGTTAAAGACTTACAGCAACACACAAAACAAGTCTCTGAATACTACATTGCATTTCTTCATGAACCCCTAATCCTGATTAGTTTAAAGAACCAACATCACCTGATAAAAACCCCCTAATTACTAGGGCCAGAAAGTCTTAATAGACCCAATTAATTCAGCCCCTTTACTTTTGGTCAAGAGATAACATCTGCATTCCGTCGTAAATGTCAGTTAATGGAGGCAGACACGTCATAGGAGACAGTCTGACCACTGCACCACTCTGGCACTCAAAGGCTTATAGACCAGAGAGGTGTACAGCTCACAGCACTCTCCTCTGTTCCTTAAACAGCTGGGTAGGCACACACACTACCTGCTTCAGTTTGAATAAGCTGCCAGCAAGTGTGATGTCATCCAGGAGTGAGTGAAGAGGCTATCTCAAAGACACAAGGGCAAAATTCATATGGACCATTATGACTGCCTGGCCAGAGTAAGGCATGGGGGATTACTACTAGGTGTTACTTCTCCTTTAAGGTTTCTAAAATGCAATGGTACATTCAGATATCCCAACATTGAAATCTACCCAGGATACAGCCAATGGAAACAGAAATAATTTATTGGGCATAGCAAGTTAACTATCCTCCTAACATAAAAATGTTGTCCTTCCAAAGGAGAAACAGAGAAAAAACTTGAGGCACATTGGCGTGATAGTGCTGTGCAGATGTTTGGCCTATCAGTTCTTGTGTTGAGAGGTGATCACAAATACAGTAAATTATACAATGCATTATACAGTTGAATGCTAGAGACCTCTGGTGCTTAACCCCTTGAGTGCCAGAGGGGTACACTACACATTGCAGAGCAATGCCTTGCGTACCCCTCTGGCACTGAAAGGGTTAAAGGATTAACCGTTTGGTTTCTGGAGGGTGCACAGTATTGCTTTCACACCCCTCAAAGTAATAGCAAGGCAAGTAATGAGGAAAAAAAAAAAGTGTCTGTCTGGCTTTTCCTGCCTGGTAAAACAAGACTACTCCCACTGCCGAAACACAACGAAATACTTCTAGCACAAAACTGCATTTGTTTTACACTGAGCCCTGTTATAGTGTTATAGTTTCAGGTGATTGAAAGCTCCATTATAAACAGTAATTCACAGCAAAAAAAAAAAAAAAAAAGCGTTTGACTTATAAGAGCATACGAATGAGGCATCACCAGTCAGTGGTAGTACCCTTGTTTTATTCAACAGGAAAAGTCTTCCACAATATAGATATATATTATAAATACATAGTTTTCATACGGATTACTGTTCCTTTAAACAGTTGTACAGTCCCTTATCGGCAGAGGCTGCATTGCAGATATACAAAAGAATGGAATTCATGAATATCTCCCATGTGTAAAACTAGTTGGAGAGACATTCATTTAAAGGGATAGTAATGCTTGCTTTGAATAAAGTTTAATATTGTAGATAATCTAAATGCAATGATGTACAGTTTGAGATATATGATTCCAAAGTTCCCCCTCCCGCCCCTTTCACAGAAGTCAGTGCTCTAGCTGACAGAATGAAATCCTGGTCCTGGGACTGGCCAGCGGCTCTTCAGCAGAGCCAAAATAGTGCTATCTAGAAAGAAATACTTCATTGGAATGGTCTACAAAGTGTGCTTGGTTTGCAGTATTTCTTTCTAGACAATGCTGTTTTGACTCTGCTGAAGAGCCACCGTCCGGTCCCTGGACCAGGATCTCATTCTGGCAGCTAAAGCGCTGACGTCTGTGAAAGAGGCAGGAGGGGGGAACTTTAGAGGCATGTATCTCAAACTGTACATCATTGCATTTATATTTTTAATATCTACAACATTAAACTGTATTAAAAGCAAGCATTACTATCCCTTTAAATGGGCAATTTAACATGAAAAAATAAACTTGCCAGAAAAGACAAAGTTTTCGGAAAAAAAAAAAAGTCATAAAATGCCAGAAAATTCTAGTGGCCCCTATGAATTTTGCCATTCTTCCCCACCCCCCAAAAAAAAAAAAAAAAAAAAAAATCTACAAATCAGTGTTGGATGTCTTGTCCATAGAGACGGATAATGCAGTTTGTAGCAGGACCACATGACCTCAATGTATGTACATGGCAATATAAATCTTTTAAGACCCAGAGGGTGTGAAGTACTTTGCTTTCAAAGTGTTGCTCTCGTCTGATCTCTAAAGTGTCAACTAGGTGCATGCAATCTGCCTGCTTCAGTTTGGGAAAAAAATGTCCAGTAATGGTCATATCAGCCCCCATAACCATGACATCCAGGACCGGTTTGAAGAGGTCATCTCCTGAACAAAGGCAAAAAAGTAAATAAATTCATAGCGACCATTAGGATTGTCTGACCATAGTAAAGTGAGGGTTATTATTAGATGGCATTACCTCTCCTTTAAAGGGGAACTACCACCCCGCAATAACTTAACCTGCTCCAAAAGGGACTGACAGCGCAGGCACACGGACGTCACTGTGACAAGATGTCCGTGCTTCCTGCTCCTGTGAGCATCGGTAAAACGGAGAAATCTTCGGAACCAGGTAATATTTTTGGCGACTAGCGCTACTAAGCAGCTAGTCGCCAGATGAAGAATGAATGCAGGTTAAGTTATTGCGGGGTGGTAGTTCCCCTTTAAAAGCTCAGTCTTTTACCACTTTGTAATAGATACTTCCTGCTTTTGGAGCAGTAGCATCTACCCAAATGGCCTTAATTGTACAGGTTCATCCCAAGCTTCTTGTTCTACCTGCAAAAGCAGAAGAGGCTGGTGGCAACCTCATTGCTATTGGTTGTGTAGGTGGGTGAGATATCACAGCAACAAATAAGAATCCTCAACCACCTCTCCAGAGCTCAGGCGGATCCAGTACACTGAGCACAGTAAATGTATAATGCAGATGTAGTGGACCAGTAAAAGACTGAGCTGTACCATTTTAAGTTTTATTTTGTCACATTAGCTTTAATGCCTGTTTTACAGCAGGGCTTTACTAAAATCCCCTTCAATTTTCCCCATATGATGTTAAGAAAAATATATTTAAAAAAAAAAAAAAAAAATCCTTATACGACAGTAGGGAAAACATAATCCCTCCCAGTCTACTTTCCTTTAAAACATGCAACTATCTAAAAAGACTGTAGCTATACAAAAAGGCGTAAGAAAGAAAAATATCCATATAAAATGATGTACCAGTATTAAAGAAGTTGCATTCATTTCTCAGCGTTTCCCACACACCCAAAATGTAAAAACATCTCTTTAATAACGTACTCTTGTTTAAAGGAGCAGTAAACTTTTGTAATGAAAACAAATATTGTAGGGCTTTTGCTGTTGAGTAAAATAAGGATACTCCCACTGCAGACATTCACAATTACAGAGTTCTTACAGTTTAAACCCATGTTTTTTGTTTTTTTATATTAGCAGTGCCCTCTAAAGGTCAAATTCCAATTAATTTTTCTGTTACATTCTAATGGAGAGGAAAAGTTGGTTGCATACAGCTCTCCATAGAATGCGATAGAAACTATGTCACTTCCTGTCAGTTAGAACTATCAGGAAGTAATCACAGTAAATTCACTTCCTGATTATTTGAACTTTTGTAACTTTTGAATAAAACAACTAAAAGCAGTGAGAGTACCCTTGTTTTACTTAGCAGGAAAAAAAGTATAGGTTTTCATAAAAAAAACATTTACTGCTCCTTTAATCATGGATGTTTCCAAAATAGGCGTTTATATTTTATAGATTTAAGAATCAAGATTAGGAGCTAAAGCCATCTGAATGGCAGAGGGAGGCACATAAAAGGTTTAATCCTTTGAGCGTTAGAGGGGTATCAAAGAGTTAATGCATTTCATCCATTGTACTAGGTAGCCAGGTTTGTTCTCGTGAGTCTAGTTAGTCTTTGCAAGCTGGAAAGGTCGCCAACACGTTGAGAGGCAAGTCATGAGACCTTTTGCATCCAAGGGGTTAAAGTTTTCCAATAATTCTGCAATGCTAAATTAAAGAGAGTAGAAATGCAACTTTATAGTTTAAAATGGGTAATATGTATATTTATGCTTTAAATTTGAATTCAGTGTGACATATGTATAAAGAAATATGCAGCAATTCTGGGCCAGACCAGCTGCTCTAGGGGGCAGATCATTTTCCCATTTATTTAAAAGGTGCTTTTAGCCTGTTGAAAGCTATAAAAGTCAGGATGTGTTGCATTGAAGGGGTTAAACATTATTTAAATCCATGGGCATTTTTGTTACCTATGGTGTAGTCTGTTTACGCCAGAATTTCCCCACTTTTGTCTTTATAAGTCGCCCACGTTTTCCCTTTCTGGTTATCTTGCCAAATCCTGTCAAGTAGCATTAACAGTCCATGCTAGCACCCCCGTGCCCTCAGTTCGTCTAAGGTGTGAAAGAGGCTGTCCCAAATGCCTATGTTACTCTAGGGCCTATGTACTAGGATCTCTCCCAGTTGAGAAAACGTCTTGCATAGGCTCTATCAGATAATTTAGGAGTGGGAGAATTAATCTCACTGAAGAAGTTATTACCTCTATCACGCCTTAGTGCATTTCCCCTTTGGATCCATTCTATAGTAAACCAGTTGCGCCATCAAGGAAATTAAAAATGTCCTGAACACCCACTGATTTGGATAGTGCTTTTAACCCCTTGAATGCCAAGTTTTCAGTGCACTGTAAAGCGATTCACATATCTGGGAATCTTCTTGTACATGGCCCCTGGAGTGAAAACATGGACTGGGGATGGGAGTGTAGAAATTATGCGAGTTGAGGGCAGGGTTTAATCAGGAGGAGGAGGTGGGAAAGGAGGTGGGAGGAGTCGGGGGTGATAAAAATGGACAGTACAATGGGGAATGGGCAGAGAGTTGGACGGGGTTACCTAACTTCAGAAGAATCCGTGTCTGTCCCTGGAGACCTGGTAATAATTAACCCTTTGAGTGCCAGAGGGGTACACACCCTTCTGGCACTCACAGGGTTAAACTCAAAAATAGAGGTCTCCAGGGCAGATCTGGAGAGTTCACAAGCATGGCAGTAGTGCACTGGAGAGCTCTAGCATTGAAGAGGTTAAAATCTCCAATTGAATATGTGGGAAATGTTAATTTGTCCCCTACAGTGTAGTAGATTTGCCCAATAATTACTCCTTTTTTACTTTATACACAAGTCCCCTTGTGTATTACAAAAAAAAATTAAACATTATTGAATTAAGACCAAAATTATATTTTTATTATATATATGTACAGGAGTAAAAAATTGCGATAACCCCCCAGTTTCCTTTAAGAAAAAAAAAAAAAAAAAATAGGTGCTAATCATTTTTGGGACTTCAATGAGTACTACTGGAGAGTTTAAAGAGTAATTATTTTGAATTGCTGTTTAAAGGGATAGTATTACTTCAAAATTCCTATCCCTCATATTGTAGCCCTTAATAAACTGAGTTAAATGACACCAGCAGCTTTCAAAGTTTCCTCTCCCCTGCTGTCAGCGTTCTGCTGCCAGCAGGAGAATCCGGTCTCTGAATCAAGAGGAGACTCTTCAGCAGAGCAGATATCTCGTTATGGAAGGAAAAATGATTCATTGAAACAGTCTATGTGTGCTTGGTTACCAAGCACACGTAGAAGACTGTTTCAATGAATCATTTTTCCTTCCATAACGAGATATCTGCTCTGTTTAAGAGCCTCCGCCTGTCCTGGGACCGGATTGCCCTGCTGGCAGCAGAACGCTGACAGCAGGGGAGAGGAAACTTTGAAAGTGGCTATCTCTTAAAGGTCTGAGAGATGCCGCTGGTGTCATTTAACTCAGGGCTACAATATGAGGGATAGTAATTTTGAAGTAATACTATCCCTTTAAAATACATGGATACCTTGTAAAATGTTTACTGCATACTTAATGGTTGTTCATAAAACATGTGGGTCTTGTGAGTAAAGTGCTATATCCTATATAATAATTCGCTAAATCGTGTGTAACGCCGCAGCACGCGCAGTACACACTGCTGCAGTCATGTGCAGTAGAGACTGCCCGCGCCACGGTTGATACAGAGCTGGGTGCTCCGAAGGAGCATCCAGCTCTGTATCAGCCGCGGCTCGGGCAGTCTCTACTGCGCGTGACTGCCCCGCGACCCGGTGGCAGTTGGACTGTCGCCCGTGTAACAGGCTGTTCAACTAGTATATATATAAATAAATATAAAGGAGCATGAAAAGTAAATAAAAGGATAAAAAAAGTTTCGTAGCACTCCAAGTATTGAGCTAATTTTTAAGAGGAATAACTTTTTTTGGTGGAGGGGTGAGAGCACCTTTAAGGGGATACTGGTATGCTTTCTACACGCCCACCCTAAACTAAAAATAAATACCGTGTGCAAACCTCTTAACCTTTTGAATACCAGAACCTTGTCCAACACATTTACGTTGCAATGCTTGGGATACCTCTGGCACTCAAAGGGTTCAATAAGAAAAAAAAAAAAGCTACATCCTCCTTGTCTTTGGCACTGGTAAATTCTTCTTCTATTCAAACTTCATATAAGATAAAGCATTTTGAGTTCAGTATTTATTAGTGAATTGCTCCTACTCCCACCTCTGTGAGTAGCATCATCAATTTACAGCTCTAATTATACAGATTCACTTCAAGTCTCATGGCCCACCCACTGCAAGATATGGAGCGGTCAGTGGAAGCCTCATTTTTATTGGCTGTGCAGGTGGGCATGACATCACAGCAGCCAATAGGATTCATCAGCGACCTTTATGGAGCTCAAAGCGGCTCTGGTGAGAAGCCCAAGAGGAATCTGTCCACTGAAACCTATAAGGTTATAATACAGCTACTGCCAGAGGTGAAAGCAGCACAATTAACTGGTGAAAACAGGTGTTTTAACATTATTTTCATGTTGGTTGCCTTTTAAGTTCTGCATTACAGTGTCTTGTTTAAATGAGAGCTTAAAGGGATAGTAATGCTTAAAATGAAAACAAAATGTTATGAGGTTTATCCTTAAAACAAGAGTACTCCCACTGCTAAAATGTGTTTTATTCAAAAGTTATTAGAGCACAAACTTGAATTTTCTAGGTGCAGCATCACAATGGCCTGAAATTGTACAGTGCTGCTGTTGCTACACTATCCTTTGGAGATTTATTGTCAACTGACCAGAGGGGTCCATAGGATGGTGTAGCAACAGTGCCGCTGTACAATTTCAGGCCACTGTGATACTGCACCTTAAAAAAAATAAATAAAGTTTGAGCTCTAATAACTTTTGAATAAAACATCGTTCAGCAGTGGTACCTACAATTTTTTTTTTTTTTTTTGTATTTTAAGTATTACAATCCCTTTAATTTGTTGTGAACAAGCTGTGGCCCTCTAATGGTCGTTACGATACAAGTCCCATCATCCTTAACCAGCAAATGACTGGCTGAGGATGTTGGAAGTTGCAGTCCAATAACAGTTAGGGCTACATCTTCCAATACTGGTTTTAAACACATTTAGTAAAGCTAACCCTTTATATGTGTGCTTCTAATTAAAATCCTTGTTTCTAATTTTTGTACATGTATATTGCCACTACTACAGAAATGTAATTTCATTTGCAGTTAATGTTTGTGCTAAAGAGGACCATCTGTGCATATTTAATTCTATTTTTGTTTTAAGGTATGGCCAGTTTCTTGCTCCCTGGGTGCTACATGCGGACACGTGGCTGGACTTATCATCGCCCCCCTGTGGATTTATTGGAACAGGAAGCAACTGACATACAAAAGCAGATAGAAAGTAGAGGAGCCTACAAGGAAGTGAACATGTCCTAAGCAGACGTCTGTCTGCAGCAATTCCAAGTCCAGATGGTGTGCTGACGTCTGTCCAAAATGCTGTTACCTCATGGCACAGTTGTAGCTTGTATAAATTAGAACCCTGAGTAACTACTGTACCGTTCCTTCAAAAGATTTTTCATGATATGTTCCACTCTTTGAAATGCTTTCACTTTGAAAACCATTTGTTTTTGACAAGCAAGTCAATAAAAATCTGTTGCAGCTGTGGTAGAAGTTCCATGTGCAACAGACCGCGTACCATGTGCTCTTACAGCAGAACAGGCTGTGCTGGGTTTCACGTGATCAGGCAGCAGTTAATGCATCTCGATCCTATTCTCTTCTTCATTGGGTTTTTCTTTGGAGTTAGAATAGCTATAATGGATTCATCGAAAACGGCCTTCAACCCTTTCTGCGTCAAAGCGGAACATTCGACATAGCAGCATGCCCCGATCTGTTATATAGGTGGGGGGGGGGGGGAGAAACAGATTTGTTTAATTTAGGACACTGGTACTAAACCTTTTTACTGTGGTAGAAACTTAGGTTTTTATTAAAGTGATTGAGAAACATTACTAACAGAGCAGCTCCGATTAATCTTCATAAGACGTGGGCTATGTAGCGATGTATTTCAATAACATCCGTATACTAGGTCAATAGTAATAGAGTGAAAAAGTATCCCCCTCCCGCCCCTTTTACCTAGGGTAAACTGCCTCCCCTCAGATGTGGAATCCT
Source organism: Rhinophrynus dorsalis (assembly GCA_037306005.1). NCBI lineage: Eukaryota > Metazoa > Chordata > Amphibia > Anura > Rhinophrynidae > Rhinophrynus > Rhinophrynus dorsalis. The sequence continues at coordinate 70,909,196 of CM074720.1, read as the reverse complement.
GTCAGCGTACCGGACAGCTCGCCTCAAGGGACAAATGTCTCTCTCTGAGCATAAAGGAAAACCTTGCCCCATTGATGAAGGAGGGCAGGTTTTTCCTTCTGCTCAGTGAAGATTGTCCCTCACTACTGTCCATCCAGACTGGCTTGCACAGAAGAGTCACATCAGTAAAAGGGATGGAAGGGGGATACTTTATCATTCAATTACTCTAACTACAACACAGCCAGCATTGAAATAACTCTCTCCATTGCCCACATACTATGAAGATTAATCGGAGCTGCTGTTTGGAAAAAGTTACTATTTCTTTAAATAAGATAGATGGGTGCAATCCTGGAACAAAGCAACCGCATTATAGGGGAACAGATGAAAATTCCCATTTATTTAAATTGGACTTTGATCACCTTGACTGCTAGAGAAGTCTCCAACTGCATCTCCAGAGGCAATTCAAAGAGCAAGTGAAGTTTCATTACTCTTTGAATTGCCTCTAAAGTATGACTCATTCTGGAGATGCAGTTGGAGACTTCTCTAGCAGTCAAAGGCCAATTTACATAAATGGGGATTTAGAGCTATTCCCCTATGGTACTAATGCTTTGCATACCTCCCAAGTGTCCCTCTTTTCCACCCTGGTATGCCCCTGTTTAGGAGATCAGATTGTGTGGTGCGTATATAAGTGCATCACGTAGCTCCACAGCAATAACACACACATTGTCTGTTTAGACTTCTGTATTTGTGTTTAGAAATTAGTCTGTGTAAAAATAAATAAATAAATACTCAGTAATGCCCTTCCCACCAGCCATGCCCCCAATAACACCATCTAAAATGAAAGTGTTCCTCTTTGGCATTTTGAAATGTTGTGAGGTATGTATGTGTTAACGGATTGCAATGCTAGCTTTATTTAATAAGCAGAAACATACCAACGAAGACTCACGTATAGCATGAAGGAGAGGTTTGATTTAACAGAAGCCTTCACAAGAGGCAAAAAACTTGGTGGGGGTGGTAAAGCCCAATCTTTCCTAAATTGTGTTCCAGCATTCTGAACTTGCATCCCTCAGTATCACAGTCACTCCTCTGTTGTGGGATATGGGCTGCTGTACAGCTGTTCATATGGCCTATTCTGGCCAATGTCATGCCCTTTGCATCCTCCAGTGACTGACTGACACCCTCCCATGTGGGCATCGGCCAATAATATATGGTCAATGCACATGGGGGCCCACCTTGTGCCTCACCTCCAGCATGAGTGAAATGGCAGGGAACACAGGACATCAGAAGCAAGTTGGCACAGGCAGCTGTTATGCACCAAAATATAGACTAGCCAAGTTGCCTGTTTGAACATAGCCTAACTCTTACATACCCTCCACTAAATAAGGTAATGTCTGCAGCAAAGCACAGGTTCAGCTAATGTATGAGTGTTCTGGCAATAACAGAGTTAAAGAGCTCTAGGCCCTCATGCACATACACACAAAAGAAAAAAAAAAAAAGGGTAATTCTGGAGTAAACCATGTGCGTTAGGAATGTACTAAACGTCCCTTAGATTTTAAATATGGCTTATACTCCTTGAATGTTAGAGATCTATCCATTGTGAACCAATGTACTGGAGAACTCTGTAGAATTCAGGGGGTTTTAAATCAATGGGCGGTTTGTGGAATTTTTTTTGTACCCTATGGTGCAGATGGTTTGCTCCAGGAATGCTCCTATTTTCTTTTGTGCCTAAGAACCACAGTATGTAAAATACTAAGGGATCATTTTAAAATAGTCACATACATGAAGAATCAACAGTATACTGTAGGAAAGTATTTCATGGAGAGAGAGAAAAATGGGTGCCAGGTCTCATTGTGGCATTGCAGGAGGACAGGGAGACTGCGTTAGTTTGCTAAAAATAGGGTGACTCCATTATATCACCTGCCAGGAGTACTGGTAGGGGCTAACTCGGCAAGTATATCATAAAATGCATGGGACAAAGAGTGCTATTCTGAAATCAACTTGTCAGTGGCAGGTGGAGCATATTGGGACTTTAAATCCTGACTTACTATAACAATAAGTGGCCATTGAGATGTGCAAATGAACACTAACAACGCACACATTTAATCTCTTCTAGGCAGAAAATCATAATGGCCACTAATTTAAATAAGTTCTATATGCATTGGTTCTCCAAAATTAATATTTAACCCTTTGAGATATCCACCACAGGTGAAGAAGCCTTCAAATGCTTCTCCTGCAGCCCCTGTTCTGTTACGAAATTTCCCTTTTTCAGCTTTTTTTGCAAATCAAACTCACCAACTTTTACCTAAAAGTTGCCAGTAAGCACGCCTCCATGTATGCAATGCGTTTGAGACCTCTCTAGAATTAAACTGATTAAGCTACTTTTTTCTCAACTGCTATTTAGAATTTTTAACCATAATATGCAACCTTTGGAATATTTAAGGGCCACATTTATGGCCTTTGGGGTGACTCTAGTTGCCTGTCACTGCCCAAAGATGAGATAAAGAGGAGAATATATCTCCCGTGTGAAAAACTCTCCAATTCCTATATTATTCTGTGGTGCCAAAGAATTAACATGCCTCCAAATCTGCAAATATTAGCACATAGATATGCTTCTACAGTAAGAGTAAGAATCCTATGGGAATAGCCACACCCATTTAGAACATTTAAGCATTTTCAGGTACTGAAATACCAGTGTCTATATATCCCAGTTTGCTGTATGAAGGACACCACCTATGTAAATCCTTCTGTTAAATTAATACCCATGTGTTCTATAGGCATTATGCAATATATATGTGGTGTAGGAATAGCCCAGGACTGGGCGCCGCCTCTCTTTTTTCTTTGTTTTATAGATTGTCATGTAGACCTCTAGCATTCAATGAGTGAAACCACCACTTAAATAAATGGGAATTTTCAGATGGTGGTGTAGATAGTTTCCTCCAGAATTTCTCTTCTGTAGTTTCCTGAATACATCTTTTTGTATCCATCCCACTTTAGGCTATGTTCACACATGGGCAACTTTACGGTGTTCCACTTAAGTGCATGTCACGGCGCCATTGCATTTTAGCCTCCGACATTCCGAGTTCCCACCAGTTTTCGGTTTTCCATGGAAAGAGCAGGTGTGTTTGTCTGTCTGTGATGGTTGGCCTATGGGACGTTGCCCATGTTGGTTAGCCAGTCAATGGACCTTGAAAACAGCCCCACATCCAAGAATGTCGCTCGTGTGAGGCATCAGCACTGCAGCCCATAAGCAGTTCTGATGATCTGGCATTCTTAAACATAGATATACTAAACACAGACCACATCCACTTTGCAGAATGCCTGTGTAAGCAGCAGATTTGGGGGAAAATGTATTTTACAAAAGTCGAGTGCACTGTTAATGCAAAACTAAACATTCCACCTCCCAGAATAAGAAGTGTGTTGCAAACACCATACAGCGGCTATTTTACTGGAGATCAAGTAATGAAAAGCAATTGCTTGGACATAATTTGAAAAGAGGTGTGTCAGACAATAAGACAGCAGCATGTCTCAGTGATTGCAAAAGGAAGAACTATAAAGCCAAATGATGTGGAAAAGTCAGTAAAGAAGGCTTTGTCCTTGAAATGGACCAAGCTTCTTTGTGTCTCCCTGTTCAGTAGATACCCACTGTAAAAAGCTCTCTGAAGTACAGTTTGTCCTGCAGCAGTGCTCTGAATAGGGTTTTGTTGTATTATGAACATAGACTAAGAATCATGAACATAAACCATTAGCATCAGAAATATGATAAATATGCAGTCTATAAGTGATCTAGAACAGACTCCTAACCATTGTTATTGTCATGAACAACATTACTATAGCAACAGGATCACTTTAAAATGGCAAACCACAGAAGTACTGCACCCCAATCAAGGGTATTTCTGATTTTCTTGCAGATGCATCATTTTCTCTTAGTACATGGGGGACACAGGGACCAAGGAGCGAATCTCCAACTAAAAGGCAGGGCAGTTTCAGTGAATAGGGGCTCTAGAGGAAGAGACTTCCTCTCAGCCCTCTTTAAACCCCTCCCAGCTGAAAATAACAAAGGTTAACAAAATATCAAAGCAACGAAGGCCAAAAGCCCTCCACAAAAATAAGGGAGGGGGCAAAATTGGCAGTGCACCTGCTTTAAAAAAAAAAAAAGGGACAGACGTTTCCTCTGGAAAGAATACCATATGTCCTCCAAGGACGAAGAGAAAAGGACTTAGGAGAAGTAACACAAAAATTCACTTTTATCCTATGGGGACACAGGTTCCATGCAGAAATACCAACTTGGTCCCAAACACCAATGAGGTAGAGGAAACTCTCAATCCAAAGCATACAAAAACACTGCAAAAACAAACCAGAACCACATGTTTAAACATCAAAGACCAAACAAGATACAGAAGAAAGGAGGGCTACTCATTGGCAACTACTGCCTGTAGCACTTTCATCCCAAAACCTGCCTCAGCCAAGGTGAACACATTGAACTAGCAGTGCTTAGTAATAGGAGTAAATAACTTACTTTCTGGCTAGAAAGCCACCCACTGGGCATAATTTTTCTTTTTTAAATCTTTTTATTAAGGACATCTTTGAGATACAGCACAGAACAAGGCAAGGCAATGCATTAAATGGATAGTAATGTTTCATAATAAAAGCTGCTGTAATTAATCATCATAGTATTTGGACTTTGGAGAGTGTTATATCAATTCTGTCAGACTTATAGGTCAAGAGTAATTGAATTATAAAGTATCCCCCTCTCACCCCTTTTACTGACGTAACACTGTTCAGCCAGATCAGAAGGGAGGTGCCCAAGTAGACTGCAGAGAGGGACAATCTTCAATTAAGATAAGGGAAAAACCTGAAAAACTTGTCAGGGGGGGCAGGGATTTCATTGTTTTCATTTCATAGGAAGAAGATTGTCCCCCTGCGGTTATCCGTCTGGTCTTACAACCACATCTGAGAAGAGATGGCTTATACTAGGTAAAAGGGGCAGGAGGGGGAAACTTTGCTTTTGAATATCTCTCAAACCATATATCTCTCAAACTCTTCATGGTTTTTTAATGCCTACACAATAAAGTAAAGATGAAATGAAGTATTACTATCCCTTTAAGTAAAGCAATGAGGGCAGAACAGTACCATTCCAGGCATGCATTATAGCTGAAAAAGCATAGAGGAAGTACAGGGCAATCCTCTCAAAGCGTTCATGAAGAATTTGTTTAACATTGTGTAAACAGAACCCCCAGATACAAGCACAGAATCGGGCAAAACAGACTCAAAGCCCAGAGAGTAAGACCCAGTGTCACCCAGCTAGGGAGAGGAGTCCATCCCAAAGTCAGATATCCAAGATCCCCAAATCACATGGAAGCTGTGCGGGCTCCCTCTATGAGTGTATACTAAGCAGTAGCCAGATGGACCCAATGATCATGCGAGGGTGGAGTGACAGACATCCACACCATGGTAACTGTCTTATGTGCAATAACCAAAGTCTCAGAAGAAATTTAAAAAGAGTGTCCAGTCCACCAGGGAAAATGGACAGGATACCCAGCTTCGGAGTCAGAGGGATTGGTATGTCCATAACTCCTGACAGAGAGAAGACCTGCTCCCAAAACCAGAAAACCTCAAGACAGTCCCTGACAAGGTGCAGAAAAGTACCAGTGGTATGAGAGCATCTGAGAATCTGTCACATAAGTTGTTATCCCTAGTACCTATCTTATATAGTCTTACAGAGGTGAAGTACACACTTTGAAGAATTTTCAGTTGGATGAGCTGAAGTCAGGCATGTAAAGAAGGCCTGGACTTGGTCATGGACCACTCCAACTTCCTCCAGCATCCCCAGGGCCCCTTCCCTCCTCTGCCTGAGAGGGATATCCTCGTGTGGGACATGAGCATCAAGCCACTGGTAAAATAAAGGCTACAGGCCGGTCTAGCCATTTAGTCAATGCAGAATAGAGTAAGAGCTCAAAAACGGGCTCTCCCCCCTGCATCCGAAATGCATGGCACAGAGATACAAATAGAAAAATGGATGAGGGAAGCCAAACTCGCTGGGAAGCTGCTAAAAAGGTTTCAAGTTCCCATCAACATAAATGTGTTCTAAAGTCATAATTCCTTATCTGGCCGAGATGGGTATAAATGTCCAGATGGTATAGGTGTTCCAGGGTTACATCAGTCCATAATGGGGTGAACGGGTCTCAATCTCTCCAGCCCACCACCTCCTGTATCTTCTCCCATACCTTATACACCACATCCACCACATTTGTAACTGTGGTACTCAACATCAAACCCATAATAAACATCTGGGACAAAACGATTCTTGCATAACTATGATTCCTCCAGAGAGAGGAACTGGGTTTCAGGGTTAGACCAGGCCAAGGCATATTGGCCCTTTACATCATCTATAAAGGTCAGGCAAAGTGATACCTTCAAATCCAAATTGCCTGCAGGTCCTTCTGAACTTAAATATTTCTTATGTTTTGAGGGCCTCCCACAAAAATCCAAAAGGAGAGCCTTCTCTCTTTGTCTAAGAGCATTCTCTCTATCTGAGCCCCCCATGGGCTAAGACTGACTCCATTGCTCTCCTCCACTTTGTCTGGGTTACAAGGTTTGTCCCCTTCCTTTACAAGCAGGAGAATAGTTTTACACAAACTTAATCAGCAGTGTCCTCTTTCTACAAACAGAGGAATGGTACAAATGTCTCCTGTGGAGACCTTGTGCCATTTCTCTAAGAGATGGTTCCTTTCTGGAGGAAAGGGAGATGGAGGGTGAGGATGGCTAGGTTGGTTCATCATCCTCACTCATGGACTGTCAGGTTAAGTCTAGAGAGTCCACAGATATCTTTAGAAGCAAGAAAAGGTCATCTGTTTGCTTTAGAATGTAAGAGTCCTTAGACCAGATCATCATGGAGGAGAGGAAGAATCCAAAGTGTCTAAGGAAGCTAGGAACTGTGCAGTTCATGCCCTGTGATTGATCTCGCAGTCTCCTGCACATAGCATGGGTAGATTGTGCAATTTGAGCTATAGTATGATCACCTGTTACAGTGAATCAGGGAGGATATGTCTAGAGAGTAGCTCGTTCTCATAGTGTCTCAGATTCATGAGGTGATATTTTACTCCTCTGCCACCGTACTTTATTCTGGAAAGTTCATTGCCAATTCGCTGCCTTGTCTGTAGCAGCTCAATGAGCGCTGTGGCTTAAAATTTGGTCGGCCAACTTGTTGTCAAAAAAGGTCGGTTATCGTTCTTCTATTTGTTGGGAATGTATTGATTTGCCCTGAGCTGGACGAATTAATAAGTCAAGCTTTCACAACCCATACCCTCCATCACCCGATACAAGTTTACATACTTGGGTGGAGCATTGGATATAACAGTGGTTCTAAATTGTGTTCTGTGGAACTCCAGGGTTCTGAAGAAGTACAAGGGGCTCCAAGAGACAAATAATGGAGGACAGGGTAACAGTTGAGGTGACAGACAGTGTATGCTTCTGTATATACCAGTGGACTTGTGGAATAAAAACATTTTAATTTTGTCCTGTTACATTCATCTTCTAGTAAGCACTATAACAGACACACCTCTGAGAAAAACAATTATAAGACATAATTGCCTGATCTCTCTAACACAGTTCAGATGTAATTTAGTCATAATTTCCTGACACTAACCATCATTCTCATAAATTTGAAATAAATACAATGTTAAACCTCTGTGTGATAAAGGTCTCCAGCACATGGCTTTATTGTGTTTTGGAGATGCCCATTAGGTTTTGCACACCCCTACCCTTCTGAGGACCCATTCTGTTCCCTCCACACTTTCCCACTTAAGTTGAAGCCTGGCCACAGGGCTGTAGTACCCCTCTGCTATCGATCAGGATACTACCACTGCTAGCCTGAGCCCTGTGTCCATTTATCTGCACTAGTACCAGTCTCTGATATAAGCTGGAATGAAGCCCTTCAGTGCCTTCCTCAAATGCACAGTCCTCTATCTCAGTGTTGAAGTGTAACCCCTCCCCCTGGGCTCTCCTAACCTGCAGAGAACAGGGCATTTTCTTAAGGCCCTTAGCATGGCACCTAAAAAGCTTCCTACTGGGGTTGTTATTCACCTCCCCCTCCCTGGGAGTAAGCCCTACCCTTTCCTGGGACAGTGGATCCCCACTTTCTCGTAGGGTGGGAATGGGGACCCCCGCGGATTACCTGAAGCTTTCAAAAATGGCTGCTGCTATGGACTGCACTGCTTGTGAGTCTTTGGGTACTGAGGATGCCTGGAGGAATGAAAAGATTTATTGGACATCCCCTTCTCTCCCATTCAGATTATTCACAGACTCAGATTTTACACTTTGTGCTGGAGATGGGCTTTCAAGGCAGTGTCTTTTCTGAACAGCAGGCACTCATCCAGCAATACCACCTTCAATGACTCAGGGCAAGCCTGGACAAACTGTTCTTTAATAACCAAGTACCTAATGGCATCCTATATAATAATTCGCCAAGTTGTGTGTAACGCCCAACATGCGCAGTAGATACTGCTGTGCGTGCGGCAGTCACACGCAGTGGAGACTGCTCGCGCCGCGGCTGATACAGTATCAGCCGAGGCGCGGGCAGTCTCCACCGCGTGTGACTGCCCCGCGACCAGCTGCCAGAGGCTCTGTATCAGCCGAGGCGCGGGCAGTCTCCACTGTGTGACTGCCCCGCGACCGGCTGCCTGAGGCACTGTGGCCCGTGTAACGGGCTGTTCAACTAGTCTGTTATAATTGCCTTTCTCCACAACTCCATGCAACTATTGAAGCCTGCTCTGGTGGATCTCCTAAACGGAGACCTGAAGGATTCTGGGGTGCAGTTAAAGGCTTAAAGTAGTACTTTGCACAGAGCAGCATAGTAAAGAGAGTACAGCGGGGCCTACCTCTTCAGTAGCAGTGCTGGCAGAACCAGTCAGGAGGCTAAAGAGCCTTAGAAGCATTTTTACTGAGGTAACCTGCAGAGGTACAACCCCCTTAAACAGCTCTAGGTAGCCCAGCAGGTCATCCTTACACTCTACTCAATTGTGCATAAAAGAGTCCCTTCTTGTTTGAACATACCAGTTCCTGAAGGCTCTACTGACCTGCTTTATGGGGACCTGGGCTGCCCAGAAAGGGCCAATAACCCCCTGCCCTGCAGAGTCAGGAGCCATCACTGCAAAAGCTTCTTCTGTTCCTCCAGCTTTTCTCTTTCCAAAGTCAACTGGGCCTCCACAAGGGTGGTTGGGGGGGCATGGTTCCTGGGCTCTCTCTCAGCTTGGGCTTTCTGGGGTCCCCTCTCCTAGATCAGTGGGAAGATTCAGTGAAAGAGGAGTTAGTCTTTCTCCTCCACTGTGTGCCTGGCTGTTGTGCAATGGGCTGTGGTGATAATGGCCCTCCCCTCTTCCGTAGCTCCTATGCTGCTTTGTGGGTGGACATAAGCACCTGGGAATCTTCTGCTTGTAGATCTGTGCCTTTCCATCTCAGATTCGAGTCTGGACTCCTGTTCTGAGACATACAGAGTTCCCAAAGTCCTTCACCAAAGGTTGCCTGCAGACTTCTGCTGCCTCCTAGACCTGTGTCCCTGGCTCCAATCAGTTAGGTGCCCCATTTCACTGGACTCCACTAGATAACTGGCAGCCACATAAGGATGAAGCTGCTGACAGTCAGCAAATGGACTTTGATTGCTGGAGTATCTGTAGTCCATGATCCTTCCTGATCCGAGTCTGAGACACTCCAGTTGCTGGATAGCTGCAACAGTTTTCCCCCTCAGGCAGGGTGTCTGTCTCCTGTTGTGGAGAGTACCCTTTTTAAGTGGTAGACCCTCCCCTGAGGCTCTGTCACTAGCATAGCCCATGCTCCTGGATTCTTTCTCCTGTAGTCAATGATCTTCCTAGCAATGATTGCTCTGCTACCTGTTTTGCTATGCTGGACAGTTCAGGCTTTGTTTCTCATTTTTTTTCTTTAATCGACATTCTATAAGAGTGACCAATAGGTGGTGGTGTTTCATTAGTCCCTGTAGATTAATGAAACACCACCTAGTGGTCACTTTTATGAAATTTGATTAAATAAAAAAAAGAAAAAAAGATAAATCAAACAAGTTTGAGCTGTTATAACAGCTGTAAAGCTCTCCAAATCACTGGCATTATATTGAGCGGATATAACTTTTGACTAAAGAAGTTATCAGTAGTATCTTTGTTTATCTCAGCAAGAACAGTCCCATGTATATTAACAAAGAAAACATTTTACCATTTCTTTAACCCTCTGAATGCCAAAAAGAGTATCCAATGCATTGATTCACAATGCAGTGGATACCCCGTTGGCACCCAAAGGGTTAATGAAGAACCCACATCTTTGTTATTCAGTGGTGTTAGTCTCTAGTGGGGTGCAAAGAAATAAAGAACACTAATGCACAGAGACATACTGATCAGTCAGTCACACATGGGCCTGCTCAGATAAATCATTTTTCTACAAGTGTGAAAAGACTTTGATAAAGACGGATCAGTACTGCTGGTACCGGAATAGTCTTTCTGCTTCTTGAAGCACAATGAACGTTTTTTTAAATTTTTTTACCTCTTTTGCCAACTTCTGGCCTTGTTCACAAGTAATGGGTTTTTCCTTCACATCATTAAGTTTTGCTAGAGTTTTGGGATCATCTCTTAGGTCGATCTAAAAACCATAAAAAATCCATTATATTTTTATGTTATGAAACTGAGAATAGAGCAGCAGAAGTACACTTTAGATGATTCTAGAGACGAGCCACTGCATTATGAAAATACATCTCTAGCATTCAAGGGCAGAAAATTCTCTAGAGCTCTTTAATCAGTTAATAATGAACAAGTACTTACAGGGTGTACTCAGAATGGTTAAACTGTTACCATGGATTCAAGTTTGCATATTTGAAATAAGCCATACAGATCAATAGCTGCTTAGTTTAAGTGATAATTCTTTTATTTCTGAAAAAAATTAAAGTACAAATCCATAATTGCAGCAACGTATGCTAATGAAAATAATAATGACCAGGATTATTTTCCCAGTGTAAAATAATTGGAGGTAATAGTGGCCAATAGGATTATTTCCCAGATTAAAATAACTGGAGGTTCATTGTTAGATGTGCTAGTATTGTTTAAACAGTAATCCTTTATTCTGACTTTACATATCCTGCAACTTCATACAATGTATAGTCTGTACAGTCATATATTGCATGTACTTTTTATGTTAATTCCCCCACCCCCCCCACATCCACCTATTTTTTACACTTTAATGTCCCCGACTCCCTGGATCTCAGTTTCCAGAAAACATTTTGGTCAGTACACCGTGAAAACAGGATGTAACACAACGTTGCAATCTCTCTCTCTCACACACTGTAGCACTGAATCGGTCTGCGTGCTTAATTTTTACATTGTTTCTTTCTTAACCCCTTAACGACCCTTGACGGTTCTGGCACATCATGGGTAGATTTGCGTTGAGGACCCATGACGTGCCAGGACCGTCATGAAATTCAGGGCTCCCCACACAGCTGCACGCCGTTTGGGGAGCCCAGAACCGGAAGCGCACCCCACCCAAAAAAAAAAAAAAAAAGACACCGTGGTCCTTAAGTGACGGCCACTTGCGCGATCGGATGTCCTTAAGGGGTTAAAGGGACAGTAATGTTTCACAAAACAAGCAGCTCCAATATTCATAGTATTTGGGACATTGAGAGTGTTATTTCATTACTGTCAGAGTTGTAGTTCGAGAGTAATTGAATGATAAATTACCCCCTCCTGCCCCTTTTACCTAGTGTAAGCCACCTCCCCTCAGATGTGGAATCTGGCCCCTTGAACGGACAGTTCACAGCAAGGGACAATCTTCTTACTGTGAACATAAGGAAAACCCTGTCCACCTTGACAAGTTTTCCAGGTTTCTCCTTATCCTAACTGAAGATGGTCCTTCTCTGCAAGCCATCCGGACAGTCTTGCTGCTCTGAGGTGAGCAGTGTTACGTCAGTAAAAGGGACGGGAGGGGGATACTTTATCATTCAATTACTCTTGAACTACAACTCTGACAGTACTGAAATAACACTCTCTATGAAGATTAATCAGAGTTGCTTTTATTGTGAAACATTACTCTATCCCTGGAAAAAGATTATAGAATATATAAAGGCAAAATATAGGGTTACTATTTCTTTAAAAGAAAGTAACCTCAAATCCTCCCCAACAGTGATCTCTCTCAAATTTGCATTTATTTTTCTCTTGTCCATTTGCTTCTTCTAGGACTACAATTGGCAAATACTAATAAAATAATTGACAAGGATAGTATATCAATGTAATCCTGTTTACTTAACCCTTTGAGTGCCACAAAGGTATCCATTACATTGAGCTGGACCTCTCTGGCATTCAAAGGGTTAAATAGTTATTAATGTGCTTTCACTTTTTGTTAATACGGGATTTGTAAGTTATTACTTGAATTCCCCAAACGAGGTCATAGTTTCATTGCTTGACAGCTGGGTACATAAACTTGCATGCAATTATCTGCATTCAGTAGACTACGTACCCAGTGGGTCAGCGTGGCCTTAACCCTTTCCATTCCAGAGGGGTACGGAACACATTGCAATGCATTCCTTACCCCTCTGGCACTGAAACGGCTGAAAAAATGCTAAGTACTATTTTAAAGAGAAATTATACTCAATGAGTGGCTATTAATTTAACCCTTTGAGTGCTAGAGAAGTATCCAATGCTAAGGGCACAGAAGGGAGTTGAGTGGGCCTATGTATTCATTGTGTGGGCCGAGCAGGATAGGGAGCAAAGGTTCCTACCTTGCCCCGTTTCAGATGACTGCTCTGGACCGGAATCATTTTCCTCAAAATTTTGAATGAAAACAGCAGTTTTACAAGGAGTATTGCATGTCTCATGGAACAGCATGATTTGATTGAAAAGCAAATTGACAGGGTGAGGCTAGGAACACCAAGAATGCCTAGTCTAAGGGCAATCGATTGAAATCAAAGTGTGCTGCTATGTTTAATCAACCTTACCTGTGTTCCAACCAATAGAAAAGGTACATTTGGTGCATATTCTTTCAGCTCGGGAACCCATTCCTCCTTCACATTCTGAAATGAGGCCGGGTTTACCACTGAGAAACAGATCAGGAAAACATCCGTCATGGGATAAGACAACGGTCTCAAGCGATCATAATCTTCCTGGAAGAAGAAAGTGTTATTAATGAATTATTAAAGAAAAGCTAGGACTCTTTACAGCAGATCAGGATATACAGAAGTAAACCTTTCAACCCTTTGAATTCCAGAAAGGTATCCAATGCATTGGATACCTCTCACTCAAAGGGTTAAAGTGATGAACGTCATCTCAGCCTTCATAACTATGATAACTGTGATAAGATCTTCTAAACTGATCAACCAGAGGATTCTGTACTTTGAAGATCTTAATCTGAAATCATCTGACAATAAAGGATAAAAATACTGAAAGACGGAGGCACACAAACCAAACCAAGCTGATCAGATCTTTTATTCATTTCCTGAGAAAGAGCTTTCACTACATATGAGAAATAACCAAGTGACGGAGGGACATGTGATGTATACTCGGCCTTTGATAATGACAATGAGTGTTTAAAGGAACTGTCAATCCTCCGAACTTTAACTAAAAAGCACTGACTATCATCCCTAACATATATGTTTGGGTATCTCAGTGGTTTGTACTTACCCAGTCTCATGGCCAGTCTCAGGGTGTTCCTTTAAGACTATGGGTAAAGCATGGTACAGTGTTAGCCATACAAGAAGCAGAAGACTAGTAAAGTAAAAAGGATACCTTTATTGGCTCTATGATGCAAGGTACTATTTTTACTCTCCTAGTCTCCTTTAATACTAGGGAGAAGGAGCCTTCACTTCTTGTCCTTGATCTGCAGCTGGCACTATGGAGCTACTGAAGCAAGTTAAAGGTAGACAGGAGTACATGGTCATAGTTTTAGGTTAAAGGGACAGTAATGTCCCATAAGAAAGTGTTATAGTTTTGTAGAAGATGAAAAAATAAGCTTAATGGAGCAAACCCTATCTCTCAAACCACTATGGTTTGAGAGATATAAGCATTGAAAGTTCCCCCTCTCCCTTCCCTTCTCCTGAGGTCAACATCTAGCTGACAGCAGCAGATCCCGGTCTGGGAACCAGCCTGCTGCTCTGCAGCAGAGCCGAAATTGCGTTATTGCAAAAGAATTACTTCATTGGAAGCACATTTTGTAACCTTTTCAATGAATTATTTTGCAATTACGCAATTTCGGCTCTGCTGCAGAGCCTCCTCATGTCGGCCGACACAGATCTCCTGCTATTAGCTTTACAGCTGACATCAGGAAAAGGGGAGGGAGGGGGGAACTTTCAATGCTTATCTCTCTCAAACCGTAGTGGTTTGAGAGATAGTGTTTGTGCCATTAAGCTTATTTTTTCATCTTCTACAACTATAACAAGTTTTTTTATGGGACATGACAAACACTTTATGATGGTTTACAGTTCATTTAATTATGTGGTCTCAAATAAAAAAGGGTGAGTGGTGAAAGATACACCAAAGGTTTAATCCCTTGGATTTCAGAGCCATTTCCAACACATTGCTTTGCAATGTGTTGAAGACATTTCTAGCATTGAAGGAACTAACAGGATGTAAGGGCACTGGCATACAGAAGAAAGAAGATGTACAGGTGCAAGATGTACAGATATGTTGTAATCTTCCCTCATCCACACATGCCAACTGTCTCACATTTCCAGGGACAGCCTGGTCTCTAGTCCTATGCTTTTCTTATTGTGTGACAGCGACGCTCAACCTTAATAGCTACTCTTTAGATAGGTGGACATTGACTGAGGCGGACACTCCATTTACTGTAGTCCTACCTGGATGCCAACCAAATGATCTATAAGGGCTTTGCACAGGCAGTGCAGTATGGATGTATCAAGAATCTCATCTCAGACTAAGACCTCTATAGAAGATCAGATCATAGCTGCTCTTTAAAGCGGATTACTGAAAATAAAGTGCCCCCCAAATCATTATGCATATAGAGATACATATATCCAGACTAGAATTACCCTGAATAAGTCCGGCGTTAATGATAAATCCGACTCGTTCCCACATACACAGTGAGGCATCTTGCTGTACCGGCATCTGTGCGCAGCTCCATCAGTCCTTTCCTGTACCTTAAGGTACAATGCAACTTCTCCAAGAGGAGACCGGGACGGACAGTGCAGCAGGTGCACAGGAGTCTCTTTGGCAAGAGGTCTGCGCTGATGTTTGCCTGTGTGTCTAGGAACGAGTTGGATTTATCAATAACACCAGACTTATACAGGGTAATACTTGTATGGATATGTGTATTGCTATATGCATAAAGATTTGGAGGGGCACTTTGTCAGTGATAATTCCACTTTAATAACTTAAAAGTAAAGAACAATGGGAGGAATGCAAAAAACATTAACAATCGCTATGTAGTGTACTTTTGTTGGCAAAATGATTAGCACCAAAAGGTCACTGAATTACAAAAATTTTAGCTTTTTTTGTGTGTGAAGGAGTATCAAAAAGTGGGTGTGGCTAGAATGTCTTCCATTTTGTGAGAGGATGAGCAATTTTTCCTAATTCAGCAAAGCAATAGTTCACATTTTCATACATCTGGCTAGCTGCGGTTCATTTAGGTGCATTCACTAACTTTCCCGTTAATTTAGGGGCATTCGCTACCTTTGCTGTTCATTTAGGAGCATTTGCTGTTCAGCATGAAGGTGTTAATACGTTTCCTGCAATAAAGGGACAGTAATGTCCCAGAAAAAATATTTAGCATTTTTCAGTGCTTAAAAAGTTGAATTGAATGCAAAAAAAAACAAACAAAAAAAAAAAAAAACACACCTCTCTCTCAAGCTATCATGCCAAGACATGAGTTGGCCCTTGTATGTATAATTTGTTTATTTTGTGTATTTTATTGTACATTTTAAAGTGTTAGCTAAATTAGCTGAGTAGATAACATCTCCAGAGCAGTAAGGGGTCATAAAAGGTATTGGGCCCTCTGCTCTGATGGGGTTCATCCAGAAGACAGTCAAATATTATGAAATATGGAGAACATGTAAAATGGTAAAATACAAATATATATACAGAATGCCCAGGTTTTTCCCTTGTGGTGGGTACCAAACATGCCAGGGGGAGGTGATCCTGCTATGAGTTACAAGAATAGCCACTTTGCAACCAGTTAGACCCAGAATGTTTGGTGTGCTGTGGGTTGCATGTTTTGGGAAGCCTTATGATTTTTCAGGTAGAACTCTGCAGTAACATCCGTGACAGGTCTGATTGATTGGGCCGTAAACTATCAGGCCAAACCTCCCCCCAGGTAACAGCCAGGGGGTTTGGCCTCTTAGAAGGAACCGTGGAAAGTATTTAACATGTTTTTTTTTTTTTTGGCTAAAACAGTGAATTTCTTCGTAACAGCTGAAGGGGGGAAATACCATCTAAAGTTTCCGCAAGAACACTTAAAATATCAGTAATTGTATTTAAGGATTTCTTGTGTTTCTCCCATTTTAGTTTATGGACTGTTTTGCCAATGTGTCTTTATTTGTGTAGGTCCTTCATTTCTGTATTTTTGTAACCAGCACTGTGAAGCCTTTTTTCAGATTAAATGTTCAATTAATAAGCTCTTGTCTCTGTTCTCTAATATGAACTCACTACTCTGAAGGAAGCTCAGGTAGCACATGTTACTAAAGGTTTAATTATATAGGTCTGATTATTCAGGTGATTTTATACAGTATTCTGCTGTGTTTGGAGTAACCGAAGACGCCCAGAAATAAAGTCTTGGTGGTGGCAGCAAATTGTAGTACTGGGGTGATAGTGCAGGAGGGATTTCAGGGGTTAATTTGTTGGTTGCTAGGAATAGTAACAGGTAGCCAGGGGTCTAGTATTGTTAACCCATTCCCTCCCACACTCTCCCCACTGTTTCAGTTAGGGCCTATAGCCCTGGCTTGTGACACAAGCCACTATGGTTTGAGATATATTTGCATTCAAAGTATCACGGTGCCCGTGCTATGCGGGCGACATTCTGGTCAGTTTCCTCTTTGATCTCACTCATTGGTTGAAGTGAAGTGACTTGTCCCCACACCAGTATTTGGGCCTTAAGTACTGGGCCTTGTCACTTATCTGGTGCCCTTTCGTGGTGTTTCCATAACAGTGCTTGTTCGTGTGATCTCTGTGTACCGACCCGGCCTGCCTGACGACTCTGCATCTTGTTCCTGCCTGTGTACCGACCCTGACAGTCTGACTATTCTGCATCTCGTTCCTGTCCTGTGTACCGACTCGGATTGGCTGACGTTTATGCTCTGTGTACCGACCTGGCCCGGCTGATATTCCTGCTCTGTGTACCGACTCGGATTTGCTGACGTTCCTGCTCTGTGTACCGACCTGGCCCGGCTGGCCTCCTGTGGTTGCGTATCCCTCCTGCTATGCCTTATCCGGCCTCCGGTTGGGGTTGTGACTGGATCCTCTCTGTCTCTGGACAGTCACTCTCTGCAGTCTAGTCTCCGTTGTTATCAGTGTCGCCCAGGCGACATTTCTGTGTGTTCCTTCCACCCGTGTAGCCCCCAGTTGGGTGCCTCTCCGGGCAAGTTGCTCTAGTCTCCATTACTGCTAGGGCAGTCCACAAGTTGCCTGGTCTCCGTTACGGCTACGGCAGTCCACAAGTTGCCTAGTCTCCGTTACGGCTATGGCTGTCCACAAGTTGCCTAGTCTCTGTTACTGCTACGGCAGTCCACAAGTTGCCTGGTCTCTGTTACTGCTACGGCAGTCCACAAGTTGCCTGGTCTCTGTTACTGCTACGGCAGTCCACAAGTTGCCTGGTCTCTGTTACTGCTACGGCAGTCCACAAGTTGCCTGGTCTCTGTTACTGCTACGGCAGTCCACAAGTTGCCTGGTCTCTGTTACTGCTACGGCAGTCCACAAGTTGCTCTAGTCTCCGTTACTGCTACGGCAGCCCACAAGTTGCTCTGGCCTCCGTTACTGCTACGGCAGTATTCAAGTTGCTCTGGTCCCCGTTACTGCTTGGGCGTTACTCGAGATTGTGCTCTCTCTTCAAGATTGAGCTTCTTAAAGGACCTCGTGATATTAGGGCCTGTCAGTCCTCCCGGCCTAATAGTAACCCATTCAGTGCTGCCTAACTTAAGTATCACACGAAAACTGCCTGACCTGTGTCAGTATATTGTATTCTGTATTACTTGCATATACTGGACCCGTGTAGGTATACCTCATTGTAACCTGTCCTGTGTCTGTACTATATTGTTGATATATTACTGGACCCATGAGGGTTATTGTTATTACAACTGTTCAATAAAACTGTGTTTTATCCAAACCTGCTGTGTCTGTGTGTCAAACAATCCGTTACACAAAGTTTCCCTTCTCAGCTGACAGCAGGAGACCAGTGTTGGCCGTCACGGAGGCTCTTCAACAGAGCCGTAATTGCGTTATTTAAAACAAATGACTTCATTGGAATGGTCTACAAAGTGTGCATCAAACTTTGAATGCAAATATCTCTCAAACCATAGTGGTTTTTTGCATTCAATTCAACTTTTCAAAATGCAAAAAAAAAATTTCTGGGACATTACTGTCCCTTTAAAACTTAAATCAAATCACAAACAGAATATAAATTTATGGCTTTAAAAAAAATGCAAATGTGCCACTTTCTTGCATCCCACCCACTGTGTCTGTCCACATCCTGTTCAGCTGATATGAGGAGGACAATGTGAACAGAATATGGAGCCACATACATCACATCAGTGATGGGCAACCAAATTTATCCCAAAGGAAGCATGTGGCCCTTGAGTCTCCCAAAAGGCCACACGAAGATTAAATAGAGGTTTGGAAAAGCAGATAAAGCTCTTGGAGGCCAGAGGTCTTCAACGAATTGCTTTGTAAGGCACTGAAGACGTCTCTATTACCCAAGGAGGTGAAAGGAAGGATTCTAAGGAAAAAGAAAGAGGATCAGACCCTGCTTGAGGTGAAACTAGGGTGAGTCTGACGGAGTACAGAGAGAAGTGATCTCCACTTCTTACTGTGCCACAGAAGAGACTGGGATGTGTGTGTTACTGGGGAGCCCCCACCAATGCCTTACAAAGTATCTTCTCTGCTGGTCATTGCTCTTTGTAGACTATTGCAGTGTGGCACATTGGTAGATTTGAGAACAATGCATTGGGAGACCTCTCTAGCATTGAAGCCAGGGGTAATGAATCATTGGACCTCTAGCTGTGGAGAACTACAATTCCATTGTTACAGAGGGAATTGCTTGTCGTGCAGGTATGTGTGTGTTTATGTATATATATCTATGAATGTATGTGTGTGTGTCAATTTGTGTATGTGTATATGTATATGTATGTGTATGTACCGGTGTACATGCATGCATGTGTGTGTAAGGGTTGATATTAAAGGGATAGTAATACTTCATTTTAACTTTATTTTATTTTGTAGGCATTAAAAAAACATGAAGAATGATATAAGTCTTATCTCTCAAACCTTAATGGTTTATGAGATATTCACAAGCAAAGTTTCCCCCTCCCGCCCCTTTTACTGATGTCACACTCTTCAGCCAGAGCAGAAGGGAGGTGCCCAGGTAGACTGCAGAGAGGGACAATCTTCAATTAAGATAAGGGAAAAACTTGAAAAACTTGTCAAGGGGGGCAGGGATTTCATTGTTTTCATAGGAATACGAGTGTCCCCTTCTGTTATCTGTCCAGTCTATGGACTGCATTCCACATCTGAGAAGAGATTGTTTACAGTAGGTAAAAGGGACGGGAGGGGGAAACTTTGCTTGTGAATATCTCATAAACCATAAAGGTTTGAGAGATAAGACTTATAACATTCTTCATGTTTTTTTAATGCCTACAAAATAAAAAAGTTAAAACGAAGTATTACTATCCCTTTAAAGGGCGCGTTAAACCTATTTCATTCCTTTGATGACAAACAGAATAGTGATACAGGATGCTGATAACACCTTGTAAATAGCACAATGGTCTTTCCCCTTGTCTTTGGGTTTTATCTCACCTCCTGGGGCATAACACTAGGATCCCAAAATCAATGTAAAGATCAAAGGAGCATTGATAGTACCCATTGTAAACATCAAAATAATTGCTTAAGGACCTCCCATCAAAGTGGAAGAACAGGAATTTTTCTCCAATAGCAACATGTTTGCCCAATCTGTCACGGATTCAATAAAAACGTTCAGGAGTCAGTACGGTATAGTTAAATGCAAAATTTATTAATAGAAAAGTAGAGCACACTATATACACAAGTAGTAAGCAGAGGGTTACAAGCCAGCGAGCACTGCTATCAGGAATAGTAGGCTGCCAAGCCAGACCACTCTGATAGAGACTAGACCTCAGCCACTGCTAGCCTCTATAGGATCCAGGAGCAGGAACGGGAAGAGGAACACAGGATCTTGATCCAAATCGCTGGAGTACAGACTCACGCCTGTCATCAGTATGGAGCAGTAACTGACCCACACCTGCAGTCAGTATGTAGGGATGACTGACCCAAGCCTGCAGTCAGTATCAGAGCTAGTCTACCAGAACCCCAAGTCCCACTAGATAGGGTGTCTGCTAGGTATAAGTGACAAATGTAAGAATAGTCAGACAGAGCCTCAAGTCGGCACCAGAGAGGGTAGTCAGACAAGCCAGGTCATACACAGTTCAGGTAGTCAGCCAGAGCCACAGGTCTGCACCAGGTTGGGTGTCCACTATAGGGATAAGCAAAATAGTAGTCGGACAGAGCCACAGGTCAGCACCAGGTTGGATGGAAGACTGGCCAGGACCAGGTCATACACAGAGCCCAGATAAAAGAACTGCTATGAACAACAACGCAAGGGTAACTGGTATAAACTTCAGTCTGCCCTTTAAACCCATGAGCAGGAAGTAGCAGGGAGGAACAAAAGGGAGATAAAGCATAAATCAGGGTCTGCGACATTCTGACACTTTGTGCCCATAATTGACGCACCTATTTGTCCTTGTCGATGTGCCCAAAACTTGCGTCACCTCAGTGAACGATGCTTCAATGCTATCACCCAGCCTGCGGACACGGGCATCATCTGATACCACATAGTGCACCCAGACCATGTGCCCAGCAAGACGCCCAGAACGCTGCTGCGCCAATCGCCAGGAGCCTACTTATCCAACAGCGCACCACTGGACATTAGATACTGTAACACAATCAGATTGAGGCCATGTTATAAATAGGGGGCATTGGTTATAAGACTAGGGACACCACTAAGGTTAAAGTAGAACAGAAGAGAGGAGAGGAGGAGAAGATGACAGAACAAGAGAGGGCCAGGAAAAGAATCTCTGCCAAGCTTGGGTAAGTCCCTCATTCATTCGGTACCTTCAATATCATGCATGTTCAGGAAAATTGCTCAAATGTTATGCTTTGTAATGTATTGTTAAATTGAATGTTTTGTATTGTTATGTGTATTTAATGTAGAACTAGTTCTTATGAATTTGATGTACTGATCTGATATTAAATTGCATTTTTTAACCTCAGCAATCTGTTGAAGAGTCTCTGACTATTTTCACACACAAATGTGTATAAAGGTTTATACAATAGGAGATTACTTGTAGAATGTAATAAGTCTGGGGCTCCTTATATTTCTATTACATCTGCTTTTCTATGCTATATCTTCCATCTATGCCCCAGGATAAATGTATATGTAGATTGCCCACTAGTCATATGAACAATAAGCATAAACCTCAATCCATTACACCATCATTCCCAGCAGCTGGAGTTCAAACTATTAACTATTCCTGAGTCATGGTGTTCAAAGTCTTATTTAAATGGGAACTTTTATTTGTTCCCTATGGTACAGTTGTAATTAACAGTAATGAAAATGAAATAAGCTAATCAACCACCTGTAAAATGGTTAGAGTTTTATGTAAGACAATTACACTGACAATGTATTTATAAAAGGCTGTTTTCTCTCTAGCAATATAGGACAGATCACGCGTAGGTTATAATACATTTAACTGCAAAGCAGATTACAGCTTAACCATCTGAGCGCAAGCAGGTATGTGCAAAACATTTCTCCTCAATGTGCTCTATTCCCATCTGTCTCTCAAAGTGTTAACAAGTGTCATCAATACAATACGGTATGAAGTACTATGGCCCACTCACACGTGCCAATCTAGGGATTGGAGCTGTTTGTATTGTAATGGATATCCTGTAATGACCAATTCAGATACTAAGAAATTGGGCTGACGCACTTCACTCCTTTAAATTGGCATCAGATACATGTAGATAGCCTCCAGCAAATAAGCAGATGCATCTTAAAGTGGAACTGTCAAATAAGGGATTTTGAAAGCTTTTAGAACCATCCATATAAATTTAGGTTAGTTATCTCTACTTGAAACACTAGTTTAAAGTGGAACTAACACTTTATAATGACTTGAGTGATTTTGAAAGGGCTTTCAGAAATAATCTATATTTTCCATTTGCCATTTTACTTAAAACTATAGTACAAATGGAACATGGAAAACAAAATAATAAAGCAAAATATTGTGTGTGTGTGTGTGTTAGTTAAAGAAAGTGGAGCAATTCAGGAGCAAACCAACTGCACTAGAAAGGAATTCTAAATTCTCATTAATGACAATGGAGACTTAATCCCTTGAATGATACACATGCTACCACATGCTAGCACTTTTACATTTTGGGGAATTTGGGGCATTTTAGTTGTCTCCTACACAGCAGTTTGCCCAATAATTGGCCCACTTTGCCTTTACACAAATGGCCCTTAGTACCTGCAGATATGTCTGCCAGTACTGCCTAATTTGAATGGACTGCCAAATAAAGTTAAAATATCTCAAACTTTTGTTTTAAAGCGGAACTATCACGTAGCTATAAGTGCTCCCGATTAATTATAAGTATAGTGGTAATCATTGAAATTGTGCCCCACGCGTATCGCCACCAATCGTGGCTTCGTCAGACCCCTGACGAAGCCACGGTTGGTGGCGATACGCATGGGGCGTTTGGGCAGCTACGGAGTTCCCAGAGGCTACATTTCTCTCCTTTTGTAGATTTGGTCTAAGTATTATTATATTAATCTATCCTTATATCAAGTGTACATCTGTTTCATGCTTTATTTATAGCACTTTATTATTGTGAAATAGATTTACTAATACATTACTCTGGGTACTCTGGGCTCCTTGTTTTTAATTGATTTTATGTTTAGATATTGAACTATTTCTTGTATGAATAAAGCTTATTTCTATTTTTTGCTACTTTCAGTGTGCCTCGTTTTTATGGGGTTCTCCTTAGTGCAGCCTTTAGGTTCTCTTACCATTTGTCTGTTTCTACTATAGTTATTTGAAAGCAAGAAATGAGCAGATCACAGGGTACAAATGAAAATTCACCAAATTCCCATTGATTTCAAAAGGGGCTTTTAACCCCTTAAATGCTACAAAAAGTTATCCTCAATGCATTTGTGACATTGCTAGCAATCAGTGGGTTAAATGCCCTATTTAGCTTATACCGGTTGGTAAATAGAACATTTTGCTGGTTTGCTCCACAATTGTTCATACTGTACATTCTCAGTAGAGCCCTCTAATACTGATCCTCTCTGCCAGTCCTAAGGGTTCCCATTAGCATTTAGAACCAAGTTTAACATACCGGTGCAAATTTACAGAGTCAGAGCCCTTCACTTACGAATACTGCATCCCTCTACATTTCATCTCATTTCCAAATACATTCACACTCTCCATCTTCTCTCTGCACAGCATTTTCTTCTCCCTACAGTTCTGATTACATCCTCCCATACCAATCTACAGGACTTCTCCCATGCTGCACCTGAGCTCTGGAATTCCCTCACCCTTCCCATCAGATTCTCCTCCAGCCTTCAGATGTCCCCTGAAAACTCAACACTTCAGGGAACCTAATCAACTTTCCTCATAATCAGTATGAGCAAGGGCAGGTCAACAGAAAATAGCTGCTCCCAACAGTAATTTCTGTGATTCATAAAACAGAGCTGGGGGGCGGGGTGGCAGAAATGGGGCTTTACAAGTAAAATCCAAGACTTAAAATGGATGACAAAATATATACTGGTAGATCAACCTTCCTGGATGACAACACCAAATATATACTGGTAGATCAACCTTCTTATTGTCCTATTATGCGGCCCATAGTTCACCCTGCTATCAGCTCTGCTGAACTTCTGTCTGTTCAACGCCATTAAGCCTCAGCAAGCTGCATTGCCTTGCAGTATGCACTGCAGTCCTGTATGACAGAACCGCATGCATTTCTCAACAGCTGGGGACCGGAGATTGCCCATTCCTCCCTTAGCGGAACAAGTCCTTATTACTCCTGATTGCACAGATGTTATAATCCTTGAGTCAACAGTTTTGATTGAACCAACTGTGCAAAATGAAATGTGTGTCTAATTCTGTGAAAGAAAAAGGAACAGTTCTGGAACAAAATCAGCCATACCAAAAGGGTCAAATAAATAGACCCCTTGTTTATATTAGATAGTAAAGGCTCATAACGTAAATCGATCATTCCTTATAGTTTGTACTAACGCTCTCCACCATTGGCAATGTTCATATTGCTCTACTTTCTACATAATTATATTATAAAGTTTCCACCTCCCTTTTTCCATATGTCAGGCAGCCTCCTCAGATATCTGAAATCAGATCTCAATGAGACAATATTATGTCAGTCAGTATAAGGAAAACCTTGGACGTCTTGAGGAAGGAGGGCAGGATTTTCCTTATACAGACAGAGGATTTCCCTAGTTGTGATCCGTCCGGACCGGCTTTCTGAAGACAGAAGATTGATGTATGGAAAAGGAGCGGGAGGGGGAACGTTATAATATAATTACATAGAAACTAGTACAAACTATAAGGAATGATAGAACCTTATGTTGTAATGAACCATTACTATCTCTTTAAGCTCTTCAACACCTTGGATGCTTGACAGATCTCCACTGCATTGATAACAATGATTTAAAGACATCTTAAGCATCCAATGAGTTAAAAAGTTTGATTTCATCAAAGTGGATGCCTGGAATTTTCATTTGGTCCCTATGGTGCAGAATTTGCCCAAGAACTGAACCTTTAACTTGTGAATTAGGACCTTTGGACTAGATTTATAAAAGCAAACTGGCTTTATGCTAGAATTAAAGGGGATCTACCACCTCTATACGTCAGTCTAAAAAGTTAGTTTATATAGCAACTAGATGGAATACTGAATCGTTAGTTTGCTAAAACGAATTGTGTAAAGATCACCCTGTGCCTTTCTTCCGGACATACTCGGTTACCAGCTCTGTACCCGCAGTCTGTCACTCTTCCTCTGCTCCCCTCCCTTGATCCAGCCTCCTCCGATGAAGGAGGATTTCTACATGTAAGCTGGAGCGGTCTCTGGCCAATGAGAGCGCTCCAGCTTACATGCAGAAAGAGGCTGGATAGAGGGAGGGGAGCAGAGGCAGAGTGACGGACTGTGGTACAGAGCTGGTAACAGAGTACGTCCAGAAGGAAGGCGCAGGATAATCTTCACACAATTAGTTTTAGCAAAATAACGATTTAGTATTCCATTTAGTGATAGATCCCCTTTAAGCAATGGCACCATAAAGGGAAAAATAAAAAATGTCTTTTAAATTAAGTAACAAAGGTCTATTCGAGTGCAGGGGAATTTAGGGAATTTTATTTGCCCCTTATAGTGCAGTTGGTTCACTCCAGAATAATTCCACATACAGGACATTAACTTTTTGGATGAAAATATTGTCGTATATTTTGACTTTCTAATAAATACTTTGCGCCATTTTTTTCACTCGCATTTAAGTCATATCAACAAAAACTCCCAAAGTGGATGCGGTTTTATAAATGCAGACCTTTATTTTAAGCAGTTTACAGCCAATATGCTCAACTCCACTTTTATAAATATATATTCCTAAAATCTGCACTATATTGGACATCTAGGAATGACATTTCAGACCCTTGCACTACACGCTCTATTACTGGGTATGGGTGACTGCACGTGCAGCTTCTGGAAATTAAATCTGAACTTTCCAAGAGTCGAGTTGCTCTGCAGGGAACACGGTAACAGCAGTGGAGGTCAGTTTTCTGATCTCTAAATCCCCTTAAAGGCTGCACAGGCCAACACCTGCTAGTTTAGCAGCTCTGCTCCTATGAGAACAGGTGCGTCAAATGGGAATTATCCAATTAAAGGACGAGTAAACGTGTTTTCTAAGAAAGAAATAGGTGAGAGGATTTCTCTTGCCAAGTAAAAATAAAGTACTCCCACTGCCAAGGGATACATCATTCAATTATTTACAGTTTAAACGTGTTTTGTTTATGTTTTTATACACCAGCATTTATTTTATTTTATTTATTTAGAAAATGTTTTACCAGGAAGAATACATTGAGATTTCTCTCATTTTCAAGTATGTCCTGGATAGTTTTTAGTAAAGGGTTACATGTTTACACAAATTGTGAAACATTATATATATATATATATATATATATATATATATATATATATATATATATATATATACACACACATAAACATATTAATATACGTACTATAAAATGTTGAAATTATATACCATTACACTGTTTTTAGATATAAAAAAAGCCTTTACTTTTAAGGATTTTAGACTGGGAGCAGATTTGATTATTTCAGGCAGATTGTTCCTGGCCTTTGGAGCTCTGAAGGAGAAGCCAGATCTTCCTGCTTCTTTCTTGTATTGTGGTATACGTAGCGTGTTGTTAGCAGTGGAGCAGAGGTTATAGTTAGTATGGAGAGCAGGAGTGAGCATACTGCTCAAGTAGTCTGGTAGTTTTCCAGAGAAGTGGTTGTGTACTAAGCAAGAAAGGTGAAGAACACGTCTAGATTTAAGTGTTAGCCAATTTAGTTTTTTAAGCAGGTCACGGTGATGGGTAGTATCATTTCATTGTAAGATAAAGCGGCATAATGAATTATATAGAGTGTCAAGTTTACCAAGATGGATTTCTGGCGCTGGAGCATATCCTACGTCACCTTAGCCTGACTGGCAGCAACATCTGTTGTACAATATGTTTTCTCACCAGGGTACTTGGACATGATTTGTTTCTAAAAAGAGTACTTGTTTTGGTATAAAGTTTGGAGGTTAATTTATCAATATGAAGACCAAAAGTGAGGTTAGGGTCAAGCCACATACTAAGATATTTGCAGGAGTCCACTGGGGCCAATTTACAATTACACTCTGTTACAATGGATAGGTGGATATCGTTGAGATTACGCAGTTTGTGCTTTGTGCCAAAAATATCATTGTGACCGTTTTGTCTGGGTTTAAGAACAGTTTGTTCTTTGTTATCCATCTTGCAACTTCGCAGAAATCATGTTGTAATATGGTTTCAAGTTGTGATACGCTTGAGTTTTTAGCATAGATTATGGTGTCATCTGCATACATGTGTACTGAAGATGATTTGCAAACTGTGGGCAGATCATTTATAAAAAGAGCAAATAGAAGAGGGCCAAGAATGGAGCCTTGGGGAACTCCACTTGTTACTTTGAGTGGAAGGGAGTCATTGTCAGCAACGGACATATACTGCATTCTGTTTGATAAATAGGATCAGAACCATTTTAAAGAATTATTACCCAGTCCTGAATTTTGAAGTTTGCTTATAAGAATGTTATGCTCTACTGTATCAAAGGCCTTAGCGAAATCTAAGAAAATAGCTCCAGTGAGTTCACCATTTTCCATGCCAGTCTGGATATCATTAGTTATTTCAAAAGTAGTAGTCCACATGCGGACTGCATGCTCGGTCCCCCAGAGCTGAATAATCAATAATGAGCAAATTTATTGATCAACATTTGGGCCCATTCTTTATAAAGGCCCCAGAGAGATCATCTAGAAAGTCCTGCAAATGTAGCAGTTTCCTCCACACTAGATTGCATAATGTGCGCTCTCATTTTAGAATATCTGTCGAAGAGCCATCAGTAGTCTTGAAAGCTTGCCTCGCACTCTAAAAAATGCCTCCGTTAGCCAATGTAAAGGTATAGTATTCTCTCTACTGGTATCCTGTTTTATCTATGATAAACACTGTACCACCCTTTACTTTCATTACATTTGTATTTTTATTATTTTCCCACTCCAGAACTGCCTCTGCAGTACACTTAAATCCACACACTGCAATAACAAGAGGTAAAACCAGGATTCCTCTGCCTCCTGATCTTTAAAATCCTGTTTTTCTATTTCTAAAAAGTGTTTTTGGAGAATGTCAGAGCCCAAATTAATCAGCAACACCAGCTGTTTCACAATTTGACAATAGGGCAATATGGTTTTACTTGGAGTTACAGGGTATGAGCAATGCTGCTTAATAAATGCCTCTTTTGTATGCCATCTGCATTAGCTCCACATTCAAAGCTCAATACAAAATATGATCCTAATCTCTTGTAACCCCTTAAAGGGATAGTAATATTTCACAATAATAGCAGCTCCAATTAATCTTCATAATATTTGGGCCATGAAGAGTGTTATTTCAATACTGTCAGAGTTGCAGTTCAGGAGTAATTGAATGATAAAGTATCCCCCTCCCTCCCCTTTTACTGATGTCACACTGCTCACCTCAGAGCAGCAAGACTCTGCAGATGGGTCACTGAGAGGGACAATATTCAGTGAGCATTAGGAAAAACCTGAAAAATCTGTCAAGGGGGCAGGGTTTTCTTTATGCTCACAGTAAGAAGATTGTCCCTTGCGGTGAGCTGTCTGGTCATGGGATCAGATTCCACATCTGAGGGGAGGTGGCTTACACTAGGCAAAATTGCTCTTGAATTACAACTCTGACAGCAGTGAAATAACACTCTCCATGGCCCAAATACTACGAATTGGAGCTGCCGTTTTTGAGAAACATTGCTATCCTTTTAAGGATCAGAGGGGTGTGCGTTGCACCACCTGGTCCTTACCCCTTTGAGCGCCAAAGAGTTATGCATCACAATACTACAAAGGTCTTCAATTTTTTTGGTTCAAGCAGTTACAGGCCCCTTTAAAATCAATAGGAATAGGAGGGATTATTATTTGTACAATTATGTTGCAAAGATCAAACCATTCACACCACAGGTATATAAATTACAGTAGTGTGAAAAAGAAATTACACCCGTGGGCGTCCGGAGGGGGGCACTTGCTTTCCCCCCCCCCCCCGCCCGGAAAAATTTCTATGGACACCCCTGAGTACAACCTCTTTGAATTCTATGATTTTACATATCAGGACATAATAATGATCATCTGTTCCTTAGCAGGTCTAAAAATTAGGTAAATACAGTCTCAGATGAACAACAACACATGACATATTACACAGTGTCATGATTTATTTAACAAAAAAAAAGCCAAAATGGAGAAGCCATGTGTGAAAAACTAAGTACACCCTTACTGCTTCCATAGGAATTAAGATGCTAAGTAGCAGACAGAAGCTGCTAATCAAATGTCCTTGATTAATTGATCATCAGCAAGTGTGACACCTCTATAAAAGCCAACAGTTTAGCAGTTTGCTGGTCTGGAGCATTCAGGTGTGTGTTAACACAATGCCAAGGAGGAAAGACATCAGTAATGATCTTAGAGGAGCAATTGTTGTTGTCCATCAATCTGGGAAGGGTTATAAGGCCATTTCCAAACAATTTAAAGTCCATCATTTTACAATGAGAAAGATTATTCAAAAGTGGAAAACATTCAAGACCATTGCCAATCTTCCCAGGAGTGGAAGTCCCAGCAAATTCACCCCAAGGTCAGACTGTTAAATGCTCATAGAAATTGCTTGGCTGAAATTCATACCTCCCAAGTGTCCCTTTTTAGGAGGGACAGTCCCTCTTTTAGAACCAAATCCCACTGTCCCTCTTCTCTACCCTAATGTCCCTCTTTTTAGGAGATCAGATTGTGGGGTGTGTATATAAGTGTATCACATTGCTCCACAGCAATAAAACTCACATTACTGTTTCTTTAAATGTCAATATATGTGTTTATAAATTAGTGTGCTTAGATAAAATACTTTGGTCTTGTTATAAGTCATTTATTAGGTAACACAAGAAGGTGTCAATAGGTCATGAAACAGCCTGAAAATTCTTGTTAATGCCCCGCCCACCGGCCACACCCCCAGCAACACCCCCTAAAACACAACTGCCCCTCTTTGGCAATTTAAAATGTTGGGAGGTATGGAAATTGGGTCATACAACAGGACAATGATCCCAAGCACACCAGCAAATCTAAAACAGAATGGCTGGAAAAGAAAAGAATCAAGTTGTTGCAACGGCCCAGTCAAAGTCCAGACCTCAACTCAATTGAAATGCTGTGGTGGGACCTTAAGAGAGCCGTACATAAACAAAAGCCCGCAAACATCAATGAACTGTGAAGAAGAGTGGGCCAAAATTCCTCCACAATGATGTGAGAGACTGATAAAGTCCTACAGAAAACGATTACTTCAAGTTATTGCTGCTAAAGGTGGTTCTACAAGCTATTGAATCATAAGGTGTACTTAGTATTTCACACATGGCTTTTCCATTTTGGCTTTATTTTTGTTAAATAAATCATGACCCGGTGTAATAGGTCATGTGTTGTTCATCTGAGGTTGAATTTACCCAATTTTTAGACCTGCTAAGGAGCAGATGATTGTTATTATGTCCGGATATGTAAAACCGTAGAATTCAAAGAGGGTGTAGTTTCTTTATCACACCACTATTTTAATCAGGGAGGGATTTTTTTTATTTGTCCTAGAATTACTCCAGGTTTGATTAGTGCATCAATATCTTTGGTTGTGACACTAAATACCACAAATACAATGACTTTAACCCCTTAAGGACTACATGACTTACTATGACCATCATGGTCCTTAAATAAGTACGTCACATACTTTTTACTTACAGCACTCCACCGAGGTGCTGTAAGTAAAAATGATGCCTAAAATTGACCGTTCCAAGGCTGAAGTGATCTCTTTCATGCCCCAAAGCAGCACGCCGATATACGCAACAGATCACGGAAACGTCCCAGGACCGCTGGTCCTTAAGGGGTTAAAGGAAGAGTAACTCTTCATTTTAACTTTACATAGTCTGAAAGTAAATCATGCGTACAGTTAGATTATCTTTAATATTTTTTCTGTCTTCTCTTTTTACAAAGAGCTCCCTGGATGTGTTTGCAGTGAGCTTTCTGTCATAGGACATGAAAGCAGCTCTAGTTACACAATGCAGGAAAGCACACAGAGTACTCAGTACTGCAGAAAATCTAACACTGTATTGCATCCTGCTTTGATGTTCTATCGACTAGAAAACTTTGGAAACAAATCGAGTGAGGTCACTGTCAGGTACATAAAGTAAAAAAGTGGCAATGAAAAAATAAAATCTAATAATAATAATTATAATTATTGGGGTAGCCAACTCTGGTCCTCAAGAGTTACTACCAGTGCATGTTTTCAGGATATCCCTGAATAAGCACAGTCAGACCACTGGTTACCCTAAGGGTAATAGGGGAATCCAGACATGGACCCCTTGCTCAAAGTGTCTAGACAAATCAGCTACACATCACTGACGAAGCCCGACTAGGCCAAAATGTATGTCTGGGCTTGGCAATTTGTCTTTTTCAGAGGCACTTCATCGCTGGGCTGCCATTTTGGCCGGATCTGTATGATACACTTTAGGATATTTCCTCTCTGTGTAAAGGCACTAGTGAGCTAAGAGAGACTGCACACTGTGTAGTAGACCAGTACAACCTGTTAAATTCTATAGCAGGCCTCTTTCTAGTTGAGCATCTTTGACCAGTTATTTTGCATTTCAAGTGACTTTGTCACTTAGTCCATATGTGCTCCAGCTGGGATATACCTAGTATAGACAGTTTGACTACATATGGAATTGTAAACTAAAAAGGGTTCCTATTCTTTTAAGGAAATACAACAGCAAATCCTCTTAGAAGGACACATATATATCTCATGACAACTAATGAGCATGAGGCCACCAAAATGGCTCTGCAGATCCTGTTTCCAGTTAGTAACTAGGGCTCAGTTCTGTCTCAGAAGTCTGTGGTTATTATAGGGAGCGAGTGAATGGTTTTGTTGGACAGATATGATTGGAAGCATATAGAAGATGACAGCCAGTCATTTGTCATTGAGATGCATATTGCAGTAATTCACTCACACTCGAACACTGCAGTCACATCTTGCTGCAGCTACTCCATAAAAATCATGAGTCACAGGAAAGTTTTGTAATCAAAACTTGCTGCTGTTAGTCTTTTATGTGACCTCTGCCCCTCTGAGGCCAAGCTAACCCATCCACTGTCACAAAGCTTAGTCCAACAGAGCTACAAGGAACAATAAAGCGGACGCTGTGATTGCTCAAAAAAACCTCATCATAAAGTTGAAAATCAATACAAAAAAAAAAAAAAAAACCACAAGAGAGAAATATCTGAAAATATTACTTTTTAAAAAAAAAAAACATTTAGGAAGCATTATGTTAAACAAGTAATTTACCTAAACCGATCTTTGAAGATTGTGGGGGCCTTATGCAGAGGTGATTATCTAAAATGAAAGGTACCAGGTCACCTTATTTGCGATAGACAAAGACAATCACTGATAAAAGGCACTGGGTCACTGGCCTGGCCGAGAGTCGGCTCTGGCCTTAACCCTTTGAGTGCCAGATGGGTACTCAATGCATTGCTTACCCCTCTGGCACTCAAAGGGTTACAGGGATAGTAATGGCTTCTTTTAACAAAGTTTAATATTGTAGATATTAAAAAAAATAAATGAATTGATGCAAGTCCGGTCTCTCAAACATGTATAGTTTGAGAGATATACACTTCTAAAGATCCCCCCTCCCTCCCCTTTCACAGACGTCAGTGCTCTAGCCGACAGCATGAGATTCTGATCCCAGGACTGGCTGGCGGCTCTTCAGCAGAGCCGAAATAATGCTATCTAAAAATAAATACTTCACTGGAATGGTCTACAAAGTGTGTCTGGTTTGCAAGCACTCTTTGTAGATCGTTCCAATTAAGTATTTCTTTCAAGATAGCGTTATTTCTACTCTGCTGAAGAGCCGCCGGGCGGTCCTGGGTCCTATTCCTTTAAACAAAAAGAAAAAAGCAGCAACTATGGGACAAGCCAACTGTACCATAGGAGACAAAATAAAAATAAAATCCCCAAATTCCCTTTAAAGGGAATCAATGCACTAGAGACCCCTCTAGTATTCAAGGGTGTAAAAGACCCATTTAAATCTGTAAGAATTTGTATTTGCTCCCAAAAGTACACTTGGTTTTCTCTATAAATCACTCCTCTTATTTTGTGCCGTAGCAGGAGCATAACTAGTCATTAGGGGCCTCCGGGAAAACTTTGGCCACCTTCACACAAAAATATATTCTCAGAGGTATAACTACAAGCTATTTGAACCCTGGGGCAGATGGGGGCCCCTTGGATGCTGGTCCACAGCATGATTAACTGCCTGTGGGCCCTTCCATCATCCCCAACCAATGGCTGCAATTTTTATACTAGATGAGGAAAACTAGGCTCTCTTAGGCGATTTACATAAGGCACATCACTGGCATTACCAAATATGATCTGAACATGTACCTAGCTCAAAGTGTACAGAGTGGCATCGCGGAGTTAAGGTACTAACTAGCAATTCTTTCTTAGTGACTTTTTAAAGGATAGTAATGTTTCACAAAAACAGCAGCTCCAATTAATCTTCATAGTAACTGAGCCATAGAGGGTGTTATTTCAATACTGTCAGAGTTGTAATAAAAGGGGCAGGAGGGGGATACTTTATCTAATATAAGCCACCTCCCCTCAGATGTGGAATCTGGTCCTCGTACCAGACAGATCACAGCAAGGGACAATCTTCTTACTGTGAGCATAAGGAAAACTGTACCCCCTTGACAGGTTTTTCCCTTATGCTCACTGAAGATTGTCCCTCTCGGAGATCCATCCGGACAGTCTTGCTGCTCGGAGGTGAGCAGTGTTACATCAGTAAAAGGGGTGGGGGGATACAAATACTCTTGAACTACAAATCTGACAGTATTGAAATAACACTCTCCATGGCCCAAATACGATGAAGATTAATTGGAGCTGCTTTTATTGTGAAAAATCACTATCCCTTTAACTCCTTTGATGGTAGAGATGTCTCCAGTACATCGCTTCACAACACTCTGGAGATACCTCTATCATTCAAAGGGTTATATTGGCAACCATCTGCTGCATCTGTGGTATAGAGCAGAAATCCTAATCTAAAGTCTAAGTGACAGAATCCAGAGCAGCCAAAAATAAATGCTGGGCTGGAATCCAATGATTAATCATGAAAGGACAACTGTATTGGTTGCTGGAAGTACACACGTATTACATGAAGCAGGAATCGCATTCTACCATCTATACGGAGGTTATTATAGTGCAAACCAAGCTGTCTTCCATATAACAATGGTCCTACCAAGTGTCATGTTTCAATGTTTTTAATGTTTTAAGGACCAGACGTATGCACAATAGTTGAATACCTCTCTAGCACTCAAAGGACTGAATGGTCAATGTACAATAAAACTATATTTTGGACTTCTAATGAGCTATAGTTTAATGTATTAAACACAGACCTCAGGCATATCTATTCTACATATGAATTCCTACACCAGGGGTTTTAGAGTTCAGTTTGGTCTTCAAGGGCTGTAGACAGGTCAGGATTTAAAGGGAAACAAACATACAAAAGTTGTTCCTATTACCTTAATACGAATAGATACACATTCTGGAGTCTCAGAGTTTTCTATGGGGGTGTCTCTGTGTGCCAGACAGAGCAGCAACCTCCATTGTTTAATGGACTCTGCATGATTATGCATGTTGGGCTTCTGTAGGACCTGTTAAACTGTTTGGATGTGTTCCCAGAAGTAGCTGTATGACTGCCATTTTTGTTTTGTTTTTCAGAGAGGAGAGATGAGCTTTTTTGTGGCCACCTCATCTCCAAGGGAAGCAGAGGCTGCAAGATTCCAGTGAAGGTCTCCATGAGGTATACAGAGACCCCAAGAAAACTTCAGGAGGCTCCATGATGCATCTCTACTTCTAAGAGGGTAATAGAGACACCTTTGTATATACCTCTGATCATTTCAAATAGCCAAAGAGGGACACTTGTTTTATGTGGTGATGCTGAAGGAGTACCTGAGAATTATTAGGTTATTTAATTATCTATTGACACCTCTTTGTGTAATGAATATGTTATTTAGAGCAAAACAAAATTATTTTAATTTACACAGACTATAAAACACATATACTGAAGTTTAAATTTAAACAACCATTAATGTGAGTTTTATTGCTGTGGTGCATTATGATGCACTTATAAATACACACTAAGGAGTGTGATCTCCTAAAAAGAGGGACACCAAGGTGGGTAAATGGACAGAGGCATTTGGCCCCCACAAATGGACACTTGGGAGGTATGTTTGTAGGTGTTTTGTATTTTCCTTACGAAGAACAAGTGTGTTAACCAGTGGCTCATTAATTTTGGTTGGATCCACCTGTACTGAAGCAGTGCATTTTTTTAAAATGCTGGCCTAACTGCAGCCCTTGAGTACCAAACTCGGACACCCCTGCCCTGAACACTAAAGCAGTTGTCACCTAAAGGTCTTGATTTCACATGAAGCCCATTAAGTGGACAGTGAACAGTGACCAACCTTTCACTAACTGAAAGGCATAGCTGGGAAATTCTTCCCCTTGAGTCTCCGGAGCAGGCTCATGAGCTGCTGACCAGGGGGATGTAAATTACGTGATTTGCATCATGTAGGGGTGGAGATTAATCAGGTAGGCAGGGCTTTCTTGTCTATGGTCATAAAGTAGGAGGAACAGAGTGGGAAGAAGAAACTCACCACCACCTGTGAATAAGCCTCTGTCCTCGGAGACCCAGTAATTCATTCTGAAAACCCAAGTCTCCAGGTCAGATCTAGAGTTTCAAGGTTTGCTGAAAGGGTTATGAAATGTAACCCCAGCACCTAAAAAAGAACCTTGTACTTCATGCTGGCATCTGTATACATTTTGTTTTGTTTTCTGAGGCCTTCAGGGCTCCTATACATTGTCCAGTATTATCTCTGAATGGGCTGATGGAATATTTCAGAATTCAAGAGTAGCGGGCGCTAATCACAATCGGTTAGCTCTTCTTTTTCAGTAGAAACAGCACAAACATTAAATAAATGCTTTCTGAACAAGGCAATTTACAAGTTAAGAAGCAATTTTAAATGTCTAAAATTAGTGTTGTAACAAATTTTTACATATGTTAGCTGTAAATACATGCTATATAAACCAATTTAAATGTTTCATTTTTAGATTAGGACTTTAACCCCTTGAACGCTAGAGAGGACTCCTTTGGAAAACCCGAACATTCACAGGGTTAAAAAAAAAAAATCACTAAACTATAGTTTAGTTTGTTTTGCTCCTCTTAGTACATCAGTTTCAGTCTTACTACAGTACCATACGGACGAAAACAAAAATGGTGCAATTCTGGGACAAACCATTTGCACCATATGGAAGAGAAAAACTATTCATTTTAGCCCTGTGAGTGTCAGAGGGATACCCATCTGGCACTCAGTGGGTTAAAGGTGGCATTTAACCACTTGAATGCTAAAGAGGGCTCCACCACATTGCCTCACAGTGCAGGAGAAAACTCTAGCATTCATGGGGTTAAAAGCACGATTTAAAAAATCAATGGATATTTTGTTTTTCTCTGGTACAATTGGTTTGCTCCAGAATTGTACCATTTTGTTTAGAACATCCACCTCACTGGAAGTATTTAGATAAGGTTTTGGTTAAAGGGATAATAAAATTAAACATTAAAGTATTAGTAATGTCCAAAAAAAAGTTTTTTGCATTTAGAAGAGCTTAAAAAGCTGAACTACATGCAAAAAACGTATCTCTCAAACCGCTATGGTTTAAGA
The DNA here is from genome assembly GCA_037306005.1 of Rhinophrynus dorsalis. NCBI lineage: Eukaryota > Metazoa > Chordata > Amphibia > Anura > Rhinophrynidae > Rhinophrynus > Rhinophrynus dorsalis. The sequence goes on along the minus strand of CM074720.1, from coordinate 70,872,386 downwards.
GATACAGGGGTTTAAAGTTCGCTGTTTCCTACTGACAGCTGTAAAGCTGTCAGCAGGAGATTCGTGTCGGCCGACATGGAGGCGCTTGAGAAGTGCCGGGATCTCGTTACTTACAAGGAATCCCTTCATTGGAATGGTCTAAAACGTGTGCCTGGTGTGAAGGGATTCCTTATAAGTAACGAGATCACGGCACTTCTCAAGCGCTTCTGTGTCGACCGACACGAATCTCCTGCTGACAGCTTTACAGCCGTCAGTAGGAAACAGCGAACTTTAAACCCCTGTATCTCTTAAATCATAGCGGTTTGAGATATTGTTTTTTGCATTTAACTCAGCTTTTTAAGCTCTTCTAAATGCAAAAAACTTTTTTTTGGACATTACTAACACTTTAAGTTTATTTAATATTGTAGGCATTAAAAAAATAATTACATAGATGCAAGACCCAGCTATGTGGACTAAAACAATCGATTACACAGTGCCCTGCGCCCTACTTCCGCATACACTGCTTTTGCTACAGATTGCTGTACTGCCTCTGCTCCCAGTCTCCTCCGGTGACGGAGGCTGTCTGTAAGCTGGAGCTATCACATTGGCAGCCTCCTTCATCCATCCAGCTTACAGACAGACAGCCTCCGTCATCAGAGGAGGCTGGAAAATGGTAAGGGAGGTAGTACGGCAAGACCAGTGTATGCGGAAGTAGGGTGCAGGGCATCATGTAATCAATAGTTTTAGCCCACAAATAACGTTTGTATCATAGCTATATACTGTGTCTGCTAAGCCTTTTATTGGGGTGAGAGATCCCCTTTAAACATTTCTCAGAAAGAGACTGGGATTTACCAAGTGATTAATTGCCCTTTATGAGAGAAAATATGGATGGGAATACCATTTCTTTTTCAGGTTATTGGCCAGAACATCCTAATGGCCCTAATGAATTGTGCCCTTGTTTAAGAGATAACATTGAATCAGTCCTGGATGTAAATTCCATGAAAGCGGCCATGACAGTGGCTAGCAGGACCACAAGATCTCAAACTCTGCTTATGGCACATAGGAATCTAACGCTTGAAGACTAGAGGGGTGTGTAGTACATTGCTTCACAAAGACCCTGGTTCTTCAAGCGCTAAATGAACTCATGCACTCTGCCTGCTTCAGTTTGAGAAAAAGAAAAAAACAAACAAACAAACAAACAAACAAACAAAAAAAAAACAAAAAAAAAAAACACTGCTAGTAACCGTCATGGTCGCACTCAGAAGAGCATGCGGCCATTCAACTGTTTCAGCAGGTCGCCTGGGTAAAAAGCACAATGTGACAATCTTGCAGTGCATGACAGAGCGAGATTGTCATGTTGTGCTGGCAATGGGCGCATTAAGCACACGGCGGCAGCTGAAGCACCTCCATGTGCTGCAAACACCTTGTTCAGACAGTACCACTAGCGTCAATCCTTAGGGTGAATAAAAGACTATCGTAAGAGCACGTCTGTAGCGATAGTAGATGAAAGCGCACCCCCCAAATATAAGCATTTTGTATGTGAATTCCATTGGAATCAGTTTGTCTAAGCCAGGTCGGACTTGTTACACATCCGTTTCCAAAGACTTCTGGTGAGCGGCTTATATTTGGGGGTGCGCTTTCATCTACTATCGCTACAGACGGTCTCTTAGATATAGTCTTTTATTCTCCTCTAAGGATTGCCGTTAGGAAACCAGGAGTTATTTGCAGGATCAGTGGTACTGTGTGAACAAGATGTTTGCAGAACTCAGAGGTGCTTCAGCTGCCTCCGTGTGCTTAATGCGCCCATTATTTGCGGGGATCAGTGGTACTGACTGTGTGAACAAGATGTTTGCAGCACACGGACGCTCCAGCTGCCTCAGTGTGCTTAATGCGCCCATTGACAGCGCAACATGACAATCTTGTGCTGTCATGCACTGCGAGATTGTCACGTTGTGCTTTTGTACCCAGGCGACCTGCTGAAACAGTTGAATGGTCGCATGCTCTTCTGCGTGCGGCCATTCAAAAGGATACCCATGGACATTATAGCTCATATGTTTTATTGTATAGTCCCAAAACAGTCACTGGAAGCCTTACACAGTAAGTGTGGCATTAAAGGGATAGTAATATGTTAAAAAATGTACATTGTAGGGTTTATCCCCCTGAGTAAAAGAAGGGTACTCCCACTGCTTAAAAGGGGTTTTATTCAAAACTTATTACAGCTCAAACTAGATTTTTTTTAGGTGCCATATTACAGTGGCCTGAAATTATAGTGGAGCTTTTGCTGCGCCATCCTATGGACAGCTCTGATCAGTTGACCATAAATCTCCATAGGATAGTGTAGGAACAGCACCACTGTAAAATTGCAGGCCACTGTACCTAAAAAAAAATTCAGGTTTGAGCTGTAATAACTTGAATAAAACACCCTTTAGCTGTGGGAGTACCATTGTTTTACTCAGAAGTCTAATCTCTACAACATAGATATTACACACAATCTTGCGATGTCTCACTCATGAGATGCAATAATGCGCAGTAGAGACTGTCCGAACGCGGGCACTGCGAATGACTGCATTGTGACAAACATCCTAGCGAAATATTATATAGGATAATGAAAATAACGGTGTCTTAGAAAGCCCATGTTATGCAAGAAAAATAATATATAATATATGTAGGTACATTCGATGAGTAAGAGGGAAATTACAGCTAAACACAAACACAGTAGAAGTACTAAAATGGCCATTGTCCAGAAAGACAAAAAATGCCCAAAACCTCCGGTCTTCAAATTGTTTATTTGTTCTTAAAAAAAAAAAAAAAAAAGGAAAAGCATTGAATCATTTTATTTAACCCCTTAAGAACCGGAGGTTTGGAACATTTCTTGTCTTTCTGGACAATGGCGGTTTTAACACTTCTACTGTGTTTGAGTTTAGAGCTAATTTTCCTCATACCATTATTTTCATATCATATAAGTTTACTATTAAAAAAAAAAAAAATTATAAAATGATGAAAAAAATGTAACAAAAGCACTTTTTTTTTTTTTTTTTTTTTTTTTAGCTTTTTACACATCTACAAGCACTAAAAAAACCCTATTAAATGGATTATAATAGGTCTTGATTTTAGTTTACATTTTAAGCATTACTATCCCTTTAAAGGATATTTTCTGAGCAAAAACTTTCCAGATGATTTTGGAATTAATAAGCGGGAACATTTTTTTAATTGTTTAGTAAATCCCAGCAAGATTTAGGTCCAACATATACACTGAAATTCCCCAATGCAAATCTCATTATTTAAAAATTCAAAACAAGCATACAGAGAAAAAACAAAATCATGCGTTTTAGAAGACATGTTGCAGTATCCGTATGAAACAATATATTTAGTTCAGACATAAAGGCTGATTTGTAACCAGCTCTGAATCATTCTCACAAGAACAAGAGGACTCAGTGTTCTTTATTTGTATAGCTTCTTCAAATATAGGAATGAATTTGCATAAAGTTAGCGCCTGATACTGACCCCAAACAACAGTATTTTGTTTTTAAAAAAGGGACAGCATTATGAAAATTTAAAAGGACCACCTTTAACAGATCACGCTATTTTAGCTGTATATGAAGCTTTTGAAAACAAACCAAAAATAAGGGTCCTTTTCATTAACCTTTCAGTATTATAGCCAATACAAGCATCTGGAAAAAAATTAGCATTTTTCCCTTTTTACCAATTAAATAACATTTTCAATTAAAATATTAAGAGAAGCATATGGTAAGAGGGGGGTCTTTACAAAGTCAAGCAGAGACATGATGAGGGGGTGGACTAAGGTTTGTCCTAGAGATGTTGTGGGGTGAACAAGACAGGACTTTTTAAAGGAATCTGTTGGAGGAGTGAATGAGAGAGCAAGGCCAAAATTGACCACTAGGCAGAAGGTTTGAGTAGTAGGTGTTATAGTGGAGCTGTTCACTTTAAATGTTGATATCCGGTTCGGGTACAGTAGTTGGGAAAACACACTTTTTGGCACAAACAACCACAAATTGTTCCATATTATCTATATAAGATTGTAACAGTTTCTGTTTCGCTCTGTCCTTCAAACCTGAGGTGGCAGGAATGGTTATCATCGTCAAGCAGCGAATCTCACAGGAGTAGGCAACAAGGCCAACCTCTGCAGGAGTCCAGCAGTTCCCAGAGCTGACGGCGTGCCCGATTGTACAGGCAAAGCCATGCACAATTCACTAGTAATTAATAATTCTGTAGTCACTGAGGATGAAACCATGAAAATATCTTCAAATCAGTCATGGATATCAGATCACGTATCCCCCTAAACTAGCTCCCCAAAATCCTAGTAGGCTCCTACAAATTCTGTCTGGCTCCAAATTACTTTATAAAGAGTGAATAACAAACACCTACAAGTGTACACTACTCTATACCAGCAAGTGCTAGTACACCAATGAATCAAGGATAAAAAGGTTTTGTTTCATTAAAAAAAAAAAAAAAAAAAAAAAAAAAAAAGTACATCAGACAAGCTATACAAGTACTACCATTTATATCAGTATGTCTGTATGGGCAAACTGGCCAAGAGAAAACTAGAAAATGTCAAAAATAGAAGTGAGATACAGCTCAATAAAGATTGGTTAAAAAAAATCCTAATGACCCCTATGAATTTGCCCAAGTACCTTTTTTCACCCGGTAGCAATTTCAATCAGTCCTAGAGGTCACATCCAAGGGGTACAGCCATAACAGTTACTGGCAGATTTTCAAATCAAGTCAATGACCCTACTTAATCCCAGAGGGATAGTGCAATGTATCGAAAAGCAATGTGTGGCACAACCCTGTGATCTATAAAGGATTAATATTACCACAGGCAGTGAGCAGAGTCTGAGGTCCTGTGGTCATTCTAGCATCTTTCATGGCCTCCTCCATGGGCAGGGCATTCACGAATGATCGATTATGCCATCACTTGAACAAAAGGCAGACTTCACAGGGGCATTAGGATTTTATGACCAAAGTAAAGAAAGCGGGGGTTGATGTTAGGAGGCATTTGTTCTCCTTTAGGTGTTCTGACAGATCAAAAGACATTTACAAGCTATAGGTCTTGCAAAGACATAGGGCCATATTCAGGAAGAGAACGAGGAGCAATTCTGGGGCAAGTCAACTGCACCACAGGGGGACAAATGAGCATTCTCCACATTTCAAATTATTCAGATGGAGCTTTTAACCCTTCAACCATTACTGTTAGAGGGGGGTCTCCAACTAATCGACTCAATGTGTTGGAGAACTCTCACTCATTCAAGAACTAAAAGTCCCATTTAAATCAATGGGCATATTTATTAATAGATTATAAATTATTATGTTGTAGTTGGTTTGGTCCAAGACTGCACCTCATCAGCTCACAGTTGCGTTCATTAACACTTTGCATGCTAGAGGGGTATCCAACGCATTGCAAAGCAATGTACTGGATTGCCCCCTGGCATTCAAAGGGTTAAGTTTAAATCTAATTTATAGCATGCCTCACAATTAGGATTACAAATAGGTTTGCAGTTTTAACCCCTTGAAGACCAGAGGGGTCCTCAAGAGGTTAAAGATCATTTCAGGTTTGTTTTTTAATTGACAAAAACAGTATATATATATATATATATATATATATATATAGAGATAGATAGATAGATATAGTAGAATACACATAAAGGCATGGGTGGAAATACTGAATGTTTGGACAGGTTTAGCTTACCTTCATTCATAGATTTACACATCTAGAACTGACTTTTTTTTATTTATTATTATTTTTTTAAAGCGGCTCATTCTTTGTGGTCTTAGCAAACAGACCACTTGTACAGACTCTTGTTCTTATTCCCCATGTTGCTTCTATTTGCCAAGGAGCACTTGACCACATCTGACACCTGGTTTTCAGTTCTAGGTATCGAAAGGCTCCTGGCTCTTAGATTTAAAGCTATTCTGTTGAATCCTGGGCTATGTATTATATTTGCAGGTGTGTTACATGTATAAGGTTTCATTCAGTAAACCAGAATGTAATTTGCTGTTTTTGAAGATGAATATTGAAATAACAAAAAAGTCAAGTTAATAAAATGGAATGCCTTGTTAACAATAAGGGGATAGAAAGAAGAAACAAACAAAAAATAAAACAGCAAGGCACCAGTACTCAAATGCATACGTTCATGATGAGGATCCCTTATTAATATGCCTACTCATTAACTCTTTGAGTGCCAAGGTATAAATGGTAAAAAGCCTGCAATCTCCCAAGAGCGAGGGCTTTTATTATCATCCCCAAATGCACACACTATTATTATATATATTAATAGCAGAATGGGACGGCGTTGCCCGTCTGTTTTGTTTAGTTATGGCTGTATGAAGTTATGATTGCTTGATCTGTGTAATAAAAGTGTGTTGTTAAGAGTGAGTTAGTTATAATGCACACACACACTAATTATATATATATATATATATATATATATATATATATATATATATATATATATATACACATACATACATACACACACACATACATATATAGGTCACCTTAAACTTTTGCTCCCCTCACACACACAGGATGGTCAGAGGTAGCTCACATTAACCCTTTCCTCCCCTCACACACATTATGATTAGTGGTACCTCAAATTAACTGTTTACTCCCCTTACACACACAGAAACTATGGTCAGTGGTAGGTGACCTTAACCCTTTCCACCCCAAACACTGTCAGACACACAGGATGGTCAGTGGTACCTCACAGTAACCCCTTCCTCCCCTCACACACAGGATGGTGACTTGACACGTGTCTGCCATATTCCCAGCCGTTGTCCCAGATCTGTATGTGTGTTGTCCCTCCTTCTCTCCCCGGTCCCGGTGTGAATGAGGCCTGTGCCGCGGTGTATAGTTACTTTGCGCGTTGTAAAAAAGTGTAATTCTGCTTGGTGTTGTGCAATGGCCACGTCCCGTTCTCCACTCTGGAGGTATTGTCTTGCTCCAGTTCTGTGTGGGTGCTGTCCTTCCTTCTCTCCCCGGTCCCGGTGTGAAGGAGCCCTGTGCTGCGGTGTATAGTTACTTTGCGTGGTGTAAAAAGTATAATTCTGCTTGGCGTTGTGCAACCCTGTGCTGCGGTGTATAGTTACTTTGAGTGGTGTAAAAAAGTATAATTCTGCTTGGCGTTGTGCAATGGCCACGTCCCGTTCTCCACTCTGGAGGTGTTGTTTAGCTCCGAATTAGCCTTGATGATCGATGTCGGTCTCCTCCCTCACACTCTGTAGTGTTGATGTGTTTGCAAACCGTTTCTGCACTGAAACCGGAGCCTTTCTGTACCAGTGAAAGGCCCTTGAACTGCTAGAGAAAGGCTCCAGTTTGAGTGGCGAAACGCTTTGCAAACAGGTCAAAGGTAGAGCGGTTGAGGGAGGAGACCGACATTGATCATGAAGGCTAATTCGGAGCAAAACACCTCCAGAGTGGAGAACGGGACGTGGGCATTGCACAACGCCAAGCAGAATTATACTTTTTTACACCACGCAAAGTAACTATACACCGCGGCACAGGGCTCCTTCACACCGGGACTGGGGAGAGAAGGAAGGACAGCACCAACACAGAACTGGAGCAAGACAATACATCGAGAGTGGAGAACGGGACGCAGAAGGACAGCAGAATGTAAGCAGAGAATGGAAATAAATGCAGAAACACGCCGGCAGCATGGGGGGGGGGAGGTGGTGAACTGTGGTCTGTATTGATAGAGATGGAGCAACGGAGCACCACATGACTGATACCCCTTAGCCACCGTAGCATACTGTGGCAGTATAAGCTGTCCTAGTCTTTACCCCACAGTGTTGTGAACGCATTGAAAAGTGAGGTGTAGCTCCACTTCTGGTATTGAAAGAGTTAATTGTTATGTTTATAACGTGTGTGTGTGTGTGTGTGTGTATGTATGTATAGCTTGTGTGTGTCTCTGTGGTGTAGGAGAAAGTGGCAGCCATTTTGTTTTTTGAGTCACTTGTATACTGGTGGGAGGGCTGGATAGTGGAGGCGGGCCAACTCATGCATGATTTTCATAGGAGTAGCAGTGGCCTTCGGCCACTGCAACTCCTATGAAAATCACGCCCCCATTTAATCACCCAATGAGAGCAGTAACTCCAACTTACTGCCACCCCTGGGTGTGTTTTGGCAGGCACAAATTCTTCATTTATATATATATATTTATATATATATATATCTATATCTATCTATATCTACATACACACACGCACTAGTTTTAAAGCCGGTGTACGTGGGCCAACACTGGCGGCGCTGCAGTCCATGGCTGATACAGAGCGGGGCGCTCCGAATTCAAACCGGAGTCCTCTCTCTGCAACTCAGAGGTCCCAGGAAGGTGCGCAGAGAGGACTCCGGAGCGCCCCGTTCTGTATCAGCCGCAGCGCGAGCAGTCTGTACTGCGCATGACTGCTTCTGACAAACATCCTTAGCTAATTATCTCCTATATTAGATATCTATCTATATAGAAGTACAACAATGCAAGATGGCGCTATTCTGGTGTAAACGCCAGTGAAGTCATAAACAATAAAAGCAAATATAGTGACAGTGCGCTATCTTTCCAGTGGTCTGATAGTGGACAGACCACAAAAACAACAAGAAAAACACAATAAGGAAAAAGCGCTCTGCCAAACTATATATCAATATAAAAGATATTGTATTAAAAATAAACTAAAGAAGGAAAAATAATACAAATAATAATAATAAGATATATAATAATGATAATATTGTGAAGTACTGGCAGACCACCATCCAGATGTCTACCTGTGTATAAAAAGAATATGAATCACAGATATCCGCTGGATGGGGCGAACCAGAACAGTACAATACAGAGCAGAATATGCACCCAATCGTTCCCAATAAATAGCTAGAGATCACAGTACGGCTACACTGTATCTAGCTATACCAATGTAACTTGATACAATGTAATACAATGTAAAGAATCTGCTAAACACACATGTAAACCAACGAAATAATAAAATGAAGTGCAAGCAAGCTAAAATAAATAGAGAGAGAGAGAGAGACATAAATTATGTCAATATATATATATATATATATAAGCATTCAAGTATACTCAGCCTGGGTTAATCCTGGCTTCATACGAGACAGCACTCTAGAAGCTAGTGTAGCAAAGAAAAACTTGTTACTTTATTGCATTCATGCCGAACGTTTTTGTTCCTCACAGGGATCTTCCTCAAGGCAAATGGTAACATATTCATATATAGGTATGCCGATATTGGCCTTGAATACGTAGAACTTAGTAGGCTTTCCTCCGCACTATCCAGTGGGTATGAGTCACTGGTGTACAGTCCACTTGTGACCGTCGCTCTTATTCGGTGGGTACTGGAGACCGGCTCGTGATTAGTTGGTCAATCCCGCTGTATCCAGAGGTTAACATAAACTTATCAGTATATTGTTACCTGGCTCCGATTCAATATGTGAAGATCTCCCACTTCGATCCAGCATCCACCTGTATCCCGGGTCTGTGCACACCTGTTTGATGATGCTATTCTGTAGACGGAGTATCGTAATTAGCTGGCCATGTAAATTGCTCTGTGATCTAGTGCCTGTCCTTAAGCCAGTGTTTACTTATTAGTGGATATAGCTTTCACCATTAACACTTTGTAAACTGTGTGCAGCAAAATACAATATAATAACATAGTAGATAAGGCTGAAAAAAAGACATAAGTCCATCAAGTCAGGCCCATGCCAAAAACACCCCTGTTGATCCAGAGGAAGGCAAAATAAAAGCCATCTGAAGCCATTTCCAATCTAGTCCGGAGTGTGTGTGTGTGTGTGTGTGGGGGGGGGATTATTCCTTCCTGACTCCAATTGGTAGTCAAACAGTTCCCCGGATCAATATCCTATTTGCTTTGAAGCCATCTCTCATAATTGTCAATATTGTTCTGTGCTAGACAGACATCCATTGCTTTTTTGAATGCAGTTGCATTATCTGCAAGCACAACATCCCGAGGCAAAGAATTCCATAGCCTTACCGCCCTTACTGTAAAGAATCGAAAAGTGCCTTTCCTCTAATCTTAATGGATGACCTATCGTTCTTAGCCCAGATCTTTGCATAAATAAATAATTGGATAGTTTTTTGTATTAACTTTGAATGTATTTGTAAATAATAATCATATCACCCCTTAGACACCTCTTCTCTAATGTAAACAAACCCAGTTTGGCTAGTATCTCTTTGTAACTCAGATCCTCCAATCAGTTTTGTTGCACGTCTCTGCACCTTTTCCAGTTCAGGAATGTCTTTTTTAAGAACAGGCTCCCAAAATTATGCTCCATATTCTAGATGAGGCCTAACCAAGGATTTATACAGAGGTAGGATAATATTAGCATCCCTTGCTTCTACACCTCTTTTTATGCAGGCTAGTATTCTATTTGATCTTGCAGCAGCTGAGTGACTCTGCACACTGCTGTGAAGTCTATTGTCTATCAGTACTCCTAAATCTTTCTCTAATGAGGATTCCCCAAGTTGTTTCCCTGTTATCTCTGCGGTGCCAGAGATCCATATTTTTGTGACTCTTGCCAATATATGCCACTCACTATGCATCTCATCCTGGACAATTTGGAATGCTTAGCAAGGAAAAAAAAAAAAAAAAAGCTCCAAAAAGGCATTGGAGATAGCCATTACAGCCATCATGTACCAGCAAAATGACCTTTCCATGTTCTCTTTTGTGACAGAAGAGGCCTACCCTGCAGAAGTAACCCTAAATGCCCCCAATCACCTGTCCCACACTCAACTAAATCCCCATTAACCCCTCGTATGTCATGTGTTTGCAACATAGTGCTGTATTTAATATATATTTAATCACAGTTTTATGCAAATCTGTATGAAATTGGTTTATATATATTTGAACAGAACTCCTAGGAAAAGAAAGGATGAGGGGAGGAGGGTAGCTTTTGTTCTGTTATGCAATCTGAATATAGAAAAAAGGGAATTCATTCAACAGAGCAGGGAAAACCACTTTGTGCTGATGTGCTGCCACTCAATGAAGTCTTGGAACAAGACACTGTTCAAAACAAACATCCTATATAATAATTCGCCCGAATGCACAGAATGCTGGGAGTTCTGTGCTGGGAGCGTTCTGTGCTTTCGGGCAGTCTCTACAGTGCAGGACTGCGTCTGCGGCAGGACGCAGAGCAAGTCTGGCCTCTTAACACTTTGAGTGCCAGAGGGGTACCCAAAGCATTGCAAAGCAATGCATTGCGTACCCCTCTGGCACTCAAAGGGTTAACATCACCCAGACCTTGGCCCGAGTACACGGGCCTTTACACTAGTTGTTCAATAAGCAGACAGCCCCACAATCCACATAGACTGTGTGCACGAGTATCAGCCTTGAATAATCTGCTGTCTGTCTAAAGCCAAAACGGTTCAACCAAGAGAATGACTGGAAACAAAATCACATCTACTCTTCTAAATCACTATGCATTTGTTGAATATTTCTTACATTCTACTGAATAGTAAAGACTTCAACATTTATTATTTGTATGGAAAGCAATACTAACATTTTGCATGCCAGAAGATGCCCACTTATACTTGAAAGCAATTGTAGCAGTAACAGCTTAACTTTCATCTTTACACAACAATTGTGTTTTGTACAAACACAATTGTTGTGTAAAGATTAGTGTTGAGCGAGCATGCTCGGCCGATGCTCGGATCGGCTCGAGCATCGCTCTGCTCGGCACATGGCGGTACTCGTACGAGTACCGCATGTGCTCGCCCACCATGTTCGGGTCTCCTCCCCGCACGTTTTGCGGCTGCTGCGCAGCCAATAAACGTGCAGGGAGGCTCTGACATCGTGTAATGCCAGCAGCCATGTTGGCTGCTGGCATTACACTGATTGGCTGGCCAGAACCCGTGGTCGGGTGCTGTATAGCACCTGACCAGCGAGTTCGGCTCAGTCTTAGCCAGGGAGAGCTGAGGATAGGAAGGGAAAGTCAGTGTAGGGAGGAAAAAAAGCAAAATTGTGAAAAAAAAGAACCAAAAGTCCTTTTTAGGACTACTGTGTGTGGGGGCAGCAGGTTATTTTGTGTGGGGGGGGGAAAAAAAAAAAAAAAAAAAAAAAAAATATATATATTCTGTTTAGTGTGCAAAGTTGCAGATTAGAGCACATTCTGTTTAGTGTGCACAGTTGCAGATTAGAGCACATTCTGTTTAGTGTGCAAAGTTGCAGATTAGAGCACATTCTGTTAAGTCTTCAAACTAAAATATCAAAGTCACATATTCCATTCAGTGTGCGTCGCCGCCAGGGCCGGATTTACATCTCAGGAGCCTGTAGGCACAGAAAGCTGAAGCGCCCCCCCCCCCCCCCGCCAAAAAAAAAAAAAAAAGTTCAAAAAGTTTTGACTTAAATATTTTTCGATTAATCGATTAATCGGATAAAAAAAATGCTAATTTTTCATTATTTAAACTGATTTAATGAACAGTGTTAAAAACAAACAGCAGAATAAAAAACTTAACACATTAACATGTGTCATTGTTATTATTTTACTATGGGGTCTATGCACCTCTTTCTCCCCCCTTGTACTTCTCTCTCTCCCCCTTGTGCCTCTACTTCTCCCCCCTTGTACTTCTCTCCCCCCCTTGTGCCTCTATTTCTCCCCCCTTGTACTTCTCTACCCCCCTTGTGCCTCTCTCCCCCATGTACCTCTTTCTCCCCCATGTACTTCTCTCTCCCCCTTGTGCCTCTTTCACCCCATGTACTTCTCTCTCCCCCTTGTGCCTCTTTCACCCCCATGTACTTCTCTCTCTCCCCCTTGTGCCTCTTTCACCCCCATATACTTCTCTCTCTCCCCCTTGTGCCTCTTTCACCCCATATACTTCTCTCTCTCCCCCTTGTGCCTCTTTCACCCCATATACTTCTCTCTCTCCCCCTTGTGCCTCTTTCACCCCATATACTTCTCTCTCTCCCCCTTGTGCCTCTTTCACCCCCATATACTTCTCTCTTTCTCTCCCCCTTGTGCCTCTCTCCCCCATGTACTTCTCTCTTTCGCTCCCCCTTGTGCCTCTCTCCCCCATGTACTTCTCTTTCGCTCCCCCTTGTGCCTCTCTCCCTCATGTACTTCTCTCTTTCGCTCCCCCTTGTGCCTCTCTCCCCCATGTACTTCTCTTTCTCTCCCCCTTGTGCCTCTATCTCTCCCCCGTACCTCTTTTTCACTTTCCTGCACTGATGACAGCCTGAGCGCAACCACTCCAAACGCGGAGATGCCGCATGGAGCGTGAAGGGGTTTTCTTCCTCTGTCTGGGCGCCAGTTTTAAACTGGCCTCAGAACAGAGGAAGAAAATACCTGCACGCTCCAAGCGGCGTCTCCGCGTTTGGAGTGGTTGCGCTCCGGCTGTCATCAGTGCAGGAAGACAGCAGTATCCGGCGGCTGTGGGGCTGCTGGGCGGCACAAAAAAAAAAGTGTAAAAAAACCAAAACGATCCCAATGACAGGCGCCCCTCTGTGGGGTGCGCCTGTAGGCAGATGCCTACTCTGCCTTATTATAAATCCGGCCCTGGTCGCCGCAGTTTAGCAGCACATTCTGTGTACTGTGCAGAGTTGCAGAATAGGAAGAAATACTGTTAAGTCTTCAAACTAAAATATCAAAGTCACATATTCCATTCAGTGTGCTTCGCCGCAGTGTAGCAGCACATTCTGTGTACTGTGCAGAGTTGCAGAATAGGAAGAAATACTGTTAAGTCTTCAAACTAAAATATCAAAGTCACATATTCCATTCAGTGTGCTTCGCCGCAGTGTAGCAGCACATTCTGTGTACTGTGCAGAGTTGCAGAATAGGAAGAAATACTGTTAAGTCTTCAAACTAAAATATCAAAGTCACATATTCCATTCAGTGTGTGTCACCACAGTTTAGCAGCCTATTCTGTGTACTCTGCACAGTTGCAGAATAGGAAGAAATACTGTTTAATTTACAAACTCAAATATTAAAGTCACATATTCCATTCAGTGTGTGTCACCGCAGTTTAGCAGCCTATTCTGTGTACTCTGCACAGTTGCAGAATAGGAAGAAATACTGTTTAATTTACAAACTCAAATATTAAAGTCACATATTCCATTCAGTGTGTGTCACCGCAGTTTAGCAGCCTATTCTGTGTACTCTGCACAGTTGCAGAATAGGAAGAAATACTGTTAAGTTTTCAAACTCAAATATTAAAGTCACATATTCCGTGTAAGATGAAGAAGGCAGGTAAAAAGGGACGGGGAAGTGGACGTGATCCTGATAGTTCAGGGCGTGGGTCAGGACGCGGAGAAACTGTGCCTGGTGCCAGAGCACAAGAAAGAAAGACATCCACCATACCTAGCTTCATGTCTAATTTTACAGGGCGTTGCAGGACATCACTCTCGAGGTCCGACCACTGCGAACAGGTGGTCGGTTGGATGACAGCTGATACTGCTTCCAGTCGGTTAAGCACCACCCTGTCTTCCACCAAGTCCACTCTCAGTAGCCAAGAGTCTGGTCAACATAATCCTCACTCTGATCATCCTTCCTCCCACCATACACGGTCTGGTCAAAGAAGTGATCCCACACTGGGATATAGTGAGGAGCTCGTCTCATCACCAATCCTTCATTTGACCCTCTCTCCAAGCACGCTTGCAGAGGAACATGACATCTTGTGCCCTGATTCACAACCTCTAGAGGGTACCCAATCACAAGAAGATGACAGATGTGAACGGCATTTAAGGTCAAAGGAAGTAGTGGATGATGATAATGATGATGAGACACAGTTGCCATTAAATCAACCACTATTTCCGTCTCAAGACCTTGTTGAGGAGAATGTTATACAGTTGTCAATGACTGAGTATGTGGTGGGATCAAGACATGAGGAGGATGATCAGAGTGAGGAAGTGGAGGAGGACTTGGTGGACGATGAGGTGACTGACCCCACCTGGGAAGGTGTAGAGCCGAGCGATGACAGCAGTCCTGAGGGTGAGCCATCTGCAGCACCGCAACAGGCTGGAAGAGGCAGTGGTGTGGCTACAGAAAGAAGGCGGACCGCACCAAACCGGCCCGCAAATGTTCCACGGAGCACCCCCTTGCGTAAATCTACCTTGCCAAAGGGTAGGTGTTCCGCGGTATGGCGTTTTTTTAAGGAAAGTGCGGACGACAAAAGAATTGTAGTTTGCAACCTGTGCCACACCAGAATGAGCCGAGGCATGAACACTAGAAACCTCACCACCACCAGCATGATCCGACACATGGCATCCAAGCACCGTAGTAAGTGGGAGGAACGCCTGGATCGCCCATCTGTGTCTGCAGGCCACACCACTGCCTCCTCTTCCCCTGTTTTCGGTGCCGGCCAATCGCCTGTCGAAGGCGCAGGCCCGCATACCTCCCGCCCTGCACCTGTACCATCTGAAGCACCATCAGCGACCACATCCACTTCCCTGTCCCAGCACAGCGTCCAAATGTCGTTACCCCAGGCATTTGAGCGCAAGAGAAAATACCCAGCCACCCACCCACAGGCCATAGCACTAACCTCACACCTTTCCAAATTACTGGCCATCGAAATGCTGCCATTTAGGCTTGTGGACACTGAGTCCTTCCGCAGCCTGATGGCAGCAGCTGTCC
This sequence comes from Rhinophrynus dorsalis, assembly GCA_037306005.1. NCBI lineage: Eukaryota > Metazoa > Chordata > Amphibia > Anura > Rhinophrynidae > Rhinophrynus > Rhinophrynus dorsalis. The sequence goes on along the minus strand of CM074720.1, from coordinate 70,856,815 downwards.
CTCGGTACGCGGTCCCCAGCCGCCACTACTTTTCCCGGTGTGCCATCCCCGCATTACACCACCATGTGTCCCGTAACATCACCCGTGCCCTGACCAACGCAGTTTCTGGGAAGGTCCACTTAACGACTGACACATGGACAAGTGCTTGTGGCCAGGGACGCTACATTTCCCTGACGGCACACTGGGTGAATGTCGTGGAGGCTGGGAGCGACTCGGACCCTGGGATGGCACGGGTGCTACCCACGCCGAGGATTGCGGGCCCTACCTCCATCAGGGTTTCCGCCAGCACCTACATTATTGGCTCCTCCTCCTCCGTTTCCACCTCCGAATTCTCTACACGCAGCGCCACTCCCCCATCAGCCAGTAGCTGGAAGCAGTGTAGCACTGCAGTGGGGAAGCGTCAACAGGCCGTGCTGAAGCTGATCTGCCTTGGGGACAAACAGCACACGGCCTCAGAGCTGTTGCAGGGGATTAGTCACCAGACCGAGCAGTGGCTCTCGCCACTCAACCTGCAACCAGGCATGGTTGTGTGTGATAATGGGCGTAACTTGGTGGCGGCTTTGGAGCTCGGCAAGCTCACACACGTACCATGCCTAGCGCATGTATTTAATTTAGTGGTTCAGCGATTTCTAAAAACCTACCCCAATGTGCATGATCTCTTGACCAAGGTGCGCCGCGTGTGTGCACATTTCCGTAAGTCATCTACAGCTTCGGCCGGCCTGTTGAAGCTGCAGCAGCGCTTACAATTGCCAGCTCACCGGCTGCTGTGTGACGTGAGCACGCGCTGGAACTCCACCTTCCACATGTTGGCCCGGCTTTGTGAGCAGCAGAGGGTAGTAGTGGAGTACCAGCTGTTACACGGTCGTCGCCTCTCCGTTCAACTTCCTGTAATCAGAAGTGAGGAGTGGGAATGGATGTCAGACCTCTGCGAGGTTTTACGCAATTTTGAGGAATCGACACAGATGGTGAGCGGAGATAACGCTATTATCAGTGTAACCATCCCACTTCTGTGTCTACTGAAACGCTCGCTGCTCACAATTAAAACCGACGCTTTGCATGTGGAAGAGGTGGAAATGGGGGAGGAAGAGCTTACACAAGGTGATAGCCAGAGCACCCTCACTTCGTCTTCTCAGCGACAATTGGAGGAGGCGGAGGAGGAGGAGGAGGAGGAAGACACGGTTGCCTCCGCTACAGAGGGTAGCCATGGAACTTTAGTTCCATCTCTTCAGCGTGGGTGGGCAGAAGAGGAGGAAGAGGATGAGGATATTGAGAGTCATCCTCCTGGTGAGGACAGCGAAATCTTGACTGTTGGTACTCTGGCACACATGGCTGACTTTATGTTAGGCTGCCTTTCCCGTGACCCACGCGTTGTACGCATTTTAGACAACACGGATTACTGGGTGTTCACCCTTCTGGACCCCCGCTACAAAGAGAATTTCTCATCTCTCATTCCTCCGGTGGAGAGGACAAGCAAAATGGTGCAATACCAGAAGGTTCTTGTCGAAAAATTGCTCCAAAATTTTCCATCTGACAACGCTGGCGGCAGAGTACGTGCTACCTTGGCCAACCGAGAAGGGGAGAAAAGGGGAGCACACAGCAGTTCCGACAAAGGCAGGGCAACACTCTCCAAGGCGTGGGACACCTTCATGACACCCCGCCAGCACCCTCACCCTGATGCGCAGCCTAGTGTCACAAGGAGGGAAAAGTTTTGGAAGATGGTGAAGGAGTACGTAGCAGACCGTGTCAGCGTCCTCAATGATCCCTCTGTGCCTTACAACTACTGGGTGTCCAAGCTGGACACGTGGTATGAACTGGCACTCTACGCCTTGGAGGTGCTGGCCTGCCCTGCCGCCAGCGTTCTGTCTGAGCGGGTATTTAGTGCTGCTGGTGGCATCATAACAGATAAGCGTATCCGCCTTTCCACCGACAATGCTGATAGGTTGACACTTATAAAAATGAACAAGGCCTGGATTTCCCCTGACTTCTCCACTCCACTGGAGGAAAGCCCCGGGGGAACATAAACTCACTTTATATATGTTATTTACAATGATGGGAATACTCTGTATTCCCATTCACCCCTTCCACCCAAAAAACGGGTATATGGTTGACTCTTAATCTTCTCATCCTCCTCCTCCTCTTCCATATGCCCTGTGCTATAATTTTTATATAGGGCCAGCTCACCAGCGGGCCCTGTGATATAATTTTTATATAGGGCCAGCTCACCAGCGGGCCTTCTCATATAATGTTTTATTGGGTCAGCTCTCTAGCGGGCCCTCTCATATAATGTTTTATAGCGTCAGCTCACTAGCGGGCCTTCGCATATAATGTTTTATAGCGTCAGCTCACTAGCGGGCCTTCGCATATAATGTTTTATAGCGTCAGCTCACTAGCGGGCCTTCGCATATAATGTTTAGGATGGTCAGCTCTGCAGCAGACCCTCACCCATAATGTTTCAGATGGTCAGCTCAGTGCACGTTTCCCTCTTAATCATGGCCTCAGTTCAATAAAATCAAGGAAATTTTTGGGAGAATTTGCCTCTGCGCACGTTTCCCTCTTAATCATGGCCTCAGTTCAGAAAATCAAGGAAATTTTTGGGAGAATTTGCCTCTGCGCACGTTTCCCTCTTTATCATGGCCTCACTTCAGAAAATCAAGGAAATTTTTGGGAGAATTTGCAGATGATATACAAGTAAATATACAGCAAATATTGTTTGGTAACAATTTTTCGCCTAAAGTCGTTTTTATTTTCCTTTTTGTGTGTTTTATGGTCAGTCTGTAAAAATGGCGTACTACGGGCGAAAGATCGTTCCCAGCAGCGATGTTGGAGTCCAAGATGCATCCAGACATCCTCCCTATGCTGTCCCTGAACCATTTCTGTGGTGTTTCCATCCTTTTCTGCCCTTTTCCTATGGACCAGGCACCCTCCCCTCATCAGAGCAGGGGGTGCCTGGTGTAATGCTCGAGTCCTCCCATTGACTTCAATGGGGCTCGGGTGCTCGGCCGAGCACTCGAGCCTCAGGGGGTGCTCGGTCAGAGCACCCGAACACCCGAGCATTGGGGTGCTCGCTCATCACTAGTAAAGATGAAAGTTAAGCTGTTACTGCTACAATTGCTTTCAAGTATAAGTGGGCACCAACTCACCAAGGCCTGGAGGCGATTGTGGATCTGGAGCTACTCCCAACAGCCTTGGCAAAAAAAAAAAAACAGGAAGGGATTGCTCAACGGACCCGCTCATTACCGACAGCCAAATCAAACGCCATCTTCATAAAATTCAAGCTTTATTTAACACTTTGAGTGCCAGAGTGGTACGGAATGCACTGCGAAGCAATGCATTCCGTACCACTCTGGCACTCAAAGGGTTAAACACACATAAAAATGAATCCAAACTAGGATACATAGTCGCAGACACAAGTGGACAGAAGAATGCTAACAAACCGCCTAAAGCATTTCGTAATTGTTACACTTAATCTTAAATCCATTATTGTGTACCCTGATGGCTTAAGGGGCCATGGGTCCTGGTGGAGGTGGCACTATGACAGGGGCGGCAATTGCCTCCCCAAGGCCTGTTTATTTTGTGCGCAGCCGGCACCAACCACCAGAAAGGAGAGTTTGTGTAGGAGGTTCCTGAAACTTTGCAGGACAGTGGCGTAACAGTAGGGGTCGCACCTGTGACCGGCCCCATCACTCCAGGGGCCCGACCCCCTTGCCATGCGCTCGCAGCAACTGTCTCCATTCCAGCTGATCTCCCACTCCGACGCTCTAGTAATACAGAATGCTGGGAGATGACATCATCTTCCGAAGGAGGCACAGATCTCTCAAGACATGCCGCTAGACCACCAGGGACTCAATGTAGGAGATGGACACTCGGGGGGGGGATCAGTAGGGGCAACGTGGAGATAAAGGGGCAATGTGGAGGTGGCCAAGTGGTTGGGGGGGGGCATGGCAATTCTTGCACCAGGGCCTGGTGGCTTCTAGTTACACCTCTGTTGCAGCACCTTCATAGCCTGGTGAGATCCTGCCTTTGAGTTCACTCCATGGGTACCCCAAACACAGGGAAAAGATTAATGGATGGCATTGATTGAATGAGGTTTGTTTTTTAGGATGTGGGCGTGGTTTGGGGTGCAGCATTTCATCCTTGGACCCAGGCAGCACAAAGTCTTGGGCCAGCATGGATTGTAGGTACACATTTTAAAAAACAACCCCTTACTGTCAGATATAACAGTCACCCTTACACCCTTATAGGTTACATCCTACAAATCCATGTTGACATGAACATATAAATACATACAGATATACACATATCATTACAATAACATAGCAGTACAGCTTTGATGTCACAACTGTGACAATATTTTAAAGCACACATTTACTTGTCTCCATTGCATGACCTAGAAAATCTTCAGTTTTCTTAACACTACAGACCTGAAAGAGCACTCAAATCCATTGCTTTGTTTGAGGAGGAATTAATCCTTTGAGTACCAGAAAGGTATCCAACACTATACTACGTTGGTTACCTCTTTGGCACTCACATCGTCAATATTCCTTGTACGATGAGGAATAAATTACACCCAACTTTATAGGACTGAAGAGTTGTGCATCCATATAAAGGCACCAGATATGGTCACAGAACTCCATGGTGACCTATGATATCCTTATTATATCTATTATTGGCGAGTTCAGAAGTCAGAACTAAATAACTTTAAAAGGATATTGATATTTTGTATTGTTTGCACATTACTCCCAAGTGCCATATGATTGTACAAAGAAAGTGAAGGAACAACCGAGGGAAAATCATTTCCATTGATTAAGGCCCTGTATACAAAGGCAAATGAAACTCAGCATTTTTAACACTACGTTTAATTGTAATAAAACATAGCAATTACCGATACAGCACATCCCTCCACTCATGTCATTTAAAACATAACCATAAGCTAGGTGTTCCAAGTTTTGTTTTTCCAGTCATGATCAGAAATTCAAATGTTACGGAACACACCGATTATATGTGCAGAAGATAACAATGGTGATTTTTTTTTTTTTTTTTTTAATAATTAAGTTTTTTCAAATCTGTAAACTGTTTCTGCTTCATATTTGCAGAAAGTCCAGCAGATGTATAGTTTAGGAAGTATTCACAATTACATTTTTTTGCCAAATTGGAAGTCTCCTGGTGCTGCCAATAGCTTAATTAGCATATGAAACATCACTGAGCAGCTTCATTAGCATATGAAACTGCCTGGATATAAAAGTCATTATCATCATTCTTTTCCAAGTATGATCATTTCCTTAAAGGGATAGTAATACTTAAGTATTACTAATCCCTATAGCAAAGTACTACAAAAAAAAACGTATTGCCCCCAGTGTCATCTCTCAAACCTTTATGGTTTGAGAGATGAACGCTTCTAAAGTTGCCCTTTTCCTCCCCCTTCCCCGTAGTCAGCGTTGTAGCTGACTGCAGGGAAGAAAGTCATACGACTTTCAGGCAGCTCTCCAGTACAGCCTGATCGCGTTACTAAAAAAAAAAAAAAAAAAAAAAAAAAAACTTTCACTGAAATGGTCTTCTACGTGTGCTTGGCATGCAAGCACACGTAGAAGACCGTTTTAGTGAAAGTTTTTTTTTTAGTTAATGTGATCGCGGCTCTGCTGCAGAGCCGCCTGATGATCTATGACCGGATTTCCCTGAGTCAGCTAGAATGCTGACTACAGGGAAGGGGGAGGGAGAGGGCAACTTTAGAAGAGATCATCTCTCAAACCATAAATGTTTGAGAGATGACACTGGGGGCAATACGTTTTTTTTTTAGTAGGGCTTTACTATAGAGATTAGTAATACTTAAGTATTACTATCCCTTTAACTGCACTATGCTGGTCTTTTGCCTAATGTGACATATTGGTGGTTTTCAATGACATTTCAGATATGCAGACAAAAAAAAAATGGGACAAGTCTAACTATTCAAAAAGAATGATTTATTTTAGTAGTAATATAGAAGCAGTGGGGGAAAACAAAATATTAAAGGGATAGAAAGGTTTTAAAATTAATGTCGCGCAGATTATTCTTTGCAGTTTTCTGTCCACATGCAGCATTATTACAATACTCCTTGATTTGTAGTTCGAGTAAATAAGTTATAAAGAGTTCCCCCTCCTGCCCATTTTACCTAGTGTAAGGACCTCCCTTCAGATATGGAATCTAGTCACTTGACCGGACAGCTTGCAGAAAGGGACAATCTTTTTGCTGTGAGCATAAGGAAAACCCAGCTCCCCTTGACCGAGGAGGGCATGTTTTTCCTTATTATCCCTAAAGATTGTCCCTCACTGATCTCCTTCCGGATGGTCTTGCTGCTCTGAGGCGAGCAGCGTTATATGTAGGTGAAAGAACTTATTTACTCTTAACCCTTTGAGTGCTCTGCAATGCGTTGTGTACCCCTCTGGCGCTCAAAGGGTTAAACAACAAATTGTAGAGTATTGTACTAATGCTGCACATAAAAACAAATGACTATAAAGAATAATTGACGGGGCATTTATTTAAAACATTCCTATCCCTTTAAAAAGGTGCACGTTTATAGGCAAAGTGCTAGTCATTGATCACCTTTGATCAAGTCAATGAGAATACTGGTGAATATTGTCAAACTAACAATGGTAGTGGAAGGCAGGTGGTTTCGGCACTATGGCCTTATTAGATCACGTGTACTATAGGCAGGGCTCAAAATTTCCACTCGCCACTAGCGAGTGAAAATTTAGCCCTGGCGTGTATGTTATGGCTTGCAGTGGCGAGTAACTTTTCAGGTCTGGCTAGTAGCAAAGGACTTCAAAATTTAAGCCCTGGGATAGGCTTATTAGATCATGTGTACTATGGGCTTATTAGATCGTGTACTAATTAAGTAAAACATGTTTTTGTCAATCTCAGGCATTTGGTCACCAATAAAGAGCCTCATGGAGAAAACTACAGTGGAGGAAACCAACTGCTCCTTCAAGTGCAAATAAACATTCCCCAAACTCTCATTAATTTACATGGGAAATTTACACCCGTGAATGCTAGTGAGGTCACCAATCCGTTGCTTTGTGAGGCACTGGAAAGCAGTTTAGTATTCAACTGGATACAGGCCCCATTTAATTAAATAGCACTTTATGGGCCGGATTCAAATGCAGGTGCTAATTTTATCTCTGCTTTTATCTCCAGGTTTCCCCATAGACTCAATAGGAATATTTTTGAAAAAACAGAAGGTAACATTTATCTCCTGCATTTGAATCCAGTCTTGTATTTTAGTTGTGTTTGTACAGACTTGCTCCTTTTTTGTGCACAATATCCACACATGGACCTATGGATTTTATGCACTAAAGCAAATTGGAGCAATTTTGAGGCAAACCAATTACCGTGTGGAGAGAAATAAGCCTTCCCAGAATTTCCATTTAATAAAATGGCGCATGTTACCAATGATCGCTAGACAGGTCATCACCACTTGCAAAAAAGGAGACCTCGCTAGAATTTAACCCTTTGAATGCCTGAGGTATCCAACGCATTGCATTTCAATGCGTTGGATACCTCTTTAGCACTCAAAGGGTTAAATATTTTTCTTTGTCCACTATGTTGCAGGTGCTTTTCCCCAGACTTCCTCCTCTTTTAATTTGTGCATATGGTCTTATTTGTCATAATTATTCATTGGCGAGCTAGCAGTGTCACATCTCAAGTCATTTCATCCTCATGTACAAAACGTTGCCATATCAGTAAACGCAGTACTGGGCAAGGAATTCAACAGCATTGCTTTCCTGCTGCCAAGGACAACAGCTGTAACGTGCAAACATGACTGAGCAGTTGGCATTGCCACCCACATCACTGTAAAGCCAAATTCTTTAAAAGCTTTAGATTTTTATTAATTGTATCAACAGTCAGCCAATCCTCATGAACTCAATTTATTTCAACACTCACCTTAATAAAAAACATATTGTTGGGTTTTAGCTTCTAGAGAAAAAGAAGTGTACTCCCAGATGTTCGGAGATTCTTTATTCAAAAGCTATACAATATTTATATATTTGATCTGACAAGTATTTGTTTGTTAAACACCCTTAAAACCAGAGGGATGCATAGCGCTTGCAAATCAATGCGTTGCACACCCATCCGTCTTTAAGGGATTCATTATATGTAGTTTGGAGTAAGTTTTTTTTTTTCTATTTGAAACTGAACTTGCAGCATTCAGACTAATATCTGTATGTTTCTTGTGCCTCAAGGTGCCCTGAAGCATTAGTGCAGGGTGCCTACATAAATCTAATTCATGGCAGTAACATGTTTACCCCTTCACTGCCAGGTGTGTTATAAACAATACAATTTACATTTTATCAATAATAAAAGACATCATGGACAAAGTTTAAGAGGAGCAATTCTGGAGAAAACTAATTTCACCATAAGGCAGGGCTAGACAAACCCCAGAAGGCAGGTCACCATGGCAACTAGGAATGGCTTCTTGGTCTCTAGGGTTTCAAGTTCATGGCTAAACGTATTATATATATCTAAAAATTAATCCAACCATGTTGGGGGGCATTATGTCCCTCCTGAGGCACCCCCCAGCTATTGATATCCCAGCTGAATAGGAATAGTTCCAGAAGATTGGAAGTTAGCAAATGTAGTACCACTTCACAAAAAAGGTAGCAGGGCAGAGTCTGGTAACTACAGACCAGTAAGTCTTACATCAGTAGTAGGAAAAATAATGGAGACTATGTTAAAGGAAAGCATTGCTGAATATCTGAATTTAAATGGCTTGCAAGATACCAAACAGCATGGGTTTACAGCAGGGAGATCTTGTCAAACTAACCTCATAGATTTTTTGACTGGGTAATTAAAATAGACGAAGGGGGAGCAATAGCTATAGCTTATCTAGATTTCAGTAAAGCATTTGACACTGTACCTCATAGAAGACTCATTAATAAATTGCAGTGTTTGGGTCTGGATGTAAAAAGAGTTAAATGGATAAGACAATGGCTGAATGACAGGAGACAGAGGGTGGAAGTCAATGGTGAATATTTGGACAAAAGGAGTGTTACTAGTGGAGTACCTCAGGGATCTGTACTGGGGCCCATTCTTTTTAATATTTTTATTAGTGATATTGCAAAAGGTCTTCAAGGAAAGGTATGCATTTTTGCAGATGATACAAAGATCTGCAATAGGGTAGACATTCCAGGTGGAATAAGCCAAATGGCAAATGATTTAGGTAGATTAGAAGAATGGACAAGAGTGTGGCAGATGCAGTTTAATATTAGCAAGTTAAAAATAATGAACTTTGGACATAAAAATCCAAAGGAAAAATATACTATTAAGGGTACTGTGCTGTCAGATACAACAGAGGAAATGGATTTGGGAGTAATTATTTATAAAGACTTAAAGGCAGACAGGCAGACAGTGTAATAAAGCAGTGGGGAATGCAAGCAGGGCACTAGGTTGTATAGCTAGGAGCATTAGTAGCAGAAAAAAGGAAGTGGTCATGTCACTCTACAGATCTCTAGTTAGACCTCACCTAGAGTATTGGGTACAGTACTGGAGACCCCATCTCCAGAAGGATATAGAAAATCTAGAGCGAATTCAGAGAAGGGCTACTAAAATGGGGAGTGGTTTACAGGAAAACGATGATCAGGAAAGACTAAAGGATCTAAACACTTATAGCTTGAAGGAGAAAAGAGAGAGAGGGGATAGGATTGAAACATTCAAATACATGAAGGGATTCAACAAAGTGCAGGATGGAAGTATATTTCAAAGGAGGAAAAACGTTAGGACTAGAGGCCATAGTCTAAAACTAGAGGGAAACAGGTTTAGATGTAATGTAAAAAAGTTTTATTTCACTGAAAGGGTAGTAGATAAGTGGAATAGCCTACCAGCAGAAGTGGCAGAAGTTAATACAGTGACAGAATTTAAGCATGCATGGAATAGGCATAAGGCTGTCCTTAATGTAAGAAAAGACCAAGGACCAAAAAAGGTTTGAGGTTCTTACTGTAGGAAAATGGGCAGACTAGATGGGCCGAATGGTTCTTATCTGCCGTCAAATGTTTCTAATAGTTTCCTCCTTAGGGTTAGCTCCAGAAATGCCCATCTTTTTTCTTTCCTCATATGGCCCTATACCATTATGAATGATGCAGGCATGGATAAATAACATGGCTTCACCACATTGTATACTCACTTGTCCAGCTGTATCGTAAAGTCCAAGGAGGTACTGTCTGCCGCCAACCGTAACAGTGACTGAAAGAAGGAAAAGCATCATGTAAGACTGTGCATAACAATGCTAAGACACCGTTTAGAGCTGCCTAATCATAGAATTTATGGGGTGGACCACTGTAGCATGTCCCAGCAGAAACAGATACTTCTTATGGTGAAACAGCTCTCAGTGATGTGGTCACGAAGGGAAAGAAATGCCAGTCTCCATAAAACCCACAATGAACAAAACAAAAACACACCAGCTTTCAAGTTAAATGGGAATTGCCACCTGTCCACATTCTCACCTCAGTGGGAGCACCCATCTTGACAGGATTTGCAGTTTTTCAATGTATGCAAATTAGCTAGTACTGGTTAGCAGTTATTAGTGAAAGCAGTATGGAATGTTAGTATCTGGCTGGCATGTTGGTCAGTACCGTCTAATTTGTAGAATCTGGCATAAAAAGAGTCAACTATCGGTTTAACCCTATGAGTGCAAGAGGGGTATGCAAGGGTTAAATAAATCTATGAATAACAATCATAGGGTATTTTGAAAGCACTTTCCAAACAGTCTAAAGGTTTTTCAAAATCGAGGCACACTATCTTAGGAGATCCATTACCCAACATACAGCAAGTTAAAATGTGTGCATTGATGTCAGAATTGAATCAAAGACCCACAATGCACTGCACCTATGTGAATGCTTAACACACATGGCATAATATATTAAGCTAAAGAGGGGCAGTCCTGGAGCAAAGCAACTGCACCAAAAAGGTTATACGAATGAGTATCCACATTGATTATTAAAAAAAAAAAAAAAAAAAAAAAGCTAGAAAAGTCTCCAGGGCATTGCAAAACAATGGAGACCTCTGTAGCATTCAAGAACCCCATTTAAATTAATGTGAATTTCCAAAATGTTCAGTTCAACCCTACGATGCATTTGGTTTACCTAGAATTGCATCACTTTTTAACTCCTTAAGGACCACAGATCATAAGGGTGGACTGGGGTTAAGGGCCACTTAGAGGACTTCGGTGCGTCCATACACATGACTGAAAATGTGCACCGGCACACTGAATGGGACAGAGAATGCTACAATTTGGTGTGGTCGATTTCAGATCCCGCTAGTGCTTACAGCATTCCAGCAGGAGCGATGTACGCACAAAATACGTGACATGCCAGGACTATCACCAGTCCTTAAGGCACGGAAACCATTGAAAGTCCTGACATGTCACTGGTCCTTAATAGGGTTGCCACCCATCCGGTATTTTAGCGGCAGGCCGGTAAAAAATTGGCTTCTTTCCAATGTTAAGTCTATGGAGGGAATGCCTTGGCCGGTATTTTTTTGAAGAAAAGGTGGCAACCCTAGTCCTTAAAAGGGATAGTAATACTTTATTATTACTATTCCCCATATTGTAGATATTTGTAAAATAATTTAATAGCCCCCAGGTTCATCTCTCAAACCTTTATGGTTTGAGAGATGAACCTAGGGGCTATTAAATTCTCTTTTTCAAATATCTACAATATGGGGAATACTAATATTAAAGTATTACTATTACTTTAAGGCCCACAGTTTTGCTCTTTTCTCCAATTTGAACATGGTAAACAGACAAATGTTAATGCTTTAAGGCGATTTTTTCTTTTTTCTTGCAGTTTTTGCTTAGTTATATGAATTTCCCTTGTCTTATAAGGCTAGTTGCATAATGCTTCCTGGTTCCTCTCTCTGTTCTGGTCACATGATCAAACTCCATTTTAGAGAGATCATTGTTTGGCAGTTTTCTGAGCTTCCTCTAGCTGTGCAGAGGCTATATTCTTTGACACAGATATATTCTTTATACCACAGATGGCATTTTGTCTTTGACATTCTCTGAAGAAGTGCTTACAGTTATAGCACAAAACGCGTCAGAATTTTACTTTATTATACTATTTTTATTACATTTTGTACCAGAAAGAGACTTTTATTATTCTAGTCCCTACAAGGATAGAGGGATACTGTACAGCCTTTGAAGTTATTAAATATGCTCCCCTAGGGGCACGAAGCCTACAATCATTAAAAGGAAAGGAACAACACTTGTTATCTGCGCAGTCTACATCATCTGACAGGATCAGTATACCTGACAACAGAGAGAAAGAACTTACAAGGACTTCACTAGTACCCGCTGACAAGTCGGGGGGGGGGGGACAGAGATATCTGCCCATGTGAAAGGAGTGGAGGGGGAACATAGCCGAGAGGATCGCAAACCCGGCAAATACACAGATTGGATACCGGGATATAGAACTACCTGCTCGTGTGTAACAGTCTACCTTGGTTGGAGTCCATAGTGCAGAGATGTTAACTCACTCTTGCAGATAGACACAGCCCAAAGTGACCAGGTAAAAAGCCACCTGGGCTGTGAATCTGTGCACGGCGGCTGGCAGGAACAGTAACTGGATGCATAGAATCAGACTATAGCAAATCCAGAAGAGTAGCCAGGAACAGCAAACTGGGGCCAAATCAATCTGGTAATCTGGAAACAAACAGGAACAGAAACACAACAATGAACTGACACAGCCCTCAGGAAGAGGCAATGTTTTATACCCAGGTAATGAGCAGCTTAATTAACAAGCTGCCTCAGGTGGACTCAATGACAGGTGAAATCTGATAGCAGCAATTCAGCCCCCTAGTGCTGCAGGCAAAGCAAATAATGCAGGCTAGAATCACACTGATAGAACAGATTCAGCAGTGGCTCAAAGACAAGAAAGCAGGACCAGAGTATATGAGGACTCTGGTTCAATTCCATAGTGATCTGCCAGAGGGGTGACCACGCCTGGCAGTCTGCCCAGACAGGGGCAGACCGTGACATTGTGCCCTTACAGTGAGTCCATAACTGAAAGGTATTGAAGGTGTACTGCTCCCATCAAATTAACAACATACTGCTCTCACTTTCATCCGTTTAACCTTTGTATACCACACAGGAACTGGCTTCATATCATTTACTACAAAATTATCTACTACAGACTTTTAGCTGCAAGCTAATTATCTCTCCATTCTCAATTTTTGCACATTTTGAGCTCTCTTGGGACTTTTTATAACTTAGATATATCTGTATTTATTATACGTATAGTGTATTATTATTATTCATTTTTTCTTACATATATACTTCTAAACAATAAATATTAGTCTATACATATCTTTGTGCCATCTATATTTATATTATTAGATCCAAGCGCTTATTTCCTACTTTGTGTTTATCAAACTAAACAGCTGATATGTTCATCATTTCAAGTTTAAGAACCTAAAAAAGTCAGACCACATCGAACTGGAAAAGACGATAGAGGCAACCAACTGATCGAATCTGCAGAAGACCAAAATTTGTACGTCACAAATTAAGTCAACATGAAGGCCCAGAAAAAAATGGACATGGAAAAGCCTTAACGGTAATACAAGTGAAATCAAATAATAAAATAGTCACTGACTGCTCAGTCCTAAATCGTTTTAACATTGGAAGTGACCATTAACTAGTCATAGCAAAAATCTAAATTGGCTGCAAGAAAGGAAGAAAATAATCAAGTCAACAAACATGAACATCAACTCTAGCCAGCTATTGATAAATCATATGAAATTTGAGATAACACAGTCTAATCACTTCAGTGTGTTGCAAGATATTCCAGGCACAGATTTCAACCCACAATGAAAAGGTTAAGACCAACATAGACACCAGTAGCGTAACAATAGGGGTCGCACCTGCGACCGGGCCCATCACTCTCAGGGGCCCGGCCGCCCCCTGAGACCCCCTCGCCACCCGCCCGCAGCACAGCTGATGTCCCGGCGGCCGGTGCTCTAGTAATGCAGAGCGCTGGGAGATGACATAATCTCCCAGCTCTCTGCATTACTAAGAACTGCGCGGGAGCTTGACTCACCTCTAGACCACCAGGGACTCAAGGTAGGAGGAGGGGGGTGGTCAGTAGGGGCATTGTGGAGAATGAGGGGCATTGTGGAAGGGGCATTATGGAGATTGAGGGGCAATATGGAGATGGGGCATTGTGGAAGGGGAAATATGGAGAAAGAGGGGCAATGTGGAAAGGGGCATTGTGGAGAATGAAGGGCATTGTGATGGGGGCATTGTTGAAGGAGCAATGTGGAAGGGGCAATATGGAGAAAGAGGGGCATTGTGGAGATGAAGGGGCACTGTGGAGAATGAGAGACATTGTGGAGGTGGCCAATGTAGTCGGGGGGGGGGGCAATTCTTGCACCAGGGCCCGGTGGCTTCTAGTTACGCCTCTGGTAGACACTGCCCATGCACCTACTGTAAAAGAAGAAAAACCAATCCGAAAAGCAAAAGAAACAGTTGCCAAAAAAAAAAAAAAAAAGACAAGAAATTAAGCAAAACTGTAATATTAGAAACAGGGTAGGATATGTAGAAATGTGCAAGACCATAAGGAAGCACATTGAACTTGCACATTTCTTGTTTAATGTTGAGCTCATCAAAATGACACAGGAAGAAAGTCAAGGGCTGTTGTGCTCATGGGCCCCACACTGTAATAGCACATAACAGTATTTACAGTACATTTAACATTTTCAGGAAGACTAAACATGCACTAAACACAGCTTTGAACAACCCGTTAATAGAAATATAACCCACCCTCAAAGAAAACCACTACAGTTGTACTGTAATGGAAGTGACACAACAAATTGTTTGTATTTGAGGCTCAGAAATTGTGCTCAGGAACAGATAAAAGAGCTTGCAAATCTATAGATGTAACACACAGAACTTGACTATCAGTGCATCCAATGAACAAGGAACCTAACTCACATTTACTCAATACAGTCTGACCCAGAGAACCTTTATTCATCATTCTAACATGAATAGAGTAGAAATCGAAAGGGAAACTAACCTCACTTTCCCTTTATTCCAGGGATTTATGTAGTATTCAAGATGCTAATAAAAACTGTTTCAATCAATGGGGATTTTGGAAATAGTTTTTAATTCCTATGGTGTACTTTTTGTAGTTTATGAACCGCCTTGTGTTTTTTTTTTTTTGTTTTTTTTTGTTTTTTTTGTAATGGATATATCCAAAGTACAGCTACAAATATGAAACTGTAGCATGGAATGTTCATGTTTTCAGCAGATGAGCAGATATGTTTATGAAAGGTGCCATCATCACCTTATTTTTCTTTCGAGTACCAGAGAGGTGCCCAATGCCTTGAATATCTCTCTAGCTCTCAAAGTTACAAACTAGCCACATAACACCATTGTGTGCATATTTATGCAAGCCATGAGTATCAGGCGTAATGCCTACATCTACTGGCAAAGAAAACAGTTTTTTTTAACAATCCATTGATTATCTGGATTAGGTTTTACATTTGCACAAACATGAGCTGGTGCTCATAGGGTAAAAGGCAGTAGCATTTGTAATATGGTATATGAAGATCTGATTTGTACCTTCATTTGCATTACCAAGCTTTTCTTTTTTTCCCCCAAGGTTTATCAACTTTTGTGTGAAAGAACAGAAGAACTATATGCCTCAAATATCACAACAGGGTTTATTGCAGCAGCAGCTAGTAAACATACCTCCCAACATTTTAAATTGCCAAAGAGGGACACTTATGTTTTAGGGGGTGTTGCTGGGGGCATGGCTGGTGGGCGGGGCATTACCAGGAATTTTTAGGCTATTTCATGACCCATTTATACAAACTTGTGTAACCTAATAAATGACTTATAACATGACCAAAGTATTTTATTTACACAGACTAATTTATAAACACATATACTGACATTTAAACAAACAATAATGTGAGTTTTATTGCTGTAGAGCAATGTGATACATTTATATATATATCCAATCTGATCTCCTAAAAAGAGGGACATCAGGGTGGGAAAGAGGGACAGAGGGATTTGGGTGTAAAAGAGGGACACTTGGGAGGTATGAGTAAATGAAAAAGACCAGACCATCCCATCTAAAGTATTCCTTGATTTTGATTTTATATATATTTTTCCACAAGTGCATAATATGTGAATTCAACTTACTTATGCTTTTTTTTTATTATTAAACACTTTAATGTATCTTAGCTCTCTGTATCTGCTTCCAGAAAGCTATAAGACTGTGAAAGAAGGTGTAATGATACAATATAGAAATATGTATTAAAGCGGAATTACCACCCTTAAAAAACATTGTCCCAAATAATCCCCCATCTGGCGACTAGCTGCTCAGTAGTGTTAGTTGCCAGAATTATTACTGCATTCATGAGAATTATCCACTGCTCCGGAACTGACAGGCAGTAAGGAGCGCAGACATCTTTCCCTAGTGATGTCTGCTCGCCTGCGCGGTCAGTCCCTTTTGGAGCCGAACGGTCCTAGTGCAGGCTGGGATTGACAGCGCAGGCGTGCAGACGTCACTAGGGGAAGATGTCTGCGCTCCTTACTGCCTGTCAGTCCCAGAGTAGTGGCTTATTCTCATGAACGCGGTAATAATTCTGGCGACTAACACTACTGAGCAGCTAGTCGCCAGATGGGGGATTATTTGGGACAATGTTTTTTTAACCCTTTGAGTGCCAAAGGGGTATGCAACACATTGCTTTGCAATGCGTTGCGTACCCCTCTGACAGTCAAAGGGTTAAGGGTGGTAGTTCCGCTTTAAACATACACTCAGCTTAGTGAAGCTTTCATCTCAAACTGACCAGAAAACACTTTTGAAACGTAAATCCAAGAGTTTACTATCCGGGACAAACATGCAAAGAAAAAATAAAACTAAAAAAGTACAATTTAAATGTACATATTGTAGAATATGTAAATTCAACATGAAGGGTTACTATCTTTAAATGACCAGATTGATGTACAATACATTGCAAACTTCATTCTGCAGGACCTGTGGAGAGATGCAATAAGGAGTGATATCGAGGTGATAAAGTAGACACAACTTCTCCAGTGATATCACTTGTCCAGTTCCTATATTATTCTATGCACTAAGATTTCATTTGATAAATCTTAGTACATAGGCTCCATAGAATAACATAGGAACTGGATAACTGAGCTCCGCTTTTTCACCTCTTTAGAACACATTAGTACATCTCCCCCACCCCACCCCTTATCTCACTGGAGAAGTCATCTTTTCTTTATCAAATCACATATCCAGTGATATCACTTCTCCAATTCCATGTTATTCTATGGAGCCCATGTGATAGATCTCTCATTTGGGAGAAGTCTTTAGTGTGTAGGCTACACAGAGAAATTAGAAAAGTGAAGTCATCTTCATTTTAAATCATTATTTTTTACATTTTAAGTATTATATGTTGCGGGGTTCATCCCCCAGAGTAAAACAAGGGACTCACACTGCTGAAAGGTGTTTTATTCAAAAGTTATTGCAGCTCAAACTTGAAATTTTTAGGTGCAGTATCACAGTGGCCTGAAATTGTACAGTGGCGCTGTTGCTACACCATCCTATGGAGATTTATGGTCAATTGAGCAGATCTGCCCATAGGATGGTGTAACAACAGTGCCACTGTACAATTTCAGGCCACTATGATACTGCACCTAAAAATGTCAGATTTGAGCTGTAATAACTATTGAATAACACCTCTCAGCAGTGGGAGTACCCTTCTTTTACTCAGGGGGATAAACCCTACAATATCTATTTTTTTATTATTACTATCCCTATAAAAAGGGATGTCTGGTCACATTATTGCAAACTAGTCACTTTGCCTTCACCAATACTAAAGAAATGAACAAATGCAACTGTTTAAGTTTGGCAAACTAACAAATACAAAACAGTGTGACAAAAGTGTAAAAAATAAAGAGAGTTTTCCTATATAAAATTTTTTTCTAACAATAAAAGTATATACTAAAAGAAGCCTGATCGACTTGACCAAGCCCCTTGAATGGAAAGACACATTCAATGGGCAACAAAAAGTAACACTCTTGCCTTTCCATTCATCACTATTTATCCTTTTTGCTATGTTCATGCAGGATACTTATACTTTTTCCAGTTGAGTGCCAGAAAGGTATCCAGTGCATTGCATTGGATACCTCTCTGGAACTCAAAGGTTTAAAGTAGTCATAACACTGAACTAAAAGTGCCTTTGTTAATCTGCTTGTTTCAGTTGTACTGTTAACACAAGTGATTTCCGTCTCACAGAACGCCCTGCAACGCAGCATTCTTCAAATTGGATGCACTTGTACATTGGCGGATTGAAGTTCCAGCATGCTAATATGCACTGTGGCCTATGGCCTGTTATAAAGATCGTTCACAAAGGTGATCCTGGATGATGTGATGCCATTCACATCCTCCAGTGACTGCCTTACCCTGTGGGCATCAGTCATTAATACACTACTGACAACCATGTAGATCAGCTTAGTGCAGGGCTTGACAAGTTTGGTTTGACTTTAGGAGCCAGATCAAAAATTTAGGAGTCAGGGACTCAGGATCACAGCAGAGAACTTCTCCTCGGACTTCTACTGCATACTTGTGTCTGGGACATGCGAGTTTGCACAATTCCATATTCCTGCTCTGTCACTTTAACCCCTAGAACACATTGAGCATGTCCAGTAGGGCTGCTCCACCTGTGGCTCTCCAGCTGCCGATTTTCCTTAACTTGAGTAGTACAGTAGTTATAATCCAGAATTGCTTCTCTTTCCTTCACCACCCATAGTAATGAAGTAACACAAAGCTGTAGCTTATTCTTTGAAATGTAACAAAAATCCACTCATTTCTTTCTTGTTCTACAACAGATACACTCATACACACTTTTATCCTTTCCCACCAGGATTACTGCAATGCTTTAGTTACTCTGCTCTCCAATCGAGTCTTAAATATTTTTCCTCTCCTCCAGAACAGTACTTAACACTACACTTTTAAAATTATTGTGATTACTTCCCAAAAAGCAACGTATTACATTCAGAATCCTCCTCACTACCATCAAAGCTCTCCAACACTCATGCCCACCTTATATTTCATAGCTGATATCCCATGATATACCTGCACGTCCTCTACGCACCATACATGGTGGATGACTCTTCTCTTTTAACTTCTTTAGATGTATCACAAATGAAGGCTTTATTCCTTGCTGCACCCTACCTGTGAAACTCCCTACCACTTAGCATTCGCCAAGCCACAACCTTTAACATCTTCAAATACAAGCTAAAAAAGCACCTTTAAAATGCAGCACTATAGAAATATATAAAGCTTATTTCATATGCTCTATCAGAACTGTCAAAATAGCACTTTGTCCTCTACCTGCTTGTGTCTGTATGTTACCCATTTTATACTTCGATTGTTAGCTCTATGGGGCAGTGACCTCCTATCCTAATGTATGATAACCTAGTATTTCCCTTATGATAATTGTCTATATATCCACTTAATTACTGCAATGAATGTATCCCCTCTATATTAAATGTAAACTGTAAAGTGCCAAGTACACCTGTTGGCTCTATTTAAATAAAAAGTATACATACAACAGCAGATAGAGAACCACAGGCTGAACACCCCTTAACCTTCTGGGTGCTATAGGGGTACAAAGAGAGGTTAGAACTTTTTTGTTCATTCAAAAACGCTCATCCTATGACAGATCCATTCAAAACAAATAGAAAGTCAGCATGCTAGCTGACTGAAAGGAAGAGTCGTACGACTTTCAGGCGGCTCTCCAGCACAGCCGGATCGCGTTACTAAAAAATAAAACTTTCACTGAAATGGTCTCCTATGTGTGCTTGGTTTGCAAGCACACGTAGAAGACCGTTTTAGTGAAGGGTTTTTTTAGTTAACGTGATCGTGGCTCTGCTGCAGAGTCGCCCGATGATCTCTGACCGGATTTCCCTGAGTCAGCTAGAATGCTGACTACGGGGAAGGGGGAGGGAGAGGGCAACTTTAGAAACGTTCATCTCTCAAACCATAAAGGTTTGAGAGATGACACTGGGGGCAATACGTTTTTTTTTTTAAGTAGTACTTTGCTATAGGGATCAGTCATACTTAAGTATTACTATCCCTTTAAACACTGGAGAAAAAACAAACAAAAAAAAAAACCACACACACACAGGAACTTTGCCCAAGATTCAAGTGCATAGCTAGAAAGGGCACACTTTTCACTCACACGGTAAACCACTTTGTTATTAAAAGAGCAAATACAAAAAGCTGTTTACATATTTTAACAATGACCACCCATAAATCCCTGGAAAAAAAATAAAAGCTTTTTCAGTAGCTGCCCATGAACAGTTCTTCTTCTATTTCTGCTGTCTGCGTTGGTTAATGGTTACACACATGGCGGAGTTATGTGACATCATGTAATGCCGTCTTGAATGAGCAAAGACCTGCATTGTGCATAAAAATGTTCAAGCCTTCTTCATTCCATTTGTCTGTGCGCATGCAATGGTGGCGTTATGTCCCCTACGCTGACATCTTCATTTTGGCCAGTGTTCGTACACACTCAGACAGTGGACATCAGGGACGTGCACAGACATTTTGGGGGGCAGGGGCTCAAATGAAAAAAGGGCACTTCTTGATAAAATTGGACTGATTAAATTTTTTTTTTTTTTTGGTTAAAATGGCAAGAGGGCACTTTGGACAAAAAGGGCAGGTGCTCAAGCCCCCCTTGGTGTCTATGTGTGCACGTGCCTGGTGGACATGAAAGAGGCAGGTGAAAGCCTAGGAGCCCAGAAACAATTCTTAGGCGCATGGACATAGCTGGGAACTCTCCAGATTTGCCCCAGAGAGTCTGGTTTTTGCTGCTAATTCCAGGGTCTCCAGGGGCTAAGGCTTATTTTCTGGACGTGGAGAGTTTTTAAGCAAACTCTGCCCACTTCTGTGTCTATGCAGTCTGTTCCTCCTACTCCCACCCACTTCTCTTCCTTTCCCAGCCTATTCCTCTTGCTTTGGTCACACATATTAAGCTCCCCCACTTGCATCCAAGCCATGCCCCTTTCAGACACAATTCACATCCAAAGTCAAAGTTCCCAGGTATGTGCATGGGGTTTGTCAAGCCCTGGTTTAGTGACACCACCACTACATCCTCCATGAAAGAGAATTGCATCAGAGGAAAATTGGCAGCTGGGTATGCGGCAAAAGGGAGCACAGCCAATTTGCCCATGTAGGAGTGGCATAACTAGTCATTGGAGGCCATAATGAAAACTTTTCTGGGTGCCCCCACCCCCAACATAAAAATATTTTCACAGATACAAACTTAGTACCTATTGGAACCTGGGCAGATGAAGACCCCTTGGATGCTGGACCCTGGCACAACTGTACCCTATGTAGTTACAATCCTGCCCATGAGAACATAGCCATAACCCTTTGCATGGCAGAAGGTAGCCACCACATTGAGTTGGATATTTATCTGGCACTCAGTGGGTTAAAGACCAGAGGGATATGCATCTGTCTGGCCCTTAATGGGTTATTTATTTATAAGTAAAAGTGCAATGCATTGTGGGGTAACTGGGTGTAGGAACTATGTCTCAGCTAAATGGAGCTTGTTTACAACTGCTGAATACATATTTGTCTAAAAGATAATGGGGTATGAAATTAAGAGGTTAACACTGCATTGTAATTATTTGGTGATGTCCAGTGCATTGATAGTATCCCTGGGCTCAAAGAACATTCTGAAAGGGTTCCAAGATGTAGCTATTCATAATAAACACTCTGATTAAAGAGATCGTAATGGTTAAGGGTCTTAGGAAAAGGTTATTCTGCAGGACTACATAGGAATCAGTGCAACCATATATGGTGCAGTTTACATAATCCTACTGATCAGGAAAGGATATATGTCACCTTGGTAACGGGTGAAAAAAGTTGGCTTTAAAGTGTACATGTCCTCTTGAATTTAAAGTTGTATATTTGAAAACTTCATTCAGCACTGTCTCTGTTACGTTAGCCAAAAAGACCAGCAGCTGCATAGTTTAGTACATATTCATACTTTTACGTCTGAACAAAGTAGATGTCTCGCTCAATTTAGTGAATATATGAAATCACACCGGTTAACTGAATATATTTGTATACTGTCACACACTAACAGAGCTCACTATACAGAAATAGAAGTATGAATTATGGCTAACATGATCCAGAGGCAATATAAGGAAGTTGCCAGATAAACAATCACATTAAAGGGATAGTAATACTTCGTTTTATCTTTATTTTATTTTGTAGGCATTAAAAAAAACATGAAGAACGATATGTTTAAGAGATATTCACAAGCAAAGTTGCCCCTTTTACCTAGTGTAAGCAATCTCTTCGCAGATGTGCAATGCAGTCCATAGACCAGACAGATAACAGCAAGGCAATGCATTGGAGACCTCTCTAGCATTTATAACACACCATTTAAAATTAACAGGAATTTTAATTTATTCCCCAAGGTGCAGTTGGATTGTTCCAGAATTATACTTCTTTAGTTTGATGAATAAAACTGTAATTTCAGGGAGGAAACACAATCCAACTTGTCCCACAGTTTTCTTTGTCACTAGTAATGGTAAAGTATGAATACAACAGCTGGTGTCCATATCAGCCTGGGATGCTAGGTGTGGGTGACACTTGGCTGTGATTCGTCCTCCAACTCTCCTGTCACAGATAGATACATTGGCCTGCACTTGTACTGCCTTGCATCCTAATATAGCTCAATGTGAGGAAGTGTCAACAGCTCTGTACAATATAGATCATGTAGCCTCCACAGCAATCCACTTTATAGACCAGGGGTGAACAAATATTTTGCCTCAAGGGTCACATCTGTTTAAATATCAGAGTGTAGAGATGTGGGAAATAAGAAGACTATCAAAGAAATGACACAGTACTAGGTCTCCTTTCCAGAGAAAGGCTAGAGTTTATATTTTTCTGTCCAGACGTACTGCTGCATCCAGACAGCAAGAGAAAGCCTGAGGCCATGGTTTTCAGCCTGTTTATTGTCGCACTTTGTTGTGCTTTCAAGGGCATCAGATTAAGGTGCCTTTTGATTCTAGGGCAACTATCTAAAGATACTAACCGAGTTTTATTTATATTTAAGGAAAATGTTAAGCACAATATGTTTGGTTTTATTATTCTGATTAGGGTTGCCACCCAGCCGGTATTTTACCGTCAGGCTGGTAAAAAAAATTGGCTTCTTTCCAACGTTAAGTCTATGGAGGGAATGCCTTGGCCGGTATTTTTTTGAACAAAAGGTGGCAACCCTAATTCCGATTGTGAGACGATAAAATAAGTTATTGAGAACATTGCCTTAGGGCCAAGGAAAATTAGCTGATAAACTGTATTTTGACCACCTCCATCAACAATGGGCCTTATGTGCAAAAGTAACTAGAATAATTCTGTAGCAAATCAACTGCAATATAGGAGGTCAAATAAAAAATTCCCCACTGATTCAAAAACAGGCCAGAGTACTAAAAGGGGATGTAACATATTGCTTTCTTCACCTCTCTGTCAATTTAAGAGTTAATCCCTTCCCATCAAAAAGAATCTGGAGAACATCTGTGAAAACACATCTGATCTTACTTATCCACAAAACCTTCCAGACAGGTAGCAAGCACCACAGAGATCCCCTATTTGTTATTCCATGTCAAAATGCCTTCCAGGAAAAGGTGGGGCGTGATTTGGGAAAGGGGAGATTTTTGTTTTACAAACTGTAAGGAAGAGATTGTGAGCCGTAGGTACAAAAGGCGAAAGTGGAACACTATGCAATGCACTGAACACCCCCTCTGGCACGCAATGAGTTAAATGCTAGAAGTCTCCCAACAAACTGCACTGACATATATGTAAAGTCAGTTTGTCCATCTTCACATACTTTCACTCTTATGCCCCTGGCAGTGATGTCAATTTCCAGACAGCTGTCAGGGACTATAAAAGTAGTCATAGGCAAACAGAGTAACAGGATTCCTGCAGCACCGAGTGGTCTAAAAGCGGCAATTCAATGCATTCCGTACCCTTCTGGCACTGAAAGGGGTTAATATTATATATATATGTATATGTATGAACAGGAAAAAAAAAATATATAGATGTAGTTTGACCATATATATTCTGCACATGCAAAATATGTAAAAGTCAAAATAAAAAGTTTACTATCATTTTAAATTCAATGTGAATTCTTTTTAAATGAATAGTATACATTGTAGGGTTTATCCCCCTGAGTAAAACAAGAGTACTCCCCCTGCTGAAAGGTGTTTCATTCAAAAGTTATTAATTTTCAAAGTTGAATTTTTTAGGTGCAATATCACAGTGGCCTGAAATTGTACAGTGGCGCTGTTGCTACACCATCCTATGGAGATTTATGGTCCCAGGACCAGAGCTGTCCATAGGATCGTGTAGCAACAGCTCCACTGTACAATTTCAGGTCACTGTGATATTGCACCTAAACATTCAACACCTTTCAGCAGTGGGAGTACTCTTGTTTTACTCAGGGGGATAAACCCTACAACATATTTTTTTTTACATTTTAAGTATTACTATCCCTTTAAACTAGCTG
Organism: Rhinophrynus dorsalis; assembly: GCA_037306005.1. Classification (NCBI taxonomy): domain Eukaryota; kingdom Metazoa; phylum Chordata; class Amphibia; order Anura; family Rhinophrynidae; genus Rhinophrynus; species Rhinophrynus dorsalis. The sequence goes on along the minus strand of CM074720.1, from coordinate 70,832,257 downwards.
AAAAGCCCATATACACGGGCCACAGTGCCGGCCAGTTGCGGTACTGTCATGACCAGTAAAGACTGCCCGCGCTACGGCTGATACAGAGCTGGACGCCAGCTCGCCGCTCTGTATCAGCCTTGTCACGGGCAGTCTCTACTGCGAATTTGACTGCATCGTTACAAACTATGTAGCAAATTATTATATAAGGATTGTTCCCTGAGATGTATTTGGTTTCCTGAAGAGTTATGCAGCTTTTGGTTTTGTGCATACTTCCCTATAATGTAGATTTTTTTTTTTTAAACTGAGTCCATAGCCCATACAGTTACAATCTCTATGAATACTTACATGCTGTAATTTAAAAGCTAGTTAAAGTGGAATTGTCACTCTGCAACAACCAGGTAATTTTGAAAGAGCTTTTAAAAGCAAACTATATTTATGTGAGGATTTTTTTTTTTTTATTATTTAAAAATAGTTTATAAGACAGATATTGGCCAATATTTATAAAGACAAACTGGAGTTATTCTGGAGTAAAAACAACTGCACCATAGGGAACAAATAAAAGTTTCTGTTACATTTAATTGGGCTTTTAACCCCTTAATTGCTAAAGAGGTCTCACCTCTCTAGCATTCAAGGGGTTAAGAAGCTCTATTCAAGGCAATGGAAATTTAGGAATGTTTATTTGTCCAGTATGGTGCAGTTGGTTTACTCGGTTTACTCCAGCTGGAGTATGGGCCATTGAACTTTGTCAACTGGTGCAAGTCCTCTAGGCATTCCTGGAAGACTCAAACAATCCAAATAGCATTACCAACTGTCACTTCCTACCAGAAGTACTAGCTCAACTGAACATATACATAATTAAAGCTAAATAATTCAGAAACTAATACTTTAAATGAAAATGACACTTTCAAAATCACTTGTTACAAAGAGACAGTTCCAAAAAAATAAGTGAGCTTTTTGAAAGGGATGGGAAACCTTTACGTTAACTTTATGCATTATGCATAAAAAGGTCAAAGTACATATATATTATTTTTTTATATCTTCTCTTTAAAAAGCATATATAGTATGATAATGTATAATGTAAAAAAAAAAAGATAGTATGAAGCACCCACAGCACTCAGTACCAAAGAGATAGTGTTACATTGTATCAGTGTTGTACTTTGACTATACCAGCAAGCTCTCTGGAATCAGATTCAGAGATGTTACTGTCAGGGATGTAAATGTATTATTAAAAAAATAGGCAAATATTGAAAAAAGTATAGGGGCTTTGACTTTACATATTCATGTGAATAATCTGTAAAGTTCCAATAAAGGGATACTATTTCTTTAACACATTGAATGAACCCCCCCCCCCCTCCTTATTGTCCATGGGGATGTGAGTGGGATTGACAAGGAACAAGGGCAACAGCTGATTGCTTGGAAACAATCTCATGCAGTCCTGGCACTGCATCCATGGTAATGAAATGCTAGGTAGCAAGCCCTGTTTACCAGCAGCGGACAGGCACATGCCACTAACAGCTCAGAGACTAGCGTGAGGTCATCGTGGGAGGACACATTTCCATCCTAAGTGCAGTGAAGGATGAGGCTACTTCAGGACCCCTTGGAAAGCAAAGTGGTCAATCAGTATTGTGCTCTTAACCATCAGAGCAAGACAAAGTGGAAAAAAAAAACAAGTGAAATAACTCCCTGGATATTTTCTGTAAAATCACATCTATGTATGTACAGTAAGAGGGCTTCTATAGCCCTTTAAATTAGGAACACTCATGAAATATTCATTATGCAGGACTGTACAGGAATCAGTGAAACCCTGCAGTGTGGTTACCTTAATAGGTGGAAAATGCCTGGAGTCTGGGATCCTGAAAGTATTACCTACATTTTGGTGGGATTTTATATACAGCGGTGTATATGTACCCCTTAACATGCTCCTGAACATCCAGTTAGCTTGTAAAAATGATGTCTGGTTCCAGTTTTTTTTGTAATTGGGTTCAACCTGTGTGTAATTAGTATAGGATAGCTTTATTCGATTACTTAAAAAGAAGCCTTCCTGGGGAAAACCATGCTGACAAAATTATTATAATAATCATCTTTTTTATTATTGTAGTACCAGCATATTCCTTGGGGCTGTACAAACGTGGGAAATATGCAATGTGACATAGATTTACAGAGAGAGCTTACATTCTAGAGCTGTACTGAGCAACCCGAGGCACTGCAGCTGTTGCATACTACAATTCTTACCATCACCTCCCAACCAGTTGCTGGCAGGAGATGATGGAGTTGTAGTCTGCAACAGCTGGAGGGTCGCTGGTTGCCTGACTCAGTCTAGAGAGAGATTATAGCAGAAAGGAAAACATGAGGAGATGTAGCTAGACAAAAGCTCTACATATTCCCATTGATGTAAGTCATCAATGAGTGCCAGAGAGGTATCCATCACATTTAGGGAGTTATGCACTAAACTGTGGTGATAATGTGGAGATGGATTCTCCATAGAATAACACAGGAACAGGAGAGTCTAGAACAGAGGTTCTCAACCCGTGCCTTCAGTGGCCCACTAACAGGCCAGGACTTAGGAATTTCCCTGCTAGAACACAGGTGTGGTGATCAGAGGCTCAGTCATATTGATTAACTCACCTGTGCTCTTACAAGGAATTCATCAAATCCTGGCCTGTTAGCCACTGAGGGCGTGGGTTGAGAACACTGGAGAAATATTCTCCACTTTATCACACCTTAAAGAGATAGTATTACTTCAAAATGACTAACCCTCGTTTTGTAGCCCTTAATAAACTGAGTTAAATGACACCAGCGGCATCTCTCAAACCTTTATGGTTCAAGAGATAGCCGCTTTCAAAGTTTCCTCTCCCCTGCTGTCAGCTTTCTGCTGCCAGTAGGGGAATCCGGTCCCGGGACAGGCGGAGGCTCTTAAACAGAGCTAATATCTCGATATGGAAGGAAAAATGATTCATTGAAACAGTCTTCTACGTGGGCTTGGTTACCAAGCACACGTAAAAGACTGTTTCAATAAATCAATTTCCCTTCCATAATGAGATATCGGCTCTGCTGAAGAGCCTCCGCTTGATTCAGAGACCGGATTCTCCTGCTGGCAGCAGAGCGCTGACAGCAGGGGAGAGGAAACTTTGAAAGCAGCTATCTCTTAAACCATAAAAGTCTGAGAGATGCCGCTGGTGTCATTTAACTCAGTTTATTAAGGGCTACAATGAGGGATAGTAATTTTGAAGTAATACTATCCCTTTAACGTATCTCTCCCCTTGTATTGGATACCACTCTGGCATTCAAAGGGTTAAAGTCCTTGAATATTAGATGTGTCTCCATTGCAAATACTTCTCTAGCAAGCAGTGTGTTAAATCCCACTTTAAATCTCTGTAAGTAGTAATTTGCCCATATGATGCCGCTGGTTTGCTCCAGAATGGTTTCCTTTTAGCTTGGTGAATAAGGCCTGTAGTCCATGTAATGTGACATACAACAACACCAATCAGGGCTGTGTGATAGAAATTGAAAATATATCCACAGGCCTTGGAACAACCACATTTGTGTGAACTTTTTGCTAAGGACACAGGTGCACATTTATTAAAGTGTACTTCCGTCCTATATCAGGAGTCTCTGCTAGGGTTGCCACATCATCCCTTTAAAAAAGATAAATATGAAAAATGTCTCCATGGGAACCATTAAAACCTAATAGTTAACAACTGGGGCCCTTCAATTTTCATAACCCTGAACTATGCAGATCAATTAAGAGAGCATTTTTCTATGAAGGCACGAATAATTATATATATATATATATATATATTTATATATTTTTTTTTTTTTTTTTTTTTTTTTTTAAAGCTGTGTTCTGTGGAACGCCGGGGTGCCCTATAGAAGTAAAAAGGGTTTCAGGGAACAAAATGTAAAATGTCAGACAGAGGAAATAGATTGGAGACTGATGAGATTTTAAACGTCTTGGATGCTAGACAGTAAAATGACCACATATCCCTTTAAATAAGGCATGCTTTAAAAAACACACTGCACATCTGCATTGAAGTTATAGGGATATTTTTTTACTTTTGTACAGGGGCCTCAAGTGCACTGTAAAGCAATGTGTTCGAATCTTCAATCATCCAAGGGCTTAAAAGGTTTGATTGTTCATCATCAACAGGGATTTCATTTGAAACAAAAAGGGACCCACCACAGGAAAAAAAGGGAGGTTTGAGAAACACTATATATGTAGTTTTTATATTGTATATTTATTGCCTAATGATTACTATTATTTTATACAGATTAAGTATTTCACATTTCTTAGTACAGTAATTGGCCTACAGGTGTAACACTTTGATCTCTAGACTTACTCCACTAGTCATTAAAGGTTGAGTAATTAACCCTTTGAGTGCCAGAGTGGTACGGAATGCATTGCAATGTGTTCCGTACCACTGTGGCACTCAAAGGGTTAAAAACATGATAGACAACTTTGCTTTCCAAGATGTTTTGCAGCATCTGAGGTCTTTCAGTTCTACGAACTGCCTAGTCATAGTGGATTTTCTAACACACTTATTACATATATAGAGTACCAACGTATTCCACAGCTCAGCACAGCAGAGATGATGCTGGATACAAAGATCAGATACAGACAGTAGGTAAGAGAGTGGAACGGAGAGGGGTGAGAGACACAAAGAGACAGGCACACATGGGCAGAGAGAAAGTGTGCGTCAGTCATAGAAAGCGACCCAAGGAGAGACAGAGAGATCCATAAGCAAATAAGTCACTTGCCCCCCCCGTCAGACAGCTGCCACTGTACCCCCAGTAAGGTCCATAACAATCACTGCCTTACCTGCATAATGATCAAACACAGTGGGCACATACTCCTCCGGGAAGGCGTCATTGGCATAGCTCATGAGCAGGCAAGTTTTGCCCACTGCCCCATCTCCCACCACCACACATTTTAACATGCTACTCCCAGTCCCATTCGCCATGATACCAAGCGGCTCAACATCCTCTCAGTGAACTGCCCTCATCTCCATGGCAGAGCCAGTAAAGGTGCCAGCTCACACTGCTCCACAAAACGATTTAGACCAAAACCTTCCCCGAAGTGCCTGAAGCTTCTCTTGTCTCCTCCAGCTCCGCACAGACGATACGATGTATCATGAGACTGGAAACAGGAACTTTATGTGTAGTAACACATCCACACCGCTTCTTACTAAGACTTAATGTGCTTTCCAGGGAAGCAGCTGAAAAGAAAACAGAGTTCCTCCTTACAGGGAAGGAAAAAGATACATCATATTTTTCTTTAAAAAAGTGTTCATTTCTCCCCCTCCCCCAACTTGTAAGGACAGAGCACTTTCCGGCTTTGTAGTCTCAGCCTAGCTTGGATAGGGGGGTAGGGAAAAGACAGACTGCTAATGGGCTGCTTAAGGGAACGTCTGCAAAGTGCTTCTTGTCTAGCAACAACTCAGGAACAGAGTGGTGAGAAAGAGCTTGCGTGGCTATGCCTGTAGGGTGGGCAACCACTGGCTCCCCAGCTGTTGTTAGACTACAGCTTCCATCATCACCAAAATGAGAGTGATGGTATTTATATTCATACATCAGCTGAAGAGCCCCAGATTACCCATGCTGCCCTACCACGTGTCATTTACACAGAAAAAAAAAGGTTTGAGAAACACTATATATGTAGTTTTTATTTTGTATATTTATTGCCTAATGATTACTATTATTTTATACAGATTAAGTATTTCACATTTCTTAGTACAGTAATTGGCCTACAGGTGTAACATTTGATCTCCAGACTTACTCCACTAGTCATTAAAGGTCGAGTAATTAACCCTTTGAGTGCCATAGGGGTACGGAATGCATTGCTTTGCAATGCATTCAGTACCACTGTGGCACTCAAAGGGTTAAAAACATGACAGACAACTTTGCTTTCCAAGATGTTTTGCAGCATCTGAGGTCTTTCAGTTCTACGAACTGCCTAGTCATAGTGGATTTTCGAACACACTTACTACATATATAGAGTACCAACATATTCCACAGTTCAGCACAGCAGAGATGATGCTGGATACAAAGATCAGATACAGACAGTAGGTAAGAGAGTGGAACTGAGAGACACAAAGAGACAGGCACACATGGGCAGAGAGAAAGTGTGTCAGACATAGAAAGTGACCCAAGGAGAGACAGAGAGATCCATAAGCAAATAATTCACTTGCAGGGCCGGATTTGCCATTAGGGGGGCCTGCCATTTGTATTTTTTTTGTAATTTTTTTTTAATATTCTTAAAAAAAAAAAAAAAAAAAAAAAAACTAGCCACCTCGCTGGCTGCGCCGGCGGCACCCACTCACATTGCCCGCCCCCCCAGTCTTGTACCTGATGGAGCTCCCTCGTCGCCTCTTTAGGAATGCAGAGCGCTGGGAGATGGCATCATCTCCCAGCGCTCTGCATTTAGGGTGACCACGTGTCCCGGAACGTCCGGGACTGTCCCTTAATTGGGTTCTATGTCCCGCGTCCCGGATCATCCCCCACCGGGACAATAAAGAGTCCCGAAATGAAGGTAGCCGCCCGCCCGCCCGCATCATCACACGCCCCTGCGGGCCGTGATAACATACATACAGAGAGGAGGAAGAGGGCAGAGGCACCGGAAGAGAAGCGCTTGCTGCTGGACTCTGGCAGTAAGCGCTTCTCTTCCGGTGCCTCTGCCCTCTTCCTCCTCTCTGTATGTATGTTATCACGGCCCGCAGGGGCGCGTGATGATGCGGGCGGGTAGGAGGGAACTCAGTGCCAGCCAGCCGCAGGGGACCGAATGCCACTCAAATTTAGGGTGACCACATGTCCCGGAATAGCAGAACGGAAATGTGGTCACCCTATCTGCATTCCTGAATAGGAGACCGCACTGGGTCTCCATCAGGTGCAAGACTGTGCCAAAGGAGGCACATATAGATCTCCTAGCAGGGAGGTAGGAAACGGACAACAGGGGGAGGCAATGTGGAGCTAATGGGGGGCAATGTGGAGCTAATGGGGGGCAAGTTGGAGCCGATGGAGGGCAATGTGGAGATGGTGGGGGCAAGTTGGAGCTGATGGGGTGGAAGGCAATGTGGAGCTGATGGGGGGCATTGTGAGGGCAATATGGAGCTGATGGGGGGCATTGTGAGGGCATTGTGGAGCTGATGAGGGCAATATGGAGCTGATGAGGGGCATTGTGAGGGCAATATGGAGCTGATGGGGGCAATGTGGAGCTGATGGGGCAATATGGAGCTGATGGGGGGCACTGTGAGGGCAATATGGAGCTGATGGGGGGGCAATGTGAGGGCAATGTGGAGCTGATGGGGGGCATTGTGAGGGCAATATGGAGCTGATGGGGGGGGCAATGTGAGGGCAATGTGGAGCTGATGGGGGGCAGTGTGAAGGCAGTATGGTATTTGGAGATGATGGGGGCAGTATGGAGCTGATGGGGGCAATGTAAGGGCGATATATGAGATGATGGTGGCAAGCTGGAGCTAATGGGGGGCAATGTGGCGATGATGGGGGAAATATAGAGATGATGGGGGGCAACGTGGAGATTAGGAGCATTGTGGAGGTGACCAGTGCAGATGGCCCGTGGGGGGGGGTGCTTCAAATTTCTGTGCCTACAGGCTCCTGTGATGTAAATCCAGCCCCCCGTCAGACAGCTGCCACTGTACCCCCAGTCAGGGCTCAAAATTTCCACTCGCCTCCTCGTATTTGGCGAGTAGAAATTGAGTGAGGGCGAGTGGAAATTCAGGGGAGGACTGACCATTGTCATCAGTGTTAATAGTATAATGTGCCAGTACGTCCGCCCGCTTGCCTGCCTGTTGTTTGGGCCCACCCGCGCCTATTTAAAGCAGCCGCCAGCTGGCGTGCTCCGTGAGGCATTGAGGCCTCACACTATTACTGCCTAGTACCCATGATCCAGACCCTAGTAGAGTCCCTGCTCAACAGCAGCTTAACCCATTGATTGCCATAAAGGTGAAAAACGCATTGCACAGCAATGCTTTGCACACCTCATTGGTACCCAAAGGGTTAAGAACTTTGCCCTTACTCGCAATGGAGCGGCGGTGATTACATGAAGCTGCACAGCAGCCTCTATTTTCAGGTTGCCAGGAAGTCGGGAGATGGGAAGGAACAGCAGGCAGCGTGGACATGCTGGGCAGAGGCTCCAAGTTAGGTGCGATGTTCCAGTTCGATCTGCACAAAGTGTGAAGAGAGTGCAGAAATTTGGCAAACTGAGGGAATCAGGCTGTACTCATTAGTGTTGAGCGAGCATGCTCGGCCGATGCTCGGATCGGCTCGAGCATCGCTCTGCTCGGCACATGGCGGTACTCGTACGAGTACCGCCATGTGCTCGCCCGCCATGTTCGGGTGGCAGGGATCTGTGCCGAAGGAGGCACAGATCTTAAACAGACGCTCCGCTGGACCACCAGGGACTGGAGGTAGGGCACATGTGGAGATGGAAGGGGGCATTGTGGAGATGAAGGGGGACATTTTGGAGATGAAGGAGGACATTGTGGAAGGGGGGCATTGCGGAGATGAAGGGGGACATTGTGGAAGGGGGACATTGTGGAAGGGGGGCATTGCGGAGATGAAGGGGGCATTGCGGAGATGAAGGGGGACATTGTGGAAGGGGGACATTGTGGAAGGGGGGCATTGCGGAGATGAAGGGGGCATTGCGGAGATGAAGGGGGACATTGTGGAAGGGGGGCATTGCGGAGATGAAGGGGGCATTGCGGAGATGAAGGGGGACATTGTGGAAGGGGGACATTGCGGAGATGAAGGGGGCATTGCGGAGATGAAGGGGGACATTGCGGAGATGAAGGGGGCATTGCGGAGATGAAGGGGGACATTGTGGAAGGGGGACATTGTGGAAGAGGGGCATTGTGGAGATGAAGGGGGGCATTGACCAGGCACCCTCCCCTCATCAGAGCAGGGGGTGCCTGGTGTAATGCTCGTGTCGCCCCATTGAATTCAATGGGGCTCGGGTGCTCGGCCGAGCACTCGAGCCTCCGGCGGTGCTCGGTCAGAGCACCCGAGCACCCGAGCATCGGGGTGCTCGCTCAACACTAGTACTCATCAATGCATGGTACAGTAAGAAGTGGGGAGCGCGCAAAAAATAACTTCCCCTAATCTGCTCTTAACCCTTTGAGTGCCAGAAGGATGTGCAATGCATACCTCACTGGCACTTGAAGGGTTAAATAGCAAATGTAATATTATTTGTAAGGTTCTATTTAGCAGGGAAAAAAAGAGAATAATAATTAAAAATCAGAAAGAAAAAAGGAAAAGCAAAACGAAAATATATAGGTATGGAAACAAGGAATGTTATAAAATGTCCTTTCTTTAATCCCTTTATTGCCTAGGGCATTCCAAAAAAATAATAATAATGAGTGAGTAACATGTGGCTCTCTAGTTATTCTTGGACTACAACACCCATCATCCTTAGTCATTGGATGGATGAGGAAGATGGAAGTTACAGTCCAACAACGGCACTTAGGTCACAGGTGTCTGAAGGTTTTGTGAGGCGATTTTTGCATCATCCTAAAAGAAACGTCTAAAGAAGCAACTGAAATGATGATGACATTGTTGAAGTGATAAAGGAGAAGTTGGCAGTGGCTGTTAAAAACCAATCAAGAAGAAAGTAAATAAGACAATATACCAGGATTTTTCTGCTTTTGTTTTTGTTTTGTTTTGGTTTTTTTTTTTACAAAATCCAGTTAGGTAATCTTGCATACTGTACTACAATTACAAATTTTGGAATTTTTAGTTGTTCCTTTTTGGATGACTTAAGCTGTTACCGAATGGGCCCTCTGATAGAAGAGACATTGGAATGACTGGTGACCCTTTTTTGCTTTTTCATTGCTGTATTGTGGATTTTAACCCTTTGAGTGCCAGAGGGGTACGGAATGCATTGCTTTGCAATGCATTCCATACCCCCACTGGCACTCAAAGGGTTAAACATGATGGCATTGTTAAAATAGTTGATGTGATATTGGCAATTATACAGCTGACATTTATGTATTAGTTTATTCAGGGTGTTTGTATTTAAATACAATGGTCATACTGCTCTTTATGGTGTTATGAATTGAAACAATAAAAATTGTCTCTGGCAGAAAGGCCCTATGTACATTATATGCTGGGGAGGTCTCCAGTCCATTGTTTTGCAGTGCCTTTTAGTCCTCTCTAACACCAAGAGGATTAAAAATTGAATCCTCTTGGTGTTAGAGATGTCTCAATGTATTGCAAAGCAAGGGTCTGGAGACTTATCCAGCAAATAATGGCCTAGGGACCCCTTGCTGTTTATTTGAGGATGTCACTTCTAGTTGGCTTGGGGGTATCTTTGATCACCTACCCTTTATATAGGATCAATAATGTGAATTTTCCATTGAAATATATATGGAATCTCTCACCTTTGCAGAGGGCCAGGGAGTGTGTTTGTGTCAGAGTTTGTGTGTGTAAGAGTATGTGTATGGGTGTAAGTGTGTGCGTGTAAGGGAGACAGAGAGAGAATGTGTGTGTGTGTGTGTGTGTGTGTGAATGTGTGCTTGTGTCTGTGTGAGCGTAGTGTGTGTATATGTGAGTGTGTGTGTATGCGTGTGTCTTTCTGTGTTTATTTCTATTTGGAGATGCTGTACAACTGCAGCATTCTTAATCCATTTTGCACTGGGATGTGGTCCTAAGGCTAAAGTACTAGCCCGTCTCCCAGCAGTCAAGTATATTTATAATGTTACTGTGTTTAAAAGAAGTGTTTAACTAGTTAAGTGTCATTCAAAAAGTTGCTGGTTATATCCATATACCTATTTTAAATTATACTTTTTAAAGGGGAACATTCACATGGAAAAAAATTGGAGCGCTGGTTATAACTCCTAATGCAATATCAGCACTGGGTTTTGTTTTAGATTTACTTAACTAGGAGCCGAGATATTGATGTTTAAAAAGTGCCACTTCCGCATACTGCGGCACCGTGTATGTGCGGCACGGAGCAGCAGGACTTCCCACTTCGCTCCCAGAAGCCCCAGCGAGCTCGTTCTCGCTTCACCTCAGAGCTGTATTGTTGTGGGCTAACGTTACATCCAGCTCAGTTTGAGATGCTATGGAGGTTGCGAGAATGAGCTCGCTGGGGCTTCTGGGAGCGAAGTGGGAAGTCCTGCTGCTCCGTGCCGCACATACACGGTGCCGCAGTATGCGGAAGTGGCACTTTTTAAACATCAATATCTCGGCTCCTAGTTAAGTAAATCTAAAACAAAACCCAGTGCTGATATCGCATTAGGAGTTATAACCAGCGCTCCAATTTTTTTTCCATGTGAATGTTCCCCTTTAAAGGTGCTTTGACTGGGCAGCTACTGAATTGGGACTGGAGGGTGAACCCCAGGGTATATAAGTTCATGGGACATTCTGGGGAGTTAAAAGGGGTAGCCTGGATACAAGGTTAAGCCTGCTGTCATTATTGTGTTAATGTGACAAGTATGAACGAGTGTTATGGGAGTTGAGTGACAAGGAGGCATTTATTAGGGTGAAAATGTGAAATGTGGTAGTGGGGGCAAACTAGGGGGCCCTGAATTGGTACCTTACCTAGGGCCCTGTGTAGTGTTAATCTGGGTGTGTGTGTACTGGTCAGGCAGGAACTCTGTTCTGTGTGTCCCCTCTGTTGCGGTGTGTTCTCCTCCCCCCTCCCCTGTAGTGTTTAACTGTGCCACCGGGTTCCATTTCCCTGGCGCTAGGTCTGGGTTCTGAACACTGTCGGGCTGGTGATGGTGAGAAAGCGAATACAGCAGCTGCTGACTGCATCAGTAGTGTACACTCACTGTAGAAAAAATGTGCAAGGAACTGATGCTGTAGTTGAATATACGTATCTGTAGAACCATCCTAGTACTTTGGGACCCACTCTCTGTGTTGCGTTACGCAGCCAGTGAGAACAGGGCATGACGTGCTTCTGTTGTACAAAGCATCCTTTGATTCACTTAACATTCCTTTCTAACTTGACTCCACGAGGCTGATCTCATCAGGATAAATCATTAGTTGCCCAGTGCTTTAAAATAATTTTAAAACTTAATACTGACAAAATATAATTCAGGGTTCATCCTACTGATTAAAACATGGAAACTACTATTGATAGATGTTTTATTCACAAGTTATTGCAGCTGAACTTGAATTTTTGTTAGAAGTACCTCTATAGCCTGATCTTTTACAGTGGCGCAGTTGTTAGACCATGAGACGGGTGGGGTTAAAGGCGGGGATATGGGTGGGGTTAAAGGCAGGGATATGGGTGGAGCTAGGCGTGGAAACTGGTGGCTAGTAACTTTTCAGGCCTGGCTAGTAGCTCAGGACTTGAAATTTTGAACCCTGCCCCCAGTAATGTCCATTACAATCACTGCCTTACCTGCATAATGATCAAACACAGTGGGCACATACTCCTCCGGGAAGGTGTCATTGGCATAGCTCATGAGCAGGCAAGTTTTTCCCACTGCCCCTTCTCCCACCACCACACATTTTAACATGCTACTCCCAGTCCCATTCGCCATGATACCAAGTGGCTCAACATCCTCTCAGCAAACTGCCCTCATCTCCATGGCAGAGCCATCATCATGACGCTGGCGGCCGGGAAGTGGCCATGTTTGTCCAGGGCAGCCACGCTGTTCAGAGGTCTGTAGTGGTGGGAAGGGAGGGACTCATTAGCCACCAGGGTGTTTATTCAAGAGGGTATGGGGGAGTCAGGCAGTCGGTGCGCCCGGCCCTCCGTAGTACAGTGGTTCCTTCACTCCCGGCCCCAGTCAGTAGGGAGAGGCCAGGACGGGGGTTAGAGGGGTCTGTAGGGACATATATGTTGGGAGGGGGTCCCAGTGATTCTCTGCCCAGGCCCACTGAAGTTAGGCAGGTTGGAGGAATGCAGGCTGAGCCCTCTAGCCAGCAGGATTGTCAGGTAGTGGGAGGGGGCAGGGGGGGATGGGGACCCGTGGATACCACTCCATATTCCCAAGGGGTGGCACTGGGGGGTGGGCTGCGACTGGACGCCGGTCCTTTGTCCTCCACAGGGGTCTGCCCTTGAGGGGGTCAGAGGGATGGCGTCCTTGGCGGGGGGGCCTGGGGAAGACAGTCTTAACGGGGTTATTGAACACAATGTTGAACATGCACATGTGGGGCAAGATGCTTACACCATCTCTGTTCCAGATGACGCTGGTAACATAGAGGTGGAAACAGCTAAAGCAGGAAAACGGAAGAAGAAGGGCAACGCAAGGAAGGTGAACTGGCGGAATGCCACAAGTGAGGAGGGCTCCAGTGACGGTACATCAGTGTCAGAGGAGGATGACGCAAGAGAGGGCAGGTGGATGTCACGGAAAAAGAGAGGGAGGAGGCAAAGTTCCACAGAGGCTCATCTCCCGGTGAGTCGTCCACCTCTGAGTCAGAGTCAGACACAAACGTGTCTACCTCTGACTCAGAAAAGGGCAAAATATTACGTGTTGTAAAGAAATATTGCAAAAATGTTCATAAAGTGAAGGATAGGAGGGATAGGAATAAGGAGGGAAAAGGGCGCAGGAGGCATAGAAGAAGGGATGATTCTGATGATGAAGGGGCAGCGAAGTGTCTTATTTCAGCACCATATGCACATCTGGGGTCACGGTTGAGCAAGCGTATTAGGGAGGGTAAATTTGTGGACATGTTTGCTCTGTCAAGGGAGGCGGTAGAGGCAAAAGAGGAGGACCGCAAGGGCGAAAAGAGTGGGGGGTTGGCAAAGAACAGGACACTGACTCACTGCACTGAGGGTTTCCTGGTTTTTGCCAACTTCTATAGAGACCAATTTCCTGAGCAGAGCAAAATGTTTTCAGGTACATGGACTTGATAGTGCACATCCACAGGAGGTATGGGGGATCGGCGTGGGCCGACTACGATAGGGCATTTAGGAAAAAATTGGCAAAGAGCAGGCATCTTACCTTTGGGTACAGAGACATGGACATCTGGGCGGATTTGGTCACACATGATAGAGGGCATCCCCAGTATAGGGACATCTTGGCAGCGAAGTCAGGGGGAACGGCAGGGATGCAGAAGGGTCTCTGCTTTGCTTTCAATGAGAAGAGGTGTCAGAGGGGCTTTGCCTGTAGATTTAAGCATTGCTGCTCACTCTGTGGCAGAGGGCACCCTGCCACAGACTGTAGCAAGCAGAAGGCTTTGCCAAACAAAAACAGTTCCTTTGGGGGGGGCGATGCAAAAGGCCTCTTCCCCCATCAGGCTCAGTTGCCTAAGTAGGCTGATAGATATCCGGATAAGATTAATGGGCAGTTTTTGTTAAATGGTTTTAAGTATGGGTTTTCTATCCCCGTTGGGAGGGACTTGTTGCCAGGAAGGGTGGTGAGAAACTTGCGGTCAGCATACGAGCTACCGCAAGTGGTTTCGGATAAAATATTGAAAGAAGTCAGGGCGGGCAGGATAGAAGGGCCCTTCAGAAAAGCGCCATTACCTCAGCTTTTCATCTCCCCCATGGGGGTGGTACCAAAGAAAGAGGAGGGAAAGTTTAGGCTGATTCAGCATTTGTCTTATCCTGAGGGGGCTTCGATCAATGATGCCATTGACAAGGAGATATGCAGCGTTAATTATCCGTCATTTGATATGGCATTGGCGTTGGTAAAGGCATCAGGCCCAGGGTCCCTCATGGCTAAGATAGATGTTGAGTCAGCATTTCGTTTGTTGCCAATACATCCCAAAAGCTTTAGATTCATGGGGTTGAAGTGGGAAGGTCAGTTTTATGTGGACAAATGCTTGCCTATGGGATGTGCAATATCTTGCGCCTGCTTTGAAGCTTTTAGTACATTTCTCCATTGGGCAGTGGCAGACAGAGCAGGTGTAGGGGACATCCCTCATTACCTAGATCATTTTCTGTTCATTGGCCCCCTAGTTCTCCCATTTGTGGTAAATTGCTAAAAACAACCGCAGTGGTTTTTGGAGAGCTGGGGGTACCAATAGCGCAGGAGAAGACATTGGTCCCAGTCACCTGTTTAGCCTTCCTGGGGATTGAGATTGATACTATTGCCCAGGAAGTAAGGCTGCCAAGGGAGAAGGTAGAAAAGGCTAGGGAACTTGTGGCAGGGCTGTGCGGTAGGAGTAAGGTCACACTCAGGGAATTGCAGTCTGTACTGGGGCTGCTGAATCTTGCCTGTAGGGTTATCCCAATGGGCAGGGTTTTCAGCCGCAGGTTGCAGATGGAAACGGCAGGGGCTAAGAAGCCGCAGTTTAAAATTAGGTTGACTAAGCAGTTACAGGAAGATATGAGGGTATGGGACCAGTTTCTTAACAATTTCAACTGAACTAGACTATGGGTGGCTAGGGGGCAGTCCAATCAAGAGATAGAGCTGTTCACGGACGCAGCAGGCGGCATAGGCTTTGGAGCATACTTAAAGGGATAGTAATACTTCGTTTTAACTTTATTTTATTTTGTAGGCATTAAAAAAACATGAAGAATGATATAAGTCTTATCTCTCAAACCTTTATGGTTTATGAGATATTCACAAGCAAAGTTCCCCTCCCCGCCCCTTTTTCTTCTCAGATGTGAGTCTGGTTGTATGACCAGACAGATAACAGAAGGGGACAATTTTCTTTGTATGAAAACAATGAAAGCCCTTCCCCCCTTGACAAGTTTTTCAGCTTTTTCCATTATCTTAATTGAAGATTGTCCCTCTCTGCAGTCTACCTGGGCATCTCCCTTCTGATCTGGTTGAACAGGGGGGGGGGTACTTTGTGAATATCTCTTAAACCATAAAGGTTTCAGAGATAAGACTTATATCATTCTTCATGTTTTTTTAATGCCTACAAAATAAAATAATGTTAAAATGAAGTATTACTATCCCTTTAAAGGGCAAGTGGTGCGCAGGCAGGTGGCCGGGGACCTGGGAGCAAAAGGGGCTCACAAAAAACGTATCCTTTCTAGAACTTTTTCCAATCTTTGTGGAAAAAGAGCTGTGGCATGAGGAGTTTGCAAATAAGGCAGTGGTGTTTTGGACGGATAACATGAGCGTGGTTTACGCCATCAATTTGCTGACTTTCTCATCCCCACTGGTGTTGGGCTTACTTAGGCGAGTGGTATTGTTATGCATGCAGCACAATATCTTGTTTAAAGCTAAACATGTCCCACGGGTTGACAACAGAATTGCAGATGCTCTGTCTAGGGAAAGGTGGGATGAGTTTTTTAACCCCTAGAGTGCCAGGTGGGTACAATGTATGAGTGGACACAGCTGTACCTGCTGTGCCACGCTTGTACATTGTACAGCTAAAATGCGGTATCTGCATAAGCCGGTATAACCGGCTTGAAGTGGCCGCATCTCAGCTGAAATGCAGCCTGGCACTCTTGGGAGGACATGAGGATCACTCCTCATGTCCTCCCAGGTATTGATCTCCCAGCCGATCGCGCTGGGAGATCAATATCGCAGAGCTTCTCCCTCCTCCGCTCTCCTACCCGAACTTCCGGGTAGGAGAGGGCGGGACCGGGGGAAGCCTCCTAACATCATTGGTGACATAGTCACCGATGACCTTAGGTGACTTTCCCCGATCGCGATCACTCCTACCGGTGGTAGGAGTGAAAGGCAGGAGAGCCTTTGCTCTCTTGCAGTCGCCAGATTGATCTCCCAGCACAATCGGCTGGGAGATCAATTACTGGGGGGACATCAGAAGGTGTCCTGATGTCCCCCCACGAGGTCTGAAGAGAAATAAAAAAAAAAATTTTTTTTAACCCTATGAGCGCCGCAGGGACGTCCAGCGCATTGCTTGCAATGCGCTGGAGACCCCTTTGGCAGTCACAGGGTCAATTGTGCTGCAGCACATTTTTTTTTAACTGTGACCTCATTGGGGGGGTCAGGAGAGGTCCTGATGACCCCTAATGAGGTCTCTAAAAAAAAAAAATAGAAACATTAACCCTGTGTGTGCCACAGGGGGTTCAATGCATTGCTTTGCAATGCATTGGACACCCCTGTGGAAGACAAAGTGTTTTTTTTCCCCTTAATTTTTACTTTATTTAGACCTCATTGGGGGACATCAGGGGTCCTGAAGCCCCCCAACAAGGTGTAAAACAAAAATAAATAAATAGGAAAACAATGCGTGCCCCACAGGGGGGTCCAACGCAGTGCTTTGCAATGCGTTGGACCCCCCCCCCCCCGTGGCACACACATTTATTTATTTTTTATTCTGCCCTTGTTGGGGGTCATCAGAAGTAGACCTGATCCCCAGCAAGGTATGAATAGCAAATAATAAAAGAAAAAAAAATTAACCCTCTGCTTGCCACAGTGGGTCCAATGCATTGTTTTGGAATGCATTGTACACCCCTGTGGCGGACAAAGGATTTTTCTTTTTCTTCCCCTCATTATTTTTTATTCAGATCTCATTGTGGGGCATCAGTTCTAATGCCCTCCAATGAGGTCTACACACATATATATATATATATATTTTTTGGGAAAAAACACCACAAAACCTGCATGTGTTACAGGTGGGTCCAATACACGTGGTTTACAATGTGCTGGACCCCCTGTGGCACACACATTTTTTTCCCATTATTTTTTATTCAGACATCAGTACCACTTCTCATGCCCCCCCAATGAGGTATGAAAAAAAAAAATAACAGCTAAAAAAAATTAACTCTTTGTGTGCAACAGGGTGTCCAGTGCATTGCTTTTCAGTGCATAGGACACCCCTGTGGCATGCACACAAAATGCCTCCAATCCCCCCCACCACATACCCTATCCACTAGCCTAGTTCCACAGCCTACTGACAGTACCATTCCCCCAGTCTGACCCCCCCAGCCTGATTCCACTGCCTACTGGTAGACCCAAGTGCCAGTACGCCCTGGATTCAGGCTGGGAATTAAACAGTGAATGAGGGGACTTACAGTGCACACTGGTAACCACAAATCCCCCATATGCACTTACATCCCCACAATCACCACCGCCACACTTGCTCACTGCCCACTGGTAGATGTACCCACTTACACAGCCTGACCCCTTGTCCCTTCCCTGACCTGGTTTCTCTGGCAGACACAAGTCCTCACTTACACTGACTGACCACTGGTAGCAATAGAATCACACATACACTGTTTGCTTCCCCATCCTTGTTCCACCGGTAGCCACGCTCCTGGCACCCAATATGGTATGTCAACCCACAGCACTGGGGCACCATGTTTTGTAGGCTGGCAGGAGGTCCTCCTAGGAAATCCCATAGTGTTGAACCATTTCCGTATCTTTGAAGTGACTGATTTGTAAGAAAAACAATTTTTTTCTGTAGCACCGCATTCTGGAAATAGTTGTGAACTCTAACTTAGGGGTAGAAAAGCAAGTCACGGCTCATTAGATGCAGAAGGTTATCATCTTTCCAAAATGTCATAGTTTCTGTACCCTTTCTGCACTTCTGTAGTTGATATAACCATTTTTGTACAGGCAAGCATTATTTGAGAAAATATTAGAAAAAAGGTTGTTGTAGGTGTCATTTGCACTTCTAGCACCCCCTACGGTAGGTCAACTCATACCAATAGGGTGTCGTTTGACTCCTAAGAGCACTAGCTAGTGAATGCAGTTGAAAATTGCATGGTTTTCACAGAGCTCCATACATTTAAAGGGGCAGAAATGTAAAAAAATGCTATTTTTTTCCTATAGTGCCACCTTCTGGAAGCATTTGGGCACAACAGGCTTGGGGTAAGAAGGCAAGTGACCCCTCATTAGATGCGGCAGGTTATCCTCTTTACAAAATGGTATGGTTTCTCTACCTTTCCTGCATATCTATAATGGTTATGACACTTTTCGTGCAGGCAGATAATTTCAAAAACAAAAGTGTCAGGTTTAGGTAAGTGTTCCTACCACCCACATATTGCATTTTATCCCACACAAATGGGGTAACATTTTTCTCATGTTGGTAGAAGGTACTGAATACAGTAGGAAATGTTATGGTTTTCAAAGATTTTAGTATCTTTGAAGTGGTGGAAATGTAAAAAAAAAAACATGTATTTATTCCTTTTGGAAATAATTGAGCACTTCAGCCAGGGAGTAGAAAGGCAAGTGACCCCTCATGTGATGCGGGTGAATGTCTACTTTCCAAAATGGTATACCTTTTATACCTTTCCTTCATGTCGCTAACAGTTATGAACATTTTAGTACAAGCAGCCATTTTCGAGGAAGCAAACAGGTAGGTGTATTTATGTGGTTCTGGCACCCCTAAGGTAGGTTGACTCATACCAATAAGGTGTCAATTTTCTCCAGAGAGCACAAGCTAATGAATACAGTTGGAAATGCCATGGTTTTCTCAAATTTCAGTACATTTGAAGGGGCAGAAATGTAAGAAAATGCCTTTTTTTCCATTAGCGCCACCTTCTGGAGGCATTTGTGCACTGTAGGCTTGGGATAACAAGGCAAGTCACCCATCATTAGATGCGGCAGGGTGTCTTCTTTCCAAAATGGTATGGTTTGTGTACCCTTTCTTCACTTCTGTAGTTGTTATAACCATTTGTGTACAGACAAATAATGTTTGAGAAAATGTTAGAAAAATTTGAGGTTGTAGTAGGTGTTGTTTTGCACTTCTAGCGCCCCCTGAGGTAAACTCATACCAATAGGGTGTCATTTTTCTCCTAAGAGCACTAGCTAATGAATACAGTTGGAAATGCCATGGTTTTCACAAATTTCAGTACATTTGAAGGGGCAGAAATGTAAGAAAATGACTTTTTTTTCATTAGCGCCATCTTCTGGAGGCATTTGTGCATACCAGGCTTGCGGTAACAAGGCAAGTCACCCCTCATTAGATGCAGCAGGTTGTCTACTTTCCAGAAATATATAGTTTTATGTAGTTATTCCACTGTTTTAGGGTAGCTTTACCACAAAAACCCTAGAACGCGGGTACTGGTTCGCTCCACCACATCCAAGTACTATTGTACCGTTTTAGTGATATTGTGTCCCCAGTACGCGGGTACTGGTTCTCTCTATGCTATCTCTGCTGTCAAAGTCCTAGGCAGCTCTGTTGGTTACCCAGTATGCGGGTACTGTTGGTCTCCTGTAAGTTCCTTGGCTTGACCCTTTAACTCCTTAGCCTCTGCATGTCATCCTTGTGACTGTTGTACCACCTAGCCAGTCACTGAGGCTTTAGTGGTTGCCATCCACTCCGTATTAGGCTAGCGTAAACATTGACATAACACCTAGGGCCTCAATTCAATTGTGGCTGGTAAAACAACCAGTAGGGCAAAAATGGCTACCGATCGATACACCCCACTGTGTCACCATCGCTATCCAATTGCCCTAACAACTGATACCACAACAAATGTTTGTCCGGGACTCTTTGACGTGAGTTTTTTTTAGTCTGTACTAGTGTTGAGCGAGCGTGCTCGGCCGATGCTCGGATCGGCTCGAGCATCGCTCTGCTCGGCACATGGCGGTACTCGTACAAGTACCGCCATGTGCTCGCCCGACATGTTCGGGTGAAGAGGATCTGTGCCGGAAGAGGCACAGATCCGAAGACGCTCCGCTGGACCACCAGGGAATGGAGGTACGGGGGCATTGCGGAGATGAAGGGGGCATTGCGGAGATGAAGGGGGACATTGTGGAAGAGGGGCATAGACTCTATGCCCCTCTTCCACAATGTCCCCCTTCATCTCCGCTATGCCCGTCTTCCACAATGTGCCCCTTCATCTCCGCTATGCCCCTCTTCCACAATGTCCCCCTTCATCTCCTATGCCATAGAGGAGATGAAGGGGGACATTGTGGAAGAGGGGCATAGCGGAGATGAAGGGGGACATTGTGGAAGAGGGGCATAGACTCTATGCCCCTCTTCCACAATGTCCCCCTTCATCTCCGCTATGCCCCTCTTCCACAATGTCCCCCTTCATCTCCGCTATGGCATAGGAGATGAAGGGGGACATTGTGGAAGAGGGGCATAGCGGAGATGAAGGGGGACATTGACCAGGCACCCTCCGCTCATCAGAGCAGGGGGTGCCTGGTTTAATGCTCGAGTGCTCCCATTCATTTGAATGGGGCTCGGGTGCTCGGCCGAGCACTCGAGCATCAGGGGGTGCTCGGTCAGAGCACCCGAGCACCCGAGCATCGGGGTGCTCGCTCATCCCTAGTCTGTACATTTTCATAGCACAGGTAATTGAATGGTTTACCATGCCTGAAAAAATGCCATTGGGTGTTTTATTTGTAGATGGGGCCAATTTAATCGAGGCCCCAGAATCTACTTTCTTGGGAGCGTTAAGGTTTAATATCTCAGGGAGAGTGAATTTCAAAAGTTTCCAGGTATGTTCAGTACCAATGCCACACACACCTCAGGTTGTCAGTAAAGAGGAGGTATGCTAATATCCTCCATATTGCATCTCCCATAGTTGTACAGCTAGGGGCATGTTTATGACAGGGTGGTCAGGGATTGAAGCTCCGCTGACAATTCCTGTCAGAATCTCTGCAGGGCACAAAGCAAAACAAATCTGGACTCCTCTGTACAGACTATCCAAATGTGAACCCTGTGTAAAGCATATAGTATACCATGTTAGTAAATTTGGGGTCTTTGTTACATAGTTTGGCCAAAATATGTATAAGCCCATCTGCCACGTCAAGGTACTCCAATATTAGGCGAGTACCCAACTATTCACAAAGTCATTCTTATCTAAATTAGAAATGGCCCTGAGGATTGACAAGCTTTCTTATACATACCATATCCATACTGTATCTCCCACAGTTGTACAGCTAGTGGGCAGAGAGTGAAGTCCTGCTGGTCATTCCTGCCAAAATCTCTGCAGGGACATTAACAGGGCAGTGTTGCTACTCCTGTCAGAATCATTTCATGGATCTCTAAAGGACAGTGTTTTTGACAGGAGTGGCCTGGGGCGTGAAGCCCCCCTGACCATTACTGCCAAATCACTGCAGCAACTCCCTCCCTTTCACCTGTCCCCCTGACTCTCCCTTAAGACCTCTCTTTCACAGCTCTACCACCCCCTCCAACACTCTCTTCCAAGTTTCTCACCCTCTTCTGACACTCCCTCATAATCTCACTTTGCTGCTACACCATCCCAAACCCTCCCTTTTGATGGTCCCATTGAACATCCCTCCTTCACAACCTCTCTTTTTCCACTGCACTACTCCTCTTCCAAATCTCCCCTTTGCCTCATGTTTACCCCCTCCCTTTCACCACTGTGCAGAGCTTGCTTACCCCATCTGTATTGGAGAGGAGTAACTGACAAAAGCTCAGGTTGCACCCTCAGAAGCTATTGCTGACTGGTTTCTAGAAAAGTCTTCCTGCCAGTAATTGTCCACAGTCTGCCCCTCAAGTGTTGGGGCTCAGTAGCCATTTTGGTGGAGACCAAGACTATGTATCTGTAACACAAAGTTCTATACAGGACTGTTTCTAGGGCAATGCCATGAGTGCAGCTGCATCGTCAGTATTAATGAAAATATTTTCATAGTATTACCTACACGCATACCTAGAAACATAGAATTTGAAACATAGAATTTGACGGCAGATAAGAACCATTCGGCCCATCTAATCTGCCCATTTTCCTTAAAAAAAAAAACCTCAAACCTTTTTTTGGTCCTTAGTCTTCTCATACGTTCAGGACCGCCTTATGCCTATCCCATGCATGCTTAAATTTTGTCACTTTATTAACTTCTACCACTTCTGCTGGTGGGCTATTCCACTTATCTACTACCCTCTCAGTGAAGTAAAATTTTCTTACATTACGTCTAAACCTGTGTCCCTCTAGTTTTAGACTATGGCCTCTTGTCCAAACATTTTTACTCCTTTGAAATATACTTCCATCCTGTACTTTGTTAAATCCCTTCATGTATTTGAATGTTTCTATCATATCCTCTCTCTCTTTTCTCTCCTCCAAGCTATACATGTTCAGATCCTTTAGTCTATCCTGATATGTATTTTCCTGTAGACCAGTCACCATTTTAGTAGCCCTTCCCTGAATTTTCTCTAGAGCAAACTCTCCAGATCTGCCCCTGAAACTCTTGTTTCAGAATTACCTGGTCTCCAGGTACAGAGACTAATTCTCCAGCTTGGCGAGTTTACCTATAATCCCACCAACTTTCACTCCTGTTCAGCCCACTCCCTCCCCATTATTCATCCATCGTATGACAATATCCTCCTTTTAACCACCCACCCACTCTCATCCCATTAAAGTCCAGCCATAATATGACACAAAACACATCACTGGATACTCCCGTTGTCAGCCATTGGAACAAGAGGTTTCCCAGAGGTTCCTATACAGCTTGGGGGGAGGGTCACACTTTGTGAAAGAAGTATTTTTCTTTAGTCCTACAGGATCCACAGTGTTTTCCACTTTCATTTCAAAACAACAGCTCAGGATCCCACCCCCCCACCACCACCTACAAAATGACACAGAGGCAGAATGTGCCTCCAGCTGTCTACCCTCCTTCTCTCATTTCTCAAATACAGCAGCTGAGGTTGTACTCCCTTCACCTGCTCCACCATCTTCTCTCCTACAGAGACTGGGACTAATCCGACAGAAACTAATCAGTAAGTTAGGAAGAGGTTTATTGCTGGTGTGTCCTCTACACATCTCTGCGGTGCCTCTATCTGCTGTTATTTCCAATAACTATTGAATCTCTGTGTCATGCACATACCTTGGAACCTTCTTGTCCAAGTCCCTGGAGAAAAACTATAGGACTGAGGATGGGAGTTCCCAGGTCTGTTCATGCACCTTATCAGAATGGAGGTGTTGCTCATTACTATTATAATCTAGCAATACTGTGTGTTATCGGAATCGAGTAATACAGGCCCCATGTGACTGTCCTTGGGGTATCTGACATCTATTAGAATCTCTCTTTGCTTTAAAGCACTTTTACATTTCCCTCGTCAGCCATGCCTTTAGTTATTAGTCCTTACAGCACAGCTGCAGTGTGCCTGGACAATTAAAAGAGTTTTAAATCAAAAATACATTCTAATAGAAATCAGATACCCTGAGGACAGCCGCAAGGGCTCCATATTACTCCCCTCAGTTCTGAGAATGTGCATAAAAGCTGATAGTTCTTAAAAATAATCGCTTGAGCAGGAAGTACTGTGACACATGCATTCTGGTAATGGGCATGAGAAAGAACCTCTACAATAACAGTGGTGAGAAGAGAGGCGGGCAGAGACACTCAAGCACTATTTAATAATATAGTGGTATATATCTAAATATGGATGTGCAGAAAACATGTTTGTGTATGTTACTGTATGTACAGATATTACTGGTGGGCCAAGGGTGCCTTTTCTAGGGGCACCTGATATTTAAATCCAGACCTGGCAGTCATCAGTAACACAGTTACCTTCAGGACTAATCCTTTCAGTGCCAGAGGGGTGTCAAACACATTGCTTTGCAATGCATTTGAGACACCTGTGGCATTCAGTGTTAATATTTTAGTAGCAGTGGGACTGGTACCGGTGAGTACAAGGTGGGGGCAGGATCCCCATCAAAGAGCAACAGGAAAAACTGTTGTCCCAGGTCAGACAGGAGGGGGGGGCATGCTGATGAGGATATGCTCAGATTAAAGTAACCCCACCTCTTGCACAGCAACCCTTGATAGTGGTGTCACTTGTCTATGCCAAAACAGTGACAAGGAGCATGTTTGACAGAAGTGCCTACACCGCCCTTTTATTGAAGCCCCTGCATACACCTTATTTACATTTGTTCACACTTCTCTGGCTCCTGTCTATCACTGATGTCAGGAGAGGGAATGAACTATCAGAGACGGCTACTTTATCCTGATACTGCCCACATCAGCATGGGCTCCCCTTCTCACTGGCTTGGGACAACAATCTCTCGTGTACCCCTTGGTTGGCAGTTCTGGGTTAGCAAGATGCAGATGTCCAAATATAAAAACTACAACTCCCATTTTCCTCAGACAAATGTTGGCCTGATGGGGGGGGGGGGGGTAGTTGTGCTGAAGCTGGAGGGCCTCATGTTGCCACCCCTGTAAAATGAGGTGAGTGATATGTCTCTCTCTCCACCTCTTTACTTGCCCTTGCTCTCTCTTCCCTTCAACTTTCCTTCTTCTTGTTCCCTGCCTCCTTTTTTTCTTTTATCATACTGTTTCTCTCCCTTTCTCTCTCTTCCCATTTCCTGTTTTCTCTACATTCTTCATCTCCATTTCCTCCACTCCCTCTTTCTTACCCCTTTCTCCCTTTCTTATTTCTTATTCTCTTTCCACCTCTGGTTTCTTCCTTCAGTCTTCTCCCGTTTCCAGTCTCCCACTCTCCTCTATACTTTCCCTCCTTTCCCCTCTCTCTTTCTTCCTCCATCCTCTTACACTACAGTCTCCCCCACTACAAGAACTTACAGCCACACTCAAAAAGACACACAAACAGGCAAGGATATTTTACAATAAGGACAGTAAGATATGCAATTATTTGCTATGGATGTTGTGTTTACAGATATTACAGATACTTTCAAAAAAGTAATGGATACATTCTTACCTAATGACAACATCAATTATTATGACAGTTTCATTACAGACAGATTGTTGATCTTGGGAGTTTTCCAGCTGCTTTTTGAGTCACTGAGGAAAATGGAAATGGCTTTAGTTTGTTTTGTTTTATCTGGAATAATATGTTTTTTTTAATTATTATTAAATTTTTTTCTCATCCTGGTGGAGTGGGTGAGTGCAGTGAGGGGCGGTGCATTTTACAGTTTCACATTGGGAGACACATTCTCTAGAAACAACCCTGGTTCCATACACTAGACTAAAGGGACAACTGCCCATTGACTCTTGTTTTAGAAAGTTTCTGTATAACGTGGCCAGTGGCTTGGTGGTCATTTTGTGTTACACCAAGAAGTACTCCTGTGGAAGAGAGACATCTAGGAGGAGACGTTGATGAGAGACCTGTGGGTAGTGAAATTTAATTATGTGAGGGGGCATCTATGTCCATGGAGGGGTTAATAAATATGTACTCATGAGTTAAGTGGTAAGCGTTCTCTCACTGTACGTGGAAATGTCCTTCCATACGGTTGTAATTCTATCTTCGCCTCAGGCAGCAGAACGTCTAGGACCAGCCCTGAGTGCACTGGGGTTTTGGAGGCTTGAGTTCAACCTGTGAAGTTTGTTGCACTGTGTGCTAGCCACCCCCGAATAATTGACAGGAGATAGTTTGGGCCTTCTCGGCACAGTCCCTGGCTATTTACAGGGTCATCCTCCATGGAAGCAAACATAGTAAAATATGTTAATTGTCCATTAAATGCGCATGGTCATTATTTTTTTATGTGGACTGCTGTAGATAACTTGTATTGATAAGATCTGGAAACTGTTGATTGGCCAGATATAGAATTTGTCTGAAGCAAATATATGTCATCATTGCTTAAAACACAACAATCTGTTATAATTGAAATAAATCACTATTTCACATAAAAAATGCTTGAAAATAAAATTGGGCTGGGGGAGGAAAATATCAATGAAATTAGCTACTGTGGGAGAGGAAGCTGAATAATAGCCGAATAATATCCTGAAACACTCATTATATGTATTATTTGTTTTATGACGCCAATAAACTACTTTTCATTAAACATTGATGTTGTAGATGTTAGTAATTAACAGTTCAAAATTCATATACTGAACAACAATTCACAATTATAAGTGAACAAATGCAAAAAGTCACAATTTTCTATAAATATTTTATATTAGATTACTTATATATCCTTGGATGCTAGAGGTGTCTGCAATGCATTGCTTCATAGTGTTTTGCACACGTGTCAAGCATCCAAGGGGTTGGAACATAAAAGCATTATTTATTTTATTTTCATTTTAATTGCATGAGAAATCCCAGTGGTGTTTGCTCTGTAGGCCTTCTCTGGCCAGGACAGTATGGCCTGTAGGACACCACTCTAGGATCAATACTGCCTGTAGGCCCACTCTCACTTTTACAGCCAATAAAAGTTATCACATACATAGAAGATGGCATCTTTGATTAATGATTAATGACATAACCCATCATATTAACCCTCTGAGTCCCAGGGGTGAGCAGTACATTGTAGTACATTGGTCCTTGTGTGTCTCACCCCTCTGGTACTCATTAGTAAACCCTTTGTTTTGCAATGCGTTGTTTACTCCTCTGGTACTCAAAGGGTTAAACAAATTACATACTGTGCATGCCCAAGGTTGGCTGGTATTCTCAGTTGTTTATTTTTTCATCAGGATTTGTTTGTTTTTAAAAATATAGGTTCAAATTATCCTGCAAGCGATTATCTTTAACCCTTTGTATGCCAGAGGTGTACGCGACGAATTGCTTTGCGATGCGTTGCGTACCCCTCTGGCACTCAAAGGGTTAACCTCTTGGAGAGATGTCTCCAATCGATTGCTGCAGAATACTGGAGACAGCTTTAATGATAGTCTTCTTGGTCACATATTTTAACCCTATGAGTGCCAGAGGGGTACGGAACGCATTGCACAGCAATGCGTTCCATACCCCTCTGGCTCTTAAAGGGTTAAGTACATCAGTCTTCTAGGTTCATTAATGAAAATGACCAAGCTGCTAAAGGATACCTCCATGTTTAAATAAAGGTGTCTGTAACCCCTTATTTGCTAGAGAGATCCCAATGACCTCATGAACATCCACTGACAGAATATGAATTCATTACTTGTGAGTAATTCTAGACAATTTTTTCCTATATGTGGCAAAAGGATCTTCAAAGTATCCTAAAGTAAAGCTTTAACCCTCTGAGTGCCAGAGGGGTACGGAATGCATTGAAAAGCAATGCGTTCCGTTCCCCTCTGACACTCAAAGGGTTAACACAAAGGTTCTCAAAAATGTCCTGGTCCATATCTCATAAGAAAAGGTGAGTACTTAAAGGGGATCTATGACCCCTATACAAGTTTGTGTTAAATGTTAACTGCAGTCTCTCCACCACCTCTCCTTCATACCCATTGGCACATCTCAGATGATGACTAGTATGGCGTTCTAACCAGCAGACAACAGAACAACATACAGAGTTTCAAACAAAGGATCTCCGGTATGCCCAGGTAAAAATAATCATGATTATTGATTATTTCTGGCCATAGTAGTCCAGGAGTTTCCCCAGTGGAGGCCCTGACAGTTCCCCAACATGTCATGAAGCCCAGCTACACATGCAGCTGAGCAGCAGCAGCCAATAGAGACTGAAAAGACCCTAGCCAGAAAGGGTAGGCCAAAGGGACAGTGTAGTCCAGACACCTCTGGAAAGGAGTGAAGCAGTGGCATAAACACTGTTCCCAGTAAGGCAAAACCAGGTGCATTACACGTTGCAGAGGAGTTGCTACCCACGAGGCAAACAAGATGGCCAAAGGACTTTAGTCAGTGGTGGCCCAGAGATCACAAGAAAACTGCTCCCCCACTGCCTAAATGAGGCAGATTGTGAATACAGAAACTGAACTGTGAACAGTTGTTATTATATATCTAACTGTGTGTCTGCCAAAAAACCTATACTTTTTTACATTTATATGCCAGTTTATTATTTATAGGGCCAGTGGTACATTTATTGGGCTCTTAATCAAGAGAACTAAGTCCATTTGGCCTGTACTTCTTACCTGTGTCATCAATTCTGCCAGTCTCCTGGAAGCCCTGGGTATTACCCATGTGGCGCGCACTTGCTGAAGGTGACATATCCACTTCGGACATGTCCATGTTTATATGGTTTCTGTTGCCTAGGACAACTTTGAGACAAGTTCAAGAACTAATTGGTTTGTGTATTCAGAGCTTCAGGTGACTTGGATAAAACAATGTCATTCACTCAACGCTCATCAAACGTCATATCTGGGACAAGTATGAGAGGTATGGAGGTCTATGCCTAGTAGAATAATCCCCTTGTAAATTCCATGCTGCCACTAGAACGGATCCTCAAAGGCTTCTGCTGCCTCTATTAACATTCATTGCTTGATCCACAAAATACAGAGTAACAAGAAGTAAAACAGCTTGGAAGCACTCCTATCCATAAAAACAGTGTTTATTGATGTATAAAACATAAAAGCAGACAAAGTAATGAAGCAGAGAAAATAACTATAGCGCTTACAGAGTCTACTAATATATCAGAGACACCAGGGAGTGCTTCCATGCTATGACAACAGCTGGCAGGGAATGATGGGGGATGAGGTCCCCAACAACTGGATAGGAAAGGATTGCCTAGCCCTACTATAGAGGGTGTGTGTGATACCATCACAGTTCAGTAATGTCTATGCAGTGGTCACAGTAATGACTAGAGGGTCACAGGTTGAATCTGATTGTACAATGTCACACACTATCCTTTTCAAAATAACTCCATCTTTGTAATGAATCTCAGGCCTTTATTCCCTAATTTTGCTACTAGTGGTAGGTGAACTGTGATTCTTCAGCTTTTGAACTAAAACTCCCATCATTCTCAGCAAACCAGTAAAAGGTTGATTTTTGATTGGAGTGTTAGTCACCTCTGCTTTAATCCATTTGATGTTCTGCAATAAACTGAATATATCTAACAACTAACTTAAAGGGATAGTAATATTCTATTATTACTATCCTTCATATTGTAGGTATTTGCAAAATAAGTTAATAGCCCCCAGGTTCATCTCTCAAACCTTTATGGTTTGAGAGATAACCGAAGGCAAAGTTATCCCCTCCCACCCCCTTCCCTGAAGTCAGCGTTGTGCTGACTGCAGGGATATCCGGTCTGTCTTTCATCATGCGGCTCTGCAGCAGAGCCGCGATTGCGTTAGTGCCAAAGAATATTTTCACTGAGATGGTCTTCTGCATGTGCTTGCAAACCAAGCACAAACCAAGCACATGTAGAAGACCGTTTCAGTGAAATAATTCTACTTCACTAACAGGATCTCGGCTCATCTGCAGAGCCGCAAGCCTGTCGTACGACAGATTTCCCCTGTAGTCAGCACAACGCTGACTTCAGGGAAGGGGGAGGGAGGGGGAACTTTGCCTTCGGTTATCTCTCAAACTATAAAGGTTTGAGAGATGAACCTGGGGGCTATTAACTTATTTTGCAAATACCTACAATATGAGGGATAGTAATAATAAAGTATTTCTATCCCTTTAAAGGGATAGTAATACTTCGTTTTATCTTTATTTTATTTTGTAGGCATTAAAAAACATGAAGAATGATATAAGTCTTATCTCTCAAACCTTTATGGTTTAAGAGATATTCACAAGCAAAGTTTCCCCCTCCCGCCCCTTTTTCCTAGTGTAAGCCATCTCTTCTCAGCTGTGAATGTGGTTGTAAGACCAGACAGATAACAGAAGGGGACAATCTTCTTACAATGAAAACAATGAAAGCCCTGCCCCCCTTGACAAGTTTTTCAGGTTTTTCCCTTATCTTAATTGAAGATTGTCCCTCTCTGCAGTCTACCTGGGCACCCCCCTTCTGATCTGCCTGAACAGGGAGGGGAAACTTTGCTTGTGAATATCTCTTAAACCATAAAGGTTTGAGAGATAAGACTTATATCGTTCTTCATGTTTTTTTAATGCCTATAAAATAAAATAAAGATAAAATGAAGTATTACTATCCCTTTAACTGTCAAGGAGATGTCTTTTGATCACAAGAGAATGCTGTACAGTTTGGAGGGAAACTAAGCAATACTTTTCACATGACATGATAATTCACACCTCCCAAGTGTTCCTCTTTGGTCATTTGAAATGTTGGGTGTTATGATAATTGTATAACTTGTAAACATAGTTGACTTCAACAGTTCAAGTCTGCTTCCTCTTCACACTGATGTCTCACGCTGCCTGCAAAACTGCTCTCACTGTATAGTAGTTTGTTGGATAAGGTTTTTTTTAAGATGATCCCTTAGCTGCTACAGGACTGGCACACCAAAGAAGGAGAAGCCTTGCTTAGCAGGTTTGAATGTCATAAAATGCACTGTTATGTCTTAGTAATTGTATCACAGTTGACAGATGCTGCAGCAGTCACATGATCACTGTATGACCTCATAGTTCTGTCTGCCGTTGGTTCACTTAACTCTCCGGATATTTCTCTTTCTCATTTCCAGTCACTGGGCTTATCTAGTAAATTTTTATTAAATGTAACAAGGCTTGTACTGAAATCATATTTTATCATTCTCCTGTTCAATGTGATGGTGCATATGGATGTCAAACCAGTGTTTTTATTATGTCAGTTACTAATCACTTGCATGCTGGAAATGCTTCACAATACATTGCGTCTCTCATCCAATACTTTAAAAGAAATACAAAAATATGTATGGTGTAATATAATGCTCGAGAGCTATGGTTATCAAGTAATAATTAAATATTTTAGGGGTTGTGATTTTAGCTCAGCACTTTGGATGCTGCTGTACTAGCAAAACATTAGGGAGCATTGCTGCTGATTTCACCATATGTGATTGCAGCGGAATGCAGAATGCTGCAACTCAGTTGTGTTTATGCATTGAGCAAAGTTAAAGGGATAGTAACGTTTCAAAATAAATACAGCTTATTCTTTATAGTTTTTGGGCCATGTAGGGGGGTATTATTCTCTATGATATGTAGTTCCAGAATAATTTGCTGAATTGTTTGTCAGAAGCCGTTTTGCGCAGTAGAGACGGCTGCGCGTGCTGCAGTCATGCACACTATAGACTGCCTGCGCCGCGGCTGATAACGGATCGGGTCTCTGAATTCAAACTGTAGTCCTCGACTACGGTGTGAATTCTGAGCGCCCCGCTCCATATCAGCTGCAGCGCAGGCAATCTCTACTGTGCATGACTGCACCACGGCCGTTGCTGGGTGGCACTGTGGCCCGTGTACACTGGCTCTTCAACTAGATGAATTATAAATTGTCCCCCTCCCGCCCCTTTTACCTATTGTAAGTCGCCTCCCCTCACATATGGAATCTAGTCGCTTGACCAGGCAGCTCATACAGAGGGACACATTTTCTGGCTGTGAGCATAAGGAAAACCTTGCCCCCCTTGAAGGAGGAAGGTAGGTTTTTCCTTATGCTAACAGAATACTGTCCCTTGCTGTGATCCATCTGGACGGTCTTGCTGTGCAGATTTACATAGGTAAAAGGGGCTGGAGGGGGACACTCCAAAAACTATAAAGAATAATCCGAGCTGCATTTATTTTGAAACATTACTATCCCTTTACATTTAGCAGTGGTGATCTGTACGATGACCTATGGGCAGATGTACAGGTTGTTCCAACTGGTGACCTGGACATTGCATATCACAACATCCAGTGAATGGGCAGCCCATATCATAGCTCCAAGTATTTTTTAACAGTTTCATATTTTGTTTTTCTTGATGAAACAATCTGAATAAAACGTTTAGTTTTCACTAAACAATGTAACATATGATGTTTGGAGATGAGTATCAATGAGGTATACAACGCATTGTGTTGCTTATGATGTATTAGGGTTATCAGGCACATGCCCTTTTTGTCCAAAGTGCCCTCGTGCCCTTTTAACAAAAAATAAAAATAATAATAATTATGAGAAGGCCCTTTTTTTCATTTGAGCCCCTGCCCCCCAAAATGTCTGTGCACGTCCCTGAGGGTTATGGTACCTGACTGTATTCTCAGGGCCTATTAAGGGTCAAATTCATGTCTTTAGGATTTCCCAGTTTATGCACCGGTAAGTCGATAAAATGAATGAGCGCCAAGAAGGGAAATCCTAAAGACCTTTCTTGTTAGGCTTCCCTGAGGTTTTGTTTGTGAACCACTGCATTAGAGTCTTTATATAAAGAGATAGAAGTCAGATGGGAATTCATAGTTGTCTACACACCCACAGGAAACATATTTATTATATTTATGATGCTATATGCACCTAAGAAATAGTTTATGACAATGCTGGTTATTATACATAAAATGCTATGCCACATATGTATAAAAGTGGAGTGGTGCAGCTTTACCATAGGGAATAAATACAAAAACATTTTGACTTAACCCCTTAACAGTTGCCCGATCCGGACCACAGGGCTTTTTTTTTCTCTCAGTGGATTCTGGGATGGCAGAGTGCCAAGCAGCCACGCTGCCATTCCAGATTTCCATGACGTGCCAGGACCGGCGTGACGCTCATTCACTCTGATTCAGCATGATAAAACAGGCAGCAACTGTCACCGTCACTGAGATGTTATCGCTATTAAACAAAGACAGAATTCATTGGGGCCATTAGGATTTTCTTGCCACAGGAAGGTAAGCTAGATGTTATTAGGAGATATTAGTTCTTTTTAAGGCTGTGTTTAAATGTAAATGTGATTATGTAATGTGATATCAATACGCATGCACGGTTTGACCTGAGGGATAAAAATAACATAGTTCAGGCCTTTGAGAACAGAAGACTGGAATTGCTTCCTCTGTATGATGGGAGGGCGGCTATTAAATCTAGATGTTTCTAGCAGATTATGATGTTGAGAAAACACGTCAGAATGTTCAGATTATGTTATATTTGAGCCTTCACGATTGTCAAGAAATGGCAGCAATAATCAAGGGAGTTGCTAGGCTTCTAAAGGACCCAGGTCATGGGCCAAGTTAATGCATTATTTGTGCACTATTGTAACTGCATCATTACTAGTAGTGAGATCAGTACCATTGCCTATTCCAGGTTGGCAACAAGACATGAAGCATGAAAACTTCAGGATTTAACCCTTTGTGTGCTGGAAGGGTGAGCAACGCAGTGGTTCGCAATGGATTGCACGCCCCTCTGGCACTGAAAGTGTTAATGCAACCTGGAGCTTTAGCCATCTAATCTAATAACTGATGATAACTTTGGCAATAATATACTTTGATAACTGTCTTTGTAAAAAAATTTTGTGATTTACTGTGTGTATTGTAAAGATGTGGCTCCCTAGCTGGTTTTTGGACTACAACACCCAAGGATTATAGGAGACTGTAGTCCAACAGCAGCTAGAGAGCCATATGTTGTCCACTTCAATATACACTACATTTAAAACCATTTTTTTGCCACCACTAAATTGTCCATCCATCTATTATCTATACCTTACAAGTGTCCCACTTCAGGAGATATTAGGGGTCCATACCTTCCAAGTGTCCCACTTCAGGAGATATTAGGGGTCCGTACCTTCCAAGTGTCCCACTTTAGTAGATATTAGGGGTCTGTACCTCCCATACCTTCCAAGCATCCCACTTTAGTTCCACTTTAGGGGATATTAGGGTCCATACCGCCCAAGTGTCCCACTTTAGGAGATATTAGGGGTCTGTACCTCCCATACCTTCCAAGCGTCTCACTTTAGTCCCACTTTAGGAGGTATTAGGGGTCCGTACCTTCCAAGTGTCCCACTTTAAGAGATATTAGGGGTCTGTACCTCCCAAGTGTCCCACTTTAGGAGATATTAGGGGTCTGTACCTCCCATACCTTCCAAGGGTCTCACTTTAGTGCCACTTTAGGAGATATTAGGGGTCTGTACCTTCCAAGTGTCCCACTTTAGGAGATATTAGGGGTCCATACCTTCCAAGTGTCCCACTTTAGGAGATATTAGGGATCCGTACCTTCCAAGTGTCCCACTTTAGGAGATATTAGGGGTCCATACCTCCCAAGTGTCCCACTTTAGGAGATATTAGGGGTCTGTACCTCCTAAGTGTCCCACTTTAGGAGATATTAGGGGTACATACCACCTAAGTGTCCCACTTTAGGAGATATTAGGGGTCCATACCTCCCAAGTGTCCCACTTTAGGAGATATTAGGGGTCCATACCTCCCAAGTGTCCCACTTTAGGAGATATTAGGGGTACGTACCACCTAAGTGTCCCACTTTAGGAGATATTAGGGGTCCATACCTCCCAAGTGTCCCACTTTAGGAGATATTAGGGGTACGTACCACCTAAGTGTCCCACTTTAGGAGATATTAGGGGTCCATACCTCCCAAGTGTCCCACTTTAGGAGATATTAGGGGTCCATACCTCCCAAGTGTCCCACTTTAGGAGATATTAGGGGTACGTACCACCTAAGTGTCCCACTTTAGGAGATATTAGGGGTCCATACCTCCCAAGTGTCCCACTTTAGGAGATATTAGGGGTCCGTACCTTCGAAGTGTCCCACTTTAGGAGATATTAGGGGTCTGTACCTCCCAAATGTCCACTTTAGCAGCTATTAGGGGTCTGTGCCTCCCAAGTGTCCCACTTTAGGAGATATTAGGGATCCGTACCTTCCAAGTGTCCCTGTTTAGGAGATATTAGGCGTCTGTACCTCCCAAGTGTCCCACTTTAGGAGATATTAGGGGTCTGTACCTTCCAAGTATCCCAATTTAGGAGATATTAGGAATACGTACCTCCCAAATGTCCCACTGTAGGAGGGACAGTGCCTCTTTGAGATCCAATCCCCCTGTCCCTCTTTCCCATACTGGAGTCCCTCTATTTAGGAGGTCAGAGTGTGTGGGGTGTGAATCACATTGCTCACTGCCAAGGACATAAAAGTATAAAAAAAAAAAAAAAAAAAAAAAAAAAAAAAAAAAAAGGGAAGACTGAATAAAAAAAAATTGGAACGTATAGGCGTTTTAGTTGTACATATTATATATGTGCAGTATGTATAAAGTCAAAACACTACTCCTATATGTGTTTGTAAATTAGTCTATATAAATAAAATATATTGGTCTTGCTCTAATTCACTAACTCTGTTACCTAAAGTGCTTTCAATAGGTCATGAAGTAACTTGAAGGGATACAGCAAAGTTACGTAGGGAAAAGGGGAGGGAGGGGGACACTATATAATTCAATTACTCTTGAACTACTCATCCTACTGAATGTTAATAATGCTCTACAAGGTCCAAAACTTATGAAGAATAATTGGAGCTTCATTTATGTTGAAGCATTACTATCCCTTTAAAAACTCTCTGTAACGCCCCGCCCCCAGCAACAGTAGCACATAAAGCATAAGTGTCCCCCTTTGGCCATTTGACATTTTTGGGAGCTATGTGATCCTTGTTTTCTTCTGAGCTCTAGTGTTTTATACAGTGTATAAATGTAACGAATTATACTATATAAATTAAGATAATCATAAAAATCAGCGGAATGACTGAAGAGTTTTCACTGGGAGGCAAAATGATTAATAATTGTCCAACAGCAGAGCACAACATCCACTGGTCTGGGAGTCCGGTATTAAGCCACCAGTCCTCTCAGCCACAAAGACTGAGAGGTCAGCAGAATGACTGAAGAGTTTTTACTGGGAGGCAAATGATTATTAACTGTCCGACAGCAGAGCACAACATTAACTAAATAAGAAGTCTAGTAATAAGCCAGTCCTCTCAGCCACAAACACTGGTCAGGATAAAAAGCCTCTTCTGCTGCAGTTCCTCTTGGGAAGTTTAGCTGCTTAGCTGTCAATCATCAGTGTGCTTGTTGAAATAAAATAGTCAATCAAAGCTTTAATTAAAAAGAAAAAAAGGTTATGATTTAGCCAGCAGTAGTAATAAGATATAATAGTGAATCAAATACAAAATGACACACATTTATTTTAATCTAAATGGGACTTTTAGCCCATTGAATGCTAGACAGGTCTCCAATGCATTGCGTCTCCTTTATAGAATGTCTTCTATGAAGTTAGAGATTCACCTGGCATTAAAAGGTAAATCAAATGTCCAGATGTGCCAGGCTGTGGGAGTAGTGGGCACGGGGATGGTAGTGGAATGGTTATGGGGTGGATCAGCTGCGCCATGGAAGACTAATGAAATGTTCTCATATTTCCATGGTTTTATGTTGGGCTTTTAACCATTTGATTGTCAAAGGTCTCCGGCCCACTTCTTCGCAATCTGTTGAAGACTTCCCTAATGTTTTATGGGTTTAACACCACATTCGGATCATAATGCTTGCCTTTGAGGTTCTGTTGGTTTGTGCTGGAGATGTTCCATTTGTGTCTTTGTGAACAAGGCTCTTGTGCCTTAAGCACGGACACAGGAAGGTCAGTTCTTGGGATGGGGCAGCTGGGGTGAGCCAGTTCTACCCTCAAATTTTAATCCATGCTGCCTTTTTTTTGTCATTTTGCCTTTTAGTAAAGAGTTCTTTGAATTTGTCTTGAATGTTTTTGTAAATTATATATGTATTCCCCTTAAGAGCTAAGTCATACAGATGAGAGAACTGTAACAACCCAGTTACAGTTTTGTCTCTTGTGTTCTTTCACTCACCTTCTTTTCTGTTCCACTAACAATCAGGGTGCAAGAAGGGTGTGTTTGATGGCTGGCCTGTGTGACTGTCAGCCAATATTATTGGTTGGTGCCCACGTGGGTCAGGTATTCATTGTAGGTTACAATGAGCATCAGAACACCTAACAATGATTGTGTGCAAGGTCTGCTGGTAGCATCATAGGCTTTGTAATGTGTTGGATACCCCTCTGGCATTCAAAGGGTTATTGCAAACAAATCTAAATAGTGTAATCTCTCTTTAACTAATCCCTTTAAGAATTTATTGCATAGTACTCTAAAATTCTTCCCTAAGAAGGACTTCCCATGCAGCTTCCCATTTGGTGTTTATGTAACATGATTGTAAGATTATGCATCTAAGCCGCAGAAACATTTATTTATATTAATCTTTATCAACTACTTATCTATCCATTCAATTATTGTATCCAAATCCTTGTGCAGAGACAGATCACCCTGATCTAAGTATATACCAGGGAACTTCCTCATCCTGAGCCCCCGGAGAAGGCTCATGTGCTGCCGACCAGGGGGATGTCAATCATGTGATTTGTGTCATAACAGGGTGGGACTTAATCAGCTTTGTGCCATAAAGTGGAAGCGAAGTGGGAAGAACAGGGTGGGAAGGGGGAGTAGTGTGTGGGGAATGGGAGGAACAAGGTGGGAAGGAGAAAAACTCATCAGCATCTGTCCTCAGAGACCCTGTAATTCACTCTGAAAACCAAAGTCTCTGGGGCAGATCCGGAGAGTTCCCAGGCGTGTCTGAGTGTAGTTACTTACATATTTTTTTTGTCATCTGCGAAGATTGAGACCCTACTTTCAAAGTCCATGTAAAGGTAATTAATAAACATGTTAACCCCACTAGGAATTAGGGTGACCACACCAGAATGCCCAGGACTGTCCCTAATTGTAGGTCTGTGTCCCGCATCCTGGGTCACCCCCCACTGGGACAACAAAGAGTCCCAGAATGGAGCAACAAAGCCGGCACCCACAGCCTACCTAAATAGCGCAGCAAGCACCAGTCCCGCCAGCCAATGAAGTGTATTTATATTGTATGGTCCTCATTGGCTGGCTCAACCACATGCTGAAAGTTTCTACATGTAACTACAAGGGGTGCAGAGGGTCGTGACAGGGTGCAACATCCAGGGGCCCAATGGCCATAGAGCCCAATAGCTTCTAGCTGTTACATTGAGAGAATATTTTGGTTGTAGGGGCCCAAAATGTTTATACCACAGCCTTCCAATGATAAGTTACACCACTGTTACAAAGCCTTTAGCCTAGATTGGGAATGAGCAGCTTTAAGAAGAGTCTAAACATTACTAGTAGTTAGTCAACACATATTACCAAAAGCAATGAGCACAGCAATGTAGCAGGACACAGAACAGCATCTGATCTGAACTGATTACTGTGTGAGAATGTACCAGACAAGTCACCCTAACACAGTCACTTGACTCACATGAATGAATATGTTTATTTATATAGCGCCACAAGTGTATGCAGCGCTTTACAATTTCAGGGTTTAAACAATACAGGGTTACAGGTGCTTTGCAGCGTGAAACATTGGGTGCGAGGTCCCTGCCTGAAAGCTTACAATCTAAAGTGGTAATGGGAGACATACAGAGTACATTAGGGTCAAGTGCTAGTTCTGATGATGATAGAGGACATCAGTAAATTAAATAATTTATAAGTGCATTCATTTGTACAATATCAGTGCCTTCTAGAATGTTGAGATTTTATCCATGAGGTGCATTTTCAAGTGAGATTTGAAGGTTATCAGCGAGGTGCAGTGGCGCAGGTTGGATGGTAGAGCATTCCATAGATACGGAGCAAGGAGAGAAAAAGGTTTGATACGTGACAGAGCTGTAGAGAAAAAAGGAGCTGAGAGAAGACACTCATTGGCTGAATGTAAGTGGCGGGATGGGGTATAACAGGAGATCAGAGTGGAAATGTAGGAAGGAGTAGAGGAGAGAAGTGTCTTGAAAGAGAGAAGTAAGATTTTGCAAGATATCCGGAGTTTGATAGGCAGCCATTGGAGAGTTTTGAGGAGGAGTGGGGCAGGGACAAACCTAGGTGACAGAAGAGTAATTCGTGCTGCAGCATTCTGTATAAATTGAAGTGGATAGAGATGGGAAGCAGGAATGCCAGACAGAAGAATGTTGCAATAGTCCATGCGGGAGAGGATGATCGCGTGTGTAAGAATTTTAGCTGTGGAGGAGGAGCAGAATTTTAGCTGTGGAGGAGCAGACAGATTTTAGCAATGTTACGCAAGAGAAAGCGACAGGATTTAGTAATGGCATTAATATTAGAGGAAAATGAGAGAGAGTTGTCAATTATGACCCGTAAACACCGCGCTTCTGAGACTGGATTTATGGTAGTGCCATTTACAGTCACCTGGAAGGGTGCTACAGGGCCAGGTCTAGGTGGGATGAGGAGTAGCTCAGTTTTAGACATATTGAATTTGAGGTGCCTATGAGCCATCCAGTCTGAGATAGCCGAGAGGCAATCTGTGACTTTAGCCTGGATATCAGAAGTGAGTTGAGGTGCAGATAAGTAAATCTGGGTGTCATCTGCATAGAGGTGATATTTGAGACCAAATGAGTTAATAAGATCACCAAGTGTTATTGTATAAAGAGAAAACAGAAGTGGTCCTAGAACAGAACCTGGAGGAACTCCAACAGAGTTGGACGGGAGAGGATGAAGAGGTGACAGAGGAGACACTGAAGGATCTGTTAGATAGATAAGAGGAGAGTCAGTCCAGTGCTGTGTTGCAGATTCCTAAAGAGTGAAGAATGCGGAGGAGGAGTGCATGCTCAACAGTATCAAAAGCTGCTGAGAGATCAAGCAGGATAAGAATTGAATAGTGACCTTGAGATTTGGCAATGTGTAGATCATTGACCACTCTTGTAAGAGCAGTTTCAGTGGAATGAGCAGTGCGAAATCCAGATTGTAAAGGATCAAGCAGGTCGTATGTGTTGAGGAAGTCAAGCAGGCGTGAGTAGGCTAAGTATTCCAAGAGTTTAGAGGCAAAAGGCAGAAGAGAAACTGGTCGATAGCTAGAGGGTGTGTTACTGTCAGAAGAGTTGTTCTTGAGGATAGGTTTTACTAAGGCATGTTTGAAGTCATCAGGAAAGGTAGCAGTGGCAAATGAGGATTTAATCCCTGTCATATTACAAATCTTTAGCGTGGGGGAGAGGGATTGGATGAGGTGAGAAGGGAGCAGATCAAGTGCGCATGTAATGGATGGAGCAGAGGATAGTAGGTTAGTCAGTTCCTCCACCGTGACTAGTGAAAAAGAGTGCAGAGTGCCAGGAGGGGAAGGAGGGAGGCTAGGAGGAGATATACAAGGTGGTATATTATCCTGGATGGAGTCCACATTGGCTTTGAAGTAGTCAGCAAAGTCTTGTGGCTGTATGGAGTTAGCGGGGGAAGCAGATGGAGGGCGAAGGAGGGAGTCAAAGGAAGAGAAAAGGCGTCGGGGGTTGGATTTATGAGTGTTGATTAGTTGTGAGAAGTAATGTTTTTTGGTGAGAGACAGAGAAGAGTTAAAGCAGGAAAGGAGGAACCTGTAGTGGAGAAAGTCTGGCTCTCTGGCAGACTTTCGCCACAGTCGTTCAGCTGAACGGGTACAGGAACGGAGAAAGCTGGTGTCTTTATTAAGCCATGGCCGCGGGTTAGTTCTGCGAGCCGATCTGAGAGACAGAGGCACATGCAGGTTCAGGGAGGAGGATAGGACTGAGTTGTATGTTTTGACAAGGCTGTTAGTGTCAGGATTAATGGGAATAGATGAAAGTCCAGTAGCCAGGGAGGACTGGAGATCCGTGATATTAAGGGATTTGAGGTTACGCGTGAAGCGGGGAGAGGAAGAAGGGATTGCGGAAGGTGTATAAGTAGTGCTGAAAGTTAGAAGATGGTGATCTGTTAGTGGAAGAGGAGAGATATTAAAATCCGAAAGTGCACAACCTCTAGTAAACACAAGGTCTAGGAAGTGACCATCCTTGTGAGTACTAGCATTCGTCCACTGGGTTAGTCCAAATGCAGATGTTAAAGAGAGAAAACAGGATGCCCAGGAGATGGAGGGATCATCCACATGGCAGTTGAAGTCCCCCAGAAGAAGTGAAGGTATGTCTGATGAGAGGAAGAAGGAGAGCCATGATTCAAAGTCAGAAAGTAAGTCTGAAGGTGTATATGTGGTGGCAGATGGGCGATAGATGACTGCAACTTGTAGAGAGACTCGAGCAAAGATACGGACAGCATGCAGTTCAAAAGAGGAGAAGCGGAGTGAGGAGGGGGGAGAAATTGGTTTGTAATGATAATGTTCTGAGAGCAGAATACCCACACCTCCCCCACATCCAGTTGAGCATGGAGTGTGAGAGACGATGAGACACCGTAGGAGATTGCTGTCTCTAAAGCAGTATCAGATTGAGAGAGCCAAGTTTCAGTAATAGCAAGTAAACTGAGAGAGCGAGAGAAAAAGAGATCATGCACAGTGTCAAATTTGTTAGTAATGGAGCGAGCATTCCACAGAGCACAGGAAAAGGGAAGAAATTGAGGTTGAAGGCAGGGAATGTTAATTAGATTTGAATTGTTCCTATGCTGGAGGTAGAGTGTTTGTGAATGGAGATGGGGCCAGGGTTTGGAGAGATATCTCCAGCTGCCATTAACAGAAGAAAAGAGAGAGACAGGAGATGAGAGAGTGATTTGTGTGTATTTGGTTTTTGGTTTGTGTGGGGTGGAGGACTGCGGGAGCGGAGAAGAGTAAGGAGGTGAGTGTGGATGATAGAAGTGAAGGAGAGATATAAACATAGGGTGGAGGAGATGGTGGAGGGAAGAAGGAACCAGATATTTTAGTTAGAACTACAGTCATAGAGAGAAGGAATATTAGGTATTTAGATACTGTTTACACAGGGCATAATGTTGAAACAGTCCAAATGGGCTGGGAGAGCACCTTCTCAAGATGGAAGAGTTTGTTTTTCAAACAGTCCAGAAGCTGGTGTTGTACAGAGAATCTTGAAGTTTAGTAGATTTGCAGAACTTCCACTTAGGTGTTTGCTTCAAGTCCTTTGTAACTTTGCTTTGGGAGGTGTTCTTTTTCCAGTGGAATCTGTTCTGTCTCTTGCTCCACTCCTGCTTAAGTCTTCTTTTCACTTAAGATGGGGAGCCCCTTAGTGTGTCACCCTGTACTGTTGGTATTATATAGCAGTCTTATACACATGAGGATTATTTAGCTTAATTAACAATCAAAGGCTGACCAAATGACTATCAGAGCTGATAAGCAATTTAATTCACACCCATGTGAAAGAAATGACCAAATCAGGCCTCAGTAAGAACACAGGATGAAGGGGGTTGATCAAACAAAAATTAGATTAATAACAATAGTTGCAGACAAACAGATGTGGGATAGTAAGAGTTAATATCATACCCAGTAAACAGGAGTTTAGATGTTAGCAGGGGTGCAGAGAGACAGATGATATTGTGATGGTAAGGGTTAATATCATACCCAGTAAACATGCTGCTGCAGCAGTAGAAGCATAGCTGTAAGTTGTGAATATGGAGAAGATTCCCATACTCACCACAGAGCAGGTATTGAAGACAGAGAGGTAAAACAAAATGTACATCCCACAAAGAAATGCAGGATATTTACCGGATTCTCTAAAATTCCAGGACAAACGTTTAACAATTTGAGAACTAGAAGGGTGCACAAAGCATTGCTTTGTAATGTGTTGTACACCTCTCTGGTTCTTCAAGGGTTAACCACCCCCCAAAAGAAGATGTGCTGGAAAAGGCAGACAACTGGTGACCCTAATTTCTATGGTTTGTTTTATTACTGACAGAGAGGTTAACCCTTTGAATGTCAGAGGGGTACGCAACGCATTGCAAAACAATGCATTGTGTACCCATCTGCCACTCAAAGGGTTAAAAAAAACCTAGTAATGTTTCATTCTAACATTATATTATTGCAATAGTAATTCATGTTCTGTTTTAAACAAAAGCTTTATTTTTCCCTAATGTTGTTTTTTTTATAACTAATTAGCAATGTTGGGGTCATATTCACAAAGCAAAAGATGAGCAATTCCAGAACAAATCAATTGCACCATAGGGGACAAATGCAAATTTCCATTTATTTTAATTGCGGTTTTAACCAGCTAAATACTAGAGGCCTTCAGTGCACTGTGAAGCAGTGTTTTGGAGCTGTCTCTAGCATTCAAGGGTTAAACATCCCATTTAAATCAATGAGAATCTGGCAATGTTTTCCCCCCATATCTACACCTCTTAGACTCCTGATTCCAGCCCATAGTTCTAGTCTTCATTCCATTTTCAGAATGTAAGAGCTCCCTCTACCTTCAGTCTGTATGTAGGAACATGGTTGATGAGGCTTAAAAAGGAAGTGTCCATCAAGGCCAACCCATGCCATATTACCCCTGTTAATCCAGAGAAAGACAAAAAAAAACAAAACATTGAAGCCATTTCCAATTACAAGTGGGTAAACAAAATTCCTTGCTGACTTACATAGTTACATAGTTACATAGTAATTTAGGCTGAAAAAAGACTTGCGTCCATCCAGTTCAACCCTTTTCCTATTCCTGTTTACCATCGCTGACCCAAAAGAAGGCATCTGACTCCAAATGGCAATCAGATTTCTCCCTGGATCAACAAGCCCTAACTAAATATTAATCCCAATACTAACGTGCATAGCCCTCTATATTATGCTCTTTTAAATAAGTATCCAGGCCCCTTTTAAAGGCATCTAATGTATTTGATAGCACCACCTCCTCCGGAAGTGCATTCCATACCTTTATTGTCCTTACTGTAAAGAAACCCTTCCGCTGTTGTAGACTAAATCTCCTTTCCTCAAGTCTAAGCGGGTGGCCCCTTGTCCTGTGTACTGTTCTGTTAATGAACAGGTCTTTTGAAAGCCCTTTATATGGGCCTTGAACATATTTATATAGTGTTATCATATCCCCTCTAAGACGCCGTTTCTCTAGTGTGTACAAGTTTAACTTTTCTAGCCTCTCTTCATAACTAAAACATTCCATTCCCCTTACTAGTTTTGTAGCCCTCCTCTGCACTCTCTCTAGTTCCATAATGTCCTTCTTCAGAAAGGGCGCCCAGAATTGAACAGCATATTCTAGGTGGGGTCTTTACCTGTAAAGAGGCATAATTATATCTTCCTCCCTTGAGTCAATACCCCTTTTAATACATGCCAATATCTTATTGGCCTTTGCAGCTGCCAGCTGGCACTGCATGCTACTGCAAAGTCTATTGTCTACCATTACTCCTAAATCCTTTTCATTAGTAGATTTCCCCAGAGAAACACCATTTAAACTATATGTTGCATTTTTATTATTATACCCAAAATGCATAACTTTACACTTGTCTATATTGAATCTCATTTGCCATCTGCCTGCCCAGTGCTTCAGGTGACATATATTCCCTAGGATCTATTTCCTATCTGCTTCGAAACTAACTGTCATAATTCTCAATATTGTTCTGAGCTAGATAGGTATCCATTATCCAGTATCTGCGATCACAGCATCTTGAGGCAAAACTTTACTGCCCTTTCTGTAAAAAATCCCTATCTTTGTTTTAGTCAAATTCACTTTTCCTCTAGTCTTAATGGATGACCTCTTGTCAGCTATCTCAACATCTAGTTCAGGGGTGGGCAACATGATGTCCTCTACCTGTTGATGGGCTACTATTCCCATCAACTCCTGAAAGGTTGTTGGGAGTTGTAAACCAGCAACAGCTGAAGGGTCTCATGTTCATTGGTACAAGTAGTCATTGGTGGACACCAATAAAAATAATTTTATTAATCTTATTTTGTTGTTGTTTTTTAATTTCATATTAGTTTTATATCAGTTATTTACACCGAGTAGCACTGCTATTCAGTCCTTACATG
Source organism: Rhinophrynus dorsalis (assembly GCA_037306005.1). Classification (NCBI taxonomy): domain Eukaryota; kingdom Metazoa; phylum Chordata; class Amphibia; order Anura; family Rhinophrynidae; genus Rhinophrynus; species Rhinophrynus dorsalis. The sequence goes on along the minus strand of CM074720.1, from coordinate 70,787,376 downwards.
CTCTGTATCATCAGGAGAACATCACGGCCAGTATTCATATTCATTGAAGATTACTGGATGCGGTGTAAAACAACAGACACAGAGAACATCTGACTGCTTGGGGCTTCATAAGACAAGCCATCTATGTACTCCACAAGACAGGAGGATCAGCATAGTGGAAGGGCCGTATATCATCTTGCTTGCCTACTTCATTAGTCACATCAACGGGCCATCTGCACAGAGTCTTACAATGCTCGGGATAATTATATTTTCCAGCATCCCTTCACAGGTGAGATGGTATCCTATATAGGTATTCACTGAGGAGCTAGAGGAGGACACTAGCTAGGAGAGGTAAAACAGTTCTACTTTATTATTGTCTGCAGAGGTTTACTATCACTGGTTTAATGGATATTAGAATCTTCATTCAGAGAACTCTCTATAGACTGCAGGACTTCTATCATCAAGGACATTGCAGTGTTCCACTCGATGTGGATACAGTGTTTTTATGCTTTTTTATGTATTGTATGTTCTTGGGTATTGTGTGTATGTATTTTATATGAGTAAATTATATATTCATTTCCCACTCTGTGCCTCATTGTCTCATAGGACATTGATGTGTTAGTATTGCATTTTAGATTGATTTATCTATTATTAGCACTCTCCCTTTTACCCTATTTCATATATTTTGTGTATATATATATATATATATATATATATATATAATTGTATGTATAGTTTATTAATTTCTAGTGTAGAGCTTTCCCTGGTGAGTAAGCGAAGGGAAATGCTATGTGATGCTGGTTTGCAAAGAGTTCATGTGAAAGGGGAAGTGGCACCTTCCAAGAAAGAGTTTCCCAGATGGGATCACAGAGTACAGGGAGGGGAAGCATGTCATGGGGATGGCTGATTCAGGCAGGAAGTGTGTGTGTGATAAGGAGGAGTAAAAGGGAAGGGCTTAAAAGGGGTTGGTGACAGGAGGTGGACTACTGTTTGGGGGGAAGAGAGGACAAAGAGAAGTATCCCTCCTTCCCTATTATGGTGTGTTGTTTCTGGTGGTGTCACTGCAGAATGGATAGTCCTTGCATTGTTGTCAGAGATCAGTAACTGATTTGGTAAACTTAGGGGATTTTATACTGGGGTGGAAGCCCTTTGTGAGTTTGCCCCGGACTTAGGTCGCGGAAGGTGACATTACCCATGGAAGATAAAGTGGATGACAAATGGGGTAATTGCTTGGGAGTCAGCTGTAAATGCTGAAGAGTGGTGGAGTCAGCTGTAGGTACTGACGAAGGTTGGGGTTATCTGTAGTGTTGTAGAATGTGGGCATTTTAGCATGAACCCATACAATTTGGCCGTGCTTGGTTTCAAGGAAGGCGGATTGGCAAGAACTGTTAATTAAGGATTGGTTATTGAGCGATTATTATTAATGTGGTTGAATAAGAACAATAATAATAATAATGTGATTGGAAATAATTAACCCTTTGAGTGCCAGAGGGGTACGCAATGCATTGCTTTGCAATGTGTTGCGTACCCCTCTGGCAATCAAAGGGTTAAATAAAGCTGTGGTCTGTTATGCCTAAAATGATGTGTCTGTGCTTATTTGATGGATCATACCCTCTCCTTATGACATGTATGTGCACTTGAAAGATCTTTCAAAATCACATCAAAATATATTATGTTAGCCATGTATTATTTAAAATAGTAGTTAATGAGATTCAGTTTTACATTTTTTTGAGTGCCACAGTGGTATTCAACGCATTTGCAATGCACTGGATACCCCCTATGGCACTCAAAGGGTTAATAATTTTTCTGTTTATACAAGGTAGCCTGCACTGGCTGGCACTGCTGTGTACCGAATGCTAACATTTCACACTGCTCTCCCTCCAGCTTGCTCCACTCTCATGATTTTCCTTCCTGCCTTATGCCTATTTATTTTAGTAACTGCAGAAGGGGGTCATAAGACACCTCTCTACAGTAGGAAAAAAACAATATGACTATGCTTATTTTTTTATCCTTTGAGTGTCAGAGCATGAGGGAGTGTCAGGTGGGATGGAGAGTGCTGTGGAACTGACTGTGCCAGCCAGTGCTCTTTAACATAAACTGACACATTAAACTAAATATCATATAAACTGTTATATTAAACAAACAATGGGTAACAGAACATACTGGTGATTATGAAATATCTTCCAAATGAACCTAAATTGTCAAAAAGTATCACTTGTACTTTAAATGTAACTTGTCTGCAGCCAATCAGCTCGCTTCTCACACTGTCAGGAGACATGGGCTGTCTATGGTGACTGCCTAGGGAGATTTGCCACTGGTAACTGGATTTGCCATCAGACACAGTTGGCAACTGCCTACAGTACCAAACTTTGAAGGGAGGAGCCTTAGCTGTGCTTGCCCCACCCACGTGCGTGGACAATGCAATCTGTATCCTTAGACCATGTTATATGCCTTTATTATTTTTAAAACCCTTGGATAGTAGAATGGTCTCCAATGCAATATGCTGGAGATCTATTTAGCAACCAAAGGGGATAAACAATTTAAAAGCATGTACTTGCATATTATATTGTGTTTCATGTTCTGTGCCAGGAATCAGTGGATGGGCCTGTGAGCGGGATCAGTTTTGGGTTTGCACCATTTGGCTGATATATGTTCCTTTGGGGAATTTTCTAGGGGAGCCTGAGATGCAAATCTGTCTCTGCTGGTGACAGCATTCCCTCTGAATTTGGATGTAAAGCAATACATTGGAGTTCTCTCCTGCATTCAAGGGGTTAATTTGCCTGCTACACTATACTTTACCCAGGTCCCGCTAGTACCTGATATCAGCCTTTGGAGTGGAGGGTTTTACTGGAGAGGTGATTTTTTATATAGATAACAAACTGAGAAAAAAGATGCATTCCTAATGTCGCTTAAGTTTAGACACCTGGGGCCTTACACACAATGCACAAGTGTTGTTGCAGGAGTAAAATATCCCAGACTCCTCCAACTCCTTCCTGTACCAGAAGCCTTCAGTGGGAGGAGTCCTGCATCAAAGAATCATGTCTGCTTCCATGGACATAATGTCTAGTTCTAATTAAATAGTCATTTTGGAGGACTAATGAAAACAGAAATCATTGATATTGCATACTAGGATTTTCTGTCCAGGTTTTGGTAAATTGGGAAGTTTATTATTCAGGAAGCATTAGTGGGGTGAATGTACTAACCCGAAAGCATAGATCCACTGGAGCTGGCATCCATCACGCTGGTGGGTGCCCTTAGTAGCATGCATCTGCAGACGCTCTGCACTAATTATGACTTTGTTACTGCAAGCCCCTTATACCTGACACACATACCTGAGAGCTCTTCAGATCTGCCCCAGGAACTCTGATTTCCAGATTACATTAGTGGATCTCTAAAGACAGAGTCTTGTTTTCCAGTTCAGTGAGTTCAGTGTAAGCTCCACCCATTTTCCTACCCATTCTGCCTTTTTATTCCTCTTTCTAACAACTTCCCCAACCATTTCAAGGAAAATCCGCCCCCCAGCCTTACTACTCTACCCACCATGATTGGGTCCGCCCCAATATGATGCAAATTGAATTATTTGGACACTCCCTTCACCACTCCTATGAGTTTATCTTAGGGGGGCAGTACAAAAAGATTCCCAAGTATGCTGGCCCATAGCATGTGCAGAAAAATGGTGTAAAGTTACATAATTTCCTGGATGTCTTGTTCAGCCCTTACAATGCGTTGGATACCACTCTGGCACTAAGTCAATATGTGTCTGAACAAGACGCAAAAGAAACAATTACCCCAAAATGCCCATATACACTTCCTTACTGCTTTCCTCTTGTCACAAGCAGTGTTAAAGCAGAACTTTCAACTATTAATAAGTCGTCATGCATTCATTAAAGGGATAGTAATGTCCCAAAAATACTATAAAGTAAATGGTAGATGCAATTAAAAAAGACTTAATGTGCTTCTTCGTATCTCTCAGACCTCTATGGTTTGAGAGATATATGAAAATAAAGGTCTCCGCTCCCTCCCCTTTTTGCTCGACGAGCTGTAAAGCTGTCAGAGGCAGAATCTGGTCTGGCAACCAGACGCGGCTCTTCAGAAGCGATGCCATTGAGATATCTAACTATAAATACATTATCGGAATGGTCTACAACGTGTGCTTGCAAACCAGACACACATTGTAGACCATTCCTATGAAGTATTTATAGATAGATATCTGGATGACAGCGCTTCTGAAGAGCCGGCGTGTGATCCCAGAAGCAGGATCTCATGCCGTCAGCTATACAGCTGAAGCATGAGAAGGGGGAGGGAGCGGAGACCTTTATTTTCATATATCTCTCAAACCATAAAGGTTTGAGAGATAGGAAGTAGCACATTAAGTCTTTTTAAATTCCATCTACCATTTAGCTTATTGTTTTTTTGGGACATTAATATCCCTTTAAGCATATGGCGACTACCTTGAAAATACATGTCTTACCTATGAAAAATGGCACATTCTATAGAAATCTTTACCGTTTGGAGACTGACAGGAAGTTTAGTGCAGTCTGCACGCCTGCGCCGTCAGTCCTTTCCGGTTACCATGTGGCATGCTGCAGTGCTTTACAGGAGACTGACGGGCAGGTTAGTGCAGTCTCCAAACGGTAAAGGTTTCTTTAGAATGTGGCACTTTTTATAGTTAAGATATGTAATTTCAAGCTAGTTGCCATATCCTTAATGAATGCATAGCGACTTATTAATAGGTGAAAGTTTCACTTTAAGTGGGAGAGTGTTCAGTGTAAGTAGATTAGTAACTTGGAGATTCAGCACATTTTGCCCTGAATTATATTTCTCCATTTCACTATTGTGAATATTGTTAAGTCTCAATATTCCATCCTATTCAGACATTTCTTTCCTAATAAAGGTCTTTACTGAATATTAACATTTTCTTGATATTGTTTCCCTTCTCCCTGATATAAGAGAATAAGATGGTAAGTAGCCAAATAGTGTCAGATCTAATATAATGTGCATGTCTCAGTGACTTATGAAAGAAACTCCATTCAAAATCATTTTCTGTAATGCAGTTTTTTTGCTGAGATTGCTGTAGCAGTTTCATTTCTCCAAATGACACAGGCTGGGGACTGTGTGGTTGTTACTGACTATGACCACAGTGTGAAGCTGATCTTCAAGAACTGCATTATACAAAGATTTACAAAATGTAACTGCAAGCAAATGAAAAGATGTCAGTTTTTATGTAAATTACAGTGATGCTGTTTCCAAAGTAGCTCTTCTCATTTCAACCCCCCCCCCACCCAACACACACACACACCGCTAGTTTCAAAAGCATGAAAACTTTGATTTAGTGTTTTTATCAATCTGGAAAGGAGCAGCAAAGTTATATAATAGATATATATCCACAATAGTGTTATTTCACTTTCTGTAAACCAAAGTATCCTAAGCAGGAGACATAGTAAAAGTGATACCTTTCTTGGCTAACGAAGCCAGTTCGATAGAAAAGAAAGGTATCACTTTTACTCTACCTGTCTCCTTTTTCTATGGCTAACATGATACCACCTATTACCTAAAGTAGCATAATTCTCAACATGCTGGCCTACTCTCGTTCCTTGATCTCTCAGTCCTATATCCCAGCAACCTTTTGCTCCTTTCCCCTTCCCTGCTTTCACGCTCTTGCTGTCCTGCACTCCCCCCCTCTCTATTTCACACTCTCCCCTGTCCCTTACTCATCAGTCCCCCATTACCTCTGTCATTCTGGATTGACTTGGACAGACTCAGACTTTATTCAGATCTTCTGTATTGATCTGTGAAATGAATAGCAAGCTGTCAGATAGTTGCTGGTTCTCAGAGGTTTGTAGAGGCGTTGTGACATTACGCACATGCCGTTGTGTACGTCATGATGCACAAGGTCCTTCACTATATAACTAAGCAACACAGCTTAATCGGCAAATAGTTGTACTGTTAGCTTCTTGTATTGTTGGTATTTCTATTGCATCATATTACCTGTTTTTTGATCTCCTTGGCTTTGCTTTTGTCTACTCTCGTTTTCTGCCTACCTTTACCTCTTGGCTTGCCCTCTGGACCATCCTTGCACCCTGCCTGCTCTGACCTCCTAGTTTGCCCTCTGGACCATCCATGATCCCTTCCTGCCCTGATCTCCTGGCTAGTATTTGACCCTTCAGAGTCCTTGGACCTTCGCAGTCCAGTAGAGTTCTGTATTCCTCCTAACAGCAAGCACCTGGGGAATATCTGGTATTCTGCATCTGGACCTTTGTATCTGTCCCCTCTAATAACCAAGGGGTTAAAATGATAGTAATGCTAGAAAATAACTTTATTTAAATATGCAGTTCAGTGTTTAAGAGTGTGTTTGATATTAATCACACGCTTTAAAATAGAGCCCTTCTAAAGTTACTACAGTTTTATTCTCCCCCGCCCGTTTCCCTGATGTCAGTCCTTTAGCAGTGTAGGAACTGATTAGGTTGACCAACAGGTGTACAGGCAAGATTTAAAATCTTTCACTATAGGTCATTTTACTGTTGAACACTAAATAAACAAAGCTATAGGGTGAAATTATTTATAGAAAGGAAATTTTTTTAATCTTGGTCTGTTCTGATGGTAGGCGTTACCTTGATCTTGGTCGATGAAGCTACTGTCCAAGCTCCATAACTGATGTGAGAGAAAGGTATTGGGGGGGGGGAGAAAAAAACAGTAATAACTTCAGAGGAGCTGGGTTTTATAGTGAGACTGTTATCACTCACACTTTAACATTTTGAATAACAGATGTAAATAAAGCTATTTTTATTCATTTATATTTCTTAAACCCAGGGCTCAAAATTTCCACTCGCCATTAGCCAATGGTGAGTGAAAATTCAGCCCTGGTAGGTATGTTTTGGCTTGCAGTGGCGAGTAACTTTTCAGGTCTAGCTAGTAGCAAAGGACGTAAAATTATAAGCCCTGCTTTAACCAACTGAGTGCCAGAGGGGTACACAACGCATTGCAAAGCAAACTGTTAAAAGATTTGGGGCTCAATTTAAAATAAAATTGTCGGTAGAGCAAAAATAGTTACAGAACGGTACACACACAGTGTTACAGTAGGAATCCAATTGCCCTACCAACAGGAAACATGACAATCGTTGGCCCATTGAACCTCACTTTTGGCCCAGCGTTCATTGTGTGTTTTTTGTTCCCAAAACTCACGCTAAATAGCATGAGAAATGGGAACATCAAAGGAAAACAACTACCACTTGGTGTTTGACACAATGTCAAACACTGAGCTTGAACTCAAACACAGTCACCCTCCCAAACACTAACCCTACAACACCCCTAAAATTAAAGTGAAACAATACTACACCTAACAATATCCTAACTCCCACAACCCAGAGCTGTAACACGTATCTGTCTTCCACAGTAATTCTTTATCTGTAATCTTCTATCTTCCATCATATTTTTCTTCTTATCTTCATTCTTTTTATCTTCCTCCTCTTCTGACAACTAATGCCACTATAAATTAAAAGAAAAACATGTTCAAATTAGAATTGCCCCCAAAGATATGTCATAACTGTATGATGCCACCGCAGGAGAGCAGGACAAAATTACCCCCCATCTACCTCTTAGGCCATTGCCTGAGCCACACTAAGGGAAATTTGAACAGAGATTGTCTTTTGTATGGCCAGTCGTTGTTCAAAATAGTTCCTATGCTACAATTGGCTAGGATGTGGGGTTACACACCTCACAGCCAATCAACTTCTAGCGCGTTCATCATGGGTTTGTACAGTTACGACATATCTTTGGGGGCAATTCTTACTTGACATTTTTTTTTTAATTCATAGTGGCAATAGTTGTCGGAAGAGGAGGAAAATAAGAAGATGAGAAAAACGAAGATAAGAAGATGAAGTAAGATAGAAGATTAAAGAAGAAGACTTTCAGTGGATGACCCTGCTGGACAGCAGACTTACAGGTACATGTTTATTTTCAGGGGATGGTGTTAGTTTTAGTGGGATTAACCCTATGAGTGCCAGTGGGGTATGCAATGATCTGCAATGCATTGCATACCCCACTGGCACTCACAGGGTTAATTATTGTTACATTACACAATTTTTTCAGTACTCTGGAAGATGTATTGTATTGGGGCTTAGGACCCTATATCAATACATCCACTGGTCACTTAGCTTTTTTTTTTTTTTTTAGTTTTTTTACACTTCAATTCCAGTGTAGGTGGTTTTAAACATGTGTTAGGGGACTCTGCACCCAACACATGGAACTGAATCCTAATGCAACATCTTTATTATTGCTTCCTAGGGATGCAAATTTAGTGCCTGACATGGTAAAATTATCAATACTGATAAAAGTTCCCAATCTCTTCTAAAAAAAATGTTTCAAGGCATCTAAATGTGAATTTATTGCAGTGAAAATTATTCACGATATAAACAATGTAAATTCTTTTAAGCAATGCAATTTTTTAGTCATTTAACAGAAACACAGTTGTTAAGCATATTAAAAAATGTAACTCATAGCCTACTTGCCCTGCAATTTTCATAAATATGGCCTTATGTGTTAGTCTAAGAATCGCTGGGCTCAGAGATTAACATTCTGCACAAAACATACCGGAGGAAAAATTTATTCTGGACAAAATTAGAAATTTGTCATTGTATGTCTTGGATTTCCATATTTAGTAATAATACTACAGCATTACAGTGTTCCCCTTGTTCTGGAGTGGTATCATGCACAGGCCTGAAGTTGTAGTGGCAATGCCTTATTCATGCACATGAGAAAATGCTTTCAAGAAATGAAAAAATAATGAACCTTAATCAAAGACTTGGCTTAAAAAAATCTTCAGCCTCTTGGTCTCTGCCCATTAGAAACATTAATAATTTATTTCTGTGAATAACATGTAAATTGCAACACTTCCTTTAAGGAGAACCATTCCCTAGGAATACGTGGATATTTGGCTTTAGGCACGGAAGAAAGAAAAGCAATTCAAATTATTTAAATGGGGTTTTTAACATATTGAATACACAAAGCGGTGCATCAGAGACCTTTCTAGCATTGAGGGAGTTAAAAGCCCACTTAACCCTTTAGGTCTCAGAGAGGTATCCAGTGTTGCAATGCATTGAATGCCTTTCTGGCACTCAAAGGGTTAAATCAATGACAAATTGAGAAATATTTATATTCCTATGGGGCAGTTGCATTGATCCAGAATTGTTCCTTTTTAGTGCAGAAGGGCCTCAATCAGAAGGACTTACCTAGGTAAGTGTCCTTCAGACCTCAGTATACCTATTTAGTTTTGTTATTTGTGTCTGATCCCTGCCATAGTCTACTGATGTTTGCCTGATAAAAACTAGTGACCCTTATACATAGCTCCCAACATTTCAGATGGCCAAAGAGGGAAATGTGTTTTAGGTGGTGTTGCTGGGAAAATGACTGGTGGGTGGGCATTACCAAGAATTTTTAGGTTATTTCATGTCCTCCTGACACGTCTTTGTGTAACTGAATAAATGATTTAGAACAAGACCAAACTATTTTATTTATACAGACTAATTTATAAACACATATAATGTGAGTTTTATTGCTGTGGAGCAATGTGATACACTTCTATACACACCACACAGCCTGATCTCCTAAAAAGAGGGACATCAGTGTCAGAAAGAGGGACAGATGGATTTGGGTCTCAAAGTGGGACTGTCCCTTCTAAAGAGGGACACTTGGTAGGTATGCTTATGAGCCAAGGTTTACTAAAGTCTGTTGTTTCTTTGCATGGAGTTATGGCATAGAGGCAGACTTCAACAGAGATCACTATTTACAGGAATCTGCAGAAATAAGGCAACACTATCTTGATAAATATACCTGACAAATTAACGGAAAAGCAATGTGTTTTTATGAAATACTATATATTGTTAGGCCTTTTGCAGCTTAGAGAAAAAAAGATACACTAAGGGCTAGATAGGGATCATGGGAGATGTAGTCTTCAACAGCCATATGTTGTCTGCTTCTATGCCAGACAAAGTGTATTGCGTTGGGGGTGGAGTCAAGTGAAGAGTGCAGTGGGTGGGTCCTGAATGGGCTAGCAGTACTTGAATGTAAATCTGCTAATTCCCACTGTTGTGCTCTTATTAGGAAGCATACCCACAGGCTTAAACAACGAGCACTAATAAAATCAAGGTAAGGCACAATGATGTAAAATAAAACATATTTTAAATGCTCTTTTATATATAAAAACAAACAAATTGTGAATTGGACATGCCTCTGGTCTTTAAAGGGTTAAGTAGCTTGGTGCTGAGATTAAAAATCTTGCTTGCCAAAGACTTCATTCCTTCAGGTTTAGTATGCTGATCCACTGCCAATGTTGTACTGCCATCTTGAGGTCAGCAAGGAATTTATTTTTCACATTTCAAGACGAATGGGAACACACTTTACTAGTTTTAAATCCTTGGCTGGAGAGACATTGCCAATGCATTTAAACCAATGCATTGGGAAGTCTGGACTCCTTTTAGTTTTAATAGACTCAAATAAAGAAAATATAGTGATGTATAAGGGGATTGTATTGGGTCCAGTTAAAGTTATGATTCTTAGAAATAATCATATGTTTTTAGTGTGTGCACTAAGCCCTTTGGCTATTGTGCTGAGTAATGCTATATATAAGGTGACCCATGAGCATCTGACACTAGTCCTCTAGATAGGGTGACCACACGTCCTGGAATGCCCAGGACTGTCCCTTATTGGGGATCTGTGTCCCTCTTCCCGGGTCGCCCCCCACCGGGACAACAAGGAGTCCCGGAATGGAGCAACATGCACCAGTCCAGCCAGCCAGTGAAATGTATTTGCTATATGGTCCTCATTGGCTGGCTGAGCCAGCCAATGAGGACCATTTAGCAAATACATTTCACTGGCTGACTGGACTGGTGTGTGCGAGACAGCTGGGATGGAGCAGGTATGCTGGCGCTGCAAGAGAGACCCACAGCTGAGGCTCCTGCCGGCGCTGACCATCTTTCTGAGGCTGACACAGACTAAGAGTTTCCACTGGGAAGGCAAGAGCCTCAGCCGCGGGACTAGGGTGACCGCATGTCCCGGAATGGCAGATTGGAAATGTGGTCACCCTACCTCTAGAAGTAATGAGTTGGAGACATCTTTAGCATTCAAGTGGTTGCAGACAAGATGTCTTCTTCTGCACTTATATTCTGTTTTCAGTAATACATTAGAAGAAGAAAGAGAGAGAGAGAGGGAGAGAGAGATCAGAAGTCCTATGTTGTTTACAGAGTGAGTTACTTAGGAGTAGCAGTATTCTAGTCCAGAAGTTCTCCTGTCTTGTTCAGACATGTATGCACAATGTTCAAGAAGTTGTGGTAACAGAAATTGTCAGAAACTGTTCTGGAGAAGTACTTATATCAGTACTAAAACCAGTCTAAACTTGAAATACCTTCCTACTTTTACCACCAGACCACTCTCCAACATATTATTTTACAAATATTTTTTGAACATCACAACCACAGTGACCTGTACAAATTCAGTCCTCAAGGGACACCAACAGGTCAGGATGTAAGAATTTCCCTGATTAAGCACACTCATTTTGACAGACTCATCTGTGCTTGAGCAGGGAAATCCTTACATCCTGGCCTGTTATGGCCCTTGAGGACTGAACTTGCACACCCCTGACATAGTGGTTTTGTGAACCTGCTTTTTTGTTTATTTGTTTAGAACATCACATGATCCCTTACCATCAATCTGACTGGTTCAACTGATAATCAAAACACCAAACAAAAGGGGCTCTGCATTCTAAGTGAAGCATTCCAAGTGAGGTTGGACTTAAACAGGAATATATTATGATCTCACCCTCTCCATATCTCTCTCCCCTCAGGTATATTTTAATCACTCACATACTGAATCAACTCCCCTCTTCAACTATCTCATCTGTTTATTTATTATCCATTTTCTTGGTATGTAACATTCTGTTACTTTTTCTGTCTGCATACTGCCCTTTGACTGTGGTCTGCATTGGTAATTTCTTATTGCTTATAGGTGTGAAAGAGCTTGTTAAGCCCCTTAACAATGCTTTGACCGTCACCAGTCCTTAACGCAAAAAACGCATGACTGTCATAGCACGGCACACGTTTTTTTCGTTAAGGACCGGTGACGGTCATAGGACGTCACTCACATTTAATTTACAGCACTCCTCTGGGAGCGATGTAAGTAAAAACGGGGAGTGAGATTGACCGCTCCAAGACTGGAGTGGTCTTTCTCAGTCCCCAGCTCGGTGTGCCGGTAAGCGTCACAGGTCATGTGTGCCGGCACGTCGAAATCTTCAAAGTGGTCCTTAAGAGAAAGTTACATCCCTGGACCGTGGACGCCAAGGGGTTAAGCAACTCTGATGAAACATTTGGTCAGGAATTGATTTATTAACCCCCTTAAGGATGCGGCTGGCAGTTAAGGACCACAGGGCAATTATTTTTTTGGCTTTCGATCCAGGGTTTTCCAAATAGTATGCAGCTGCATGGGGAGCCCTGAATTCCATGACGTGCCAGGACTGTCACTAGACGGTCCTGGCATGGCATTGGTCCTTAAGGGGGTTAATTAGCCAATCTCAAAATGTCTCATATGAGTAAGATTATTATATAAAGTCTACAGTGTAAGTGTGACATACATTAAGGGGTTCACCTTTCTAAGTAACACATTCTAAGTGAGGTTGGACTTAAAACAGGACTTGAGCAGGATGTAGGGCAGGAGTTCGTTAAGAGAAGTGAAGCAGGATCCACTGGAGAAAAAAACACCTCACAAATCAGTTCTGCAGGGAAGGGTCAAAAGCACAGACTTGAATGTGAGAACTCAGCAGTCCTCTTAAAATGCCAGCTTCACAATTCAACATCACCTTTGGAGGGTGACAAAAACTAAAGCAGACTCTAATCCATAAACATATTGCAAAACTAAGAAGGTGCCCATTCCTATGTGCTGTAACCGGTCCCTCCACACAATACTGAAATACATTCTAGTCCTTATCTCTACATCTGCACACCTCACAAAAATGTCTGGCTCCTTCATCCTTACACCCTCTCCTCCCTTCTCTGTTCACATTTCTCCTTTACTTCTTCCTTCCACACTGACCAATACTCACCAACCCCTCACTTTTCTCCACTCCTGTACTCCCTCACCCTACACAAACAGGACACCCAGCGCACACAAAACATTATCTCATCTTCTGTCTCTCTGTCTCTTCTTCTGCTACTTGCAGCTGGACCTATCACACCAAACCCTGCCCCCCTTTCCTTTCACAAACCCTCTACCTCCAGTCAACATAGGAACAATTCAAACCTGATTACCATTCCCTGTTTTCAACCACAATTTCTTCCTTTTGCCTATCCTCTCTGTAATACTCACTCCCTTATTAACAAATATAACACTGTGCATGACTCTGTTTTTATCCCACTCTCTACAGTTGCTGGCTCTAACTGAAATGTAGTCTCAATCTGGCACCAATTTAGAGGCAGCAATCTCCTGTGGTGGCCTTTTCTTCTCCCACACTCCATGCCCAAATGGACGTGTGGGAGGCATAGGTCTGCTACTGTCTAAACACTGCCGGTACAAACAACTTTCTGTCCCCACCTCATTTTGCTTCTCATCTTTTGAATTATATGCTGTCTGTATTTTCGCTCCTGTCTCTGTACAGGTAACGGTCATCTATCGTCTACCTACCTATCACCCTCCGTTCTTCTGGAGGACTTCAACTGCCATGTGGATGATCCCTCTGAGTCTTGGGCAGCCTGCTTTTTCTCTCTAACATCTGCTTTTGGAGTACACCGGTGGACGGCTGCTAGTGCTGTGATAGTCATTTCTTAGACCTTGTGTTCACAAGAAACTGTGTACATTCTGATTTTAATTTCTCCCCTTTTCCACTCTCCCATCACCACCTTGTAACAATCAGCACTGCTAATATGTCTTATGTAATTCTCTCCTCCTCTCCTTGCTTCACACTCAACCTCAAGTCACTCAGTCTTACTGCTCTCCAATCCTCCCTGACTACAGGGCTTTCATCCTTTTCCACTAATGCTGACACTAACGGCCTTGTCACAACATACAGTACAACTCCGTCTCCTCTCTCTCTTTCTCCCCATTGTTCCCATGGCTTAATAAAAATATCAGCTTCCTCTGCTCCTGTACCCAACAGCTCTGGAGCAAGTCAGACTCACTGGCAGATTTTCTCCACTATGAATTCCTCCTTTCCTCCTTTAACTCTGTTCCTGGCTCAAAATTAATTTACATTCATAAATCTAATCCCCGACATCACTTCTCTAACATCTGTCTCCCTCCCAAACTTTATACAACCACAAGACATTGCTAACTTCTTTAAAGCCAAGTTTAATTCTATCTGGGAAAATATACCCCCTTGTAAATATCCTCCCACCCTCCCCTCTTCCACTCCGGCCATGCTGGACTCTTTCTCTGTAGTCATGAAGGAGGAAATGACTAACCTGCTATCCTCCTTTCACTCAACTACATGCACATTCAATCCTCTTACCTCATTCAGTCTCTCTCCCCCACACTAATCTGCATACTATTACAAATATTTAACTCCCCCTTTGCTTCCGCTAATTTTCCTGATAACTTCAGACATGCCATGGTGACATCTATCCTCAAAAACAATTCCCCTGATAGCACCACACCCTCTAGCTATCGACCGGTTTCTCTCCTGCCTTTTGCCTCTAAGCTTTTGGAATGCCGATGTTACAGCTTACCTTGACTTCAACATCATCTGCAGATGCGAGGCTTCAAGCATGCTGCAGGCCTCTGTTTTATTTGTTTGCTTCCTGTAGTCTCCTCCTACCAACTTCCTACTTCCTCCCTCTGAGCTGCTCCTCCTACTTCCTGTGGAGGGGTTTAAAGGGCAGACTGAGGCCTGACTCAGATGCCCTTGTGTTGTTGTTCATAGCAGTTTGTTTACCTTGGACTCCGTGTATGACCTGGCTAGTCTTCCATCCATTCTAGTGCTGACCTGTGGCTCTTTCTGACTATTCTTTTGCCTAACCCCTAATAGTGGACATCCAATCTGGTGCAGACTTGTGGCTCTGGCTGACTACCTGAACTGTGTATGACCTGACTTGTCTGACTTCCCCTTCTGGTGCTGACTTGTGGCTCTGTCTGACTATTCTTTTGTCTTTTCCCCTGGTGATCAGACACCCAATATAGTGCTGGCCTGGGACTCTGGTAGACTTGCATAGCTGACTGCAGGCGTGTGTCAGTATCCACCCTTACTGGCTCCAGGTGTGAGTCAGGGATATTCCCTTCTGACTGCAGGCTGAGTCAGACCTTATTCCTTGTCGGATCAAGATCCTGGGTTCCTGTTCCAGTTCCTGTTCCTGGTTCCAGCTGAGACTTCCAGTGGCTAAGGCCTAGTCTCCAGCACAGTGGTTTAGCATTGCAACCTATTATTTCTGGTAGCAGGTTTGCTGGCTATTACCCTGTGCTTATTCCTATTGTATATACTGTATATATCATCTTTATGTCATTTGTTAATAAACTGCATTAACTAAACCATACTGATTCCTGAACTTCTTTGGGTAACCGTGACAGCCAAACCTACTCCCACCTGCTTGACTTCCTTAACTCACTCAACTTGCTCCATCCATTACAATCTGGCTTTTGCATGGCTCACTCCACAGAAACTGCTCTCATAAGAGTTGACAATAATCAACACTTTGCCAAATCACAAGACACTATTCAATACTTATCCTGCTTGATCTCTCAGCCACTTTTGATACTATCAACCATGCTCTTCTCCTTCAAATTCTTTATTCCTTAGGAATCCGTAACTCAAACCTGAACTGGCTGTATTTTTATCTAGCTAACGTTCAACCCCTCAGTGTCTCCATAGTCACTTTCTTGTACTCTCCTGTCCACCTCTCTGTTGTTGCTCCCCAAGGCTCTGTTCAAGGACAACTTCTGTTCTCTCTTTACACAATAACACGTGGTGAACTTAAGAACTAATTCGGAGTCAAATATCACCTCTATGCAGACAAGATCAATCTTTAATTATCTGTACCTCCAGTGGCTCCTGATGTTCAATCTAAAGTTACAGATTGCCTCTTGGCTATCTCAGACTGGATGGCTCATAGACACCCAAAACTCAACATGTCAAAAACTGAGCTACTCCTCATTCCACCTAGATCTGGCCCAGTAGTGCCCTTCCAGGATGACAGTAAATGACACTACCATAAATTCTGTATCACAAGCACAGTGCTTAGGGGTGATAATTGATGCTGTCCTCTCATTCTCCCCTCATATTAATGCTATCGCCAAACCTAAAGGTGATTAGTGTGGTGAGTGAGGTTCAAAGAACTATACTGACGTATCACTTGTGCCCAGTCAATGATGTCGAGTTGATGTAAGCTATCCTACATAGACACAATATTGTTTGTGCTTACCAGATAGTAGTTTCTTGTATGCTTGTCATGAATAAACACTGTCACAGCATAGGATCTAGTCATTATCTACTGGGCCTCTATGGAAGTACAGAGGAAAATTGAGAGTTTGTAGTTGATGTGGTTTTGTGCTTCTGGCAACCTCTTCTGCATGTCAACTCACACCAATGGCGTACCATATTTGTTGGAGGAGCAGTAGCTAATAGATGCAGGAAGAAATGACACAGTTTTCAAAGATTTTGAGTGCCAGGGAGGTATCCAGTTCATTGAGTTGCAATGCGTTGGAGACATTCCAGACACTCCAAGGATTAAAAGTCCCATTTAAATCAATGGGAACTTTATTTGTTCCCTGTTGTGCTCTATACACCACTTATTCAGTGATGGACAATCTGAAGCTCTCCAGCAGTTCAGGAGCAATTCCCATTATCCACAGCCACCCAGTGTTTCACTGTTGATGATGGGAACTGTAGTCCTGAAGAGCTGGAGGGCATCAGGTGGCCCATCACTAAATAGGTGATTGGCATATTGGCACTGTGGGCATTATAAAGGCAAGCCGAGCAGGTATTCATGCCTTTTGCTGAAGTGCTCCTCAGACATTAAAAAGAGACAAAAATCTAAAGCTTACAAAAACATAAACACACACTCACACAGTGTATTACTAGAAGACCAAGGATTAAAGCCACCTAGACACCAGGAGCAAGAGTGGGAGAAACCATTCATGTGACTGTGCAGGATGCGGGATCCACCTAATAATCAACAGGTGGATTGTGCAGGATGGGTACACCTCCTATATGCCCATCCAATTTTAATCAATCAAAAATTTTCTTCCCTGGATAGCTGTCCTTTTGCTCAAGAATTACACCACATTTCTTTTTAGTACATAAGCCTCAGAATGGTCTTTCCTACTCAGTGTCTTTACCCAGTAGACCTTACAATGTAAGCCAATGTATTAGGCACATCACTGACCTAATCCGGGGTAGAGATTTGTTTGGACCTCAGAGCAGCATCAAGTCATCTGCAAATAGGAAGGGGAGAAGAAACAAGGGGCGCCCCCTGTGTGTAAAGGTATAAACTCGCAAGTAATTTGTGTTTGGGATGGCTTATGCCTGACCAACAACCACAAGCAGCTGGAGATAACTGACTGCCTCCAGGCGCAGTATATGCCTCCAATTGAGGAATGATGGGCCTGGGCTACTCTCTCCAAACAACACGGTCTCCCACAGCGGCAATGTATCAAACAGTCAGAAAAAGAAAAAAAGGGGAAGGAAAAAGTGCCACAATAGTGTAATAAAATCGAACACAATTGCATTAAAAGGAGAAAGAAATGCACTCACATGTTATATTGGTCAGGGCCCTGATACCAAAGCCAACTGACAACAAAGCCTACGGAGAGTATAACTTGTCTCTGTTCAGGTAACTCACTGAATCCCAAGGTACTTTTCTATCTCCAAAATGGACCAGGTGGAGGCTTGTATAAATGATGTAGAAATGTATTAAAATATAATGCAAATAACAACTGGAAGGCTTTAACGCTAATGTGTTTCACGCTAAGAAGTTGCTTTCTCAGAGCAACAAAAGCCCTTATAAAATTACAACGTAAACTTGAATGGGGACAAGTTATACTCTCCATAGACTTTGTTGTCAGTTGGGTTTGGTAGCAGAGTCCTGACTAATATAACATATGAGTGCATTTCTTACTCCTTTTAATGCAGCTGTGTTAGATTTTTATTACACTATTTCCTTCCCCTTTTTTTTTCCTTTTTTGACTGTTTGATCAGATCATCTGGACATGGACTCCTTGAGGTGCCAGAAGTGTTCTACAGGGATACTGGCTCTTGCAGGCTAATTGCACCCAGGGCCGGATTTACGTCTCAGGAGCCTATAGGCACAGAAATCTGAAGAGCTGCCCCCCACATTGGCCATCTCCACTGGACACCACCACAATGCTCCTAATCTCCACACTGCCCCCATCTTCTCCATATTGCCCTCACATTGCCCCCCATCAGCTCCTTATTGCCCTCACATTGCCCCCATCATCTCCATATTGCCCTCACATTGCCAACCATCAGCTCCATATTGCCCCCCAGCAGCTCCATATTGCCCCCATCAGCTCCAGCGTCCCCCCATCAGCTCCATATTGCCCTCACATTGCCTCCAATATCTCCACATTGCCCCCATCAGCTCCATATTGCCCCATCAGCTCCAATTTGCCCCATCAGCTCCATATAGCCCTCACATTGCCACCATCATCTTCATACTGCCTCCATTACCTCCATATTGCCCTCACACTGCCCCCATCATCTCCACTCTGCCCTCACACTGCACCCATCAGCTCCACAATGCCCCCCATCAGCTCCAACTTGCCCCCCATCAGCTCCATATTGCCCTCACATTGCCCCCATCATCTCCATACTGCCTCCATTACCTCCATATTGCCCTCACATTACCTCCATAATCTCCACTTTGCCCTCACACTGCCCCCCATCAGATCCAACTTGCCCCCCATCAGCTCCATATTACTCTCACATTGCGCCCACCCCCATTTCCTACCACCTCCCTGGTGGTCCAGCGGCGTGGCAGGACAGGTCTATACCTCCTTCTGCACAGAGCTGTAGCTGCTGGATCTCCCGCGCGGTCTTCTCTTCAGTAATGCAGAACACTGGGAGAAGCTTCTTGCTTTTAGCTGTCAGGAGAGGAACCCATTGTGCTCATCTGCAATTATATGCCCTGTGTATGATAGGGTCCAAAGCAGTGTGCATTCCATTATGCCCCCTTGCATACTAATGTTATAGGTTTTGTTATTTGACCTATGTTGAACATAAAATGCATGATTCTCATTACCTTCTAGTGTCTTCATGCATCAACAAGTGTCTCCAGCCACAGAATGACCATTGACTGACTGTTTGGTTGTTGGATAATTCTTGGTACACTCTAGGTCAAGGCTGGGCGATTATTTTGGTTGAAGAGCCGCATCTCTGTTTAAAATAATTTTGGAGGGTCATTGTTGTTTGTGTGTATGTGTATATATCATCAACATCATCATCATCATCTCCAGCTGTTGTCAGTCCACTGCAGGATGAAGGCCTTCTCAGTAAGCTTCCAACAACTTCTGTCCTGTGCCTTTTGTTGCCACTGTGTACAAACAAATTTGGTCATTTCATCTACCTGTCATATCTTTGGGTGTGTTCTTCTCAGGCATTTAGTATTGAGTCCATTCCAAAATTTGTTTGGTCCATCTACTGTCAGGTCTTCTTGCTATGTTGCCTACCCATTTTCATTTCAGGCACTTCTTTCAATGATGTCATAAACCTTTGTTTGCTGACGAATCCATGCAGATGTTTTTTGGTCTCTTTTTGTAATGTTTAGAATTTGCCACACAGGCTTCACTGTGTAACCTTAAATATTTGTATGACTTTGGCATTCAGTGTCCATGTTTCACAGCCATATGTAAGGACCGGGAAGACACACTAGTTAAAGGGGAACTACCACCCCGCAAAAGCTTAACCTGGATTGATTCTTCATCTGGCGACTAGCTGCTTAGTAGCGCTAGTCGCCAGAAATATTACCCGGTTCTGAAGATTTCAGCCTTTTTCTGACGGTCACTGGAACAGGAAGCACGGACGTCTCATCACAGTGACGTCCGTTCGCCTGTAAGTTTTTACAGGGTGGTAGTTCCCCTTTAAGAACCTTTTGCGAGTGTTTGTGTGTGACAATGAAGCTGAGAACTATGCACTATGCTATCAGGAGCATATACTCTTGTCAGGGTCACCCAAGGTGGACAGGTCAAACCTAAGACACCTGAAATGGACCAGCGTGGCAGATTATGGTCCTTTCCCTCAGCATGCCTTCACAACAAAGAAATGGCCCTCATTCCCCAGAGGCTTGAGAGCTACTACCTACGGCAGAGGGAAGACCAGCACAGTGACAGAGGGTGTTAAGAATCACCGAGTTCAATCAGGCTGCCTTTGGTCTTTAGACATTGAAACACTTAACATTCGATCTATGAGTATGGTTTCAAGCTTAGAGGAACTAGTATAAGACCTGAATAACATAAATTGTGGCATTGTCAGCTTATGAGAGACTCATAAAAAAGGTGAAGATTTAGTCAAATTAGAGGATGGACACTAGCTATACTATAAAGGAATCAATGATGGACTACGCGGAGGAATCAGATTCTTGATTAACATACGACTGACAGACTCAGTCGTAAAAGTAGAAAGAATTTCTGAAAGAATTTCTGAAAAAATTGCTTCCTGTGCTATCAAACTAAACAGTTGCTATGTATAAATCATTCAAGTTTATGTTGCTACAAGTAGGCACAGTGGTTATGAAGTTGAAGAATTCTGTGATGATTTATTACACCTCTACAAACAGGACAATTACCAGTACAAATTTATAATGGGAGATTTCAATGAGAGAATTGTTAAGATCCAAAATGGTGAAAAATAGATCGGACCAAATGGAACTGGAAAAAGAGACAATAGACTGAGCCAACTGATAGAATTTGCAGAAGAACAAAATTTGTATATCATTAATTTACTCTACAGGAAAAAGGACCAGAGAAAATGGACATGGAAAAGCCCTAATGGTAATACAAGTGAAATAGATTTCATACTTGCAAATAATAAAACAATGTTCAATGACTGCTCTTAAATTGTTTTAACGTTGCAAGTGACCATCATTTAGTGAGAGCAGGAATCAAAATTGACTACAAGAAAGAAGGAAAGAAAATGATCAAGTCAACAAAACTGAAGATCGACATTTTGAGTTAGCACTGTCTAATCACTTCAGTATACTGCAAGACCTTCCAGACACAGACATTTCAACCCACAATGAAAAGGTTTTTCAGACTATCATATACACTGCCCATGCCCTTACACCTACTGTGAAACAAAAAAAGCAACCTGAATATTAAAAGAAACATTTGCCGTGATGAAGGAATGAGAAATGAAGCAAAACCTTAATATTAGCTACAGAGTAGAATCTGTAGACATGTGCAAGACCATAAGGAAGCATATAAAAGAAGAAACAAACATGCAAGTTCAATGTTGAGCTCATCAAAGGGACTAGAGAAAGCAAAATTAAAGATGTCCAGAAATATAGGAGCCAAATGTTTAAAGGGATAGTAATACTTAAAATGTAAAAAACATATGTTGTAGGGTTTATCCCCCTGAGTAAAACAAGAGTACTCCCACTGCTGAAAGGTGTTTCATTCAAAAGTTATTAATTTTCAAAGTTGAATTTTTTAGGTGCAATATCACAGTGGCCTGAAATTGTACATTGGCGCTGTTGCTACACGATCCTATGGACAGCTCTGGCCCCGGGACCATAAATCTCCATAGGATGGGAGTACTCTTGTTTTACTCAGGGGGATAACCCCTACAACATATTTTTTTTACATTTTAAGTATTACTATCCCTTTAAATATGCTACAACAGGAAAAACCCAATAACAAATAGTTAAACTAGTGGAAGAATTCTATTCAAATCTTTATAAGGACGAAGGACAACAACTGAATGCAGTGTCAGAGGCTAAAGCTGTGCCACAAGTTTTGGTAGAAGAAGTAGAAGCTGCAGTAAAATCAATGAAAAATGGCAAAACAGCTGGACCTGATAAAGTCACTATAGAAATGTTGAAAACCCTTACTCAAAACCCTAGCTAAACTATTTTCAAAGTACCCACTACTTGTCACAGTGCCTAAAACATGGAAAAATACAGAAGTCATCCTAATGCACAAAAAAGGTCATAAGGCAGATCTAAAAAATTACCTACCCATAAAAATTACCTACCCATAAGCCTATTGCCAGTTATCTGCAAGGTTTTCACAAAGGTACTCTCTAGAAGAATGGAACCAATACTCAGTTCTGCACAACCTAAAGAACAAGCAGGCTTCAGGAGAGGTTTCATTACAATGGACCATATCCAGACAGTGCACCAAGTTATAGAGCAGCATAATGAATACAACCTTCCATTATGCATAGCCTTCATTGACTACAAAAAGACCTTTGACTCAGTGAAAAAGCAAGCAATAATCAATGCCCTGAACAACAAAGGAATATAGCTTATATCAATATCCTCCAATCAAAATATGCAACTGCATCAATACAGGTCAACAATGATAAAGTTCAGATCAAAATAGGAAAAATCGTCTGACAGGGAGAAACAATCTCCAAAAAACTATTTTCTGCTTGAAAGCATTTAAGATCAATGGAGACTGCCTACATCATTTACTTTTTGCAGACGATATTGTTCTCTTTGCCAGTAGTCCTGAAGAACTGCAAGAACGCATTGAAGAGCTACAAAAGGAAAGCAAAAAGTTAGCTGTGAATATAAATATCAACAAAAGTAAATCATGTTTAGCAAGTTTACCATACCAAGGAAAATCACAGTAGATTGAAAAGAACTAGAAGAAGTGGACATGTATGTTTAACTTGAAAGAGAAATGTCAACAGATAGAAACAAAATGGTGGAAATTGAGCAAATCAAGCATTTGGAAAAATGAATAGTACTTTCTTTAAGACAAATTTACCACTTTGCCTCTAAAAAAAAATACTTTTGACCAATGTGTCCTCCCATTTCTTACGTTTGGCTTTGAAACATGAACATCGAATGCCAAGCCATTCAAAAATGTAAGGTTACTCAGAGAAGTATTGATGTCAAATTCTGAACATAATAAAAAGAGACCAAAAACAATGTGCATTGATTCGTCAGCAAACAACATTTATGACATAATTGAAAGAGTAAAATGCTTAAAATGGAAATGGGCAGGCCATATAGTAGATGGACCAAACAAATTTTGGAATGGATTCCACTCGATACTAAATGCCCAAGAAAAAGTCCAAAGACAAGATGGATATAAGAAATTACAAAATTGGTGGTACACAGTGGCAATAAAAAAGCACAGGACCGAAGTTGCTGGTAGCTTGCCAAGGAGGCCTTCATCCTGCAGTCGATCGACAACAAGCTGAAGACGGTAATGATACATTGTCACTGTTACCCCGAGAAGTACAGGAGTCAGTACGGTACAGTTAATGCAATTTATTAACCAAATGCTAGAAAGAACAATATATATATATATATATATATATATATATATATATATATATATATATACATATACACACAGGAACAAGCACTATTATCAGGAATAATAAGCTGCAATGCTAGACCACACTGCTGGAGACTAGGCCTTAGCCACTGGTAGTCTCAACAGGAACCAGGAGCAGGAACCGGAACTCAGGATCTTGATCCGACATAACGGGCGTACCGACTCACACCTGCAGTCAGTAGGGAGCAAATTCTGACTCACGCCTGCAGTCAGTATGGAGTGAACTGACTCACGCCTGCAGTCAGTATGGAGCGAACTGACTCACTCCTGCAGTCAGTATGGAGCGAACTGATTCACGCCTGCAGTAAGGATCAGAGCTTAGTCTACCAGAGCCCCAGGCCCGCACTAGATTAGGTGTCTGATCACCAGAGGAAAAGACGAAAGAATAGTCAGACAGAGTCACAAGTCAGCACCAGAGGGGGTAGTCAGACAAGCCAGGTCATACACAGTTCAGGTAGTCAGCCAGACCCACAAGTCTGCACCAGATTGGATGTCTACTATTAGGGGTTAGGCAAAAGAATAGTCAGACAGAGCCACAGGTCGGCACTAGAACGGATGGAAGACTAGCCAGGTCATACACGGAGCCCAAGGTAACAGAACTGCTATGAAAAACAATGCAAGGGCATCTGAGTCAGGCCTCAGTCTGCCTTTTAAACCCCTCCACAGGAAGTAGTAGGAGCAGCTCAGAGGGAGGAAGTAGGAAGTACGTAGTAGGAGACTACAGGAAGCAAACACATAAAACAGAGGCCTGCTGCATGCTTGAAGACTCGTGCCTGCAGATGATACTGAAAGCAAGGTTAGCTGTAACATATATGTATATGCATGTACCTAATACTGCTGCCCTGGTAGACTGAATTGACACTTTTACTGTTGCAAACAGAATGTATCAATATTGTCTCTTTCTCTAATCTGTGTGTTGTGATTAGTGATAAAATGTATTATCCTTCCTTCACTGATAAAGACAGCTAGCATTACTGATGTATGTGCATAACAGACCAGAAAACAATTAGCCCATTGTCTGGGTCTGGCCTACTGTCTGCCTTTTGTCCCCCTCTGCTTTGGATACCCCTCTACTTCAAATAGTTAAAGTGCTCACTGACATATGTGGGGCTATGTAATGATTTGATGGTCTTTATAAAATTTGAGGTGTTAAAATCGCTATTAAAAAAATGGAAATGCTTATTTCTTCCCAAATGACTCTACCTTTCTGCTTGACCTGAGAAAGAGAGTTGATCTCCTGTGTCGAAAGCTTGTTGTAAAATATGAACTATCAGTCCAAATAAAAGCATTATCATCAAATGCAGAAGCGCTCATATCTTTGTATTAGTAGAATTGGACCAATAAGACTACTTCATCCACTTATCTTATGTACAAAGTCCAGTCACTTCACTCCAGAATCGATCAATTTACCAATTGAGCCATGCTTAATTGTTTTAGTATAATAGGCCAAAACACACTGATGAAATATATCAGTACTACTAATTTAGTAATAAATAACAGTGGGCTATGAAGGTGCAATTCTGGAGCAAACAAACAGCAACGTAGGGTAGAAATGAAAATTCCACACATTCCTCTTGTTTTTAAATGATCTTTTTAACCCCTGAATATTACCAAGTTTTCCAACACATTCCTTAGCATTGCATTGGAGAACTTTCTGGCATTGAAGGGGTTCAAATCCCCATTTCAATTAATGGGAAATTTTGAAAATTGTATTTTTACCCTATTCTGCAGTTAGTTTGCCCCAGATTTTCACAGTTTGCTTTTATGCGATGTGTCTGTTTTTATTTATTAGTTCTTAGAGTACACAGGACTCCTCAAAGCACAGAGCTGAATGAATCTGATACATTGATACTGTGGTCTGACGCAACACAAACAGGCTTAAAGGGATAGTAATACTTCATTTTAACTTTATTTTATTTTGTAGGCATTAAAAAAACATGAAGAATGATATAAGTCTTATCTCTGAAACCTTTATGGTTTAAGAGATATTCACAAGCAAAGTTTCCCCTCCCTTTCCCTTTTACCTAGTGTAAGCCATCTCTTCTCAGATGTGGAATCCAGTCCATAGACCAGACAGATAACAGAAGGGGACAATCTTCTTCCTATGAGAACAATGAAAGCCCTGCCCCCCCTTTGACAAGCTTTTCAGGTTTTTCCCTAATCTTAATTGAAGATTGTCCCTCTACAGTCTACCTGGGCACCTCCCTTCTGATCTGGCTGAGCAGTGTTACATCAGTAAAAGGGGCGGGAGGGGGACACTTTGTCACTGAATTACTCTTGAACTACAACTCTGACAGAATTGAAATAACACTCTCCAAAGTCCAAATACTATGATGATTAATTAGAGCTGCTTTTATTATGAAACATTACTATCCCTTTAAGTATGACTGGTGAACAAAATAAACATTACTGGAACATAGGCACCATATTTTCCATCATTTTCAGAAAAGTTCAACAATTTTGCCTTTCTTAATTATATCAAATAATCAAAGTAATAAGCTACAGAATATTCGATTCATGAAATATTAAAACTTGCTTTCTTACAGATAGCTAACAATGCTTTTGCGCATAGGAGGAAAGGGTCAAACCAGCTATTTGACGCTCAATAAAATGCTTTCTGTTTGCATTAAACAAAATAAAAGTTGACAATAGTGGAAGATTCCTAGCCCTATTGTATGGATTTGGGAGGGATGATAATGACATATTGCACAGGTGGGCAGTTATCTACATTTAACATTTTCAGAGGGCCAACCAAGCAAAACAAATCATTTACAAAGGTACATACATATGCATACAGTCCCTGGCCAGTACCCTTACTCCACTAGTAATACCCCTCCTGTATGGTAATAGACAGTGAGATGTGTATGTGCAAGTGAGAAAGAGGGACAGATGTGAGTTGTGAATGAAATGACCGTGTTATGTCTGGATCTCTGATGATAGAACTAATACATTTACATCTGCACAAGGACTGAGCAATTCTGGGTCTCTCTGTTTTGGAAGAGTGATGTATTGTATCAGAGTTGTGCTTAGTGATAAAATGTATCACTCTTTCTTTGGAGAGAAAGCCAGAACTGATATTTCTGTCTAACAGTACTACTGTACAATGCTTTGTGTACCCCTCTGGCCTTCAAAGGGTTAAAGGGTGGTGCCTCCTTGGATGAACTTGAGATAAGTACAATTTCATGTTCAGTGGAGAAAATAAATCAGATGTGTTTCTAATTTTGTCCTCACATTAACCCTTTGAATGCCAGATGGGTACTCTGCAATATGTTGCACTTCCCTGTCATTCAAAGGGTTAAATATATTGAAACATGATTAACACATTTCTTATGTTGCCCTGGCATCAGGAAAACTATTTGTGCTCAGTTTGATCAGCTGTTCATATCCCTCCTGCTCCTTAAAATGTCCTTCCGTTTGGTTAAGTTTGTGCCTATGGCCTTAGTGTCCCTTGCATGTCTGTGCCTATAGGAAAAGTGGCCAGAGGAATGGCTCTGAAAACCCCTAATTGTCTTTCTTAGTCCTGCTTCATCCCAGCTTCTCTGGGTCAGCCTGGCTCTGAGCTAATTGGAACCACAAAAAAGATAAAAGGGGAGATTCACTAAGCGCTGATAAGGTGGTGATAAAGTGGAGATGGCTTCTCCAGTTTATCACTTCTCCAGTTCCTATGTTATTCTATGGAGCCCATTCTCCAAAGCTGAAGAAATCTTTGTGCATAGGCTCCGTACAATAGCACAGGAACTGGAGAAGTGATAAACTGGAGAAGTTATCTCCACTTTATCACCTCTTGGTATTAAAATAAACTGGTGCAATTCTGGGAAAATACAACTTCACCATAAGGAACAAATAAAAATTCCAATTGATTTAAATGCAAATATTAATGCTTTGAATGCTAGAGAAGTCTCAGTTGCATTGCTTTGAAAATTAGTGAAGACCTGTCTAGCATTTAAGGGGTTAAAACACTATCTTGGTCAAGGGGAATGTTTGTTTGCTCCAGAATTGTTCAATGTTCTTAAATACATCAGCTTTAAAACATTAGAAATGTAAAATGTTTATATATAAGAAAATTATGTCATACATAAATATATATTAGAATTTTTTAAGTGCAGCTGTCATTTGATTTTTAAAATATTATTTATACTTGTGTGTTATGTTTTATTAAATGGAGAAAAGTTCCTCAATATATATACATACATTTATAAATACTCAAATGCCACTAGAGGGCAGTTGTCACCAGAGAGAAAAGCTACAGGAACTGCTACATCAGGTGGCAATGATGTACCAAATTTCTATTAGTCTGACTTAATCTACTCTTATTAATGAACCTAGAACACTGTATAAAGTCCTTGATTGTAAGAATGGTCATTGAACTATTTGGAACACACAATTTAGTTCTCTCTCCTAGTAATTACCAAAATAATCAAAAAAGGAGAAAAGGTCAAACATGAGTAATTCCCATAAAATCTGACTCCACTAATTGAAGAAATCCTGATGAAGAAAGTAGCACAAACATCTCTAAACAACATTCTGGGAAAAGAGAATTAGGGAGGTATTTTATTAAGTGTTAACCTCTGATTAAGATTAAGTAACAAGAGATATTTTTAGGATTCAGGAAATTAACCCCTTAACCCTTTAAGGACCAGAGGGTTGTGCATGGCCTCTGTGCCTTAAGGGGTTAAGGAGCAAGGTTATTTGAAATCATAACCCTTTGATAACCATGTAAAATGTCATATTTCTTGCTGTGTGCATGTTAAATGTTGTTTCATTGGATTATTGTCTGGTGCATTCAAACATACTAAATATATATATAAAGATATTAATATATATATACCCACACAAACACACACACACACACTGGCAGACAGGGCAGAAGTAGAGAGGAATTACATAGTTTCTTCCTACTGCCTCCAATCCCATGTTGGTGGAGGATATTTTTGACAGGAGGATCAGAGGGCCATTGACCATTTCTGTTTAAATCAGTGCTGGGACCCTGCCACTCGGTGACTGTTTCACCACCTCTGATTGGCCATTTCCTAGGCTTGCAGAGTGGTTATCTGTACAACAGTGGGAAGAGAAGCGAAGCCCCCTGCCCACTCTTGTTCAAATCATTTCAAGGAAGTAGACTTAACATCACACTCCATGGACATACGGCCATAACCCACCACCATCTAGGAGTGATTTGGCCAAAAGTGGACAGGGGTGCCCCCATGCCCACTGTTGTTCAGATTACTGAAGATAATTAAGGTTACCATGCTACTCCACCACAAACACCCTGACCTCTGTCCCTGGCTCTTTATATCTCCCAGTTCCATCACCTCTTAGCACGTGTTGACACCCAACACCTTTATGCACCATCCACCCTCATACTCCATGTCCTTCTCCTCAGTCCCATCTACTCATATTGCTACCAAGTGCATCTCGCTCACTTCCACCTCAAATAAGTCTATCCAACCTACTGTAGCCTTCTTTTTACCTCATCTTTCCTTTGCTGCCTGCTATAGTATCTCTGGAAGGGCAAGTCAAGGAGTGTGCAAGAAGTCCACAGAGGAGAGAAGAGATGACGAGGAGGAGTCAAAGGGAGGGCAGGTAGACTTTTTAGAGGTGTAGAGGATTAGCAATGGGAGGGGGAGGAATGGATATGTTAGTCTGTGGCTACCAGAGGACAGTGGAAAAAGGCTGGGGTATCAGATAGTATGTGTGGTTCTATGAACACAAGTGGAACAAGGCCAGGGTGTTAGACAGTGCCTATGTGGCTCTGTGGCTACCAGTGGACATGAGAACAAGACTGGGGTGACGGAGAGCATATGTGTGGGTCTGTAGCTACCAGTGGAGAGTAGAACAAGTCCAAATAAGCTGAAAGTTTATACCACTCCCTTCCCCCTGCCTCTTTGAGCATAGGCAGTGCTATGCTTCTTTTGCTAGTTTTATAAATATGCAAAAATGACCCAACTTCAAATATATATTTTTTCACTCCGCGCCTATTTTTTTTTCAATACCACTAGCTCTGCCATTCACAAAAAACACCATCTATGTATGCCAGATCTTGTACATACCCCTGTTCCTTCACTGCCACTTCTTACTTCTGGCATTCATAGTAAAATAATTGATGAGGATGAAAAAAAGACATACGTCCATCAATTTCAGCCCATGTCATACTGCCCTTGTTGATCCAAAGGAAGGCAAAAAAAAATTGGAGCTATTTCCAATGAAGCACCAAGTCAGTAAAAAAATTCCTTCCTGACACCAAAAGGCAGTCGGATACGGCCTTGAATCAACATCCTATCGGCTTTGAAACAAACTGTCATAATTCCCAATATTGATCTCAACTTGAAAGTATCCACTATGTTTTTGAAATCAACTAGAGTATCTGCAAACACAGCATCTTGAGGCAAACAATTCCATAACTTCACTGCTCTTACTGTAAAAAAAAACTTCTGCCCTTGTTTTAGACAAATGTGATTTTTAGGGGTGCACCGAAATGAAAGTTTTGAGCCGAGACCGAAAAAAAAACTTCAGGATGCACTTGGCCGAAAACCGAAACAGAAAATTACTTTTTTTTCCAGTACCCCCCACCAGGCCATCCATTTGCCCCATTTGTCTCCAGTACCCCCCCAGCACCAGGTCATCCAGTACCCCCCATGACATCCCCCCACCCAGCACCAGGCCATCCAGTACTACTGGCTTACCTGTGCTGTGTGGTGGTTGGTCTTCTGTGTGCTGCTGTACTGTCAGTGTCACTGATGCGCTGGTCCTTCTGGTGAGTCTGGATCCCCCAGAAGTCCTCATGTGACCTGTCCTGATGCTGCAGTGCTGCGTGTCCTGCTTGGCGCCAGCGGGCTCAAGTGATGTCCTGTCCTGTGGAGGGCTCTGCTGCTGACTGAGTCCCACAGTCCACCCCCCTGCATCATCATGTGCCCCTGCGGGCCGTGATGACATCAATGCTCATGCTGCGCAGACCAAATGGTCCCGTAGCATGCGCAAAGAAGAGGAAGAGGCACATACAGAGAAGCCAAATCGCTTGCTGCCAGCAGCTGCCAGACTAACAACTCCAGCAATGACTGAGTCTGGACTCTGGCAGACTGTCAGTAAGCGGTGGATAAGAAGATCTTCCGATTTGATTGGGCAATGTTGTGGCTTGCTGTGCAGTACTGCTACTACACTGTGCGGCTGCCATAGGTTAAGCATGAAACATTTCAGCTACTGAAATTTCGGTGCACCCCTACTGATTTTCTTCTTGTCTTAATAGATGATCTCTTGTTTTTTGCTCAGATATTTCAGTAAATAGTGCCTTAGAGAGTTCTTTGTATTGATGTCAAATATATTTGTAAATAGTAATCATATCACCCCTTAAGCGTCTCTCCTCTTATATAAACAAACCCAGTTTGGCTAGTATCTCTTTATAAGCCAGATCCTTCAATGTCATTATCAGATTTGTTGCACAGTCCTTTTTCCAGTTCAATAATATCCTTTTTAAGAACTGGTGCATAAAACTCTAGACGAGGCCTTACCATGGATTTATATAGAGCAGGGGTCGCCAACCTTTTCTTAAATGGGAGCCACTTTTAATCGATGAAACATTTACTTAGTTTTCTAAAACATATACTGAAATTATATGAATGTATAACTGCGTTGTAAACTATCTCCAAGGCTGCTCTTGCCTACTCTTAATTCCTTCCCACACCTTCCAATAAGAAAGTGCTTCACAGAAAACAAATGGTCTTTTTTAGCAGCTCTAGAGGATAAAAGTCATCTTCACAAAGCAGCTATTATGACAATGGAGCAGGAAAACCATGAAAATGCTATGAGCCACTATATCTGCATTTACAATCAGTTATCTGTTTGACCACTGTTGGGTATCAAAGATGAAAGCTTTGCCTAGATTGGGTGTGGGCAACCAGGAGCCAATTTCAACCACTGGGCCTGTGTTTGGCAGGCCAGAACCATGACTGAAGTGGAGAGAGCTACTCAATGGTAGCCAAAGAGACACCAATAGCTCCCAAGATACTTGTTGGAGAACCCTGATATAGAGGTAGGATTATATGCCCATTCAGTGCATCTATACCCTTCTATCTAGGATTCCCCAAGTACTTACACATTTAATGTATGTGTTGCATGTTTGTTTCTGCAGCCCAAATGCATATCCTTATGGGTATCTATATGAGACATCATCTATCATTTTTCCACCCATTCACTCCAAATCTTTCTTCAGAGAAAAAACATCCTGCCCTCTATGTAGTTCCTCACACAGCTTAGTGTCATCTGCAATGATTGAGACACTACTTTCAATACCCACTTATAGATCATTAATAAACAGGTTAAAAAGCATTGGGCCCAGGACTGAACCCTGTGGAACCCTACTTGCAACGTTATACTAACTTGAAAAGGTTCCTTTTACAACAACTCTCTGCCATCTATCATTTAAAGGGATAGTAATATCTCATTTAAATGAAATGTAATATCTATATATATAAAAGAGAAAGGCTCATTGCATAATTTATGTCTCCTCAGGAGACACACACACCCAGGGGTGGCAATAAGGAGGGGTTACTGTTCCCATTGGGTGATTCAATGGGGGTGTGATTTTCACACCAATTGCAGTGGCCGAAGGGAGTTGGCCCACCCCCACTATGCAGCCCCCCCACCACTATCAAAGTCAGAAAAAAACAATATGGCCGCCACTTGCTCCTACACCACAGACAAACACACACATGCCCCACTCACACAGCACCAAACTCACACACATGCCCCACTCACACAGCACCAAACTCACACACATGCCCCACTCACACACACATGCCCCACTCACACACACAAATGCCCCACTCACACACACAAAAGCCAGAAAGAAATATGGCTGACACACAGTCACTCACCCTGACTCCCAGTGGCCTCAGCAGGACCTGTACTACAGCCACTGAGGAACAAAATGGCACTCAAAGGGTTAAGGTAGGTCCTCATTGCTCACTTATTTCTTCACTGTCATCATTTGCCATACAACACAGAGGACAGGCAGGCATCAGGTACACACTTAACCCACTGACTGCCACAGGGTTGTGTATCAAGTTTTAGCCCTCAGTGAGTGTGTTCAAACCCCTCACACTGTAAACTTGCATTTCCCTCCCACTTCTCCTCCTTCCCCAGCCTATTACTAACACTTTTCCACATTTCTCTTAAGACCCACCCCCTACCCGCGATTAAGCCCCGCCCCCTTTAACCCAAATTGCCCCATTGCTCTCTCCACATCAGCACCACATGAGGGACTCCACAAGTAAAAGTTCCCAAGTATTACACACAAATGCCCCACTCACACACCACCAAACACCCACAATGCCAGAAAGAAAGATGGCTGACATACAGTCACTCACCCTGACTCCCAGTGGCCTCAGCAGGACCTGTAGTTTAGCCTCTGAAGGGTACTGCATCACCAGGGGAACAAAATGGCACTCAAAGGGTTAAAGTAGGTCCTCATTGCTGAATTATTTCTTCACTGTCATCATTTGCCATGCAAGACACAGGACAGAGAGCCATCAGGTACACACTTAACCCACTGACTGCCACAGGGTTGTGTGTCAAGATTTACCCCTCAGGGAGTGTGTTCAAACCCCTCACACTGTAAACTTGCATTTCCCTCCCACTTCTCCTCCTTCCCCAGCCTATTACTAGCACTTTTCCACATTTATGTTAAGCCCCGCCCCCTACTCGCGATTAAGCCACACCCACTTTTAATACAAATTGCCCCATTTGTCTCTCCACATCAGCACCACATAACTCCCCTCCAGAAACAACACAAATCACAGTTCCCAGGTATGAACACACTTCCCACTGCTATTTAACTCTGACATGCCTCTCTATAACTTAACCATTTGAGTGCCAGAAGGGTGCACAACTCATGCGTGCATGTGTTTCTGCGCATATATGTTGTGTGTGTGTGTACATCTCTGCTACATATTTGTGTGCATGTGTGCATCTCCGGTGTGTGTGTGTGCATGTCTTTTGCATGTCTCTGCCGCTCACTGTGTGTATGTGTCTGCCTGTGTGTTGCATATATCTGTGTTCACACACACACACACGTGCGCCCAACGGTCATAACATGACGGCCAACGCCGTCCCACATAGTGTATAAGCACCCAACATGTGTCACTTAACCCTTTCACTGCCAGAGGACTATACAACTCATTACACAGCAATGTGTTGCGTACCTCTCTCACACTCAGAGTTAAAGTGCTTCACTCCAACCAACTGCTACACTAGGTCTGTATAATGCAGTAACCCTACAGCCCTGTATTTCATGTCTACTTCACTGTCTATGTATAGTCATTTCTCCCCCTCACCCATTACTTTACTGTAACACTTCACTGTCCCTCTTCTCCTCAATCTCTCATCTCCTCCTCCCTTGTCATCCCCACTCACCTATCCCCTAGCCATTCATCCATAGTCCCAATCTCGCCATTTTACTCCCACGTCACTATTACATTATCTATCACTGCATCTGTCACTTAACCCTCTGTCTGCCAACCTATTTCTTCAAATGTACTGCAGTATCCACTGCTGTAATCTAAATTATTCCTTTACTCACAAACATCTTCTCACTGTGACCTTCACCAAGTACATAGCACACTCACTTCAACTGTAAGGATACAAGACCTTACTCATCAAGTAACACAGCACACTCACTTCAACTCTAAGGATACAGGGCCTTATTCATCAAGTAACACAGCACACTCACTTCAACTGTAAGGATACAGGGCCTTATTCATTAAGTAACACAGCACACTCACTTCAACTGTAAGGATACAGGACCTTATTATCAAGTAACACAGCACACTCACTTCAACTGTAAGGATACAGAACCTTATTACCAAGAAACACAGCACACTCACTTCAACTAGGCTTGCCACCCAGCCGGTATTTTACCGGCACAGCCAGTAAGTAGGACCTTAGAGCCGGTGCCGGTATATCTACCGGTATTTGTTTGTGCGACGTGTCCAGAGTCAGTCTCCTCCACTCAGCCCTATATGCCAGCTGCTCATGTGGCTCGCTTAAAGTCGTCAGCGTTCACGCGCCATCACCAGCCAATGAGTGAAGAGTATTTGGACATCAATGGTCCTCATTGGCTGGCTGGTGTGTCACGCTTGCCTGGTGTACGTGTCTGAGTCTTGTGACTGACAACGGGGAGTCAGGGATTGCGGCAGTATGCATGCGCTGTGAGAGTGTCAGTGCTCAGAGACTGTGGTGCACTGTGCACAGGAGGCAGTCTGGTCGGAATCCACTGGACCACTCCATGTCTGCGGCCTACACGGTTCAGCTCATCCTCGGTCTCTCCTGCTCCCGGGCTCCAGCCCTGGCAGATCTTGGAAGTAAACAGCACCGCCCTCAGCACGCACACACTTCCAGGTATGACGTGACAGAGGTCGGTAGAAGGCCAGAAGAAGCGGGCCTAGTGTTAATAATCCCTTATTGGTAGGCACTCAGTTGTCCTTGGCCAAGTGTAGGCAACCTACAGCTCTTCAGCTATAGCTGACTGGTGGAGAGGATGGGACCCGTTTTTTAACAAAGTTAAACCATCCCCAAACATGTATTTACAACTTAAAAAAGTGCTACAGCCCATCTGCAAAAAACTTAGAAAAAAAATATATTACAGTATGTAACTGATGACCTTTATGATGGTCGCTCTGCTTTATTTTACACAGATACATATGGTTACTGAGACAGTTCAGGGCATTTCTGTGATGAATCTTAGCAATAACAGATAATGTCACCGCTACAATTGTCTTAATGGGATGTAGATATTTGTGTATTTAAGATTTTAGTGATTTGTACAGGTAACACAATGTGCATCTATGTCACACCTATAGTACACATGTACTGAGCGAGAAAAGTAAGTAAATGTTGTGTCCTGTCTGTGTACAAACACTGGGCCTTATATATACAGGCAAAGTAGATCCGTTCTGGGCAAACCATCTGCACTGTAGAGGACAAATAGGGCCTTCAATGCAGCGCAATGTATTCCAGTATTCAAGCAACTTGACTAGGCCTCAAAGGCTTAATTGGGAGGTCTGATCACCTTTGTGTGTAGGGGATCCTTCACCACTCTGGCCTGGTAGAGCTTAGTTTGAGAGAGAGAGAGTGAGTGCTTAGTCTGAGAGAGACAGAGTGTTTAGTCTGATACAGAGAGACAGAGAGCGCTTAGTCTGAGAGAGACAGAGAGCGCTTAGTCTGAGAGAGACAAAGAGCGCTTAGTCTGAGAGAGAGAGAGTGAGTGCTTAGTCTTAGAGAGAGTGAGTGCTTAGTCAGAGAGAGAGAGTGCTTAGTCAGAGAGAGAGAGAGAGTGCTTAGTCTGAGAGAGACAGAGTGTTTAGTCTGATAGAGAGAGACAGAGTGCTTAGTCTGAGAGAGAGAGAGAGAGAGTGCTTAGTCTGAGAGAGAGAGAGAGCGCTTAGTCTGAGAGAGAGAGAGAGAGCGCTTAGTCTGAGAGAGAGAGAGAGCGCTTAGTCTGAGAGAGAGAGAGAGAGCGCTTAGTCTGAGAGAGAGAGAGTGCTTAGTCTGAGAGAGAGTGAGTGCTTAGTCTGAGTGAGAGTGCTTAGTCTGAGAGTGGTCATGCAACATTGAGTGGTTCTGCCCCTTTTTTGGCGCCACCCTTTTGTGACTCCGCCCTCACACAGCTATGGTCTGTATTTTTTTTAGGAAAAGGTGGCAACCCTAACTTCAACTGTAAGGATACAGGGTCTTATTCA
Source organism: Rhinophrynus dorsalis (assembly GCA_037306005.1). Lineage (NCBI taxonomy): Eukaryota > Metazoa > Chordata > Amphibia > Anura > Rhinophrynidae > Rhinophrynus > Rhinophrynus dorsalis. The sequence continues at coordinate 70,751,170 of CM074720.1, read as the reverse complement.
TCATGTAACACAGCACACTCACTTCAACTGTAAGGATACAGGGCCTTATTCATCAAGTAACACAGCACACTCACTTCAACTGTAAGGATACAGGGTCTTATTCATCATGTAACACAGCACACTCACTTCAACTGTAAGGATACAGGGCCTTATTCATGAAGTAATACAGCACACTCACTTCAACTGTAAGGATACAGGGCCTTATTCATCAAGTAACACAGCACACTCACTTCACCTGTAAGTATACAGGGTCTTATTCATCAAGTAACACAGCACACTCACTTCAACTGTAAGGATACAGGGCCTTATTCATGAAGTAATACAGCACACTCACTTCAACTGTAAGGATACAGGGCCTTATTCATCAAGCTGAAGAGCTGCAATTAAAACATTTTTTACAAGTCTTATCAGCATATCTACATCACTACTGCATCTGTCACACACTGTCTACATATGTGACATACGTCATGTATGTGTGTGTCTCTCTGTATGTATGCGTTTCACAGTATGTGACACGCTCTGTCTCTTTAACTGCGTGTCTGTAACACTGCATATTTCTGTTTCACACAGTGTCTCTCTGTGTCAATAATATGACGGGCAACGCCGTCCCACATTGCTAGTTTTAGATATTACAAAAATAAACTAACTGATCCATGTCCCGTCTCTCAAACCTTTATAGTTTGAGAGTTATATGATGCTAAACTTCCCCCCTCTCTCCCCTTTCACAGACGTCAGTTGTAAAGCTGACAGAAGGAGATTCATTGTGAATATACCTGGGAACTCTCCGGATCTGCCCCGGAGACTCCAGTTTTCTGGATGAATTACCAGGTCTCCAGTGGTGGTGAGTTTCTTCTCATTGTTCCCACCCTGTTCCTACCACTTCCTGACCACTTCTCCTCCTTCCCACCCTGTTCCTACCACTTTCTGATCACTTCTCCTCCTTCCCACCCTGTTCTGCCCACTTCCAGTGAAGCCTACCCCCTTTATGATGACATCCTCTTGTGATTCAAGATGAGCAATTTCCCAGGTATGATTTTGAAGCAATGCATTCAAGGGGTTAAAAGCCTCAAGTCAATCAATGGGAATTTTGGAAAAGCTTATTAGTCCCCTCTGGTACAGATGGCTTGCCCAAGAATTGTCCCAGTTCCTCTTAGCACATCAGCCCCTTTGAACTTTTGACATATGCTGCAAAATTTTCAGATCTGAGTAGACTTGTGCACAATAAAAATTTTCGGTAAAATTCGATGTCGGACAATATTTTTTTTCATTCTTCGACTCCACAATTCGAATCCGACTTGTTCAACTCGGAAGAAAGTCGGCGACAATCTGAATTATTCGCCGACTTTAAAATACCTTTAAAAATACAATAAAAAATGAAGATTAAATGAATGGAACCATTTCCAGGGTCTAAATGAAGATGGTGGAACAGGGCAAGGTGGGCATTTATCCTTATGGTACTATGGATGAAGTAGATGAAGTATGGATGTAGCAATAAAGCACCCTGCCTGCCTACACATACACAACTCTGGATCTGTAACAACTCACAGAACAGCGCAAGAAACAAGAAGAAAGAGCCAATCTAAGTGTAGCAGTTTAATAAAAAGTAAATATTAAAAACAATAACAAATTTGCACTCACAATTTCCCTTCTTGGGCTTAATGCGTATCATACAGTCCCTGTCTTGTATCGCCAGCGTTCTGTGTTCTCCCAGCCTCCTGCCAACTCCTTTCAGTACACCCTAATCCTTGAGGGATAAGTCAGCTCTCCTGGATGGTACGATGATGTTCCTAAGTTGATAAAGTCACCAATGCCTTGAATAACAATATCATTCACCGATAGAACCTGCAATGCGGTGATGATATAAATCCGCAACAATCAAGGTTGAACTTGTCTCGTGGTGGATGCGGCTCGGACGCCAGGGAGCTGCAACAAGCGGGATGCTGAGAAGGGGCGGGGTGTAGGAAACCTCACAGGCGGCGTGGAGAGGGACCGTGAAACAGTGTCCCAAGCGCTTTCACAGACCTCTGTCTGCTTCTTCTGGGGATAACATTAGCTCTGGAGAGCTACATTACGAATATATATAAGCTCCCATTGGAGAGTATGCAAATAAAAAATTTGGTCATTGCAACGTGTGTGGATACATTGAGTGAGCTATATTGGTGTGTAAGAAACGGACCTGATAAAAAGGAAAAAGAATGATATATGTGTGTGATGGGAAAGGAAAGTATGAATGAAGGGATACCACAATGTGAAACGTGATGTGAATCTAACTTGGAGAGATTAAAGAGATTTGATGAAATAAGTGATAGTGTATAATGTGATGTGTGTTAGATAACCTTAATTGTTGTGAGATTGTGAAATGTAAGTGAATACTATAAATTTTCGATTTTAAATGCCAATTGGTAAAATAAAGCAATCTATCCACCATAATTGAATGCCACAATATATTTGTGCCCACAACTGGCTGTATCTGGCTGCTGGCTGAAGTGTCACTCTGAAAACTATTCAAACAAATCCCTAATATTTATTTTAATACTTTACACAAGAACAAAGGTGACTTTCCCTTGCGGACGTAATAAGGTACTAGGCCTGCCTACACAACTGTGAGACTGGCTGATGTGTCACTCTGAAAATTATTCAAACAAATTCCTACTAGTTTAGTATTTTTAATAATTAACACAGGAACACAGGCAACTCCCTTGCGGTGGTAATAAGGTACTAGGCCTTCCTGCAGAACTGTGAGATTGGTTGATGTGTCACTCTGAAAATTATTCAAACAAATCCCTAAAATTAATTTTAATATTTAACACAGAAACAAAGGTGACTTATCCTTGCGGTAGTAATAAGGTACTAGGCCTGACTGCAGAACTGTGAGACTGGCTAAAGTGTCACTGAAAATTATTCAAACAAATTCCTACTATTATTTTTAATGCTAAACACAGAAACAAAGGTGACTTTCCCTTGTGGTGGTAATAAGGTACTAGGCCTGCCTGCAGAACTGTGAGACTGGCTGATGTGTCACTCTGAAAATTATTCAAATTCCTACTAGTTTAGTATTTTTAATATTTAACACAGGAACACAGGCGACTCACTTGCGGTGGTAATAAGGTACTAGGCCTGCCTGCAAAACTGTGAGACTGGCTGATGTGTCACTCTGAAAATTATTCAAACAAATTCCTATCAGTTTAGTATTTTTAATATTTAACACAGGAACACATGTGACTCACTTGCGGTGGTAATAAGGTACTAGGCCTGCCTATAGAACTGTGAGACTGGCTGATGTGTTACTCTGAAAATTATTCAAACAAATCCCTAATATTTTTCATTTTTTGTGCAGGAACAAATATGACTCACCCTTGCAGTGGCAATAAGGCACTGATGCTGGCTGCCTGCCTATGCCTAATGCTAACTGCCTGCCTGCCTACACAACAACTGGACACTCTCTGTCTCCTTCTTCTCTCTCTGAGCTCCAACAACACAATGAGGAAATGCAGGCTGTCTGCCTGGGTGTCTGTGTTATTAGTCCAACCCCCATCATGAAACAAAGAAGCCAACTGGAATAGAGACAAAGCAGTAAAGTAGCGCATGAAACAGAGAAGCTAATTGGACTAGAGACATGGAGGGAAAGTATGGAGGGAAAGTAATCGAGAGCGGGTAGTAGTCGCCAAATTTACGAAAGTTTTGCCGACATTTGGACCAGGGCTAGTCGGATTCATATTTTTTTTGGCGAACGACCCTTCCCTGTCGGAAAGTCCGAATGTCGCCGAATTAGGCCATTTTCGTTGAATTCCGAATGTCGCCGACCTGAATCGCACAAGTGTAGATCTGAGCCTTTCCCTGAATTCTTCCTCGTCATACATTTCCCCAATTACCTACTTACCCCAATATCCATAATTACCTAAAACTGTTTTGTGCTATTTAGACATAGAGATTATGCTATTTAATTTGAGTACCAGAGAGTGTGCAATGCATTACTTTGCAGTACGTTGCACACCCCTCTGGCACTCAAAGAGTTTAGGCATGCCATGCAGGCACTTCCTGTCTTAGCTGTGCATTGCCTCGCCGACTCATTGGCACAACCCTTTCAGTGCTAGGGGAGGTGGATAAAGCAATTCGCACTCCCAAGAACTTGGATGTTTGAATCTCAGTGAGTGAAGGAGGTGACATAGGGCTAAGACAGGAAGTGCCTACACGGCATACCTTCATTACCATAATCTAATACATCTAAATAATTCAAAAACTAGCTTTCTAAATAAAAAATGGTTAATACAACAGGTCTTCTTGAAAGCTCTCCCAAAATCAACAAAGATGTTTTTAGGTGACAGGGTATTAAAACCTGCCTATATGTTGTACTTTCTATTTGTTTGAAATCGAAATGTTTTTTTTTGGCGTTGCATTCCCCTCTGGCACTCAAAGGGTTAAGATATTAACCTTTCTTTGTTGGTGACACAGTATGCCACGTTATGCTTATTAGTTTATGAGCCGGATTACGCACTAAGGCTCGTGTACTAAGAAAATTGCCCAATTCAAGTGCAAACTAACCGCATCACAGGAAATAAATAAGAATGTAATGTGTTGGAGACCTTTGTAGCATTTAAATGATTAAAAGCTGAAATTAAATCAATGGAAGGTTTTATTTGTTCCCTATTGTGCAGTTAGTATGTCCCAACTTTACACCACTTTCTTGGTACATCAAGGTGGAGCCTACCCACTGGGGCCATTGCTGACGGCACAATCAGTGGTAATTTTGTTTTGTGCATACTGTACAGCTAATTAACATAGAGTGCTACTCAGTGCCATAAAAACATTAACCCTTTGATTGCCAATGCAATTCATTGCATTGCACACAAAGCAATGCATTGCACACATCTCTGGCACTCAGAGGGTTAATTTCTCAAAAATTGTTTACAGGAAAAACTGCTAATACAAGATATAGTCAGATCTTAAGTCTATTAAACAAATTAAACTTTTCTTAAAGTGACAGATCTATTTTAACCCCTTTGATAGTTCTTTAACCCGTTCATATATATAAATATATATATATATATTTTGCAGAATGTTATATGTCCTTAAATGTAAGTTTATGACTGGTGCACAGAACACCAAAAGCTGTATATCATAAACCACATATAAATGTCAAATTAAGTGTGCCTCAGTGTTGAAACCAATTTATGTACCACTGAAATATCAGGCAGACTCAGCTATTTTTGAGTCCACACTTAACTTAGATTACATCTAAGATTCACTTTTTCCCACGAGAATCTCTCTTCTTGTGGTTAGTGAAGGAAACAGTCTGTAGCAGTTCTAGACAAGGTAGTGGTTAATACTACAGCAACAGTGACCGTTATGAACAAGACAAGCACATTTACACTAGGAGCAATTGTAAGGTTATACCATGGTTGTAGGAAACATTCTAACCCAAGTGTGTAGGTCATATGTAGGTCAGATTCAATGCTCTTCTACATAAATTCTAATTCTCAAAACTGGAGGGTTTTTAAAACCCCTTTTTCTGAATTTTTTTTATTCATTGAAATATTTTTTAAATATTTGCTAACCCTTAAAGCATCATGGGGTATGCAAGTCATTGAAACGCAAAGCGTGCATACCCCCTCTCCTTAACCCTTTGTTTGCCAGGGGGATGATCACCATTCTGGAATTCATAGGGTTAAAAGGATGAATTACTGCTGCAGCCTAAGACAGAGATTTCCAGCTGCAACAGATTAGTGTCTCATCTTCACAAATGCATTCATTAAGTAAATGTTAACCGTTTCAGTGCCAGAGAGGTATGCAACGTATTGCTTCGCAATGTGTTGTGTACCCCTCTGGCACTGAAAGGGTTAATGCTGATGTGCAAAGAAGAAATGGATCCATTCTGGGACAGTTCAACTGCACCATAGGGGACAGATAAAAATGACCATTAACCCCTTAAGGACCGGCGCTCGCATGTACTTCCAGTTCAGGGCTCCCGGAGAGGCGTGCAGCTGCACCGGGAGCCCTGAACTCCATGACGTGCCAGGACCATCACTGGTCATTAAGTGCCGGACCCACGTGACAGTCCTGGCATGTCAATGGTCGTGAAGGGGTTAATTTAAATGGATCTTTTAACCCCTTGAATGCTAGAGAGTTGGAAACCAGTCGTCTGAGAGACCCATGAGCAGTACAAATTGACATTTTAACTTAAAGGAAAAACTATATGATTTAAGATATTTCCTACTAAGTAAACCAAACATACTCCCACTAATGGGAGATTTTTGTTTCAAAATGCACCTTTCCAAGAATTCACCTCATTCGGATCATCCACTATGACAGTACTTGTATGATTATTCCACTCATTAATTTATGCCACCCCTTTGGCGGAAGTAAATATGTTCTGGCAGCTTCAGAGGAAGGAGTGAGACAGAGAGAGAGAGACGATTTCAGGACAGGTGAGTGATTATTATGCAGGCTGTGCCTCGCAGGTCAGAGAGCTGAGCTCTGGTGAGGTTAACCCTTTGCGTCCCAGAGGGGTATGGAACGCATTGCAAAGCAATGCGTTCCGTGCCCCTCTGGCACGCAAAGGGTTAAATGGATATTATTTCTTTAAAGGAATAGTAACACTTAAAAATGTAAAAAATATATTTTATATTATAGGGCTTATCTTCCTGAGTAAAACATGGATACTCCCACTGCTAAGAGGTGTTTTATTTTTAAGTTATTACAGCTCAAACTTGATTTTTTTTTAGGTGCAGCATCTAAATGGCCTGAAGTATTACAGTGGCACTGTTGCTGCACCATCCTATGGACAGCTCTGGTCTGTTGACCATAAACCTCCATAAGATGGTGTAACAAAAATGCCATTGTAGCACTTCAGGCCATTGAGATGCTGCACCTACAAAAATTCAAGTCTGAGCTGCAATAATGTTTGAAAAAATCACCTCTCAGCTGCGGGAGTACACACAGAAGGATAAACCCTACAACATATATATATCTGTTTTACTTTTAAAGTCTTACTATCCCTTTAAGCAAGGACAGCACTTAAGGACCACGGACCTTTTTTTTTGTGATCCTGATTCAGGGCTCCCCGAACAGCGTGCAGCCGCACGGGGAGCCCTGAAATACATGATGGTCCTGGTATGTCATGGGTCATTGCGGCTCGCCAACCCATGACGTACCAGGACCGTCATGGATCTTTAAGGGGTTAAAGAGATAGTATGTATTTAACCTCACTAGAGATCAGCTCTAGTGTTACTATACATTTAAAGGGGATCCATACTCCAAGAATAAGTGACCCTTAATTTCTTCATAATGTAAGAAGACTTACCTAGGTAGCAGCCGGTTACACATATTTACTGTTTTGTTTGCATTTGATCTTTGTTTCAGAATTAAGAATTTGCCAGCACAGGTCTACTGGATGCCTCTAATGCCAGTGGCTGCTCTTCAGGGTATGCACTGCAGGGTATGATCAATGTAGTATAAACCAGCAGACAATCTCTGCCATCATTAGGACTTTAATGGCAGCAATCCCCCTATGCCTGCCCTATGGCATACTCAGAGAAATACCATTGTTCTGCACCTTGTTTAATACATTGTGTTAAATAAAGGAATAGCGGAAAGGAAGACTCAAAATCACCCATAGACTGTTCCTTTCTCATCAACATTAAGGGGTGAAATGTTGTACGTAGTTTAGTGATGGGGCATTAGGCAAGAGCAGGGTCTACAGATTAATCCCAGTGCCTTATTTAATGTAGAATCATTGTCATACATTCAGTTTCACTCAAATATAGTAAACAGGTTCCAAGGGTGCCTGTCTACTAAGTCAATGGTCTCCAGCCCTGTCGTCAAAGGTTTCAAATAGCCATACCTGGGAACTCTCAGGGTTTGACCTTGAGACTCAGGGTTTTGATTCAGATCTCAGGTTCTCTGGGTGAGAGCCCAGTGTTAACTAGTATCTCATCTGCACCAATTAACTGCTTATTTAGGGCAGAAATCAAGAAACGTGTACTTGCGCTATTTCCAGTGTGATATCCACTAGGGAATAGGCTTGCTCACGGTTTTGTTCAATTGCGCATGTAAAATGAAGATTAGCAAAAAGCTGCGCATATTGGTTTTTTGTGGGCGTGGTCAGGATTAGCAAATCTGTCTGATTGGAATAGCGAATGCGCCTAATGCAGGAAGTACTATTGCAAACGATTTTATATGTCTGTGTATTGTTGTTGTAAAAGTTACTTTTTATGCGCAATTCAAGAAGCGTTTGTTGTACGGCTTCCTGGATTAGAACATGTGCAGTATCTATCTGCGCAGGAAAAATGCCTTAAGTGCATGCACACTTTTCTTGCTTTCCGCCCTTAGTCCCTAAATTGCTGCCATTTCTACCAGAAAGACAGTGGGATACATCCTCATTCTTTTTTGTATGCTGATGCAGTGAAAACTCTTGACTTACTACATTTTAAGAGTTCCTTGAGGACAGATAAGAGCATCTCCATATGCAGGGATATATTACCTGAAATCTATGTTCTGGGAAATTTAAGGCTTAATATTTCAGGGTTGGCTCATTTCGAAAGTTCCCATGTATGCTAATAGGCTAGGCTTTCTCCACTGAGCAGTTCAGTTAATCAGAGGATCAGTTGATTAAGTAATACACATGTCCCCTAGCAGGGAAATCCTAAAGACGTGGCTTGTTAGTGGACCCTGAGGAGAAGGTTTGGAACCACTGTCCAGAATCAAAAATCTCTAAAATCTTTCCACTAATTAAAATAATAAATATCACAATATACAGACATTTTGAATTTATCTTTTTACTGACAATACAAGTTGCTTACACATCCTCTTTAAGTGTATGCTGTATAACGTGCCTTTAATTTGTGAAATAGATATTAGAGGTATATAGTTAAGCAGCATTGCCGTTTTATGGTCCAAGACAGGGATGAAATATTGCATGACAAAGAACGTGTAAGTGGGCAAAAACTACAGTGGGAAGTGCAGAAGAGGAATTAGTGAACTGAAAATAGACAAAGGCACCAAATGAGTTCCTTTCGGTAACAAGTTCTGGTTTTATTGGTTTCATAAGAATGCTATTAACCTTGGTATAAACTACTGTATCACGGAGAGGCTAATGTACTAAGAAAAGGAAATATTCTGGGGCAAACAAGTACATTCCCAATGTTCCCATTTGATTTGATTTGATTTACCCCTTTGAGTGCCAGAACAGCATCGAGCGCATTGCTCCACAACGCATTGGACTCCTGTCTCTGGCACTCATAGGATTAAATAGGGATTTTAACCCGTTGAGTGCTAGAGAGATCTCAGTACATTGGAGTCCAATCTAGCATTCAGGTGATTAAAAGCCCCATTTAATTCGGTGGAATGATATAATGTTTTTTAAGGATAATTAGGGCTTTCCTTTGATGCCGTGTTTATAGGTATAATCCGACATTTAGTTTGATAAAATTAAAATAATTGGAACAAAATTAAAAAAAATGTTTTATAGGTTTTCCTGTGATGATTTGTACTCAGTGCATTTTTTAACAGTGACTGGATAAAGGGGTGAATGTTCTCTCTTACCTTCAAAGTGTCCCTTTTCTAGTGGTGCTGTCCCTCTGAGACAAAAATCCCTAAATCCCTCTTTCCCACCACTTCGGTATATGTATATAAATTAGCCTGTGCAAATAAAATAATTTGATCCTTTATTGAGCTACACAAAGATGTGTCAATAGGTCATGAAGTAATCAAACATGCTCTACCCACCAGTCCTGCCCCCAGCACCACCATCTAAATGAAAGTGCATCCATCTTTGGCAATCTGCAGAGTTGTAAGCTGTGTTCTCTGCCTCTTTCTTTTCCATGATTTTAGTGAGGAGGAGAGAGGCAGAGAACAGTGACAGGTGGAATGTTTACTTATATTGCTTTTGTCATGTGGCTCCATTTGAGCATGTGATTGATGTAGTAGTAGTGATCACATGTGTAGAACCACTGCAGAAAAGCTATAACTGACTGCTCTGTTCATGGAGCAGTCAGTTTCACCCTACCAGCATTTATCAGTGCAAGACATGAGGTGCACTGCAATCATTAACCCATGATATGCCAGGACTGTTGTTATTCTTCAAAAGATGAATTATGTGATGGTCCTGGCACATCCCCAGTCCTTAAGGGGGTTAAAAAAGTCTATTAACCCTTTGCGTGCTAGAGAGGTATACAATGAGTTCCATCTTGACAGTATTTCTTCCTATGAATGTATTCCACCCCTTCAGTGGAAACTGATAGGACTTACCAGATTACGAATGCAGAGATATGTTTTTCTGGACAAAAGCGATTAATTGTGAAGCTGTATCTGACCAAGTCAGAGAACAAAGCTCTGCTGAGATTAGAGTCCCCAACTACTAAACCAAAAATCTCCAGAATTAATAACCTGTTTGCAAAACAAAAAGCAAAGGGTATAGGCAGTTTAACCTTTTGAATGAGACAGGGAACTGAAACTAATTGCAATGAATGAGCACTATGAACTTGGTATATTGGATAAAGTGGTAAGATTATACACATAACTGGGTAGTCAAACTAGAGGGTATCACAGTGCCTGTGATTCCTGTCAGTCTCATCTGTGGCAGACACTGATTTGCAGAGTTGGTTTGGCCTGCCTCCTGGTGACCTTTTTATACCTGGCTATCACATCTGGTAGATGCCCTTTCGTGGTGTTTCTGAGCCAGTTGTACTGTTGCTGTGTTCCTGTGTTCCGGATTCCTGTGTACCGAATCGGCTTGTCCTGACTATTCTCCAGTGTACCTGCTTGTGTGACTGCCTTGCCTGGTGTTACCCCGATCAGTGCAGTGTTTCTACCTGTGCAGAGCTGTGTGTTTATACGCCTCCCTCATACTGCAGAGCCTTGCTTTACCGCTGAAAAGCCTCGAGTAAACGTGCTTTTTAACCCTAGCAGTGCTGCCTTGGTTCCACTCTCTCTACTCCAGTGCGAGCCTTGTTCTCGGTGATACTCCTGCTGAGTTGGCCGCTCTCCGTCGGCAACTCTGTACATCCTTGCAGAGTATTCAAATCCGTTGGGCCGGTTGGGCGCCTAAGGCTCCCCCTCATTGCAATACTGGGCGATTCTGTTATACAGAGTGGTAGCAGGCAAAGGCTTCAGCGCTAGCAATTTCGGTAACTACGCCCGTGGGGCTATTGGCTCTTGCACGTCATATCCCAGTGTCCGGTTAAGTCTGAGGAGGCTTGGCAGCTCTTGCATTGCAGGCCGGTTCCAGTTACGCCCGTGGGGGCTATTTTCACTTGCACTAGCAGAAGCAGTTCCAGTAGGTACGCCCGAGGGGGATAATTGGATTCCTGTTCTGCTTTTTACTGAACACTGTGGCAAGGCAGTCCTGTATCCAGTTTATGGTGAGCTTTGTCTCCAGCACAGCCTTATAACACCCAGGGCGTGCCAAACATCCACATCTGAGACTGACTGTTATCAAGGATTTAACCCTCTGTGGTTATATTCCATTCTACTGCTGTGTATTTGTACATGTATTACGTTTGTGCATTTACATTTGTATCTATCAGTCTTCACTGCTGGTGTATATCAACCGCTACTAGAAGGCGGACCTTTGCCTTACCTTACTCTAAATAAATTGTGTTTTTATACAAAGTAACTATATTTCAGCAACAGTTGAAAGAATCATAAGAGTTAAAACACCTCAATAGGTGTCGGTGCCAAGTGGATAATAATAGTATTGGAGAAAAAGGGAAAAAGGAAACCACTCTCAATGGCACTCAAAATTTAACTTCTATTATATTCAAAGACCCTTTGATAATAGGGCAATTATTAGATAAAAACATATCTTTATTGGTATCCATTAAAAACCAAGAAGGAAAAGGAAACGAAAGAAAATAAAAACATGAAAGAGAGAGGGAAATGTGGTATGTTGGACTTGACTCGGACCTAATAAAGTTCAAATAATTATTATCAAGGTCAACTTTCTAACCCTGACTTGTCGATGCAAACGGACAGAATTATCCAGAGCACAGAGCAGACTAATCGTTCATTAAGCCCTTAGATATCATGAAATCTAGAAACTCATTCATAAAGATCAATAACTGATACTAAACAAATGCAGATACTAATTCTGTTCTTAAATATAACCCTACGTAGGATAGCTTCATTAAAGCTGATCTGATTCAGCTATCAAAGCAAAGGGATTGTATGTTAACCCTTTAGCTGCCGCTATATTACTAGCTAAATAATAATGTTGAAAAAACGTAAACTCTTATCCGATCTCAACATAAGCTAGAAAATTCTCTCCTCTAGTATCTGATTACACAATACAATATGTATTCTTATGTATCAAATAAGAATGACTATCAAGGAATATTCCATGTCTGTTCGGTTACATCGAAAATCAATAGATCTTGAACTAATAATTGGTCTCTCTACTACTGTCCAAACTATTCTCACACATCCCCCCTCTCTCTCTTTACAAACAGCCTAACGCGTTTCGTCCGGTAGAACCGGACTTCATCAGAGGCAAACACCGATTAACCATAAATCTCGGTGTTATATACCTTCGTCCGTCACAGCCTCATATTGATTCCACCAATAAGAAATTTGTTATACTCTGACGTCATCCACATAGGGTAACATAGTAGCGAGTTAGAATACACGCGAAAAAAATTCGCCTCCCATCGGCACCACTACAAAGTCCTTTTTTCTACACTTTATCTTCCAATCATGACACTATATAGAAACACTTCATGACTGGGCTAATCTAAACAATTCTCCCAATACTGTATAACTCTACAGCGAAAGTTGCTCCGTCTCTATCTATTGCCATATAAAGAGAGAGCCCTACACACGAGAAATTCCCCAATGTTCATCAGAAAACTATATAACAGAAAGTCTATATCATACATTAATCATCTTGCGAAGTCACTCAATCCCTACTGTCTCAAATAAGCGGAGATAAAACCCGTTCTATCCAGTATAACCAACCTCTACCATCGTTATGGGGAAATTGGTATCACACTTCACATCTAATTTTCGCTTTTAATAAACAAAAATATATACTGGATAATCTCCAATATTATCAATAGGGCTAAATACCCATAAACTCATATGTATCGGAATCCTAAAATCCTACATAGTACCAATACATTGGACTAAATTATCCAATCCCAGGGTATGTATAAAACATTAACCCATTATGTTCCAGTGATGTAAGCACACAGAAATGGTCCTCATAATCTACTGCTGGTAGATGTCAAAAACCAATTCCATGGATCTTAAGTTTCTCAATGGCATTAGTTCTAATCTGAATCTTATATTTCACAATGGTATTTAACACAATATAAGGATAACCTTAAATCTACTATAAAAAGACACCATAATTCTGAGTTTCATTAATGCCATTGGGATGTAAGACATCCAAATTAAAAATCCAATAGCATTCTCTCCTCAAGAGAGCTTGAACTACATCCCCTCCTCGGATACCTAATGAAACTCTTTCTAAACCCCAACATGTAAATGTATCCAATTTAGAATTGTGTGCCTGCAAAAAATGACGTGCAACTGGTGATAATTTTTGTCCCCTAGAAAGATCTTTTCTGGCATTTGTAATATCCCTAGCATGTTCTCCTATTCTATCATGTAGACGTCTTTTCGTCATCCCTACATATTTCTTGGGACATCCACATTGTAGGCAATAGATCAGGGAAGTTGTTTGACAATTGATATATCCAATGATCTTATGTGTTTTGTTAAAACGATCTTTAAAAGATGTTACTCTCGTCATATATTTGCAGGTACTGCAACCATAACACGGGTATGAACCTTGCACAGGATATTTCTTCTTATTACCTACAAAATGACTCTTCACTAATTTGTCTTTTAAGTTAGGACATCTTCTAAATGTGACTGGTATATAGTCACCTACTATCTCCTTTAAATCAGAATCGTTGTGTAAGATCTCAACATACTTATTCAAGATATGTCTAACTTTATAGACATTAGTACCAAAGTCAGTTATGAAACGTATCTGACTAGAATCTCTCAATCTAGGTTTTTGAAAGAGCAAGTTATTTCTATCTGTATGTAATGCTCTGTTATAAGCCTTTTTGATACAAGTTGAGGAATAACCCCGCTCAATGAGCCTTTTCTTTAAGAATAAACTTTGTTCTTTAAACAGATGAACATTAGAACAATTTCTGCGTACACGCAAGAACTCCCCAACAGGTATATTGTTCTTAACAGACACAGGATGGCAACTATCAAAATGGAGAATGGAATTTGTTGCAGTAGGTTTTCTATATAAATCTGTAATTATAGAATTGTCCAATCCCCTCTTGATTGTAATGTCCAGGAAATCAACTTTGTTAGGATCCATCTGATAAGTCAATTTTAAATTAAAATTATTGGCATTTAATGTTGTCATGAACTGTTCAAAAGAGCTCTCAGTTCCATCCCAAAAAATCAAAATATCATCGATATATCGTAAATATAACAGGATATGATCCGTATATTTCTCATTTAGGTCATTAAATACATATTCGCGCTCCCACCAGCCCAGATATAAATTCGCATAAGTTGGGGCACAGGAGCTACCCATCGCAGTTCCTCTGATTTGTAAAAAAAACCTATCATTGAAGGTAAAAAAATTATGAGATAATACAAATTTCAACAATCTCAAAAGGAATTGATTAGTCTCTTGTAGATCTTGGGATTGTGTCTTAAGGAAATACTCTACTGCCTGACATCCTTCCCTATGATTAATGCTAGTGTATAAGGACTCTACATCGCATGTTACTAGAAAGGTATTATCAGTAATACAAATATCCTGTAATTTTTGTAGCACGTCCATGGTATCTCTAACGTATGAGGGCAATGAGATGACAAAGTCCCTCAGACGAATATCCAAATAGCGACTAGCTTTTTCTGTTAAACATTCATTACCTGAAACTATAGGTCTGCCACTAGGTCTAATTCTATTTTTATGGATTTTCGGAAGGAGGTAAAGTGTAGATACCTTTGGATTTTGAACAGACAAATACTTAAACTCCTTTTCATTAATGATCAAATCCTTTTTAGCATCCAAGATAATTTTATTATATACTTGCAAATAATCATTTGTCGGATCTCCTGTCAATTGTTTATAGCACTGTGGATCTTTTAATTGTCTAAAAGCTTCTTCTAAATACATTTCCCGGGGCCAGATCACCACATTACCGCCCTTATCTGATTGTTTAATAACAACATCCTGCCAATCCTGCAATTCTTTAATAGCTTGATTTTCTTCCCTTGTAAGATTATTCACTGTATAATCAAATTTTTCTGCCAACAGATCCCTACTAACTAAATCCAAGAACACCTGAATATGTGGAGAAATATTAATCGACGGTGTAAACGTAGATTTAAACCTCAGCTTATCCATCCAATTATCAGCTTGATTCTCTTTAAGAAGATCATCCAAAATCTGAATCATCTCAAGATCCTGCCTATCCTCATTTGATCCCTGATCATCACGCTTAATAAAGAATTTTTTCAATAAAAGTTTTCTAATATACAGGTGAAGGTCCTTTATTAGATTAAACTTGTTACATGTCATAGAAGGGGAAAAAGAGAGACCACGCTTTAGAATTGAAGCTTGAATATCAGATATCTCTTTGTTACTAAGATTGATAACTGTTAATTGTTCATTTAATTGTTGTCTGGATTCAACACAGGCTGACCATTCCTGGGTCTCATGTGGTAAGTATGTTGTGTTCCTATATTTCCTCCCTCCCCTCCTTGTTTTCGATTTTTTCTTTTTTTGACATAAAATCTTCTGTGACCTAAAAAATGATGAGTTGTGGAACCGGCTTGTCCCTCCATATCTGACGCCTCCAAATCAGAACTGGAAATATCTGTATTACTGATATCTGTTTCCACATCTTTTTTCTTGATCACTTTCCACCTATATACTGATTTATTAGCATAATCATTGAGATCTCTCTGGAACTTCTGTCTTTTCCTCTTAAGAATATCCTGTTCTATTTTATCTACTTTATTGGTCATTTGTTTATAAGACTCCTCAATAATATTAAGATCTTCAAACTTTTTTAATTTATCATTTAACTCATCAATTTCCTTCTGCAACTTATCAAGTTTAGTATTATCATATTCAACAAGAAGTTTCATTAATTCTTTAGAACAGTTATTCAATATCAATTCCCATTTCATGATAAATTCTGGATCTTGAATCTCATAAGATGGAAAAATCTGAATCCTTAGACCCCTAGGGATCATTTCTTTGGAAATGTAATTTTCAAAAAAATTAACATTCCACCATAATTTAGACTGTTTAATCAAAGATTTTTGTAGTTCCTTAAACTGATGGCGATAAGATGAATCATCATTACTATCTTCCCTAATACGGGACTGATCTTCAGAGAAAACTTCTAATAAATTTCTTTGTCTTTCTAATGCCCTATTAGCCAACTCGACTGTAATATCAAAGGAAGTCATTGTATAGATTCAACGTGCCTGAAATAATATATGGGAAAACCTACAAGAGTAGGAAATAATTATACAAAGTAACTATATTTCAGCAACAGTTGAAAGAATCATAAGAGTTAAAACACCTCAATAGGTGTCGGTGCCAAGTGGATAATAATAGTATTGGAGAAAAAGGGAAAAAGGAAACCACTCTCAATGGCACTCAAAATTTAACTTCTATTATATTCAAAGACCCTTTGATAATAGGGCAATTATTAGATAAAAACATATCTTTATTGGTATCCATTAAAAACCAAGAAGGAAAAGGAAACGAAAGAAAATAAAAACATGAAAGAGAGAGGGAAATGTGGTATGTTGGACTTGACTCGGACCTAATAAAGTTCAAATAATTATTATCAAGGTCAACTTTCTAACCCTGACTTGTCGATGCAAACGGACAGAATTATCCAGAGCACAGAGCAGACTAATCGTTCATTAAGCCCTTAGATATCATGAAATCTAGAAACTCATTCATAAAGATCAATAACTGATACTAAACAAATGCAGATACTAATTCTGTTCTTAAATATAACCCTACGTAGGATAGCTTCATTAAAGCTGATCTGATTCAGCTATCAAAGCAAAGGGATTGTATGTTAACCCTTTAGCTGCCGCTATATTACTAGCTAAATAATAATGTTGAAAAAACGTAAACTCTTATCCGATCTCAACATAAGCTAGAAAATTCTCTCCTCTAGTATCTGATTACACAATACAATATGTATTCTTATGTATCAAATAAGAATGACTATCAAGGAATATTCCATGTCTGTTCGGTTACATCGAAAATCAATAGATCTTGAACTAATAATTGGTCTCTCTACTACTGTCCAAACTATTCTCACACATCCCCCCTCTCTCTCTTTACAAACAGCCTAACGCGTTTCGTCCGGTAGAACCGGACTTCATCAGAGGCAAACACCGATTAACCATAAATCTCGGTGTTATATACCTTCGTCCGTCACAGCCTCATATTGATTCCACCAATAAGAAATTTGTTATACTCTGACGTCATCCACATAGGGTAACATAGTCTGCTCTGTGCTCTGGATAATTCTGTCCGTTTGCATCGACAAGTCAGGGTTAGAAAGTTGACCTTGATAATAATTATTTGAACTTTATTAGGTCCGAGTCAAGTCCAACATACCACATTTCCCTCTCTCTTTCATGTTTTTATTTTCTTTCGTTTCCTTTTCCTTCTTGGTTTTTAATGGATACCAATAAAGATATGTTTTTATCTAATAATTGCCCTATTATCAAAGGGTCTTTGAATATAATAGAAGTTAAATTTTGAGTGCCATTGAGAGTGGTTTCCTTTTTCCCTTTTTCTCCAATACTATTATTATCCACTTGGCACCGACACCTATTGAGGTGTTTTAACTCTTATGATTCTTTCAACTGTTGCTGAAATATAGTTACTTTGTATAATTATTTCCTACTCTTGTAGGTTTTCCCATATATTATTTCAGGCACGTTGAATCTATACAATGACTTCCTTTGATATTACAGTCGAGTTGGCTAATAGGGCATTAGAAAGACAAAGAAATTTATTAGAAGTTTTCTCTGAAGATCAGTCCCGTATTAGGGAAGATAGTAATGATGATTCATCTTATCGCCATCAGTTTAAGGAACTACAAAAATCTTTGATTAAACAGTCTAAATTATGGTGGAATGTTAATTTTTTTGAAAATTACATTTCCAAAGAAATGATCCCTAGGGGTCTAAGGATTCAGATTTTTCCATCTTATGAGATTCAAGATCCAGAATTTATCATGAAATGGGAATTGATATTGAATAACTGTTCTAAAGAATTAATGAAACTTCTTGTTGAATATGATAATACTAAACTTGATAAGTTGCAGAAGGAAATTGATGAGTTAAATGATAAATTAAAAAAGTTTGAAGATCTTAATATTATTGAGGAGTCTTATAAACAAATGACCAATAAAGTAGATAAAATAGAACAGGATATTCTTAAGAGGAAAAGACAGAAGTTCCAGAGAGATCTCAATGATTATGCTAATAAATCAGTATATAGGTGGAAAGTGATCAAGAAAAAAGATGTGGAAACAGATATCAGTAATACAGATATTTCCAGTTCTGATTTGGAGGCGTCAGATATGGAGGGACAAGCCGGTTCCACAACTCATCATTTTTTAGGTCACAGAAGATTTTATGTCAAAAAAAGAAAAAATCGAAAACAAGGAGGGGAGGGAGGAAATATAGGAACACAACATACTTACCACATGAGACCCAGGAATGGTCAGCCTGTGTTGAATCCAGACAACAATTAAATGAACAATTAACAGTTATCAATCTTAGTAACAAAGAGATATCTGATATTCAAGCTTCAATTCTAAAGCGTGGTCTCTCTTTTTCCCCTTCTATGACATGTAACAAGTTTAATCTAATAAAGGACCTTCACCTGTATATTAGAAAACTTTTATTGAAAAAATTCTTTATTAAGCGTGATGATCAGGGATCAAATGAGGATAGGCAGGATCTTGAGATGATTCAGATTTTGGATGATCTTCTTAAAGAGAATCAAGCTGATAATTGGATGGATAAGCTGAGGTTTAAATCTACGTTTACACCGTCGATTAATATTTCTCCACATATTCAGGTGTTCTTGGATTTAGTTAGTAGGGATCTGTTGGCAGAAAAATTTGATTATACAGTGAATAATCTTACAAGGGAAGAAAATCAAGCTATTAAAGAATTGCAGGATTGGCAGGATGTTGTTATTAAACAATCAGATAAGGGCGGTAATGTGGTGATCTGGCCCCGGGAAATGTATTTAGAAGAAGCTTTTAGACAATTAAAAGATCCACAGTGCTATAAACAATTGACAGGAGATCCGACAAATGATTATTTGCAAGTATATAATAAAATTATCTTGGATGCTAAAAAGGATTTGATCATTAATGAAAAGGAGTTTAAGTATTTGTCTGTTCAAAATCCAAAGGTATCTACACTTTACCTCCTTCCGAAAATCCATAAAAATAGAATTAGACCTAGTGGCAGACCTATAGTTTCAGGTAATGAATGTTTAACAGAAAAAGCTAGTCGCTATTTGGATATTCGTCTGAGGGACTTTGTCATCTCATTGCCCTCATACGTTAGAGATACCATGGACGTGCTACAAAAATTACAGGATATTTGTATTACTGATAATACCTTTCTAGTAACATGCGATGTAGAGTCCTTATACACTAGCATTAATCATAGGGAAGGATGTCAGGCAGTAGAGTATTTCCTTAAGACACAATCCCAAGATCTACAAGAGACTAATCAATTCCTTTTGAGATTGTTGAAATTTGTATTATCTCATAATTTTTTTACCTTCAATGATAGGTTTTTTTTACAAATCAGAGGAACTGCGATGGGTAGCTCCTGTGCCCCAACTTATGCGAATTTATATCTGGGCTGGTGGGAGCGCGAATATGTATTTAATGACCTAAATGAGAAATATACGGATCATATCCTGTTATATTTACGATATATCGATGATATTTTGATTTTTTGGGATGGAACTGAGAGCTCTTTTGAACAGTTCATGACAACATTAAATGCCAATAATTTTAATTTAAAATTGACTTATCAGATGGATCCTAACAAAGTTGATTTCCTGGACATTACAATCAAGAGGGGATTGGACAATTCTATAATTACAGATTTATATAGAAAACCTACTGCAACAAATTCCATTCTCCATTTTGATAGTTGCCATCCTGTGTCTGTTAAGAACAATATACCTGTTGGGGAGTTCTTGCGTGTACGCAGAAATTGTTCTAATGTTCATCTGTTTAAAGAACAAAGTTTATTCTTAAAGAAAAGGCTCATTGAGCGGGGTTATTCCTCAACTTGTATCAAAAAGGCTTATAACAGAGCATTACATACAGATAGAAATAACTTGCTCTTTCAAAAACCTAGATTGAGAGATTCTAGTCAGATACGTTTCATAACTGACTTTGGTACTAATGTCTATAAAGTTAGACATATCTTGAATAAGTATGTTGAGATCTTACACAACGATTCTGATTTAAAGGAGATAGTAGGTGACTATATACCAGTCACATTTAGAAGATGTCCTAACTTAAAAGACAAATTAGTGAAGAGTCATTTTGTAGGTAATAAGAAGAAATATCCTGTGCAAGGTTCATACCCGTGTTATGGTTGCAGTACCTGCAAATATATGACGAGAGTAACATCTTTTAAAGATCGTTTTAACAAAACACATAAGATCATTGGATATATCAATTGTCAAACAACTTCCCTGATCTATTGCCTACAATGTGGATGTCCCAAGAAATATGTAGGGATGACGAAAAGACGTCTACATGATAGAATAGGAGAACATGCTAGGGATATTACAAATGCCAGAAAAGATCTTTCTAGGGGACAAAAATTATCACCAGTTGCACGTCATTTTTTGCAGGCACACAATTCTAAATTGGATACATTTACATGTTGGGGTTTAGAAAGAGTTTCATTAGGTATCCGAGGAGGGGATGTAGTTCAAGCTCTCTTGAGGAGAGAATGCTATTGGATTTTTAATTTGGATGTCTTACATCCCAATGGCATTAATGAAACTCAGAATTATGGTGTCTTTTTATAGTAGATTTAAGGTTATCCTTATATTGTGTTAAATACCATTGTGAAATATAAGATTCAGATTAGAACTAATGCCATTGAGAAACTTAAGATCCATGGAATTGGTTTTTGACATCTACCAGCAGTAGATTATGAGGACCATTTCTGTGTGCTTACATCACTGGAACATAATGGGTTAATGTTTTATACATACCCTGGGATTGGATAATTTAGTCCAATGTATTGGTACTATGTAGGATTTTAGGATTCCGATACATATGAGTTTATGGGTATTTAGCCCTATTGATAATATTGGAGATTATCCAGTATATATTTTTGTTTATTAAAAGCGAAAATTAGATGTGAAGTGTGATACCAATTTCCCCATAACGATGGTAGAGGTTGGTTATACTGGATAGAACGGGTTTTATCTCCGCTTATTTGAGACAGTAGGGATTGAGTGACTTCGCAAGATGATTAATGTATGATATAGACTTTCTGTTATATAGTTTTCTGATGAACATTGGGGAATTTCTCGTGTGTAGGGCTCTCTCTTTATATGGCAATAGATAGAGACGGAGCAACTTTCGCTGTAGAGTTATACAGTATTGGGAGAATTGTTTAGATTAGCCCAGTCATGAAGTGTTTCTATATAGTGTCATGATTGGAAGATAAAGTGTAGAAAAAAGGACTTTGTAGTGGTGCCGATGGGAGGCGAATTTTTTTCGCGTGTATTCTAACTCGCTACTATGTTACCCTATGTGGATGACGTCAGAGTATAACAAATTTCTTATTGGTGGAATCAATATGAGGCTGTGACGGACGAAGGTATATAACACCGAGATTTATGGTTAATCGGTGTTTGCCTCTGATGAAGTCCGGTTCTACCGGACGAAACGCGTTAGGCTGTTTGTAAAGAGAGAGAGGGGGGATGTGTGAGAATAGTTTGGACAGTAGTAGAGAGACCAATTATTAGTTCAAGATCTATTGATTTTCGATGTAACCGAACAGACATGGAATATTCCTTGATAGTCATTCTTATTTGATACATAAGAATACATATTGTATTGTGTAATCAGATACTAGAGGAGAGAATTTTCTAGCTTATGTTGAGATCGGATAAGAGTTTACGTTTTTTCAACATTATTATTTAGCTAGTAATATAGCGGCAGCTAAAGGGTTAACATACAATCCCTTTGCTTTGATAGCTGAATCAGATCAGCTTTAATGAAGCTATCCTACGTAGGGTTATATTTAAGAACAGAATTAGTATCTGCATTTGTTTAGTATCAGTTATTGATCTTTATGAATGAGTTTCTAGATTTCATGATATCTAAGGGCTTAATGAACGATTAGTCTGCTCTGTGCTCTGGATAATTCTGTCCGTTTGCATCGACAAGTCAGGGTTAGAAAGTTGACCTTGATAATAATTATTTGAACTTTATTAGGTCCGAGTCAAGTCCAACATACCACATTTCCCTCTCTCTTTCATGTTTTTATTTTCTTTCGTTTCCTTTTCCTTCTTGGTTTTTAATGGATACCAATAAAGATATGTTTTTATCTAATAATTGCCCTATTATCAAAGGGTCTTTGAATATAATAGAAGTTAAATTTTGAGTGCCATTGAGAGTGGTTTCCTTTTTCCCTTTTTCTCCAAATTGTGTTTTTATTTCACACACTGGTCTGAGAGTCTTTAAAAACCGTTACAGAGGGTTAGTCACTTTTTAGGAGGGATGGGGTAATATAAGAGGTAGGAGGTTATACCTATATGTAAAGTATACCTTAAAGGTATAGTAATACTTAATTTTAAGTTTATTTAATTTGGTAGGTATAAAAAAAATATGAGCAACGATGTAAGGCTTATCTCTCAAACCTTTATGGTTTGAGTGATATACCTTCCTAAAGTTACCTAGTGAGAGGAGTCAGCTCTGTAGCTGACAGCTGCAGAATCAGGTCATTTGACTGGATGGAGGCTCTTCAGCAGAGCCGAAAATGCCCAGTCTAAACATAAATACTTCATTGGAACTGTCTACAAAGTGTGCCTGGTTTGCATTGGTGTTCATATTTTTTTATGCCTATGGAGGAGGACATGACAGCTGCTAACAGATTTTTCAAGCCAAAGCACACAGAGCCCACTTAACCTTTTAAGGATCAATGAGGTGACCAATGAAATGTGAAGCAATGCATTGCATACAACCCTGGTTCTTAAAAAGGGGCAGAGTTTGAGGCCTGCAGTCCATCTAGTATTATTGGTATTATTAGGTGCTGCCAGTCCTCCATTAAGAAGTATAATATATAATGTTGTTAAAAGCTCCAGTGGAGATGTCAAAATATTTTGATGGAGGACAACAGGTGAAAGATACCAATGGAAATTGAGTTGATTTATTAAATGGTGAATGGAGTAAAACTATGCTGTTTACAGAGGTCGGGAAACATGTGGAAGACGAGTATAATACTTGTGTGAATGTCTTAGTGGTGAATGTGTACGTGAGGTTCCAAGGACAGAGGGGGCATTCATATTACTTGGCACAATAGCAAGACAGGTGTGCAGTGAAGGAGCAGCAGCCATTATCGCCCAAGAGAAGAAGCTACTTAATGGCTCCGTAAAGTGATTTTGGCACCTTCTGAAAAACAAGTATGTCAAAATATGGAATAACAAGACTCTGTTGGTAGAAAACATCAATCATCAAAGAACACACAAAAAATAGACGCTTGTCCTCAGAAACAATTCTGTAAAGTGGGTAGAAAAACACCCCCTGGGCATCTCTCCATGAATCACAGTTGGCATACAAACTAGTTGGGTGAGCCATTCGGTTCTATAGCTGGATAATCTCCTCTGGATTGTGGTGAGATGTACCTGAAGGCTTTTCTCTTTATTAGCAGAAGATAAGGTCTCACTTCCCTCTCTGTCTCAAACACAGAATTGCCATTAGTCCAGAGGACTTCTACAGGGGTAAACCCAGAATTTCCAGAGAGGGGTATCTAAAAATAAAATAAGTTTACAACTATAATACCTGGAAATAATTTTGTGTGATTTTGCATACAAAAGTCTTGATGGGAACCTGTGCCTCTCTTCTAGCTGTTGATGGACTACAATTGTCATAATCCTCAGCCAGCTATAGGAATGTAGTCCAACATCTGGTAGACTGTAGGTTCCCCTGAAATATGTTCAACAGCATAAAAAAGGTAATGACCGGATAATTGGAAACCCCCACTAATTTTGCCCTTGCTTCTATGGAACTGCTTCCTTAAAGCATGAGTACATTTAAAAATATAAACAAAAAAACAATAGCTTGTAGGGCCTTTTCTGCTGAATAAAACAAGGGTATCCCCAATAAAAGGATATGCATCTTTCCAGAGTTACGTTAACAGTGTCCTCTAGTGGCCAGGAAGGTAGCCTCTTCTCCATGGAACGCTATAGTAACAACTTCATCACCTCACAGTTTGAAATTTCTTCCTGTCAGATTGAATAGTCATAACTTTTGGATAAAACAGCTTCTAAAAGTGGGAGTTCCCTTGCGTTACTGGGCAGAAAATGCCCTATAGCATATATGTTTTCTTTAGAAATATTTACTTTAAGGACTGCAGTGATAACATACCTATCATCATTTTTATTTTATCTTTATTTTTTCCCCTTTTTTTCCCCTTTTAATTCCTTGGAAGATAGAGACATCTGCAAAAATGTTGCATTTATGGACTCTTCTCTAGTTTTTGTTGAACTACAAATCCCTTCATGATGGAAGTTGTTGTTCAACAACAGCTGAATCACCACAGGTTGCTCTCTCCTTGTCTTTGCTCAGGGGTCTGTAGTGACTTATGCATAATGAAATCCCCACATTCTAGGTATGTTTTTATTAATGCTTATTTTACGTGTTGGAACCCCCTCTTGGTTAATCATGCATTTCCTCTGCTTCCCTTGGTGCATGCTGTGTAAAGAGAGGAATATTCAGGTAACACAGCATAGTAAATTAGTATTAGGCCTGTTCTAGTGCTTATTTTAGAGTAGAATGGTATTGGAACCTCCCTACTACTGTGCAGCTGAGTGGAGAACAATGGCCTCCTGTCTTTTATATTCTGCCTTAACCACCTCGGCAGAGCAGCTGAACTACGAAATTGGAAGTGTCCTAGTCTCAGTGGCTGTGCATGTATTTCCCAATAGTAGCATTTGAGCTTTGGGTCCTTACATAGAAAGTAGAAGAGAAACGATTCCCCATCAAACCATTTGATCTATTGGAGCAAAATAAAAATCTCCCTATCTTCACACTGATTTAAAGGGAAAGTAATGCTTAATATGTGTCACGGGTACCCAGTAAAGCTCAGAACACAGTACGGTAATATAATGCAAAATATTTATTTAGAATAAATCACAGCGATAAATAAGTGGTACAGCAAGCAAAGGGTTTCTAGCTGGCGACACTACTACCAGAAATAGTAGGCCTCTCGCTAGACCACAATGTGAGAGAATGGGCCGAAGCCCCTGTTAGTCTCAGCAGGATACAGGAATGCCAACTCTTGATCCGTCGACTGGAACACTGGAACAGGCGACCACTGTGAACACTGGCTCAGCAATCTTGATCTGACGAACAGGAACACAAGGACGGCTGGACTGGAGAACTGACACACGCCTGCAATCAGTCAAACCAGCAACACCACACCTTTGCATCAACCTGGTGACCCACGCCTGCAGTCACCACTAAGAGACCCTGTGACTCTGCCTGCAGTCACTATATCGGACACCTGTGACTCACTCCTGCAGTCACATATAAAGACCCTGTGGCTCACGCCTGCAGCCACCACATGAGACCCTGTGACTCCCACCTGCAGTCACACACCAGACCCTGTGACTCTGCCTGCAGTCACACACCAGTCCCTGTCCACAACAGTGGTCTGTCTTAAGCCAATAGCACAAATTGATCACAGTAAGGGATACTCGTGATCACTGGGTCATACACAGAGAGGGTTCTCGTACTTAGCTGGGTCATACACAGAGAGGGTTCTCGTACTTATCTGGGTCATACACAGAAAGGGTTCTCTTACTTAGCTGGGTCATACACAGTGCGGGTTCTCATAGATAGCCAGGTCATACACAGAGTGGATTTTTGTAGATAGCCAGGTCATACACAGAGCCCAAGTAGTTCACCTAAGAACAACAACGCAAGGGCCTCTGAGTCAGGCCTCAGTCTGCCTTATAAACCCCTCCACAGGAAGTAGGAGGAGCAGCTCAGAGGGAGGAAGTAGGTAGGAGGAGACTACAGTAAGCAAATAGATAAAACAGAGGCCTGCAGCCTGCTAGAAGCCTTGCGCCTGATATCATGCTGGAGTCAAGGTAAGCTGTGACAATATGTAAAAATATGTTGTAAGGTTTATCCCCAGAGTAAAAAAAAAGTACTCCCACTGCTGAAATTTGTTTAATTTAAAAGGTATTACAGCTCAAGCTTGAATTTTTTAGGTTCAGTATCACAGTGGCCTGAAATTGTATAGTGGCGCTGACCAGAGCTGTCCATAGGATGGTGTAGCAACAGCGCCACTGTACAATTTCAGGCCACTGAGATGCTGTACCTAAAAAATTCAAGTTAGAGCTGTGATAACGTTTTAATAAAACCCATTTCAGCAGTGGGTGAACCCTTGCATTACTCAGGGGGAGAAACCCTATAACATATTTTTTTACATATTAATTATTTATGTTTAATATGCCTCATGCTGCTGAGATTTTGAGATAGATTACATATTTTACTTTTTATCAACTGATTTATTGAAGTATATATTGCTATAATTATTTATTAAGGGTCTGCATCAGCTTAAGATGTATATGTGTGTGTGCGTGCGTGTGTGTGTGTGTGTGTGTGTGTAAAAGGAGACTACTGTGTTCCTGGCAAACACACCCAGTGGTTGCAGTAAGAAGGAGTTATTAAAATCTCTATACTGGCACTCCCATAGGTCCATTCATGAGGGAGTGATTTTCACAGGAGTGGCCGCCACTCCTGTGAAAATCTCTGCAAGGAATTGCGGATCCTTCTATATATACACACATGCAATACACACGTGATACACACAGCACACACAATACACACACAATGCATACACCACAACACAAACACACGATGTACAGAATACACACACACTGTGCACACTATGCATAATGTACACAAAACACACATACCATACACAATATATATACAAACAAACACACACCATACACACGCATCATACACACTACACACCACACCTATACATACACACAAACCCACAACATGTATGTAATGTAGACCGCAAAACTGTATACATTAAATGCAATGCTCTAAATGCAATATGCTGTACACAAAATGCTGTACACGATAAGCTATATGCAAAATGTCTTTCCCAATATGCAATACACTGTACACAAAATGCTATACTCTTTATGCAAAAAAACTATACACAAAATGCAATATACTATATGCAAAACACAAAATGCTGTATGCAATTAGCAAAATGCAAAAAGCTATAAATGATACGATATATGGAAAATGCAATACACTATATGCAAAACACAAAATGCTGTATGCAATTAGCAAAATGCTGTATGCAAAATGCTGTACGCAACACTCTGTATGCAAAATACTATATGCAGTACTCAGTACTCTGTACCCAAAATGCTGTACACAATTTTCTATGTGCAAAACCCTGTACACAATATGCTATATGCAGTACACAAAACCCTAAATGCAAAATGCAGTACGCTGTACGCAAAATGCTATATGCAAAATGCAGTACTGAAAATTAAAAACATTACATGAAAAATACAGTAAGGAAAATGTAAAATGCTATACACCAAACGCTATACAAAAAAACGCGATATACTTTATGCAAAGCTCTATGAGAAAAATTCTATATGCAAAACGCAATGTACCATATGGAAAATTAAATATGCAAAACACTACGCAAAACACTATACACTATATGCAAAACTCTATAGGCTATATACAAAATGCTATACGCAAAATGCACTGTGCAAAGTACTGTATGCAAATCATCATACGCAAAATGCTATATGAAAAATGCTGTAATCTATAACAAAAAGTTGTGCACAAAATGCAATACACAAAACACTACACACTTGCTCACACATGCTCGGTCTCATTCACACATGCTCTCGCTCACATGTGGTCTCACGTGCTAGTTTACATGCACTCACTCAAACACATACTCCCACACACACTCACACACATACTCTTACTAGTGGACAGTTGTGTAATGCAGTGCTTTTCAATGCTTTGCACACAGTTTTAGAGCTAAAAGGGCTACACACTGAAAATTGACCAATACAGTCATTAAAAACATTGCCTCCTTTCTGGATTCACCTGGATGTCAGGGTAAAATAGCTCTACATGTAAATCCAATTTTAATTTGTTAACTCCTATTAGTGCCAGACACATTTCCAGTGCATTGAGTTGTTATGCGGTGGATAAGACAGATAATGGCTACTCCTGTTTAGTTTGTCTTCTGTAGTGCCTGTCTTCATAACACAATTCCTTTATAAAACATTCTATATTTATTTAGTCATACATACAACTGCATGGGACTTTTTTTTTTTTTTTTTTGGGGGGGGTTATTTACTTTATTAACCGTGCGGGCAAAGCCGTGCCAGTGTTGTTAGTTATGCAAAGAAAAATTGTGACGAGCACTCACTGAGAACGAACAAAATAAAGTGTTTTTTTCTAAGGCATGGTGGCCTCTCAGAGGCCTCACAGAGGTGCTACAAGTCACGTTTTTCGCTCCCATGTCCCATTGCAGAAAGGAAATCTCCATGTCCACATCAGACTGGTCCCCCATACAGGCAGACAGCCAGTCCAGCTCTGAAATGTCAGGCAAATCCTCTCTGCATGAGAGAATCAGCACAACCACAGACATAAGTTTCAGCTTATATGGGTCTCATCGGTGTGGTGCAGCTGATTCACTCTAGGCACATGGAGAGCAAGGACCAATGCCTGGGATACCCTTCCAACTTAGGGGGACATAGAAAGAAAGATTGTAACGAACACTCACAGAGAAAGAAAAAATAAAGCGTTGCTAGTTATTTCTAAATATATAGTTGCACTTTAAGTCTCAGACTTGTGAATCTCACTCACTTTCTCTTAGCTCTAGGGGAGCTATTCCCCATAGGAGTGCATTAATTAAAATATGATAATGATTACAGTTTAATAAGAGTATCCTCCATGATGTAACCATTGATATACAGTAGCTCCTAACAACATAAATAATTCCTAGCAACATAACAAGAACACCACAGATTTTACTCCTTTCACACTGCAGCATTTAATGCAAAATTACATTGTTCCAATCAGCCTTTGTTACTGAAAATACAGAGATCTTTCTGGATTTGGAGTCAATCTTGAGCCAAATGCCACACTTGATTTTCAGCTTCATATGTGATGAAAGCAATGAAATTCTGAACATGGGTGTGTGTGTGTCCTGTACAAACAAAGAAGATTAAAAAATCTGACTTTTATAGTTGAGCAAATAGACTAATTAAAGGAACACTAACACCTGCTAATGCTAACCTTCCACTTATTTTAATATGTGCAGAAAATCGTAATGGCAACTATTAATATGTTTGCAGGGATTGGTTCTTCCAAATTATGTTTTAATTTCTATGGGTTATCTTGATCACAGAGGCAGGTATATTTCAGGAATCAAGGATCCCAAACTTCTGCCACTGAAGTATTTTTGCTTCCAGCTTTGATTATCCTCCTACTGAAAGCTTCTTAATCAGTGTCTGCACAGGGTCAATAAAATACTCGATTAACCCTCTGAGTGCCAGAGGGGTACGCAACGCAATGCGTAGCGTATCCTTCTGGCACTCAAAGGGTTAAACCCATCTGTGCATTCAGAGCTATGGAAACAGAATTTCTATAGCTTATAACTCAACCTTTCGCTCTCTCTCGTTTTTGTGTACAGATCCGGAGATCTGCACATCTGGGTGATGTCAGCAACTTACTCAGCAATCAAGAAGCCTTCTCTCCTCTCCAGAGAAGCCGCACAGAAGCCCCCTATCACTGTGGAGAGAAGAAAAACCTCCAATGTGCACCTAGTAAGGAGTTGATGCCACCCAGCTGTGCAGATCTCTGGGGTTAAACATAGTTGATATTTTAAAGGGATGATTTCCTTTTATTTTGACTTTACATATTCTGCAAGTGCATAAACATAAAACCTAATTGCCTTTACTTTATGATACATTTTTTACACCTTCATCTATTCTTTTACAGTAATATATCTCTGACAGTGAGCTCCATAAATCTCTTTCCAGACAGCTTTCTGATCAATTGTCCATGAAAGCAGGATAGAAATACAATGTAACACTATCCCTAGATAGTGCTCTGTATGATATATAAAAGAAAAAGCATTCCTGTGCTAATCAATATAGATTGTAAACCCTGTGTAGTGTATGGTTTATACCTGTGTGTATGCTGATTTCAAACAACTGAGGGCTTTGTAGTATAGTCTGGCCAAAGTATGTCTAAGCTCTCTTACCATGCCAAGTTTATAAAATAAAAATAAAATATAAAACAAAAAATAAATAAAATTAGACTTGATAAAGCTCCTTTGTGGAAACGCATAGGTAGTGGTCAATTAAAACCTGATATAATATTAGTTAAAATCACCCAGAACATAATACTTTCTTGGTTAGACTGACTCGATTGACCTACCTGCTACAAACCTTTCCTGTTTAAAAGAGAGTCAAACATACCAAGAAAGTATTAGAAAGTAAATTGAAAAATAAATCAGCAACCATAAGCCAGGTGTGGATCTCTACTGCAGTTGGACATGGATTATGTTGGCCACATCCACAATACAGCATAGTAGGTGTAGCCAGAACAGTTGAGATACCCCTCAGACCTGATGCTCTAAGTTGCAGAAAAGAGGAGGGAGAAAGAACAAACGGGGCGCCCCTTGTGCGTATCAATGCAATATTTTCTTGAACTGTCACCAATATAGCACCCTATTGAAAATACACTCGCAATATCAAAAGTGTTGGACAAGACTTATGCCAAATCCAACCATTCAAAGCCACTGGAGTGGAAACTGCCTCCAGAAACAGTGTTCACCGATCGGCTGCTCCTATACCTAAACTCGCTCTCCCAAGCGGTATCATGAAATGAACAGAAAAGAAGAAAGTACAAGGAGCGCCAATGGTGTAATATTGTAATAATATGTAACTTCAAATGGTAGAATAAATCAATGTACTCACATGTTGCCGGTGACTTGTTATCAAGAAGACAGGCTCATGCGCTTGCGGAGAAAATCAACCTGTCCCCGTTCAGGTACATGCCGTATCGGCTAAGGATGAAAGGGCGGAGGCTTGAAACTTCAACTTTTGTGTAGTTTATTATCAACAAAGTTAAAACATGCAGGTATTTAAAAGCGTACGCGTTTCGAGGCTAGAAAAAACACCGCTTTATCAAAGCTAAAATATAACCCAATATTCACTAAAATACAAACAAAAGAAGCTGCCGCCCGCACAACACTACCTTTTTATGATGTCAAATGAATACACTGATAGGTCAATTTCACCGTCATTCAAATGATCTGGGTGTCCATCACTACGTAAAATAATGGATATAACACTCCCCCTCTGGAGTTAACAAGGTGTTATTAACCTTAGCGCTCATTGGCGCTCCTTGTTCTCAGGGCCAGATTTGCCATTAGGCAAAGTAGGCACCTGCCTACAGGCGCACGCCAATGAGGGGTGCCTGCCATTTGGATTTTTTTTTTTAAATATTCTTTAAAAAAAAAAAAAACCTAGCGCCTCGCTGGCTGCGCTGGCGGCACCCACTCACATCGCCCGCCCCATCCCCCCAGTCTTATATCTGCAGGAGCTCCCTCGTTGGCTCTGTAGGAATGCAGAGCGCTGGGAGATGACATCATCTCCCAGCGCTCTGCATTCCTGAATAGGAGACCGCGCAGGAGCTTCATCAGGTACAAGACTGTGCCAAAGGAGGCACATACAGATCTCCTACCACGGAGGTAGGAAACGTACATCGGGAGGAGGCAATGTGAGGGCAATGTGGAGCTAATGGGGGGGCAAGTTGGAGCTGATGGGATGGGGGGCAATGTGGAGGTGATGGGGGGCATTGTGAGGGCAATGTGGAGCTGATGGGGGCAATATGGAGCTGATGGGGGGCATTGTGAGGGGAATATGGAGCTGATGGGGGGGCAATGTGAGGGCAATGTGGAGCTGATGGGGCAATATGGAGCTGATGGGGGGCATTGTGAGGGCAATATGGAGCTGAAGGGGGGCAATGTGAGGGCAATATGGAGATGATGGAGGGCAATGTGGAGATTAGGAGCATTGTGGAGGTATCCAGTGCAGATGGTCCACGGGGGGGGGGGGGGGGGGGGCGCTTCAAATTTCTGTGCCTACAGGCTCCTGAGATGTAAATCCAGCCCTGCTTGCTCTTTCTTCTTTTCTGGTGCTCTGCTTTGGGTGTCAGAATCAGTCGCAGTAAATTGTGAAAATCCACTGGAGAAATCATTAGCATGTGTGGATATATCAAAGAAACTACATTTTTCATCAGTAACTCCACAAAACCCCAGTGTCTCTCTGACCCATGTAGTACTTTCTTTTGCTGACACATTGAACCATAAAATAAAAATAAATCTCATTAATTTAAATGGAACTTTTATGCCCATGAATATTCGAGATGTATCCTATCCAGTGCTTTGCAAAGCATTGCATGACCTCTAGCAATCACAGACTAAAAGGTCCATTTAAATCAGTGGGAAGTTTGGGAATGTGTATTTGTCCCTTATGGTGTACTGTGGTGTGTATTGTCTGTAGCTTGTATCACTTTTGGCTTGCTCATAGGATCCAAAAGAGATTAAATATTGGCAGTATGCAGTGAGGAAATGCTCCACACAGACAGAGCTTTCCATCTGCTATGTTGCTCTGTGGAGCCTCTTTTCTGTGTTAGTGGTTACAGCCACTGATAAAGAGACTGAAGCCATTTGTGATTAGCATACCTGGGAACTCACAGGGTTTTGACCCAGATGTCCGGGTCAAGGGCCAAATACTCATGCTGAGAAAGTCCAGAATTACCGATCTGCAACAATTATCTGCTTAAAGGGATATAAATGTTTCCCAATAAAAGCAGCTCCAATTAATCTTTATAGTATTTTGGCCATGGAGAGTGTTTTTTCAGTACTGTCAGAGTTGTAGTACAAGAGTAATTGAATGATAAAGTATCCCCCTCCCACCCCTTTTACTGATTCAACACTGCTCACCTCAGAGCAGCAAGACTGCGGAAGGATCGCAGAGAGGGACAATCTTCAGTGATCATAATGAAAGCTTAAAAAACCTGTCAAGGGGAGCAGGGTTTTTTATGCTCACAGTGAGAAGATTATCCCTTGCTGTGACCTGTTCGGTCAAGAGACCAGATTCCACATCTGACGTGAGCAGTGTTACACTAGATAAAAGGGACGGGAGGGGAAACTTTATCATTCAATTACTACTGAACTACAACTCTGACAGTATTGATGTAACACTCTCCATGGCCCATATACTATGAAGATTAATTGGAGCTGCTGTTTTTGTGAAACATTACTGTCACTTTAATTACTCTCTTTACTGGTGTTATTTTTACCAGAAAGATAGAGGGGGAAGTCCTAATTGTGCTCAAGCAATAAGTTATAGCACCTTATAGGTTAACCTCTGGGTTACTGCAAGTAAGGACATATCCCTTATATTCTATGTTATGGGGAGTGCTAAGGGTTAATATTCTAAAGATATCAAAGTCAGCACATTTTGAAAGTTCCCTGGAATGGGTGATTAGCAAGGTGAATCTTTAAAATAATGGGCCTTACATATAAAAGTAGAGCAATTCTGGAGCAAACCAATTGCAATGCAGGAGAGAAATCAAAATCCCCATTGATTTAAATGGGGGTGTAATTCCTTCAGTGCTAGAGTCGACTCCAATGCGTTGCAGAGCAATACTTTGGAGACCTCGCCAGGATTCGAGGAGTAAAAAATTGCATTGAAATCAACAGGAATGTTTGTCCCCTATGCCTCAGTTGGTTGGTCCCAGAATTGCACTACTTTTACTTTACACATATGTCCAATGTATGTAACTTTCTGTGGAGGGACCTGGAATGCACCGGTGATGTAGCTAAGTGCTGTAGGCTGCCAAACAGCTTTATTATAGCACAAAAGGGTTTGTTAACAGTAGACCTCATTAGTCTGATTAACCACATAGAAAACTGAAGCGTGTAATATAAGCTGACATTGACATAAAGTGATGTAAATAAATCCCTGTACTATAGTGGAGTATACATTGGAATAAAACAATACATGGTTCCTAGCAGCCAAGTAAACAGAGTAAAACTAAACATATAAAGAGTATAACTCTTGTGTTACCAAGTGCCAGGACTGGGCACAGCTTCCTTTACTGTTAATTTACTTTCAGTAGGTGTGCTAGCGGGCAGTGTGGCATAGCTTTGTGTGTGTGTGTACAGTTGTATGTGGGTGTGGATATATATGTGTGTGTGTGTGTTTGGTGACTGTATCTGAGAGTTTGTATGCGTGTATGTGTGTGCATACGTATGTATGTCTGTGTGTATGTCAGTGAGTATGCACGTGTGTCTGTGACTGTGTGTGTTTGTGAGTCTGTATGTGTACGTGTCTGCAAATGTGTGTGTGTGTATATGTGTCTGTGAGGATGACTGTGTGTGTGTCTGTTACCGTGTATGTGTGTGTCTGCATGTTTGTGCATTTCTATATGTTTCTCTGAGGGTGTGTGTGAGAGTGCGTGCTTGTGTGTCTGTGCGCATGTGTGTTTGAGCATTAAGTGTATGTGTTTGTGCATGTGTGTGTATATGGGTGGGTGTCAGTGGGTGTATGTATGTGGATTTGTGGTCGTACCAAGCCAGCTTACCTTTTCTATTTGAAATGAGTGCTAGAGCTTTCAGTTGTGAGTTTGAGTAGCAAAACTAGATGGGAACGTGTCTCAACAATACCAGTGTAGTTTCACCCAACCAAGAACTTGATGACACAATAGTCCACATGCATAAATTAAATTGGGCCAATTAATAAGTAATCAAACTGTACCATAGGGGACAAATTCAAATTACCCAGGTTCACATTTATTTAAATGTGGTTTTAAACACCTTGAATGCTATATATAGAGTGAGAATTTCAGTAACAGTTTGTGCAATGATGTTCTTTGATAATTCATGGTTATGAACTTTTGTTTTGACTTTTTCTATAATTTATCTAATTACCCATGATCATTTAGAATGTGACGGTTGCCTGTGTGACTTCTGCCTGGAGCGTGGTTGGTAAATCAAGCCAATCGAATGGGGAATAGAATCTTTATAAAAGCTGATTTGAGTCTTTCACCCAAATGGTAATTTAAACCAATTGGTGAATGCTACTATGGATAATTGCTAGTAAAATTAATTATTGCAAGGTAATATGTCCTTTTTTTTTTGCATTCTTTATACATTTTAGCCCAGTAAAGTATAAGCTGGTGTTAAAAATATTTGATTATAGACTTTAATCAGAAAGTTAATTAGAAGCAATTTTGGAGCAATCCAACTCTACCAGAGGGGACAAATAAACATTACCTTTGACTTAAATGAGACTTTTAACCCCTTCCTCTACCATTCAAGGGGTTAAAAGCCTCATTTAAATCAATGGAGAGGTGTATGCTCTCTTGCATCACGCTCATTGAATCTATGTTGAGATTGACAGGCCTGTTTTGCAACTCTCTCCCCAAACATAACAATTCTTTTTTTTCCATTAACTCATTGTGTGCCAGAAAGATTGCAATCCCTTGCATTGCAATGCATTGGATACCTCTCTGACACTCAGGTTAAGCTAAAGAGGTGGAATTGTGGAACAAAAAATGCACCATTGAGATGCAATGAAAAGTCCATATATCCCCATTCATTTAAATTGTACGTTTAACCCCTCAAACACTAGAGATGTCTCAAAGCAATGCACTGGAGACCTTACTACCATTCAAGGGATTAAAGGTCCTGTTTTAATCAATGGGAATTTTCTCTTCCACCCTGTGGTGCAATTGGTTTGCTCCACAACTGTGCTCTCTTTATCCTGATGAATAAGTCTCTATGGATCTTATGCAGGAAGGTAAAGAGGTACAGTTCTGGAATAAATCAAATACTTTATAGGGGAAAGTAAATGTTCCTCAAATCCCCATTGATTTAAATGGGGTTTTTAAACTCTTGATTGCTAAAGACGTCTCCAGGAGATTGCTTTGCAGTGCATTGGAGACCTATTTAATATTTAAGGGGTTGAAATACCTTTTAAATTAATGGGGATTTTTATTTGTGCCCTATGTATCATTTGGATCGCCCCATAATTGCTCCTTATATATACATGGCTCAATGGGGCGTAAAACAGGGGAATAGTCACCTAAAACATAAGAGGATGAACAATGTACTCTTGCCTAACACGTTTCCCACTGTTTACTGGTGTTTCATTACTATAACATATACTATATATTCCACCTCTGTCTTAAGTCTACCCTGAAATCTTATCTTCTGGAGCACTAGGACCATGCACTACCTTTCGCCAAACTCAGCACTTGTAATCACAGCACTTGACACCCTCATACCCTGTTGTCTGTCTCCTAGTACCCATTTAGACTGTAAGCACCCTGGGGTAGGGACCCTTCTCCTATTGTTACTATGAATGTGACACTTATTTTATCAACTTTTTTTATTGTAACATACATCTATTGTAAGACACTGCATACACTGTGTGGTGCCATATAAATAAAGATATACATACATACATACATAACAGAACTACATCTGGAAGCATAATAGCTTTGCATGGGAGTTGTATATCTCATAAACAAGGTGTTTTTTGAGTATCATTCTGATTATGTAACTGTGAAACTGTATTATGATGTGTTTCCTGGCACAGTCTGATTTAATCTTTTAAGTCATGCTAATTTAATGGCTGCCCATCCTTGCCACCCACATGGCACATTAAAGCTTATTGTCATTTCAAGCAATGGAATTGAGTAAATATTATTTATTTTATTTTCTAAGCTACATAAGCCGAATTACTACGTTGAGCTAAGATGGTGTCAGAGATAATTGGCATTCAAAATCAATGGACTCCATTTTTTTATTGGTATGCTTTCTTTCAAAAGTGAAGCTTATAAGATGTTTCAAAGATTAAATAGACACATATTGCCCTTTAAAGTGGAGAAACTATTCCTATAAAAATAAGAGGAGTTTCATTTCTTTAACAGAATGGCTTTACATCTCCAGAGAATTACATTTAACAGTCTAATCGACTCCTTGCAATGTGCTTCTAATTGTAGGTGTCTCTTTTTTAATATTTATTGATTCACTTTAATCAGAATTAATGCCTTGTGATTGGATGAAATCTGATGTAATACCATTGTTAAAAAAGTGGGCAAGATCCAAACCAGGAAATTATAGACCCGCAAGCTTGACTTCCATAGTGGGTAAGATATTAGAAGGGTTTCTAACTGACAGCATTCAAAACTATATGTAATACTATGGTATTAATAGGAGTTACCATGGTTTTATGAAGAATAGTTTATGTCTGACTAATTTTCCTGCATTTTAAAAAAAGAGTAAGTGGTAATTTGGACAAGGGAATTGCTGTTGATGCAGTATACTTGGTTTTGCAAAAGCCTTTGATACAGTGCCTCACAATAGGTTAGTTCATAAATTAAAAGGCTTCAGTTTGGGAGGTGATATCTGTACATGGATTGAGAACTGGCTAAATGATGACAGAGAGTTGTTGTAAATGGATCCTTTTCAAGTTAATATAAAGCTGTGTAAGTAAATACATACAGAGCAGGATGTTTTTTTCTCTGTGGATGGATTTCGATAAACTGAGTGAATGAGCAGAAAAGTGGCAGATGACATTTAATGTACATAAGTGTAAGGTTATGTATCTAGGCTGTAGAAACAACATGCTATATACATGCTAAATGGGAAACAACTTGGGGAATCCTCATCAGAGAAAGATTTAGGAGTACTGATAGACAATAGACTTCACACCAGTGTGCAGAGTCATTCAGCTGCTGCAAGAGCAAATAGGGTACTAGCCTGCATAAAAAGAGGTGTAGATGCATGGGATCCAATTAAAATTCTACCTCTATATAAATCCTTGGTAATGCCTCATATAGAATACAGAGTACAGTTTTGAGCACAAGTTCTTAACAAATTCATTACTGACCTGGAAAAAGTGCAGAGACATGCAACAAAACTGATAAGGGGATTGGAGGATCTGAGTTATAAAAAGAGATTATCCAAAATGGGTTTGTTTACATTAGAGAAGAGACGTCTAAGCAGTGATGTGATTACCATTTACAAATTTATTCAATGTCGATACAAATAACTATCCAATGAATTATTTATGCTGAGCTAAGAACAAGAGGTTATCCATTAAGACTAGAGAAAAGGTGCTTTCGACTAAAACAAAGGCAGGTATTTTTTACAGTACGGGCAGTAAAGCTATGGAATTCTTTGCCTCTGGATGTTGTGCTTGCAGATGCTGTAACTGTTTTCAGAAAAAGCAATGGATGCCTAGCCAGCACAGAACAATATTGAGAATCATGACAGATGGCTTCAATGCAGATAGGATGTTGATCCAGGGAATTAGCTGACTGCCATTTAGAGTCAGGATGACATTTTTTCTACCCACTTTGGGCTAAATTGGAAATGGCTTCAATGGGTTTTTTTTTTGCCTTCCTCTGTATCAACAGTGGTGATTTATCATGGGCTGCACTTGATGGACGTATGCCTTTTTGTTCAGCCTCATTAACGATGTACTATGTTATGTTACCTCTCTAGCAGGGAAGGGTTAATCATACTGGTAACCACTTATTTACATGTGATATTGTCTCTTTAAATTGACAGTCAACATCCTTTTTGACTCTACAAGTACATACTATGAAAAGTTATGTTCCCTATACTTTTTTAAACATCACATTTTTTTACACATTCTCGTCCCTAACAGTGAGCTCCAAGAATTTATGATTCCAAAAAGCTCTCTGTACAGTACTGTTAAAGTAGGGATAATGATGCAATGTAACACTATCCATGCAACAGTCAGTGCTCTGTATGCTGTTTTTATTATGTTGAGGCATTCATTTGTGCTGCAGAGATATTGTTACATTGTATCACTATGCCTGCTTTCACAGCCCATGACAGAAATCTCTCTTGAGAACATAAATTCAGGGTGCTCCATGGACATAAATGGTTCAATTCTGGGTCAAACCAACTTCTCCACAGGGAACAAATGACAATTCTCCTTTGATTGAAACTGGGTTTTTAACCCCTTGAATGCTAGAGAGGTCTCACGCTGGAGACCACGTTAGCATTCAAGATGTTTAAAAACCCCATTTAAATCAACGATAATATGGGGGATGTTCATTTGCCCCTGTGGGGTAGTTGGTTTAGTTTTCTGAATTAGGCTCACTATGCACTTGCAGAATATGGAAAGGCATAAAGAAAGCTGACTGTCATATTAACAGTTTTAATAATGTATATTTTCATGCTCATGATGGTATCTCAAACTAAGTTTATGAAAAACAACTCATGCTATTTTTTCTATACATTTAAGAGCTTTTGTGTTTTGGATTGACTCCCTGAAATATCACAGGCTCTTGGCCAGCCCAGTGTGATGAAAAGCAGTGTTCAGATGCACACTTGTCCATTTAGGATTTTGTGCTCACAGCCACGATTTGCTTCTAAATTCACAGGGTCCGATTTGGCATGAAAACACTGTGACTAATTGTTTCTTCTGAAATGATGGAGATAACCGCACTGTGCTTATGCTAATTCCTGCCAGCAATGATTTCCTCAGCATTTAACTGCTTAAAAGCTGGAGTGAAGCAAACTTGTTGCTGAGTGTAGGTTATAAAGCAGTGACATGGAACCAGATCCAGCCCAAGGACATCATATATGGCCCACAAGTCCACCGAAGGGACCCACGATATAGATACAAATTCTAAATTGGGACTCAAAAGGGTAAATTAATCTCCGGAATGCTAGATAGGTCTCTAGTGCATTACTTTATAACCTTGGTTACAGTTGTAGAATGGCTACATATACTGGATTACCCAGGACAACCCTGGATTTTAAATGTGTATCTCATGTCCAGGGCAGCCCCCTTATGTGACAGTACAAATAAAACATAGAAACATAAAATTTGATGGCAGATAAGAACCATTCGGCCCATCTAGTCTGCCCATTTTCCTACTGTAAAAACCTCAAACCTTATTTGGTCCTTGGCCTTGTCTTACGTTCAGGACAGCCTTATGCCTGTGCCATGCATTCTTAAATTCTGTCACTGTATTAACTTCTACCACTTCTGCTGGTAGGCTGTTACACTTATCTACTACCCTCTCAGTGAAGTAAAACTTTCTTACATTACATCTAAACCTGTGTCCCTCTAGTTTTAGACTATGGCCTTTTGTCCTAAGATTTTTACTCCTTTGAAATGTATTTCCCTCCTGCACTTTCTTGAGTCCCTTCATATATTTGACTGTTTCTGTCATATCCCCTCTCTCTCCTTCAAGCTATACATGCTCAGATCCTTTAATCTATCCTGATATTTCTTTTCCTGTAAAACAGTCACCATTTTAGTAGCCCTTCTCTCCATTCTCTCTAGTGTATCTATATCCTTCTGGAGATGGGGTCTCCAGTACTGTACACAATACTCTAGGTGAGGTCTAACCAGAGATCTGTAGAGTGAAATGACCAAATTCCTTTTTTCTACATCTAATGCCCCTAGCTCTACAACCCAGCATCCTGCTTGCATTTTCCACTGCTTTGTTACATTGTCTGTCTACCTTTAAGTCATCATAATGCAACGTGATGCACACCCCCTGATTATTAAAGCATTAATTATTAATTTTAAAATATTAATTTGGGAGAGCAAATCACACATAACTTATTCATACTGGCTATTAGCATACCTGGGAACTCTCTGGATCTGACCAAGAGACTCTGGTTTCTCTAGTTAACTATCGGGTCTCTGGGTACAGAGCTGGTTCTCAGGGCTCAGTGAGCTACCCTGTAACTCCACCATTTTAAGTGCAAACCCCATTTCCCCTACCAATCACACCCACATAAATCAAGTCCTGCTCATTTTATGACATGAACTAATTCATTTGGACACTCTCACCCCAGACCATAGCGGAGGCTTGGGTCAAGAAAGTTCCCAGATATGGATATTAAGATTTTCTCCCCAGATTAAAGAGGATGTTTATATTAGGACATGTTATAATACCTTTAGGTATTTTATATGGATAATCTCTGGACCAGGGCAGATCCAACCTGTCCTATACCCACCATCAACAGTTCATGTTTTCATTAGGAATTAAACACAAATAAATACCATTGACCCAGAGAGATCCTTCTGAGTGATTAAACCACTGACTGATTCATCTGTGTTCACATATGGAGATGCTGAAATCCTGCACTTTTGGAGGGGTGTGAGGACAGGTCTGAGTGCCCCTGCTCTAGGCTAGACATACCTCAGTAAGATCCTGATTTCAAGAGCCAGTTTTGTGTTTTGCCTCTTTACAGTATACCATTTATACTGGTATTTAAATGAGAACTGCACCTATAGGGATACTTGGCAATTTACCTAGGGACGAGTCCAGGGGCTGAACTACCATTGATGCAACAGGTGCAAAGTCTTGGGCCCGGTAAACTTTAGGGGACAACTGAATGCTGAATAGAGAAATTGTTTAGGGTTTTCAATAAATTGCAATGAAATGGGGGCCCACAAACTATTTTGCATCCAGGCCCTTAATCACCATATCCACCATATGATAGAGCAACCATAGATGTACCAGAATGCTTTATGTATGAAGTCCTTCAGTTAAACCAATCTGCTGCCCACACCTATGGCACTCAAAAGGGTTATCCCCTTGAGCACCAGAGGAATGTGCAATGCACTGCACAACCTATAATCCTCAAGGGGATAAACAAATCAGGAGCCACTTATTGGTATAGGCATCATTCCCATTTATTTATGGAGAAATATACAACACATAGGTTCATACTGAACCAGTCATTAAGAAGAAGCATAGTAACACAAAATTAGGTTGGAAAAAACATAAGTCCATCAAGTTCAACCTTTTCACATTATAACCCAGAAAAATTAGAATTATATATGCTTTACTTCCTCTCATTTACCAGAACTTCCTGTTTTACCTACTAATACACAACACACTCTGCATGTCCCCTCAGCTGTACTTCCTCTCATTTACCAGAACTTCCTGTTTTACCTACTAATACACAACACACTCTGCATGTCCCTTCTTGCTAGAGAGTAGTTT
Source organism: Rhinophrynus dorsalis (assembly GCA_037306005.1). Lineage (NCBI taxonomy): Eukaryota > Metazoa > Chordata > Amphibia > Anura > Rhinophrynidae > Rhinophrynus > Rhinophrynus dorsalis. The sequence continues at coordinate 70,708,754 of CM074720.1, read as the reverse complement.
GTTTGCTTTTGCTACTGCTGTTTGACACTGATCACTGTTGAAATTTTACAGTTCACAAGGATTCCCAGGTCTTTCTCTAGCAATGAGTCTCCTAGAATGATTCCATTAAGTTCAGGAGTCCCACTGGGGTTTTATCATCTCAAATGCATGACTGTACACTTTCCCACATAAAAATTCATGTTCTATTTGTTTGTCCAATCTGCCATTTTATGTAAATCCCTCTGTAGAGAACAAACATCCTGTTCTGAATGTATTATCCTGCATAACTTAGTGTCATCTGCAAAAATTGAATATGTGTTTTCTATACCTATTTCCAGGTCATTTATAAACATGTTAAAAAGCAGTTGACCAAACACTGAACCCTGAGGTACTCCATTCTCAACTTTAACTGTATTGGAGAATTTTCATTTATAGCAACACACTGTTCCCTATCCTTCCACCAGTTTTCTATCCAGTTTCAAAAGTTATCCCGTAGCCCCAATTTCCTTATTATATATACCAGCATCCTGTGTGTTTTGAAAAATCTAGATACTATATCCACTTCTTTTCTAATATCTAGGTTGCTACTTCATAGAAACTCAAACTTTTTGTTTGGCAAGATCTATTCCTCATAAAACCATGCTGATTCCTGGTAATTTCATTCTTCTCAGAGTAATCCTCAATATAATTACGTATTATTTCTGCAAGCAGTTTCCCCACTACTGAGGTCAAACTCACAGGTCTCTAATTACCAGGTTCTATTTTAGTTCCTTTCTTAAATAAAGGCACTATGGCAATGAGAATGGTCTTGCTAACAAGGCACTGAGTTCCAGAAGAACACTTCCATGTATACCATAAGGCTCAGGTTGTCTTAATTTTGTCCAGTCTTTCCTTAACCTCTTTTTTGTGTTAACCCTATATCTGATAATGCTTTGATTGTAGTTGTTATTTGTTCAGGATCTTCTACCTTTTCTTGCTCACTTGTATATACTGATGAAAAATAAGTGTTCAGAACATCAGCCTTTTCCTTGTCCTCCATAATCAACTTCTGCATATCACTTTCGTTGTGTTTGTTTTGTACTTTTGCTTCTAAGAAAATCATAGTGAAGTTGCGCAGTAATTCTCTTCTTCTTTTCCTTACAGTTTAAATCCCTTCCACACAGGTAACACCAGTGCAGTGATGGTGCCTTGGTTATGTCACCCATGGTGAAAGGTAAGCTGCTGGGCTATGGAAAACCATGAATGCATAAAGGGCAGATGTATCTTTACTTCATTAGGGCAGATCTGCACAGAACCCTATGGAGCATCCATAGTTTCTTTCACACCAGCTATATTAGCATTTGTGAATTGCAATTCTCATCAATGAAAGGCAGAGCCACATGGGTATCAGCTAATTATATTTAGTTGACGCTCACACAGACTTGCTAGGGCACTCTTTCCCACTGCAATAGGGTCATTCAGGGGAACACAGGAGATAGTGAAATAATGCAAATAGTGGAAATGGAGTCTGCTGCATTTGAGCCACCCATTTAAAGGGCACCAAGGAAGTGAAAGAAAATTGGTTCAGTTTATTTCTTACTTGACTTGAGACAGAGGTAGCTGATCAATAACAATAAAGCTTGGCCAGTATCAGCACTGGCCTAGATGGGAACAGATTGATCATGCTCAGTTTATTTCTTACTTGAGACAGAGGTAGCTGAGGTAGCTGATCAGTAACAATAAAGCTTGGCCAGTATCGACACTGGCCTAGATGGGAACACATTTGATCATGCTCAGATTATTTCTTACTTAGGACAGCTGGCCAATGATAATAAACGTTGGACAACAGTGGCCTAGATGGGAATAGATGGATCATGTTCACTTTATTACTTAGACAGAGGTAACCTGCATGTAATAATAGAGGTTGGACACTATATTGATCAGATATGGACTTTGGCTAAAATGAAGGGTGAACCAATTTTTGACCTCTAGCTTTTGGGGAATCCAACTCCTTTCATTCACAACCAGCCAACAACTAACTAACCCAGCTCCAATGTATATTACAGAGACACTTGCAGACACCTACTACTGTTTATCAATGAGTCACAACAAATTAATTGATTGATTGATTGGTATACTTTAATTATGTATCAGTGTCAAAATACATTTCCTTATCAATCGGTTTCCATACAGTGATAATATCGTCAATAAGAATTCAGCCATATAGTGTTGTTTATGAAATCGTTATTATGTCAATAGGTTTGGTTAATATCAGTCCTGGGATACTGAATAGCTTAGTAAATTACTAAAATATATTTTTCAAACTACACAGACAAAATAACAACAAAATTCAAGTGTGATTAACCCTTCAAGTGCTTTCACCTAAGCCCCACAGACCTGCCAAGGACACTACTCACTTTGACCAGTTTCTTCCTTTTAATCCCATAGATGCTAGAGAGGCCCACAATGCATTGCAAAGAAATGTGCTGGAAACCTCTGCTGTATTCATGGGGTTAATATTTTAAATGGTTCATTTGGTTCAAAGTCAAAGGACCCTTTTGCTGTAAGAGAATATGCAAAACCCTTTAAGAACAAAGGGGTAAAGGTTAAACAAACAAAATAAATATTAAACATAGCTTAGATTCAAGGAAAAAAATGTGTTGAACTGAAGTTAAAGGGGAACTTTCACCTCAGAATTTTTTTTTACCAGATGTTTAAACAGTTAAACAGTGTTAGGAAAGGCTCTTCTTATTTTTTATTTTTACATCCTTTGTAAGATATTTGATGTCTCAGCCGTACACATTCTGTGGGACTGGTATTTTCGGCACAGCTCTCAGGACTTCCCAGCACTAGTTCATTCTCCTCCCACCTCCATCCCAGCTGCCCCAGGGAGCGCGTTCATGCTTTACTTCGGTGTGCTGTAAACAGCTCCTACCGTTACTGCAAGAAGCGATTAGCATTATACTGAGGTTGCAACCTCAGTATAATGCTAATCAATTCTTGCTGTACCGCTAGGAGCTGTTCACAGCACACCGAAGTCAAGCGTGAACGCGCTCCCTGGGAGGTGTGAGGAGAATGAAACTGTTCTGAGAGCTGTGCCTAAGATACCAGTGCTGCAGAATGTGGAAGTGCACGGCTGGGACATCAAATATCTTACAAAGTATGCAAAAATAAAAAATATGAAGCACCTTTCCTAACACTGCTTAACTGTTTAATCATCTGGTAAAAACATTTTCTGAAGTGAAAGTTCCCCTTTATAGGGACAATAATATCCAGATTAACTTAGTCTTATATTAAAAAGTAATCATTAATAATTGCATTTTTTCTATTTTCCGTTTCACTTATTTGACACTTGTCCTCTTCCTGTTTTCACTCACACTGCTAGTAGATGAGCATGCCAACAACAGAGTGTTATGTTCTGATGAATTTGACTGAGATATTGTGATGTCATCAAGATAAGATCAGAACACCTTCAAATGAAGATGGCTGCCTCAAACAACATCAATAGAAAGACTAAACATTTTCAATTTGAAACTCATTAGTATAGTTCAAAAAGTTTTGAGGACATTGCTGTAACCAATACAGTTTGTTAATTAATTTAAGACCAAGTTGTTTTTAGATAGCACCATCCCTTAAAATAGAAAAGTTCTTCCTGTATGAAAGTTACTAAATTACTCTAGTGAGTTGCCTTCTATAAGAAAATTAAGCATATTTCCTCTCATCTTCCAGTAAGACATACAATGTATTGCAGTTCTTGTCTTTTCAGTGTTGTGGCGTTGAGAGCAAGAGGAGTGTGCAACACATTGATGTGCAATGCTTTGTACACAAGCCTCTGGCATTCGAGGTGACAATAACCACTGAAAGGCTATCTCATATCTTATAAATAAATAATTTTTATTCAGGTCTGCCCAAACATGAACTGGCACCCTACAGTGACTGCATATGCAATTATTTTCTCATATACACTTATGTTTGCTACGTGATTGGTAGTATCAGAGCTAAATGATGAGGAATTAAGCAGCATATTATTTAAAGAGAAATTGGAGGTAATCCAAGGAAAAACAGTTGATTCAGCAATAAGGGGAGACATGTATATTAACCCTTTGAGGGCCAGAGGGGTATGCAACGCACTGCTCCGCAATACCCCCCTGGCACTCAAAGGGTAAAGTGAGATACTGCTCCACAATTCTTATTTAATTCTATTTAAGTATACAATGAATAGTAAAGTTTTACTGAACGTGTCTTATTCTGGAAGTATATATTATTTTAACTCGTTACATTTCTTAATCTTTAACTCCATGTAATCATCCCTTTAACGTCTCCTGCTTCCACTTTCAGAGCTAAGCTCCATCTACCTGCACTCTGAAAAACAAGTCTGTGACTAAGTTGTATCTGGAAAAGATAGTAAGAACTGTGTGCACTTCACTTTGTGTTCAGACTAACAGGCAGTGTACTTGTGAACCGAGAACAGGACACACCAATGGCTCTTATAAACATCTGCAACTGAGCCTCAATTATTTTTACTGACTGCAGGTATAGAGTGCTCATTACTGAAAAGAAAAGGAAGAACTCAAACAAGTGATTCAAGGTCAGGATAGAGAATTACAGAATAATAAAATGAGCATGTCACATAAATGAATATACCAGAGAAATAAAAGTTCAAACAAAATGTTACCGCTTGATTAAAATGCAATTCCAGTGAGATATATAAGTATATATGTAGAGAGAGAGCTACTGTTTTGTTCCAGAGAAGCCATACTTTTGCCTTTGCTACATGCGCTCTTCCTTGTAAGTAAAGTTTAGTTTTATTTAGTTTTAAAAACATACTAAAAACAATATTCATTAACCCTTTGAGTGCCAGAAGGGTACGCAATGCGTTGCGTACCCCTCTGGCACTCAAAGAGTTAAAGTGGACCTGTCACCTTGATTCAAGTCTACATTTTTGAATACTTCATTAAAAACTGCTTACATGTCATGTTAGCCAAAAGACCAGAAAATGTACCGTTAAGGAAACATTCCTACTTGTTACTGTATGCTAATCGTGATACCTATGCGGTATCATATGCTAATTATGTTTTTCAGTGATGTTTCTTATACTAATTAAGCTTATCAGTGAGGTTTCACATGCTAGTGATGGTTTTCTATGACGGTTCCTAATCTAATCAAGTTCATGTTGAACCAGGAGAATTTCACTTTCACTTTTCCCAGAAATAGAAGTGTGAATATCTCCTAAACTGTACATCTGCTGGACTTTTGGTTAACAGTTTTGAATGACGTTTTCAAATATGTAAATATATCAAGGTGTCAGGACCACTTTAATCAACAAATAAGCACACTGAACACCAATCCAGTATTTATTCATCACAAAGACTTATGTATTACAGCAAATGTATAACAATTCTGGTGGGAAAAACATAGTTATCAAAAATGGTTTCAATGGTGCATTTTTGTTAATACATATGGAGGCAGATGTTTTAAGAATTTAAGTAATTCTGGAGCAAACCAGTTACACCAAAGGAGACAAAGAATAATTATAAGTACTATTAATTTAAATAGGGCTTTTAACTCATTAAATGCTAGAGAAGTCTTTAAAATATTGTTGTGCAATGCGCTGCACACCTCCCTAACATTTAAGCAGTTACAATCTCTATTTCAAATAGCAGGAGATTTTTATGTATCCCCCTATAGTAAGTTGATTTGTTCTGAATTGCTCCGGTTCCTCTTAGTAAATCAGCCTTATGGTGCAGTTCTTTTGAACCAGAATTTTTCCATTTTCTTCATTCATATGCCCATTGATGTGAAAAGTGCAGTTTTCAGCATTGTCATTTAGCCATCTGAGTGACAAAGGGGTGTGCAATACATTTCTCTGCAATGCGTTGCACACCCCTCTGGCATTCAGATAGTTAAATGAACCTCTCCCAAAGAGCAGTAGTATATACTCTTTTAACCCCTCCTACCCACCCTCTGTATGCAAAGTGCACAGATTAGAAAAATTTAATTAAGGTACAGCCTCGTGCCTAAAAGCTGCATGTCTACAAGCACTCATTTTATTAAATATTATTAGGTTTTAACCTATGAAAAAGTGATGTCATGAATATGATGTCATACATTTTTAAACTCATGTAGGATAAAGACTTTTGCTATACAGTATTTAGACATGTTAAAGGCTCTGAGGCTGATTTACTAAAAACAAAAGAGACAATTCTACGGCAAACCAACTGCCTTGTAAGAGACATAAAAATTCCCCATTGATATAAACAGTGCTAGAGCCCTCTGTAGCATTCAAGAGGTTAAAAGCGTATCTAAATCGTGAAGTTTTACTTGTTCATTATGATGCAATTGGTTTGCTCTGAAATTGCTTCTGTTAATCTTAGTACATCAGCCCTTGTCAGCAAATGCCTTTTTTAGTTTATTTGAAAAACATAAATTAGCTTCTCACAAGTCTAATTAATAAGCTGGCAGAGTCATGCAAATTAGCTGCTGAGTTTTTTGTTACTTCGTTAGCGCCAGTGCGTATAAACCTCCAGGATGAATGCTATGAGGAAATGTAAATATAAAAATGTTCTCCCTGAATGTCTAACTCAAGGGGAGCTCCAACCTGTCATCCACCCCAAATGGTGCACGTCTTCAGGATATTCACACATGAACACAGGTGAATCAGTCAGTGACCCAGTCTTTCTGAAGGATCTGCCTGAGTTAATGACACCCCCTGTGTTTAACCAAAAAGATCCTGACAACATGCAGCATTGGTGGGGCTTGAGGACAGGTTTGACCTCCCCTGGTCTAACCAACAGATCTGTATAGTAGGTGCTTCCCGCTCATTCAGCCAGACCACATAGTCTCCTCCCTCCCCATGCTGAGTGAAACAATTTGATGTTTGGCTGCAGGAAGTAGACATTATACAGGTGCAGGATGAATGTCTTCCTCCATCTCCATAAATATGGGGATTTTATAAATACTGGTGCTAATGGCATTATAAATAAAGCACAAAAGCTAATTTACCCATCGCTTTGATTTGTATTTAGATGCTATTGATTGCTCAGCTCTTTAACCCCTTAAGGGCAAGCCACGCACGCGGCTGTCACTTAAGGACCACAGAGCATTTGCTTCTGGACTCCCCAAATGGCTAGCAGCCGTGCGGTGAGCCCGGAATTCCTTAAGGGGTTAATCCTTTGAGTGCTGGAGAGGTATCCAAAGCATTGCAACGCTGACACTCAAAGGGTTAAATATAACTATGGGAATAATTGGCTATTAAACCTTTGTAATGTATTGCTTACCCCACTGGCACTCAAAGGGTTTACCTGATCTGAATTTATTTTTCTACTTTACAGAAAACTGTTTGATGTGGTAATATTTATTATTATTATTCTTGGGAAATTAATCTTTATCTGTGTGTGTCATCGACAGCCATGTTCTGCTGTCTGGCACAAAAAACAAGTTTGATTTTCTGTTGGTAAAAAAATGACATCTTCAAAAACATTCAGCTTCAGACTTTCAATGTAAAAAAATATATGTAAAGATATCCCAGTACAGGTCCCCTGGATCCATGCATTTGAATAGGTGATGCGGTCAAATTTATTTAGCTAATGACTGTGATACCTGCACAATATCAAGGATACCCCAAAAACCTGTACCATCTCTATCTTTTAGGAATGACGTTTGAGAATACTATGTTAAACTAACAACCACTTATTCCTATAAGAATAGTTTCTAATGCAAGTTTTGCATGTGCATCCGCCTGCACCTCTTTATTTACTTGGGAAGACTAATGCATTCAAATGTCATACAGTGTGACAGAGCTGGTGACCATGTCTCCAGTGCAATGCACTTAAATTACTGTGTTACTGTGTAAAGGCTATGCACTGGCATCTCTCAAATATCTTAGAGAATAGGCTCCATAGAATAACACAGGAACTAGAGATCTTTTGTCACTGAATAAGGTATCTCCTCTATCACTCCTTAGTGCATCTCCTCCAGTGGAAGATGCACATAGAGATGATAAGGGGCCAGGGTAGTGATATGGTGATGAAGAGGTATCATAACCCTGTGCATCCAACAATAATCTGCCAACATCGCCAAGAATCTACATGTTAACAGGTTTACTGATTTGATAAGCCATTGTCGTATTCATGTGGGTGTGTTTACATGCTAATTTGGCACGTCACCATATGCACTAAGCTCTGATACTAGTCTAGGATGTCGGAGTTCACAGTCTCAGCATAGCCTACCTGCTGTTGCTGATACTGGGATCTCCCTGTATCTCTCTCTGTGGAGCCACAGGACAGTTTGCATCTCTGCTAATGAGTAGAGACAGCAACTGCCTTCCTGTAATCCTTCCAGCTCCATAGTTTTAATGTGCAATGCAAATATGTTTAGGTCACAGGGTCACAATTAATATTCAGAATATACTTTACTTTTGGGCATCTTATTATTGAATTGCAGTCTGTTCTGTTTACTACAATAACTTCGCAAAACTGAAGTGGATTATAAGGTCTTTCAATTTTACTTCCTTACACATAAATAATAGTCATAATATGAAGGATAACACAGATCAGACTTTTCCTCCCACTGCATTTTGGCTAATTTAGTCCACTCTCTGCCAGTAAATGTATAATAACATCAAATTATTTAGCTCCCATTAATGGGGAGTTACCATTTATTGAAGGAGACATAACACCTCATATTGTGAGTGGATGCTTCACCAAGCTGCACCTCTGGCATCCGCTCACCTTACCAGATAGTGTCTGGCGAGGTGAGCAGATGTGAGTGGATGCCAATGGGGCAGCTTAGTGAAGTGTCCGCTCACAATATGATGTGTTATGTCTCCTCCTTTAATTAATGATAACTCATCATTAATGGGAGCTAAATAATTTGATATCACTATACATTTACTGGCAGAGAGTGGGCTAAATTATCAAAAATGCAGTGGGAGGAAAAGTCTGATCTGTGTTATCGTTCATATTATGACTATTATTTATGTGTAAAGAAGTCAGGTTGAAATACATTATAATCCACTTCAGTTTTAAAATATAATTCTAGTAAATGGAACAGATTATAGTACAATAATAAGATGCCCACAAGTATAGTACGTTCTGATATTAAAGCGGAACTACCACCACTAAGCAACTTCGTTTCTAATAATTCCCTATCTGGCGACTAGCCGCTTAGTAGCGCTAGTCGCCAGAATTATTACCGGGTTATGGAGAAATCTGCATTCATCCTCGGCTGACAGACAGGATGGAGTGCGGACATCTTGTCATAATGACGTCCACGTGCCTGCTCTGTCAGTCCCAGACAGCTGTAGGAGGCGTTGCTAGGAGTCATTCGTCTCCGGAAGGGACTGACAGAGCAGGCACGCGGACGTCATTATGACAAGATGTCCGCACTCCATCCTGCCTGTCAGCTGAGGATGAATGCATATTTCTCCATAACCAGGTAATAATTCTGGCGACTAGCGCTACTAAGCAGCTAGTCGCTAGATAGGGAATTATTAGAAACAAAGTTGCTTAGCGGTGGTAGTTCCGCTTTAATTATGACCCTGTGCCCTGAACATATTTTTACATAAGTTTTTACTCCTTTCAGTGCCACGGGGTATGCAATGTCCATCCCTAAGGGGCTGAAAGGGTTTGTCGTGCTGAAGTCTGAGCACATCCTTTTTGTTCCCCCCACCACCGTAGGGAAGCAGAGAGAATGCACTCAGATGTCAGTTGTCGATTGTTGGAGATGCATAAGGGAGAGTATTCCTTCCACATCGCCATCAGTTTGACAGGATGATACACTAATGATTTAATTCGAACCCCCTTGCATCCCTAATTTTTAGTGCATATGGCAATGTGCGTCTCTGTCACCAAAGTCACATTGTCATAACATCGATCCTTAGTGCATCTCACCCTTGATGTTATCAGAATGCAATATGATAAAAGTGGGTGATTCATATATCTTTAAGTATACTATGTGTTGTTGTTAGTTGTTATACTATTTGCATAATTCTCTTATTGTGTCAATGAGATTTTTTTACTCTGTCAGTTTACTGGACACTGGCTTTATCAACTCTATCAAAACATAATGAAAGTGTTCGTTGGTGCTGACCTATCTGCCACTATAAAACTCAACTAAAGAACTCAATCTCAAGAGAAAAGACTCCACTGTAGGAATTTTGTGAGGACTAGAAACCATGACTTAAAAACAAGACAAAATAACCAAAACAAGAAACAAAACAATAAAATAAAATAAAAACAGCACAAGGGTCCTGTTGATAATTGTTGATAATAGTAAATAAAATTATACATATGTACACACACTCCTTAACATCAGGTTGGTCCAAGTTCCTTCCTCAAGTGCCACAAAAGACAGTGAGGCTGATGTACTAAGGATAACTGTGTCAAATCTGGCACAAATTGACTGCCGGACAGGGAACATTAAACATTCCAACATTCTAATTGATACAAATGTTTTAACCCCCTTAAATGTTAGAGAGTTCACCAATGAATTACTAAGCAAAACGTATTTATCACAAATGGATTTTTATTTATATTATAGTGCAATCGATTTGCTGCAGAATTGCTCCCGTTTTCTTAGTATAATTATAGCCAAACTTCATTTTGTGATCTGTCCATACTTTCTGCACCATGTCTTCTTAAAAGAACACTAACACCTCCTGATATTAAATCCCACTTACCTTAACCCTATGAGAGCCAGAGGGGTACAGAACACATTGCAAATCAATGTGTTCTGTACCCCTCTGGCACTCAAAGAGTTAATCTTAGCAGACAATTCTAATGATCACTCTAGCAAATTCTGTATGGATTTGTTCTCCACAATTAATCTTTAATTAGAACTAGATAGCATACCCATGGAGGCAGACATGATTCTTTGGTGCTGGACTCCTAGAAGCCAAACTCCCCCCCCCACCACTGAATCATTTCTAAAAATACTTTAGTGGGAGGAGCTGAGTGTAGGAGCCCTGCAAAGAAAAACATGCCTGCTTACATAGATATTATATCCATTACTATTTAAGGATTCATTTTGGGTTAACAATCCACAGACAGCTGTTTCATAGTGGTCATTAGGATTTTCTGCCCTGATTAAGGAATGTGAATGTTTATTAGTAGGAGTGTTAGTGTTCCGTTAAGTAAACAAATATTCCATGCAAGTTAATGGAAGTTGCTTACCAAATCAAGAAAACATAACTTTCAGTTTCCTTTGTTAAGCCTGACTAGATATGTACATCAGCATCTATAGTTTTCAAGGTTTAGCTATATAACACGTAGATAATATACCATAAATTTCTACAAAGCATAATCGCTGAAATATGTACTGCCCTGAAAAAATCCCTGAGGACTAAGTTTGGATCACTCTTAAATGGCAAGAAATTGGTAGCCCTGAAGAATATTGCTTTGTAACACAGCTGATTTGGATGGGCCAGTTTTGACCACTTCCTGACACAACTGCTTTTGAACTCCTAAAAATGTCCAGGGTCAAAATTATAGGTGGCTATATACCTCCACAGTGCCATTATAGTGGCTTTGTATTAACAGTCAGTTAAATATCAATGATATTGAAGTAGCAATAAAAAATGATTTGCACTTGAAGAGTTATCAACAGACAAGTCAATCTAGAAAAACAGTTATAAGACCCTCAATCACACGTATATAAAAGCTAAATGAATAATGACAAAGTAATCAATATTACTGAAAAATAATGCTGCACAGTGGACCATTTTATATATAGCTTATTGTAAAATGCACAATGTCCAACATAAATCATGAGAAGCGATGTTAGTAATTTCCTTTGGATAGATCCTAAAATACCTGTAATATTAAAAGCACAGTAACAACTAATTACCAGTTCTAAAATAAACATGATTATGTGAACAGCGGTCTGTTATGTTTCTTTGACTCAGAAAAAAGTACCAATAAAGAAACACTTATCTAAGGCATAAATGGTAAAAAGCTGGATATTGTTAAATCTTTATACAATTATGAATATACTGAAGCAGATGTACTAAAAGAACTGGAGATATGTATGGGAAAAACAATTTGCCTCATATGGGGCAAAAAAAAATTTTTTCATTGCGGGTCTTTTGACCCACAAGAGAGGTTTCCGGTGCACTGTTTAATACCTTAAAGGAGCAATAAAATTTTTTTTTGAAAAAATATATATTGTCAGCTGTTTCCTGTTGAGTAAAATAAGTGTATTCCCACTGCTGATAGATGCATATTTCCAGAGTTATTACTGTTTAAACCTATGTTTTTTTTTTTTAATTAGCATTTCCCTCTTGTGGTTAAATTCCAATTTTTATTCTGTCAAATACTAATGGAGAAGAAAGTCAGTGACTTACACATAATGTGACGACCAGGAAACACAGTAAATTCACTTCCTGGTTATTTGAACTATTATAAAATGTGAATAAAACAACCGACAGCAGTGGGAGTGACCTTGTTTTACTCAGCAGGAAAACCTCTATAACATATAAGTTTTCATAGAAAAAGATTACTCTCTGGTCCATAAAGGGGTTAAGAGAAAACATGTAACCATTTGAGTGCCAGAGGGGTATCCAACATATTTCTTTGCAATGTGTTGGATACCCTCTGGTACTCAAAGGGTTAAACCAGTGAGACTTTTGGGGAATTAGTATTTTGGTCCTGTGGTGTAGTTATAGTTTCTTCAGGAATGGGTCCAGGGTCTTAGTACATAAGCTTCATTGTGTTAAGGTAAATTGTGTGCAATCAGATTAGAGATTTCCTCCTCGTATTTCATTGTTACCCCTTTTAAATTAGTAGAAAATAAACAAGAAGAGCACCTGGAGTAAAACGAGTAGGAAATGCCTATTTAACACAAAAATCTGTTGATTATTTGACTTGGTTAAACCTTTCTGATTGGAACATTGAAGGGCTTAGACAGGCTATAATTTGGATTGAGTTACCCCCTTTGGCATTGATGGGTGCTGAGTGGAGATTATTTATCAAGCTAAATAGGTGCAATACTGGAGAAGGCTAACTGTAGGGGTCAAATAAACATTACCCAAAATTCCCATTAATTCATATACAACTTGCTAATGTTAGAGAGGTCTCCAAGCTTTCTCTTGTATTCAATGGATTAATATCCCCATTTAATTCAGTGGGAATGTTAATTTCCCTTAGAATGATACTACTTGATGAATAAGGGCCTAAATTACTAATTCCCAACAGTAGAAATAAAATATCCGTAGGTGTATATAGTGTGTTAATCAGACGATATGGTACAATATGCTAGCGATACACTGATGACAGCTGTGCCAACTTACTTTCGAGCTTCCAAAAAAAGCAACCTTATGTACCTTGAACTCTGGTATCATGAATCTAATCCTGTCTTGGCCTTTTAGCAATGAGAACTACTCCAAATTAGTGTTGGTGTTATTTTCAATTTATTGTGCAGATATTGTAAGTAATACGTTCAACACAGACACTGTGTTGACATGATAATGTGTGACTTTTAAATCGACTATGACAGGTGATTCTGAAAACTTTATTAACAATTGATATGGCTATTTTGGACAGATCCAACATCCAAGTACATTAGTTTAAAATCTACTAGATGCTGTATATTCACCCCTGGTGTTCTGAGAATCTCTGCAGATCCCTACAGCCCACTCTTCCCCTGGGCTGCTCAGCTTATTGACCACACCCAGTTTCAGGATACCAGCTTCTGACACAAATGAAGGCAGCTGCAACCTAACTTAACAGACAACATATATGTGGCACTGCAACTTAAATGATCAGCACTCATTCTATGGTTTTAATCAGTAACATGATCCATTTTATAAGGAATCCTGCATTATCAGCAGATATGTGCACCAGAGATCATTTGTGGCCACTTAAAAAAATATAAATTACTTTTACATGGGGTAACAGGGTGTTTAAAACATTTTCTAGACTATACACATTTTTTAAAAAAATAATGAAGAAAAAATACAGCAGGTAAAAACCATATATGCTTATCTTTTAATATGAAGTCATTTAAAGAAGAAGGCCACTATTTGGTACTGTGAACAAGTTCAGTAAGTAAGTAAATCTTGGAAAATTGTTATCTGTGATAGAAACGGTCTACTTGAAAAAATAAATTTAGAGACTGAAGCCTTTTGAATAGTAATAAGCCAATAAACATCTCGATGCTCTTCAGGTTGTCTGGTCGAGAGCTCTAAGCAGATCTCTTCCATGCAGGAGCGTTGAGTTACCCACAACTGGGACATTAACCTCACAGTCATATCTTGTCAACTCAGGCAACAGGTATGGTTCAAAAGATGGGCCAATGAGACGACTGGCCAGACCTGCAGAAAGGTATATATGACTGGACTTAGAAATGTCAACCAACAAAATTGCTTAATATTTTATAAGAGACTTAACCTACTAATAACCCGCAATCCTTACTATGGCCAGAAAATTCTATTGACCGCAGTGAATTTTGCCCTTGTGCCTTGGCACAAGAGATAACATCAGTCCTGAATGTCATTTCCATGGATGCAGATATGAGACTTACTGGCAGGTTTTTTTATGAAGCAGGCTGAGTGCACGAGATTACCATGTGCAGTGGGAGGAGTCTGAGGACCTATGGTACTGCTAGCCACTGTCATGTCTGCCTCCACGGACTTGACATCCAAACAGGGTTGTAACTACAACCGGGGTGCAGAGGGTGTGGTTGCACCACTGCCCAGTATCCAAGGGGCCTCCATCTGCCCCAGGGTCCTATAGGTTCTGTGAATATTTTAAAATAGGAACCCCAAAAATATTTGCACCGGGGCCATCCAATGGCTAGCTACACAACTGTATCCAAGACTGATTGAATACATTCCCTCCTGAACCAATGAGCATGGGCAAAATTCAAAGGGGCTCTTAGGATTTTCTGGCCATAGTAAGGTAAGTGGGGGTTATTATTAGGAGGCATTAGCTCTCCTTTAAAACAAAGTAATGGTGGATTTTAATGATATTACTTAAAGTGGATCTACCACCTTGGATTTTCTTTACATACTTGAAAACATCATTTAAAACTGCATCTGTATCATGTTCCAGCAGACGTAAGGTTTAGGAGATTTTAACACTGGGAAAAGAGAAAGTGAAAGTACCCTGGTACCTCGGAGTCTAATTAGCATATGACATGTCACTGAAAGTCTTCATTAGTATGTGAAACATCACTGAAAAAGCTGAATTAGTATGTGATATGTCACTGGTACCACACAAGGTCCACAATTAGTATACATTAGCAGAAGGTAAAAAGTATGAATATCTCTTTAACTGTATCTTTGCTGGTCTCTTGGCTGACATGACACATAGGCAGTTTTTAATGCAATTTTCAAATATGCAAACTGGAATTAAAGTGAAAGTTCCACTCAATTGCAGTGCATAACTAAGAAAGGTCTCTATGATCATGTCATGCATGCTAGGACAGTGTCTGTCCTGGTACAAGGGGTCTAAGGAGGCTCATGCAAACAGTGAAGTCAGTGGCCAAGTGCCAAATATTTCTGAGTTGCGTTTCAGCCAAGAGACCAGTTTTCTGACACCTCCACCCCAAACAGCTGATATGCGCATTTGTGCTGCTGCTCGCTACAGCCCACGCATTTTACAAAGTCTGATCCCATAGGACAGTGACAGATATTCCCTGAAAATACCTTTCATTTTTTGCATATTGTTATCATGGTAACTGCAGCTGAAGAGTGTGGTTGGATAAGGTGTCTTCTGGCCGTCTCTGGGACTCTGTGCACAATGGTGCTGTGGTTGACTCATTGCTTGATTTATATCTCGGTGTCTGGTGCAAACAAACTCATCTGAAAATACATGAACGTGTGTTTAATGTATATTCCTTTACATCAAGACAAAACTTATTAAATAGTAATCACATGTGATAGGCAACTGGATTCACCCTAATGCTGCATATTTGGCCCTCAACACTTCCAAATGCCTGCACATTTGGTTTAACATTCTAAAAAAAGATTAAACCCTTTCATGTCAGAACTGCAATGCATTGCTTCTTTAGCACAGAGTAAATGTAAAATGAGGTATGATATGAGGCAGGGTAGGCAACAGGAGGACCTCCAGCTAATGCCAGACTCAATTCCCACCATGGTCTAGCTGACTTTTGCTGCTGGAGGATGATGGACATTGTAGTCCAACAACAACTGGAGGGTCTCATGTTGCCCAATCCTGATCTGAGGGAAAATATAAAGAACATGTGCTTTTTAAGGCAAAACATGGTGAACATGATAAGGGAGAGGAGAAATGATATCCTCTGTCCACAGAGCCAGAGAAAAAACTGGAGGCAGCATGGCTAAGCAGTGGTAATGTGGGCCCTTTATTAGTATAATTCATGAATCTAAATTGCTAAAAAAAAAATCCCTAATTTTCTAAATTACAATATGGCTATAATAACATATACACTAGGTGAATTGAAGTGCTCTTTCAAAATCACCAAAATTGGTTTAGTTGATAGGGTCACTTTAAAGGGATAGTAATGTTTCATAATAAAAGGAATCCAATTAATCTTAATAGTATTTGGGCCATGAAGAGTGTTATTTCAATACTGTCAGAGTTGTAGTTCAAGAGTAATTGAATGATAAAGTATCCTCCTCCCACCCCTTTTACTGATGTAACACTGCTCACCTCAGAGCAGCAAGACTGTCCGGAAGGATCACAGAGAGGCACACTCTTCAATTAACAAAAGGGAAAAACCTAAAAAATCTGTCAATGGTGGCAGGGCTTTCATTGTTCTCACAGTAAGAAGATTACCCCTTGCTGTGAGCTGTCTGGTCACAGGACCAGACTCTACATCTGAGGGGAGGTGGCTTACACTATGTAAAAGGGGTGGGAGGGGGAAACTTTATCATTCAATTACTCTTGAACTACAACTCTGACAGTATTGAAATAACACTTTCTGTGGCTCAAATACTATGAAGATTAATTGGAGCTGTTGTTTTTGTGAAACATTACTATCCCTTTAATCCTTTGAATGCCAGAGAGAGATACAGCATTGTGTACACTCTGGTACTCAAAGGGTTAAAAGCATATGTGAACTCACTACAGAGGTAAAATCATCTTTACACTATATCAGCCAGGCAGAATAAACAGGGTCTACAGAACATCTTCTTACAACAGCATGTGTCCCCTATGGTGCAGCAGGTATTTATCCAGAAATGTCCCACTTTGCATTGATATATATATGGGCCTAAGGCTAAGACATTTGTGTAATTTGCCCAGAAGGTATATGGAAGCAGATGTGTAGAGCAATTCTAGAACAAACCTACTGCACCATAGAACAAAAATAGCAAATCCCAAGACGTTAAAAGCCCCAAATAAATACTAGAATGTCTCCACTTTTGGATCTGTACAAATGTCGCATACAAATTTACTATTAAAGAACTAACAGCTACTAATAATAGCCCCCCATTTTATTCACTATGGCCAGAAAATCCTAATGGCCCCTACACATTTTGCCCTTGTGCCTTTCTTAAAGAGGTAACATAGTCAACCAGTATTGGATGTTAGGTCCATAGAGGCAGACATCACAGTTGCTGGCTGTTTTTTTTTTTTTTCAAACACAATCTGGCAGAGTACATGAGGCTATGGAATCCTTTAAGTACCGGTGGAGTGCGTAACGCATTGAGAAGAAATGAAGGGCAAACCCTTTGGACCTTAAAGAGTTAAGATTACCATATGCAGTGGGTGAAGTATCCTGCGTTTCTCTTAACCCTTTGAGTGCCAGAGTGGTACGGAATGCATTGTTATGTCTGCCACCATGAACGAGGCATCAGGAATGAGTGAAGATGTTAACTCTTGAACAGAGGTGCAAAGAGGAACATTTGTAAAGGTCAGTTGAATTTTCTGGCCGCAGTAGGAGTTGTTTCTCCTTTAACCCTTTGAGTGCCAAAGGTGTATCCTACACATTGCAAAGCAATGCACTGGATACCGCTCTGGTACTCAAAGGGTTAAAGATCATCAATGTATCATTATATAACTATAAGATTTCATGCCCATAGGCTCACCTGCAGGGCCTTGGGACAACTGGGGGGAGTTTTTACAGGTATCACAGGTTACAATGAAAGCTACATTTAACCCAGTGATTCTCAACTAGGGTGCCGTGGCACTTTGGTGTGCCATGGACATCAGATTAGGGTGCCCCATGTTTTTTATGAAGACTAAAAAAAATGGACTTTTAAATAAAGTTTTATAGAAATTGTTATGCACAATATGTTTAATTTTATTATTATGATTGTAAGACTAATAATTACTGTATATTTATGTACTGCACCTTCATTATGCCCTTGATAAAGTATATTAAATATGTTAGGGGTGCCCCGAATGTTCTAGATAACGTGTTAAGGGTGCCCTGAACAAAAAAAGGTTGAGAACCACTGATCTAACCAATGCCAGCCTCAGGGATCTATTTCATGGGAGTCATGCAGTAAGCTGAGATAAAGAGGAGATATAGCATAGATAACTGTGACAGATATTTTTTAGAGATTTTAGACTGGGAGAATATCTGATTTCTTTGATCTTAGTACATAGGCTCCATAGAATAACACAGGAACTGGAGAAGTGATATCACTGGAGAAGTCATCTCCACTTTATCACCTCTTTATCACACCTTAGTGCATAACTCCCATGAAATCTATTCCTGAGGCTGGCACTGGTTAGATGTAGCTTTCATTGTAACCCATGTTAACTGTAAAGGCACCAATATATTCCAGCATATACATTTGGGAAAACATGTGATAATGCAAATCACTTATTTACTTGTTCAAGGATACACTGTGAGTAAAAGGAAGCCAATCTACTTCTAACATATCCACCCAATGCAGTTCTCCTGGATGACTTGATAATATGAACTCACCATTAAGGACACTTGTGCTGAGAGACTTCTTTTCTGCAGCCAGTGGACAGTTATCTGGCTTAAGGGATTTCATTCTTTTCCACATTAACAGGGGTATAGTATTCTCTGGCATCTCCCCCTGTAATATATAAACTACATTAGTATATTATAATATTTGATTAAAAAACAAAAACCACTGTTATTCATTTATCAATATAATGTTTTTTTCCAGGAGACCCTGTTATTTAATGATTTACATGTCCTGAAATTGCCTCCCTCCTCCTCACTCCTCTTTCTGAGTCTGCCAAAACAGAGTTCACCAAAGAAACTGAATTGACCCTTTGACAGCCAGAGGGATATCCAGTGAATTGCTTTGCATTGCTTTAGCTATCCCTCTGGCACTCAAAATTAATAGAGATGAATAATCATGCAAATCCTGTAAAGGTGGTCATTCCCATTAACCTTTGAATGCCAGAGGAGTATGCAGGGTATTGGGAAGCAATGAGTTGCACAACGGTATGGCACTCAAAGAGTTAAAATGATAACTTAGACAGGTGGGGTGTCAACACATTATTTTCCTGTCTCTGAGGGTTCTCTGACGCTTTTGCCTTTTTTTATTGGCTTAGTCCCCATCCAATCATGTTCATTCTCCTCCTCTGCTCTTCCCACTCCCCACCCACACCATGTAAGCCCCAGACTGTGTCATGTCTGCCTCAAGTCCTGAGCAATAAAACCTAACGCAAATCTAGGCAGTCCTAATAAGAATATTTGCTGAAACTGACAAAAACAGTGTACTTTTTTTATGAAACCATGTATTTTGTAATTATTTTCCTAGTGAATAAAACAAACATAATCTCAAAGCTGGGAGAGCTTTTTATTCAAATGTCATTGCAGTTCAAACTTTATTTATTTTTTTTTAATCAAACTGCAATTTTATATTGTCACTAGTTGGTGCTGTTCCTATCGCTTACTATGGAGTGATGTAGTTAGTGAGTCAAGCTCTCCTGCACGTAACATCATATAAAAAATGTTCTTTTTGGTGCTGTTGCTAACAATTTGATCTTTTTTTTTGTTTCGGCGTTAAACCTTTTCAATGAAAACTTTCTTACTTCAAGATAAGAAAAACCCTACAACTCATATTTTTGTAACAAATGTGTACTGTTCCTTTAAGGCTGTGCTCACACTTTAATGCCTTGGATGCTACAGGCATCTCAAATGCATTGGTTCTTATTGCTCTGGGACAGTCTCTAGCATCCAAGGGGTCGCGTGAGGCGACGCAAGACTGCATCACGTGGAGCAGTGAGGTAGAGGCTGCTTAACATCACCTGGACCTTGGCCTGTGTACATGTGCTTTTACAATACTAGTATTTAAATAAACAAAACAATTTAATGATAGTTTATCCTTTAAACAGATACTCAAAGAAAGAAATCAGCAATAGCAAGCTATCCTCTTCACATAGCATCCCAGTATTATATGGAATATTGTTAATCTCTGATAACTTACCACATTGAGACGTGTAAATCCTTGTTCTCCGTAATCAAGATGTCGCTTCCTTTTCATACTGTTGCATAACGGTATTGCTTCTGGATGTAAATCTTTGCCACGCTGGCCAAAACTCTCCAGTGACCTGTATTCAAGAGTTCTCTTAATATAATTTAACTGTATTATATGACTGCAAAAGACGTATATCATTATCAAGATCTGCTACTATTACAATTTCTGTAAAGTGGTGTGTACATGTAAAAATATATATATGTGTCTCTTTATCCCCCCCAGCCCCCCTGTGTGTCACTTTGCTCCCCCCCCAGCCCCACTGTACTTTCTTTGTAGCATGGCCGAGTGGATCGCAGTAGAGGAGCTTCTGACCCTCTACCCGGTCTGACAGGAAACTGCCCATTACACTTGGCGCTTCCAAGCAAGCCAACCGCACCATAGGTAAGAGATTCAAATTTGCTAAGTTCCCTCATGGGTCAGCATTCTGCATGTTTGGGCAGTCTCTACTGCGCATGACTGCTTCGGACAAACATACATCTGGCCTTTTATATTATAACTAGTTGAAGAGCCCGCTACACGGGCCACAGTGCCACTGCCAGCCGGTCGTGGGGCAGTAATGCGCAGTAGAGACTGACCGTGCCACGGCTGATACAGTGCCAGCCCGTCGAGAGCAGTCACGCGCAGTAGAGACTGCCCGCGCCGCGGCTGATACAGAGCTGGACGCTCCTTCAGTCTCTACTGCGCATGACTGCGTTGTTACATACGTTTTAAAAATTATTATAAGATATGTGGCATTTAACCTCATGAATGCCAGAGAAGTCCACAACGTATTATGGTGTCTTCTCTAACATTTGAAGGGATAAAAGCGTTACTTATATCAATGTAATTAATGTTGTAGCTAGTTTGTCCTCGAATGCTCTACTCTTTACAATGCTATGCGCCAAAAAAGTAGCACTGAACAATACCTGCACCAAACCCAAACAAACAGCAGAACAAAAGCCCCTACCAATATCTTTGATAATAGCTATTTAGATTTGATCATTTCTACTGCTTCATGCATGTCCTCCATGGCAGGGACTGTACAAATCATCTCACTGAAACATCACAGATAGTATTAAAGTAAAATGCCTTATGCAGGAAGAGTGGCAATTCTGCAACAAACCAACTGCAATGAAACAGTCCCCAAATTTCCATTGATTTAAATGGGGCTTTTAACCGTTTGGATGTTAAAGAGGTTGCCAACACATTGGGAAGCAAAAGCCCAATTTAAATAAGGTTGATTTTTATTTTCCTCTCTATGATACAGTTGTGTCAATATATCTAAAAAACTATATGAAACGTCTTTAAACCATACTTCATATAAGTAATTATGACATGAAAAGGATTTGACGCAAACCAAACTGATTCTTTGAAAATGTCACAAAATTGCAAAAATATTCATTGCCTTTTTTACCTGAAAAATGTATGTTTTCTAAAAAATCTGCATTGCATTTATTGTATCTTGGAAATGTCAGCATTGTATTCTCACCTTTGCTTAAACAGCGGCATGCAATGCAAATGCACTGGTGGTCCAGAAGGTGAATTGGTTAAGGACCCATTGTACTGATCCGTGAATCGCCACTTGGCAGGCATATAACTCACTGGTGGATCTGGAGGCCATTGGACGTTAGACCGCCCTCCCAGCGAAGACAATGGTGTACAGGCACTAGCATGGTAAGGTATCAACGGTGATGCCTTTTTTTCACCATTATAAAGCACAGATGAATCCTGAGTAGGGTTACTGCTTTTAGCTGTCAAGGGTTGACCAAAACTCTGGTGGAGGAACTGGTTCTGAGGGGGAGGACTGGACTGGAAGAGGTTGCTTATACTATTTAAATTCTGCTGGGTACTTTGAGGGCTGTCATTAATTGCACATTCCTCAGGGCATATCGGGTTCAACTGGAAGTCTTCGCCATCCATGGGAATGTATGGAGCAAGAGTTTCAAGGTCCAATTCATTAAAGTCATTCTGGGAAAAATAAAAGAACAAACCGTTGGTGGGCATCAAAAGAAATCCTAACATGCTTACCATCAAATCTCAGGTATAATACGCACCTGTGTATAATATGCAGGTGTATATTATACCAAAGATTTTAGTGGAAAACAAGAGTGCCTATGTATAATACGCACCCTTGTTTTCCTGTTACACAAATAAAAAAATGTCACATTTCCCCTCCTTCCCTGCTTAGCCATGGCCGCCTCTGCCCCTCTGGAGTCCAGATTCCGCATCCTGACAGGGTCCCAGCGGGTGGCATGCTTGCATCCGCCGCCCGCTTCCTGCATGGCCCTGTCAGTACCTCCACTGCCTAGCCAATGGTAGTGTTTTGTGAGGACCACAAGGTCCTCGCAGGGCAATACCATAATCCAATGCGTGTGTATAATACGCACCCCACACTTCACATAAGGTGAAGAGGGGAAAAATTGTGCGTATTATACGCAATATTTTATGGTAAATGGAAAATAACACCTAAAAATTTAACTGGGGTATCCTATACTACTTCAGCATTTGTAAAAAAAAAAAAAACTCTTGGTCCATCAAGTCACTAATTTTGTTTGTGCAAACTTGACCTAAAACAATGTCTAGTTTGTACCTGGCTCTTGGTACTGGCTGACACTACAGTTATACTAGTGTTACTATACAGAGAAGTGGTTGCTGTACAGATATACTAGTGTTACTATACAGAGAAAATAACAATTCTTCATTTCCCTGTAATCACCATAAGTCATTTTGAGGTTTCTAAAGGGAGGTTGTTACTCTCAACAGCTTGTCATGAAAATTGAATGTTAGTACAACAATAAAGGTATTATCACATACTGCGATACTTCTTCATTTTGCATCTACATCCCTGGATTAACATTGCTAATCTAAGTTAGCCTAATACTATATATACACATTTTATATATATATATATATATATATATATATATATATATATATATATATATATATATATACACGTTTTTGGCCCCGCTATAAATGACTCTGTTGACAGGATGACTACCCAGTGACTGGGAGATTTAAACCTTTGCGTGCCAGAGAGGCATCCAACACACTTAAAGGGTTAATTGGGTGGAGGTTACCTGGAACAGGTCAAATTGACCCAGTGGTTTGGCCTGTTATAACCACATACAGTGATCTGATTGCTTTCTGGTCCAAAATTTAAAATCAGGCCAAAAATAATTCCATTTGAAAGAGCTTTCTAAATCAGCTATATTTATGCTTGCCATTTTTTATTTTAAATAATAATTTTTAACATACTCAGCTTTAGTTATTTGTCAGTGTATGCAAATGAGATAGTACTGACTGGTAGGCAGCGGCAGTTGGGACAGGGAGCAGTGTGGGATGTTAGTATCTTTATGGCATATCAGCCAGTACCAGTCTCATCTGCATAAACTGACAAATACATGTAAATAGCTCAAACTCACCCACTATCATAAATATCAGTGATCTTAAATCATCCATTTGTTACAAAGTGGCAGCTCCACTTTGAGTTCACACCTGCTAACAATAAATAATACACAGAAGAACTGTCAATAATAAAACCATATATAAAAGCCCTATCAATAATTCTGAAGGCAGTGGTAAGAATACCAGTTGGTTGATGGGATCAGTGTACCTGTGTAGTGTTACATTGATTGTTTGCATCAGTATCCATGGCAAAAAGCTTCTCAATCAACTCAATTTTGAGATCTTCATCCAAAGACGAGTAGTATGCTTCTGGACTACTTGGCTAAAATCAGAAAAAAGCATGATAAAAATTCAATCTTGTGGGAAAAAATAATGATGTACGTACAAACTGCACCCTTTTTTTTAATTACACTCCCATGGGAGAATGCTGCACATTTATTATCTAAGACTTAATGCTATTCAAGGGAATGAAGCAAGTCTGATTTAAAAAATGTGGAATGATTTAAAGGGGTGTTTTTATATTATAGGACTAGATTTTAACACCTGAAGAATAAGAAAACAAAAAAGTCTATGCATCAGATCAGAACTTTTAAAAATAATGTATGACTTACTACAGAGGTTTTAATGTCATTATATTAAACCTTTGAGTGCCAGAGAGGTATCCAACACAATGCATTGTATACCTATCTAGCCTGTGCACTACAGATCTGAGGCAGGCAGGGAATTGCTCAGTCTGAAGTGTGAAGTGTGAAGCTACACTTGCGTTTGGCCACAAACATGTAAAAAAGACCTCACTTTATTATGTTTAATAAATCACAGGCCATTTACTGTTAAAAGTTCAGAACTTATGTTCATACTTTTTAATCTCTATACATGCACTTGAAATACAGTCTTTAGTGTTCTCCTAACTACATATCTGTAAGTATCTGAACACTGGTGATAAGTCAGAAAGAGATCACCAGGTTGTTGTGTAACCCAAGGTAAGGCCCCACCCATGCATAATCCCTGAATCCTCACATGGCTCAACCTCCAACCTCACCTACTGTTGTCTGGTACAGAAAAATCCCTTAACCCTTTCAGTGGTCAGACTCTCTGGGACTGAAAGGGTTAATATACAGAAACTATTCACTGCAGACCTCTCTAGCATCCAGGGGTTAATCTGTTAAGTCCTTAAAGGGTTAAATAAACTGGTCAAATTAATACAGAAGTAAAATATTATAGCTTAATATAAAATAAAAAAGAAAGTAGCCACCATCTACCAGTATCAGGTATAGGGTTGTTTTAAAGGGATAGCAATGTTTCACAATAAAATCAGCTCCTATTAATCTTCATAGCAAAGGAGCCATAGAGAGTGTTATTTCAATGCTGTCAGAGTTGTATTTCAAGAGTAATTGAATGATAAAGTATCCCCCTCCCTCCCCTTTTACCTAGTGTAAGCCCCCTCCCCTCAGATAAATAAAACAAAAGGAAAAGTGCAGGCAATCTCCTTTGTGTAGTATATATTAAAATTCTCAATCCATCACCAGCACCAGAAAAAAGTTTTTTTCAAAGGATCTACTAACATTCTTCAGAGGCAAAATCCTGCCTCCAGATGAACAGGCATTCACTGGCTCTCACCCCAGTATGGTGTCTTTCAAGCAATATACAGGATCTCCAACTGACTCTCTCTCCTTCCTCTACTTGTATGACTCCCACTCTTTCTTTAGCTTGTATGGTAGGGTCGGGTTAGTGTAAAATTTTATACCACTGTACCCATTGACCAACTTTACCATTTACTGACACCCATAAGGGTTCTAAAAATAAGATTCCTCACTATAGCAGTGAGTTCTTAAATATAAATCTTTCACTGAGGCCAGGGAGCTCTTAAGTATCAGTGAGAAAATATATACATTAAATCACAGGTAAATCATCTCAATATTTATTCTAAAAAAAAAGCCAACTAGTGGGTATTAAAAAGAGGACTTCAATACACCTCTACAATGAACAAATATATGAATAAATCTAAAACCAATATATTGAAATTACCTTCCCTCACATGTGGATTCTGGTCTCTTGACCGGACAGGTCACAGCAAGGGACAGTCTTCTTACTGTGAGCATAAGGAAAACCCTGCTCTCCTTGACAGGTTTTCTCTTATGCTCACTGAAGATTGTCCCTCTCTGTGATCCATCTGGACACCACCTTGCTGTTTTGAGGGGAGCAGTGTTACATCAGTAAAAGAGGTGGGAGGGGGATACTTTATCATTCAATTACTCTTGAACTACAACTCGGACAGTACTGAAATAACACTCTCCATGGACAAAATACTATGAAGATTAATTGATTCTGCTTTTATTTTGAAACGTTACTATCCCTTTAAATCATTCCTGCGCCTTGGAAAAAGTATAAAATAGTGTATTCCTTTTACACCCATAAGAGAGGTCACCACTGCACTGAGCTGCATTACAATGGAGCTCTCTCTAGTGCCAAAGATGTTAATCCTCTGAGTGCCAGAGGGGTACGCAACGCATTGCAAAGCAATGCGTTGCGTACCCGTCTGGCACTCAAATGGTTAAATAATTGTTACATCTATTTATGATGAGTTTTCACTGTAGACTGGATAGTGTTTCCCAGATTATTGTGGAGAGGAAGATCCAGAGGGTTCCAAATTGTGATACATGACTATCAGAGTGTCATCTTGACTTGGGGTGGGGTCTCCTCTAGTGAACCCTATGCCACTGCAGACGTTGACCTATTGTTATAATGGTCCTGAGTGTGTGTCTGGAGCAGGTGCATTGTTATTGTGTTGAATGCACTGGAGACCTCTCTAGCAAAGGATTATCCGTTTGAGTGCCTGTGTGAGTACCCAACACATGCTGTACCCCTCTAGCACTCAAAGGGTTAAACAGCAGTGCCAAAGCTATAGTCATTCTTACCGTAGAGCAGCTGCTGTTGCTGCTAGCACTGGGAGTGGTGCTCCCTGGTGCCACCTGAGGCGCTGTGAAGGATGGATGGTTTATTATGTCAGCCTGGGAATTAACGCTCTTTACTTCCAGTGGCCATGGCTTGCTTGGGCTTGCCTGGACACTGCTGTTAAAGTTTGATGATTCTTCAAATGGCTGTGAACCTGAAAAACAACAATTCAGAGATAAATAATATGAGTACATCAAAATGACATTGATACTTTAACCTGTCCACGTTCTCACTTCAAAGGGCATATCCATCTTGGCAGGATCTGAATAATTGTCAGCTGGACAGTTTATGTAAATGAGCTAGTACTGGACATCAGGAAATGACAGTTGGGAGGGAGAGCAGAGCATAATGTTATTATTTGGCAATCCAGCCAGTATTGTCTAGTTTGAATATACTGAAAAATAAATAAAGCTAAATATCTTATGAACTATTCTTCTGAATAAAAATGGCTAACAGAAATATAGAAGATTTTAAACATTCTTTTAAAAACATTTATTATGAGGTGAAAATCCCCCTATAAAATACATAATCCAATATCCCAGTGCTCCCTCTTAAGGTGGAACAACTTTAGTATTGGTGTAAAATACAAAATAAAAACAGTCCATCCAAATTGTTGTGTATCCTCTGCTGTTTTCTTATGGTTGACTTGGATCCTAGCAATAACAGTATAGAAGACACATAAGTGCAGCAGAAAGAGAAGCATGGTGAAAACACATTTAATAAATAGATAACATACATTACAAGACTAGGGTATCTGACAGAGAGGGACTTTTCTTGGTTATACTGGTTACACTGCCAACATCTCAACCAGTGGATTCAGATTATCATGGAGAGAACAAGCAAACGAGGGGGAAGGAATCTCATAGGGTGCACGCTGAGCGCTATCCATTTATTAAAGGAACTTTCACCACAGTTCTATTTCCCTTGTGCGTCTCAGTCTTCAATACCCCCTTTAATACAACCGACCAAGCTAACAACTCAAGGTGATATGATTACTATTAGCAAATAAATATTTGGATTTGGAGTATTGTGGACACTGAGTACTTACTCTGGTTGGAACTATATCTAGTAAGTGCAAAAATTATAGCATATGTTATCTTTTTTTTCAAGGTACTTTCACCATGGGTCTGTCTCTGTTTTGCTTCTCTATCTTCTATACCACATTCATACACATGACCAATCTAATGACATAAGGTGATATGATTACTATTAACAAATAAATATTGGGACAATGTGCAGAACTTTCTTTGGACCCTTTCATTAGAAAGGCTGTAAGATAACAAGACAGTCGCTAAGATTAGGGCTCTTTAGTGTAAGAATAGGCACATCTGTTCTCTGCCTGACTGATCTCAATTGAAACCATGCTGTGATCACTGTTTCCCAAATATTCACCTACTTTGATATTGAACACCATGTCTATGTTATTTGTTATAACTAGGTCCAATACATTGTTATTTCTTGTTGTGTCATGTAGCTATACCTAAGAATGCTCACAAACCTGCTTCCTTCAGCACTTTGGCAGGTCTCATTTCCCCAGTTTATATCTGGATATTAAACTGCTCCATTTTTCTTTGTATGTATGGTCCTATGTTTGGATAGTGAGATTCAGCCAATGAGGGGTACTGAATTATTGGCCCTCCGGTTGATGGGGAATCACATCATCTACAACCAGCCACTGCCTGACTGGGGATGATAAGTTTTGTAGCCCCCAACAATTGGAGGTCTAACAATTTAATACACCTGCAATAGAAGCAAAAAATGAATTGGTCAGAGCCTAGTTAACTAACCAAAATCAAGAGCAATGATTTCATCTCCTGGTGTTGGAGCCAGTTGTGCCAGTTCCTCTGGTTCCTCCTTGAGCTTGGTAAACAAGTAGTCACTCTTATCTGGAACAGAGCCACTGAAGATGGAGTTCATGCTCATGTGATGGGGTTTGAACAGTGACTCTGTTTGGTCCATGGAGAACACAACCTCATTCTTCTCAATTTCGCTGTTGACAAGAGGCAAAGAATTAGATTTGAGAATGAAATGCATTGCATTAATATTCTAGAATATTGTTTCTCAACTTTTTCAGTGGCAAGTTCCCCATCAGTTCTAAAATTGTCTTAAATACCCCAACACCCAGCTGAACTACATGGAACCCCATCATATCACTGAAAAAGGGGAAATTCTGATATCGGGCGACAGACATGCATTCTCGCACAGACAAAAGCACACACACTCACAAGCACACTCATGCTTTCTCTCATACAGGCCAATGCACAGACCCTCATACACATTCCCACTCTTCAGCGCACTCTCACTTTGTTTCATATTATTCAGATTGGATTCTAAAGAATAATTCTTCCTGATGGTAGTACTTCTCTTTATAAGTTTAATAATATGGAGAAATCTTAACTTTTTGGGGGAAAGGAGTGAGGGACAGGAGTTGAAATGTAGGTATCTTGCTTCAGTAACATGATGAACTATATTTTCACATTCACAAAGACACTCACACAATCTCACACACAGACAAACATACTGAGACACACTCTTACTCTTTCACACAGACACGCTTTCTCTCACATAAAAAGACACACTTGCAGTCTTGTACATAGACACATGTATTCATTCTCACACATACTCTAAAAGGCACGAATGCACACTTATACACAGGCACACACCCAGTCTCACACAAATACAGATATACAATATTACAAACACAAATTCAGTCTCACACAGTGTTAATAAACTAATACACACATACACACACACACACTTGTACAGGTTCACAAAATTACAGTCACACACATATACACATGTGCACAAACTAACACTTACCCTCACTTAGTTGCATGGGGCCCTACAGGTCAAGAGACATTAAACTCCCCAAAGCTGGAGAAGGTCTGTCCAACAGACATTCGATTTTGTGGATGTCATCATCTTTGCTAGCCAACGAGGCTATATTTCTCATTAGGCTGAGTAGGCAGCATATTTTTTTATGCCAGGCAATAGCAGATTAGGGTACAGGAGGAGTCATGTGAAATGTGGCTGTGGTTATAAGTGGGGCTAAAGACACCAAGGTTTTACTTGAATAGGGGCAATTGAGATGTAAATCTAGTACTGAATATGAGAGTGGTCAGCGGGCCCAGCAATCCTACTACCCATAACAAAGAAACAGATTAAACTGAATTCTACAATTCAGCCCTTACCCGTTTTAACCTTTATAAAACTACACATCCTAAACAAGGGATGTACAACGTGAGACCCTCCAGCTTTTGCAGAACTAACCTCCCAACCTTGTTCTAAACAGATTCTAAAGAGGACTTTCTAGTA
This sequence comes from Rhinophrynus dorsalis, assembly GCA_037306005.1. NCBI lineage: Eukaryota > Metazoa > Chordata > Amphibia > Anura > Rhinophrynidae > Rhinophrynus > Rhinophrynus dorsalis. Next base: position 70,678,750 of record CM074720.1, on the reverse strand, counting down.
AACACTGTCTCACCTTAGAACATAATTCACACAGACGATGCATTGGGGTTGTGAGTTGCGTGTGTTGTATATGACGGTGCCTTGGCTTTCCACCCACAGATATCCACCATGCTTTGCAAGCATTCGGTATTGGCCAGTCACCACTTGACCTTTTGCACACACTAATAAATCAAATGGAAAAAACAAAAATATCAGAAGAACGTCAAAATGAACCATGTTCATGAATATCACTGGCAGACAACCTGTGGCTCTTCAGAAGTTGTTGGACTACAACTCCTATCATTCTCAGGATGATGGAAGTTGTAGTCCAACAGCTGCAGGGAAAGCCAAATGTTGTTGGTCCCTGACATTAATTGACAATATTTATAAAAGTAAATAAATGATAAAAAAGTGCTACATGTATAAATCAGCCTGGAAAGTCCCAGCGGATAAAGCCTTATACGCAAAAGAAAAGAGTAACAATTCTGGGAAAAACCAACTTCACTGCAGGGGTGAAATGAAATTCCCAGTTATTCAAAGAGGAATTTGAACCTCTTGAATGCTAGCGAGGTCTCAGACACAATGCTTCAAAATAGGTTGGAGGCCTCTCTAGTGTTCAAGGAGTTAAAAGCTCAATTTAAATCAATGGCAAATGTAAATAATTTCTAATTTGCCCCTTTGATGCAGCTGATTTGATACAGAACTGCTCATCTTTTTCTACTGTGCATAAGGATCTAACGAGCTTATCCAATAAGCTTACAAGGTGCAATTATGAAGCAAACCAACTGCATCATAGGGGAGAACCCAAGATCCCCCAAATTCCCTTTGATTTAGATGGTACTTTAACCCTTTGAGTGCCAGAGGGGTACTTTGCAATGCGTTGCGTACCCCTCTGGCATTCAAAGGGATAATCCCTTGGATGCTAGAAAGAGCTCCAGTGCATTTTGAAACAATATGTTGGAGCCCTCTCTAGCATTCAGGGGGTCAAACACGCCACTTAAGTGACAGTCAAGATCCTTTTTGACTGCACAAATTCTGTAAGTGAATTATATATAAAGTCAAATTGCCTATATATTTATTTTCTGTCTATTTTTCTTACACTTATGTCCCTGACAGGAGAGAGCACTTAGCAAAAAATATCGCTAAATGTTTGTACATATCCTGATGTCCCTTTACAGACTCTTTCTTTATCACTGCAGTTTTATAAATCTCCCCCATTGTGCGTTATGGGCAAGTCAGCTGATCACCCTATACCTCAAGCACCAAAAGCTTAGATTGTAAACTGATAATTCTGTGTACAGCACCGCGGACAAATTAGAAGCACTATATAAGAACAAATCTATTATTATTATAGCCTTATTTGTAGTAGTGTGATGGTGAGGATTAATATCTTTGCATTCATATTTCCCAAATTAAAACTCTCTGCAAAACGGAGAGCCAGGGCGTTCAATGTCAGAGACAAAAAAGTGTACAAAAATATACAAACATGAAAAATAAAGAAAAAAATAAAAAGTTCAGAAAATTTGGCTTTATATATTAATCACTTACAGAATATGAGAAATCAGCTGATAGAGCTGATAGAGCTGATAGATAAATTATCAAGAATTGGACTTAACCCCTGGATAGTTCAGTGGATCTGCAGTTGGCTGAAGGACAGAAACCAGAGGGTTGTTGTTAATGGAGTGTATTCTGAGCAGAGACTGGTTACAAGTGGAGTGCCACAAGGATCTGTTCTGGGCCCTGTTCTGTTCAACATGTTTGTAAGTGACATAAGGGAAGGCTTGGCAGGGAAGGTTTGCTTGTTTGCTGATGACACAAAAGTGTGTAATAGGGTTGATGTTCCAGGAGGTGTCTGTAATATGGAGAATGATTTGGCACTATTAGATAAGTGGTCAAAACAATGGAAACTTCAGTTCAATGTTTCCAAATGTAAAATAATGCACTTGGGGACAAGAAACCCTCAATCTGACTATCGTATTGGCAGTTCTGTGGTAGCAAAGACTTCAGAAGAGAAGGATTTGGGGGTGGTCATCTCTGACAGCCTCAAGATGAGTAACCAATGCAACCAGGCGGTGGGGAAAGCAAATCGTATGCTTGGCTGCATAGCTAGAGGTATAACAAGCAGGAAGAGGGAGATTGTGATCCCTCTGTATAGAGCTCTAGTGAGACCACATCTGGAATACTGTGTACAGTTCTGGAGGCCTCATCTGCAAAAGGATATAACTAAAATTGAGCGGGTTCAAAGAAGAGCTACAAAAATGGTGGAAGGTCTAAAGCATAGAACTTATCAAGAACGACTCAGAGATCTAAATATGTATAGTCTGGAGGAAAGAAGAGAAAGGGGGGACATGATTGAAACCTTTAAGTATGTTAAAGGACTGAACAAGGTTCAGGAGGGAAGTGTGATTAATAAGAATCTGAATACAAGAACAAGGGGGCACAATCTGAGGCTAGTTGGAGGAAAAATCAAGAAAAACATTAGAAAATATTATTTCACTGAAAGAGTAGTAGAAACTTGGAACAAACTTCCAGCAGAGGTAGTTGATAAATCCACAGTAACACAGTTTAAACATGCCTGGGATAAACATGTATCTATCCTAAGATAACAATAAAGGAATACTAAAGGGCAGACTAGATGGACCAGGTGGTCTTTTTCTGCCGTCAATCTTCTATGTTTCTATGTTTCTATGTTTCTATAAAGGTGGTTGACTTCCTCTTTAAATCACTGAGAATCAGAATTGCATGCCTTTATCTTATTGAATATAGTTCATAGGCCCATATTTATAAACTGGAGCTATTCTGGAGTAAACCAACTGCACCACATGGGACAAAAAAATTCCTATTAAAAATAAATTGGGCTTTTAACCACTTAAATGCTAGATAGGTCTCCAGTACCTCTCTAGCATCCAAGTGGTTAAAAACTTCTCTTCAAGTGTATGGGAATTTAGGAATTTTTATTTGTCCCCTATGGTATAGTTGGTTTATTCCAGAATAACTCCAGTTTGCTTTTAAAGGGATAGTAATACTTAAATATTACTAATCCCCATAGTGTAGCCATTTTAAAAAGAATGTAATTGTCCCCAGTGTCATCTCTCAAACCTTTATGGTTTGAGAGATAACCGAATGCAAAGTTCCCCCCTCCCTCTCCCTTCCCTGAAGTCAGCATTGTACCTGACTGCAGGGATATCCGGTCTTATTTTCATCAGGCGGCTCTGCAACAGAGCTGAGATCATGTTAGTAAAAAATAATTATTTCATTGAAACTGTCTTCTACATGTGCTTGCAATCCAAGCACAAACCAAGCACACGTAGAAGACCTGCAGTGAAATAATTATTTTTTACTAACATGATCTCATCTCTGCTGCAGAGCCGCCTGATGCAAATAATACCGGATATCCCTGCAGTCAGTACAACGCTGACTTCATGGAAGGGGGAGGGAACTTTGCATTTGGTTATCTCTCAAACCATAAAGATTTGAGAGATGACCCTGGGGACAATTCAATTCTTTTTAAAATGGCTACAGTATGGGGATTAGTAATATTTAAGTATTACTATCCCTTTAACAATACAGCCCATGGTGCTTCTGAATTCATCTTACAACAAACTGAGCACACTTGTAACAATTATTGGCTGTACAGCACAGAGTTTGGGGGTATACTTAGGTAAATCAAGGGTACTGCTTCATTTAAAAGTCATTATAGTTCAAACTGTTATTTCCTTTATAATATGCTGTTAGCAACGGATCCCCCGGAGGGGGGTGCACTAAGGGGTGATAAAGTGGAGATAAAGAATCTAGTGATATCACTTCTACAATTCCTATGCTATTCTATGGAGCCTATGCCCTAAGATCTCTCCAGTTTGACAGATCTTAGTGCATAGGCCCCATATAATAACATAGGACAGGACTGCCCAAGTTCAGACCTCAAGGGCCACCAACAGGCCAGGATTTAGGGATTTCCCTGATTAAGCACAGGTGAGGTAATCAGTGGATCATTCATTTGCCTGACTCACCTGTTCTTCATCAGGGAAATCCTTACATCCTGGCCTGTTGGTGGTCCCTGTGGACTGAAATTGGACAGCACTGACATAGGGATTGGAGAGTCTATAACAGTGAAGTCATCTCCACATAATCACCTGTTTAACACACTTTAGTGCATAACTCTCTTGTTTTTCATACAGTTATTCCATTGCAATTTATAGAAGAGGTGAGTTATTAGCTACTAGTGTAAAAGCCCGTGTACATGGGCCAAAGTGCGAGATGGCAGGTATCAACGGCTATGTCTGTTGCGCATGACTGCATCTCTGACCTGCGTTCACTGCATTTGGGCAGTCTCTACTGCACATGTCTGGCCTGCAGTGTCTACTGCGCATAACTGCATCTCTGGCCTGCGTTTGCTGCGTTCGGGCAGTCTCTATTACGAATGACTGCATCGGACAAACATACATCTGGCATATTATTATATAATATAGTTCTCTTTAGAATGTGATACAAATAACTCCACCACTTCATGACAGTTTCAACCATACTGTTTCCCCCTCTCCAGTGTAACAACAAAAGAGATATTGTAGTATATATTTACAGTTCATTCCCGTAAATGTAACATCAATATATTAAATGAATATAGTTCCATAATAAAGAAAAAACAAAAATTGACTCTGCAGGAAAAGCCCTACAAAATATGATATTTCAACGGACAAAACTTTACTTATATTTTATTAAAGCTGTTTTTACTGCCCATACCACACACAGACAATTAAGACAGAGCTGAAGGAGTTAAGCCATTTAGCCAATGTGCTTTTTGACTTCTTTAGAGTTTCCTGATTCAACATCTCTGGGTTGAACAAAATCAAAAGATCTAGCTGTAATACATTGAGTGCTAGTGTTCTGTTCTGTTTTATGAAACATAATTGTCCCCTTAATAAGCCTTATGTCAGTGACAGTCATTACAAGGGGTCTGCTGAATTACATAAAGGCTTTTACTGCTTTAATCTTTTTTTCTCGTTTTCAAAAAGTACATAATGTTCTCATGTGACAAAAAAAAGCAGCAGGGCCCCTTCTGAGTCTCGTCATCAGCTATCGATGTATCACATCTCTGCTGGCTGGCTACAGGTTGGGCCAGTTGCACAAAGAAATGTTGGACAATTCCAGGACAATGAAACAGAATCATTGTGGACAAATAATAATTTCCGTTGATCTAAATGGGGCTTTTAACCCCCTGAATGCTAGAGAGGGCTCCAACGCATTGAGAAGTGTTTTTATGAAAAATGATATATTGTAGGGCTGAGTAAAACAAGGAAATTCATACTGCTGGGAGATGCGACTTTTCAGAGTTATTACTGTTTAAAATATAGTTTTTCTATATTAACAGTGCCCTCTAGTGGCCACAGTATAACTTTTAACAGTTTTTCTGTTGCATTCTATGGGAAAGGTGAGTCACCGACTGCAATTCTCTAAAGAATGAGACAGTAACAGCTTCATCACTTCCTGACTGTTTGAACAGCTGTATATTTTGAATAGAACTGCTGCCAGCAATGGGAGTATTTTTGTGTTATTTGGCAGGAAAAGCACTATAACATATAGATTTGCATAAAACAAAAGTGCTCAGTTTTGCCTAGGGAACACTGTTTATTACTCACTAAAACCCTATTTTAACCCTTTGATTGTCCCTCTGGGATTTTTTTTTATTTGACCCTATAGTGGAACAATTCTGGAACAAACTTACTGCACCAAAGATGACAAACAAACATTTCCATTTATTTAAAACTGGGAACTGTAACCCCTTGAATACTACAGAGACCTGGAATTCAATGAGTTAGAAACGGCGTGCAGCCGCACAGAGACCCAGACTTCCGGGACTTACCAGGTACGTCCTCTGTCACTAAGTGACAGTTTCTGCGGGACGTACCTGGTAAGTCAATTGTCGCGATGGGGTTAAAGGGATAGTAATACTTAAAATGTAAAAAAAAAATATTACTCCACTTTATTTAGTGTATATGCCCCAACATGTAGCCAGTCAGCAGAGACATGAGACCCTGGTAATCAAGGCAGAAAGGCTGATGTACAGAGTCAGATTGGAGTAGGGTGACCAGACCTCACCTTTAAAGGGATAGTAATACTTAAAACTTAAAAAAAATATGTTGTAGGGTTTATCCCCCTGAGTAAAACAAGAGTACTTCCACTGCTGAAAGGTGTTTCATTCAAAAGTTATTAATTTTCAAAGTTGAATTTTTTAGATGCAATATCACAGTGGCCTGAAATTGGACAGTGGCGCTGTTGCTACACCATCCTATGGACAGTAAATCTCCATAGGATGGTGTAGCAACAGCGCCACTGTCCAATTTCAGGCCACTGTGATATTGCATCTAAAAAATTCAACTTTGAAAATTAATAACTTTTGAATGAAACACCTTTCAGCAGTGGGAGTACTCTTGTTTTACACGGGGGGGATAAACCCTACAACATATTTTTTTTAAGTTTTAAGTATTACTATCCCTTTAAAGGTGAGATCTGGTCACCCTACTCCAATCTGACTCTGTACATCAGCCTTTCTGCCTTGATTACCAGGGTCTCATGTCTCTGCTGACTGGCTACATGTTGGGGCATATACACTAAATAAAGTGGAGTAATTCTGGAACCAACAATCTGTACCGTAGAGAAACAGCACAAAAAATACCCCAAAAAAAATTTGAAACAGGTTTTTTTTTAACCCATGAGCTTGAGAGCTGTCTAGAATGCAAAGGGTTAAGAGCACCATTTACATCAATGGGAATTTGTATTTGTTTTGTGATTTTCCCCGGAATTGTTATATTGCCTGGTATGTTTCATCACATAGAACAATTTTGAATTGCTGCTGGAATCTGCATCATATTAAAATGCATCTACTTTATTGAACTTTTTGGATCGTAGAGAAGTCCCCAACGCACTGCTAAGCAAAAACCCTTCATACATAAACTGCCTACTCCCACTGAGCAGCCTTGTATTCTGACACTGAGCACATTTTTAAAGTAATACTAACAACAAAAACTCTAACACCGAATATCATGCACTTACAGCTAGCATATGTAAAAATGTATTATTCATATGTTAGAGTTGGAGGAGTCAAAATTAATAATGGGAAAAAGTATGCTATGTGAATATAAGAGTCAGGGACCCTAAGACACATTAAATCCAAGATAAGGGCAATGTGAGTGCAGCACTGTTATTTTTTTATACTTTTTTAAATTGCTACACTTGCATTTTCCTCTCTGCTGTCTTCCTATGGTGTATTGTCCTGTGTGTACAAGTAAATATGTGCATGTATATCTCTCTCTCTCCCTTTTTCTCTCTCTACATATATATATATAGAATGGAAAGAAAGAAACTTATTTTCTAGAGTATTTCTATTCTCTCTTTCATAAATTGCCCCCCCCAAAAAAACAACTTTGTCAGACCAATTAGTTCTATAATTGTCATACATTGCTCTGTAATTGTACCAAATTGCTATATAATTGTTCCAAATCAATGCTATATTTACAGTTAGTGTTAGCTATTCCTAACTGCACCTTATATAGTGATAATGCTACTTGATGCATACTGCTGGTAATATGCTAAAAATAGTATTTAACCCCTTAATTCTTAATTCCCTTTCGTCAGAAATACTTCCAGTGCCAGAAGAATTTCCAGTGCAGGAGTTCCTGCATGGCATGCTTTAATTAGCATCATCTAAATCTAAATGTATTAAAAACTAGTTTTATTTACAAAAAAATAGCTAATACAACATACAGGCGATTTTCAAAACTCGTTCAAAATCACCAAAGTTGTTCTAAAGTGATAGTGTCTCTTTAACAATGTACGCAGTATTCCGGTAATAAAGCAACATACAATTGATCACTGCATCAAACAGACTAGAAACAATATGTATTACATCCTGTTCCAAATTAAGTGCAGCATTTCAAATTACCTCAGCCCAATTAAGTATTTAGCCCACAGTAACCTGAATAAGACAGTGATCGATAATGACATCACTTCAGTATGAAACAGTCATCCACTGTGTAAATGAAATTGGGTGTGATGACTTGTCGCCATTGCTCAGTGAATCCTGTCTAGCTTACTAGCACTGTATGGTAATACACATACTGTTTTTAGATATCATGCGTCGGATGATATTTATCTTAGGATGAGCTGAAGCAGAGAATTGGTGAAATATGAATGCAGTTCAAATAGCTAACACCAGCATGTACTCAGACATAATTACTAGCCATTTCAGTCCTAGATCGGTGTGTACTGCATTCCAATGGTGTCTACACATCTATGATACTGAAAGAGTTAGTGGGTGAATCAGGCCCAGACTGGGACAATAAATAGGCCCGGGCATTTAAGGCTAAGCAGACCATTTTTATTTTTTGAGCAGCCCACGGTGATCGTGGGCGGAGCTTATAATCACGTGCGGTGCACCGCATGGCAGCACGTTGATTGCCTGCCCACCAGGAAACTTGTAACGAGGTGGCCGTTTTTCAGAAAGTGAAAGATGGCCCAAACTCGTTTAATTATTATTATTTTTTTAAATGCCCGGACCGGCCCACCTGGCAAATGCCCGGTATGCTCGATGGCCAGTCCGGGCCTGGGGTGAATGCAGTATGGTAAATTGGCTCCCATGTGGAGCAATTTAAAAGACATGAACAATCTAACCTCTAGGACAGTGCTGTTCAAATTCAGTCCTCAAGGTCCAGCAACAGGCCAGGATGTAAGGATTTCCCTGACTAAGCACAGGTGAGTCAGTCACAATGAATGATCCACTGATTAACTCACCTGCACTTAATCAGGGAAATTCTTACATCCTGGACTGTTGGTGGCCCTTGAGGACTGAACTTGGACAGCCCTGCTCTAGGACGATATAGATGCAATGAGGGGTTGTAAGAATGTGGCACAAAAGAAAAGTGGAGAAATTATAAGGCAACGGAACCACAGGGGAGTAATAAAAATGCTCACAACTCTCATTGATTCAACCCTCTGAGTGCCAGATGGGGTGTGCAATGCATTGCTTCAGGTTAAATGAACTAAAATCACATAGAAAGAGATAACCCCCTTTTGCTGCACGTGTTTTTGATTGTTCTGGTTAGTGTTGTGCTACATCTGACTATCAATTTAGATTCATCTGTGTAGGTGCAAATGTAATATCCCCCACATGAGTGTCTTGGTACTATCAATTGTGGGTGTATAATATGTGAGTACAACCACTGAGTACGTTCTGAATTTCAGAGTGCTGAACATCATTACCATATGAGATGCCTGCTTTTGTTTTTGCTTATATTGTGGGGTTTAATCCCTTGAATGCTAAATAGATCTCCAATGCATTAAATAGGGCCTTTAAATGTGTGAATGCCAGAGGAGTCTCTAAAGCAGTTATGGAATGATTTACTTGTGCCTTATGATACAGTGAGTTTGCTTCGTAATCGCTCAGAATGGCCCATTGAATTGAAGAGACTTGCAAAAATCCTTATATTTTCCGCTTTAGGAAAAGACTGGATAAGCCTTGTTGGATTTGAACCTGTGACCCCATGGAATGGACATATGTAGTATAGAAAAGAGATTCCACAGGCCAAGCTCAGAAAGAAAAGAAATCAATGAATTGAGGTCAAAATAATAATGGATAGAAAAAAAAGTACTTTTACTAATGGAGATTGGACAGGGTGACCACATTTCCAGTCTGCCATTCGGGGACATGTGGTCACCCTAGTGAGGCTCCTTCCAGCGCTGACCATCTTTCTGAGGCTGACACAGAGTAAGAGTTCCCCAGTGGGAACTCTTACTCTTTATCAGCCTCAGAAAGATGGTCAGCACTGGCGGAAGCCTCAGCCGTGAGACTCACAGCGCCAGCATACTTGCGCCATCCCAGATGTCTCGCAGCCAGCCAATGAAATGTATTTGCTATATGGTCCTCGTTGGATGGCTGAGCCAGCCAATGAGGACCATATAGCAAATACATTTCATTGGCTGGCTGGACTGGTGCGTGCTACGCTATTTAGGTAGGCTGTGGGTGCCAGCTTTCTTTCTCCATTCCGGGACTCTTTGTTGTCCCGGTGGGGGGTGACCCAGGACGTGGGACACAGACCTACAATAAGGGACAGTCCTGGGCATTCCGGGACATGTGGTCACCCTAAGATTGGAAGGAAACACATGATCTGCTAGAGCTGGGTGGGATATGAACAGCTGACATCACCAAAGTAAGAGAAACTGTGCTCAGTGACACAGCAACACATGAAGCTTTTAAAGGAAAAATAAATGGTGATTTTGAAGGAGCTTTCAAAGTCAGATATATGTTGCATTAGAGATTTTTTTTATTTACAGCACTAGGGGGAGATGCACTTATGTGTTATACTGAGGTGATTAAGTGGAGATGACTTCTCCAGTGATATCACTTCTCCAGTTCCTATGTTATTCTATGGAGCCAATACATATCCGCTTTATCACCTCTTTATCACCCTTAAGTGCATAACCCCCAAGGTGCTGAGTTAATTTGATCCATGGATTATATTAATTAATACATGCCATGCATGCACTTTCTTATTCCCCAATGACACTGCTCAGTAATGCAATGCTCAACTTCACTAGCACTGAAAGGTCTAAATGTCAATGAGTGTAGGAGTTTATGTAGGGCTAAGACAGGAAGGTCATGCTGACATGACATACGTAGCATACATCAATATAACTCAAAAACCAGTTTTCAATATTAAAAAAAGACAACAATACAACATGTAGGTGATTTTAAAATCTCTTTCAATATCACCAAGGAAGTTTTTAAGTAATGGGGCCCTTTAAATTGTTCTACTAATATCTGTATGTGAATAAATTATATGAGGACAATCGTGCTACTGCAATTATCTCGATTTTGTTCTAGAACGGAACAACTGGACTCAAGGCCTTAGCTGGTTTGCTCATTCTGTAGAGCAATGAAGGATGACTAACGTAGAACTTACAGTTCTGGTGGCTTTTGGTCATGCTCTCAGAATCCAACGCATGATAAAACTCGTAAGCAGAACGACCAAGTAGTTCCTCTGGATGATATCCAATCAATTCAGTAATTCTACAAAGGAAAATAAAAATAAGTATCTTTAGTTTATGTTTGTTTTCTTTGCCAAGCAGCCAGGATCCAAAGAAGAAGATAGCATTAAAAAGCAATTGATTCTTATTCTGCTCAGAACAGTGAAGAATTCTGGGACAAACCAAGTACACTAAAGGAAACAAAAAATATTTCACAAATACATGTTGATTTGAATGGACTAAGTTAACCCCCAGAATGCTGGAGAGGTCTCCCATGCATTGCATCGCAATGCATTAAAGACTTCTCGAGCATTCAGGGGGTTAAAAACCCCACTTAAATCAATAGCAATTTTATTTGTCTACTGTGGTGTACTTGGTTTGCCCCAGAATTGTTCCAATTACTATTTAAACAAACTGTCCAGTGGTGGCTCATCAGAGGTATGTACAAATATGGGGTACATATGTATAAAGAGCCATTTCTGGGCATTAAGTGGTCGTACGTCTGCTTAGTGCCTATATACAAAGCACTTTGCACATCTAAATGGCTGCTTTTGCACTGCCCGTTCCTGGGTGGGGGATGGGGGTAGTGTGGGTTTATGGGAATATTTCTGATCTTGCCATTCCTTGGAGCCCCATACAGGCAGGAAAAACTGGGTGAATAAGAAACAGAAGTAAAACGTAACCTTTTTCATGCACCAGTGGTGGTGTTAATGGGTTGTGTGCATAGTGTGTGTGTGTCTGTACACAGACATAGGTACAGGGTGCATTTAGCATGCTTGTATGTGGGTGTATCGTAATATTCTTCCCTCATTTCTAATATCCCAATTTCTGTGTTACATAATAAATACAATATTGCTTTTTCAGATGTAGACAGTGTTACCGTAATATTTTTCTGCCTAAAAATGTGGATATTTAATAATACATTACTGGGCATTATGTAAACTTATCAGCAACATTTCATCTTGGAAATAAAAAGAGTCTCTATGAAGAAGCATTGGAGACGTCTCTAGTATCCAGTGCCCATAAAAAGCTATGTACAACACAGCTGCTTTGCACATTTTACTTGTATTTAGCCGAACAGTCTGCTGCCTGGAAGGTGCCGGACAATTCTGCATCCATAAAATAAAGGCACCCATTGACTACTACTTGTACATGGCTGGGTAGACACACTTTTCAGAGACAGAACTATTGTTGATGCAACAGGTGCAAAGCACCAGAGCCGAGCAAAATTTCGGGGCTCATTAAATGCTGAAAACAAAAAATGCTTTGTTTTCTGGGTTTTTTTAGCAGTCGTTTATAGTGATTTGGAGACCCAGACTTTATTTTGCTCTAGGTTCATCATTCGCTAGATCTGCCACTGTTAGTTTCATGTGTGCAGCAACTTCCTTAGCCCAAGCTACAACTACAGTAGGAGGCTGCAGGGAGAATTGCATATATGCCATTATGTGTGATAAGGGTCATTTCTGTCCATTAGATACAGCAGCAGGTGGCTATGCATACTGCCCATTGGGTCTTATGCACAGACGAAAAGGGATGCAATTCTGAAGTAAACCCAATCCACTAGAGGTGACAAATAAAACCCCCAATTAGATCAATAGGGTTTTTAACCCCCTGAACTCTAGATAGGTCTCCAATACATTACGAAGCATTCAAGGTATTAAAAACCCCATTTAAATCACTGGGAATTTAGGGAATTTTTACTCCCCACAGTTGCTTTTCTCCAGAACTGCACCTCTTTTATTGATAAACCCCATCGCTACATCTACACTAGTTACACAGATTAGGCACAGATCTGACAAATAAATCTCACTATGGAGCAATTTGCTTTCTCCATGAGTTTACCTATTTGTACTCCACACCCACATTGCATAATCTGCACAAAAAGTCACATTAACTTGTGCAACATCTACATGTATAAATTAACACCATGAGTGCCAGGGAGATCTACCGTGCCCTGCAACACACTGAAAGTTTTTTTTTCCGCACGAAAGCATATTGGTTAGTATTTATCCAGCAGAAGATATTCAGTTTTAAAGGAATTGCACATCTGCAACATGGAATGATAATGCCCATTCGTTTAACCCTTTGAGTGCCAGAGGGGTATCCAAAACATTGCTTTTGCAATGCACTGGATATCCTTCTGGCACTCATAGGGGTTAAATGGAACATTTAACCCACTAGAGATGTGTAAGACGCACTGAAAAGTGGTTAAAATCCCTGAGTGGTGGAGGGGATTCCAATGCATTGAGAAGCAATGTGTTGGACACTCCACTGGCACTGAAAGGGTTACATCAATATGGATTTGTTGAATTTTCATTGCAGGTTGTTCCTTTGTGGTAATTGGTACCTATCTGCCTTGAACTGTGATATACTTAAGAGCAATATAATCTAATCTGTGCTGTGTGGCTGCATTACCTTCCTCAGACCACATCATGTGAGAATACATTTTAGGCCATAGTTCAGGCAAGCACCTTGCCACAAAAGACTACTCTTTACAGCTAGTGGAGCTCTTGTACAAAGCAAATTGGAGACATTTTGCAGCAAAGTCCCACGATTCCTATTGATTTAAACTGGGCTTTTAACAATTTGAATGCTAGAGAGTTGTGCAACACATTGTGAGGCACAAAGGAGCAATAGAGGACATATCAATTCTCACAATTTCCTTTTATTTAAAGGGGAATTTCATCCACAGAATGCTGGAAAGGATCCCAACAAAGTGTTTACGACCTCTGTAATATTCAATGGGTTAAAAGGATCATTTAAATCAAAGAAGATTTGTATTTGTTCCCAGTGGTGCAGATCATTTGCTTCAGAATTGCTCCATTTCTTCTTAGTACGCCAGCTTCCATATGGAACACAATGGAAGTCAAGTGTCCGTCTATCTGTATACCTGGGAACTTTCAATTGTTCTCTCCTCGAAGGGGAGTCCTCTGGTGCAGCAAGGGGTGTGAAAAATGATGCGAATCGCACGAGTTGACACGAGTTGTGGGGCAGGGCTCAAAAGTGTGACAAAGCTATTCAAAGAAGGCTGGGGGAAGGAGGAACACAGGGGGAAAGAGCAGAAGTGGGCAGAGTTTCAACGTAAACTCCCCACATCCGGAGGAATCAGCCTCTGCCCCAGAGACCCGGTAAATCAGCATCAAAACCAGAGTCTCCAGGGCAAATCCTGAGCGTTCCCAGGTATGTCTATCTGTTTTTGAGGACTACACTGCTCAGATACAGGCCAGGGTTGAAACTGTGGCAACCCTATACATGTGTCCATTCCCATATAATTCATTGAAATGTCATATTCTTTCCACCTGTGTAGCACAATTCTTATTGCTGCAGAGATCAGCTGTATTCTGTCTTTGTATTGCTGCTTTCTTCCTTATCCCCCACACGCAATCAGTCTCAAAGTCCTGCTGTTTTCACCTAAAAATCATTGCACTTGTTCGCTCTTTCATCACTCAAGATGCCACTAAAACTCTCATCCACTCTACAACCATTTCTAGTCTTGGTTATTGCAACCTTCTTCTGTCCGGACTCCCACTAACCTGCCTCTATCCACTTTAAACACTGCTGCTAGACATATCTTCCTAATCCGTTGCTCCTCAACAGTTAAACTAATTGCAATTCCTTGCACTGGCTTCACATTGCAGAGCCAAATTCAGAATCCTGAAACTGACCTACAAAGCTCCAGTCAACTCAGCTTCCCCATACATCTCCTAGCACCTCTTCACACAAGCCCAAACTCCTTTGTTCATTCACTCTCTTCTGGGTCCAGCTGCTCATTCACTATGCCTAACTTTACCCTCACTTTCACCTTGTGTCTCTTATGTTTGTGCATTCCCATGAGCAGGGCCCACAATACCATTTGTTTTCATCAGGTTCTGTACTTCATTATATGTTCACACCCCTATTTTGTACAGCACTGTGGAATATGTTAATGCTAAATAAATATAGGTTAATAATAATAATAACCTCCCACTTACTTTACTATGGCCCTCGTGCCTTTGTTCAGTCATTTATGGATGTCAAGTCCAAAGGCATACATGACAGTCTCAAGCAGAGCCACAGGACATCGAACTCGTCTCACTGCACATAGTATTCTTAACTCTTTAAGGACCAGAGAGGGCATGAAACACTTTGCTTCACATTCCTCAGGTCCTAAAATGGTTAAGTAGGCTTATGAACTCTATCTGCTTCAGTTTGAAAAAAACTGATAATAACTGTCATGTCCGCCTCGATGGACATTACATTCAGGACTGACAGAAGATGTTTTCTCTTGAACCAAGGCAAACGAACAAACTTCATAAGGGCCATTAGGGCTTTCTAGCCATAGTAATATAAGTGGGAGCTATAATAAGGAGGTGTTAGTTGGCCTTTAAGTTATCAGTTTCAGAAATATTAGTCAACATTATAACCTTTAAGAATGTCAAAATTGTTCACAAAGTTAAAACAAAAGCAGGAAACGTAAGACGTTACAGTAGAGTTGACGGCATTTCCTGGTGTAAAGTCACCAGAATCATGACTGAAAGTTTAGAGTATACTAGACTCAAATTTAGTTAAATCATCTCTAAGACACAACTGGAGCAGCAGCACACATACACATTTACTGTAAAATCTTGGGTATAATACGCACATATTTACCCCATTTCACCTGGTGTGAAGTGGAGGGTGCTTGTTATACACAAGTGAAAAAAAAATGTTTCACAACCACCCCTCCCCCCACCTCAATATTAGTACATGCCTGTCCCCTTTTCTGCAATCAGACCTCCCATTGATGTGTCCACCCCAATCTGGAGGCAGTGGGTGGCATTCCTGCGCTCATTGCCCTCTTCCTCTATACTACCTTACATAGAAACATTTTAAAACCCACCTTTATAACCAGGATCCCCCCTCTGGAGGCAGACGTGAAATAGGAACAGTGGTCGACATTTTTGCATTCGCTGCCCGCTTCTTCCGGCTCCTGCAACTCCTCTGAGAATCCAGGTTGCCCTGTCACGACCTACTATAGATTCAATGAGCATGCTCGTGTGCATTCAATCTATTGTAGGTCCTGACAGGACAGCCTGGATGCTCAGAGGCGTTCCAGAAGCTGGAACAAGCGGGTGTTGAATGCAAGAATGTCGCCCGCTGCTCCTATTTCACGGCTGCCTCCAGAAGGGGGGGATCCTGGTTATAAAGGTGGGCTTTAACTTTTTTTTGAGTAAGGCAGCATAGAGGAAACTGGCGGTGAGCGCAGGAATGCAGCCCGCTGCCTCCAGAATTGGGGGGGGGGGCACATCAAAGGGGGTCTGATGGCAGAAAAGGGGGCAGTCAAGTACTAATATTGAGGTGGGGGAGACTGGCTTTTTGGGGGTCTGTATTGTACATAAGAACTCATGATTTAGCTATAAACTTGGGTACAATTTACACCTGCGTATTATACACAGGTGCGTATTATACCTGAGATTTTACGGTAGTATCTTTTATGTCAAATGCCCTTCATAATCAAAATTAGAATCCATTTTTGAGCTTGCAATAAAATGTCAGGGATAAAATGAGGGGCAACTGCAGCAGGAGGCCCTGCTGTTTATTATCCACCTAGAGGAGAGGTTTCTACTCTGGTACAGTCCAAAACAACAAAAAGTAAACAGTCATTCCGTGCAGCAAGGCCGCAGAAAACAGGAGTCTTTGTTCGGTGCCAAACCATCGGACTTTCTAAAGTACACGGATGCAAATAAACCATGATAATTATAAACTCATTAAAATATCTATTTCACATGATAGCGATGCAGTGAAATTAACCCTGTTCCGAGAACAAGTGTCAAATATAAGATATACAATAAACAACACTAGCCATGATCTGGAATTCATCAAAGTGAGGGAAGAGCAGGGTATCCCACACACTGCTCTTGTCAGTGTTCATTGCCTTCAGTTATTTGTCAGTGAATGATCATATTTCCCTGTCTGGAATACAGACAGGGAAATATAAAAAAAAAACATACTGCATATGCTACCATTACTAAGATACACATGTACTTGCATATAGCATACCTGCCTACATGGGCGCAACACAACCCCAAACATATAATATGCATGTGACCTATATATAACTGTGTAGTGGGCCTTATGTACGAATGAAAATTCTGAGGCACACCAACAGTACCAGCTCAATTTTGTAGGATCATGCAAATCGAGTGGTTCTCCCCTTTTTGTGGCTCCTCCCTTTTGTGGCTCCACCCTCACCGACCCACAACTATGGCCGGTATTTTTCTGAGGAAACTGTGGCAACCCTATACATGTGTCCATTCCCATATAATTCATTGAGATCTATTAGCCTGAGCTTGGTGGATGGGAATGATCGATGTACCTTATACATCATCCTATATAATAATTTGCTAGGATGTTTGTCAGAAGCCGTCATGCGCAGTAGAGACTGTGCACGCTGCAATTATGCGCAGTAGAGACTGCAGTCATGCACAGTAGAGACTGCACACGCATTCATGCACAGTACAGACTGCCAGAACGCCAAGGAACTCCTTGGAGAGATGCACAAAGGTGTGATAAAGAGGTTATAAGTGGGAGATAACTTCTCCAGTAATATCAAATCTACAATTCCCCTGTTATTCTAAGGAGTCAATGCACTAAGATTTCTCAAGTTGGAGAAATCTTAGTGTATTGGCTCCATAGTATAACATAGGAATCGGAGAAGTGATAACACTTGAGAAGTCATCTCCACTATATCACCACTTTATCACATCTTTATAACACCTTATTCCTGGCCTGTTAGTGATCCCAGAAGACAGGTTTGAAAACCACTAATCTAAATGTCTGAAAATATTTCTTTGATATTAACAGAGATATACTGAGCCATGTCAGTTACCTAACGGCATTATTTAGACATGAGTTGAAGATGACAGAAGGGTTAATCATTGCAGAGCACTGAATATCTCAAGGTCAGGAGGATGTGCATCACTGCTAAAACGCAGCACATTGTTATGTGAAATTGTAGAAACAGATAAAAAAATGAGTAAACAGTACAAAATAAAGAGAATAGTTTAGAAATCCTAATAGTTAGTTTACGAATCATAATCATTAAACCCTTATTGACCAGAGGGGTGTGCAAAACATTGCTTTGCAATGAGTTGCTGACTCTTCTGGTCCTCAAGCCTTTGTTTGGCACTCAAAGGGGTTAATAGCACCACAGGCCCATGCTCTATGTTAAAAAAACTGGAACAACTTTGGGGCATACAAACTACACCATAGGGAACAAATAAAAATTCCCACTTGTTTAAATCAGGTAATTAACCCCTTAAATGCTAGAGAAGCTATGCAATGTGTTGGGGACCTCTCTAGTATTCAAGGAGATACAATCCCCTCTTTAAACCAATGGGAATTTGGGGGAATGTGTCCACTATGATGGAGCTGGTTTGACCACAAATTCTTCTGGACATTTGTCCACTGTATTAACCCTTTAAATGCCAAAGCGGTATCCAACACATTGCACCGCAATGCGTCACATACCTCTCTGGCACACAAAAAGTTTACAGCTATTACAGAAGGTAAGAAAGAAAATGATATATATATATGGATATGTTTTATAAGTACTGTTTTACAGGAACATTCACACCAAAACATGGATTTGTCTCATATCATGTTACATTTCACTTATCAGCATAGAGAAAAATGAATTATTCATATGTTATAGCCTTAACATATAATCCTAAACAGGTTTATTAACCCTTCGAGTGCCAGAGGAGTAAGCAACGCATTGCAGAGCCTCTGGCACTCAATGGGTTAACACGTGTAAATTGTCCTGCTCACAAAGCAGTTATTTACTGTTGTCTGTGCTGTTTGTATTGAGAGATAAGTCCTACAGTAAATGAGTTGACTGTGATTAGTGCCCACTGCTGTTGTAGTCAGAAAATAGGCATGATTGTCTGCTTCCACTGATCATGTAACACTCTCTGTCTCTCCCAATCTTTCCTGCTCTCCCTCAATACCCCCTCTCCTCTAGTCATTTTGATCCCCCTCTACCCCAAGTGCCCGTTTATCACCATTAGACCCCTTCTCTCTGCCAGTCCCCCTCTCCCATAGTATGCCCCTTGGTGTGCATATCCTCACTGCCCCAGTCTTCAGCCTGCCCTGACCCCTGCCTGCTTCCTGTACTGGATGTACTCCACCTGCCCTGTCCCTCTGGCTACATTTAATCACATTTTCTTCATCATCCTCTTTTGGCTTAGTACACAACTTTCTGAACCTTCACACCCTTACCAGCCTTTGTGCTGCCCGACAGTCTTTAAGTACTGGTTGAGATAGCTAAATCCCTGGGTCCTAGTGCCAGGTCAGGTCATTTAATGGTACCAATCTCCCAGTTAGAAATGATGCATTTGGGTTGCACAGTACACTAACAATACATTACAATGGCCCAAACCCTAGGAACGCCACTGCTGTTGCTGTTGATGCTGCTAAGAGGTAGGTTGAGAGACAAAACATAAAAGCTTCACTTATCGCTACAATTTAGGACTAGAAGGTATTTTTTAAAACTCTTCTTTGCAGGTGTTCCTTTCCTTTTGAAGTTAGGCAAACAATGAACTAAAACAGTGGGGAAAGCCTGCAAGAGACTTGGTTGCAGAATACAAAGTATTAGCAGCAGAAATATATGAATGTGATGGAAATTGTAGGCTAACTACAGCTGGAAAGATGCAGGTTGTTCACCCCTAGTTTTTGATGAACAGCACGATCTGAGATATGCGTAAACAGTTTTCAGTCTTGCAAACTAAGCTCTTCAGCAGCACATAAATCAGATCAGTGACTTCAGTATGTTAAGTACTCTATATACAAAGCATTCCAGTGGGACCCTTAACGCTTGGGATTCTCATACGTTTGTCGGAAAGCCCATCTGAATGAAGATACGATTAAGACTAAGTTCACACGGGTGACTTTAGAGCAGTGATTTAAACACATGAGTCTGGTAGCAACGGGCCTTACGTATAAGGGCAAAATACTGTAATTCTGAGACAAACCAACTTTACAATAGGATACAAATTATTTGCATTGATTTAATCACGGTTTTTAATCCCCTGAATGCTAAAGAGAGGTCTCCAACATAATGCAAGACAATGCTTTGGAAATATCTCTAGAATTCAAGGGGTTAAACAGGGCCATTTACATCACTGGAACTAGTGGAATTATCTATATATTTACTGTACTTAGAAAGCGTTTTGTACCAGGAACATTATACTGAGATTTCTCTCCTTTTCAGGTATGTCCTGGAGAGTTTTTCACAGCATAAAGTTACACATTTACACACATAGAATCATAATATATATTATAATACTTCTTATATATCTATAATTAGTAAATAAATATAACTTGACACCTATGTTGCAGATGGTTTATCTAATAAATGTTCCAATCTACTTTTATACATAAAGCTTATTGTATCTTGTGAGGCTGTTGACGTGTAGTATGCATTTAGTATATTGTCTGTGTAAACAGCCTCATAAGATCAATGACCCATATTTATAAAAGCAAACTTGGGGAGGGGGATTCACTAAACGGTGATAAAGTGGAGATGACTTCTCCAGTTCCTATGTTATTGAAATCTTAGTGACTAGGCTCCATAGACTAACATAGGAATTGGAGAAGTGATATTACTGGAGAAGTCATCTCCACTTTCTCACCTCTTTATCACATGTTAAAGTAAATGGGACTTTTAACCCCTTGAATGCTAGAGAGGTCTCCAATGCATTGCTTCACACACAATGCATTCAATAGGTTAAAAAAAAATCAATTCCAATGCATGGGAATTTAGGAATTTTTATTTGTCCCCTATGATCCAGTTGGTTTACTCCAGAATAACTCCAGTTTCCTTTTATAAATATGGGCCAATGTTGCTTGTTCAAACTTTGACCCAACTGCATTTTTGCTCTGTCACAATTCTACAAGGAATTTCAATGAGGTCACAGTGAATTGCACTATAAACAACAGTAGCTGAAAAAGAAAAAAAAAAGTGCTAAAAATCTTATTTCAATCACATGTAAAAAGCAGTAAAATTGCATGAAAATAGCATGAAAAATGAAGCCAAAATGTTTCTTTTCCCCCCCGTATGATCTACCTCTTACAAACCAGTCACCAATGTGATTATAATCTAATTTGCATGTTGTATAATTCAGATATGACTGAAGAATACTTTTGAGACATTGGCCACCTTTGTCTCCTCTGTAAATTTTTATAGTTCTCATCAATCGAAGGCCAAAATTCATCAAGGCAGCCCAGAAGATCAGCGCATCAGATTAGCGCAGTTAGAAAAAACAAATGGAACTATGACCTGCACAAAACCCCATAGGTCCTTATTTGAATAAAGGAGCACTATCCCATAAAAAATTATGAACACCTAAAAAAACAGTATATTTCAATACAATCTTTAAAATGTACCAGTAATGAAAGAATGGATCCTAGATGATGTTAGAACCTAATATGTTAGATAGTACCTTGAATGACAGAAACCCAATTATACCTGTTAGTCATAGATGATGATAAACGCAGGTTATAATGATAAGATGAAATGAATCCTGGATGAAAGCAGCAACACAGTTTAAGAAGAAAGAAACTGTCTGATGCTGCTTACTATTGTGAGGCCTTGTTCACCAGAAGAGATACTAAACCTAGCAACATGTGGCGCAAAAAACAGACAGGAACATAACAAATAATAAAAACTTCAAGTTTAATTAAAGATAACTTAAAGTTTATTAAAATCAAAAATAAAGCTTTTGCACTTGGGCTTTATGGTCATCAAAGGTCCCTTCTCCTTGTAACCAAACATACTGTGCCCGACCTCCACTTCTTCCTCCAGTATAAGGTGCTAACAAGTTATCCAGCTGTTGAAAACTGGAACTCCAGCTATGATATCCACCATTCTTAAGTGGATAAGCCATAATCAGTGAAGATTAAAATGTTCACAAGTCTCCAAGATAAAGAGTCTATATTGTGAGCATGTATTATGCCAGTAACTAGATTGGGTGTCACAGAAGGTTGTAGGCCGATGCTGAGGCTTGACCATGGTAGGTAGCACAGGAGCTGTGAGCAGGATCATGGGAGGGACTAGATGGGTATGCAACAGGATATTAGATATCTGACTCTTGTCATGGAGGGATGACTCCACTTTATCAGGGGTTAGGACCCCTATTTGTCTGTTTTTTGAGCTATATGACTTTACCGCAATTATTGATGGATACTTTCCGGTACTCATCAGTGATCAATTGTATTTCCCTGTCTTGTTTAGGACAGAAAGAAATGCAGTGAACATCTGGCAACAAGCAGCCATTCCAGTGATACACATTAGTGAATCAGGAGCCCCTGCAGCTGTTGTTGGATTACAATTTTCAACATCCCCATGCAACAGAGGCAGGCTAGGAAGGGTGGGATTTGTAACTCCAACAAAAGTGGAAGTGCTTCAGATTTCCAATTCTATATTTAAATGGATAATTCACATATGGGTATTTGATCAAAAGTACCAATTTACCAAGTCATGTTTCTCACAAGGAAAATAATCCCTGGCCAGGCAGGAAATTCCTAACTTTTTCCTCTTTTGTATATTAATATAAATT
The DNA here is from genome assembly GCA_037306005.1 of Rhinophrynus dorsalis. NCBI lineage: Eukaryota > Metazoa > Chordata > Amphibia > Anura > Rhinophrynidae > Rhinophrynus > Rhinophrynus dorsalis. The sequence continues at coordinate 70,656,176 of CM074720.1, read as the reverse complement.
GTTGTACTTTTCAATATTTACATTAGGTATTATAAATGCTCTATTTGTTTTACCCCATATTGTTCTATTCCTTCAGTATTCCGCTATGTTATAGTGACAGTGTCAACTAAAACAAATAGGGTTTATATCAGTTTAAATATATACACTCCTAGCCAGCTTTTGCAAAAATTATTTATTTGGTGCATGATTTCTACGATTTGACATAAACATACTCTTTCCATGACTGTGTAAGCAACCAAGAGTTGGCATTTTCTCAGACTTATGTTTAAAAAATAACTGATAAAATTTTACCCTTAGAGTGCTAGAGCAATGCATTGCGTACCCCTCTGGCACTCAAAGGATTAAAACAGGTAATTGCTCTATGAACCCTGCTTTTTTCACAGAGATATTATAAGTGTGCATGCCTAGAGTCAAAGAGACAATAAGATTGCAGAAGTGCTACCATCATAAAGGACTAGGCAGACCAAAAGAGCAGGGTCTAGTGGCAATCTAGACAAGTCCAGAAGATGGAGGGAACCCTGCCTTCCAGAATGGCATACATATGCAATATAATATAGATTATGGGATTAATAGAAATAATTGGAAGGGCAAGAAGATCCTGAAATTACAGCCGACTGATTGGAAATGATGGGAGTCATAGTATCCAACAGACAACCAAACACTGCCTACCCCTGTTCTAGTGTATGGCACCACAAATGTATGAATATGGATAGAGGGGTTTCTCAGTTTATTGAACAGTTTGGTAGAGGCGTGAAAGTTGTGTCTCTCCAAGGAAGCATAGTGTTGGATTCCGATCTAGAATCCAGGAATGAATTCTTATGTCAGGCGCCCAAAGGCACAGCACCCTATGTGTAAGGGCAGACTGGGGAGGGGATACCAGTTGCCCAGAAACTCACTCTTGCACTCTTTTGTCCCTATCAGATAAGAGAACCATAAAGCATTAGAACCTCTAATAATGAAATATATTTGCTGCTGTTATCTATGTTACCACAAGGAGTGAATAATCGGTGGCCTTCTATATGTTGTTAGACTGCATTTTCCATCATCCTTATTTGGCCAAAGGTCATCTGAGGATGATGGGAGCTGCGGCATCAACATAATTATTCAGATCAGACTATGCACAGGTCTCGTATTTTGGAATACAAATTCAAGGTATGCAATATTTTTTGCCCTTGATGTGCCCTTAACTTTGCCCATTGCCCATGACCACACCCCCAGTATTCATAGGATCCCACCTACCTATCCCCATCTTGTTGCCTGGCAGAGTAGAAAAACTAAGCCCGTAATACAGCAACAGAAAAAGCTCTTAATCCAATAGATGCTACTGAGGTCTCAAATGTTTTGAACAAAAATGCTGGAGTACTCTCTAGTAGCCAAGGGGTTTAATAAATAGGCCAATAAAGGGTTATGCAGACTGGATAAATGTGTATATAAAATGGACATTAAAAAATGTATAAACTGGTCACCATCAAGGTAGTCCCACTGCAAAGAACAGTGAGGGTGGTCAGGAAAATTGATGCATCCTCCACATTAAGTTGCCCTAGGCTGTTGCCTACTCTGCCTAATGAGAAATTTGGTCCTGCTTGCACCCAAGTTCAATACTGACATTCAGAAGGGGACATCTCACCTGTCATCACAATACGTGAATCTCATGTCCATACTGTGGCGGCTCAGGAAAGTCTTGCTGTCCAGTGGGATGTCAATATTGGATGGGTGCTGTATGGGTTGACACATCATGACTAGGCAGTTCATCAGTGGTTCCTTGTATCCACAGAGTGTGTGAGGGGGGTAGGAGTTGTATGTCTTCACATGTCCAGTACAGTGAAGCACCTTACAGGAATAAAAACATAGTTCAGTCTCACGTGACTGAATGTTTTAATTCAAATTTTCAACCTAAGAAGGGGAAAATATTTACAGAGAAATTATCTCTTAATGGGTTCAACAGGAGCAGTTAAGTAGGAAACCTTTGTACAGTTCACATACAATCCCATTTCCTAGTTTGATCTTCCCTTTCTGGCATTGTTCTACAGGACACAGTGGTGGGGCTGGATAAAATGGCTTTCAATAGGGTGTTCTCAGAGTATTTATGCCTACTGTGGTTTTACCCTTTGAGTGCCAGAGGGGTATGCAACGCATTGCAGAGCACTGTGTATCGTATCCCTCTGGCACTCAAAAGGTTAATGGAGGTCTTTAACCCCTTTGATGCTTGAGACATCTCCAATTCATTAAGATGCAATGTATGGAGATGTCTCTAGCTTTCATGGGGTCAACTGCATTCACTGCAGGTGTTCAATTCAAATAAAAAAATAGTCCATTAATTTGATAGGGATACATAATACAGCAATTGGGTATGTCTAAACACTTATTTTTGTTTTAATTTAAACTCTGTTTTAGTCTATAGCTGGTCAGTTTTATTTTCCAAACTAATCCTCCTACTTAGCTCTGACGAAACATGAGCGGGGCTTTTCTCTGAAAGGACTTCTCATTCAGAATTTGTATTTCTATTGTCTGTTCTAAAGTTGTGTCAACAAAAGGCAGACTTAAAATGGGGACCAGCAAATACAAAGTTACAAACAGACATAACTGACTGTGCATGAAGAACACCTGTCTAGGTAAGTCGTTCTGTTCAGTGCATTACAATACATTTATTCCTATGGATATAGTTCCCTTTAAGGACATCTTTTGCAGTGATTTTACCTTCCAGGTGGCGGATTTGAGGTTTACAGTCCGGCCTCTGTTGGTGACTGTACATTTCATCCTCATGAAGAAATCCCGTTCAGTACTTGTATCTTTGTTTTTCTTTCCAACCCCTGCACCTACAGAGGAACAGAGGAGGCAAAATGTCTCACTTTATAGCCTGACTAGTGTAAAAGCCCGTGTACACGGGCCAAGGTCTGGGTGATGTTAACCCTTTGAGTGCCAGAGGGGGTAAGCAGCGCATTGCTTTGCAATGCGTTGCGTACCCCTCTGGGACTCAAAGGGTTAAGAGGTCGGTCCTGCTCCCGACACAGTCATGCACTGTAGAGACTGCCTGAAAGCACATAATGGTCCCAGCATTCCGTGCTCCCAGCATTCTGTGTGTTCGGGCAGTCTCTACTGTGCATGATGGCTTTTGACAAACATCCTTAGCGAATTATATAGGATTTCTAAATGGTTCTCAGCAAGTGCCCTCAGGACCCACTAACAGATCAGAACCTGTGGATTTCCCTGCTTGAGCACAGGTGTGTTAAACAAAATGACTGAACCACTGATTAACTCAACTATGCTCAAGCAGAAGAATCCACAAGTCCTGGCCTGTTAGTGGGTCCTGAGGGCACAGGTTAAGAACCACTGTTCTATAACATGATTCATCTTGTATTCCTCTAGTAAAAACAGGAATGACTCAATGAAGTAATTGAAATTACACCATATTGCACAATATAACAACTGAAAACTAAAACCCCAAGTCTCATGCTTAAAGGGATAGTAATGTTTCATAATAAAAGCAGCTCTAATTAATCATCATAGCAGGGCTTATAATTTTAAGTCCTTTGCTACTAGCCAGACCTGAAAATTTACTCGCCACTGCAAGCCAAAACATACCCACCAGGGCTGAATTTCTACTCGCCAGGGCTAAATTTTCACTCGCCATTGGCTAGTGGCGAGTGGAAATTTTGAGCCCTGATCATAGTATTTGGACTTTGGAGAGTGTTATTTCAATTCTGTCAGAGTTGTAGTTCAAGAGTAATTCAATGACAAAGTATCCCCCTCCCGCCCCTTTTACTGATGTAACACTGTTCAGCCAGAGCAGAAGGGAGGTGCCCAGGTAGACTGCAGAGAGGGACATTCTTTAATTAAGATAAGGGGAAAAACCTGAAAAACTTGTCAAGGGGGGCAGAGCTTTCATTGTTCTCATAGGAAGAAGATTGTCCCCTGCTGTTATCTGTCTGGTCTATAGACTGCAGTCCACATCTGAGAAGAGATGGCTTACACTAGGTAAAAGGGGCGGGAGGGGGAACTTTGCTTGTGAATATCTCTCAAACCATAAAGGTTTGAGAGATAAGACTTATATCGTTCTTCATGTTTTTTTAATGCCAACAAAATAAAATAAAGATAAAACAAAGTATTACTATCCCTCTAAAGGGCAAGTGCCTCCTAGAAGATAAACAAACATTCTTTTCTTACTATGTACAGCATTGTTCCTGACATCCCTAAGATGTCTCACAAATTTAAAAATTGCTCTTACTTATTGATATTTTCAACATTTCCTGAATCTCTCCAGAGGACCTCTTCAGATAGTTTATTTTTTCTTCTGCTCTTTTATCCCATTAAACTGTGCAATTATGATCAAAAACCCTTATCAGGGATGGAAATTTTAGGGAGGAGCAGGAGCTGAGAGTGTTTGGTGGGATTTTGGCACCTGACAGTGCCAGATAAAGAAAAAAGCCCAGTTTCACAGCATTAAACTCTTGTGGGTGTGTGTGTGTGTGTATATATATATATATATATGTATGTATTGTTTGGCCCAAGCCCCAGGTCGTCAGGGAAAGTAGGAAACATTACCAACAGATTAAATCCTATTACAGAGATAGTATTTGGACCTGGAGCTGTTGGAAACTACAACTCCTATCATCCCTAGCTAACCAATGGCTGGTTGAAAATGATGGGAGTTGTAGTCCCCAGCAGCTCCAGATCCAAAGATTGATTACACCGGCCATACTGGGTTATATAAATTCAGTATGACAGCTCATCTGAGTTACAGTATTCCATTGTTATATGGAATCAGTGACACAGGTTATGCAAGTGTATTGCTTGACACATTAGTGACTCATGTATTGTTAATGGGGATGGCTGTGGCTAGCTCATTTTACCAGGTATGGAAGGAATGCAGTCTATTCAGAGTGAGAATAATACAATGTTATGGATAACAGTAATTACAATAATTAGTTGGATATGTCTCTAGCATACTGGGGTTAAAGGGATAGTAATACTTTATTATTAGTATCCCTCATATTGTAGGAATTTGCAAAATAAGTTAATAGCCCCCAGGTTCATCTCTCAAACCTTTATGGCTTGAGAGATAACCGAAGGCAAAGTTTCCCCCTCCCTCCCCCTTCCCTGAAGTCAGCGTTGTACTGACTGCAGGGATATCCGGTCTGTCTTTCAACATGCGGCTATGCAGCAGAGCCATGATCGCTTTAGTGACAAAGAATTATTTCACTGAAATGGTATTCTACATGTGCTTGCAAACCAAGGTTTGAGAGATAAGACATATCGTTCTTCATGGTTTTTTTTTTGTTTTAATGCCTACAAAATAAAATAAAGATAAAACGAAGTATTACTATCCCTTTAAAAAGTAGCTTGGACATCAGAATTTTTATCCGAACATCAACATCAAGCTTATGCTCTCTATTACAAAATGAGAAAGTAAAATTCCAAATCTTGTTATAACTTTATGTGAAATTCCCCATTTAATATTAAACATTTATTCACAGTAATGAAAATACAAATTCTATTTCATATACCAGTTTTCAAACTTAGATTCTCTCTGATCTCATCGTGATCACATGGGTGAGTGAAGTCAAAGATGCTGTGTCCTGTTAATTCAACCTTAAATGAAAAATAAAAAAAACTTTAAGAATATGGAAATTGCTTCTACAACACATGTAAACAAGGTATTTTTTTCCCAGCTAATTTTTTTTGATAATGTTTACATTATTAGTAAAATGGTAACATTTACCAAAATGATGCGAGAATTTGCCATGTCGCTATGATATTTTCTTTTGAGTGCCAAAAGTGTATGCAATGCATTATTTTGGAATGCATTAGATACCCATCTAAAACTCAAAAGGTTGCTGGTCATTCCCTGAGCTTGTTTTCACCCCCCCACCCCGTGTTAGCCAACTGTACATTCAAAGGGATAGTAATGTTTCACAAAAATAGCAGCTTTAATTAATCTTCATAGTATTTGGGCCATGGAGAGTGTTATTTCAATAATGTCAGAGTTGTAGGTCAAGAGTAATTGAATGATAAAGTTCCCCCTTCCCGCCCCTTTTACCTCCCCTCAGATGTTAAATCTGATCCTGGGACCAGACAGCTCACAGCAAGGGACAATCTTCTTACTGTGAGTATCAGGAAAACCCAGCCCCCTTGACAGGTTTTTCAGGTTTTCCCTTATGCTCACTGAAGATTGTCCCTCTCTGAGATCCATCCGGACAGTCTTGCTGCTCTGAGGCGAGCAGTGTTACATCAGTAAAAGGGGTGGGGGGGATACTTTATCATTCAATTACTCTTGAACTACAACTCAGACAGTATTGAATAACACTCTCCATGACCCAAATACTATGAAGATTCATTGGAGCTGTTTTTATTATGAAACATTACTATCCCTTGAGTACCAGAGTGGTGCCCAACACAACTGAAATGGTTAAATCTAACCCAGTAGATGCTAGACACATTACCTAACAATGTGATGAATCCAAGGGGAGATTCTGTCTGTTGGATTACATCTTGTTTGTAATGCAGAAGGATGTACTAAGAAAGCGGTGCAATTCTGGATCAAACCAAATGCACGACTGGGGATACACACAAAAAAAAAATCCAAAATTCCCATTAATTGATTCATTAAATGATAGCGACGTCTTGAACAGTTTGCTTTGCCATGCACTGGAGACTTATAGAGGTCAAGGGGATCTCTTGTTTCTCCCTATGGTGCATTTGGTTTGATCCATTTCTTCTTAGTACATTAGTCCCATGGTCTGCATTGATAGTTCTATATGCCAAATACCCTGTAACATGAGTCACACTTTCATTGCGCTGCCCTTTAACCCTTTGAATGCCAGAAGGGCACATAATACATTGCATAATGCCATGGTCTCCACTGATAGTTCTACAAGCCAAATACCCTGTAATGTGAGTCACACTTTCATTGCGCTGCCCTTTAACCCTTTGAATGCCAGAAGGGCACATAATACATTGCATAATGCCATGGTCTCCAATGATAATTCTACAAGCCAAATGGTATGTAACGTGAGTCACACTTTCATTGCGCTGCCCTTTAACCCTTTGAATGCCAGAAGGATATGCAATGCATTGCATACTCTCTGGAACTCAAAGGGTTAAAGCACTCATGTTGCTGCTCAATAAAGTAACACTAATACTTACTAAAAATAAATCCTCACTTACCTTAATCTAATAGAAACACCTAATTCTCAGGGGACTGATTCTCCAAAAACAATCTTTCATTTGTAATGTATCTCGTTTCCATGGAGGGGAACATGATTCTGTGTTGCAGGACTACAAGACTACAAATTCCCCGTACTGAAGTCTTTTGAGAAAGCATTCAGTTGGAGTTGTTTGGGGTCCTGAATATTAATTATAGATTACTTTTAGAGAAGCAAACCAACCAGAATTGATACACAGCAACCATTTTGAAATTTTGGTAATCGGGGGGTGTTATAATTAAGAGGTGCAAGTGTTTCTTTAAATACCCCCCCACACACACACCACCACCAGCAAGCCTCCATGTGCTGATGCAACCATTAAGTAGGCGGCATGACAATCTTGCACTGCATGACAGGGACTGTGAAAGCAAGGGCAGTGGTAGAATGTATAAAATACTACCTCCAGTCTATTAAATAGAGCATGCAGAGAACACAGTCTTCCAGGAGTAGTTCTACACTAAACATACCTACTTTCACACTCACTGATGATAAAACTCTCTGAAAACAGAGATCCAGGGAGTTTACTGTCAAGGAATAAAAATGTAAAAAAAAAGGATAGGAAATTTGCCTTTAAATAGCACATACTTGCAGAATATGTAAAGTCAAGATAAAGTTTAATATCATTTTATGTCTATAGAAAGTTGTGTCCAGATCTGGTCCTCAATGCCATATAGCAGAAATATTCCTACTTGAGTACATGTGGTTCAGCTGGGGTCATATTTCTCACATGGAAGAGTCAATGGGAACCTGGTCTGTATGACTGTGACAGATATCTCAGCTGTGCTGACCACACATCAGAGTACTGACTATTATCAGATCAATATCAATCCTCCTGCAGAATAATCCCTATTCTGATTTATGGTGGCTGGTTTATTTACCAAATGATATACTACTATAATGACACAACTGTCTCAACAAGATTTCTTAGGAGCTTTTTCATTTGTATGTTATATGTAAAGGGTATTTTCTATGGCAGCCAACAGGTAGAATGGGTAGGTAATGGGTGTAATGAAGTTGTGGCCATGGGCTGATGTATGGGCACCTCTGGTGCTTAACATACCAGTGCTCAAGTACAGATGTAACAGGTTGCATGGCAGATGTATTCCTTAAGATGCAAAACTCCTGTGTGCTGATGGTGGACATTGCATCCATCATTGTCCATCAAACTAACAGGACAGAGTTATCTGTTCTGATGAAGACATACCCATAGAGACAATCACTGATTGTCTATCTGCAATATATATCCTTCAAAATGAAACTGGAGAGCTATGAGATCCCTGTTGTTTCACAAGCAAGGATATCCATAAATTCTAGCCTGGAAGGTATCCTTGATGATCAATGCTGAACATTCCTGGTTTACAGGGACCACTAACTGGAATTTCCAACATTTTTTTAAAGTAAACATTAATGTTTGGTAACATCTCACCTGTGTTAAACCCATGTACTTGTTGACGTTTTCAGACAGAAAGATCATGTCTCCATCTTGAGTCACCACTGCAACAAACCCCTCCAGAGCCTTCAGATATAAGTTGTCCATCTGTGACTCAGAGTCCGTCTCAACATCATGGTCAGCACATACTATGATAAAAACAATATGAAAAATATGTATTATACAGTATAATGCGAACAGAAATGCATGAACACTTTCAAGTATGATTATGGGCACTGGAAGCAGATAGCTCACAGGGCCATGGCCTCATAGACTTTAGCACCCTACCACTGTCACATCCCCAGCTGTTCATATACCTACTGCTAACATGAAGTCACAGTCCCTGGCTGGTCTTGAACTAGCAACCTTGCAATTAACAGTCCTGTGAACCACTCACCTGCCACTAGGGTGACTTGTTATGCCAGACAATGATGATCAGAGGCCGCAGACTGGAACAGTCAATTAGTGAGTAGGATCAGGAGCAACACAATGATATTTAAAGGCCTGAATAAGCTATTCCTGTTAATGAAAGTTAGAATATCACAGAACACAGGGTAAATGCAAGGATGCTACTGAAGCCCACCCAAGGCCAGGTATGGCATGCCCGCAGTGTGTGCTGCATGTCCACAGTATGCATGTCTACAGTATGCTTGTCTACAGTATGCATAAGCATGTCCAGGGATGCAACAGTGACAGACCAAATCCAAAACAATGTTCCTTCTAAGTCAGAGAGAGAAATCTCCAAGACGCAAGATGTTGTTGTTAGTCTATAATTCCCATCCTCTTCAGCCTGCCAACAGTGGGATGAAATTGATGGGTGTTGTAATCCAACAACAGCTGGAAATCTGCAGGTCTCTCACACCCACTCTAAGCTGTTAGCTGACTGTTAATAATGAACAACATCATGAATGAATGCAATAAACAAATACATTAAGTGTAAGGTTAAAGAAACTGGTTGTGGCAACTGGGGTAGCAACAATTGTTTGCCCCCCACCAAGAATAAAGGCGTTCCTTAGCCTTTAAGTATAAGCACCTCTAAAACACACTAGAGAAAGAGGATTAAAAGTATTAACTGCGCATACCAGTTGTAGCTTGTCCTGCAGCTAATGCATTTGGAATGGAAGTCTATGTGGGTGTGCCTGCCAATTTGGGCATACAAGGTGGCATTCTGCTTTAGATGTGTCTGTGAACTTAGTTAGTCAGGTTAGCAAAACCAGGAACTACAGCAATTGGTATCATAGGTAGATTGATGTTCAGCAACACTTTTCATATAAAGCTGCTTCTGCTAAGAGGTGCAATACTTGGAAAATCACACTTATTTGTAAAGTATCATCTGTACACAAATAATTTTTTTAAAACACATTGAAAGTCCTAAATTAACCTGAATCCTTGTCCAGTATGCAACAGAATGTGTCTTTATTTCAGTGATAGTATAAACTCAGCATACTACAAAATGAGTCCATGTTACTCCACCCCTTTGAATCACAGATGCATCTGTTGAGAGACCCATCCTGCTCCTGGTGCTTGTGCATTTTTTTCAGCCCAATGTGGGGCAGTATGATGTTAAAACAGGGAGTGGACTGCTTTAGATATTGCACAAGCACTGGGAGCACGGTGTCTAGTCCATATGCACAATCATTTTTGTTATGCAAAGGGTTGAAACAAATAGCCAAAATATGTGAGAGGCTCTGAGCACGAACAAAAGCAATGTTGCTTGTTCTAGCTAGTCACCTCTCAAGAGCATCACATTTTAGCTCTCTAGTGCCCTAACAGAGGATAAAGTTCCACATACATATTAGACTAATACCTCCCGTAAGGGCGGTTCAGTTCCAAAATGATGGGCAAGTCCCCTCTGCAGGGAAATAGCAGCTAACCCCAGACATATGTTTCGGCCTTGTTTGGACCTCGTCACTGATGTGCAGTTGGTTTCCCTAGGCACTGAGTGCAAGGGGTCCACATCTGGATGACTCTTTACTCTTAGGGAGAGACCCTAAGAGTTTTTCAGAAAAAAGTCTAAAGATGTGAGAGACTCTGAGCACGAACAAAGCAATGCTGCCTGTTCTACGGCTAGTAACCTCTCAACAGCATCACATTTTAGCTCTCTAGTGCCATTATAGAGGAGAAATTTCCACATACATATTAAACTAATCCTGCCCATAAGGGTGGTCCAGTTCTAAAATGATGGGCAAGTCCCCTCTGCAAGGGAAATATCAGGGTTGGAGCAACATAATTTATTTCTACTTGTGCAGAACAACCAACTGATATACTGAGACAATATCAAACTCTGCTTTCTGCAGAGGAAGAATGAAACATTTTACCACAAAGTTTGATACAATTTATCATTCTGCCAGTGCAGAGAGCCAGAATAGACGCAGTGGGGTGAATGAACCATGATGATTCTGTGCAGGAACAGGAACTGGAATCTGCATTCGATCCTTATGCCTACCTAACATTAATTTACTAAACTATGGACATAAAATCGCCCCCTTACTGCCACTTGTGTTTAGGGAAGGTCAAAGGGGCAGTATGTGGACCTTTTGTTTGGGTGGTCTTTTCTTCTACAGGGCTTAGACCAATGTACTAAGCAACAGCATAGAGATAATGGAGTTAGTGTACACCATGCTGGCATGTGGGGCTTGTTGGGATTAATCTTCTGAAAACCAGAGGGGTATCTAAATCATTGCTTTGCCTCTGATGCACAAAGGGTTAAAGTCCAACGCTGGTGGAATATGTCTGCCAGTACGTACTAAAGTAGAGTATGATCAGAAGCACAAGGAACAGCCAGACATAACCCTCTGTCATGTTTTACTCATAGCCATGTCAGGAAGGTTAATACTAATCTATCTATCTATCTATCTATCTATCTATCTATCTATCTATCTATCTATCTGTATCTATCTATCTATCTATCTATCTATCTATCTATCTATCTATCTATATCTATCTATCTATCTATCTATCTATCTATCTATCTATCTATCTATCTATCTGTCTATCTATATCTATCTATCTATCTATCTATCTATCTATCTATCTGTCTATCTATATCTATCTATCTATCTATCTATCTATCTATCTGTCTATCTATATCTATCTATCTATCTATCTATCTATCTATATCTATCTATCTGTAGTCCTCTCAGTACAATGTGAATACAGGTATGACCCTCACACCCACACAAACTTTAACCCCTTGTATGCTAATGAGGCCTCCAGTGCATTTATCCTGAGTCACTGTATGTTGTGCAGCCTCTTGACTATTACTGGATTCTGCTGTGTGTGATATTTGTACTGCCATGAACCTGACCTTTTGTCTATCATGGGATTTTCTGTAATTGCTCTTACAGAACTTCAAGGACGTTTACTTTTCCAGAAAAAAAAAATGGCAACGTTAGTTAACTGAGGTCACTGCTGTGACCCAAAGCAAGTTCTCTGCATCCTGCTTCCCAGAGCACACTGAGGTCATTTTTTTAATTATATTTCTCAGTCTCTTTACCCCTTTGAGTGCCAGAGTGAAGGAGGCACACTCTGGCTCTCAAAGGGACCTACAGCACTCAATGGGTTACAGCAGAATTGACCAAAAATGTGTAGCTAACAGGGAATTTGCTCATTTCTAGAACTGATCTATAAGGAATGTATTGGGGGGGCGGAGCTAGCTGAGGATTAAGATGGACGCATTTTCTTACAGCTCCTAGTACCACAAGCAACTGAACCTGCTCTACTAGCTACAATTGCTATCATGTCGCTGCTATTCATAACAGTCATTTTCCCTGTGAGAAGGGGCATTGTTTCATACCTCATGGTCCACGGTACTCAGCCCGCCTGGCGGGCATTAACAAGTTGCTTCTTCTCGCGTCATTCTGATCAGAGGACATTACTAAACGCCAAGTTGGATGGTGGTCTGATTGTACTGAGGAGCGCAGAGCCCACATGCTCGCCAATACATGCCGCTGATCCCAATAATATATCTCATGAGATGCCTCAACACTTACCGGTTATCAAATCAACTCCTCCGTTTCCTACTGCAGGAGAGTCACAGCACCCACTGTCACACGGGGAGATTCGGGCCTTTGTGGTAGCGATCTGAGGTTTCATATGAGATGTATTTGCAGGCCTACACATGGAGGATAGGCAACTGAGTTGTTGCGCATCACTGGAGAGTCAGTCGGTAGCTGCAAGTAAGGAGCATGTGCCCGCGCCTATCCTGAGATACACAGACCCAAGACCACAACAGGCCTTTGACTTGGATATGTATGGAGTTACACCTCTCAACGTTACCTTTTGTGATAAGGACCCACCTAGCTCGATCCCCAGGCAGATGGTGTCGAGGGCTTTGGAACCAGAGCTCATTTATGTTTATGTTGCTGAATCAGTTTCTCGGGTTAACCTCCTACTCCCCTCACAGGGCATGGTATACAACTGGGATGTCTCGCCTTGGGACCCAGGAATTATGCTGCTACACTGCAGAGTCCGGTTGCAGTTTTAGATCTACAATGTGACTTATGGCTTCCCTGCAAGGTTTTGAGTCTTAACACATTTGTCTTAAACATGATGCTTTTATGGGGACTATGGACTTTTTTTTAACCCTTCATACACTGATCATATACCTTTATGCCTCATCCCTCATTCTGAACACCATATCCGGTTCTCTCCCTTGGGCCTGGTCGACTGGAACTGCCTATAACGAGGCGAAGGTTTGTTACTAGACCAGTAGTATTGAAGGGACATTTTTCTGTAGGTATCCCATAGCTTAAGTAGTTTCCCCAACCACAATGTTATCTCACGAGTGTGTATTGAGTCTTACGTCCTGATATTTGTTGTCTTTTGTTGAGGTTCTAGGAGTAGCACCGGTTATGTTGCACTATGAAACCTATAGCCTCATATCTAAAGTTATATGTACATGTATTTCTGCTTTAATACTAAGGTGACTGTTTATGTATATCTGCTTATATATGGTTCGCTTACTCCTTACATGGCACCCAGTTTTATTTTGAGACTGCGTTCCTGTTACACCATTATACTCTTACTCGACCCATTGTGTTCATACTTTGGATGTACTGATAAGGGGCTTAGGGCCTCATACCAATACATCCACTGGTCACTTAGGGGTTTTCTTGGCTCTTTTTCTTCCTTCAGTTCCTGCATCAGCAGGTTAAAATATGCATTAGGCGACTCTACGCCCCAAAAAAACTGGGTGTAGATTTTCACCCGTTACAGTGGGTCTCTTAATGCATCTTAATGCCTAACGTATGGAACTGAATGGAAATACTGGACTTGTTGTAATGAGTTCCAAAGGGCACTAACTTTAGCACTGTACGTGCATTTGTCTTAACTGGTATTTTTTCATAGCTCAGGTAATTGAATGGCCTACTGTGCCGTTGGCTGTTTTTCATTTTTTTTTTTTTTTGCTGGCGGGGTCAATTGAATTGAGGCCCTAAACCCTTGAAAGTTATCACTTCAGGAGATAAAAGCCCTACTTAAGTCAAAGAGAATTTGTATTTCTGTTCTTTGATGAAGCTGGGTTGCCACAGAATGACTCCATTTTAATTTTGAGCATATTCCCCTGAGACAAACTATTTGTAAGACAAAATAAAACAGACAAAGTGAGTTCTCATTAATCTTCCCCATCAGGATGTGCGCTGCTCTCCACTGGACAGTACTGTGTTTATAAGTTTTCACTCTACTTCCTTTAACTCTCTGAATGAAATAGGAGGTGTGCACCCCTCTGGTACTCCAGGAGTTAAACATAATATGTTTTTATAGCAAGTAAAAAAAAAATGTCAGGATGGACAAGAAATATATTTCCCAACCCAATGATTAACCATTTCAAAATTTTTTTGTACCTCAGGGGTTGGTAGTCTTTGGCTCTCCAGCTGTTGTTGAGAAATACAAATTCCATCATCCCAAAACATCCTATACCAGGCTGGGAATGATGGGAGTTATTCCAGCAGCTGGAGAGTCAATGGTTGCCTACCACTGGTCTAGTCTGAAATATTTTGCTTGCAAGTGCAAGAAAGTTAAAGTGTTCAGTTGTTTGACTACTTCTATACACTGGAGAACTGGGATCAAAGGGGTTAAAACTAGTGGTATCACTAAAATACAACTTGATGTTATATGAAACGTGCATAGTAACAGTTGGTGAATATGATAAAAGACATGTGTCCATCAATATCAGCCCGTGCCACATCATCCCTTTTTGATCCAGAGGGAAACGATGAAAAACAAAATAAAATAAATAGATAAACACGGAAACAAAAACATTGAAGCCATTTCCAATTATGCCCCAAGTGGGTAAAAAAAATCCTTCCTGCCTTCAAAAGGCAGCAGGCTATCTCTCTGGATCAATATCCTGTCAGTCTTGACCAACTGTCATTATTTTCAATATTGTTCTGAACTAGAAAGATATCTATAACTTTTTTGAAAGCAACTAGAGTGTCTGCAAACACTGTAAAATAATTCCACAGCCTTAATGCCCTTACTGTAAAAAAATCACTGCCTTTGCTTCAATGAAAAGTGTCTTTCTTCTAGTCTTATTGGATGATCCCTTGTTTTTTGCTCAGCTATTTGAGTAAATAGTTCTCCAGTGAGTTTTTATTGCCCTCAAATATATTTGTAAATAGTAATTAAAGCGAAACTACCACCTTTAAGAAAGATGTCCCCAAATAATTCCTCATCTGGCAACTAGCTGATCAGTAGTGCTAGTCGCCAGAATTATTGCCTCCTTAACGCAAATTATCCTCTACTCCGGGACTGACAGGCAGGACGGAGCGCAGACATCTTCCATACTGACGTCTCCACGCCTGCGCTGTCAGTCCCAGCCTGCTCTAGGAGGCGTTGCTAGGAGCCGTTCGGCTCCAAATGGGACTGACAGCGCAGGCGTGCAGACATCGCTATGGAAACATGTCTGCGCTCTGTCCTGCCTGTCAGTCCCAGAACAGTGGATCATTCGCATTAAGGAGGTAATAATTCTGGCGACAAGCACTACTGATCAACTAGTCGCAAGATGAGGAATTATTTTGGGACATCTTTCTTAAAGGTGGTAGTTCTGCTTTAATCTTATATCTTAGCTACCCTCATCAGATGTTTCTCATCTAACATAAAGAACCCCAGTTTGGCAAGTATCTACTCAACTAAAATCTTCCAATCCCTTTATCCGTTTTGGTGTTTGACTCTGTACTTTCCCAGATCAACAATGACTCTTTTTAATAACGAATGTGTAAAAACATACTCCATATTCTAGATGAGGCCCTACTAAGAATTATATTCCCATCCCATGAACTACCCCTTTTATACGTCTATTTTCTTTTGAAAGACGGAACTAAATAAGGCAACGTTCCTGACGAATGCCCCTGGTTTGGGACACATGTTCCTGATAGGTTCAACTCCCTTAAAGTAGTATACTTTTTTAAATGAAAAATTATATATGATAAGGTGATCTTCATGAGTATCACAGTATGATGTTTTACTGGATTTACCTTCAATTTTCTGGACAAAATTTAAAGAGTGACAAACTACCTTTATCAAATCAAAAGCAATAGTGTTCATCAAAATGAAAAATCTACGTCAGATGTGAGAGCAATACATGGGCTAAGAAAACACATCCCTTGGTCAGTGTGAAAAGAATGTGGAGAAGGGGGGTGAATGACAAATAAAACTATCATATATATCCAACCATATATGTTTAAAAAAAAATACACACAAAAAAACATGAGGAAATGTATTAATATCAACTAGATGAAAATAAAGAAACTGTCATATGAAATTTTGGTAATGTGAGACAAATCCTAAACCCGCATTTAGTCCAATGTCTTTAGGGCTGAAATAGCTGGTCATCTTTATTTCAATCTTTCTTTCTTGGACATCATTAAAAATCCCTCTAAGTATTTTGATTTTAAGGTCATGGATGGAGTAGCTTCTCTGTGTGAAGTGATGATCAATGAGGTAAAGTTATCTTTTTTTATTGTGGTTCTTAATTGAGTGTTTATGTAAATATATCCATAAATTAATTTTTAGGCTTGTTTACCCAATGTAACATCCCATTTCACATTCAGTGCACTGTATCATAATACAACATTTGCTGATGTCCATGAATATGAATTATCCTTTAATGTTGTATATCTTGTTTTTGTTGTGTTGCACAGTACTGTTTTCACAAATGTGTTGACAGTTTGCAGTGAGATATTTTGCGTGGTTTAGTCCCATTATCGGTGGATGACCATCGATTGATTAATTTTCTCAATTTTCTATTAAATGATTTTTGTTTCAGGTTTGGGGGTTATCTTCTCTGAATGCCAGGACAGGAGGTGGGGGGAATATGTCTTTTTAGCACAGCATGATTTGTTAGCAGTTGCTATAACGCTCTGATTATTCTGCATATTTCTACTAGTGCTGAGTTTTATGTAGCCACTAGTGGTATACGTGCAGTGTTCTCAATGCAAATTATATTTTCTTTGTGATTGCTCTTGTTTTGTAGCCTGTTTGAATGATTCAGACAATGTTTATAAATGCTTATTGCAGTTGTTAGTATCTGGGCATATGCAATGGTATCTGATTGCTTGGCTATGAATTATGTCTCGTTTAGTGTGATGTAGGTGAAAGTTGGAACTGTGAGGATAACTGCAATTATCTGCTGGTTTTCTGTATGCAAATCAGTAGAGTTTGCCACTGGAGAGTTTTATGGTTGTGTCCAGGAAATGTGTGCTTTCTGAAGAGTAATCCACTGTAAGTTTAATAGATGGTTGAAATGAGTTGAAGAATTTATGAAAGTCTTTGTGTTCGTCTTCTTTTCCTGTTCATTTGAAGAATATATCATAGCAGAAATGTTTATAAGGATTCTAGAGGTATGAGGCAGGAAATCTATGTTCAAGGTTGCCCATTACGTATCGCACTGTCATCTTTGCCCCATTATCTGTAGGAACATGTCCTTGTTAAAGGTGAAAAAATGATTGCTATCAAATTAGAGATAATTTCTTGGCTATATTTTTGGGTGTGGGAGTTTGATAATAGGAAATGATAGCAGGCATTTATTTCATCCTTATGTGGGATGTTGCTATAGAGCAATTCCACATTTTTGGTTACCAAATTGTCTTGGCAAGTAAATCTTTACTCTGGTCAAGTCTGTTAAGAAAGTCTATGGTGTATTTTATGACGCTACTGGTGTTATTAACAAGAGTTTATAAGATAATTGCCACCAGGTCAGAGATCAGCTCAGAGTGCCCATAACTGTTACTATTATCTTGCCTGGGTTTGCTGGTTTGTGAATTTTTGGAAGCATGTAGAAAGTGCCCACATCAGGGTTGGTTGATACAAGCTGTTTCAGTTCTGGCTGTAAGTTTTTTTGGAATTATTTTATGAGATTGTGGAGTTATGTGGTATATTATATAAACACTAGTTTTAAAGCCCATGTACATGGGCCATAGTGCAACCCAGCAACCTCAGCTGGTGGCCAGAGCCTCTCTTCTCACTGTCAGTGCTGCAGTCATGCACAGTACTGACTGCTCGAATGAGCCGCTGCTGATACGGAGCGGGACGCTCCGAATTCAGAACGTAGTCCTCTCTGCACAGCTTCCTGGGACCAAGCAGTCCCAGGAAGGAGTGCAGAGAGGACTCCGGTATGAATTCGGAGCGCCCCGCTCCGTATCAGCTGTGGCACGTTCGGGCAGCCAGTACTGTGCATGACTGCAGAGTGGGCAGTCTCTACTGCACATGACTGCACCGCGCTCAGCAGTCTCTACTGCGCATGACGGCTTCTCACAAACATCCTAGAGAATTATAATATAGCATATCATCCCACATCAGTAGTTCTAAATCATTTTTGTTCAAGGCACCTCTAACATACAGTGTGGAATTTTCAGGGCACAACACACATTTTATGACACCATTTAAGCACATAATAAAGTGTAAAAATGCATAAATATATAGTTATTTTTTTGGGGTCTCACAATCAACATATTGTGCAGGACAGTTTCAATAAATATACATTTCAAACTAAACATTCACATTTCTGCAGACTTTTAATAGAAAAGAAGGGGCACCCTAAGTGGTTGAGAACCATTGGCCTCTATGGTACTTTTCTCCAAAATAAAATGGCAGGGGGAAAGCAGGTGGAACAGGGTAGGGATCAGACAATATGGGCAGGGAAGTAGTTGGGTTATCGTGGAACTGACCAAGCCGGACACTCAACCTTTATCCCTACAAACCCGGTATTTGACAAACCGGGTATCTGGCTATACAGGAATCACAAACAATAGGGACTTCAGGCTTTTGTCTGCACGTGTCCTTACTGACATCAAATTTATAACAAAGAAACCATGTGAAAGGTCACAATTACTGTACATAACAGCATTCCACTTTTAAGTACATTTTTGAAAAAAGTAAAAAAAAAATGTATGTTTCTCTTGTGTCCCCTATTGAAGATCTTTATTTAATTATTTATTTTGCAACCATTTTCTACTTGACAGTAAAATAAAAAACAATAGCCATAATAGCTGATAAAATAAAATTGCTCGATAGTATCAAAAGAAAACCATAAACTTAACTCTTGGGGGTGGGATTATGGCTTCCCAGTTTTATCTCCCCACGTCTCCTCCATTGGATTAAACACACAATTCCTAATAATAAACCTCCATTTACATTAATCTGAGCAGAAATTCCTACTGGCTGCTATGAATGAATCTCTTGTGGATTGATTCATTAAAATAATTTTTTAATTAGTACTAGATTTCATGTCCAGGGGGGCAGACATGATTATTTGGTGCAGGTCTCCTAGAATCCACCAACTGATTCCTAATACAGCTTCAATGGGAGCAGATGAGTACAGGAGTCCTGCAAAAACATACGTTTGCCTCCATGGACATGCTATCCAATAGCAATTAACTATTAATTTTACTACATGACAGGAGGCCTCATATTTTGCTATACTTCCTTTACTTTAAACTCCAATAGCAGCACAGGATACAACAACCAATCAAAACCAAGAAAACTCCCCCCATATAAACCCTGGAGCAGATAGGCCACTCCTCTTTCTTTGCTGCTCCAAAGGCTGCACAGGTCAGTGTATTCTGTCTGTTTTTTGGATCGTTTTCTACTACATTTATTATGCTGCAAAATTCCATGTATGTGTTCTATACCTGGGATACTGTTTGCCTGTGTGTGTGTGGGGGGTTCTCCTCCTCATTAGTGTGGCCCTGGCAGGGGTTCCCTGGGTTTAGGCGGTTTCTGTTATCGGGGGTTTTATTCATCCCTCTTTGCCCTTAGTATCCCACGTTTCCTCTTATTTTTCCCCTACCAGTAAGTTTGCTACACAATAAAGGTTTAAAAAACATACTGTGTGTGTGCTTGCCGTCCGTTAGTTCTCCAAGGTATCTGGAGCGGGGCTGGGGGTGGCGTAGGTTTGCCTGGGGCTGCTGCAGGGTTGTTCGCTGCATCTCGCCTCCCCGCCTGTCGGCTTGTGGCAGTTGCGGTCCGCGGACCGTTTGTTCGGCTCGGCGGCCATCTTGAATCTCGTTTTACACGAGATTCTCGGCGGCCATTTTTTCTATTGCTCCTCCGTGTCCGGGTGGCTCCGGTCACGGAGCTCTGCAAGGGGGACTGTTTCTTCCTTAAGTCCAGACGCGGGGTGAGCCCCTGCCTCCCTTCTGGTCACGGATCTCCTGCTGAGTCTTTATAGCTCAGCAGGGGCTCTGGAGTTGGCCGTTTTTTGCCTTCAGGTTTAATAACTGTAGTGGTTAAAGCATATGTATTCATGCTGTACTTTGGGTGAGCCCCTGTTATTTTCTCCTGGTGTACACCTCTTAGTCTTTACACATTATTATAACTAAACAAACCATTCCAAAAAACAAAAAAAACAAAAACAAAACACAATTCTGTGCAAAACGCTTTCTCCATTTGGAGGTTGCTTAGGGTGAGCCCCTACGTGTTGATTTGGGTGAGCCCCTCTTTGGAGCTTTATCATAAGCCTCATATTTGCTGCTTTTATGCAGCTGGTTTCTGGCCATGTACCTTGCTTAGGTTTGGCTTTTCTCACGTTGCATACAGGGGTGAGCCCCCATTTTCCTAGTTGGCGAGGGTTTCTCCCTCTATAGTTACTACTCCCTTCTGAAAAAAAAAACATTATTAATCAATAACTAATACTTACATGAATAAATAACAACTTTGAGTCTAAGAGGCTTGTTGCTAAGTCTGGGTGAGCCCCAGTTGAGGTACCAGGGGGTCATCCTCTGGGAGTTATCTTAGTGCTTACTGGGCACTTTGTTCTTTCATAGATGGCTGAGTCTACGGACTTCCACGCTTTGATTGATGCCGCGGTGGCTGCTTCGGTGGAGAAGGCGTTGGCCCGTGTGCTGTCCCTTTCTCCATCTGGGTCCTCTGGGGACCTTCCCCGGGCTGAAGACGATCGTCTGCCTTCCCCTGCCTCTGACGATGGCCGTTTGACCAAGCGGGGCCGTCCAGCTGCTTCGGCGGGAGGTTCCAAGGGGAAGTCACCTGCAAAGAAAGTGAGGCTGGCTGACGACTCTGCTGATTTCCCGTCTACCCACCTTCCAGACGCAGACCTTTCTCCTTCTCCTTCTCCTTTGGCGGTGGTCGATGAATGGCAAGCCAAAGGTTCGGCCTCTGACGATGATGATTGTTGGATTTCCCATCAGGATTCTGGTTCCCCTTATGTGAAAGAGTCGGTGGTCCCTGATTTGTTCCCGTCCAGAGGTGCTTCCGGTTCTTCTGGTACTGATGAGGAAGGTTTTTTCGATGCCAAAGGGGTCAGGTTGTTTGATCCTCGATTCATCCGTCATCCGCGTTCCTCGGAATGGAACCTTCCGGATCACCTATCCCGTTATGTCCACTTCTGGCTGCGGCATCCCCTTGATCGTGAGGTGCGGAGTCGCTTGAGGGCGGAATGTCCAAGACCTGTTCTTCCTGACAAGGTGGCGCTGACCCCGGATTTCGACCAGACTGTTCTTACATTCATGTCCCGATCTGGCCGAGATCCTCGCAAAGGGATTGAGAAAGGGCTGAAATCCGCCCAAGATAAGCTCCTGGATGTACTGGGACCTCTGGCGAAAATCCTATGCTTTTCTGATTTGGCCTTATCGGATGGGGAGCCTTTGGATGCGGATGCCATCAGAGAATGGGCCCAACGCGCTGTCTGTCTATTGGGTAACGCCAATACCGCTATTTCTACGGAAAGGAGGAAGGCTGCTCTGCTGCGCATCGACGCTAAGCTGGCCGACTTGGGAGCTAAGGAGCTTGGTCCTTCCGCCAATGGCCTGTTGTTTGGGGATCCCTTCATTGTGGAGCTGAAACGCCATGTTAATTTGTACACCACCTTGAACAAGGCCCAATCCTCTATGAGACAAGTCTTTCGTCCACCCTCCTCCAGGGGTGTTTTTGGGAGAGCTGGCCGGCAGCGGGGCCGTGCCGCCAGCAGATTTTGGTCAACAGGCTCCAGGTTCACTCCACCTTCCACCAACTTTTTCCCGTCCAACTCCTTCCGTACTACATCATACACCAGAGGCATGGACCGGGCGAGGGGTCAGAGAGGCAGAGGACGTGGCCGTGTCTCTTCCGGTGAGTTTCCCTCTCTTTCCTGTCTCTGTTCCAAATGTTTTCACTGCAGGCATGATTGCTTCTCATGTGCAGGTATGGGAGACAATTACGTCAGATGCTTGGGTCCTACAGACGGTTGTAGGGTATGTCATAGAATTTTATTCCCCCCCTGTGCAGGTGGTTCGGCCTCCAGTCCCGGTGTTACCAGCGGCAGATCAGGCGCTTATAGATGCCGAGATTCAATCTCTCTTTTCAAAGGGCGCGGTGCAACTAGCTCCAGACGAGTCCGGCTTCTTCAGCAACATTTTTCTTGTCCGGAAGAAGACAGGGGATTTTCGTCCCGTCATCAATCTCAGAGATCTCAATTCGTTCGTGATATATCGACATTTCAAGATGGAGGGAATTCATCTGTTGAGAGATCTGTTGGTTCAGGGGGATTGGTTCACTCGGCTGGATCTCAAGGATGCTTATCTATCTGTTCCCATCGATCTGAGTTGTCGTCAGTTTCTCCGGTTCCGCTGGCAGGGTCTCCCTTGCCAGTTCACTTGTCTGCCATTCGGTCTCAGTTCGGCTCCGTGGTGTTTCACGAAGCTGATGAAACCAGTGGTGTCCAGGCTGCGGTCGCTCGGTATTCGTTGCCTCATTTATCTAGATGATTTGTTGCTTTTTTGCAACGATATCTCCAGGCTTCGGTTTCAGACTCGCTTTGTGGTGAGCTTTCTGGAATCTTTGGGGTTCGTCGTCAACAGGGACAAGTCGGCCCTGGAACCGTCTCAAATGGTTCAATTTTTGGGGTTCGAAATCGATTCCGTTGAGAGGGCTCGCCCGGCTGGTGGGCCTTCTTTCTTCATCCATTCAAGCGATCTTTCCTGGTCCCCTTCACTACAGGGCTCTTCAACGCTTGTTTACCCAATGTAACATCCCATTTCACATTCAGTGCACTGTATCATAATACAACATTTGCTGATGTCCATGAATATGAATTATCCTTTAATGTTGTATATCTTGTTTTTGTTGTGTTGCACAGTACTGTTTTCACAAATGTGTTGACAGTTTGCAGTGAGATATTTTGCGTGGTTTAGTCCCATTATCGGTGGATGACCATCGATTGATTAATTTTCTCAATTTTCTATTAAATGATTTTTGTTTCAGGTTTGGGGGTTATCTTCTCTGAATGCCAGGACAGGAGGTGGGGGGAATATGTCTTTTTAGCACAGCATGATTTGTTAGCAGTTGCTATAACGCTCTGATTATTCTGCATATTTCTACTAGTGCTGAGTTTTATGTAGCCACTAGTGGTATACGTGCAGTGTTCTCAATGCAAATTATATTTTCTTTGTGATTGCTCTTGTTTTGTAGCCTGTTTGAATGATTCAGACAATGTTTATAAATGCTTATTGCAGTTGTTAGTATCTGGGCATATGCAATGGTATCTGATTGCTTGGCTATGAATTATGTCTCGTTTAGTGTGATGTAGGTGAAAGTTGGAACTGTGAGGATAACTGCAATTATCTGCTGGTTTTCTGTATGCAAATCAGTAGAGTTTGCCACTGGAGAGTTTTATGGTTGTGTCCAGGAAATGTGTGCTTTCTGAAGAGTAATCCACTGTAAGTTTAATAGATGGTTGAAATGAGTTGAAGAATTTATGAAAGTCTTTGTGTTCGTCTTCTTTTCCTGTTCATTTGAAGAATATATCATAGCAGAAATGTTTATAAGGATTCTAGAGGTATGAGGCAGGAAATCTATGTTCAAGGTTGCCCATTACGTATCGCACTGTCATCTTTGCCCCATTATCTGTAGGAACATGTCCTTGTTAAAGGTGAAAAAATGATTGCTATCAAATTAGAGATAATTTCTTGGCTATATTTTTGGGTGTGGGAGTTTGATAATAGGAAATGATAGCAGGCATTTATTTCATCCTTATGTGGGATGTTGCTATAGAGCAATTCCACATTTTTGGTTACCAAATTGTCTTGGCAAGTAAATCTTTACTCTGGTCAAGTCTGTTAAGAAAGTCTATGGTGTATTTTATGACGCTACTGGTGTTATTAACAAGAGTTTATAAGATAATTGCCACCAGGTCAGAGATCAGCTCAGAGTGCCCATAACTGTTACTATTATCTTGCCTGGGTTTGCTGGTTTGTGAATTTTTGGAAGCATGTAGAAAGTGCCCACATCAGGGTTGGTTGATACAAGCTGTTTCAGTTCTGGCTGTAAGTTTTTTTGGAATTATTTTATGAGATTGTGGAGTTATGTGGTATATTATATAAACACTAGTTTTAAAGCCCATGTACATGGGCCATAGTGCAACCCAGCAACCTCAGCTGGTGGCCAGAGCCTCTCTTCTCACTGTCAGTGCTGCAGTCATGCACAGTACTGACTGCTCGAATGAGCCGCTGCTGATACGGAGCGGGACGCTCCGAATTCAGAACGTAGTCCTCTCTGCACAGCTTCCTGGGACCAAGCAGTCCCAGGAAGGAGTGCAGAGAGGACTCCGGTATGAATTCGGAGCGCCCCGCTCCGTATCAGCTGTGGCACGTTCGGGCAGCCAGTACTGTGCATGACTGCAGAGTGGGCAGTCTCTACTGCACATGACTGCACCGCGCTCAGCAGTCTCTACTGCGCATGACGGCTTCTCACAAACATCCTAGAGAATTATAATATAGCATATCATCCCACATCAGTAGTTCTAAATCATTTTTGTTCAAGGCACCTCTAACATACAGTGTGGAATTTTCAGGGCACAACACACATTTTATGACACCATTTAAGCACATAATAAAGTGTAAAAATGCATAAATATATAGTTATTTTTTTGGGGTCTCACAATCAACATATTGTGCAGGACAGTTTCAATAAATATACATTTCAAACTAAACATTCACATTTCTGCAGACTTTTAATAGAAAAGAAGGGGCACCCTAAGTGGTTGAGAACCATTGGCCTCTATGGTACTTTTCTCCAAAATAAAATGGCAGGGGGAAAGCAGGTGGAACAGGGTAGGGATCAGACAATATGGGCAGGGAAGTAGTTGGGTTATCGTGGAACTGACCAAGCCGGACACTCAACCTTTATCCCTACAAACCCGGTATTTGACAAACCGGGTATCTGGCTATACAGGAATCACAAACAATAGGGACTTCAGGCTTTTGTCTGCACGTGTCCTTACTGACATCAAATTTATAACAAAGAAACCATGTGAAAGGTCACAATTACTGTACATAACAGCATTCCACTTTTAAGTACATTTTTGAAAAAAGTAAAAAAAAAATGTATGTTTCTCTTGTGTCCCCTATTGAAGATCTTTATTTAATTATTTATTTTGCAACCATTTTCTACTTGACAGTAAAATAAAAAACAATAGCCATAATAGCTGATAAAATAAAATTGCTCGATAGTATCAAAAGAAAACCATAAACTTAACTCTTGGGGGTGGGATTATGGCTTCCCAGTTTTATCTCCCCACGTCTCCTCCATTGGATTAAACACACAATTCCTAATAATAAACCTCCATTTACATTAATCTGAGCAGAAATTCCTACTGGCTGCTATGAATGAATCTCTTGTGGATTGATTCATTAAAATAATTTTTTAATTAGTACTAGATTTCATGTCCAGGGGGGCAGACATGATTATTTGGTGCAGGTCTCCTAGAATCCACCAACTGATTCCTAATACAGCTTCAATGGGAGCAGATGAGTACAGGAGTCCTGCAAAAACATACGTTTGCCTCCATGGACATGCTATCCAATAGCAATTAACTATTAATTTTACTACATGACAGGAGGCCTCATATTTTGCTATACTTCCTTTACTTTAAACTCCAATAGCAGCACAGGATACAACAACCAATCAAAACCAAGAAAACTCCCCCCATATAAACCCTGGAGCAGATAGGCCACTCCTCTTTCTTTGCTGCTCCAAAGGCTGCACAGGTCAGTGTATTCTGTCTGTTTTTTGGATCGTTTTCTACTACATTTATTATGCTGCAAAATTCCATGTATGTGTTCTATACCTGGGATACTGTTTGCCTGTGTGTGTGTGGGGGGTTCTCCTCCTCATTAGTGTGGCCCTGGCAGGGGTTCCCTGGGTTTAGGCGGTTTCTGTTATCGGGGGTTTTATTCATCCCTCTTTGCCCTTAGTATCCCACGTTTCCTCTTATTTTTCCCCTACCAGTAAGTTTGCTACACAATAAAGGTTTAAAAAACATACTGTGTGTGTGCTTGCCGTCCGTTAGTTCTCCAAGGTATCTGGAGCGGGGCTGGGGGTGGCGTAGGTTTGCCTGGGGCTGCTGCAGGGTTGTTCGCTGCATCTCGCCTCCCCGCCTGTCGGCTTGTGGCAGTTGCGGTCCGCGGACCGTTTGTTCGGCTCGGCGGCCATCTTGAATCTCGTTTTACACGAGATTCTCGGCGGCCATTTTTTCTATTGCTCCTCCGTGTCCGGGTGGCTCCGGTCACGGAGCTCTGCAAGGGGGACTGTTTCTTCCTTAAGTCCAGACGCGGGGTGAGCCCCTGCCTCCCTTCTGGTCACGGATCTCCTGCTGAGTCTTTATAGCTCAGCAGGGGCTCTGGAGTTGGCCGTTTTTTGCCTTCAGGTTTAATAACTGTAGTGGTTAAAGCATATGTATTCATGCTGTACTTTGGGTGAGCCCCTGTTATTTTCTCCTGGTGTACACCTCTTAGTCTTTACACATTATTATAACTAAACAAACCATTCCAAAAAACAAAAAAAACAAAAACAAAACACAATTCTGTGCAAAACGCTTTCTCCATTTGGAGGTTGCTTAGGGTGAGCCCCTACGTGTTGATTTGGGTGAGCCCCTCTTTGGAGCTTTATCATAAGCCTCATATTTGCTGCTTTTATGCAGCTGGTTTCTGGCCATGTACCTTGCTTAGGTTTGGCTTTTCTCACGTTGCATACAGGGGTGAGCCCCCATTTTCCTAGTTGGCGAGGGTTTCTCCCTCTATAGTTACTACTCCCTTCTGAAAAAAAAAACATTATTAATCAATAACTAATACTTACATGAATAAATAACAACTTTGAGTCTAAGAGGCTTGTTGCTAAGTCTGGGTGAGCCCCAGTTGAGGTACCAGGGGGTCATCCTCTGGGAGTTATCTTAGTGCTTACTGGGCACTTTGTTCTTTCATAGATGGCTGAGTCTACGGACTTCCACGCTTTGATTGATGCCGCGGTGGCTGCTTCGGTGGAGAAGGCGTTGGCCCGTGTGCTGTCCCTTTCTCCATCTGGGTCCTCTGGGGACCTTCCCCGGGCTGAAGACGATCGTCTGCCTTCCCCTGCCTCTGACGATGGCCGTTTGACCAAGCGGGGCCGTCCAGCTGCTTCGGCAGGAGGTTCCAAGGGGAAGTCACCTGCAAAGAAAGTGAGGCTGGCTGACGACTCTGCTGATTTCCCGTCTACCCACCTTCCAGACGCAGACCTTTCTCCTTCTCCTTCTCCTTTGGCGGTGGTCGATGAATGGCAAGCCAAAGGTTCGGCCTCTGACGATGATGATTGTTGGATTTCCCATCAGGATTCTGGTTCCCCTTATGTGAAAGAGTCGGTGGTCCCTGATTTGTTCCCGTCCAGAGGTGCTTCCGGTTCTTCTGGTACTGATGAGGAAGGTTTTTTCGATGCCAAAGGGGTCAGGTTGTTTGATCCTCGATTCATCCGTCATCCGCGTTCCTCGGAATGGAACCTTCCGGATCACCTATCCCGTTATGTCCACTTCTGGCTGCGGCATCCCCTTGATCGTGAGGTGCGGAGTCGCTTGAGGGCGGAATGTCCAAGACCTGTTCTTCCTGACAAGGTGGCGCTGACCCCGGATTTCGACCAGACTGTTCTTACATTCATGTCCCGATCTGGCCGAGATCCTCGCAAAGGGATTGAGAAAGGGCTGAAATCCGCCCAAGATAAGCTCCTGGATGTACTGGGACCTCTGGCGAAAATCCTATGCTTTTCTGATTTGGCCTTATCGGATGGGGAGCCTTTGGATGCGGATGCCATCAGAGAATGGGCCCAACGCGCTGTCTGTCTATTGGGTAACGCCAATACCGCTATTTCTACGGAAAGGAGGAAGGCTGCTCTGCTGCGCATCGACGCTAAGCTGGCCGACTTGGGAGCTAAGGAGCTTGGTCCTTCCGCCAATGGCCTGTTGTTTGGGGATCCCTTCATTGTGGAGCTGAAACGCCATGTTAATTTGTACACCACCTTGAACAAGGCCCAATCCTCTATGAGACAAGTCTTTCGTCCACCCTCCTCCAGGGGTGTTTTTGGGAGAGCTGGCCGGCAGCGGGGCCGTGCCGCCAGCAGATTTTGGTCAACAGGCTCCAGGTTCACTCCACCTTCCACCAACTTTTTCCCGTCCAACTCCTTCCGTACTACATCATACACCAGAGGCATGGACCGGGCGAGGGGTCAGAGAGGCAGAGGACGTGGCCGTGTCTCTTCCGGTGAGTTTCCCTCTCTTTCCTGTCTCTGTTCCAAATGTTTTCACTGCAGGCATGATTGCTTCTCATGTGCAGGTATGGGAGACAATTACGTCAGATGCTTGGGTCCTACAGACGGTTGTAGGGTATGTCATAGAATTTTATTCCCCCCCTGTGCAGGTGGTTCGGCCTCCAGTCCCGGTGTTACCAGCGGCAGATCAGGCGCTTATAGATGCCGAGATTCAATCTCTCTTTTCAAAGGGCGCGGTGCAACTAGCTCCAGACGAGTCCGGCTTCTTCAGCAACATTTTTCTTGTCCGGAAGAAGACAGGGGATTTTCGTCCCGTCATCAATCTCAGAGATCTCAATTCGTTCGTGATATATCGACATTTCAAGATGGAGGGAATTCATCTGTTGAGAGATCTGTTGGTTCAGGGGGATTGGTTCACTCGGCTGGATCTCAAGGATGCTTATCTATCTGTTCCCATCGATCTGAGTTGTCGTCAGTTTCTCCGGTTCCGCTGGCAGGGTCTCCCTTGCCAGTTCACTTGTCTGCCATTCGGTCTCAGTTCGGCTCCGTGGTGTTTCACGAAGCTGATGAAACCAGTGGTGTCCAGGCTGCGGTCGCTCGGTATTCGTTGCCTCATTTATCTAGATGATTTGTTGCTTTTTTGCAACGATATCTCCAGGCTTCGGTTTCAGACTCGCTTTGTGGTGAGCTTTCTGGAATCTTTGGGGTTCGTCGTCAACAGGGACAAGTCGGCCCTGGAACCGTCTCAAATGGTTCAATTTTTGGGGTTCGAAATCGATTCCGTTGAGAGGGCTCGCCCGGCTGGTGGGCCTTCTTTCTTCATCCATTCAAGCGATCTTTCCTGGTCCCCTTCACTACAGGGCTCTTCAACGCTTGTTTACCCAATGTAACATCCCATTTCACATTCAGTGCACTGTATCATAATACAACATTTGCTGATGTCCATGAATATGAATTATCCTTTAATGTTGTATATCTTGTTTTTGTTGTGTTGCACAGTACTGTTTTCACAAATGTGTTGACAGTTTGCAGTGAGATATTTTGCGTGGTTTAGTCCCATTATCGGTGGATGACCATCGATTGATTAATTTTCTCAATTTTCTATTAAATGATTTTTGTTTCAGGTTTGGGGGTTATCTTCTCTGAATGCCAGGACAGGAGGTGGGGGGAATATGTCTTTTTAGCACAGCATGATTTGTTAGCAGTTGCTATAACGCTCTGATTATTCTGCATATTTCTACTAGTGCTGAGTTTTATGTAGCCACTAGTGGTATACGTGCAGTGTTCTCAATGCAAATTATATTTTCTTTGTGATTGCTCTTGTTTTGTAGCCTGTTTGAATGATTCAGACAATGTTTATAAATGCTTATTGCAGTTGTTAGTATCTGGGCATATGCAATGGTATCTGATTGCTTGGCTATGAATTATGTCTCGTTTAGTGTGATGTAGGTGAAAGTTGGAACTGTGAGGATAACTGCAATTATCTGCTGGTTTTCTGTATGCAAATCAGTAGAGTTTGCCACTGGAGAGTTTTATGGTTGTGTCCAGGAAATGTGTGCTTTCTGAAGAGTAATCCACTGTAAGTTTAATAGATGGTTGAAATGAGTTGAAGAATTTATGAAAGTCTTTGTGTTCGTCTTCTTTTCCTGTTCATTTGAAGAATATATCATAGCAGAAATGTTTATAAGGATTCTAGAGGTATGAGGCAGGAAATCTATGTTCAAGGTTGCCCATTACGTATCGCACTGTCATCTTTGCCCCATTATCTGTAGGAACATGTCCTTGTTAAAGGTGAAAAAATGATTGCTATCAAATTAGAGATAATTTCTTGGCTATATTTTTGGGTGTGGGAGTTTGATAATAGGAAATGATAGCAGGCATTTATTTCATCCTTATGTGGGATGTTGCTATAGAGCAATTCCACATTTTTGGTTACCAAATTGTCTTGGCAAGTAAATCTTTACTCTGGTCAAGTCTGTTAAGAAAGTCTATGGTGTATTTTATGACGCTACTGGTGTTATTAACAAGAGTTTATAAGATAATTGCCACCAGGTCAGAGATCAGCTCAGAGTGCCCATAACTGTTACTATTATCTTGCCTGGGTTTGCTGGTTTGTGAATTTTTGGAAGCATGTAGAAAGTGCCCACATCAGGGTTGGTTGATACAAGCTGTTTCAGTTCTGGCTGTAAGTTTTTTTGGAATTATTTTATGAGATTGTGGAGTTATGTGGTATATTATATAAACACTAGTTTTAAAGCCCATGTACATGGGCCATAGTGCAACCCAGCAACCTCAGCTGGTGGCCAGAGCCTCTCTTCTCACTGTCAGTGCTGCAGTCATGCACAGTACTGACTGCTCGAATGAGCCGCTGCTGATACGGAGCGGGACGCTCCGAATTCAGAACGTAGTCCTCTCTGCACAGCTTCCTGGGACCAAGCAGTCCCAGGAAGGAGTGCAGAGAGGACTCCGGTATGAATTCGGAGCGCCCCGCTCCGTATCAGCTGTGGCACGTTCGGGCAGCCAGTACTGTGCATGACTGCAGAGTGGGCAGTCTCTACTGCACATGACTGCACCGCGCTCAGCAGTCTCTACTGCGCATGACGGCTTCTCACAAACATCCTAGAGAATTATAATATAGCATATCATCCCACATCAGTAGTTCTAAATCATTTTTGTTCAAGGCACCTCTAACATACAGTGTGGAATTTTCAGGGCACAACACACATTTTATGACACCATTTAAGCACATAATAAAGTGTAAAAATGCATAAATATATAGTTATTTTTTTGGGGTCTCACAATCAACATATTGTGCAGGACAGTTTCAATAAATATACATTTCAAACTAAACATTCACATTTCTGCAGACTTTTAATAGAAAAGAAGGGGCACCCTAAGTGGTTGAGAACCATTGGCCTCTATGGTACTTTTCTCCAAAATAAAATGGCAGGGGGAAAGCAGGTGGAACAGGGTAGGGATCAGACAATATGGGCAGGGAAGTAGTTGGGTTATCGTGGAACTGACCAAGCCGGACACTCAACCTTTATCCCTACAAACCCGGTATTTGACAAACCGGGTATCTGGCTATACAGGAATCACAAACAATAGGGACTTCAGGCTTTTGTCTGCACGTGTCCTTACTGACATCAAATTTATAACAAAGAAACCATGTGAAAGGTCACAATTACTGTACATAACAGCATTCCACTTTTAAGTACATTTTTGAAAAAAGTAAAAAAAAAATGTATGTTTCTCTTGTGTCCCCTATTGAAGATCTTTATTTAATTATTTATTTTGCAACCATTTTCTACTTGACAGTAAAATAAAAAACAATAGCCATAATAGCTGATAAAATAAAATTGCTCGATAGTATCAAAAGAAAACCATAAACTTAACTCTTGGGGGTGGGATTATGGCTTCCCAGTTTTATCTCCCCACGTCTCCTCCATTGGATTAAACACACAATTCCTAATAATAAACCTCCATTTACATTAATCTGAGCAGAAATTCCTACTGGCTGCTATGAATGAATCTCTTGTGGATTGATTCATTAAAATAATTTTTTAATTAGTACTAGATTTCATGTCCAGGGGGGCAGACATGATTATTTGGTGCAGGTCTCCTAGAATCCACCAACTGATTCCTAATACAGCTTCAATGGGAGCAGATGAGTACAGGAGTCCTGCAAAAACATACGTTTGCCTCCATGGACATGCTATCCAATAGCAATTAACTATTAATTTTACTACATGACAGGAGGCCTCATATTTTGCTATACTTCCTTTACTTTAAACTCCAATAGCAGCACAGGATACAACAACCAATCAAAACCAAGAAAACTCCCCCCATATAAACCCTGGAGCAGATAGGCCACTCCTCTTTCTTTGCTGCTCCAAAGGCTGCACAGGTCAGTGTATTCTGTCTGTTTTTTGGATCGTTTTCTACTACATTTATTATGCTGCAAAATTCCATGTATGTGTTCTATACCTGGGATACTGTTTGCCTGTGTGTGTGTGGGGGGTTCTCCTCCTCATTAGTGTGGCCCTGGCAGGGGTTCCCTGGGTTTAGGCGGTTTCTGTTATCGGGGGTTTTATTCATCCCTCTTTGCCCTTAGTATCCCACGTTTCCTCTTATTTTTCCCCTACCAGTAAGTTTGCTACACAATAAAGGTTTAAAAAACATACTGTGTGTGTGCTTGCCGTCCGTTAGTTCTCCAAGGTATCTGGAGCGGGGCTGGGGGTGGCGTAGGTTTGCCTGGGGCTGCTGCAGGGTTGTTCGCTGCATCTCGCCTCCCCGCCTGTCGGCTTGTGGCAGTTGCGGTCCGCGGACCGTTTGTTCGGCTCGGCGGCCATCTTGAATCTCGTTTTACACGAGATTCTCGGCGGCCATTTTTTCTATTGCTCCTCCGTGTCCGGGTGGCTCCGGTCACGGAGCTCTGCAAGGGGGACTGTTTCTTCCTTAAGTCCAGACGCGGGGTGAGCCCCTGCCTCCCTTCTGGTCACGGATCTCCTGCTGAGTCTTTATAGCTCAGCAGGGGCTCTGGAGTTGGCCGTTTTTTGCCTTCAGGTTTAATAACTGTAGTGGTTAAAGCATATGTATTCATGCTGTACTTTGGGTGAGCCCCTGTTATTTTCTCCTGGTGTACACCTCTTAGTCTTTACACATTATTATAACTAAACAAACCATTCCAAAAAACAAAAAAAACAAAAACAAAACACAATTCTGTGCAAAACGCTTTCTCCATTTGGAGGTTGCTTAGGGTGAGCCCCTACGTGTTGATTTGGGTGAGCCCCTCTTTGGAGCTTTATCATAAGCCTCATATTTGCTGCTTTTATGCAGCTGGTTTCTGGCCATGTACCTTGCTTAGGTTTGGCTTTTCTCACGTTGCATACAGGGGTGAGCCCCCATTTTCCTAGTTGGCGAGGGTTTCTCCCTCTATAGTTACTACTCCCTTCTGAAAAAAAAAACATTATTAATCAATAACTAATACTTACATGAATAAATAACAACTTTGAGTCTAAGAGGCTTGTTGCTAAGTCTGGGTGAGCCCCAGTTGAGGTACCAGGGGGTCATCCTCTGGGAGTTATCTTAGTGCTTACTGGGCACTTTGTTCTTTCATAGATGGCTGAGTCTACGGACTTCCACGCTTTGATTGATGCCGCGGTGGCTGCTTCGGTGGAGAAGGCGTTGGCCCGTGTGCTGTCCCTTTCTCCATCTGGGTCCTCTGGGGACCTTCCCCGGGCTGAAGACGATCGTCTGCCTTCCCCTGCCTCTGACGATGGCCGTTTGACCAAGCGGGGCCGTCCAGCTGCTTCGGCAGGAGGTTCCAAGGGGAAGTCACCTGCAAAGAAAGTGAGGCTGGCTGACGACTCTGCTGATTTCCCGTCTACCCACCTTCCAGACGCAGACCTTTCTCCTTCTCCTTCTCCTTTGGCGGTGGTCGATGAATGGCAAGCCAAAGGTTCGGCCTCTGACGATGATGATTGTTGGATTTCCCATCAGGATTCTGGTTCCCCTTATGTGAAAGAGTCGGTGGTCCCTGATTTGTTCCCGTCCAGAGGTGCTTCCGGTTCTTCTGGTACTGATGAGGAAGGTTTTTTCGATGCCAAAGGGGTCAGGTTGTTTGATCCTCGATTCATCCGTCATCCGCGTTCCTCGGAATGGAACCTTCCGGATCACCTATCCCGTTATGTCCACTTCTGGCTGCGGCATCCCCTTGATCGTGAGGTGCGGAGTCGCTTGAGGGCGGAATGTCCAAGACCTGTTCTTCCTGACAAGGTGGCGCTGACCCCGGATTTCGACCAGACTGTTCTTACATTCATGTCCCGATCTGGCCGAGATCCTCGCAAAGGGATTGAGAAAGGGCTGAAATCCGCCCAAGATAAGCTCCTGGATGTACTGGGACCTCTGGCGAAAATCCTATGCTTTTCTGATTTGGCCTTATCGGATGGGGAGCCTTTGGATGCGGATGCCATCAGAGAATGGGCCCAACGCGCTGTCTGTCTATTGGGTAACGCCAATACCGCTATTTCTACGGAAAGGAGGAAGGCTGCTCTGCTGCGCATCGACGCTAAGCTGGCCGACTTGGGAGCTAAGGAGCTTGGTCCTTCCGCCAATGGCCTGTTGTTTGGGGATCCCTTCATTGTGGAGCTGAAACGCCATGTTAATTTGTACACCACCTTGAACAAGGCCCAATCCTCTATGAGACAAGTCTTTCGTCCACCCTCCTCCAGGGGTGTTTTTGGGAGAGCTGACCGGCAGCGGGGCCGTGCCGCCAGCAGATTTTGGTCAACAGGCTCCAGGTTCACTCCACCTTCCACCAACTTTTTCCCGTCCAACTCCTTCCGTACTACATCATACACCAGAGGCATGGACCGGGCGAGGGGTCAGAGAGGCAGAGGACG
This sequence comes from Rhinophrynus dorsalis, assembly GCA_037306005.1. Taxonomy (NCBI): domain Eukaryota; kingdom Metazoa; phylum Chordata; class Amphibia; order Anura; family Rhinophrynidae; genus Rhinophrynus; species Rhinophrynus dorsalis. The sequence continues at coordinate 70,621,143 of CM074720.1, read as the reverse complement.
TGGCCGTGTCTCTTCCGGTGAGTTTCCCTCTCTTTCCTGTCTCTGTTCCAAATGTTTTCACTGCAGGCATGATTGCTTCTCATGTGCAGGTATGGGAGACAATTACGTCAGATGCTTGGGTCCTACAGACGGTTGTAGGGTATGTCATAGAATTTTATTCCCCCCCTGTGCAGGTGGTTCGGCCTCCAGTCCCGGTGTTACCAGCGGCAGATCAGGCGCTTATAGATGCCGAGATTCAATCTCTCTTTTCAAAGGGCGCGGTGCAACTAGCTCCAGACGAGTCCGGCTTCTTCAGCAACATTTTTCTTGTCCGGAAGAAGACAGGGGATTTTCGTCCCGTCATCAATCTCAGAGATCTCAATTCGTTCGTGATATATCGACATTTCAAGATGGAGGGAATTCATCTGTTGAGAGATCTGTTGGTTCAGGGGGATTGGTTCACTCGGCTGGATCTCAAGGATGCTTATCTATCTGTTCCCATCGATCTGAGTTGTCGTCAGTTTCTCCGGTTCCGCTGGCAGGGTCTCCCTTGCCAGTTCACTTGTCTGCCATTCGGTCTCAGTTCGGCTCCGTGGTGTTTCACGAAGCTGATGAAACCAGTGGTGTCCAGGCTGCGGTCGCTCGGTATTCGTTGCCTCATTTATCTAGATGATTTGTTGCTTTTTTGCAACGATATCTCCAGGCTTCGGTTTCAGACTCGCTTTGTGGTGAGCTTTCTGGAATCTTTGGGGTTCGTCGTCAACAGGGACAAGTCGGCCCTGGAACCGTCTCAAATGGTTCAATTTTTGGGGTTCGAAATCGATTCCGTTGAGAGGGCTCGCCCGGCTGGTGGGCCTTCTTTCTTCATCCATTCAAGCGATCTTTCCTGGTCCCCTTCACTACAGGGCTCTTCAACGCTTGAAGGCTCTACATTTGCGGCAGGGTCGCTCTTACGATCATCCTATTGTGCTCTCTCAAGACGCTCGAGCGGAACTCCGGTGGTGGCTTCTGCATATGCAGGCCTGGAACGGCAGGGCAGTGTTCGGCCCGGTTCCGGATTTTGTGGTAGAGTCCGACGCCAGTCTGTGGGGTTGGGGAGCCCATTGCGAGGCTTTCTCAACAGGCGGACCATGGTCGGAGGCAGAAGAAGGTTTGCACATCAACTGCCTGGAACTGATTGCGGGGTCCTTTGCCGTTCGCAGCTTTGCCAAGGACAAGTCAGATTGCTGCATCATGTTACGCATGGACAACGTTTCGGCGGTGCAGTATGTCAACAAGCTAGGGGGGGCTCGGTCGCGAGCCTTAACGGAGGCGGCGAAGGATCTTTACCGGTTTTGCTTCCAGCGCAACATTGCTCTAAGGGCCGAATATCTGCTGGGGGCGTCGAATTTCACGGCGGATTGGTTCTCTCGACACTGGCGAGACAGCAGCGACTGGAAACTAGACGTGACGGTGTTCCGGCAGCTCTGTCTCAACAGGGGTCCTCTCACGCTGGATCTTTTTGCTTCCAGGACCAACAGGCAACTTCCAGTTTTTTTCAGTTGGCTTCCGGATCCGGAGTGCAAAGCGGTGGACGCGTTTCTTCAGGTGTGGCCCGTGACAGGAGCGTATGCTTTTCCTCCGTTTGCAATGCTGGCGAGGGTACTTCATCAGGTACGTGTTCAGAAGGTGGAGTTACTGTTAGTGGCACCGTTGTGGCCCAGTCAGGCTTGGTTTCCAGAGGTTCTGGAGCTATCTTATCAGAATCCTCTTCTACTTCCGTTTTTTCCGCTGTTGCTCACGGATCATCGGGGCGATCCACATCCTCTGGTGCTGCAAGATCGGCTGCCTCTGGTGGCCTGGGCGATTTCAGGGGTTCCTGGTCAGTCGACGGGTTATCGCAGGAAACTAGAGACCTTTTGTGGGACTCATGGGCTCCTGGCACACGGAGATGTTATCTTTCCGCGTGGTCCTCCTGGGTTGGCTGGTGTGTGGAGAGGGGTTGCGATCCCTTTACAGCACCTGTGCCTGCAATCTTGAATTTCTTGTCTTCTCGTTTTGTCACTGGTTTGTCTTATCGCTCAATTAACGTTATGCGTTCCGCCATTTCAGCGGCGCATGTTCCAGTTGCAGGTCTTCCGGTCGGTAAAGACCCTTTGGTCTGTCGTTTGTTGAGGGGCATCAAAATGTCGAGACCTCCGGTACCCAAATATTCTACGTTTTGGGATGTCGATAAGGTGTTGGGGTTATTTAGAACTTGGCCACGGAATGAGTTTTTGTCCCTCCGTCAGCTCTCGGCTAAACTGACGTTGTTATTGTGTTTAGTTTCCTTTCGGCGTGTGGCTGATGTTCGTGCGTTTGATGTGAATGGGTTCTCTATCCTTCCGGACGGGGTGTCCTTTTCAATTTCCAGACGCACAAAGACGGATTCTTCATCCGTCTTTTATCCCTTCTTTAGGGAAGTTCCTAAATTGTGTGTGGTAGAGGCTCTGCTCCAGTACGTGCAGGTTACTTCCGCTTTGCGTTTTTCGCAGACGGGTCAACTTTTGATTTCTTACGTTCGTCCGCATAGGCCGGTTTCAGTTATCTCCCTCGCTAGATGGATCCGTTGGGTGTTATCTCTAGCGGGTGTGGATACTAATTTTGGAGCCCACTCAGTTAGGGGTGCGGCGGCCTCCCAGGCAGCTTCGGCTGGGGCTTCCATTTCAGACATTTTAAGGGCTGCTGATTGGTCTAGAGAACATACGTTTCGTACTTTCTATTTTCGTCCGGCGGAGCATGCGTCTCAGGCGCTTTTTCATTCACAGCGTTAAAATTGCAAAATATGAGGCCTCCTGTCATGTAGTAAAATTGGAGATTATGCTAACGTAGTGTACAGATAATCTTAATTTTAATAATGACAGGAGGCGAATATTTTCCCACCCTACCCTCCCTTGGTTTGCCCTACCTATAAGGTAAGTATTTGGGGGGGGAGCGGGAGTTCAGACGAGGTATTATGTGCTAATGACAGGGTTTTCATTGCCGACATTGTTATGCACTGTTTTGTGTCTCATATTTGTATGGAGTACGTTTTTTTAAGGCCATTAGTCTTTCATTTGTTTTCTCTTTTTTCAGTGTGACTTTTCCTGGGCAGATGGCCTCTGGATGAAGATGTCTACAGGTTTTGTCGAATGCTGGGCTGAAGGACGACTGGAGCGAGTTTATTAGTTCCCTTTCTGTTTGCTCATGGTTACTCAAAGAAAGAGGAGTGGCCTATCTGCTCCAGGGTTTATATGGGGGGAGTTTTCTTGGTTTTGATTGGTTGTTGTATCCTGTGCTGCTATTGGAGTTTAAAGTAAAGGAAGTATAGCAAAATACTCGCCTCCTGTCATTATTAAAATTAAGATTATCTGTACACTACGTTAGCATAATCTCCAATTTTGCAGAACCATTCACACATAATTGTTTCATAGTGGCCATTAGCATTTTCTGCCCAGATTAAGTTAAATGTGTGTTTTTTAAGCTGTGTTAGTGCTCCTTTAAGGGCCTTATATGGAAACCAACACATTAGTAATCATGGAGAAAACCAACTGCATGGGGCTTTAACCCTGTTGAATGCTAGCAAGAGACCTCTATAGAATTCAAGAGGTTAAAAGACTAATTTATTATCTTCTCTTTAAATCTCGTTCTGTTTCGGTTTTTTTACCTTTCCTCCACAACGCCTCTTTCCAGGGTGGACTGGCGGACCCTCGGTTTCTCCACTGGGCTTCTAGGGGTATCACATCAGTGGGTCACCTACTAGATCCTTTAACTCAACTTATATATTCCTTTCCAGATTTAAAATTGAAATATACCTTACCTTCACATCATCTCTTTGTGTTCCTGCAAGCTAAGCACTATGTTCAATCTCTTTTACCGACCTGTCTCCCCAATTTACAGATAATCCATTAGATTGTTTAATTAGAAAACTTTCGTCAGTGTCTTTTAAAACTTCCCGTATTTATAGGGCTATCTTCTTTATGGCTCATAAGTATAAAAATCTATTAAGATCATCGGGTTGGCTGGTTGATATACTGACAGTAGTCACGTTGGAATTCAGCTTTTTACGCAGATTACAATGTTCCCCATCAACTTATTTTCACGACCTCTCTTACAGATTACTGCATAGAGTCTATGTGACTCCCTTAGTGGCTCACTGTATTGGCCTTACCTCGGTTTCCTCTTGCCCTAAATCCCTAAATGTCAGTCCCCTGGAGCAACCCTACTCCACATGTTGTATTCCTGTCCACATGTGTACTCTTTCTGGACTAAAATATTCTTTTATGTCATAAATAAAATTTGGGATTCCCATCAACTTTGCTTCTCCAGCCTTTCTTCTCGGGATATATAATGCTTCTTCTCAATTAACTACCTCCCAGATTAAATTGACCAATTTTGCTGTTATGGTGACGATGAAGTATATTCTGGAGCTTTGGTTATCCCCTCGGCCTCCTCTGCTTCGCCACTGGATGCTTAAATTGTTCCGTTTTACAAGATTACATTGGACACTTGCCCTTTCCGATAAAGAGATGCCGGGTGCTTGTTTCATCTCTCTTTGGGAACCCTTCATTTTATCCTTGCCTGTTGCCCATCAGAGGGCATTTTATCATTGTTTTAAATTCACTTCATGGATGGAGGAGAGACTGTTGATGGATAGTTCCTTAGAACGGTTGCTGGTGGTTGAGGGAGAGAGTGATGATTCTTTGTTATCTCGTTTGGATGTGGGAGAGATGGATCCGGATATGTCGGACATTTCTATGCAATCCTAGTCTTTCTTTCCTCCTTGCATGAACGGAGGGGAGTGTTTGAGTTTCTCTGGAGGCGTGCATTTGTCTTTTGTCTTTGTTTTTATGTTGTTTTCTGTAACTTTCTATTAGGACATTGATCATATAGCTGCACTGTTAATTCTCTTTGTGGTTGCAGCATTTCATATATATTGTTTATTATATATTCTAACTATGTCCCATACCCAAGTACTTTTTTGATCTACTGTGTCAGCCAATGTATGACATACTTTTCAATCATGGGAGGGCATCTTTGTACTGTTTACCCAACACGCTGGTGTTGGGCTCTCTTTCATCTTACTTGCCTTTCATTATATCCTATGCGCTTTTTCATTGAGTTGATTATATTTGTATTTTGAAAATTCAATAAAAAAGTTTATAAAAAAAAACAAAAAACAAAACACTCATTTATATCAAGGGGGATTTGAGCAATTTTTATTTGCCCCTATGGTTTGCCCAGAATTGCTCATATTTTGCTTTCTGCATAAGACCATAACATATCAGACATTGTGTCCAATTCTGGGTGGACTGGTACCCCAAAATTAATGTTTAATAAGTACAGTGTATCATAACCATGGAGGCAGACATGCTTTTCAGGTTTCCTGGACTCAACGCCTACCACTAAAGTCTTTGCAGGAATCTTTCAGTGGGAGGAGTTTGGCTTCTAGAAGCCCTGCACAAATTAATCATGTCTGCCTCCATAGACATACAATCCTGTATTAATTAAACATTAATTTTGGAGAACCAATCCACACAGAACTAATTCTGAGTGACCATTATGATTTTCTGCCAAGAGTACAGACATTGAGGATTTATTATTATGAGTAGTAGTTAATGTTCCTTTAAAATGCATGTGATGGTCTTTGACAGACTGAGGGCAACATTTTCTGTGCACACCACACTTCCTCTTGACCAGGAAGTGGGGAGAACAAAGAAAATTGCCTCTCCAGCATGTTTAACAACCTTTAACATATATATATCTGTGAGCGCTATAACGTAGTTTTTTATAACAGTAACTTGTGTTTGGCAATAGGGTTCTCTTAACAGTGTTCCTAACTATATACATATATATATATATATATATATATATATATATATATATCTTCCCAATAAGAACATCATGACATTGAAACAAATGAGCAAGGATTAGTTACTGTTCTAAGATTAACGAGCACTTCTGTGCAGTAAAGGACAAGAAAAAAAAGCAATTTGATTTAAGTTGGGTCTTTAACCCTTTGAATGTCAGAGGAGTACGCAACGCGTTGCTTTGCAATGCTTTGTGTACGCCTCTGGCATTCAAAAGGTTAACTTCTCGAACACATTGCTTCACAATGCATTGAAGCCATCCCTCACTTATCATTCAAGGAGTTAAAAGCTTCATTTAACCCTTTAAGTGATAGTAATACCGCTATCAACCCTTTCAGTGCCAGAGTGGTATGCAACGCATTGCTTTAGAGGAGCTTCTGATTCTCTACCCGGTCTGACAGGAAGCTGCTCGTTGCGCTCGGCATGCAGCTTCCTGTCAGACTGGGGTACAGGTTACAGAAGCTCCTCTACCTGCGGTCCTCTCTGCTCGGCCACGTTACAAGGAGGTGACCGGCAGGAGGGAGCACTGTGCAGTGCGCTCCCGTCCTGCCAGTCACTCAGAGCCTGCACGCCCTAGGAGCTGGGGAGTTTTCTCCATTGTCTGTCCCCCGCATGATTTCCTGGGGGGGATGTGACCACCCATCCCCCATGGATCCTATGCCCCTGCCCATGTGTATCAACATAAGATGCAACAGTTCTGGGCAAACCAACTGCAAGACATACAAATTCCCCAATTTTTCACTGATTTAGATGGGGCTTTTAAATTCTTAAATGCTAGAGAGGACTCAAATGTAACACTTTGCATTGCTTTAGAGATCTCTCTAGCATTCCAAGGGTTAAATGTCCAATTTAAAGCAACGGGAACTGTTCATTGTTAGTGGTCCCCCACGGTGCAGTTGGCTTGCTGCTGAATTGCTTCTGTTCTACATAGTACAACAGCCTTGAGGTGTTAATATAGAGGCTGTATTTAATCCGTATACACGCATGAATATTTGGGCTACGAATAAAACTGTAAATCCCAGTTCAGAAACATGAAAGAAAATACAGTATTTCTCTGCTATTGTTCAGGTCGGCTTCCTGAGGCACTGATCTCAATCAGTGTAAAAGTCCAAATGCTAAAGATTTCCTTTTTGACATTTCCACATGGAACTGCCCACTGTGAAAATCAAAAGCAAACTTATTACTAAGGAAGACGCAAAAAGAACAGGCTGGCACATTAACCTTTGAACTGGCAGATGCAGACTTCCAACCAACTTCTTTAAAACCTAAAGCATAAAACCAAAGGATTGCATCAGTGATGCATCTAGCATTCATGGGGTTAAATGGGATCTATACCTACAGGAATACATGGTTCTTAATATGTTTACCGAAATACTTTCTTAATCCTTTGAATGCCAGAGGGGTACACAACGCATTGCTCTGCAATGCGTTGTGTACCCCTCTGGCACTCAAAGGCTTAAAGGGATAGTAATACTTCATTTTAACTTTATTTTATTTTGTAGGCATTAAAAAAACATGAAGAATGGTTTAAGAGATATTCACAAACAAAGTATCCCCCCCCTGTTCAGCCAGATCAGAAGGGAGGTGCCCAGGTAGACTGCAGAGAGGGACAATCTTCAATTAAGATAAGGGAAAAAGCTGAAAAACTTGTCAAGGGGGGAAGGGCTTTCATTGTTTTCATACAAAGAAAATTGTCCCCTTCTGTTATCTGTCCTGTCATACAACCAGACTCACATCTGAGAAGAGATGGCTTACACTAGGAAAAAGGGGCGGGGATGGGAACTTTGCTTGTGAATATCTCATAAACCATAAAGGTTTGGGAGATAAGACTTATATCATTCTTCATGTTTTTTAATGCCTACAAAATGAAATAAAGTTAAAACGAAGTATTACTATCCCTTTAAGTACTTTTCCTTCATACTCAGCCATTAATATTTATATATGTCTTGTTTACCCTGGAACTCTGTTGTATTGTGTAGCTGGATAATGACGTTTCATTGGCTGAGCATGCTTACAGCGTTCTACAGAATTTGGCATTACTTTTATAGTTAAAGCTAGGTTCAAAACTAGTATGTTCACCTTGGCAACTTGGCTGCTCCCTGTGTTAGCACATACCCAGCCACCTGTGCAAACTTAACTCCCATGTCCTACCTTCCCCAAGAGATTCTCTCACACGGGGGCATGGTGGTGGTGTGTCACAAGGTGGGATCATATGGTCATCAGTCATTTTCTATTGGCTGATGCCCAGTTTGGTTGGCCAGTCATTGGAGGATGAGAAACAGTACTGCATCTTATAAAATTGTCCACATGGACAGCATTCAAAATGCTGAAACTGTGATGTGTCAAACACATCAGATCCAAGCTACAACATGCTGCATTATGGCGCTTTTTGTGAAATGGAAATCGCCCATGTGAATAGTATCACTTGGGGGTCAAGCTGACTCACATGCATTTAGCACAGCATTAATAACTCAGCTCTAGTCACCAATCTGAATATAGCTTTAGGAATAACATGACACAGGGTTTGCACTGAAAGTGGTCAGACCTGGGTGGCAAGTAGGCAGGGCAAAATCAGGAACTCCTTGAGCCAGGAAAAGAGAATCAATCACAGGAGAGACATAAATTAACCAATAAAGCCTGAGTGTTCAGGACAGATTTGTGTACATTCTCAAATATGCACTGTATTTACATATAAAAACAAGCAGAAAAAAAAACAAAATTAAGGGATTTAATAATAACATGATATAACACGCTCTGAAATTGATTTTTCAGTCCTACCCCGATTAAGCTACTTATGTTGAAAATCATGGCATTAGCGCTTCTCGTGCCAAGAAGAGTGCAGCGGGGGAAGTGGTGTACTCAGAAGATGCAGAGGTAATTGACATAACTGTAATCCATTTTCTTGCACATGCTATAGTGTGTGTGTTGGTATGCACTAAAGGGATCATACACTCTACTGCATGCCCCCTAGTGCAGGAGAAGATGTTGGCGTCTAATACGAGTGGATTAGCTCTGGCAGGTTCTTGGATGCAAAAGCTGTCTCCACCATATTTCACTGATGTCTCTAACGTCCCAGAGGATAGAACAGAGAACACAAGTAATCACAATTCAGTGCTGCAGACCTAGTAAATAAAATGTATTTGAACTTTCCTCTCGTGTACCCACAATGTAAACCACAAGGAATGTGCCCAGGGAGTGCATGAGTTCATTTTGTACACAGTCAATTATATAACGAACCGTTCATAACTATAATTACTTATGAAGCTGTTTATTTTGGGTCTTGCTTTTCATTAAAGCATTATTAAGTCCACAATGGTCAACTGAGTCAATATTTACCAGTTAGTGATTTCAAATCCACCAGCACTGCATCATGACAACAGTAATACTGTCATTCTACTGACTCCACTGGATGGCACATGTCCAAGGATTAACTCCTCGAGGACCAACGAGGTGTGCAACACATTGCATCACATTGCTCACTCCGCTGGTCTTCAAGGGGTTAAAGACCAATCACAATTAATAATATAATGGAGTTATATTCACTAAAGTACGGTGTTTATGATGTACTAAGATGATCTGGTGCAAACCAGATGCACCATAATGAACTAAGTAAAGTTATCAATGACGGAAATGTGGATTTAAATTCTTCAGCGCTAGAAATGTCTGCAAAGCATGGCTTCAGCAATAAGCCGTCAGACATCAAGAATAGCCTTTCCGAACGGAAGAGATAGTGTGGTTAATGTACAATGGAGATGATGGTTCTCAAGGGGTTAAGTACAATGGTATTAAAAATTTGAGTGCCTGAGGGTTGGCCAATGCACTGCTTATGTGTTGGACACCCCTCTGGCACTCAAAGGGTTAATAGGTTGTTTTTCTGACAGCCTCAAAACAGCACTAGATGTGTGTGAATAATAAAGAATATGTGGAAAGGGCAGGATCTGGGCCAGTGCAGATCTGTTTGTGGAATTCAAGGCCTTAATAGTGTTGATTTCTGTGAATATGTCCACACTGAAACAAACAAAATGATTGAGTTATAAATTATTAACAGAGTTTTGTACAAAGCTTTCTCATTCATGAAAAAAAGCAAAACATTTTGTTTTGGGAGGTTGGTTAAGTTCAGATCCCTCAGGCAAACCAGGGGTCAAAGTCTTAAGGCAGACAAAAGCTACATAAACATTATTACAGTACAAGGTGAGAAGAGGTTCAGTCAATCCATAAAGCCTTGCACGACCACTCTGCCTTTAGCACTGGGTTCCATTGTTCTGGGCAATCTGTACAAAGAAAAGGGAAGCACACAGAGAAAACCAACTGCACAATAAGAAACAAATACAATCTAATTGATTTAAAGGGATAGTAATACTTAAAATGTAAAAAAAAATATGTTGTAGGGTTTATCCCCCTGAGTAAAACAAAAGTACTCCCACTGCTGAAAGGTGTTTCATTCAAAAGTTATTAATTTTCAAAGTTGAATTTTTTAGTTGCAATATCACAGTGGCCTGAAATTGTGCAGTGGCGCTGTTGCTACACCATCCTTTGGAGATTTATGGTCCCGGGACCAGAGCTGTCCATAGGATCGTGTAGCAACAGCGCCACTGTAGCAGTCAATATGTTTAACCCTTTGAGTGCCAGAGGGGTACGCAACAAATTGCACAGGGTTAAGAATCCATTTAAATAAATTGTAATTTTTATTTCTCCCCTATGGTACAATTGGTTTGCCACATAATTGCTCCACTTTTATTTTGTGCATATGACTCTGCTAGGCCTGCTACCTTTCACCAAAACAGAGGCACAATGGTCTGTGCTAAACGCAGCGTGACATGCCATATTTTTGGTGGTCAGTTTCTAACTTTATAATTCTTTCCAATGGGCATATCTGGGAACTTTCTTCTGTTGAGCCCCCGGAGCAGGTGCATGGCCATATTTTATGAATTATTGGTTTTTAATAAAGAAACATTTTGATTAATTTTGCATTTCAATCATCATTACTACATATCTTTTTTGGATTTCTCAGATTCCGTGGAGATCCCTGTTCAGGGGCAGGTGTTTCTCCTGTTGCCTAACCGGATGCCTTGATCCCAACCGGTGTATCATCAAATAAAATAGTCACACTGAAGTCTGATAATCTATATGCACTGATGTGTAGATAAGAGCGATTTTCTGTTTTCTATGGATTGTGATGTGAAAATGAGGCTAATTATACCTTAAAAGTGGGTGGGAGTTAATTGGGTGGGTGTGGCTTAACCAGGATTGGGCAGAGAAGTGTGCAGAACAAGTCTGTAAGGGGGTTAAGCTCCTCCCACATTATGATGCAAATCATATCATTTGGACACACCCACCCTTAGCCCTTCTTGGTACTCCTGTAGCTGTGTGCGAGAAGGTACAGCATTATTTACTGGTTTTAATCTAACCTATTCCTACTGAAATGTAAAAAAATAACTGTAGACAAAACCCTTGATAAAGTTAAAAACTGCAATGTAATCTAGACCATAGTTATTGCATAGTAATTGCATGGGCAGGGCTCAAAATTTCCACTCGCCACTAGCCAATGGCGAGTGAAAATTTAGCCCTGGCGAGTAGAAATTCAGCCCTGGTGGGTATGTTTTGGCTTGCAGTGGCGAGTAACTTTTCAGGTCTGGCTAGTAGCAAAGGACTTCAAATTATAAGCCCTGGCATGGGTAATAATTATTCATGCTTCTGATGTTTATATACCAGATGCACAAAATGTCTAATACTGGCCATGCCAAGTTTGTATGTATGAATATATATATATATATGTATATATATATATATATACACATATATATATATATATATATATATACTGCCACTGAGCATGCAGAACTACATAGACATTTATGCAATAAAGGCAGTAAAAAGGAGTGCAATACCGAAGTGCACATAAGTGCATTAAAAAAATAACAAAAGGAGGAGTTCCCTGTTCCAAAGAGCTGACACTCTAGGTATAATGGCTAATAAACAGAGACAATTAAAGCAATGTATAAATCCAGAGGTGCAGATCCTCTCATGTTTGTCGCCAATTCATGTGGCTGCACATCGAGGCGATAGAGAATTTGATCGCTTTATGGAAAGCCAGTGCACAAAATCTGCCAAAGTTAAAATTTTACTGCTTATAGCATGAGAAGAAGAATGGAGTAAATTTACAACAATTTAGTTTGCATATTGTTAATATATAACTTTAAAGAAGGTGCTGTCACAGACCACTGTGAGCTGTTATTGGGCCCTGTCCTCGAGCTTCTTCTCTTCCCTTATGTTTGTATTGACATGCTGGCCTTTTTAAACCTGCTGCCCCCTGTAGGCGATGTCCGTTCCACGAGCTTTGTTCCTGAGTTAGAGTCTTGTTCCTATTATTGATTTCTGGCTCTGAATCTGACTACCCCATTTTGCCTTCTGCCTTGGTACTGCGTCTGGGTCCTGATTATTCTGGCTTTTGACCTTGGCTCTTTTGATTGTTGACCACCCCTTTTCCTTCTGATTTGATATTGCTTCTGCTTTCACCTTGATACTCTGGATTACAGCTCTTCCCTGCTCCTTATATCTATTTTTAACCTACTGGCTTAGACACTGATTTGCCTCCCACAACTCATAGTCACTCTCTGTCCTGTTCTTCCTACTCCCCCACCTCCCATCCTCCCAACCTCATCCACCCAGTCAAGCCTTGCCCATGTTATGACACAGATTGCATCATCTGGACACTCTCACCCCCAACCTTAGTGGCCCTGTGGATGCTTGGGACCAGAAGGTTTTCAGGGATGGTGCAAGAGACACATTAACAGTGCAGGTTTTCAGTTGCACAGATGGACAAATCAATTGTAAAACATAAACATTTCCCAGATTGTCACTGATTTAAATGGGGCTTTTTAATCCCATAAATGCTAAAGAGATCCCCAGTGCATTACGAATCAATGCATTGGAGACTTTTTTGTGTCCACTATGGTGAAACTGTTTATCCCAGAATTGCACTGCTCCACTTTTATACATAAGACCCATTGTGACAGTCACCTATGTAAATGATATTCACCTGTGATCATATGAGCATATCTGGGCCAGATCTGACCCCAGATTCAATTACCAGGTCTCCGGGGGCAGAGAATGATTCTCCAGCTGGCTGTGTTCAGTGATAGCCCCATCCATATTCAGTCCATACAGCATATTCTCATCATGTTCTGCCAATTTTCCCACCCATTTCCTGGCAAACTCCTCCATTCAAACACCCACACATGACCACTAGATTAAGCTCCACCCACAATATGACACAAGCCATGTCATTTGGAGACTCCCATCCTCAGCCCTATAGTGTTTCTCCATGGACTTGAGACAAGATCCTGAAAACAAAAACCCATTAATGTGTCCCCGGGGACTGGAATTTGGGACCCTGGCCTAAAGCAATTATAACATGGGTAAAGCATGGTACCATATTAAACATAGAAAATTCAAGAGACTAGCAGAGTAAAAATTATACCTTTATTGGCTGAGTAGCTCTAGGATGCAAGCGTTCCAGACAACTAGGTCTCTTCTTCAGGTATAAAGGTTTCATTACTACTCTACTAGTCTAAAGCAATTATACTCTCAACTGCAGTGGTTCTCAATCTTTTTTGCTCAAGACACCCCTAACACTCAATCTGGAACTTTCAGGGCACTCCTAGCACATGTAATGTAATTTATCAAGGGCATAATAAAGGGTACAATACATAAATATACAGTTATTATAAGGTCTCACAACTATGCTAACAAAAATAAACATATTCTGCAGAACAATTTCCACAAATAATCATTTAAAACTCAATATTCACATTTTTGTGAAAGTCTTCATTGAAAACATGCGGCACCCTAAGCTAATGTCCGTGGCACACCAAAGTACCACTACACCCTGGTTGAGGAACACTGATTTACTATATACCTAGACAGTGGAGAGACCCCCTCGCCTGACACCTGCAATTAAGTAATGCAGAGCACTGGGGCTCTGCATTACGAGAGTGCCGGTCTGCCAGAAGGAGGTCAGTATTCCCTCCGGCAGACCGGCACTCTCGTAATGCAGAGCACTGGGAGATGACATCATGTCCCAGCGCCCTGCATTACAGAAGAGGACCGAGCGGGAGAAGAGGTCTGTGCAGAAAGAGGCACAGACCTGTCCTCTGCCACTGGACCACCAGGGAGGTAAGAGATTTAGGGGTAATGTGAAAGGGGCATTGTGGAGATGGGGGCATTTTGGAAGCGTCAATGTAGAGATGGGGGCATTGTGGAAGGGCAGTGTGGAGATTGAGGGGCATTGTGGAAGGGGCAATGTGGAGATTGAGGGGCAATGTGGAAATGGGGAGGGCAATGTGGAGATATGGGGCAATGTGGAGGTGGCCAATGTGGTCAGGGGGCCCATGGCAATTCTTGCACCAGGGCCCCGTGGCTTCTAGTTACGTACCTAGAAATTCAGAAGTGTGAGAAAAGCACCATCGTCTCAGAGCAAAAAATGAGCTGTTCTGGCTCATTTGTACATTCCTCCCAAATCTCTGACCAACCACTTCTTGATCCCTGTTTCTGGTAGTTCATCCAAGTGTTTTGCAATAAGAAAATCTCAGTTTCTTTTGTTTCAGGAAGGAAACAATGCAAGAGGAACCTGAGAGCAGGTGACTTCATCATTATTTTTATTTCAAATACAACATTATTCTTATTTCAAATATTTATCTAGTGAATAATTTAAGCATTTCCTGGCATTCAATGAAATAGCAGTTTGATAGGGAAAACATCAAGAGGGCACAAATAAAGGCAGAGCACACAAGTGCCTACTTTAGAGAAATTGGCAGATACAACAGTAATATAAGTGTTCTGCACGTGGGTGTCTTCCAGATGGAAAAAATCACGTAACAGTTTATCTGTCTGTTAACCACTTAAACACCTTTAACCAGTGGGGTTCCAGACAGCAGGACTATACACTAAAGGCCAAATGCAAACCGAGAAAATGAAGCAATTATGTGGCAATACCGACTGCCCCACAGGAAACACATTTGAAAAAGAAATCCCCAAATTCCCATTGATTTAAATAAGGCTTGTAACCCTTTGAATGCCAGAAACGTATGTAATGTACTTCTTTGCAATGCACTGGAGAGCATTCTGCACTCAAAGCTTAGGCACTCAAAGGGTTAAAGGAACTTTGGTGATTTTAAAGCAGCATTCCAAATCCCCTTATGTTCAAATCACCATTTTTTTACTTGTAAATCTAGTTTTTGAGGGTTTTTTTACATTTTTAGATAATGATAACTAAGGCAGGTCTTATGTAGCCGTCCATTACTTGCCCTCCACACCCTGACTGTAACCCTTTCAGTGCTAGGGGAGGTGGGCAATGCATTGCTGACAAGTGTCAATAAATGCAAGAGGAAATGTAGGGCTAAGGCAGTATCCGGCCAGCATGCCTTAATTAGCATCGTCTATACATCTCAATAGTTCAAAAACTAGTTCTCAAAAAATGGCTAATTGGTGATTTTAAAGCAGCATTCCAAATCCCCTTATGTTGAAATCACCATTTTTTTACTGGTAAATCTAGTTTTTGAGGGTTTTTTTACATTTTTAGATAATGATAACTAAGGCAGGTCTTATGTAGCCATCCATTACTTGCCCTCCACACCCTGACTGTAACCCTTTCAGTGCTAGGGGAGGTGGGCAATGCATTGCTGACAAGTGTCAATAAATGCAAGAGGAAATGTAGGGCTAAGGCAGTATCCGGCCAGCATGCCTTAATTAGCATTGTCTATACATCTCAATAGTTCAAAAACTAGTTCTCAAAAAATGGCTCATTGATAGGTCACACTGTACATTTCTCATCACGTTTCACTTTGCCGTATCCTCACACCCTCACTTCTGAAAATTCCTGACACCTTAACTTTTCGCATCATGCTTCCACTGACTCTTCCCTCCCTCCCTTTCCCCACTTCCTTCCTCCTTCCCTTGCGTTGAGTCCTCCCTCCCTGACTTTAGTCTCACCCTCCCTTTTGATAAATCATCCCACCATCCGTTTTAACCAATCTCCCTTTGGTAGGCCACTCCTTTTTTCCATTCCCTGTCCCCTCCCTTAACAAATTCACCACAAATTGTTCCAGATCCACTGGGTGGCCGGAAAGGCTAGGCCTGGGGGGAAAGAGGGCTGGCTGGGGGGACATTAGACAATGGGGTACTGTCACAGGGAATGAGGGGCAACAGACAGCTGACATGACTAGGATAAGAGTGCAGATAAGCAGCCATAAGGCAAGACACACAACCCTTGTGATTGTTCACTACAGGGAGACATGTGAAGGCCACACTCAACTGACACAGCACCCAGAGCACCAATGTCACAGCCTTGAGACATAAGTCCCATGGTGGCCCAGGGGGCACATCGGCCTATGGAGTACTGGCAGTGGGGCTGAGGCATAATGCCTGACACAATGTGGAGGGCCAGTGAGGTATATTTTGTGATATACACAGTCACTCACAATTACTTTTATATACAAAGGCCAAAGCCCTGTTTCAGTCTTCTGCATGCAAGGCGCATCTTCACAATGCAATGCTTTTGAGCCTTCTGTAACGTCCAAGGGTTTAACATTCCATTTTCTGTGTACACTTTGCGAGAGACACAGGCCCCTATACATGTACAGCAATGCTATTGTGTGTTACTGCTATATTATAGGGCAACAAATTTTCTTTTTAAAGGGATAGTAATACTTAAAATGTAAAAAAAAATATGCTGTAAAACAAGGGTACTCCCACTGCTGAAAGGTGTTTTATTAAAAAGTTATTAATGTTCAAAATTGAATTTTTTAGATGCAATATCACAGTGGCCTGAAATTGTACAGTGGCGCTGTTGCTACACCTTGCTATGCAGATTTAGGATCCCGGGACCAGAACAGTCCATAGGATGGTATAGCAACAGCGGCACAGTACTGTCTAAAATAAACATTAACATAATGGATATATTGGAAGGGGTGTCTTACACACTGTCTGTTACTTTCGAGAGTGTGCACTACTCCACTTCAGTAACATAGCCCTTGCACAATATTTTATACATATTTTTATATACATATATGTATATATATATATATATATATATATATACAGTAGTGTGCAAGATTTCAGCTTGGGAGAGACCTTGCTGATGCAGAATAACTGCCTTGCGTCTTGTTGCTGTGCTCAGTCTTGCCATGGTGTATGATCTTTGCCATTATACTGTCTTCAGCAAACTCACCTTGTTAGCTGAGTTTGGTTGTTCCTTACCCAGTTTAATTCCTCCTACACAGCTGTTTCTGTTTCCATTAATGATTGTGTTTCAACCTACATATAAAATTGATTATCTTTAGCACCTGTTTGGTATAAATGTTTAATCATACACGTGACTATATGCCAACAAAATCCCTGATTTTGTGCAAGTATACCTATGAGAATTGATGCTGTTTTGAAGGCAAAGGGTGGTCACACCAAATATTGACTTGATTTAGATTTTTTTCTGTTCACTCACTATGCATTTTGTTAATTGATAAAATAAACTATTTACATGTCTATTTTTGAAAGCATTCTTACTTTACAAATTTTTTTCACACCTGCCTAAGATGTTTGCACAGTACTGTATATATGTTTATTTCGGGTGCTGTTCATTCAAAAGTCAAAGATACAGTTACAATAACTCAGACAAGATCTGTATGTTCAAAAAATGCTTTTCTTCCAAGCACATTGTCCACTTAACACATGAAAGGGAAATGTCCTGTGATGAACTTGTATGTTGAATTTCTCAAATAAACTGCACTCTGTGTGCACAGACCATGTGACCGCAGTACGTAAGAAATGCCGGCTTCAGCTCCCTCTCTCTAATAACTGTATTTTTGGTTGGCTTTGATTTGAACCATACTTGCTCTTATCTGACAGCAAGTCTCTGGGAAGCATCAAAGATAAATAGCTACTGGCTATCTACAATCTAAATTGTGTGCTTATAATTTGAATCCATTATATTTACTAACCAAACTTAATTAATGTTTGCAAAACCGCTACTTGGAAAAGTCTGGGACAGACACAGCACTGCAAAGAACAAATCATTATAATACTTTGAGAAAACATTAATTTTAGAAGGTTCACATGCAAAGTGACTGTTCACCAAATGACATTCACGTAATCAGATTCTGTGACTTTTTTCTTTTGTTGTATTAAAAATTTCAAAGAGTAATTGTGGGGCAAACCAAGTCTACAGTAGGAGACATAATAATGTGTTAAAATTCCTACTGATTTAAACAGGGCTTTTAACCCCTTGAATGCTTTTGGAGACCTCTCTAGCATTCATGGGATTAAAAAAACCCATTTAACCCCTTCAGCACCAGAGAAGCAGGGAATATTCTTCATTTTCAGAATTTTTGCTGGGAACTTTTGAGTTATATACGGAAAACGATATATAGTTTTTTCAGAACAAATTCAGATTGTTCACAAGAACTAAATTTTACATCCTGTGACAGACTATGATGTCATTAATAGGAAAGTACTTATTTTGCTAAAATCCCACACACTACATATAAAAAACATTTATGTTGATTGTAACGGTTTCACAATCCATCCAGTACCTACGGCCATCCCAAGAAAAATGGTAAACAAATGGTATGGGTTGACATAATGTAGTGGGCTCCAGGAGCATGGTAGTATATATGTGATTCAGTGACCGCCAGTTGAACAGACTGGGGAGGTCAAAGTGTGTACACAGGGGCATGGGTGGATTGTCCTATCAGGGGATCGGGCATCCCCGGTGGGCCGCCAGAGCATAGGTCGGTGGGGAGATGGCACTTAAGAGCCTGCCCTGAGCCTGGACTGCGCTGCTGTAGAGTATCCTTCCTCCACCCATCATCCGGTATGCTGGGCTTGCATGTTCCCCTGCCCCTGGGCTGTGAAGTTAGCAGGGGGAGAAAGGAATTTTTAGATCCGAAGTAACGGGGAAGCAATATAAAATGAGAAGTTTTATGAACTGTAATTCGGATTATGTGGTATATTTATGTACGTGTTCATGTGGTATGCAATACGTGGGACGTACAATAAGGAAATTGAAGGTGAGATTTTCAGAACATCTACGGAATATTAGTAATAGAATGGATAAGCATAGTGTCCCTAAACACTTTATAGATCATAAATATTGCCTCCCAGAGAAACTGAAAGTTGTAGCTATTGAGAAAATCCCTTTGGACAGAAGAGGGGGGGGATCGTTTGCTTCGTTTGAGAAAAAGGGAGACCTTTTGGATATATGAGCTAAAAACCTTAAATCCTTGGGGTTTTAATATAGATTTAGATTTAGCTGCTTTTATTTGAGATTTTTTATTATATATTTATTTTTTTGGTTTTTAAGGATAGAAAATGTCCCTCTGGTTTTTTTATATATGGAGAATGTTTCACCTTTTTTATATTTAAAGAATGCTTTATATTTATTTTTATTTTTATACTTAGTTTTATTTTGATCTTTACAATATTTTAATTAATAACAATTTGTTGGTACAGATATAAAAATATTCTGTATTAAGTATGGGTAGAAGTTAGATGGATTTGCTCATTTAATTTATTGTGCTTTGTCAACTGCTATATCGAGGAGCCCAGATGGTGTCAGTATTCCGGGGATCCGACCGGTCAGCTCTGAAAAGTTTTCCACAAGCATACTCTTTGGATACACGAGTGTATTTAAATGGTGGCGGGCCCGCTCTCCATAATCCCTGATGAAGTGGGCAGAAAGACCCGCGATACGCGTTGGGTTATTAGATTGTGTCTTTTATTATTGAGAGATTTGATCCTTCCCTGCGAAACCCTGATTCACTGGAGATCACTGTGCTTTCTGGATTATCCAGCCGCTACAGACTGTGTGCCTATTTTGGGAATAGCGTACTATCGCTTCATTGCTGAAGGTTGCTGGATACAAATACCGGGGCTACACAGAAGGTGATCGGCAGGAGTCAGAACGGATGGTTGTGATGAACAGGTACTTGACAGCTGAGAGGCGGTAATTTACAGCACCAAGGGTATTTGGAGCTGGGAAGGAGATAAATGCAGATTTTCTTGAATATCCTGTAAGTGAATTTTTATCTTTGCGTGTCAGTCATTTATATAGAATAAACACTGCTTTTAGATTTGTTCTTTTTGCGCTCCCTTCTTTCTTGTAGATTTCTGCACTGTATGGACGAGGCCATATTGGGATGCGGCATTAAGACTATCTAAGTGTAACATTCTGACAGAGTTGCTACTAAGGGACAGTTCATCTCCATTACCTTATATCATCTTTCATGTACATTCCACCCAAGACTGTATGGACTATTTACACAGGCTAAGTAATAGCCTTGCAAGATAAGTGGACTGTTTATTTTACGCAAAATCTCATGGGAATTTAGATATTTGTGATTGGATTTTATTGGACACATTTATTTATTTTACTTTGTTGTTATATTTGAGCATATATATTTTGTTCTTGCTATACACGTTCCTTTGGTCTATAGCGTGATCTGTGTATAGATTATATTAGTATATCATTGACAACTTTGCACTTGAGCTGATGCCCTACATCAAAAGTCTCATACAATGCCTCTATGGGCTGTCAGAGAGCAATTCCCACGTTTTACATATTATTTTTCAGGACCCATTCTGGGGTCCTCAATTTGTAAATACCTTGTCCCCAAGCAAGCAGACACTTATCCATGCAAATGTAATAGCTCACAGCCCTTGCATTAACTTGCACTTGACACCCTCCTCCCAATCACAACCTTATTTATCACCATGCTTCCCTGGAACCCTTCTGAACTGGAACCCCATTACTTGACTCCCCTTCTTCTTTGCCCTCCTCCTCCTAGCATGCCCCTATACTGGCACACCCCTCCCCTGGTACCCTTGTTACTTGTCACTCCCAGCCCTTACATAGAAGTAGTAAATTATTTACGCAGTGAGTGCTATAGGCGGTAGGTTGCTTCTCACCTCGCTCTTTCGGAGGTCTCTCACCCTCCCTTCTGCTGTCAGTCATACCCCAGAAGAGTTGCCATGCTTTCTGCTTTGTTTGTTTATTCCCTGATGTGTTTCAGGAAAGCTGGACTCTTTACCATGTGACCAGAAGCAAAACCAATCAGGGTAGCCTGGCACCAGAGAGCAGCCAATGCAATTCAGGGGTGGGAATAAGAAGGAGGGAGGGGAAGACAGTCTTTTTTCTAAGCAGGATCGCTTTACACGGCTTTTATAGAGATGAACCACACTAATTATTGTAATATTACAGTGATTTATGGAAGAGTTCTGAGGAAGTAATAGCACTGGAACAGAAGGAATAGCATTGGAACACTGATTATTAGGGGCTCTGCCTCTCCCCGCTCAGTCACTTCACTCCCCTCCCTGGACGCACACAAATACCGGCTTTTAAATTGCCGATATAGTAGTTATACCGGCACCGGCTCCAGTGCCCTAATAAGTACCAGCCGGGTGGCAAACCTAAGCACAACAATTTGCACACATCCCTGAAATACCCAGACAGTAGCGTTTCTGGTTTTTAAGCCACATACAAATCTTTAAACATTAAAAGCAGAATTGCATACTATAGGTGATATGTACAAATAAAGTGGATCAATTATGGGGAAAACCAACTGCACCATAAGTAACTCTTATGTGTGTATGGGGAAATCATTTTGTAAGACAGGGTATGTACTGAGGTGGGGAATAGGAGCTCCTATTTAATAAAGGTTAAGTCCTGCACTCTGCTCTCTGGTGCTCAGTTATCTGATGTTATTTGTGTATGGAGAAACCGTTTTGTACGTCCTGGAAGATACAGTGGCAGAGAGCAAGAACACCTGTTCTCTTCCACTTAGTACTCTGCCCCAAGGAATAAACATGTGGCCCACACCACCTGCTACTGCCTATGCTCTCCAAGGTCTCCCCATACTATGCTCCCCAGTTCCCTGGACTGGGACTCCCACTTGGATGAGATGGGGATATGTGAGCCCAGGAATTCATCTTACAGTGTAACCTGTGGTGCCAGGCAGTCTGCAGGTACCCAGAGATAACATTGTCTTTGTGCATGTGTACATGGACACAGCACGTGGCCCTTGCCTTGGGGAGGGGGGGGGATAAGATCACCCTTTTTTACATAGAGATTGTCAGCACCACTCCTATTAGGTGGCTTTGAAATCCTGAGTCCTGTCGGTGATCTCCCCATTGGCTAGTTTGGCTCTCCTGGGTGTAACTCACCCTGTGACTGGTGGTTGGACTTCCAGGAGGATAATCAGTGAAACCAAAGAGAGTACCCAAAGATCAGTTCCTGGTGTTGGTGTGTGGGTGATATATACCAGGGTCCAGGGAATGTACAGTGCAATTATTAGGACATTGCCCCATTCTTTATGGTATTGAGGAAATAAACTTGTATTGGACATAATTTCAACTCAATGTGAGTTTTTTCTATATAGGGCTACAAGAACCCACAACAGAGTCTGATTGTTCTCCGGGACTTTCACCACAGGAACAAATACATTTCTCCATTTTATTTAAATGGGACACTTAACTTATTGAATGCAAGAGTCTCAAGGTATTGTTTTGCATTTAAATTAATTATATTTTTATTCATTCCCAATGGAGTAGTTATGTCCCTGAATTGCTCCACTCTCTTTGTGTGTGTAGCCCTCTAACTCCTTACCTGATGACAACAGTTTGTGTGTTCTTAAGAAGCTGATTGTCAGACGCATAATGGATGCCTTGTCCAAGTGTGAACTGATGCTTTGTGGCAAAGGCAGTTGATTGGCCAGTTCATAGAACACCTCAGTCTCCTTGCTTCTCCTACACCTGGCAGCATCTCGTGACTTCTCCTTCCTCCTCTCCGAACTGCTCCTTCAAAGAAAAAGAGAGACCAATGGAATTAAAGTAGAACAGAAAAGAACTTGAATGTAAAAATTATAAGATATAAACCATATATTTGCAAAGACACAAAAGGTGTTAAGATACACACATGCATGAGTTTCTAAATCTTGACAGGACCTAAGAAACAAATAGATACAGAGTCAAGTTCTATCAAGGACTGCAAACTTTCTATTTATGGCTGGAAACTGTATAACTCGACCTTTCATATACTAAACATTTGAATATTAGCATTGTTATTCCTTTTAAGAGAAACTATAGCATGGGTTGTGTCCTTTGGCAGATCTGATTCTGGGAGTAGACGTTCCGATGAAGACAGAGCTGCACTGTGAGCCCAGAAGACCACAGGGGAGCAGAACAGGAGTCTGAAAAGAGACCCCCAGGACTTGCACTTTGGCCATGAGAAGAGAGTGAAATACAAGAACCGAAAGCCAGACACAGAGGGTCTATGAAAGTTGTGCTCATGGACCATAATGCTTTGGCTGAGAGCCGCATAATTCCAGATACTGTTATTATTATTATTATTATTATTCTTTATTTATATAGCGCCAACTAATTCCGCAGTGCTGTGCTGTTCCAACCCACTGCCAGCCTTGTCGTGGGGGGTTGTCAGTATTCTGATATCTCATCTCCCCAACAGTTGATAGGAGCTGTTCTGGAGATGCACAGTGCAGCACTGGGCTTTTTACTAATTCTGCTTCCATACAAACTTGTTAAAACATGGTAATTGCCCTTTAAGGAAATTAATACAACCAGACTAGATCCACTCGCCCCAAACTTGTCAAGCCTGCCTGTTACTAATTGCACAGACATTTCTGTCATTTCACCATTTCTACTTTCTAAATCAATTTCATATTGTAAATTTTATACTGAATGTATTTCTGTTTTATTATAATACCTGATAATTACGTGTTCGTATGTATCAATTTTGATATAACAGAACATATCAGTGATAAGAGCAACATTACAAGAATTGGAGAAGTAGTTTTTTAATTCCACCATATGTTTATTACAGTTTTTTTACATATATTTAAAGTGCATATTTCATGTACTTTACAATTGTCTTGTACAATTCCCTAAATGAAAGGGATAGTAATGTTTAACAATAAAAGCAGCTCCAATTAATCTTCATAGTATTTGGGCCATGGAGAGTGTTATTTCAATACTGTGGGAGTTGTAATTCAAGAGTAATTGAATGATAAAGTATCCCCCTCCCACCCCTTTTACTGATGTAACACTGCTCCCCTCAGAGCAGCAAGACCGTCCGTATGGATCGTAGAGAGGGACAATCTTCAGTGAGCATAAGGAAAAACCTAAAAAACTTGTCCGGGGGGGGGGGGCAGGGTTGTTTCCTTATGCTCACAGTAAGAAGATTGTCCCTTGCTGTGAGCTGTCCTGTCAAGAGACCAGATTCCACATCTGAGGGGATGTGGCTTACACTAGGTAAAAGGGGCGGGAAGGGGATACTTTCTCATTCAATTACTCTTGAACTACAACTCTAACAGTATTGAAATAACACTCTGCATGGCCCAAATATTATGAAGATTAATTGGAGCTTCTGTTTTTGTGAAACATTACCATCCCTTTAAGAGCAAAAACAACCTCCCACTGCTTGGTGTGCTCATAATGGGGAAGATGCAGCAAACTTTTCTTACCCTTTAAGGACCAGAAGGGTGCCCAACACATTGCAAAGCACCACTCTTGTCCTTAAGGGTTAAGGAACCTGTGCTAACTGTTACATTATTTCCATTACCACCAAAAAGATTTAGTGCAGGTTTCATTTTTTGTAATAAAGAAGAGTAGCTCTTCTAAGCTTTGTTGCTTGTGCTAAAAAAGGTAATTTAATTAACAGCAAAAATAATAAACCTAAAAAGAGTGAAGCTGCCTCCACTGGAAGATAGTGGTCCTCCCTTTTGTCTAGGTTTATATAGAGTTGATTAGACTATTTCCTACAAGTATTTTGTAGGAACAGGTTCATTTTGCAATGCATAAAACAAGCTTGTTCTTGCTCAATGTATATATCATTTCAACCAATAAAATCACAAAAAAACTGAATACATGATGTCAGAAATATTATACAGTGTAATTTCAGGCAACACCCATGGCCAGTTAGAATAGGTGCTTGTGATTAGAATGGAAAACAGGAGTGTACTAAGACAGAAGAGCTAGAAGAATTGCTGGTCGCCGAGTCATGTGTTAATGTAGGATGTGAGTATCGGCAGAATGCCTCAGTCCAGTTATCTGAATCACAAACTTTATGGGTGAGATAGCTCATTTGGTTAATGTGCCATCTGTAGAATCTGCTTAAACCTCAGAGTTACAGGTTCTAGTTCCAACAAAGTTAACTCAGCCTGCCATCCTTCTGAGGTAGATTAGAGTACCTACTGCATACTTGAAAATGAGAGAAAATCTTAATGTATCCTTCCTGGTAAAATACTTTTATTAAAAAAAAACTTCAGAGAAGCGGCAACTGAACCAAACTGAGGGAATTAGTGCAATTTCATATATCTTAAATTCAATCAAGCTGTGAAAACTGCAGTTAAAGTAAGTGAAACACCATCTCATCCTTAAGTATCTTTGAGGCTCAGTTGGTTAATATCATTCAGGCCTTGTTGGCCTTTGTAATTCTAGTTAAAAGCAATTGCTACAAATTAAAAAGGTGTCCAAGTAGGGTATTAAGTCCAGGTAAACCGCTTATGCTGTACAATTTGTTCAATCGGATTATGTATTTGCAAAGATGTGACTGGAATCATTTCACAGTAGAGTCCTTGAAAGGATAAAACAGATGAATGCCAAGTACAGGCACAATTCCCATACCAGCCTCAGTATGAAAAGATTTATAGTCCCTTGGATGTTAAAGATATTTCTAGCTTCCAAGGGATTTAAAGTAAAGGGTTGAGGTTTATGGCAAAATCTTATAGAAGTAAACCAAATAACCAAAATATGGGACAGGTTCATTATTTAAAAGTACTTTGGCCTAGGTGGCAGAAGTGGCGGTTAATCAGGTTGGTGTGGTGTTGAACTGGTGCAGCTTGAAAAGAAAATAAGCTGTCCATCACATTGTTTTTCTCTGATCTGGTGAAGCAGCAAATAATGGAGCGTTGTTTCTTTTATTAATTTTGGGAATATTTTTGTAACATCCTTTTACTTTTGGAATATTGCATTGTTAATGTTATTACTGTATTTTACACTGGAATTGTATGGAGCCGAGCCTCTCTATATTTGATTACTTTTGCGGGAGAAGAACTCATAACTATTATATTTTGTTTTGGAAACTTGGATTTATATTGTGGCCAGTAGTTTTCTTTTGTCCTCTGACGTCAAGGAGAGAGGCTCATTTCATTAGCCAACAGAGACGTACAGGAGTTGCGTATTAAGAAGGGTAACTGTTGTGGCTACTTCTTTACAAGGATAGAGACTTTGAGAAAGCAGCGGAATCACTGCACATGACATCAGCAGGCCACTTATTGTTATTATAATTACTTTTATTGTTTTTAAATAAATATTTTTTATTCTTGATGGAATAAAGTATGGAGACCAGCATTTTAATTACTGCTGTAATTAAAGCAAGTCTCTCAGCAGTCTGGGAATATTCCCTCTCTAACCAACATAATACATGAGTGTAATGTATGCTGTTTTTTATATTTTATTATGACGTATGATATATGGCACCATTGGGCACTGCTTCCTTTCTTGTTTTAAGTAATCTTGCCATTTTTGGGAGGATGTGCATTGTTGAAGAGCAGACCGTATATCTACATTGAGAATATCCCCTGTATTACTGATGGAGTCTATGATAGTCAGAGTGTCCTAGAAGCATGCTTGCTAAGGCTTACATATGCGACTTCTCACTCTTTCCTCTTGTGAGTACCAGATTAGATAGTGAATATGGTGGCAGTTCTAGATAACATCCAGTGATCTGTGTTTGTGTTTTCCAGTATCCATCACAAGCTCTCTGCAGAAAAAAATCTCTGCACTGGACACCTAAATATTTGTTTTTGAACTAGGTTTTAATATAGCCATAGCACATTTCTTTATAGACCCAAGTAGATCCTAGCTGCACGTATTCTCTCTAGACATTAAATAAATATTTGTCTAAATTTTGCAATTAATTGTTTTCAGCACTGCATTTAAATCAAGTCACCTTAGCCCCTCCCATGGCCACACCCAGTGTTCCCATGATCCCATCCCCTCTCATTCATTGTTTCTTAGCGTAGAAGATACCTTTACCCTACAATATGCAACTATAACTAAGTTCTTGAACTGATTAGCACATGGGTAGAGAAACTGGTACGTATACTAGTCAGACGAATACATTTACAGAACTTTATAGTAATATATATAAACAGTAACTAAAATGTCCAGTGAAAGGGTATATGACGTTATCAACTAGCTAATATACTAGCTATTCCAGATACAAATAAACCAATAAATCTACTAGGCACCATAAACCAGGGGAACTGGAATGGTGATGGTCACATCACCAACCTAATCACATGTGAGTGGCCTACATAGCTGAACTCTTTAAATTGTTAGTGATGGTGTATGTAATAAAAACCAGAATTTGCAATAATTTATATCAAAATTGCCTTTTTAATTTATTTTACATATGCTTGTGCAGTATGTAGTTGCACAACGTCAAGACATACTTACTGCACCCACAGGGCTTTGGATTTATGCCACCTTTTCAGTGGCAATAAAATTAGAGCTATTAGCGCCTATTCCTGCAGAACAGAGTTGATATCAAACATACGTCCATAAGTTTTGTACAGTATATGGATTCCCTGTTGCATATACATCAAGGTAAAAGATTAGTCAATCTGGAGGAGAACAGTTGCACCATCTAATATGATCTGGAATCTTGTGACGTACATGGAACAGTGAAATCATGTTCTGAAGCTAAATGCTCTGCACATTGATTCAACCCAACAAACTGCCTGAAAAAAGCTTGCATCAGTTTCTTACCCTGCACTGCATTTTGTATATACTTCAACTGCTTGTCTGTGAAGTGATGGGAGTGGTTACATGATACTACACCTTTGTAAATCCTATAATGCTTCAAAAGGTATAAAGAGTGGTCTATGGGACACGCAAGAAATACATAAGATTCCTTTAATTTAAATTTACTTAAAAACTTTGAAGGATTATCCTGGCCTGACAAATAGAAAGAGAGGTCTGTTTATGTTCTCACCTGACACGTTTCACGCAGTATGTATTTAGTTAGAGGTAATACAGGAACCATAGTGTGTATATATATATTATATATATATATATATATATATGTCTTGATTTGAAAGATGAATACAAATAATTATTAACCCCTTGGATGTTAGAGAGGTCTCTAATATATTGCTTCATAGTATATTGGAGACTTATTTAGTACCTATGGGTTAAAAATAATGTATTAATAAATAATATATTTATTTTAATCAAGTCAAGCAAGTCAACTTTTCTTCAAGGATTAAGCTCAGGAAAGGCCTGCAAGCCATTGATCTGCAATGTGCAGCAGACCATACTTGCAGTGAAGCCATGGGGGCAGGGCAGCAGAATATTATACTTCCCTGGGACCACTATTATAGCCAAGAATAACATTATGTGTCATGGGAACTTGCCCCATTGTTGCTGCTGGCCAGTTATGGTGCAGACAAGTTGCTTTCAACATTCTTCTTGTTCATTTTTTTCAAATTCTCATGTATTTCCTAATTATCTAGATCCTTATGAAATTCTTTGAAGTGGAAATCTATGAATAAAAAACACATTTTTAAAACATGCAAATAAAAAATGGCTGACATTGTCATATAAAAAAATGTTCATGTGGCATATGACATTATTTTCCATATATTCTAATTTTAGACAATGTTTCATTATTAATTATAATTCTTCTTATTAAGTATACTTTTGTTTTTACTTTAATGTCTCAGAGGACTGGTCTGGGAAAGTATCCCCTGCTCTCTTCCTGTTCTGTCTGAGATTAAAATAAAATATTTTTTAGCTATGGCTAGTTCATAAACACCTTTGTTTTAATATATTAAAAAATGTAGTCTGCCAGCAAATAATTCAATATAAATACAATTTCCATTTGTACTGAACATGGAAGTGGAGATCTTTGTGAGCTTGGACTTGCCCATCATACCAGTGTATGATATGTGCACAAATGGGCTGAAACTGTGATTCTCAGCCAGGGGGTCACCAGATTAGGGTGGCATTATTTTCTAAAAAAATATGTTAACAAAAATGTGGTTTTAAATGGTTTTTGGAAACTGTTACCTACAATATGCTTGTTTTTATTTTCTGATTTTGAGACCAAAGACATATTTATGTACGATATTTATACCCTTCCTACCCCTTGACTACCTATAAGATGTTAGAGGTACCATTAATATTCCAGACTGCGTGTTAGCAGCGCCTTGAGTGAAATAAGATTGATAATCACCGGCCTGTCAACATCCTAAGTTTCTACCATAAGAATTCCAGAGGTTGCCAAATTTTTTTGTGATCCCATGCTATCCAATTCCTATATTATTTTACAAAGTGTATGCACTAAGATTTTCCAAGAGGAAGAGAACTTTGTCCATAGGCTCCATGGAATAACATAGAATCTGGAGTAGTGCTACCACTGAAGAAGTCATCTTCACAGTATCACCTCCTTATCACAACTTAATGCATAACTCCCTGGGTATCATTGGTGGATCAGTTCTCTGAAGTACTAATATCCCTTGAGGTGGGTGAGTCTGATTATCAAATTTTGGCTTTAGGAGGAAGAAGTGATGGGAAGGAGAATTAGTACCTGCAGATCCACCACTTAACTGTAAATACTGGAGTTTTGGGGAGAAAATCCACAGAGTTCCTAGATATGACAGCATTAGCTAATATCATTAGACCAGAGTTAGGCAATTTTGGTCTTCAAGTGTCATTATCAGCACATGGTTTTAGGATATCCCTGCTTAATGACAGCTGGTTTGATTAAAGCAACTGAGCTATTGATTGATCCATCTGTGCTCAGGCAGAGATATCCTAAAATCATGCACTGTTACCAGCACTTGAGGACCGCAGTTACCTAACCCTGCTGCAGACAGATGTCTGGTTGATGCTACTGTGTAATGGGCGTAATTAACTGCATCACACCTTGTAACCTTAATTACATAATATCATATGGGGAAATCATAAGTGTTGCACCAAACAAACGCAAACAAATATGTATCCAACATATATATATATATATTACAAAAATATGAATGATTAATATCTATTTGGAGAAAACAAGTGACCTTTTCAAAGTAGCATATTTGAACTTTTCAAATATATCTCTCCAAGGGGTCCATTGAATGTAAACATTATACAGAGCACACCCAGTAGACCCCATGAAGGGATGTTGTTGAGACATGTTTTTCCCCCAACTTGGAAGTTGTAAATAGCCATTTAGCTGAATAATGTATTGACAATACACAGGGGTGTCCGAGTTCCATCCCCAAGGGCCACCAACAGGCCAGAATGTAAGGATTTCCCTGATTAAGCACAGGCAAGTTAATCAGTGGCTCATTTATTTTGATTGGCTTACCTGTGCTCAAACAGGGAAATCTTTACATCCTGAACTGTTGGTGGCCCTTGAGGACTGAACTTGGACAGCTCTGTAATACAATCTATAGACTTTACTTTTATTTTTCCGATTTTGATATGCTCCCATTGATAGATAGATAGATAGATAGATAGATAGATAGATAGATAGATAGATAGATAGATAGATAGATAGATAGACGGACAGACTACAGGTATAAATTATGAGAAAACAAAACTAACATATAAAACATTTTATTTGTGCCTGAACTACTGTGCAGTATCTAGTAAAGTAATAAGGTTTTGTTAAAAAAAAGTTTACTTCATTCTTCATTTAAGTTAAACCATTTAAAGTATATATTCTATTTCCGTGAAGGACCTTATTTCAGGTAATCACGTGACTTCTATCTGCTTCCTTACTATTGTTTTATATAGGAGCTTCCCCCATTGTTCCTTATTGTCAATATATCTCCAGGGGGAAAACCAAAGCAATTTATTTATTTCCTTCAGTGTAGTTAAGTAAAATCTTAAAGGCATAGTATTGTTTCACAGAAACAGCAGTTCCACCTAACAAGGAGTTCAGCAGATACAAGAAACTGTACACAAAATAGAAAACTATGTATAAACAGATATATCAGAAAGATGTATGACGGGCTTCTGCCTAGATAAATCCATAAACAAAGTAACATAGCTGATGAAGCTGAAAAAGACGTGCATCAACCGGATTCAGCCCATACCAAATCATGCAATGTGTTGGATACCTCTCTGGCACTCAAAGGTTTAAAGGATTAAGGTTTTCATGCGCGGTGGGCTGAGTTTGAGATCTTGTGGCCCTTACAGCAGCTGACATGTCTGCCTCCAGGACTGACTGAATATGCCATCTCTTGAGTAAACACACATGGGCAAAACTGATGTTAACAGGCGTAGGGATTCAGATTTGATTTGTGTACTTGATTTAGAACAGAACCATACTTTCACCCAATTGATTCCTTGTTCTAATAAATGGGCCCTCCTGTTTAATTAATTCCAGCATAATAAAAAAACCCTCTGCCAGTGCCCAGACATGACCTTTAAATATGCCAGAGTCTTCAGTGCACTCTGTTCCTAGAAGGGACTGTTCCTGAAATCAAATAAACTGGGACTTTGGCTTCCCATGTGCATTTCATTTTATTAATTTTCTATTTTCTTATTCAGAATTGAAAAAAAAAAAAGACAAATAAAACCCATCTGATCCACTTGACTGCTAGAGAGTCCTCCAACACACTGCAAAGCAATGCTCGGCGAGACTTCTCTAGTATGCAAAGGGTTACAAAAAAAAAAAAAAAGGTCAAAAACATATAATATTTAACTCCTTAAAGACCAGAGGGGCGTGCAACGCTTTAGTTTACAATGCACTGTACATCCCCTTGGTCCAAAGGGGTTAATTTCAATCTATTGTGATGAGTAGGGTTGCCACCTTTTCTTCAAGAAAATACAGGCCATGGCATTCCCTCCATAGACTTGGACAGAAGCCAATTTTTTACCGGCCTGCCGGTAAAATACCGGATGGGTGGCAACCCTAGTGATGAGTATGTACTCATTCTAAAGTCCCGTGAACTGGAGTCATTCTGAGGGAAATTAAATTGCACCATGGGCCATATATACAAAGATGTAACAAAATAGCTTTTGTTCTTTTCTTTGTAACAACATTTCAAAATACATTGTAGTTGGGCTCATTAGTGTCGGCCGTGATCAGAAATATGTTATTTTGTCATTAATGTACAATTCCTGACTGAAATTATCATAGGTAATGACAAAAATTATGCAAGTAAAGACAAAAATGTCATAAGTATCAACAAAAATGTCGGTATATAGTAGGGTTGCCACCTTTTCTTAAAAAAAATACCAGCCATGGCATTCCCTCCATAGACTTAACACTGGACAGAAGCCAATTTTTTACCGGCTGGCTGGCAACCCTAGTATATAGGTATGGTAATTGTGCTTGTGTTGTGTTTCCTTCATTTATTATAGGTTTCTCACATTCAGAACTTCCCTCCACTTTCTTAATGTACAAATTCTGCATGACATTTTTTTGTCGTTGTATTCAACAAATTTTCTTTTCCTCTATACAACACTGGCAAATAGTTTAGCCCCGCCTTCGCCCCGCCCCTTTTCCTGGCAGTTCTGGAGTTGTTTCATACACAATGGACATTACTAGTTTTTTGTTGTATATTATATAGAAAATATGTAATTCATGCATACAAATACTTATTTTTGTTGCTCATATGACATTTTTTTGTCGTTATCCCTTTGAACATACAGCCCATAAGGGATAAATAAAAATTCCTGATTTAAATATGCTTTATAACATCTTGAATGCTAGAAGGGTCCCCAAAGCATCACTTCTCAAAGCAATGGAGACTTCTTTAATATTCATGGGACTAAAAGCCCAATTTAACAATATGAGCGCCAGACAGGTATCCAGTGTGTTGGATACCACTCTGGCACTCAAATGGTTAAATAAACTGAATGTTTTGGAAAGCTTATTTTTCCTGTACTGTGCAGTTGCTCCGGAATGTTTCCAGTTATTCTTAATGCATTAGTCTCAGTGTCCATGATGAATATTTGCTCATTTTAATATTATTCACATGGTTTAACTCCTTGAGTGTCCAAGGGTCGTGCATTGGTTTACCGAACAATGCTTTGTAATTCAAAGTGTTAACCTCTTGTGCTCCACAGGCCCCAATGGCACAGAAAGTGGGGTTAAATGTTAGATTTTAAATAAATTAAATCAGAGAAAAAGATGGGTTATTTGTATTTAACCCTTTGAGTGCCAGAGGGGTAGGCAACGCATTGCAAACCCTCTGGCACTCAAAGGGTTAAAGAATTAGTAAATTCTTAAATCAAAAAATATCATTGAGGTTTTACAGTAATTTGCAGTTCCCATAACTATAAGTGTAAGCTTACAAGGGTAGGGCATCTTGATAAAAGTCAGCTAAGATGAGTTGAAATGAAATACATTTTATAGCACTTTTTTATGGTCTGTACAAATGGGTAATGCTAACATTTTACTGTGTACATTAAAGTGTCTGTCTGCTTCCATTCTGATTGTAGAAACAGACACACACTGTTCAGCAGCTCCAATTAATCTTCACAGTATATGAGAAATGGAAAGTGTTATTTCAATACTGTCAGAGTTGTAGTTCAAGAGCAATTGAATGATAAAGTATCCCCCTCCCGCCCCTTTTACCTAATGTAAGCCACCTCCCCTCAGATGTGGAATCTGGTCCCTTGACCAGACCGCTCACATCAAGGGATAATCTTCTTACTGTGAGAACAATGAAAGCCCTGCCCCGTGACAGTTTTTTCAGGTTTCTCCTTATGCTAATTGAAGATTGTCACTCTATGATCCATTTGGCAGTCTTGATGCTGTGTGTTGAGCAGTGTTACATCAGTAAAAGGGGGGTGGTGAATACTTTATCGTTCAATTACTCTTGAACTACAACTCTCTGACAGTATTGAAATAACTCTCTCCATGGCCCAAATACTATGAAGATTAATTGGAGCTGCTTTTATTGTGAAACATTACTATATGTTTAATAAAATCAGAGCTTTATTGAAAGAGTTGAGAGCCAGACAGG
Source organism: Rhinophrynus dorsalis (assembly GCA_037306005.1). Lineage (NCBI taxonomy): Eukaryota > Metazoa > Chordata > Amphibia > Anura > Rhinophrynidae > Rhinophrynus > Rhinophrynus dorsalis. The sequence goes on along the minus strand of CM074720.1, from coordinate 70,587,251 downwards.
TATCCCACACCTCTCTGGCAGTCAAAGTGTTAAACCCCCATCGTAGGTAAGCTCCTGGAGTTATTCATTCAAAAGATTATTAGAGTTTCTACAAAATTGTTGTTGCTATCATCCTAACAGATCTTTTCTTTTAACCCCTTAAGGATCAGAAGTGTGCACAATGCATGGCAAAGCTAGAATGCTAGACAGATCTTCAGTACATCCTATATAATAATTCGCTAGGATGTTTGTCAGAAGCCGTCATGCGCAGTAGAGACTGCGTGCGTTCGGGCAGTCTCTACTGCAAAAGACTGCATCGTGTGGAGCAGTGAGGTAGCGGCTGCTTAACCCTTTGAGTGCCTCTGGGACTCAAAGGGTTAACATTACTTGGACCTTGGCCCGTGTTCACGGGCTTTTACACTAGTTGCATGATATTACACTGGAGACCTAGATCGCATTTAAGGGGTCAAAAGCTCCATATTATTAAAAGCAGTCTGGGAAATTTGTATTTTTCTCCTAAGATAGAGTTGATCCAGAATTTTCTAATTCCTCCATCAGACTTAGTCTTTTTTCTAAATTATTTTCTGAACATTTGATAATAATATCTTAATTCTGAGGTTTCTGCACATATCTCTATGAGAGACAGAGCTTGAGGGTCATGTGTATAAAACTAGAGATGAGTGAAACTGCAGCAGTTCATTTTGCGGAGTGATTTGGAGGACCTGGAGAAAATGTAATATCTGTCTGAATCGATTCAGAACTGACCACAGAAGAGGGAGCTGGAATAAGGGACATGTGTAGAGGGGACTGAAAAAGCAGAAGCTGCACCAGAGCAGAGGGGAGCAATGATTATGCTGGAAAAAGAGGGGGCATAATTGTGAGAAACAGATGGAAAAAGATGAGGGTGCAGTGAAAGAGGAAATACAGGAAAGAGAGAAGTCAGAAGCACAGAAATAAAGGAGGACGTAGAAGTACAGAAAGGAGAGCAGACAGAAAAGCGAGAAAGAGAAAATAAGAGAGGCTGGACTAAGGGAATGAGAGGAGAAAAGAGTATGGGGAACAAGGGACAGGGGGGATTGTGAATTGAAAGTTACACCAGAGGACAACTCAACGATTGTGGTGGAAAAAGACCCCAGAATCCCTTGCAGTAGTAACAACACTGCAGATGTGAGATTTCTGTGGCAAAAACAAGTCTTATGGCTTGACTGGTGTGTCAAATTTTTGTTTGACATTGTATCTACCACCCACCAACTTCAGGTGGAAGAGTTTTCATTCACTTTTTTCCCTACCATAACCTTTTTAGTTTGTGCTCCACAAATACTCCAAGCCGCAATAGCAAACCAGTAAAACCAACCTCATGCTGATGAGTTGCATTAACAACAAAAAGGCTGTCCATGAGTGGTTCACTGGCTTTGCATCTCTTCCTGACCTGTGTCTTAAAGCTGTTGCTCAGCATACACATACTCTAAGGAATCCATGTATAAAATGGAATCTAAGGCAAAAAGATGCTTCCTTGTTAAACTTATTTGCATATGCCTACCCAGGATCCCTTGCAGTAGTAACAATACTGCAAATGTGAGATTTCTGTGGGAAAAGCAAGTCTTATGGCTTGACTGGTGTGTCAGATTTTTGTTTAACATTGTATTTACCACCCACCAAATTCATGTGGAAGGGGGTTTTCATTCACTTTTTTCCCCACCATAACCTTTTCAGTTTGTACTTTGTTCTGAATAAACAGCTGACAAGAACCAGTCTGATTGACTTCTAAAGGTAAAAGAACTTGTACATCATGTGATAGATTTTTCTGCTATGTGACTGGCTAATGCAGGAAACAAAATGTGAAACAAAACATTAGTTTCCCGCGACTTTCAGAAAAGTTTTGCTGAATCCTAATAAGACAAAAGTGTGGAAACATTTTTATTTATTTATTTATTGGGGTTGGATCAAATCAATGCATTTAAGGGAGTTATACGACCCATTTAAATCCATTTGTATTTGTTCCCTATTCAGGGGAGTAACTAAAAGGGGTGCAGAGGGTGCAGTTGTACCAGGGCCCAGCATCTTAGGGTGCCCCATATGCACCAGGGTCTGTTAGGATCTAGTTATGCCTCTGCAAAAATACTTTTGTGTTAGGGGCCCAGAAATAAGCCTGCATGAGGGCCCTGCAATGACTAAGTTACCCCACTGTTCCCTATGTGCAGATGCGATGCTAAGCATTGCTCCACTTTTGAATTGGGCATTCCTTAGCCTCTGAAGAGAGTGGATAAATACAAGCATGTAGTCCAGGTTCTCCTAATCTTGCTTTTAAAATGAGATATTTTAGATGGAAATTAGCATAATTGAGGCAGAAATGTTCTTACTTTTTAATAAATTGTAGATTTTATCCCAAAGTAAACGCGCAACAGGCTCTAGAAATGGACTTGGCAATACTTGTCTTGTCAAGTGTTGTGGGACTGACACTACCATCCAAGGACAGTTCTCGTAAGAATTTAGAAATCTTATCCCAAAATAAATATGGAGAAGGCCCTACAAACAGGCTGGACAACTTGATGATTAACCAGCAGCTGGGATAGCTGAGGTTGATGTGAGTTGGAGTCCATCCCAGGTTGACTAACTGTGCTCCAGAATACAAAGGTCATTATAAATTAAGCCTTTGAGTGCCAGAGAGTGTTGCTATGTGTTGGATACCTCTCTGGCACTCAAAGAGTTAAAGGAACATTAATCTCTCCTAATTAAAGGGATAATAATGTTTAAAAAAAAAAAAGCAGCTCTGATTAATCTTAACAGCATTTGGGCCATGGAGAGTGTTATATCAATACTGTCACAGTTGTAGTTCCAGAGAAATTGAATGATAAAGTATACCCCCCGCCCCTTTTACCTAGCATAAGCTGCCTCTCCTCAGATGTGGAATCAGGTCGCTTGACTGGACAGATCACAGTGAAGGACAGTCTTCTTACTGTGAGCATAAGGAAAACCCTGCCCCCTTGATAACGGAAGGCAAGTTTTCCTTATACTCACTGAAGATTGTCCCTCACTGTGATTCATCTTCCTGCTATGAGGTGAGCAGTGTTATATCAGTAAAAGGGGTGGGAGGTGGATATTTTATCATTCAATTACTATTGAACTACAACTCTGACAGTATTGAAATAACACTATCCATGGCCCAAATACTATGAAGATTAATTGGAGCTGCTGTTTTTGCGAAACATTACTATCCCTTTAAAAAAGACTACTTTCCTTAAAGCGGAACTACCACCGCTAACAAACTTGCCCCCCAATAATTCCCCATCTGGTGACTAGCTGCATCCATTGCTTCTGGGTTGACAGGGAGGAAGGTGCGTAGACATCTTTCCATAGCGACGTCTGCACGCCTGTGCTGTCAGTCCCAGCCTGCTGTAGGAAGTGTTACTGGAGCCGCTCGGCTCCAAAAGGGACTGTCAATGCAGACGCGTAGACATCACTATGGAAAGATGTCTGCGCTCCTTCCTGCCTGTCAGCCCAGGTGCAATGGATAATTCGCATTAATGCAGTAATAATTCTGGCAACTAGCGCTACTGAGCAGCTAGTCGCCAGATGGGGAATTATTGGGGGGCTAGTTTGTTAGCGGTGTTAGTTCCGCTTTAACCCATGGAGTTGGTCACCCCTCTGGCATTCTAAGGGTTAATCTAGATAGAAAATCCTAATTACCATTATGAACTCATTCAGCATGAACTGGTCCCTTAAAATTAATTGTAATTAGCAGTGGATACCGTGTTCATGGTGGCGGACATGATTCTTTGTTGCAGGACTTCAGGATACCAAACTCCTCCCACTGAAGGATTACTTTATACCTATGAACACTTCAGAAGAAGGAGTTTAGGTTCCTGGAATTCAGCAACAAATAATCATGTAAACCTACATATCAGCGGTTTTCAGTCTTTTTTTCTTCAAGTCATCCCTAACATGCAACCGTGAATTGTAGATGTAATTTGTCAGGTACATAGCGTCATGTAGAAACAACAGGATTTTAGTCTTACCTGTTAAATCCTTTTCACTTAGTCCATACAGGTCACTGGTACTCTGGGAGGCGTAAGTCCCCTTTAATAGGCAGGAACAATTATGCAAATAATTGCAGGGGGCGGAGCCTCCCCTCTTACTTAAGCCACCTTCTGGCCAGAGCCACTTAGATTGATTTGAGACCCTAAAACTGACCTCAGGTAAGCAAAAAGAAAGACTCCTGTGAGCATGCCCCAACGGTCTCCCACTGAATGCCACAGGAGAGCCAAGTCTGGTCCCTTGACAGGGTGGGAGACCAGTGACCTGTATGGACTAAGTGAAAAGGATTTAACAGGTAAGACTAAAATCCTATTTTCACTGTCGTCCAATACAGGTCACTGGTACTCTGGGATGTACAAACATTGAGCTGACCCAGAGGCGGGAAGTAAGGCAAGGACCAGGCGCAAGGCCCAAGTCACTAGAACTGCTATGAACCAGTTAATTACATAGCCCAAACTGTAAGTGTCAACGGACACAACCAAGGGAACAATCCCTGAACTAACACAGCACACGGAACTAGAGCCAACCGGGCTCAACAGCAAGGAAGCACTAAGGATCACAGAGCGGAAGACCTAAACAGGCAAAACTGCCTCCAGGACCTTCCTCCCAAAACTGGCATCAGCCGAGGCCAGTACATCAACTCGGTAGTGCTTTGAAAATGTGTGCACAGAGGACCAAGTGGCCGCTCTGCACAGTTGATCAGCAGATGCCCGATTCTTGTAGGCCCAAGAGGCCCCAATAGATCTGGTGGAATGGGCAGTCACCCGGAAGGGAACATGCTTATTCCTCAACTTATAGGCTTCACGGATGGTAGCTTTAATCCAAGATGCAATAGTAACTTTGGCAGCCGGTCTCCCTGCCCTAGGTCCCTCAGGAATGACGAATAGAGCGTCAGACTTCCTGATAGACTCGGTGCGATGAACATAAAACTTGAGGCAACGCACCACATCCAACAAATGGAGATCCCGTTCCTTGTCAGATGAAGGATTAGGGCAGAAAGAGGGAACCACAATCTCCTGATTGATGTGAAACTCGGACACAACCTTGGGTAAGAATTCCTTGGTGGTGCGAAGCACAGCCTTATCCTTGTGGAACACCAGGTAAGGAGGTTTACAAGACAAAGCTTGTAACTCTGCTACCCGGTGAACCGAAATAATAGCCAAGAGAAAGGCCATTTTCCAAGTCAAGAGACGTAAGGGAATGGAAGCCAAGGATTCAAACGGTGGTCGCTGAAGTACTCCCAGCACCAAATTGAGGTCCCACTGGGGAGTAGGACTCTTGAAGGCAGGCCGAACATGAGTCACACCTTGGAAGAAAACCCTGACATCAGGAAGGATAGCAATCCTTTCCTGGAAAAACACAGACAAGGCAGAGGTCTGAACCTTGAGGGAACTCAGACTGAGCCCCTTATCAACACCGTCCTGCAAGAAGGCCAGGACAGTGGGAAGATGGAATTCAAGTGACAATTGCTTATCAGTGCACCATGCAACAAAGGTTGACCATATGCGATGATAGATCTTGGAGGACACAGGCTTACGAGCACTAAGCATAGTCGACACCACAGAAGGAGAAAATCCTTTCTTTGCTAAAATCGAGGATTCAACTGCCATGCCATCAAATGGAGAGAGTGAACATCCTCCTTCCACAGATAACCCTGGAGAAGTAGATCCGGACGGGCAGGGAGCGGGATCGGATTCGACACTGACATGGCCATCAACTCCGGATACCAGGACTGGCGAGGCCAGTTTGGAGCGATCAGGATGACAGGACAACGCTCCTGCTTCAACTTCTGGATAACTCTGATCAATAGAGGAAGAGGAGGGAAGATGTAAGCCAGGGAGAATCCCAAGGGATCGACAAGGCATCCACTGCTAGAGCAAGGGAGTCCCTCCACCGGGAGCAAAACACCGGAACCTTCCTGTTGTGTCTGGTAGCCATCAGGTCCACCACAGGCATCCCCCACCGCTGGGCGAGCATGTGAAACACCTCTGGATGAAGAGCCCATTCTCCGCTGTCGACGGTGTGACGACTGAGGAAGTCTGCCATGACGTTGTCCACGCCTGGAATATGAACTGCAGAGATGACAGGCACGTGATCTTCTGCCCAAGACAAAATATCCTTGACCTCCCACCAGGCGGAACCGCTTCTTGTGCCGCCTTGCCTGTTGATGTAAGCCACCGCCATGGCATTGTTGGACTCCACTCTGATCGGAAGACCGGTCAGTTGAGACTCCCAGTGCCTCAGGGCAAGCCGGACAGCTCGAAGTTCCAGAACATTGATGGAGAGAAGGGATTCCTCCAGACCCCATTTCCCCTGAGCACTGAAGCGACCCCAGACTGCACCCCAGCCCCGAAGGCTGGCATCCGTTGTGACTGTGGTCCAACGAGGAACTAGAAAGGATCTCCCTTTCAGGAGATGAGAAAGATCCAACCACCAGTGCAGACTCGACTCGACATGAGGAGGTAGAGAGACGGCCAGATGTTGATGATCTGGATGATTCCTGCACGTCTGGATCACAAATCTCTGAAGTTCCATGGAGTGGGCCATGGCAAATGGTACTGCTTCGATCGTGGAAATGAACTTCCCCACTAAAGACGACAACTTCGGTACCGGAATTTCGTCCATGTCCAGAATCCCAGCTACTCGGACGGCTATCTGGTGAGCCACATCCTCTGGAAGAAACACCATGCATTGGCGAGTGTCGAACAGGAGACCCAGGAACAGAAGCCTCTGAGATGGAACCAAGTCCGACTTGTCCAGATTCAGGATCCAGCCATGACGGTTCAGAGTGTGCATACACTTCTGTAATTGCTGATGGAGAAGCTCCGCTGAGGAGGCTTTCAGTAGGAGATCGTCCATGTAGGGGGTCACTCTGATCCCATCCTGATGAAGCACCGCTATCAAGGAGCCTAACACCCTCTGGAAGACCTGAGGGGCTGAAGTCAGCCCAAAGGGGAGCGCTGCAAACTGAAAGTGTCCCCTGTGGCAGGCAATCCTGAGATACCGCCTGCTCTCTGGATGAATAGGGATGTGAAGATAAGCATCCTGAAGGTCCAGGGAGGCAAGGAACTCCCCTGGAGACATTGCTGCAATCACAGAGCGCAGGGACTCCTGGCGGAAGTGGGAAGTCACCACATAGGCATTGAGATCTTTGAGATCCAAAATGGGACGAGCCCCTCCGTCCTTTTTGGCTACCACAAACAGGTTGGAATAGAATCCTGAACCTGTGTCCCCCTGAGGAACCGCCTCCAGGACCTCTTTGTCCAAGAGATCCTGAATAGCGTCGTCGAACAGACGCCTTTTTGTGGGTTCCTGAGAAGGACGAGTAAAATGGAACCGAAAAGGAGGAAGGGAGGAGAAAGGGATCCTGTATCCCTCTGACACCACCTGAAGAACCCATGGGTCTGCCACTGACTCCTCCCAAGTCCGGCGAAAGATGCGGAGACGACCACCTACAGCCGGATGCGGACCCGGGTTCGCCGAGTCATGCCGAAGCAGTCTTGGAGGTCTTGGCCTTGGGGGCAACTTTGGGCTTCCAGGACTGTTTGGGCTTGGAGGAGGAGCGCGTAGTGGGAGGACCCGTTTGGGCCGAGGAGCGTGTCTCAGTCTGAAAGGAACGAAAGGACCGATTGCGTTTGGCTGGAAACTTCTTCTTAAAAACTGAGGGTAGAAGAGTACTTTTACCGCCAGTAGCCTCACTGATCATTTCTTTGAGTTCAGACCCAAAAAGCAAATTCCCCTGAAAGGGCAAGGAAAGCAAGGCTTTCTTAGAGGCTGTATCAGCAGACCAAATTTTCAGCCAAAGGGCGCGTCTAGCCACCACAGAAGAAGTGGAGGCCCTCGCCATCATGCGCACAGCATCAAAGGCAGCGTCAGCAACATAATTCTGAGCTTCAGTGATATTAGCAAGAAGCTGCAACTGTTCAGATACCGGTGCATCCTGGCGAACTGCTTCGGTCAGTCGCTCAGTCCAGGCCGCAATGGCTCTATTAACCCATGCCACAGCAAAGGTTGGACGCATGGCAGTGCCAATGGAGGCAAAAATAGATTTAAGAGAAAGCTCTAGCTTTTTATCCGTCCAATCCTGCAGGGCAGAGGCATCACAGACAGCCAAAGCGGTAGACTTGGATAGTCTAGAAACAGGAGCATCCACCTTGGGAGGATGAACCCATTTTGCCAGCTCAGTCTCAGGAAAAGGGTACAGTTTAGCAAACTTTTTAGAGACAGAGGAGGATCTATCAGGATTCTTCCATGCCTCAGAGACTAGACGGGCAAGAGTAGGGTTAGTTGGAAAACAAACAACTGGCTTAGATTGCTTTTTCTGAAAAACATCAGTAGGATCATAAGTAGATTCCTGAGTCAGAGGAAGGTTGAGCGTATTCAGAACCGCTCTGATCAGACCCTCAGCCGAAACTTCAGGGTCACACTCATAGGGGTCCCCAATGGATCTGTTAGATTCAATAACAGTACGTTCCTCAGCATCAGAATCCTGCAAGAGTTCTTCTTCAGAAGAATCAGTTACATCAGGAGTCCCCTGTGGCTTAGGCAGGGAGGTCCTGATAGTAGAGGGGGTCTGCCAGACCTGGAGAGCCCCCTGTATCTGAGAGGGAAAGAGTTGAAGCGTGGATCTGAGATCCCTAGTGGCAGCTTTAAACTCCCTCACCCAAGATGGCTCAATAGCATGGCTGGGAAGCCCAGGGTTGCTATCTTGACCAGTACAATTAGGGCATAGATCCCCCACATTATCGCTAGCCAGCCCAATGTGGCAAGAGGAGCAAAACGCCATGGGGGTAGCAGACCCCCCATCCTCCTTAGACTTGGGTCTAGCCCCTAGCTCCAGTGATGTAGACATGCTCACAGCGTCAATATACCCCACTAATAACACTATCACCCAGAAAAAGTGTAAATGATTAAAGTTTCACCCCAGAAATGTCTAAATTCGGACTTATCTGGCCAGTGAAGGGTTAATCTGTTGAGGAGAGAGAAGGCTCGGTCCATGCGTAGTGTACTCGCTTAGGAAAAGTTCCACAAAATGGCGGCCGTCATGACAGCCAATCAGAAACGAGCGCGAACCAGGCGCTCATGGGAAATGTAGTTTTCCCATCACAAGTACCCCAAACAGTGCCCGAAGCCCCCCTGAACACCCCACATAAATAAAACACATTCCGGATGATAGAGCAGGAGCCTAGCATTAAAATGAGCCCTCTCTGAAGTTGCTGTGACAAGCGGTTCCAGAGATATGTCCCACACTGTGAATTCTCATAGAGAGTAAAGGAGCCCTTGCGTCTGAGCGGGAAAAAGCCGCGCTTAAAGGCGCGGAACACCATTTTTAATAAAGTTTAAGAAAACATTAAAAAGTGCCCAAACAAGCATGAAACACATAAGAAACATAAGTAAATGAATACCCAAAGCTCCAAAACCCAGAGAATACCACAGAAATTGCATAAAACAGTAATAATGCAATAAAAACACCCTATGAGTGCTGGAGTGTATTGAAACTCCCAAATACAAGCCCATCAAAGGGACACTGTGGGGACAAGTGGACCTTCAGCACTCAATGGGTGACTCACCTTTCCTGCAGGACTTCTGTCTTCAGGTGACCATGATGAAGTGGGAAAGAACCAGAGGTAAATTCCCCAGTAGGGAAGCTGCTTAACACAAGCTGTCCCCTCTTCAGGGCATAAGGTCCACAGAAAATCCCTGGAAGCTGCACCAGCCACTTTAAAGAGGGCAATTCACAGCCATGGTCACCCTCCTAATGGTGGTATTCCATATTCGAATAAAAAAAATAATAAAACACTAAGATGCATAGATGTTCTCTACCTGGTGTGCAAAGCACTCCAGGAACAAATCAATCTAAGTGGCTCTGGCCAGAAGGTGGCTTAAGTAAGAGGGGAGGCTCCGCCCCCTGCAATTATTTGCATAATTGTTCCTGCCTATTAAAGGGGACTTACGCCTCCCAGAGTACCAGTGACCTGTATTGGACGACAGTGAAATATAATTTCTAGTTATTCTTACAATCAGAATAACAAAACAAGAAACTGAGCATAATTCCCATAAACATACATTTGAAATTCAACATTCACATTTTTTGCCAAAGGCTTTATAGAAAACAAGTGTCACCCAAGTAAATGTCTGTGGCACACGAATATACCACAGCACCCTGGTTGAGAACGTCCATGGGCGTGATATCCATTCCAAATTCAAGATTCATTTTCAGGAACCAGTCAATGCAAAACTAATTCAAAGTGTCCACTAAGATTTCAGCCCAGATTAAGTTAAGTGGGGTTTTATTACTGGGAGGTGTTAAGTGTTTATAGAGATAGTTATACCTAAAATGAAAAAAAAAAAATATACGTTTTAGTGTTTATCTTTCTGAGTAAAAAATGGGTACTCCCACTGCTGAAATGTGTTTTATTCAAAAGTTACTACTGTATCCCACGGTCTCCAGAATGTTCATACTGTATATTATGGCTCAAAAGGTCTGTCTAGTCTTCCAAAGGGTATGGAAAATACCATAATTAAAGGAACAGTAATGTTTAATATGTAAAAAGATATATTTTGTAGTGTTTATCCCCCTGAGTAAAACAAAGTTATTCTCACTTCTGAAAGATGTTTTTTTAAAAAGTTACTGCACCCCAAACTTGAATTTTTAGGGGCAGTATCTCAGTGGCCTGAAATTGTACAGTGGTGCAGTTGCTACACCATCCTATGGAGATTTATGGTCATAGAGCTGTCCATTGGATGGTGTAGCATCAGCGCCACTGTACAATTTCAGGCCACTGTGATACTGCACCTAAAAACTCCAAGTCTGAGCTGTAATAACTTTTGAATAAAACATCTTTCAGAAGTGAGAATAACTTTGTTTTACTCAGGGGGATAAACACCACAAAATATATATTTTTACATATTAAACATTAGTATTCCTTTAATTGTGGTATTTTCTATACCCTTTGGAAGACTAGACAGACCTTTTGAGCCATTATATACAGTATTAGTGTAAAAGTCCATGTACACGGGCCAAGGTCCGGGTGATGTTAACCCTTTGAGTGCCAGAGGGGTATGCTTACCCCTCTGCCACTCAAAGGGTTAAGGGGTCGGTCCTGCTCTGCATCATGCACTGGAGAGACTGCCCGAAAGCGCAGAATGCTCCCTGCACAGAACTCCGAGCATTCCGTGCTCCCAGAATTCCATGCTCCCAACATTCCGTGCGTTCGGGCAGTCTCTACTGTGCATGACGGCTTCTGACAAACATCTTAGCGAATTATTATATAGGATGTAACATTCTGGAAACAGTGGGATACAGTAGTAATTTGTCAGAATCCAGAAAGGCATTAAACAGGAGCAATGTAAAGCCTATGCAGGGCTGCATGTGTTTACCCACCTCATGTGCCTCATATTAGAGGGACTTTCTACCACAAACTAGATCCAGTGTTTTCGTGTATTTCTCCCTTGTGTGCTTAATCATAAGACCAAACTAATTCATTTAAACACTTTGGCTAAATCTCTTAGGAATTTTTGCATCCGGCTAAACAGACATTACACAAACCTCTGTTGTATTAGATAGGAAATGTTCTGATATCGCCTGACAGCCTATCACATTGAGGCTAAGTAAATGGAGAAATTCTGGAGCTAAACAACTGCACCATAGGGCGTAAATACAAATTCCCAAATTTCCAGATGATTTAAATAAGAATTGTACCCATTAAATGCTAGGGAGGTCTCCAATACATTGCACTGCACTGGAAACATCTCTAGCACTCAAGGAGTTACAACCTGATTTAAATTAACCCTTTGAGTGCCAGAGAGGTAGCCAATGCATTCTTGGATACCTCTCTGACATTCAAAGGGTTAATGAGATTTTTCTAAATTCCCCCTATGGTGCAGTTACTTTGCTCCAGAACTGCTACATCAGCCACGAGGGGCCATGCTGAGTTACTTTGCGCTACCCTAAACAACGGGGAGATGCATTAAGGTGTGATAAAGAGGTGATAGAGTAGAGATGACTTCTCCAGTGATATCACTTCTGCAGTTCCTATGTTATTCTATGGAGCCCGTTCACTAAGATTTCTCCAGCTTTGGATATCTTAGTGCATTGACTCTACAGAATAACACAGGAACTGGAGAAGTGATATCACTGGAGAAGTCATCTCCACTCTATCACCTCTTTATCACGCCTTAATGCATCTCCCCATTGTTTAGGACAGAGCAAAGTAACTCAGCATGGCTGGTGTACTGATAAGAATTCCCAAATTGGGATTTTTTTTAACCCTTTGCATAGTAGAGAGGTCTCCAGCACATTGCAGTGCAATGCACTGGAGACCTCGTTAGCTGAAAACAGACAGAAATGTAACACTTGTTATCCACTGTCCATCTTCTTCATTAATCCTTTGAGTGCCAGAGGAGTACGCAACTCAATGCAAAGCAATGTGTTGTGTATCCCTCTGACACTTAAAAGGTTAATCTTCTCTTCTTTCTTCATTTGTTTAAAAAAAAAAAAAAAAAAAAGTTAGCTCTGCATTTCATTTAAAATGAAAAAATAAGGCCCTCAAAGATGCGACCCTCTAGCAGGGTTAAAATAGATGGCATTTTCATGTCAGCTTTGAAAATGTTTTTTTTTTTTTTTTTTTCATTGAATAAGAAATGTGGGCAACATCTCCCCCATTTGCCACCGCTGTAGCTGTCTCTGCTGGCGGCGGAAGGCATTTAGACTGGCACAGACCCAACTACCCAACTCTCGGGCCATTGCTTGAGTCAGACTGTCAGGATTTTGAACAGAGACTGGCTTTTATATGCTAGTCTCAGTTCAAAATAAATTGGCAGCCTCAAGTTGGGTGGGAGGTGCTTACGCACCTCCCGGACAATTGGAGGCTGCCAATTTATTTTTTTATATTTTAGACAGCGGTGGCAGAGTCAGACTGGGGAGATATTGCCCATATTTTTATTCAATGGCAAAATTAAAAAAATATTATATATTTTCAAAGCGGTAAAGTTGTTCCCTTTTCCTGGCTGTTTTAGGCAAGTCTGCCATCTAGTGGACAGATTTGGAATCCGGTCCACAGATCAGCGGGCAGCTCTTTAGCAGAGCCAAGATCATGATCTTTAAAAATAACTACTTCATTGGAACTGCCTACAAAGTGTGCCTGGCTTGAAAGCACACTTTGTATACCATTCCAATGAAGAAATTCTTTTTAAAGATCGTGATCTCGGCACTGCTGAAGAGCCGCGGCAGGTCCGCGGACCGGATTTCAAATCTGAAGGCTTGAGCAGCTCCAGGGGAAACTTTACTTGCTAATATCTCCCAAACAATAAAGGTTTGGGAGATAAGACATATCATTTTTAATGTTTTTTAAGGGCTACAATATAAAATAAAATAATTTTCAAGCAATACTATCCCTTTAATTTTGTGATAGACCCAAAGCTAGGAGGCATCCATTGCTCACTGTTGCACTGACGACGCAGGTCAGAAGAAGTATGATTCTGTTCAGTTGAATTAAAATAACCAATATATAAATCCATGGGTACATAAAGCTAAAATATGCTTATGCATACGGTAAAGCCTCATCTAGAATATGAAGTACAGTTTTGGGCACCAGTTCTTAAAAATGACATTATTGAACTGAAAAAGTGTAGAGACGGGGAACAAAACTGATAAAGGGATTGGAGGATCTGAGTTATAAAGAGAGACTAGCCAAACTGGTTTGTTTACATTAGAGAAGAGAAGAGACATCTAAGGGATGATAAATACTATTTACAAATATATTTGAGGTTAATATAAAGATCTCTTCAATGAACTATTTACTCTAAGAGCTCAAAAAAAAGAAGATAATCATTTAAGACTAGCGGGAAGACACTTTGGACTAAAACAAAGGCAGGGATTTTTTACAGTAAGGGAAATTAATTATGGAATTTGTTGCCTTGCGGTGTTGTAGATACTGTAATTGCTTTCAAAAGCTCAGAACAATTTTGAGAATTATGGTTTTAAAGCAGATAGAAGCTTGATCCATGGCAATATCCGACTGGGGCTTAATTGAAAATTGCTTAAATGTTGTTTTTTTTGGATCAACAAGGATGTTATGGCATGGACTGAACTTGATGGGGCATGTCTTCATGTCATCAACTATGTTACTATGTTACATAGTATAGCATAATGAATGGAAGTTATGGAATAATGTATACAAAGTCTTGTGTATTGCATACACAGACTGGTGTTGGCTAAATGAATATAGTAAACTAGTTGAAGAGCCTGTTACATGGGCCACAGTGCCACTGCCAGTTGGTCGCAGGGCAGTCATGCACAGTAGAGACTGCCCACGCCGCGGCTGATACAGTGCCAGCCGGTCGCGGTGCAATCATGCTCAGTAGAGTCTGCCTGCGCCGTGGCTGATACAGAACTCTCTGTATCAGCCTCATCACGGGCAGTCTCTACTGCACATGACTGCGTCATTACAAACTTTCTAGCAAATTATTATATAGGATGACACAAATATGTTTCTCATATGTGCAATGATTTGTACACAATTCAGACACTCCAAAGGTTAAATAAAATGAAATTAGTTATGAAAATTAATCTTTCATTAATCCCTTCAGTGTCAGGATCTAAATAAAATGAAAATAATGAATCTTAAAATTTCTCTGACCACTGTGAATGCTAGACACAATTAAATGGACCCGTCCCCTTGTAATTTTTTTGCATTATTTTAAACATTCTTAAACATGCCTATGTATCATGTTAGCCAAGTCCAGCAGATGTATAGTTTGGGAGATTTCCATTCCTGGAAAAAATGAAAGTAAAAGTCTACTGGTGCAGCACAGAGCTTAATTAGAAGAGGCAATGTAACTGAAAAGCTTTATTAGAATATGAACCGAATACATTAGCCTATTGTACTGATTGTGAATATATCTTAACCCCTTAGGGATCCTTGACGTACCAGGACCGTCACGGTCCTTGAACTACTCAAGGACCGATGACGGTCATGGTATGTCACGTACTTTTTACTTACAGCGCTCTACCGGGAGCGCTGTAAGTAAAAATAGGGCATGAAATAGACCGCTCCAAGATCGGAGCGATCTCTTTCAAGCCCCATAGTGATGCGCCGATACACGTGACAGGTCACGTGTACCGGCGCGTCAAAGTGCCCCTATGCGGTCGTTATGGGACGGAAATGTCCCATAACCTCCGGTCCTTAAGGGGTTAAACTATATATTTGCTTGTCTTTTGGCTAACATGACAGTTTTTAATGAAGTTTTATGATATGCAAACTTACATCAATGTGACAGGACCACTTTAAGACCAGTAGAGAAGAGACATGTAACATCAGTTTACTTCTTTATCTTTTGACACAACCCCAAACTCTTATCAGGATAGCTGTGAAAAGGACACTGCATTCCTGCAACAGTTTACTGAATATGTCATGACTGCAGCCAGAGAATAAACACCCCCTTCATAAACGCCTGCTACTGAATTACCAGTAAAGCTTTCACTTCCATTATTACGTCTCACACATTAATGGTTAACCACAAATTAGGGAACTGTGCATGAAATCTAGTTACAACTTCTGTTCAGAAAGAAAAATGAAAATTAAAGGGCCAGTAACCCCTTACGCTACCTCCCCCTAAGGACCTCTTTGATCCTTGTCAGTGAGCTCTGGCACACGTGACTGATTACCTGAACCAGAGCAGCGAACAGGGGTCTGAGAGACCGGAGCCATCAATTTCAACCCTGTTTGTTCTTACAGTGCTCCTTCAGGTGCGATGTAAGCAGAAAGTACTGATTTCACAGGCCCATCACCCGTCCTTCAGGGTAAAAAAACAGTGACGGTCCTGGCATGTCATTAAGGGGTTAATGTTTTAACTCTTTGAGCGTGCTGTGATGCGTTGGATAACTTTCTGGCACTCAAAGGGTTAAAACAATTGCTCTTACATCAGACAACTCATTAGCGATGCATGATGGTCTAGGCCCGTCACAGGAATCCGTCCTAGTAACGCCTCCTAGAGCCGGCTGTTCATTGCAGCACAATGCACTGGATACCTCTCTAGCACTCAAAGTGTGAACCCTTTGAATGCCAGAGGCGTGCCTAACGGACACCCCTCTGGCACTCAAAGGGTTAATATAATATTTTAGCACTAAGTCAAGGAACAGTTTAGATGCAAATATATCTAACAATGGTTCTATGTTAACCCTTTGGATGTAGAGAGGCCTCCAACACATTGTGAAGAATTGCACTGGAAAACCTCTGTCATCAATGACAATAAAGCATTTGATTGTTAAAGTTCTACAAGGATTTTATTTGAAAGAAAAGGGTTCTGTTACAGCAGAAAGTGTGAGAACCATTGAGACGCTTTACTGAGAAAATCAAATGTGAAAATCGTTCTCCATTTCAAAATTCACTTTACTGCTTAACCAGTTGAATGCTGGAGAAATCTGGATATCTCTCCAAATCCAAGGGCTTAATTTGCACTTTCATATTGAAACTATCCCCGACACTAGAGAGAACACAAACTGAACACAGCTTTTTCATGACTGGTGCCTTCCCCTGCAAGGCCCTACATACCTCACCCAGGAACCAATCAGAGATCTCAGAGTTTCAGTAAGTAAGTTCCCCTGCCCTAAAAAAAATCTCTGTATGTTTATTCCAACAATCGTACCAACATGAACAAAAGAGTAATCATCCTATCAAATAGTCACTCATGTCACAATAATACAAATCATATTCTTTGGTGACAAAAACACCATTTGATTGCAGTAATCAAAAGAGGTTATTGTTGTGAGCACCTAGAAAATCACATGATATTTAACAAACATCATCACTTTCGTGTATAAGAGTAATAAAATCACTCAGTAACTGAGTAATAGTTGACAATTCATGAGATAGCAGGTAATAAAACGTATTCAGGTCCCAAGGATTTGTTTGGTCTTAAAGGAATGGTAATGTCAGAAAAAAGAATTAACTATATGGTAAATACAATTAAAAGAGAGTACTTGCACTAATTCGTATCTCTCAAACCTTTACTGTTTGACAGATACATGAAAATAAAGTTCTCTGGTCCCTCCCCTTTCTGCTTGATGAGCTGTAAAGCTGTCAGAAGCAGAATCTGGTCGCTTAGCCAGATGTGGCTCTTCAGCAGCGCCGATATAACAATATCTAAAGATAAATACTTAATCGGAATGGTCTACAACGTGTGCTTGCAAACAAGGCACACGTTGTAGAGCGTTCCGATTAAGAATTTATTTTTAGGTATCGCTATGTCGGCCCTGCTGAAAAGCCGCCGTCTGATCCAGGAACCAGAATCTGCTTCTGAAAGCTTTACAGCTCGTCAAGCAGAAAGAGGAGGGAGCAGAGAACTTTATTTTCCTATATCTCTCAAACCATAACAGTTTAAGAGATATGAATAAGTGCAAGTACTCTCTTTTAATTGTATCGACCATATAGTTAATACTTTTCTGACATTACTATCCCTTTAAAGTAAGAGTGGGAATGATGGGAGTTGTAATCTCCACCAGATGGAAGGCCAGCAATTGATCGCTCCTGTTCTATGTTATGTGAAAACCTTTAATATATGTGGTGGCACTTAACTCTTTTAGTGCCATAAAGGTATCCAATGCATTGCACTGAAGTACATAAGTCATCCACGGTTATGTACAGAAGCCTCACTACATGTCAAGTCCTCCATGGTTATCAACAGATGCTTCAGTACATATCAGTACACAAGTCCTCCATAATTATGTACAAATAATTTTGTTCAAAAAGGGGGCAAGATCCAAACCAAGAAATTATAGATCTGTGAGCTTCACTTCCATAGTGGGTAAGATACTAGAAGGGTTACTAACTAACAGTATTCAGAAGTATGGGAAGACAAACAATATTATTAGTATGGTTTTATGAAGAATAGATCATGTTAGACTAATTTACTTGCATTTTACGAAAGAGTAAATAGTAATCTGGACAAGGGAATTGTTGTTGATGTAGTATACATGGATTTTGCAAAAGCCTTTGATACACTGCCTCACTGTACTGCATAAATTAAAAGGCTTCAGTTTGGGAGTTGATATCTTTACATGGATAGAGAGAGCTGTTTAAAGGGGAACTACCACCTCTTCAAGAATTTAACTTCAATAAATCCCCATCTGGTGACTAGCATCATAGTAGTGCTAGTCGACAGAATTATTACCTTATTCCAAAGAAATTTGCATTGTTCTGGGGCCGACAGCAGGACGAATCGCAGACATCTTGCCATAATGACATCTGTGCACCTGCGCTGTCAGTCCCAGCCCAGCCAGGTCTACGAGGTGTTGCTAGGAGCCAGCCGGCTGCGGAAGGGACTGACAGCGCAGGCGTGCGGACATCATTATAGCAAGATGACCACCATCCGTCCTGCTGTCAGCCCCAGTACAATGCACATTTCTTTGGAATAAGGTAATAATTATGGCAACTAGCACTACTAAGCTGCTAGTCGCCAGATAGGGATTTATTGAAGTTAAATTTTTGAAGAGGTGGTAGTTCTCCTTTAAATCATAGATGGCAGAGGGTTGTTGTAAATGGAACCTTTTCAACTTGGTCTAAAGTTATAAGTGGGGTGCCACAGGGTTCAGTCCTGGGACCAATGATTTTTAATTTGTTTATTAATGATCTGGAAGTGGGAATTGAAAGTAGTGTCTCAATCTTTGCTGATGACACTAAGCTGTATAAGGAAATACATACAGAACTGGATGTTTTTTCTCTGCAGAAGGATTTAGATAAACTGAGTGAATGGCCAGTTAAGTGGCAGATGACATTTAATGTAGATAAATGTAAGGTTATACATTTGGGCTGTAGAAACAAACATGCTACATATACTCTAAATGGGAAACAACTTGGGGAATCCTCATTAGAGAAAGATGTAGGAGTAATAATAGACAATAGACTTCACAGCAGTGTGCTGAGTCACTCAGCTGCTGCAAGAGTAAATTGGGTACTATCCTGCATACAAAGAGGTGTAGATGCAAGTGATGCTACTATTATCCTACCTCTTTATAAATCCTTGGTTTGGACTCATCTAGAATATGGAGTACAGTTTTGGGCACCAGTTCTTAAAAAAGACATTGTTGAACTGGAAATAGTACAGAGACATGGAACAAAACTGATAACGGGATTGGGGGATCTGAGTTATAAAGAGAGACTAGTCATACTGGGTTTGTTTACATTAGAGAAGAGGTGTCTAAGGGGTGATATGATTACTATTTACAAATGCATTCAAAGTTAATACAAAAAACTATCCAATGAATTATTTACGCACAGATCTGGGCTAAGAACGATAGGTCATCCATTAAGATTAGAGGAAAGGCACTTTCGACTAATACAAAAGCAGGAATTTTTTACAGTAAGAGTGGTAAAGCTACGGAATTCTTTGCCTCAGGATGTTGTACTTGCAGATATTGTAACTGTTTTCACAAAAGCAACGGATGCCTATCTACATAGAACAATATTGAAAATTATGACAGATGGCTTCAATGCAGATAGGTCGTTGATCCAGGGAACAATCTGACTTCCATTTGGAGTCAGGAAGGAATTTTTCTACCCATTTGGAGCTTAATTGGAAATGGCTTCAGGGTTTGTTTGATTGGTGATTTTTGCCTTCCTCTAGATCAACAGGGGTGTTTTTGGCATGGGCTGTACTTGATGGACGCATGTTTTTTTTCAGCCTTGTCAACTGTGTTACTATGTTACAGATGCCTCAATACGTATCAGTACACAAGTCTTCCATGGATATGTACACACGCCTCAGTACATATCAGTACTCAAGTCCTCCATGGTCATGTACTCATGCCTCAGCACATATCAGTACACAAGTCCTCCATGGTTATATACTGATGCCTCAGTACATATCAGTACACAAGACCTTCATGGTTATGTACATATGCCTCAGTACATATCAGTACACAAGTCCTCCATGGTTAAGTAAAGATGACTCCGTATGTATCAGTACACAAGTCCTCCATGGTTATGTACATATGCCTCAGTACATATCAGTACACAAGTCCTCCATGGTCATGTACATATGCCTCAGTACATATCAGTACACAAGTCCTCCATGGTCATGCACAGATACCTCAGCACATATCAGTACACAAGTCCTCCATGGTTATATACTGATGCCTCAGTACATATCAGTACACAAGTCCTCCATGGTTAAGTAAAGATGACTCCGTATGTATCAGTACATAAGTCCTCCATGGTTATGTAAAGATGACTCCGTATGTATCAGTACACAAGTCCTCCATGGTTATGTAAAGATGACTCCGTATGTATCAGTACACAAGTCCTCCATGGTTATGTACACATGCCTCAGTACATATCAGTAAACAAGTATTCCATGGTTATGTACACATGCCTCAGTACATATCAGTAAACAAGTATTCCATGGTTATGTACACATGCCTCAGTACATATCAGTAAACAAATATTCCATGGTTATGTACACATGCCTCAGTACATATCAGTAAACAAGTATTCCATGGTTATGTACAGATGCCTCAGTACATATCAGTAAACAAGTATTCCATGGTTATGTACAGATGCCTCAGTACGTATCAGTACAGGACACAAGTTCTCCAACCCAGTACCTTTTGAGGGCCACAAAATTGCCTACCTCTCTTGCACTCAAGAGGAGCACTCTCTCTGAATCACCTGCCCACTCCCACTCTTCTAGTAGAAGAGTAATTGAATGTAAATGATAAAGTATCCCCCTCCCGCCCCTTTTACTGATGTAACACTGCTCACCTCAGAGCAGCATGACTGTCCGGATGGATCGCAGAGAGGGACAATCTTCAGTTAGCATGAGGGAAAAACATGTCAAGGGGGGCAGTGTTTTTACTGTTCTCAAAGTAAGAAGATTGCTGTGAGCTGTCTGGTTTTAAGACCAGATTCCACATCTTAGGGGAGGTGTCTTACACTAGGTAAAAGGGGTGGGAGGGCATACTTTATCATTCAATTACTCTTGTATTACAACTTTGACAGTATTGAAATAACACTCTCCATGGCCCAAATACTATGAAGATTAATTGGAGCTGATGTTTTTGTGAAACATTACTATCACTTTAAACACATAATGAGATTTGTACATAGACATTAGCCCCTTGAGGACCAGAGGTGTGTGTAATACATTGCACCTCAATGGGTTAAACAAGTGTAGAGTCATTTAGCACACAGAAACTGGAGTACAATTGGTTCCATACACCACCTTTCATTAACACAGTCTTAGACACTCTACCATTACATGGTGCATCTCTGAGTGAAATCTGCACCACTAAGGAGGGAACCTTGCAGCTGTCCTTAACACTAACAGGATGAGAAAACACTGTCTGTGTACTATTAACTCCTTTGAATGCCAGAGACATGTCCAAGGCGGTTAAATACCAATAAAATATCATTAAAGGGATAGTAATACTTAAATATTACTATCCTCCATCTTGCAGCTCTTCAAAAATGAGTAAAATGAGCCCAGTGGCATCTCTCAAAGCTTTATGGTTTAAGATATCCACGTTCAAAGTTCCCTCTTTTTGCCTTTCCCCAGAAGTCAGCATTCTAGCTGAGGGCAGGGGAATTCTCTCCTGGGATCAGCCGGTGGCTTTGCAGCTGAGCCGAGATTGCAGTAATAAAAAAGAAATCCTTCACTAAAAAGGTCTTCTACATGTGCTTGGTTTGCAAGCACACATAGAAGACCTTTTAATGTAAGGATTTCTTTTCTATTACCGCAATCTCGGCTCTGCTGCAGAGCCTTCGCCGGTCCCGGGACTGGATTCCCCTGCTGTCAGCTAGAATGCTGACGTCAGGGGAGAGGGAACTTTGAAAGCGCATATCTCTCAAACCATTAAGGTTTGAGAGATGCCGCTGGGATCATTTTACTCAGTTTTTGAAGGGTTACAGGATGGGGGATAGTAATTTTTAAGTATTACTTAAAAATATATGTTGTAGGGCTTTTCCCAATGAGTAAACTAGGGGTACTCCAACTAGAGATGCATATTTCCAGAGTTATCACAGTTTACACCCATGTTTTTTTACATTAACAGAGTTATTCTGTTACATTCTAATGGAGAGGAAAGTTGGTGACAAACAGCTCTCTCCAGAATGTGACAGAAACTCCTGAGTCACTTCCATGTAATCAGGTAAATGCTCTGTAATTTACTTTCTGATTATTTAAACTGTTTTAACTTTTGAATAAAACTACTGACAGCAGTGAGAGTGCCCTTATCTTACTCAGCAGGAAAAGCTTTATAATATATAGGTTTAGCTCTATAATATATAGGTTTTCATAAAAAAAGTTTACTGCTCCTTTAAGGATTTTTCTGCTTAAGCACAGGTGGTTCAGTTAAAATTAATGAAGCTACTGATTAACTCAATCGTGCTTAATCATGGACATCCATAAATACTGGTCTCTTGGTAGCTCTTAACCCCTTAAGTTTTCCAGGGGTGGGGGGTGCACTGGAGGACCAAGGCAAATTTTTTGTGTGTGTTTGGAGAGCCAGTGAGATCAATCACACATACCGGCTTTTCCATACCTCCCAACATTTCAAATGGCCAAAGAGGGACACTTCTGATTTAGGTGGCATTTCTGGGGGCGTGGCTGGTAGGCGGGGCATTTCCAAGAATTTTTAGGTTACTTCCTGACCTATCTGCACCTCTTTGTGCAACTGATTAATGATTTAGAACAAGACCAACGTATTTTTATTACACAGGTTAATTTATAAACACATATTTTGAAGATTAACAACACATTAATATGAGGTTTATTGCTGTGAAGCAATGTGATACATACCACTCATTCTGATGTCCTAAAAAGAGGGACAAAAGGGTAGAAAAGAGGGACAGAGGGATTTGGGTCTCAAAGAGGGACTGTCCCTCCTAAAGAGGGACACTTGGGAGGTATGGGCTTTCCAAAAGACAGACTGAAGCTGCACTTAGATTTAAGCTCTCACAAAGATCACAGCATGCCTTGTAGGAACCTTCTCATGACATGCCAGAGCCATCCCCGGTCATTAAGGGGTTAAGGTAGGGAGATCAGACCCACCTTTTAACCGGGGACACATATGAATAATGCATACTGCAGGGCTGCTTTGATTTCAGTGCAGTCCTGAAAAATGCCTATTTCCTATGTGTCCCCGGTTAAACCTTTTGAGTGCCAGAGGGGGTATGCAACGCATTGCTTTGCACTCAGAGGGTTCAAGGGGAGGTCTGGTCAGCCTAAGTTAAGGGCATTAAGGGGATAATGACAGAACCTGGACACCTCTGGTCTATTGGAATAGCCAAGTGGTTGTATCCCATGACTCTGGACAGCGACACCTGAAATCTTGCTATGTGGTGTCCATCCCGGGATGAGCAGAAGAGCACACGCACACCTTTGTAGTTCAAGCGCAATTGAATCGGAAAGGATCCCCCCCCCGTCCCTTCTGGCCACCTCCCATTATATGTGGAATCCGTTCGTGGGACCGGACGGATGCAGCGAGGGACAATTTCAGTCAGTAAGTATAAGGAAAACCCTGCCCCTTCACAAAGGAGGGAAGGATTTTTCTTTTGCTTACTGAAGATTGTCCCTCACCAGAGCGGGATCCTTTCTGAGTGAATAGCTCTTGAACTACAAACATATAAGTGGTGATATATAGTGCTAATTGTTTAAAAACATATAAAGAAGACTCAGACCTCAAGTTTACTTCAAGTATTACTATCCTTTTAACCCTTTGAGCGTCAGAGGGGTGTGCAGCGCAATGCATTGTGTACCCCCTGGCACTCAATGGGTTAAATAACAACTATTATGAGGTAGGTGTCCCATTAACATATCTGTTCCCCGACAGTATCTCCCACAAGTGACGTTTAATTTAAGTATTACTAGCCCTTTAAATGCCAATATTGGGCAATTAATATATGTATATCAATTTAAGACCCTTCATAATAATTTAACAGATCAACTCCCAAGAATTAAAAGGAAAAACATCCTCTAAAATGGTTACAGGATATCCTTTACACTACGTATTAAAAGAAACATAGCAATCAGTGTAAGCAGCTGGTTTAAACAATTGGAAGAACTCTATTCTACCTCTACATTACAATGCAAAGTACAGTAGACATAAAACACTTGTTACGTGGAAGAAAATAAGCAAATCTTTGTTATGGGCTTGCCTTCAAGCTTTGAAGTTATTTATAAAGCAGAGTTTGTCATTTCTGTTCTACAATGTTCAAAATGTTCAGCTAAAAGACAATTTTTATTACCTATATAGTACTCAGAAAGTGTTTCTTTGCAATGAACTGAAATCAGTTTACATTTGATGCCATTGATAACTGGTGTAAATTGCATGCATAAAGGTGAAGAAAGCATCGTATGCTACATTGGGTTAAAGGGATAGTAGTGTCTTCTATATATAAAAAGTAATATTGTAGACCAGTAATAAGAAATAAGAGCCTTCTAAAGTTCCCCTGAAAGCAGGAGTTAATAGTCTGGGGACCGACAGGTGGCTCTTCAGCAGTTCCAAAGAAGCACACCTTTTAGACCGTTCCAAACAAAGTATTTCTTTTAAAATCACGCTATTGCGGCTGTGCTGAAGAGCCACCTCGTGTCAGCCGACACTGATCTCCTTCTGCCAGTTTTACAGCTGACATCAAAGAGAGGGGAAATATAGAACGCTCTATCTCTCAAACCATAAAGGTTTAAGAGATAGGAATAGCACCGATGGATTTCTTATTTTATGGTCTACAATATTACTTTTTATATAATTAAGACATTATTATCCCTTTAATTATAGACAGGTCTCCAACACATTGCTTTGTAGCATCCAAGGGATTAAAATGAAACAGATAATTTTTACGCTTGTAATCAAAGTCCTGCATATATTTCAGGTATGCCACAATTGGACTGCTGAAATAAAGTTTAAATGAGAACCAACATATCCTAATAATAACCCCCCCCACACACACACACACACACATACACGCACGCATTTACTTAGTATGGCCAGCAAATCCTAATGGCCTCTAAGAATTCTGCCATCATGCCTTTTGTTGAAGAGATAACATCTTTAGTCAGTCCTGGATGTCATGTCTAGACATGACAGCTGCTAGTAGGAACACAGGACCTCAGACACTGCTCACTGTACAAGGTAATCGTAAACATGTAACCCTTTGAGTGCCAGAGGAGTATGCAACACATTGCTTTAGCACTCAAATGGACGAGGATAAGAGTGTTGTGCAACACATAGATTTAAATTGCGTTGCATACTCCCCTTGTACTTCTTCAAATGTTAACAAGAAAGTTATCTCCATGGATCAAAAAAAAAAACAAAAACAGAGGGGTGCCCAACAGCGTAATACTGTATAAGATAACCAGAAATAATGAAGAAATCTAACGTACTCACATGGGATAGTGGTCAGCACAGGGTTATCCCCAGGCTGACAAACAGACTTATGGAGAGATCTAACCATTTCCACTCGGTTTCTCCTCCAATGAAACTGCTCAGATATATAATGATACTCCGCACTTCCAACACGTATCCAAAAGGTTTAATAAATTAAAATTAACATTAAAATTAACATTAAAAATGGCTTACGCATTCCACGGGTCAATCGCTTTCTCAAAGCCAACTTACAAACAACTATGAGCTATTATTTAAATACATTGTTGCATTCCCATTGGATATAATCCTGCCCTATTCCCCAGTGGTAGAGCAGACCCATCTCTGGAGTCTATTCCACCACTGAGAGACAAAACATACCAAAAAGTTAATATGCTTCCCTGTGTTTTGTCTCCCGTTCTTGTATTTATTTAACAAGAAAATTGGCTTTCTCAGAAAAAGTGGAAGGATATCTTACATTAACCCTCTGAGTGCCATAGAGGTACGCAACACATTGGTCTGCAATGCGTTACGTCCTCCTCTAGCAGTCAAAGGGTTAAGACCAAAAACACTGACTTATTTAAAGGGATAGTAATGGATGCTTTTAAGGAAGTTTAAAGGGATAGTAATACATACTTTTAACAAATGTTCATCTTGTAGGTATTAAAAAAAAATAAATTAAAAGGATAGTATTGCCATATATTGATAAATATTAATTTTGTAGACATTCAAAAATAAAACTTTTTGTCCCCAGTCCCATCTCAAGCCTTTATGGTTTGAGAGATATTTGGGATCAAAGTTCCCCCCTCCCTCCCCTTCCCCTGACGTCAGCCCTCTAGTTGACTGCAGGGGAATCCGGTCCCTGAGCAAGCGGAAGCTCTTCAGCAGAGCCGACATCACGTTACTGAAGAAGAAATCCATCACAGGAATATATCAATTCATTTATTTTTTTAATATCTACAATATTATACTTCCTTAAAAGCAGCCATCACTATCCCTTTAATGGATTATGCTGCTTATGGATAAAATTACATTCTTCTAAAGGGAATTCTATTTTAGGACAGACTTTCTCACCTACTATACTCAAGTACCCTCAACAGTGCAAATTTTATGTGTGTTGAATGCCGTGTCATTCAACAGGTTAAGGGAAAGGGAAAACAACAGGGAATTCTTCCCTGCTAGTGCTCAATACAGTGGCAAAATGACAAAGGTAAGTTGTAAATGATTATGATATAGACACAGTGTGGATGTAACTATATCCTCAGATAAGCAGCACACAGATCACCCATCTCCATGTACTGTACTGGTCACATATTAACTTTTGATTACTTAGGTATATCTCTAAAACAGGCTGGGAAGGAAGCACAGCATTAACCCTTAAGAGATTGACCTAAAAAAGATGACCAAACATCAACTTTAACACGGGACACATATTTCAGAGCTGCACTAAAATCAAAGCAGTCCTGCCGTTTTTATTTTTGATACATATCCCAAGTTAATGATAAGGTCTGGTCAGACTACCTGAGAAGCACTGCACGGATATGGTGTTACTGTATTTATCAACAAATCCTAAAGACCCTGGACCTTTACAGCCTTCAGTGTGAAGGCATGCAATGCATCGGCGCTCAGTGGTGCAGGGGTAGTTAATTGTTGGACCTTGGCCTCAAGCTGCTGGGACCTACGACTCCTATCATCCCCGGCTTGATTTATAAATCCAGAATCTTTAGAATTTTTTGATGGGACTTGTACACACCAACAGCGTAAGGCCCAACAATTGGAACTGACTATGCAAGGGTTAAACACTTGCTTCCCAGTGCATTGGAGATCTCTCTAGCAGCCAAGGGATTAAAGGGGAACTCTCACCTCTAGAAAACTTGCTTTCATCTTAAAGTTCCCTTGTAGGGAAGCTGGTATCCATTTTTTTTCCAATATCATTATTTATTACCCAAGATATTGCCTTTTAAAGTTATCACGGTGACATAAGTTCTGTACAGGCCGTGGTACAACACTGTAGTGTGTACCACAGCCTGCAAATCTTCCTCTGTTCCCCTCCCCACGTATTGCCTCCTTCCCACCTCTTCCGATGACGGAGGATTCCGGCATATGACCTGACGCGCTCTCTTGCACGTCCACTTCATTGTACAGACACAGACTGAGCTCGTTCATGCACTCAGTCCTTTTTAAAAAATGTCAGTCCGCTTGCCTATGTGGCTAATTTTAGTTCGGACTGCTACCTTTTATAAAGGACTGAGCGCATGAAAGCACTCAGTGTGTGCCTGTACAATGACCTGGACACATATTTGCAAGAGAGTGCCCAGGTCATATGCCAGAAACCTCTGTCATGGGGGGTGGGAAGGAGGCAATACATGGGGAGGGAAGCAAAGGAAGATTGACAGGCTGTGGGACAGAGCTGTACCGCAGCCTGTACAGAACTGACCTCAGCAGCTTAACTTTAAAAGGCAACATCTCAGGCAATAAAGAATTATATTAAAGAAAAAAAGGATAACAGCTTCACTACAAGGGGACTTTAAAGGGATAGTAATGTTTCAAAATAAAAGCAGTTCCAATTCATCTTCATGGTATTTGTGCCATAGAGAGTGTTATTTCAGTACTGTCGGAGTAATTGAATGATAAAGTATCCCCCTCCCGCACCTTTTACCTAGTGTTAGCCGCCGCCCCTCAGATGTGGATTCTGATCCTGGGACCAGACAGATCACAACAAGAGACAATCTTCTTACTTTGAGAACAATGAAAACCCTGCTCCCCTTGACAGGTTTTTCCCTTTTGTTAACTGAAGATTGTCCCTCTCTGCAAACCATCTTGGATGCCACCTTTCTGTTCTGACATCAGTAAAAGGGGCGGAGGGGGATACTTTATCATTCAATTACTCTTGTACTACAACTCTGACTGTACTGAAATAACACTCTTCATGGCCCAAATACTATGAAGCTTATTTGGAGCTGCTTTTATTGTGAAACATTAGTATCCCTTTAAGATGAAGACAAGTTTTCTAGTGGTGAGAGTTCCTCTTTTAAGTACCAAAGTGGTGATGTTAGGGTTGCCAAACCATTCCATTAACACTGCACGCAAATTAAAAATGCCTGGTGCTTGGTTCCATTGCAGCCCAATAATATAGACTGATCAGACATCACTTTAAACTGGGGACACATGAAAAATGCATACTGCAGGGCGGCACTGATTGAAATGTAGCCCTGAAATAAGCATATTTCCTATGTGTTCATGGGTAAAGATGAGGTCTGGTCAGTTAACAGTAATAAATGCAGCCCTGCAGCAAGCATTTTTCATGTGTCCAGTTGTAACCCACTGAGTGCCAGAGACATGTAGCACCTTGCTTTGTAATGGGTTATGTGCCCCTGATGATCTGCGGACCCTAAGTGATGGATATACTCTGCCAGTAAGTGAATCTCATTTAGGCCAATCACATGCACAGTCACTGCTCTTTATTGAATAAGAGGTGAATTCTCTTGGCTCTCCAGCTGTTGGGGATTAAAACGCCCATCATTTCCAAACAGCTCCATTTAAATAAATAGGACTCTTCATTTTCCCCATATGTTTCAGTTCATTTGTTCCAAATTACAAGGCCTTATTCAACCTAAAGAGGTGCCATTCTGGATTCAAATCTATGCACCACAGCATTACACATTAATGAGGCTGATGCCAGATCCCCCCTGTTGATCCACAGGATGAAATGAGAAGTCACTAAATCACAATTTAAATGGAGTTTCTAACCCCTTGAACAACAGAGAGGTGGCTAATGCATTGCAAACTACTCTATCATTTAAGGGGCTAATGACCCCATTTAAAAGAATGGTGATTTTCTTCTCCCCTCACCACATAGTGCTGCTGGTTCACTCCAGAATTGCACCACTTTAGACTGACAAATAAGGTCCATAATGTTTTAGCTACAGTAGGGATGTTTCCCTTTTTGGCAAAGGTTACAGTGCAATGAACAGTGGTGTACTGAGTCCAAGGCAGCCGGATAGAGCTCAGGATGGAAGAAGGCAGCCAGCAGTGATATAATAGCCACAGCAATCTCTGGATGAGGATCCTCAGCTGCTCGATCAAATTGTAAACAAGGATTTCAAACAAAATTGATCAAATGAGCTCAATGTGCTGGCAAAAGTCATCAGTGGGCAACATGTCTTCTTCCACGTAATATTACCATGTCGACAATAATGGTTGTGTTTTTTAGAAGTATTTTTTTGTAATACAAAATAATATAGAAAATAATTTAAATTCAAATGTATTTAGATATATTATAAAGATTATACTATATAATACATAATACTGTAGTGCATACTGACAGGCAATCTTTGCCATTGTTTGGACTTTTATGCCAGCAATTTCAGTAAACTAGCCCCACAGCATGTGCAGAGAAGTGGGGGTACACACAAATAATTTCCTGTATTCCTTGTTTAGTGAACAGCTATGAACAAGACAAAGGGCCATATGTTCAAAGAAGTAGAGAAATAGCTTTTGTCCTTTGTAACGACTTTTCAAAGTAAAGTGTCGTTGGGATCATTAATATTTTCAGAGTGTGTCAGCTGTGATTGGAAATATGTTGTTTGTCCTGACTGAAATTATCACATGGAACAACAAAAAAATGTCTTAACTAACGATAAAAACGTCTTAAAAAATGTCTTAACTAAAGACAAAAATGTCCTAACTAAAGACAAAAATTCTCACATTCAGAACACATTCCCTCCACTTTTTTCTTAACGTACAAATTTTGTCTTTTGTAAGACATTTTTTTGTCATTATGACAAATTTTCTTTTCCTCTGTAAGACACTGGAGAATAGTTTAGCCACACCCTAGCCCCGCCTCTTTGCCCGTCAGTTCTAGAGTTGTGTCATACACAACGGACATTACTAGTTTTTTGTCGTATACTCTATTGAAAATATGTTGTTCATGCAGTCAATGACTTATTTTTGTCTTTCATACGACAATTTTTGGTCATTATCCCTTTGAACATATGGCCCATAGAGGAAAGGAACACCTCGAACCCCCACAGACTGCTCCACTGTCCTCTCTTGTCTTGATGTAGCTTTAATCCTTTCAAAACAATACCTTGGGCACCCCTCTGGTAATCAATGGGTTAACGAGAGATTCTGGTGTATGTAGCTTAGTAAACTAACGTTAGAAGGTGTAGAGACAGGAAAATCTACACCAGGTCCTGATTTTGGACAAACTCATCATCCTACATTCACTCCAATTTTTTTGTTTTGTTCTGACGAATGACTTCACGTCTGTGCATTAGACAGACATGTTGACCAATAAAAGAACACATATAAATGACTCATTGAAGGCCCAAAACTCATGCTAACTCTCCATTATCAATCAGTCAGGTGCATGGACAATAGTCCTAAGTGATCTAAATAATGAAATGAAAGGTCAAAATTTCAGCACCTATCTGAGCCTTTATTCTGATAAAGGATCAAAATGTTGACCATCGGATGTGATGTATTTTTTTGTACCAGACCCAGACTTGCCATTTTCTCTCCCTCACCTCACTCTCTCTTGCACTCTGTATGCTTAACCATTTGACTGGCAGAGAGGTGTGTGTGTGTATATATATATATATATATATATATATATATATATATATATAATTCCAGTCCAGGTTTTGGTAAGCATATTACGGTTGGGACTTGCTTATAATGGGGTACCTTGACGTGGTGGCAAGCTTAGCATACTATGGACATATTATGTGACTAAAACCTCATATTTAATGCCGTGGTGATATGAAGGTAAAACACCACAGAGTAAAGGGGTAATAATGATGAAAATATGGATGTGCACCAATACTTTGTGTATTTGTTTTTATAAATATATATTATTATTCTTTATTTATATAGCGCCAACTAATTCCGCAGCGCTGTACAATTGGGAATAGACATACAGAGGTATTAAATAGTACAATCAGATGTGGAGAACAGGAGGATCAGAGGGCCCTGCTCATGAGAGCTTACAGTCTAGAGGAAGGTAGGTTTGATACAGAAGGAGTAAGTGCTTTTGCGTTTAAGTGCCTCCTGCCACATGAACTGCCAGTCAGTGGGTGGGAGTGAGAAGTGCCGTTGAGTGAAGTGGTCCAGGCAAGGGGTGAATCTTGGTGATTATGTTTATGGAGGCAGTTGATAGGCCTCCCTGAAGAGGTGAGTCTTCAGGGAGCGTCTGAAGATTTGAAGGCTGGGGGAGAGTCTGATGGGGCGGGGGAGGGAATTCCACAGCTCAGGTGCAGCACGGGAGAAGTCTTGTAGGCGGGAGTGGGAGGATGTGATAAGAGCTGTGGAGAGCAGAAGGTCATGTGCAGAGCGAAGATGGCGGGCGGGAGTATATTTGGAAATGAGAGATGAGATATAGGGGGGTGCAGTGTTAGTGAGGGCTCTATAAGTTATAAGTTTTGAATTTTACTCTGTATGCTAACGGGAGCATATTACAATCATGGTGTTAACCATGTGAGTTGAGATGGACATATGGATGATGGGGGAAGCTCTATATACAGTATTAAATCCCCATTGCATGTAAAGTGTTCCCAACCCTCCCTGAACATATGGGAGCATTTACTCTGGCCCTGTAGTCTCCACAGCTTCTTCACTGTTCCCTGTGTTCCACGAATAAACTTCAGCCTGCATATGTCCAGCGATTATGGCATGAGCGGATGATGTTTGAATGAAATGTTGTTTATCATAAAAAAAAATGTTTCGTGCTCTATTATCTGATTAATAAATGCTACCAAATTAACAATACAATAAAATGCAGTGGCTGGCTAAAGATGGAAAAAAGTTACCAAAATGTATTAAATAACACATTTACAATTATAATCCTCCATATAAGTTTTTTATTTATTACATTTTGGTTACAAAAAAATAAAAAAACCCTTCTCTGTGCTGTAACAGAGGGGTAAATGGCATTGATAGCTGCAGATCTGGCCCTCATCCAAGTTCCATTCAGGACCGATTCCCCAGCAATCCCCCATAATGTGCAGTCCTAAGATCATTTGGCTTCTGTTTTCCTTGGAAAGTAATAGGATTCTAAACAAATCTGGTAACGTCTGACACTTTTTTCTACTTTAGAAACATAGCTGGCATTTTATTGTTTGTTTTGTCCAATGCAGTTTCCCACAGTCAAATTCTTTCCAAATAAAAAACTGCAATTGGAAATACATGGCGTTATCGCTCTGTGCGCGGTGATATAATAAGAGAAGAAAGATAATGTCAGTGGAATCTCTCTCGCAGGCTTTATGTAACCACTTTGCAATGCACTGGACAGGTCTCTAGCCTCCGATGAGTAAACAACGCTTTCTATTAGTAACTCCAACTTACCTTAATATGGTTAGAAAATCCTAATGGCCCTGCCCTATAAATTTTGCCCTTGTGCCATTGTTCAAGACATAACATCTCCAATCATTGCTGGAAGTCATGTATATTTGGAGGCCAAATATTGGCAGTTTTTCACACTGGAGCAGGCAGTGTATGCTTAACTCTTCAACCCTTTGAGTGCCAGGGGGCTAAACAACGCATTGATTTGCAATAAAAAAGCAGTGGTTAAGGACCAGAGGGTTACACAACATACTGCGCAGCAATGCATTGCACTCGTCTCTGGTCCTTAACCACTTAACGACCCATGACGGTCCAGGACCATCATGGGTTGAAAGCAGTTAAGGACCCATGACAGTCCTGGACCGTCATGGGTTAAATGATAGCAGCGTGCCTCCGTGCATGCTGCTATCATTCATTCCAGGCTGAGACTGAGTGCTCCGGTACCGGAGCGTTCAGTCTCAGTCCTTCTCAGTTGTGCCGGGTCATGTGTTCGCTGCAGCAGCGATCACATGTACCGGCATTCTGAATCAATGAAGCAGTGTGCTTTGCATACTGCCTCTGTGTCTCCACTCTGCCTGTCTGTCCCTTACGATCAAAGTAAGGGACAGAGAAGCAGAGAGGAGACACCTAGTGGTTAAACAAGAAGCAGAAGCTGGGGGTATTAACCCCTTCACTGCTGTGCTGGAGGCTGGCTAAATACAGGTCCATTTTGACCTGTTAAAATCATCTTTTCTTTTTTTTTTTAAACCACAAAACAATTTTTTTTTTTTTTTATTTTATTTAAAAAAAAAAAAAACATGTCAATAACCAAAACTGGGAGTGTGATTGTTGTGGAGCCATGTAATACGTTCATGAACACCGCCAAATGTCATCAATAAAAAAGTGGGAAAATAGGGTGGGAAAAAGGGACATGGGGTTTTTCACCCAGGGGGACAGTGCCTACTTAAAACTTTCCATTTTGTAGGTATGACTGACCGGTCATACCTTTCATGCAGTGTCCATAAAAATTTAACCCATTATGCCCAAATGATCCTAAGAGAAAAAAAAGGCGTTTTTTTGCTTTTGTTTTTTTTTTTACCGTTTTCTTTAATTTTACTAAAATAAATGGTGGGCTATCCATATAAGTGTGGTATCAAAAGAGTGAATTTCCTCCCACAAGTAAAGATTCCCTTCTTTCCCCATGAGGTAATATAAAAGAGGTTTCAGATTCAAACAGCGTGCCATTCTGTGTTTGTTAGAGAGAGAAAAAGCAGCACAGTTTTGAAGCCTGAGAAGATAAGCAACTAACATCTAGTTGTAGATTAGTTTAGAGAGGCTTGTAGGCAGGCAATTTGTTCTGTGTTAGAGGAGTCTGGAGGACTATGAAGGGAGAAAGGAGATTTATCCAAAACACCCCAAAATCTTGTTTGATTTAGAAGAAACAGACAGGTGATCTACTTTCCTTAGTCAGCTGGCTGAGCCTCTGTGAATGACAGCTATACTGTACAGACTGACACCTAAGACACAGACAGTTACAACAGACACTGACTCCTTCAACACCCTGAAGAATTGGGACCAGCATATTATTGACTAAGGTCTACCCTCATGTACTGTGAAAAAAAATTAAAATGCAGTGCCACTGAGAGAGAGAGAGAGAGAGAGAGAGAGAGAGAAAGCAGCTGCTGAAATTGTCATGACAAGGAGCACTGTGCCTATGAGAAATCAACTGGAAAGTCAGACACTGGACAAGTAAAGATACCTAAAAATACAAAGTCATCCTATTAGTCATCATCAGCATCTTCCCGGATTCCAAGTCCAACCCCCACCCAGCCACACACATTCTTGTTGAGTAACATGGTCTTCAAAATTCTCAACCCTAGTTATGATGAGGGCTTCTGCTGCTGTTGAAAGTGCAGCACCTTTGACAATTAGTAGTATAATTGCAACATCTAGCCCCAGTAGTAGTATTAGCCCTCATGAACCCCTCAATTTATTAAGTGTATAGTTTGGAGATCCAAAAGCTTAACATGTTGCTATCTCTTGTCTGTGTAAGGAGCCTGTGAGCAGGGAGAAAACAGGATCATACCTGTGCACATCCTCATTGAGATCCCACCCGAAGCACAATCACAGGTCTGCTTTGTAGCCACACCATCAACATGTCATAGATGCCATGACTAGCAACAGTAGAGCACTCCTAAAACTCCCTGAGGCCCTGGGGCACATAATAGTAGTTCTGTAAATGTGCCAGAAAGTGTGACAACACATATGACTCCTTCTACTGTTATGACTCTGAGATTGTTGGAGGAGAATGCAAGAGTCATAGAATGCTCACACCTGCCTACTGAGGTCTTAGAAATGAGTCAAAAGAAGCACAAAAATAATCCAACGGTACCCCGTGGAATAGTAAACATGCCAAAACATTGGCGGTTGACATGTTGCCCTTTTCTTTTGTTGAAAACAGAGTTTTAATAGAACTGGTGTCATGTGTTGCACTGTGCTGGCATATGCCAAGCTGCAGTTATTTTTCAAGGATGCCTGTGCCAGAGTTGTACAAGTAGCTAGTTAGTGTCATGGGCAAAAGACAAAGACACTCAGTCTACTAAAAAATGTTTAAAGGGATAGTAATACTTCGTTTTAACTTTATTTTATTTTGTAGGCATTAAAAAAGCATGAAGAATGATATAAGTCTTATCTCTCAAACCTTTATGGTTTAAGATATATACACAAGCAAAGTTTCCCCCTCCCACCCCTTTTACCTAGTGTAAGCCATCTCTTCTCAGATGTGGAATCCAGTCCATAGACCAGACAGATAACAGCAGGGGACAATCTTCTTTCTATGAGAACAATGAAAGCCCTGCCCCTTGACAAGCTTTTCAGGTTTTTCCCTTATCTTAATTGAAGATTGTCCCTCTCTGTAATCTACCTGGGCACCTCCCTTCTGATCTGGCTGAACAATGTTACATCAGTATAAGGGGCGGGAGGGGGATACTGTGTCATTGAATTACTCTTGAACTACAACTCTAACAGAATTGAAATAACACTCTCCAAAGTCCAAATACTATGATGATTAATTAGAGCTGCTTTTATTATGAAACATTACTATCCCTTTAAGTCATATGTTACTGTAGGAGACTGCCTGCTCACAACTTTTACTTTCAGCTGCTGATTTCTCCACTTTAGCCCTCAGCAGCAGTAGTACTGAGGTGGGAAATACCGCAGCCATAGAAAGCATAGATGAAAAATGGCAATATTCGCAAGGTAATGCATTGGCGAAAAGGTGAAAATGATATATATTTTTCATTGGAGGGAGTTTTCGACCATCCTTAGTACCACATACTATTTCATATGATAGCAAGTTGTATATTGTTCTTTTAAAATAGAGTTATAAAGTTTGGAACTGCACAAATCCTATTGGGTGAGTTCCTTTGTGCATTGCTAGAACTAACCGCCTATCAGAATTGCTAGAGAGTATTTTATTATATGGTCCATGAATGACTACCGCTGTCCTACACCTGAGTTTGCACATGATGAATTCAGAGTTAAACTATTCTTCCAAATTTTGCAGTATCTAAGAAACGAAAAAATGAAAAAAGACACAGAAGCAATAATGAGTTTTTGAGCTTTTTATCAGATACTAGGAGGTTGATATACTAAGAAGAACTAGAGAAGTTTTGGGAAAACCGACTGTACTATAGGGACAAATAAAAATTAACAATACTTAAAATGGGTCTTTAAACCTCTCTAATGGGGTTCACAATGCTTTGAAGACCTAGTCCCATTTAAAGGACCAATACACATTTTTTATGCATAAAAATGTGTTTTTTTGCTGTTGAGTAAATCAAGCCCACTCCCTTACATTCAAAAGCTGTATCTATTCAAACATCCTTGTTCTTTAACCCTTTCAGTACCAGAGGGACGAGCAACGGATTGCAGAGCAATCAGTTGCTCACCCCTTTGGCACTCAAAGGGTTAAACCAAACAGCAACAGCTTTAACTGGTGTCCGGAAGGCAATTTGTTTTTATAATGCATCTATCGGACAGTTTGAGTCATAGACTATGGCTTTTTTCATAGAATTATAAAGGAACAGCGCCAACGAGTGACCAAAATATAAAAATTGCTGTTTATATTTTGAGCTGTAATAACTTTTGAATGAGTCATCTTACAACATTGGGAGTATCCTTGTGTTACCCAGGACGAACAGCTCCTATTTTCAAAAAACGTTACTAATCCTTTAAAGGGTTTGGTTGTTAGGGTTCCATTTAAGTTGAAACTAAAACATTCTACCAATACAAATATTTGAAGAAATAGTTCTAGACTATATGGATTAAAGATTATTGCTTCTTTAAACGTCGATTGCCATGTTTTACTATGCCTGCTCTTCTGGGAGCTGACTTATAAAAAAAAAATTCCAGGGATCATATTTGAGGGAGGGGTTTGGGAAACTGACCTGCCAATGGTTAGAGGTGGGCTGGAGCACAGCACTAGAAGAATGTGGTTCTCAGCCTGTACAACATTTGCAGACCCTCTGCATTGGGCGTTGAAGCCCAACATAGATGGTCTGTGCTAACAGTTTATGGAGACTGAATTGCTAGACTTCAATATTGCAGTTCACTCTTTTCTCACATGACCAATGAAGGAGCCCCAGGGTCCCATTTCAGACCCCATTTATGATCCCTCATTGGTCCATCAGGGCTCACAATGCAGCCCCAGCTCCATGAGCATGTCTGAAGCCAGGGGTGCAGAACTGCTGATTGGGTACTTTCCAGATGATAATAATTTGGGCAATTTCTATTTGTTAAAAAATAAACAACCTGGTGCTTCAATGGTAAATCTGTACCCCATGTACAGGGTCCAGATTGTGCATTTTTTATAGTATTTGGCACTGGAGGAGTGGTGGTCCATGTCGGACTGTATGGTGAAGATCTTGTTCCCCTTCCACCATAACTGTCCCACCTGTGTTGAATTATTTAATTTCTGTTTGTTCCCTATGGTGTAGTTGGTTTGGGATAGAATTGCTCTAATTCTTCCTTGCACATCAGCCTCGAAGAATTCAGAGTTTTACTCTTCCTTAAAATGTTCTAATTTATGTTTTATAAAAATGAAAGATACATAGACAGAAACAAAACTGTTGCAAATCTCATGAGCTCAGCAACAAAACTTAATTATTTCAAAAGATTTGGATGCATTTTGGTTCCAAATTTGTACATGTTTAAGTCTTTTGGAATGATACAGAATAAAACACAAAGCTAATGATCTGAAGAATTTTTGTGCTCAGATGTAAACTTGCCAACACAATGGTAGCAAGGCTAATTATTTTGACATTCTCGTGGAAAAACCTT
Source organism: Rhinophrynus dorsalis (assembly GCA_037306005.1). Lineage (NCBI taxonomy): Eukaryota > Metazoa > Chordata > Amphibia > Anura > Rhinophrynidae > Rhinophrynus > Rhinophrynus dorsalis. The sequence continues at coordinate 70,549,219 of CM074720.1, read as the reverse complement.
TGTACTTTAATAAGATCCAAATCAGTAGAGAGCGAATTCTTTTGTAGGGTAAAATCTGAGCTCTTACAACACTCACAAATTCATCCCAAAATCCCTAAGGTTCTAGAGAGGTCTCCAATGCACCCAAAGACTGTTAATATTTAAAGGTACACTAATATTTACTATAGAGAGTATTTGTAGGGTTTTACTGCAGACTAAGCCAAGGCTACTTTACTCCCACTGATCATTAAAGAGTTATTACATAGCTTATCTGCATTTTTGGGAAAGGATGCTGCAATCATTTTTGTGACCTCTCCACTTTATGGTAGTGCTGTTGCTATTATTGTCTAGACCAGTGGTTAGGAATTAGGAATTACCCTGCTAAAGCACAGGTGTGGTGATCAGAGGCTCATTCAATATGATTAACTCACCTGTGCTCTAACAAGGAAATCCTCAAATTCTGACCTGTTAGTGACCACTGAGGTCACGTGTTGAGAAACACTGGTCTAGACAGAGTTTTAATCACAGTCTTTTAATATGGCATCTCCCAGACTCATGTACGGTACCTTTCTTTTACTCATTAACACTCCAAGGACACCCCTGCCGTACTTCTCTTAGTTGGTGCTGAGATTTCTCTACTCCTCTGAATCATCTCTCCAGAGCACTTAAACTGTAAGTATATCTACATCTGGACGCATGTTTGCTTGTTACTCTGTACTGTAAGTGCCATATCTTTATTTATATAATGAATTGCATGAGTTCATTGAAGTGTAAAATGTGTTTTACTGAGTTAAAACCCTTGCAGCCCTCAAACAAGAGAAATTGCTCTGTTTTGTATCTCATAAAATTGATATGAGTTTAAAATAGAAACTAACAAAACAATATCATCATTGACAATAGACATTTTAATGTGTGGACAGTACGACGGCTATGATGGGGCAGGTTTGGCTGGGGTGTAATGAGGCATGCAGATAGTGGTTACATGGAGTTAGGCTGGCTCAGACAACAGCATACAAGGTTCATTACTATATGTCAAAACAAAAAACCCACAGAAGTAAAATGTCAGTCAATAAATTTGAACATTCCATTGATTAAATGCCCCATTTAACCGATTGGGTGCCAGAGGGATGTCCTACACCAGTTATGTTTGGATTGGCTCTCCAAAATTTTGTTTTACTTTATTTATTTAGAAAATGTTTTACCAGGAAGATATATTGAGATGTCTCTCTTTTTCAAGTACGTCCTGGAGTGTTTACAGTAAAGAGTTACATATTTATACAAATTGAGAAACACTATATATACACACACGCATAAACATACCTACTAAAATGTATATACAGCTACATATAGTTTTTAGATATAAATAAACAGTTATTTTTAAGGATTTTAGACTGGGAGAAGATCTGATTTTTGGGGTATATTACTCCAGGTTTTCGGAGCTCTGATGGAGGAGACAGATCTACCGGCTTCCTTTTTGTAGTGTGGGACACTCAGTGAATTGATAGCAGTGGAGCGGAGGTTATAGTTAGTATGGAGAACTGGAGTGAGCATACTGCTCGGGTAGCCTGGTAGCTTTCCAGAAAAGTGGTTGTATATTAAAGGGATAGTAATACTTAAAATGTAAAAAAAAATATGTTATATAGTTTATCCCCCTGAGTTAAACAAGAGTACTCCCACTGCTGAAAGGTGTTTCATTCAAAAGTTATTAATTTTCAAAGTTGAGTTTTTTAGGTGCAATATCACAGTGGCCTGAAATTGTACAGTGGCACTGTTGCTACACGATCCTATGGACAGCTCTGGTCAGTTGACCATAAATCTCCATAGGATGGTGTAGCAACAGCGCCACTGTACATTTTCAGGCCACTGTGATATTGCACCTAAAAAATTCAACTTTGAAAATTAATAACTTTTGAATGAAACACCTTTCAGCAGTGGGAGTACCCTTGTTTTACTCAGGGGGATAAGCCCTACAACATATTTTTTTTTACATTTTAAGTATTACTATCCCTTTAAGCAAGAAAGGTAAAGGGCACATCTAGATGAGAGTGTTAGCCAATGTAGTTCTTTAAACATATCACAGTGAAGGGTAGTGTAATTAAATTGGAGGATAAAGCAGCATAATGAGCTATATAGTGTCAGTTAAACAGGATTTGTTTCTAAACTGTTTCTAAACAGAGCAGCATACAAAATTAAACTGTTATCTACACATTGGCTGACATGATTCTTTGTAGGATACTATTTACCAAAGAGAAAAATGCTATTTTAGATGTTCATATTGGTCTTCTTGCTTTTAAAAAAAGATAAAAACATTATTTTAGTTCCAAAGCTGTAAAGGAAAACAGCTACTATATTTGGCCGGCTAGAACAAGAGGCCAGGCCAACAAAGAACTAGTATAGGGTACCATCAAAGACATGGTAGTAACGGTACCTTTTCTAAGAATTCGGACATTTAGAAAAGTGTCATTAAGATGTTTTTAGTGAGGCTGGCAGATGAGGACTGATTAATGTTTGTGATTTAACAACTAGCACAGAGGCATAAGGCTATCCTGAACATAACACAAGGCCAAGCATCATAAAAGGTTTGAGGTTTTTACAGTAAAAGAAATGGGCAGACTAGATGGGCCAAATGGTTCTTATCTGCCGTCAAATGATATGTTTCTATGTTTCATTATAATCCAGTGTTTTGTCAGGTTTTTTTTTATCAGTTTAGGGACAAGCTGGCCACTTCCTCAAATGGCATATACCATTTTCAAGGCTCAATCCATTTATGCCTATTGAAGTTCAGGGCTCATAAAGCACCCAGGTACTGGTACTGACTTGGCCATGAACCAGCAAAAGTAATTGGAGAAGTCAGTGAGAAATTATACTCTGAACTTAATTTTATTCCGAAATTAAGAACACAACTCACATATCTGAAAAGTAAATTAGAAATCATTTTAAATTTAAGTGACACATATAACAGGGCTTCTCCTGCTGAGTACAAGATAACTCCTACTGCTGGCTGTTACATTACTCAAAAGTTATAACCATTCAAACTGTTATGAAGTAATTAAGCTGTTACTATAACATTCTATGGAGAAATGTAGTCAGTGACTCACTTCTTCCATAGAATGCAAGATAAAATGTCTGAACATGAGATTAACTAGAAACCGGCTGGTACTGTTAATGTGAAAAGTAATAGCTTAAATCAGAAAAACGTCTAGCAGTGGAAAGGCCCTAAAATATATGCATTCATATAGTGCACTGAAAAATGTACTTGTACTTTAACCATTTAAGGACCAGATGGGCGCGCAACGCATTGCTTCACAATGTGTTGTGGAACCCACTGGTCTGTAAAGTGTTAATACAGACAAGTTATTCTCCTTTATTCATGTTCCAGGACATATTTCTGCTTTGACCTTGTGGCTATGTGAACTACAGGAATCAAAGTAATAGTCTGATCCAGTGTGTCAGGTGATGAGCTTATGCAGAAATTGAGAAAAAAAATGAGGAAGGAAACACTTTTGCCCAATTTTCAGTCCCACAGCAAAAGCTATATATGAAGGAGTCCTCATTATTTCTGTGAAATGCATATAAACAATCACTGCAAAAGAATGCCGTGCCCAATGGACCTTATGTATAAAAGCAAAGTCAAGAAATTCTGGGGGAAACCAACTGAAACATATACGGGGAAAATGCCCTATTATTTAAATGGGGATTTTCAACAATTTGAATGCTAAGTATGTCTCCAATGCACTGATTCACATTTAAATCAATGGGAATTTTGGGGTACTTTATTTGTTCCCTATGGTGACATTGGTTTGCTTCAGATCTTATTCCATTCTGTCTTTATACATACAGCCATACAAGAGAGATTTATAAAAATGGTTTTATGAAAATGTGATGTAAAAGTAGCATAAAACCCAAAGGTCAGCATTTAAAAAAGAAGCTTTTGCCAATTTAGGAAAAAACGCACACACACAGAGACACACATGCAAATGCACACGCATGCACTGAGATGCATAAAGAACGACACAGTCATACACACATACATGCAATGCACAACATGCAGACACACAGAGTGTGATACAGACATACAACACACACAGTGAGGAACACACATGCACACACAGAGACACACACACAGAAATGAGTCATAAAGGGGTGACTTATGTGTCATTGTAATGAGTTTGTGTTTGTATTTTTGCCTCCACTGTGGCATTCATTCACATAGTTGAAATGCATGTGGTAATTGCACATACTATGGTAGAAGGTGGATCGTGCTGGCTCCCGGGGTGTGAGTGAGTGTGAGACTATGGTGGAAGGTAGATCGTGCTGGCTCCCGGGGTGTGAGTGAGTGTGAGTGCGAGAGTGAGTGTGAGTTCGAGGGTGCGAGTGAGTGAGGGTGTGTGTGTTTGTGTCTGTGGTGCAGGAGAGAGTGGCAGCAATTTTGTTTTTTCAGTCACTTGGATAGTGGCGGGCAGGCCAACTCCCTGCATGATTTAAATCACTCCCCCATTGAATCACCCAATGAGAGCAGTAACTCCTCCTTACTTAAGCTGAGGTAACATAGCACTATAACACACGGTGGCTCTTCAGTTGAGGCAATGTAGCAATATGCTGAGGGAACAAATAGAAAGTGGTGTTTGAGGCTTGCCCTCTGTAACATACAGCAAAGCATCTCTCTCCCTTTAACCCCTTAAGGACCATTGCTGTGCCAGGACTGTCATAGCGGTCCGGCACTTAAGGACCAATGACGGTCCTGGCACGGCATGGAGTTCAGGGCTCCCGTTGCAGCTGCATGCCGCTCCGGAAGCCCTGAACCGGAAGCACTAATAAAAAAAAATGCCCCGTGGTCCACAAGTGCCAGTCGCACGTGCGCGCGCCGGTCCTTAAGGGGTTAAGGAGAAAGGGCGGGAATCAGGAAGTGGAGGAGTGACAGTTGAAAACAGACAGTTAGTGAGGTTGACTGAAGAGATGAAAAGCGTTAAATAAAAGAGTTGCTATTAAATTTATCCCTGAGTTTGTATTTTATAGAAACATTACTCCCTCGTACTGAAACAGAGTGTATGGAGAGTTACAGTTATCTATGGGAGGTGAAACAGTGTGTTTGTGGGGTCATGATCCTGAGTGAGAGTGTGTGTGGACAGGGAGAAGTTACCGATATCCCCTACTTCAGGAGCGAGTGGTAGCTATATTTTTTTGTCAGCTAGATAGTGGTGGGGGGGCTGGCCATCTCTCTGTATGATAAACATGCCCCCATTCAATCACCCAATTGGAGCAGTAAAGTCCCCATTGAAACACCCAATAGGAGTTGTGTCTCCTAATGAGACATAAATTATGTAATGAGGCATTTTGTACAATGTAAAAATTATGTTCTGTGTGTAAGGAACCATAAATTATGCAATGAGGCTTTCTCTTTTATATATATAGATTAGATATTCATAACAATGCCCTTACTCATTTATAAATGAGACCTGGCAATATCGCCAAATGCTATTTTTATAAACCCCCATGGGTGGATACAGTAATGTGTGATAAAGTGAAGATAACTTCTCCAGTGGTATCCAAGTAATACAAGAGATGTGATCTCCTCTTTATCACAATTTTATCCCTTCTTTATCACACATTCATGCAGAAACCCCTACGGATTTTAGACATACATCTGGCAAAAGTTGCCTCATATCTAGCAATATTAAGGCCCATTTCACACAGATGACACCATGTTGTGTTGATCTGTCATAGTTTGTTGAAAGTAACATGCTGAACTTTGGGGCTTTTCATACGGGTGATTACGGCACATGTGAAAAACCAAAGTCAAGCATGCTACAACTTTTCTGCATTCCCCTAGATACATAGTAAAGCTGCAGAAAGTGGAAGGTCTACCGAACTTCCACATGAGAAGAGATGATGATTGTAATCCACTTTGCAACCTCCAATGAGTGGTTGACTCACGTGGGCACCAGCCAATAATATCAGCTGGCACTCACATGGGCTGGCCAAAAGACTTGCCCCTCCTGCATTCTGGATCAGTGGTGGAAGGCAGGAGATTTTGCGTGAACTACGGAGGAGGCAGAACGGTCACAGATAGCTCAACAATTATGTCACCCATCTGAAAGAGCCCTAACTACTACCTAACACAAATTATACTTTTCCAAGGGGTTAAAGATAAAAATTATATCTGAATAAAACTCAGAGGTAAAAATGATCAACCTAAAGCACGAACACAGAGGACCAATCTAACAGCTACTGGCTGGGAATCATGGTTTCTAATTTTAATTTGTCTCACTTGTAATAAGAAAAAAATATAGATAGGAAGACTTCATAAAAATGAAATAGGAAGTAAACACTTGAGCCACAGATTATTTATTTTTTGTACAACAGTAACTAAATATATCTGAGCTAAACATCCAAGTATAAAATCTCTTGAGATCAAAACTGAGAGAGCACAGATTTTGGTTTGTTTAAAATTTCTTTTACGGGAAAAAAAAATGTTATAAAGATTTAACACTTTGAGTGGCATGGATGCATCCATCGCATTGGCATTGGATACCTCTCTGGCACTCAAAGGGTTTTTAAAGGGATAGTAATACTTCATTTTATTTTTATTTTATTTTGTAGGCATTAAAAAAACATGAAAAACGATATAAGTCTTATAAAGGTTTGAGAGATATTCACAAGCAAAGTTTCCCCTCCCGCCCCTTTTACTTAGTATAAGCCATCTCTTCTCAGATGTGGAATCTGGTTGTAAGACCGACAGATAACAGAAGGGGACAATCTTCTTCCAATGAGAACAATGAAAGCCCTGCCCCTCTTGACAAGTTTTTCAGGTTTTTCCCTTACTTTAATTGAAGATTGTTTCTCTCTGCAATCTACCTGGGCACCTCCCTTTTGATCTGGCTGAGCAGTGTTACATCAGTAAAAGGGGCGGGAGGGGGATACTTTGTCATTGAATTACTCTTGGACTACAACTCTGACAGAATTAAAATAACACTCTCCAAGTCCAAATACTATGATGATTAATTGGAGCTGCTTTTATTATGAAACATTACTATCCCTTTAAAAGAAGTTATGTGGTAAAGGGAACAGAATTTCAGAAACCAAGAGATGTGCTTGTACATGCAGAAAGTCCACCTAATGAATAACCATCCTATAATATTGCACAATTCTGTCCAATTTTCAAGTATAAATACTATGTAACACTGAAACTAAAATGCAAGTTCTTTTAAAGGGATAGAAATGTTTCATAATAAAAGCAGCTCCAATTAATCTTCATAGTATTTGAGCCATGGAGAGTGTTATTTCAATACTGTGAGAGTTGTAGTTCAAGAGTAATTGAATGATAAACTATCCCCCTCCCGCCCCTTTTACTGATGTAACACTGCTCACCTCAGAGCAGCAGGGTGGTGTCCAAGTGGATCACAGAGAAGGACAATTTTCAATTAGCATAAAAAACTGTCAATGGGGGCAGGGCTTTCATTGTTCTCATAGTAAGAAGACTGTCCCTTGCTGTGATTTGTCTGGTCCCAGGAGGTGGCTTACACTAGGTAAAAGGGGCGGGAGGGGGATACTTTATCATTCAATTACTCTTGAACAACAACTCTGACAGTATTGAAATAACACTCTCCGTGGCCCAAATACTATGAAGATTGATTGGAGCTGCTGTTTTTGTGAAACATTACTATCCCTTTAAAGGGAACTATCACCTATATACAAGTTTGCCTCTGTTTAATGTTCCTATAGCAATAACATATAATTTGTGTGTTTTCTTTTATATAATTGCAGGATATGGGGACATTTATCATTTTAAAAATGAGGCGGTGACGGCACTTCAGGACAGGCTGCGAGTACGGCTCTGTATCACAGCCTGTCAATCTTCGTCTGTTCCCTTCCCAACTACTGTCTCTTTCCAACCTCCTCCGATGATGAGCATGCTTGTGCTGTCAGTCCCGGTCACCTCTAGGAGGCGCTGCATGGTAACTTTAGGAACCAAAAGGGACTGATGGAGCAGGCGCTCAGATGCCTCTAAAGAGCTGTTGCCTGGCCATCAGTATCAGCTCAAGTAGGATTTCCAACTAACGAGGTAATTATGATGGGTAATAGTACTATTGGTATGCTCGCGGGACCAGAATACAGGTCTGCCAGCTAGAGCGCTGATGTAACTAAAAGGGGCGGGAGGGGGGAACTTTAGAAGGATATTACAGGAAACTATAAATGTTATATCAACAAGACGTAGATCCTTTGCTTTATTTTTTTAATAAGTATAATATTAAACCTTCTTGAACTAGAGTATTACTATCCCTTTAAAAAAAAATGCTCAAAACAAGAGGTCAGAGACCTCTCTTGATTTCCACGTTTTATGCCTAGTGTACATCAATTGCCATCCTACAGTTCAGCTGGTTTGCTCCAGAATAGTTTATAGTTTATCAAAACACATAGGTCTCCTTGAGATGTCTTTCTTTATTTCAACTGCATATTATATAGCACTAAATGCTCCCTTTGACATTGGCTGCATCATAAGATGGAGCCAAACATTGTAAAAAGGCAGTAAAATATCAGTCAATCACTATAATGTCATTGTTCTGCCTTTCATGCTGGTTCAATAGTTAGCAGATACCTGCTATAAACATCTTAAACTCAGAGACACAGTTTTTGCCCAATGTTTGACGAAATCTCTTCACATATATGTAGATAAGCAGTTACTTCTAAAGTGTATTCCATTTTCAAATGCGATAAGCTTAACCCTTTGAGTGCCAGCAATGAGTTGGGTACTCCTTTTACACTCAAAGAGTTAAGCCAGAACTAATATATTGTAGTAATAACCCCTTCTTAACTTACTATGACCAGAAAATCCTTATGGCTCTTATGAATATTGCCATTGTGTTTTTTACAGATATGTTATAAGAGATAACATCTTCAGACAGTCCTCAATGTCATATCCATAGAGGCAGACATGACCAGGGTCTCCAGGAACAGAGGCAGGTTCTTCAGCTTTGGTGAGTTTCCATTTTGTTTCCATTTTAACTTCTCCCACTTATCATCATTCTTTCTTCTTCCCACCCATTCTAGAGTAAACCCCCACCCTTTCTCTTCTCAATTCCACCCACTCAGTTAAAGGAGCAGTAAACTTTATTTCATGAAAACCTATCCTATTATATAAAAGGCCAGGTGTATGTTTGTCAGATGCAGTCATGCGCAGCAGGGACACACAGAATCCTGGCCCGTGTACACGGCTTTTACGCTAGTACGTTATAAAGTTTATCCTGCTGAGTAAAACAGGGGCACTCCTACTGCTGTCACTTGGTTTATTCAAATTATATAATGGCTCAAATAATCAGGAAGTTAATTTACTGTGCTTTTACTTCCTGATAATTTTAACTGACAGGAAGTGTTCAGCAGTTTCTAACACATTCTAACACTTCTATGTAAGTCATTGACTTTCCTCTTCATTATAAACATACAGAATGTGAGAGGATTCTGGGACTTGCCCATCATTTTGGAACTGGACCGCCCTTTTGGGCGGGATTAGTCTAATATGTAAGTGGAAATTTCTCCTCTGTAATGGCACTAGAGAGCTAAAACGTGATGCTTCTAGATGGTGACTCGCCGTAGAACAGGCCATTGTGCTGTTGTCCATTCTCAGAAACCTCTCACATTCTGTATGTTTATTTCCTCTTTATTAGAATGTAACAGAATAACTAATTGGAAATTGACCACTAGAAGGCACTGCTAATGTAAAAAAAAAAAAAAAAATAAAAAAATAACAAACTCTGGAAATATGCATCTATCACCATTGGGAGTACTCTTATTTTACTCAACAGGTAACGTCCTACAATAAATATTTTTTCATAATAAAAGTTTACTACTCCTTTAATCCACTCCCAATTTATAACACAATTCACGTCATTTAAACACTCCATTTGCCAGCCCATGAGCCTTCTCCGGGGACTCAAAAGAGTATGTTTGCAAGTATGGACATGACAGTTGGTGGTAGTTTTTGAAGCGGCAGAGTACATGAATCTATTCAACCCTTGAGAACCAAAGGGCAATACATTACTAAAAAATTGGTAATACACCCCTCTAGTAAGTAATTAGTTAAGATTACCATGTGCAATATGCAGAGTTTGATGTTCGATGGTCTGGGTAGCATCAGTTGTCTCCTCCTACATGGATCTGACATCCAGGACTGGCTGAATATATTATCTTTTGAACCAAGATGTCAGGGAAAATTTCATAGGTGCCATTAGGATTTTTGGCTATAGTAAGATAAAGTTATTAGGAGGTAGCTTTCCTTTAAGGTAAAACCTGAAAAACCTGTCAAGGGGGGCAGGGTATTCCTTATTCTCACAGTAAGAAGATTGTACCTTGCTGCGACCTGTCTGATCAAGAGACCAGATTCAACATGAGGGGAGGTGGCTTACACTAGGTAAAAGGGGTGGGAGAGGGATACTTTATCATTCAATTACCCTTGAACTATAACTCTGACAGTAATGAAATAACGCTCTACATGACCCAAATTCCATGTAGATTAATTGGAGCTGCTTTTTCTGTGAAACATTACTATCACTTTAACTATCTGAGTGCCAGAACGGAATCCGACGATACCTTTCAGGCACTCAAAGGATTAAGTTACATTGTTTTAATGCCAACAATAGTCATAAGACATTAATTTTCCAGCTGTATGTGTGATAACAGATCAAAAGGTTGGAATCACTGTTATATTTGCACACACCTGCTAGTAAAGAATAAATGACTAGAGATACACACACACACACACACAGTTCTAATGATCATTTGCATACAGCTGAGTCACAGACGCTTTTTGTATTCGGAAAATATAAAATAGCTGATTCAGGGAAATGCACAGAATTAAAAACAATTAAAGCTACCAGTTAAACTAAATAACTATATATTCCACAGATAATAAAATACAGCAACACATTTACTATTCCATATTTCTCTTCCCTGTAACTGGTTTCAAACTATCTAAAAATATCACAATTCTGGGATATACATAACTATAATTGTTAAGGGGATAATGGAGGTTTCCCAGTGACATTCCACAATCTCCTATATGGTCAGTGTATTGTTACCTGCAGGTCTGGATTCTCCATTAAGGAGAACAGACAGCTGACTAAGGCTCCTATCCGGGAGCTGCCGGCATCCATTGTATCAATGTGGAAGTGGCCAGAGGAATTCCAGTGTCCCTGCACTCAACATCAGCTCCTGTTTACAGTGCCTGGATTAGTTAACCATTTATATATTGTTGTAATGTTCAAATTATATAGTAATCTGGCCAGTGTATTTATTTACATATTCCTACACTAGCATATATATATATAAAGTGAACCTATCACTTTGAATTTGTTTGCATACACAAAAACATCATTAAAAACAGCATATGTGTTATGTTAGCCAAATGTCCAGCGGATGCTAGGGTGACCACGTGTCCCGGAACGTCCGGGACTGTCCCTTAATTGGGTTCTATGTCCCGCGTCCCGGATCATCCCCCACCGGGACAATAAAGAGTCCCGAAATGAAGGTAGCCGCCCGTCCGCATCATCACGCGCCCCTGCGGGCCGTGATGACATACATACAGAGAGGAGGAAGAGGGCAGAGGCACCGGTGGAGAAGCGCTTGCTGCTGGACTCTGGCAGCAAGCGCTTCTCTTCCGGTGCCTCTGCCCTCTTCCTCTTCTCTGTATGTATGTCATCACGGCCCGCAGGGGCGCGTGATGATGCGGGCGGGTAGGAGGGAACTCAGTGCCAGCCAGCCGCAGGGGACCGGATGCCACTCAAATTTAGGGTGACCACATGTCCCGGAATAGCAGAACGGAAATGTGGTCACCCTAGCGGATGCATTGTTTAAGACAATGGATCTCAATCTTTTTTTGGCTCAAGGAACCCCAATATGCAGTCTGGAATTTCTGGGGCATCCCAGATTTCTGAAGGACAAAATAATGTGTACACATATGAAAAAAACATACTAGATTTCATAGTCAAAATGTCAAAAATTAGCATATCCTGCATAACAAATTCTGCAAATGTATCTTTAAATAAATGTGTATTTATTATCGTATTAATGTATTAATGTCTTTATAGAAAAACAGTGACGCCCTAATCTGGTGCGCAGGGCACAAAGTGCCACCCTGGATCAGAACCAATGGTTTAGAAAATACTATGTTTATTTCTGAAAAAAGTGAAAAACGTTTGGTGCAGCACAGAACTTAATTGATACATAAGTTTTTTTATTGCAGCTTCCAATATGCAGACTTGTCTGACTTTAAAAGGCAGAATTCTGACTTTTAAACTCGAAATTCTGACTTTTTTTTTTTGTTGGCCCCAGGGCTCTTCCATAGACTTGAATTCAAAGTGACCAGTCTGCTTTTTTGTATTTTATATAAGAAGTAGTATTTTCTGCCCCAGTCAGCAGTGGTTTGAGCCATGGGTTGGCTGTGGCTTTGGTGCTGGTGCTGGTTGTAAATAGAAGGCAATACTCCTTCATCAAATGCACAGTGATGCTGATGTGCTAAGAACTTATTCTTGAAGATACCATACACAAAGATTTGGTGCACCAAGGTCATACACTGAGGATACGACTAGGTGAATAATAAAATCATCAGATCTTTATTTCTCATACAAAAACATACAGTCAGTACCTCATATTTCTTGACAAGCGTATGTAAGGTAGAAGTGGGCACTCTACTGCAGACGTCTTTCAAACCGATACAATCAACGCGTTTTGCGTGCAAGCACTTGAAAATAATACCTGTACTATAGGGGACTGGACTTTCAAGTAACCAAAGGTCTCTAATGAATTTTGAAGCAATGCGTTGGGACCTATCTAGCACTCAAGGGTTTAAAAACCACACTGAAATAAACTGGAAATTGTATCTGTCCTTTATGGTATTGATGGATTGCTCATGAATTGCTGTAGCTCTTTTTTGTACACTAACCATACCGATTATACAGCCAGCAAAAGCACAGATACCAAGGATGAATTTTGCAATTCAAGATAAAATAGAAGGGATGATTACAAAAATAATAATAATAATGAAAATAATAATAATTTACCCCTTAATGACCAGAGGGATGTGTAACGCAGGGGTTAAAATAATTATACAGATTGCTTTAACACTCAAGGTCTTGTTTTTCTTCATAAAGACTACTGCATTTTTTTTTATTTTATTTTAACCCTTTGAATCAAAGATGTCTCCAATCCATTGTTTCACACTGCATTTAAAACCTCTCTAGCAACCAAGTGAAACTAAGCAGTGCGACAACAGATATTTACTGCATTGAAAAAAGCAATTTATTTCTGTCTCCTATTAGTGTTTTCTGCACATTAAACTACGTGCATCCTGAGCAGTGCAAGTCAAACAATGGCTCTGATTTAACCAGTAAATAGCCAAGCTGCTCCTTACTCCTCCTTCCATTAGAACTGGGCAGTGACGAGGCTAAGAACACAATTATTCAAGGAGCAAGGAAATATTATCCAAGACCACAGGAAGTTAGAGGAGACAGTGTTCTGGGCAGGCCTGGCAAGAAGTCTGTGTGAACTTCAGCTAACAAGCACTGCTTGGTCACTGAGGCCAAATTCATCAGAGAACATTCCCAGTACTGTAGGGGATAAAACGCCACATGTTTTTTTGTCAGCATGCTTTACTACAGAACTCCATGTACCTGATGGATAACAGATCATTCTGGGGCAAGTTCAACATGCTTTCTTTTCTTATTTGGCATCCCCATTATTTTAACCATGTCATAAGGAGAGGGTATGATACTCCAAATAAACACACATATTTTGGGGATAACAAGCCACAGCTTTATTTAAGTTCACCTTATTCATTTATTATTCATATTATTTTACCATAATCATTAAGTAACCAGTAACTGCCAATCCAAATTCCTTGAACCAAGCAGGGCCAAATTGCCTGTGCTCATGCTATGCTCCAAGCATCCTTCAGCACTTACAGCTGACTCTACAAAAATTACCCCATTGGCCATCCACCTTAGCTTCAATGGATAACGTCACCACCCGTGACCTAATTCCGGTGCAAAACTCCCACAGGCTTCAGCCCGTATAAATCCATATAACTTTACTACATAAGTTAACAATCTCTGAAAACCAGACAAGGACTTCCTGCCTAGCTGTGACAAACCACAAGTACCAAAAAAACAAGGAGGGATGCTTGTCCTTCTCTTCCCCAAATGGCAGTCCATTTCCTACTCCAACCCTTTATAAGCACTCCACTTTTACTCCACCCCTAACACACCACCCAGTTGGATCAACCCTCCCTATGACATGCGTCCCCACCATGTACACTTCGTTCTCTTTCTGGGGAAGCCTTTATAACTCCAAATGATTTAACTAAAATATTCAAATTATTTAAGAATTGGTAAAGTGTTTTGAAGTATTTAAAATTACAGCTCTAAAAATTTGTTTTTAAAAATAAAACTGTTAGTAATGAACCACCAACCACGGCTGGGACTGACAGCGCATTCGCACGGACGTCCTGCTGTCAGTCAGGGAAGAATAGCAAATTCTCTTTAATCTGGTAATAATTCTGGCGACTGGCGCTACTGATCAGCTAGTCGCCAGATGGGCAATTATGTGGGGCAATGTTCTTATTGGATGTTAGTTCCGCTTTAACAGATATACTCTCACTTACAGAACAAGTTTAATGGATATACTCTCACTTACAGCACAGGTTTAATGGATATACTCTCACTTACAGCACAGGTTTAATGGATATACTCTCACTTACAGCACAGGTTTAATGGATATACTCTCAAGTGCACAAGTCAAAAAACTACTATGGCTTATAAACATCATCAAAATATTCTACTTGAAATATTATTTTTATACTCCATGTTGAATATTTGTAGATAAAACATCAGTACATTTTACACATATAAAGAAATCCAGTCCAAAATGCCTGAGCTATTGATTGATCAAGCTATGCTTATGTGCAAAGATCTTTAAAGGAATAGAATGCTTAATATGTAGAAAAATATATACTGCAGTATTTATCCTCCTTAGTAGAACAAGGGTACTTCCACTGCTGTGGTGTTTTATTCAAAAGTTATTGCAGCTCAAACCTGAAATGTTTAGGTGCAGTATCACAGTGGGCTGAAATTGTACAATGGTGCTGTTGCTACAACAGCCTATGGACAGCTCTCGTAAGTTAATCATAAACCCCAATAAGATGGTGTAGCAACAGCGCTACTAAGAAATTTCAGGCCACTGAGATGCTGCACATAAAAAAATCATGTTTGAGCTATAATAAGTTTTCAATAAAACACCTCTCAACAGTGAAAGAGCCCTTGATTTACACAGGAGGATAAACCCTGCATTATATTATTTTCTTCATATTACATGTTACTATCCCTTGAAATCTTTAGAGTTTAGAAAAGCCAATCACCATCTCATCATCAACTGGCAGAAAAACAAAGAGTAGCCACGGACTGCCAACTGCCAGAGAAAGAGAGAGCAGTCAGCTGCTAACGACTGCCAGAAGAACGAAGAGCAGTCAACTGCTATCGACTGTCAGAAGAATGAAGAGCAGTTAACTGCTATTGGCTGCCAGAAGAACAAAGAGCAATCAACTGCTATCGACTGCCAGAAGAACAAAGAGCAGTCAACTGCAATCGGCTGCCAGAAGAACGAAGAACAATCAACTGCTATCGACTGCCAGAAGAACGAACGAAGAGCAGTCAACTGCTATCGGCTGCCAGAAGAACGAAGAGCAATCAACTGCTATCGGCTGCCAGAAAAACGAAGAGCAGTCAACTGCAATCGGCTGCCAGGAGAACGAAGAGCAATCAATTGCTATCGACTGCCAGAAGAACGAAGAGCAGTCAACTGCTATCGGCTGCCAGAAGAACAAAGAGCAATCAACTGCTATCGGCTGCCAGAAGAACGAAGAGCAGTCAACTGCTATCGGCTGCCAGAAGAACGAAGAGCAATCAACTGCTATCGGCTGCCAGAAGAACGAAGAGCAATCAACTGCTATCGGCTGCCAGAAGAATGAAGAGCAGTCAACTGCTATCGGCTGCCAGAAGAACGAAGAGCAATCAACTGCTATCGGCTGCCAGAAGAACGAAGAGCAATCAACTGCTATCGGCTGCCAGAAGAATGAAGAGCAGTCAACTGCTATCGGCTGCCAGAAAAACGAAGAGCAGTAAATTGCAATCGGCTGCCAGAAGAACGAAGAGCAATCAACTGCTATCGACTGCCAGAAGAATGAAGAGCAGTCAACTGCTATCGGCTGCCAGAAGAACGAAGAGCAATCAACTGCTATCGGCTGCCAGAAGAACGAAAAGCAGTCACCAGTATCAACTACCAGAAAAATAAAGAGCAATTGCCACCACTAAAACCCAGAAAAAGAGAGCTATCACTCACCATCAACTATAACACCATTAATCCTTTGCATGCAATAAAGGTATCGAATGCATTGTGTTGCATTGCATTATATATCTCTCAGGCACTCAAAGGGTTAACTTTCAAAAAAACAGAGAGCAGTTCTCCATTGACTGCCTTAAAAATGGAGAGCAGTCACTTCCTATTAGCTGTCACATAAATAGAGAGCAGTTCTCCATTGACTGCCTTAAAAATGGAGAGCAGTCACTTTCCATCAGCTGTCACATAAATAGACAGCAGTTATCCATCACCTACCAGAGGGAAAAAGATCAATCACCCATCATCTCCCAGAGAAAGGAGCAGTCACCCATTGAGTACAAGGGACACAGAAAGCATAAACTGCCCCATAACAGGCTCTCACCATCAATTGCCAGTGTCAGAGACATACGTATGGAACTCTAAGGGGCATATTTACAAAAACAGAAGTGGGCAAACCCATTTACATCACAGGGAGAATATAAAAATGCCCATTGGCTGAAATGGGGCATTAAACTTGTTGAATGCTAGAAAGGTCTCCAACACTCCTCGAAATGATGTATTAGAGACCTCACTAGCATTCAAAAGGTTAACCCTTTGAGTGCTAGAGGGGTATTCAACATATAGCAAAGCAATGCGTTGGATACCCCTTTTCGCACTCATTGGGTTAAAATGTCACATTTAAATCTATGGGGATTTTTATTAGTTTCCAATTTTGTACATGGAAAAAATAATTATGCAAAAAGTCTGACTATAACCCGTAAATGTCAGAGGGCGTGCAATGAATTGCTCTGCAAATACACTGCATGCCCATCTGGTACTAAGAGAGACAAACTGCAGGAAACGGCCCCATTACATTTCATCAGCCCATTTCTTAAAATTAAAGGGATAGTAATACTTCATTTTAACTTTATTTTATTTTGTAGGCATTAAAAAAACATGAAGAATGATATAAGTCTTATCTCTGAAACCTTTATGGTTTAAGAGATATTCACAAACAAAGTATTCCCCCCCCCGTTCAACCAAATCAGAAGGGAGATGCCCAGGTAGACTGCAGAGAGGGACAATCTTCAATTAAGATAATGGAAAAAGCTGAAAAACTTATCAAGGGGGGAAGGGCTTTCATTGTTTTCATACAAAGAAAATTGTCCCCTTCTGTTATCTGTACTGTCATACAACCAGACTCACATCTGAGAAGAGATTGCTTACACTAGGTAAAAGGGGCGGGGAGGGGAACTTTGCTTGTGAATATCTCATAAACCATAAAGGTTTGAGCGATAAGACTTATATCATTCTTCATGTTTTTTTAATGCCTACAAAATAAAATAAAGTTAAAACGAAGTGTTACTATCCCTTTAAAGAGACAAAAACGAAGAGGAAGCAGAACTGTAAACACTACAAGAAAGGAAATGAAGCACTTCCAAGTGCCCATGTTACACAGTGGGCACCGGAGACGCCCAGTGTAATGTAAACCTTTAGATTTCAGTCTACAATTGTGCATTAAGGGTGTGTGTAACTGCGCTGGACCCAGGAACAGCAAACTGCAGCAAAATCAGCATACCAATTAAAGTGCAACTATCACTTTGTAACAAATAGGTGAATGACAAAAAGCTTCCAAAATCACCTATATTTTTGTTAGCCATTTTTTGTTTTAAAAAATAGTTTATGAGATTTTTATCTTTATGTATTGGTCGCTTTATGCAGATAAGGTAGTACTGGCAGATGGAGAGTAGCAGTTGGGAGGGAGAGCAGTGCGGAATGTTAGTACTGCCTAATTTGCATACCATGACAAGTAAGTAGAGATAGATATATATACCACAAACTAGTGTTTTAACCCTTTGAGTGCCAGAAAGATATCTAGTGCATTTCTTTGCAATGCATTGGTTACCCTTCTGGCACTGAAAGGGTTAAAAAAAAACTGGATAACATAACTGTAATTGATTTTGAATCCTCTTTCAAAATCACCTGTTACAAAGTGTCAGTTCCACTTTAAGACACTGACCATAGGGGTCAAATAAACATTCCTATAGATAACCCCTTGAATACTAGAATGGTCTTCAATATACTGATTCACATAGGGGTACACACTAAGGTGTGATAAAGAGGAGATGAAGTAGAGATAACTTCTCCAGTGATATCACTTCTCCAATTTCTATGTTATTCTATGGAGCCTATGCACTAAGCTCTCTAAGGTTGCAGAAATCTTAGTGTACTGGCTCCATAGAATAACACAGGACTTGGAGAGTTTATCACACCGGAGAAGTCATCATCACTTTATCACCTTTTTATCACTCCTTAGTTCTCTCCCCCATTGTGCAGGATTTATGGATCGTGTCATGTGATCACAGGTGAATCTATTAGTGGTTCAATCATTCTGACGGAACTGCCCTAGTAAAGGACTTTCACTTGAGTGTAACTGAGGACATACTGAATACATACACTTTGAGGGGCGTTTTAGGACAGGTTTGACCACCCCAGCTATATAGCATTCAATGGGTTAAACTCCTGATGGAAATTAATGGAAAGTTTGCATGTTATCGTGTGTTATTGAGTGCCAGTGGGGTATGCACTGAATTGCTCTGCAATGTGTTACGTACCCCTTCTGGCACTCAAAGGGTTTTAAATACAGCACCAATACTGCTTTTATCAACCTGATTTCAAATATAACTTTGCTAAGCAAGTACTTATACAAAACAGTTTGAAAGTCCCTGCAGATCAACAGACTGTATATATATATATATATATATATATATATATATATATATATATATATATATATGTATATAAAGAACTGGACATTTCCTCTAGTTTACTTGTTTGGGAATAGTTAAAAAAAAGCATCTATTGAATGGTCAACTATCTATTTTTATATTTACTTGTAGAGGTGAAGTTACATCCCAGGCACGCCTACACAAAGCACCCCAGGCACCCATAACTCCATCTATGGCCATACCCCCATTCCTCACATGACCCCACCCCTAGACTGATACACTCTTTCCTGATACAGAAAATATTCTTGGCCTATAATAAACAAAGCCCAAAACAGGTTTTAACCCCTTGGTTCCTAGAGAGCTCTTGTAATGCATTGGAGATCTCTCTAGCATTCAAGGGTTTAAATAATAACTTGTAAAGGGGTATAAAACTGGCAAAGGGACATTGAGATTGCTCTGGCCACACCCATAACTGAGAATGTGGGTGTGGCCAGCACAGTTGATGCACCCCTCAAAATCTGGAAAACTAGACAGTGGCCTATTCTGCCTATTGTGAAATTCAGCCCTGGTTATAGAGACAAGGGAGAACCCAATCTTTTCTTTCGACTTCTGTATATTTTTCTTATTATAACACAGTCAGGGTAATATTAACCCCTTGAGTGCCAGAGTGCATACCCCTCTGGCACTCAAATGGTTAAGTTTGTTGTAATGGTGATACGTTTCAAAAGAACTTAATAGTTTTTCATAAATTACAGAATTTTTGAAACCTTTGAGGATTCTTAGTTGAGTGAGAACACTAGAAGAAGTAATAGGGCTTTCAAAAACTCTACTAAAAGATATCACAAAGTAAAATATACTTTATGTCTCCAGGAATAACATAGAATATAAAACTTTGTACTGCATACAAAGTAATACAAACACACAGTGCACAGAGTACAAAATTCACTAAGGCAAGAGGCAATGCACAAAAAATGATATCAATAACCTTGATAACATACTAGGAATGTCTATAGTGGAATCAAAACATTGATCAAGTGGCGTTATTATAGCTTGATATAATATTGATTGAAATCTTTGTGTTATCTCATGTCTTTCATCCTAGTTCAGAGTAAAATATAATAAGATATATAATGGTGTACTGCACTTAAAGGGACAGTAAAGTCTGTTGTTAAGAAAAGCTAATATTGTAGCTATTATAATAATAAACTAAACAATGTAAGTCCTATAAATGGTTTGAGAGATATAGGAAGAAAACGTTCCCCCCTCCCTCCCACTTCTGTGAGATGACCTGTAAAGCTGGTTGCAGGATATCCTGTCCCAGGACCAGCCGAGGCTCTTCAGCAGAGCCGAAATAGCGGGATATAGAAACAAATACTTAATTGGAACGGTCTACAGTCTTGGGCTGACAGCTTTACAGGTCAGGTCAGGGAAAGGGGGGGGGGACTTTATCTTTGTATATCTCTCATACCATAATGGTTTGAGAGATAGGACTTGCATTGTTTAGTTTATTATTGTAATAGCTACAATATTGGCTTTTCTTAACAACAGACGTTACTATCCCCTTAATATTAGGTTTGTTGTACTTGGTCATAACTTTCACTAAGTGATAAAAGGTGATAACGTGGAGATGACTTCTCCAGTTCTTATGTTATTCTGTGGAGTTAATGCACTAAGATTTCTCCAGTTTTGGAGATCTTAGTGCATAGACTCCATAGAATAATATAGGAATTGGAGAAGTGATATTACTGGAGAAGTATACTCTGCATTATCGCCTCTTTATCAAGCCTTAGTGCATAACCCCCATTGTTTTTCATAAATTACAGTTTTTGAAATACTTGAGGTTTCTCTTTCAAGTGAGAAGAAACCTCCAAGGTTTGAGAAGCTCTCATAAAAGATATTACCAAATATTACCAAATTAAATATACATCATAGTCTCCAAGAAGAATCTAGCTCTTAAAGGGGAACTACCACTGCACATAAAGTTAAATCCCAAGAATTACCCATCTGGCGACTAGCTGATCAATAATGCTAGTCGCCAGAATAGTAACGTCTGAGCGCCTGCGCTGTCAGTCCCTTCTGGTACCTTAAGGTACCAAACAATGCCGCTTACAGCAGACTGGGACTGACAGTGCAGGCGCTCAGGCGTCACTATGCAATAATGTCTGCGCTGTTTCCTTGCTGTCAGTATCGGGAGCAGTAGAATTTCTCTGTAAGGAGGTAATTATTCTGGTGACTAGCATTATTGATAAAGTTAAATTTTGGGATTTAACTTTATGTGGGGTGGTAGTTCCACTTTTATAATACATATAAAGTAAGGCAAATATACAATTTACAAGTCAGCAAATTCACTAATGGAAGAGACAACACACCAAAACAGTGTTAATATCTATAAAAAATATCCTTGGAAAGGCCATGGCAGAAGCAAAATACTGATCAAGTAGATATACTATACTGAACTAATATTCATTAAAGGAACAGTAAAACCTAAAATGTAAAAAACAACATATTTTAGTAAAACAAGGGAACTCCCACTGCTGAAAGGTGTTTTATTCAAAGTTATTGCAGCTCAGACCTGGATTATTTTAGGTGTAGTGTCTCAGTGGTCTCACGTGTTACAGTGCTACGCAATCCTATAGAGATTCATGGTCAATTGACAAGAGCTGTTGATAGCATGGTATAGCAACAGCGCCACTGCACAATTTCAGGCCACTGTGATATTGCACCTAAAAAAATTAAGTTTGAGCTGCAGTAACTTTTGAATAAAACACCTTTCGGCAGTGAGAGTACCCTTGATTTACTCAGGGGGATAAACACAACACTATATATTTTTTGACATATTACGTATTACTATCCCTTTAACACTTTGCCTGCCAGAGGGGTATGTAACAATGTCTGGTTTGCTATAATTGATACCTTTCAATGGAACAAATTAAACATCCTTCATAAGTCAAAGAGTTTTTAAAAAACTTGGAGGTTTCTTATTTGAGTAAACCAAGCACATGTAGAAGACCGTTTCAGTGAAAAAATTCTTTGTCACTAACAGGATCTCGGCTCAGCTACAGAGCCGCAAGTCTGTTGTACGACAGACTTCCCCTGCAGTCAGTACAACGCTGATTTCAGGGAAGGGGGAGGGAACTTTGCCTTCGGTTCTCTCTCAAACCATAAAGGTTTGAGAGATGAACCTGGGGGCTATTAACTTATTTTGCAAATACCTACAATATGAGGGATAGTAATAATAAAGTATTACTATCCCTTTAAGCCTGACTGCATATAGGACATGATCTGCCAAACTTTATGTCTGAGAACCAGTTCAGCAGCTTCTGTTTATGGGGATTGAGCCATGCAGTCGACATTTGTATAGCATAGTCAGTAGTCTGTGGGTATAGCACAGTCAGCTCCCTTTCTTCTGCTCTGAGTTTGCTCACCGCCACATCATAATACCCTTTTTAATTACAAGTGACTAAAAAAGTATAGGTGATAATGTCTCTTTAATAATGTGTTCTACATGAAAGGTGATCCAAACACACAATTTAAGCCTAAACAAATCTACAAGGCAAGATTTGACCAAAATCATATTGATAAAAAATATCCAGTGAAGTTCCATGGCAGAACTAAAAAACTGCAAACTGATATATACACAATTAATATTAAAAGGGATCTATCACCCCTTTACAACTTTGTGTAAATAGTTTTCTTATATAGCGAATATGCTTTAACCCCTTAAGGACCGCTGACGTGGCAGGACCGTCACACTGGTCCGGCACTTAAGGGGACTGAAGTTGATCGCTCCAAGACTGGAGAGATCTCTTTCAGTCCCCCGTTCGGCGTGCCGCCCCACGTGATCAGTCACATGGGAAGGCACGTCAAAGTTTCCTATCTGGTCCTTAAAGGACCACACACCCCAGGACCGCTGGTCCTTAAGGGGTTAAAGTTTATTCTTTTTTTTTTCTAAGCCGCTTGTTTGCAGAAATTAAAAGCATAAATAGAGCCCCGCGCCTACTTCCACATACACAAACTCTTGAAGTTTGCCGCACTGCCTCTGCTCCCTTCCCACTACCCAGCCTCCTCCGATGTTGGCGGTTGCCTGTCTGTAAGCTGGAGCGCTCTGATTGGTAGAGATTGATTTCTGGCCAATGAGAGCGCTCCAGCTTACAGACAGAAAGCCTTCGTCATCGGAGGAGGCTGGATAGAGAGAGGCAGAGCAGCAGGCTGCGGCAAGGATCCAAGGATCAGGTAACTGCAGCCTGCCCGGAAGTAGGCGCGGGGCTGTATTTACCCTTCTAATTTCTACAAACAAGCGGTTTATAAAAAAAAACAAAAAAAAACGCTTTAAAGCATATTCGCTATATAAGAAAACTATTTACACAAAGTTGTAAAGGGGTGATAGATCCCCTTTAAGTAAAATCTTCGCATTATCTCATTTCGTTCAGCCTCACTCAGTATTTGAGGATCTATTATATAATTATATACTGATCTTTAAAAAGCATAATAGAAACAATAAATATCTGAAATGACCAATGCAAAGAATGCCAGACAAGAGCAATATTTGCAAACTAGACCACAGGAAACTGATCATTGGCCAAATGTGTTTGTTTATTTCAACAATGATATAAAAGAACACAGTGATCTTTCTCTACTACAAGAAGGCTGTACAGTTAGTTACCTTTCACATATAACTGTAGCCTGTGGTTTTATATATAAACTGCAGTAGCCATGTAATCATTTACTAGGAATATATTTACATATCATTCCTATGAAAACTTGATAGAAAGATTACTCTCTTTACCACAGAGAGATAAAATTAGTTAATCAAACATATACTACTGTGCAGACACAAATTATTATGAAGGAAAAATGCTGCATTTATATAATTGTCTTTTTAAGTGCCAGGGACTAAAGTAACAGATAACTTGCCGTCTGTTCAGCACTCAGTAGGGAAGTTGAAAAGAGTTCATTCAGATAAAGACATTTATAATATAATGGCAGGAATTGTTTTCTAGGAACAATCACTATGTTGGGCTGTGGGCACTGGCACTTAAAAAAGACAACTGTATAAATTCAGCATTTGAATTGGCACTCAAAGGGTTAAAGGAAGCTAACACTAAAAATAAAAAATGGATTACTATGCTTTTAATGTCTTACACTCCTTATCCTTAAAGGGATAGTAATACTTAAAATGTAAAAAAAAATATATGTTGTACGGTTTATCCCCCTGAGTAAAACAAGAGTACTCCCACTGCTGAAAGGTGTTTCATTCAAAAGTTATTAATTTTATGTCAGAACGGAGGCTCATATTATGCTTTAACTTCCCCACTGCTTCCCTCAGCAGCAAAGATTAAATTTATTGTTTACACAATCCAAAAGAAAAAACTTCAGTATGTAAACTCCCCTTTTCAAACCCACCAATCACAGTCTATAAGCCCCCCTTCAAACAGTGATATCCTCCAAACATCTTCCTCTTCTTTGCTGCTCCCTCAAGGATACAGGTCATGTATTTTTTCTCCTATGGAAATTGTTTATTATTAAATGGTGTTTTCTTTTTATATCTATTGGTGTTTTCTGACTTTGGTTGTTTTTTCCTTTTAAATTGATGGTGGTTTTCAGGCTGTTTTATTTCAGTCTTTCGCTCTTTGTGCCTGCTCTCTCCCTCTGTGTCTTATTAGTGCCGCTGTGGTGTGTCTCTAACTGAGCCGGGTGTTCTACACTTGCACCCGGTTGCTGTGCGGCCCTTTGCCTTATTTGTGGTTTATATTTGTCCTTGACGCGGTCGGTCTCTTCTTGTCAGAGCCGCCGCGGTTGTTGGCGCATGCGCTTGGTGTTTCCCTCCCTCCCCCCTCCTTGTCTTTTTATCTTCTCCTGACGCGGCTGATCTCCGTCGGTTCAGCCGCGCTGCGCATGCGCAACTGTAAATTTCTGTTGTGGCCATCTTAATAAACCTTTTTCCCTCCACCATTTAACGCAGCATATCCTGGGGTTAGCATCCATTTTGTGGAGTAAAACCTAGCGGATCTGCTGCGTTCGGTGTGTGGGGAGAGTGTATCTCTGTTCTTTTGCCTTTTCAGGTACTTTACTTAGTTTTTTCCTCTGTATTATACAGTGGGTTATAGTGTAGTGGTTAAGGCTCTTGCCCTTTGACTGTCAGTCCTGAGTTCAATTCCAGGCATTGTCAGTGAAGTTTAATAGTTATTCCAAATTTAAAAAAAATATTTTTATTCTTATCCACAATATTTATTATTTTTATTGCTGCACTTCTGCAGTGTTTGTTCTGTTCTTTTACAGTCTTGGGCATATATATAAAATTTCTTGATTAAGATGCAGTCCTCCAGCGATGAAGGTGTTAACCCCGCGTTGTCTGTTGCTTCTCAGCCTGGGCTTTCTGTTCCTCTGTCCGCTGGAGTGGGGGGGGGATCCGGCTTGGGGGGTTCTGCGGATCACCCCGGGTTGGCGCTCTCCTCTATGGCCAGCGCTCAGAGTGCTACCTTTCAGGCTGTGATGGAACAGTCAATGCAGGCAATGATTGCCAAAATGTCTGCATCTTTTATGGAGTCAGTTACTTCAAAAATGACTCCTTTGACCCCGGCAGTGGGAAGTACTGCACGTGATGCTCCCATCACGTCCAAACAGGCCATCTCTCAGACGGCCGCCAATGTCGCTGGAGGTAAGCGTTCTGCAAAACGCAAACATTTGAATAATTATGAGTCCATGGCTAATATTACTAACAAACGGCTTTCTACAGAGAGTTCAGGCTCAACACCTGTTATGCCACCGCAAAATACAGGCGGTATTGAATTGTGCGGCTCCGTCCCACTTCAAAGACCCTCACCTCAGGAGGAAGTACAACTGAGGAAAAAGAAGGCTCGTAGAGCCAAGCCGGACTCTTATTGCTCCTCTTCTGATTCCTCTGATGAGGATTGGGTAATCCCCTCTCCGCATCAGTCCTGCTCTGAGGAGGAGGTTGCCGATCATCCTGTTTCTGAGGAGGCTTCTGATTTGTCTGGGGGTGATCCCTCTGCGGTTGTTGACGTGCAGGGTTACCCTCTTTTTGACCCGGAAGCCATTCGGCACCCTCGTTCCTCAGAGTGGTCCCCTATGGACCATATTTCAAAATATGTGGAGCTGCGGGTCCGTAAGCCTTTATCTAAAGAAACCCGTAATAAACTTCGGGCTGAGTGTCCTCGCCCCTCTGTACCTAATAAGGCTTGCGAGACCCCTGAACTGGATGTCAAATTGGTCCAGTTTCTTACTAAATCAGGGAAAGATCCTAGAAAGGGCATTGATAGAT
The DNA here is from genome assembly GCA_037306005.1 of Rhinophrynus dorsalis. NCBI lineage: Eukaryota > Metazoa > Chordata > Amphibia > Anura > Rhinophrynidae > Rhinophrynus > Rhinophrynus dorsalis. The sequence goes on along the minus strand of CM074720.1, from coordinate 70,522,870 downwards.
CACTCAAGTCATGTCAGGACAAACTCTTAGATGTGTTTGGTCCTTTAACAAAAATCTTTGAGCTGGCGGAAAATGCCCTTTCAAACGATACCCCTGTGGATGTTCACGTCCTTCGAGGTTGGATCCAACGTGCAATTTGTTTCCTGGGAAACGCTAATTCTGCCCTTTCGGCCGAGCGGCGTAGGGCTATTTTAATGAAGGTGGATCCTAAGTTGGCTGATTTGGCTCTTACCGAACCGGGTCCTGCCGCTTCGGGGTTGCTTTTTGGAGATTCCTTCATTAAGGAGCTAGGTAAATTCGTTTCAACATTTACTGCCCTAGATAAGGCCCAAACTTCTCTTAAAAAAGTCTTTCAGCCCAAGGTTTTTGCCAGGGCCGGGCGAGGCAGAGGTCGCTCCCCCGGCCGATACGCACCTCCACAACGCAGGTTTCAGACCTCCAGTACTCCAGGGTATCGGGGCCAACCTCCGCAGGACCAGAGATATGGGGGCCCTTTCTTTCCCTCTCGTGGCAGGCCCTGGCGGGCCAGAGGTTACAGAGGATCTGTTAAGTCAAGACCATATTCAGGTAAGTTTTCCTCTTTACCACAGGGTTGCTTCGGGGAAAGTGGGGGGCAGACTCTCCCATTTTTCCCCTCAGTGGGCAGCCATCACTTCAGATCTGTGGGTCCTTCAGACTGTAGCAGGTTATCAGATAGAGTTTTATTCACCTCCAGTACAGGAAATTCTTCCTACCCCTTTCCTTTTTTCCCGAGCAGACGATCTTCTAGTAGACCAGGAGATTTCAAACCTCCTTCAAAAACGGGCGATCGCCTTGGCTCCTATGGGTCCGACTGGCTTTGTCAGCAACATCTTCCTAGTTCGGAAGAAAGATTCAGGTCTTCGACCAGTCATCAACCTTCGGCTTTTGAACAATTTTGTACTATATCGCCATTTCAAAATGGAGGGAATTCATTGTCTTCGCGACCTTCTCCTCCTTGGGGATTGGCTCGCGAAAATAGACCTGAAAGACGCATACCTCACGGTCCCCATGGATCCTGCGTCTCAAGTTTTTCTCCAATTTTTGTGGCGGGGCAAGAAATGGCAGTTTACTTGCCTTCCCTTTGGCCTCTCTTCGGCGCCTTGGTGCTTTACGAAGCTTTTAAAACCGGTTGTTCAGTTCCTCAGATCCCGCGGGGTCAGGATTATCATTTATCTAGACGACATGTTTCTCATGTCCCAGGAACGGTCCGTTCTTTTGGATCACATCGACTTGACCATTCGTTTACTGACTTCGCTCGGTTTCCTCATCAATTGGGACAAGTCGTCCCTCGTTCCGACTCATCGGCTGGAATTCCTAGGGTTTGTTGTCAATTCCCTGGAAGCTACGCTCAGCCTTCCCAGGTCGAAGGTGAAGTCTATTCGCAAGGAACTGCGTTCGGTTCTCAGAAAGGACCGGATATCTCTGCGGACTCTGGCTCGGATTGTAGGTCTGCTCTCCGCCTCGATACAAGCAATATTTCCGGGCCCACTTCATTACTGGGCCCTGCAGAGATTGAAAGCGAAGCATCTACGTCGCGGTCTAAGTTATACAGACGTCGTCGTTCTGTCGTCAGATGCCCGAGAAGAATTAGTTTGGTGGCTCAAGCATCTGGACGCCTGGAACGGCAGAGCCATTTTTGGTACGGCCCCGGATGTCGTTATAGAATCCGACGCCAGTCTCGTTGGCTGGGGGGCCACATGTGGTTCGGTCTCTACAGGCGGAAAATGGTCCGTTTCGGAGGCAGAACTTCACATCAACTGTCTAGAACTGTTGGCAGGGTCTTTTGCCCTCAAGAGTCTACCCAAGGATCAAGTGAATTGTTGTATTCTGCTTCGCATGGACAATGTGTCCGCGGTTCGGTACATCAATCGCTTGGGGGGGACGAAGTCCAAGCCGCTGGCAGACTTGGCCCAGGACTTTTGGCATTTCTGCCTGGATCGGAACATTTCCCTTCAGGCGGAATACCTCCCGGGGTTGTCCAACGCAGTGGCCGATTGGCACTCCCGATATTTGGTGGATCGCAGCGATTGGAGGTTGCATCGCGAGGTTTTCTCCCAGATTTCGGATCTTTGGGGTCCATTCCAGCTGGATCTCTTTGCGTCCCGTCTCAATTGTCAAGTGCCTCGATTTTTCAGTTGGCGGCCAGATCCGGAGGCTCTGGCTGTAGACGCGTTTCTCCAGTCTTGGGGAGAAGGGCCTCTGTATGCGTTTCCTCCGTTTGCAATGATTTCCAGGACTCTTCTTATGATCAGACGGCAGGGTTCCACGGTGGCTGTGGTGACTCCATTTTGGCCGGCTCAGCCGTGGTTCCCTCCTCTTCTGGAACTTTCTTGCGACGTGCCTCGTCTGTTGCCTCTGTTTCCAACTCTTCTGGTGAACCCGGAAGGTTTCCCTCACGAGTTGACTGTAGCAGGATCTCTTCAGTTGGTAGTTTGGCTCTTGTCGGGGGTTCCGACGGAACCTCTCCTTTTTCGGCGTCGGCTGAGTTCCTTTTACAGGAAGCGTGGGCGCCGGGTACCAGAGCTATGTACCAGTCCGCTTGGTCAGCTTGGGTACGTTGGTGTTTGGAACGGGGTTTGGATCCCGTTTCAGCATCTTCAGTGCAGGTGGTAAATTTTTTGTCATCTCTGTACGATTCCGGTAGGGCATATCGAACGATTAATACATATCGTTCAGCCATTTCTGCAGGACATAATTTGGTTGAGGGTACCCCTATTGGTCAGTGTTCTCTAGTTTGCCGTTTGCTGCGTGGTATTCGTTTTTCTAGACCGCCGCAGTCTCGATATCATACCTTTTGGGATGTTAACATTGTACTTGATTTTTTGGTGTCTTGGCCCTCAAATGCTATGTTGTCTTTAAAACAATTATCGGCCAAATTGACGATGCTCCTTTGCCTTATTTCCTTCAAGAGAGTGTCTGACGTTCATGCTTTAGACCTTCACTCTAGGTCTTCTACTCCGGACGGGGTACGTTTTGTCATTCACAGGCGCACTAAAACTAGTGCGAGGGTGGTGACTTATCCTGCCTTTCCGGAGCAACAGCAGTTGTGTGTTGTCAACTGTCTACAGGAGTATGAGCGACGGACAGCCCCTTTGAGGAGTCCACGTTGGACACAATTATTGGTTTCCTTCCGCAAACCTCATCTCCCGGTGTCTTCTGCCACGTTGGCAAGATGGGTGCGTTGGGTAATGCAATTATCAGGCATTGACGTCTCCTTGTTCGGAGCGCATTCTTCCAGAGGTGCTATGGCATCTATGGCCATACATGCTGGTGGACGTCTGGAGGATGTACTTCGAGCAGCGGATTGGTCAAGGGAGTCCACTTTTAGGGATTTTTATTTTAAACCTATTGTACATGTGGCTAGCCAGGTTGTTGATCAGCTTTGAACTAGCATAATATGAGCCTCCGTTCTGACATAAAATTCGTAGATTTTCCTAACTTATGTGATGGAAAGTCAGAATTTTATTAAAGACACGGAGGCGAATATTATCCCTCCCTTTTTTTCCCTCCCTTTCACTTATTTCCTATTTTTTCAGGTTGATGTCTACGGGTGATGTCTGGATACTCTTGTTCTGGTCATGTTCTGTACGCTGCAGTTAGCGTTCCTGTTCCAGGTCCTGTGGATCCCGCTGTTGGTTCCTGTTTGATGATTCTCTCGGTTGATATTTCGGTCGCAGTTGATCGCAAGAAGAGGAAGATGTTTGGAGGATATCACTGTTTGAAGGGGGGCTTATAGACTGTGATTGGTGGGTTTGAAAAGGGGAGTTTACATACTGAAGTTTTTTCTTTTGGATTGTGTAAACAATAAATTTAATCTTTGCTGCTGAGGGAAGCAGTGGGGAAGTTAAAGCATAATATTCGCCTCCGTGTCTTTAATAAAATTCTGACTTTCCATCACATAAGTTAGGAAAATCTACGAATTTTCAAAGTTGAATTTTTTTAGGTGCAATATCACAGTAGCCTGAAATTGTACAGTGGAGCTGTTGCTACACGATCCTATGGGCAGCTCTGGTCCCGGGACCATAAATCTCCATAGGATGGTGTAGCAACAGCGCCACTGTACAATTTCAGGCCACTGTGATATTGCACCTAAAAAATTCAACTTTGAAAATTAATAACTTTTGAATGAAACACCTTTCAGCAGTGGGAGTACTCTTGTTTTACTCAGGGGGATAAAACCTACAACACATATTTTTTTTTACATTTTAAGCATTACTATCCCTTTAACTGTAAAAATGTTCTCTTTTGTTTTAGAGCTCTAAAATCAAATTCTAATCTTTATTTTCTAGTGCATGTGAGAAAGCTGGTCTCCTGTTCTATATAGCCCCTGTCTGATTACTTTCACTCATGCAGCATAATGGTTGAAAGGGTCTACCATTATGCTGCATGAGTGAAAGTAATCAGACAGGGGCAATATAGAACAGGAGACCAACTTTCTCACATGCACTAGAAAATAATGATTAGAATTTGATTTTACAGCTCTAAAACAAAAGAGAGCATGTATTAATACCCACCCACTTCTATTTAGAAAGACCTTTCTCTTACGGCTCTTTCAGATGAGCAACAAGTGCTACATTTCCACTGCCTGTATTCTACCCTCACCTTCTCCTGCATTCCTCCAGTTCTCATTGCTGGAAGGAAGGGGAGACTAATGGTCAGCCCATGTGACCCTCGGACAAGCATGTGTTGAGCCCATGTGGTTTGAACATTCATTGAAAGTTACATTGAGCATCTTAGCCTCCAGTGTAGCTCATGTGAAAGATCTTCCTGCAGCCTCGTAAGCCACCATTTAGATCAGGTATGCCTCATCTTTACTCTGTTCCAGTGTGAAAGCAGTAACAATGCAGAATGCTGGATCTCAGTGCATTCATATAAGGTGACAGTGGCCTTATGAAAGGCAGTTAGACAACACAGGAAATATCACTAATGAACCATCACTGTGTTGCTATTACTCATATGAAAGGAGTGTATCACAAATACATGCAATACCATCAAATCAATTCTGAGACACCTATCAAGTTTACTTATAAAGAATAAATGCATTCTTCCACAACACAAAGTTAAAGCGGAACTTTCACCCCTAACCAAGTTAGTCTTAATATGCAGGCTACATAGCGAATATGTGTTATAGTGTCTTTATTTTATTTTTTTCATCGTTATTTGGCTGGAATCTAAATAATAAATGCTGCCCTGCGCCTACTGGACAGACTGCGATTAACTGCTCTGTGTCTATCACTGCTCCTCCCTCTAACCAGCCTCCTCCGGTGACGGAGGCTTTCTGTCTGTAAGCTGGAGCAACCTCTAGTCAATGATATCGCTCTAGCTTACAGACAGAAAGCCTCTGTTAAAAGTTGTAACTGACACTAAGTGGTAAAATTATTGCTGTAACATTCTCTGACAATTGTAGCTTGTGGCTCACCTCTCCAATAAAATACAATAAAAAATACTGTCTGAACATCAGTTGACTCAGATGATAACAATTTAATATAAAAAAAAGTATAATTTGTAATAACTTTCGAACACAGCATCTCCCGGTAGAAAAGCCCTATAGTAAATATGTATTTTTTCCATAATTAAGGTTTACTAGTCTCAGTTCATTTTTACATGTTAATGATGTTCCTGGTGTAGAGCTGCCAACAATGCAAGTTTTCAGGAAATCTCTGAATGAGGACGCGTGGACCAATTAAACTGACTAAACCACTAATTAGTCCACCTGTGCTCCAGCTTGGACATCCTGAAAACATGCACTGCTGGTAGCACTTGAGAATGAGGGCTGGCTCCCCTTGAGCTACACTTGGCTGCAATTCCTTTGGGAGAACAAAAAATAAATTTAGGAAGGGTGATATTTTATTCTCTTATTTGTATCAAAATGAAATAATAACTGAAGAAGCAAGATTTGGTCATAAAGTCCTAGTAAAACAATCAATGACTGGACAAACAGAGTATTCATTTTAAAAAATATCTCTGACATTGCAAGTAGAGCCACTTCGGGTTGGCAAGGATTACTGCTAACCACTGCAACAATGTAGCAAGTGTCAGTGGAGGACAGAAGGCAACATTTACAAAAGCAGACTTTACTCAGCAATATGGCTAGAGAAGCAGAGTAAGTAAAATTACATTTTTTAACATTGCTTTTATAATCTGGTATATATAGCTTCTTATAAGTACATAGGTCAGATGGGGACAACCACAGAGCCACAAAGTTACCGGCACCTGACATGAATAACTATACGAACTTACTTAGGATCTTAAATTTAAAGGGATAGCAATACTTCGTTTTATCTTTATTTTATTTTGTAGGCATTAAAAAAACATGAAGAACGATATAAGTCTTATCGCTCAAACCTTTATGGTTTAAGAGATATTCACAAGCAAAGTTTCCCCCTCCTGCCCCTTTTACCTAGTGTAAGACATCTCTTCTCAGATGTGAATCTGGTTGTAAGACCAGACAGGTAATAGCAGGGGATAATCTTCTTTGCAAGAAAACAATGAAAGCCCTGCCCCCCTTGACAAGTTTTTCAGCTTTTTCCCTTATCTTAATTGAAGATTGTCCCTCTCTGCAGTCTACCTGGACACCTCCCTTCTGATCTGGCTGAACGGGGGGGGGATACTTTGCTTGTGAATATCTCTTAAACCATAAAGGTTTGAGATATAAGACTTATATCGTTCTTCATGTTTTTTTAATGCCTACAAAATAAAATAAAGATAAAACGAAGTATTACTATCCCTTTAAAGTGAACTTGTCACTTAAATTTAAGTTTGCATTTTTTTTAAAACTTCAGTCAAAACTGCCTATGTATCATTTTAACAAAACGACCAGCAGAAGTATACATTAGGAGATGTTGATTCTTTTATTTCTGAAAAAGTGAGTCTCAGTTCAGCACAGAGCTTCATTAGCAGATGTACACTCATCAAAGCTTCATTAGGACAAATAAGCATGTAGTACCACAGGGCTTATCATTTGAAGTCCTTTGCTACTAGCCAGACCTGAAAAGTTACTCGCCACTGCAAGCCATAACATACCCACCAGGCCTGAATTTCTACTCACCAGGGCTAAATTTTCACTCGCCATTGGCTAGTGGAGAGTGGAAGTTTTGAGCCCTACAGTACCACACTCAGAGATCTCACCATACAGAAATGAAGGTATGACTATCCCCTAAACCGAGGTGATCAGTGTCAGTGTTGGATCTCCAGTTATTGGTGACTACATCTCACATCATCCCCAACCAGCACACAGTTGTAGTCCCCAACTACTGGAGGTCCAACAGATTACTAAACCTGTTCTAAACTATGAAGTTTGTCTTTTGGCTAACAAGATCCATACACCATTTTTAATAAAGTTTTCATACATGAAAACCTAAACTCAAGGTGATAGATCCACTTTGGAAAAAAAGTGGAGTAATTCTGTTGACCAATCACCTGCACCACAGGGGGAAATAAAACTGTATAGAAAGGGTTATAGGTACATGGAATAGTATCTGAGCAGATATGGTAGAGGCTGAAACAGTACAGTTCTTTAGATAATATATGGCTATTCTAATAAAATAAGTCTGAGCTCTTTAAAGGATGGATAAATGGACAGAGTAGATAGGTCTATTGGTTCTTATCTGGTGTTAAATTCTGTGTTTCTGTGATTCTAATCATACCTGGGATTTTTCCAGATCTGACCTGGAGAGTGTAGTTTTTATACTTAATTGCCAGATTTCCAGGGACAGAGGCTCATTCTCAGCGCTCAGTGAGTTCCCTTGTAACTCTGCCCACTTCACTGCCAGTTCCGCCCACTGTCCATCCATTTTCAAGACAAACCCCGCTTCCCCTCCTCCCAGTCCTGCCAACCCCAATCAAGCACCGCCCCCTTTATGATACAAACAGCATAATTCCTTCGGACACTCTCACCGCAGACCACAGTGGACCTCTAGAGGCTTCTGGACAGAAAGGTATCCAAATATGGTTTTAGTTATGTCTTACTATCCTACATTACTAGTAGAAGATTTTTCTTAGAATACAGTTTGTATAATCTACAAATTATTTCCATTCATTCATGCTCCGCAGGATCCACAAATACACAGCAATCACTATCTCTATCGAGTTTTTACATTTTTCAGTGCAAGTATGCAACATTAAAAAAGTTACAAACATCAATGGGGCAATTTTCCACATGTTACAGCCTTAATGAGATACCCACATGGAACTCAGAAGAACAGTCCAGTTGATGATATGGTACTATACATGATATTGATTATGCTGATTAAGTAACAGATATACTAAAGTTATGGCACAAATAAGTGTTTCTATCTGAAAACACAGTAAATCCCCACTAATCATCATTTTTTGTGTAAAATCCTAATGATTACTGAATCAATTGTCTGTATACTGGTCCTACAAAATTAAAGAGACAGTAATGTCATAATAAATGTCCATGCGATTGTTTGCTGTAATTTTGTATACTGAATACTATCTTAGGAGCATCCATTACCTTTATATTTGGCTTGAAAATCTTATTACAAGTTTTCACCTCCTGCCCCTTCTGTGCACGTCACGCTGACTTCCCTCAAACCCAAAAGCCGGTCACTTGACCAGACAGATTGCAATGAGGGACAATATTATCTGTGTCAGTGTAAGGAAAAAGGTGACCCTCTTGATGAACGGGAGTAGGTTTTTCCTTATGCCGACACTTGTCGCGATCTGTCTGGACCAGCTTTCTGATCACAGGGAAATCAGTGTGAAGTGTTGAAAAGGGGCGGGAGGGGGAAACTTTTAATTGGATTTTCAATCCAAATATAAAGGTAATGGATGTTCCGAACATAGCATTCAGTATAGAGAGCAATCGGATGGACATTTATTTTTTGATATTACTATCCCTTTAAGACAACATGATTTTTGGTTGCATGACTCTAAGACCAAAACCCTTCCCACTGTAGTCTTCTTATGAAACCTACAGTGAAGGATGTTTCGCATGCATGAATGCTGCAACACATTGTGTTCCATGGACATGATCTCCAGTACTAATTAAAAATTAAATCTGGAGAACCAATCCAAGTAGAAAAGATTCATGGGGAACATTAGGAATTTTTAGATTAAGACAGGGGATGCTTATCTTGAGTGCTACAGATGTCTCCATTGCATTAAGAAGCAATACACTGAATATATTTTTAGTTTCCAGAAGGTGAAAAAAATTGGCAAACTATTGTTACCTTATTTTGAGTTAAGCTTTGACTTTGCTTGCTGCATTATAAGCTGACAATAAGTAAGCACAAAGAGGTATATGTATTAACCCTTGGAGTGCCAGAGCAATGTGTTGCATACCCCTGTGGCACGCAAAGGGTTAAGACAAGAGTTGCATAAATCTGAAGCAGCATGAGTCAAAGAAAATGACCCAGAGTTTATAAACTTTTGACTTAACACATATGCTCCATAGTGTTCAAGAATGTAACAATGAGAGATTGAGAAAAAAATTTATAGCACATGATTAATGACAATTTCATATCACAACTAGTAGAGGACCCAGCTAGAAAAGGGACCTTGCTGGACCTAGTGGTCTAAATCAGTTCTGTAATGGTAAACAATATACAGGTGAGGCACCATTTAGGCAGCAGTGACCACCATATGGTATCCTTTGATATTTGTTATGAGAAACTCATTAACAACTAAAATAATAAACCTTAATAAAGGTAAATTTTACAATGCTAAAGTCAGTGTTAAAGGACATTAAATGGGAGGTAACCTTCAAAGAAAAAAATGCACAAGAAAGATTTAATTTGTTTAAAACATTCTTAGATAAATATACGTTAATATATTTCATTGTCTAATAAATACAAGAGGAGCAAACTAAGACAAATGTGGCTTAATAAAAAGATTTGCAGGAAAATGGGAAATAAGATGTAGGGTTTTAAACTGTTTAAGTCAGAAGGGTCAGGTAAATTGCTTAAAAAATATAAAGAATGTAATATAATCTACAAACAAGAAATTAGGCTAGCTAAAAATGAAAATGAGAAAACAAAACAAGACACATGCTAAACAATTCTGCAGGCGTATAAATGACAAACATATTAAGGTTGATTTTGGTCCTCTTAAAACTGAGGCAGGTGTAATTTGAGAAGATTAGGCCACGGCTGAAACTAAGGTTGCCACCTTTTCTTCAAAAAATACCTGCCAAGGCATTCCCTCCATAGACTTAACATTGGAAGGAAGCCAATTTTTTACTGGCCTGCCGGTAAAATACCGGCTGGGTGGCAACCCTAGCTGAAACTGTAAACACATTCTTCTGTAAATACAAAGGAAGCAACAGTGGTAGGCTATGGACAAACAGAAAGAATCACATAATTTCCTCCATCATGTACCTTGCTTATGGAGGACAAAGTCCAAAAGAGACTAGAAAGTGTTATGGCGAATAAAGCACCTGGACGTGATGGCATACACCAAAGGGTACTTAAGGAGTTTAGTTCAGTAAGAGCAATACCCTTATGCTTAATGTTTATTGATTCACTACCATCAGGCATAGTGCCCTCAGATTGGAGGAAAGCAAATGTAGTACTATTATTCAAGTTGGTCTGAAGTTGTAAGTGTGGTGCCACAGGGTTCAGACCTACACCCAATGTTTTTTTAATTTGTTTATGAATGATCTAGAAGTGAGAATTAAAAGTAATGTCTCAATCTTTGCAAATGACACTAATCTGTGTAAGGAAACAAATGCACCGCAGGATATTTACTCTCTGCAGAATAATTTGGATCAACTGAATGAATGGGAGGAAAAGCTGTTGATGAGGTTTAATATAGATAAATGTAGGGTTATATATTTGGACTGTAGAAACAAACAAGCTACATAGACACTAAATAGCAAATTACTTTGGGAATCCTTGTTAGAGTAAGATTTAGGAGTACTGATAGACAATAGACTTCACAGTAGTGTGCACTGTCACTCTGCTACTGCAAGAAGAAAGACGGTACTATCCTGCATAAAAAGGGGTACAGATGCACTGAATGTGGATATAATTCTTCTTCTATATAAAGCCTTGGTAAGGCCTCACCTAGAATATGGAGTACAGTTTTGGGCACTATTCATAAAAAATACATTATTGAACTAGATGAAGTGCAGAGGCATGCCACAAAACTGATAAAGGGACTGGAGGATCTGAGTTATAAAGAGAGACTAGCAAAACTCAGTTTGTATACAATAGAGAGGAGATGTCTAAGGGGTGATATAATTACTTTTTACAGATTATTTGAGGTCTATACCAAGAACTCTCTAAGGAACTATTTACTCAAAGAGCTGAGCAAAAAACAAGAGGTCAACCATCAATATTAGAGGAAAGGAGCTTTCGACTAAAACAAAGACAGGGATTTTTTATAATAAAGGCTGTAAAGTTATGGAATTATTTGCCTTGTGATGCTGTGCTTGCAGATACTGTAGTTACTTAAACAAATAATGGAAAAGATACCTTTCTAGCACAGAACAATATTGAGGATTATGATATTTGGTTTCACAGCACATTAATTAATAACTGCTTCACATTTTTTTTACCTTCCTCTGAATCAGCAGGAGTGATATGGGCTGGACTTGATGGACGCATGTCTTTTTTCAGTCTCATGAACTATGTTACTATGTTACTCTGTTTTACATCTTAACCTATACTTCTCCCAATCATGATGATATTGTGCAACAGAGGCGACAGCAGAGACATAAACTCCTATGATTAATTAAATGTATTATTAGAGTGCTATTCAGTCCAATAGCGCAATTACTATTAAGGATATCACAGTGTCCATTGCTATTAATTAGATCAGCACAGTATTACATTAATATACACCCCAGGCTGGCAAAATGATTAAAGTCTTAATAATGACACTCAGGGTTTGAACTATTCCAGTGGATACCTAACATCACTACTGTTGTGAATTGATTAAAGGGATAGTAATGCCTAGTAAAAATGTAAATTCAATGATGTATCCGTTGTCTCTCGAACATGTATAGTTTGAGAGATATAAGCTGCTAAAGTTCACCCCTCCCGCCCCTTTCACTGACGTCGGCCTCTAGCTGACAGCAGGAGATCCTGGTCCCGGGACTGGCCGGCGGCTCTTCAGCAAAGCCGAAATAGCGCTATCTAAAAAGAAAGACTTCATTGGAACGGTTTACAAAGTATGCTTGCAAACCAGGTACACTTTGTACACCGTTTCAATTAAGTATTTCTTTTTAGATAGCGCTATATCGGCTCTGCTGAAGAGCCGCCATCGGGTCGCACGACCCAAATCTCCTTCTGTCAGTGAAAGGAGAGGGAGGGGGAACATTAGCAGCGTATATCTCTCAAACTATACATAAGCATGCTTTCCTTTGACATCACTGGTCATCCTGATTGCTCCCTGAAGTTTATATACTAAGGTTTCCTGGGTACAAAACCAGAGCAAGTAATTATCACCATGTGTATCAAGTTAAAAGTAGAGATAATCCAGAGGGAAACAAATGTATTTTATTTATCAAATTTAAAAAAAAATAGCATTTTTCTTTAGTACATACGGTGTATTTTTTCCCCAAAATTTGCTGAAGCCTTGATGCTTTATGGGCCGTATTTAGGAAGCCAAAAAAAGAACAATCAATTCTGCAGCAATGTTGGGGCAAACAAGTGGGGCATATCTATTGAATCTTTAACCCTTTGAGTGCCAGCGGGGTATGCAAAGCAATGTGCTGCGTACTCCCTCTGGCACTCAAAGGGTTAAGGACCAAAGGGGTGTAAAAAGCATTGCTGCATTTTTGGCTTTCATTTTAACCCTTTAATCCTTTAAGTACCACAGGGGTGAGAAAAGTTTTACAATATGTTGCACACTTTTCTGATCCATAAAGGGTTAAAGAGTGAAATACAAAAAGGGTTCAAAAGTAAAAGGGCAGCAACTTTGGGGCAAACAAACTGCAACACTGGGAATAAAAAAGTCACCAAATTCCCGTTAGTTTAAACTGAACTTCACATGAATCGGAGGTCTCTCTGGCATTCAAGGGGTAAAAATCTCATTTAAATAAATAGGGATTTTTTTTTATTTGTTCCCCATGGTGTAGTTGAAATACTCCACTTTAGCTTTGTAAATATGGCCCACTATTCACTGAAACACATTCCATTATGTCTGCATTAAACGTAATGCCTTGAGGACCAGAGGGCTGAACAAAGCAATGTTACTGTCATTCCTAAATGGAATATCACGGCACAACATTATCACATCAGAAACATTCTGGCTTATGTGTTTTTTCAACTCTTTAACCCCTTAATGACAGGGTTTTTTTTATTTTCCATTATAGCGAATGACTTCCTGGACTTACCTGGTAAGTCGTCTGTCACTAAGGGGTTAAAGATCGGTGGGGTGTGTAAATCTGCAATTTTCTAGTGCTGTCACCAGGTGGTGCTGTTTCAATCTCTTTCTATGGAATGCCATAGTGTATGACTCCAGGGGAATGATCTACTAAGTAATACAGTGGTGTCCACATTTTTTTGTGGCTCACAAAATCAGAAAGCCATAAGTGCAAGAACAACATTATTTTTTTTTAATAATAATGGCGAATTATAGCCTGTCAGTTATTCAAAAGAATGTATTTATTTATTTATTTATTTATTGATCAAGTCAAAAAAATACTGATATGTAACAGACATCTATTCTTAAACTGTACAGTACTGGCGGGCATGTGATTATGCCTTACTGGCCTGCTAGTTCATATGTGGTAGATAATTAGGTATATAAAAATGTATTTTTAAATATCTCACCCTGGAGTCAGACGAAACGCATTTGACCCACAGGCCACACAATGAACACCCAGGCACTAAGGCATAGTGAAGTGGTGATAAAGTGTAGATGACTTCTCCAGTGATATCACTTCTCTAGTTCCTATGTTAGTATATGGAGTCTGTTCACTAAAATTTTCCAAGTTGGAGATTTAGTGTATAGGCTCCATAGAATTACAAAGGAACAGGAGAAGTGATATCACTGGAGAAGTCATCTCTGCTTTATCACCTCTTTATCACACATTAGTGCATAACCCACCAGGTATCCTATACAGTATATTATAAAAATAAAATGTGTCTATTGGACGGCATTTGGAACTGTTGCTAACAGTCTGATTTAAAAAAAAAATCCCAATTTTAGTAAATTGTTGCTGGATGTCAGTAGATTTATTAATGGTTGTCAGTCCTGCTCAACAGGATAAACACTATAACATAGTTTTTTCATTAGTCCACAGCGGTTAACATTTTTATTTTCCCCAAACTGTTGTCTCTTAGTAATATCCTAGGGAACTTTTCTCTTAAAAATGTACACTTTATTACATGGTGGATCTGCACTGACTGCAGGTAAATGCACATCAGTCCACTGGCGATGTTTATAGAAGTTAAAGTTATCTGGGTTTATAATTTTGTAATCAAAAAGGTTGTTTGTGTGAAAGAAACTATGCAATGGATTAACACAAAATTGCATGCAGAAAGATAAGGGTATATGAATAATCACACAACACCAAATGATTGGGTAAGAACAGGCCATTTATTAAAATGACACAAATAAATAACATGTAACAACCATAAATACCAGCACAATCCTTGCCCCATAATAATACCAATTATTAACATTTTACCATTAACATTTTACCATTCCTTAGCATGGCCAAAACCAAAACGAGCTCATGCTTAAAATAAACCATTATTCCCTTTTAAGTGCCATCAACCAGTTACCCCAATTGTACCAGACCCACCCAACCACAATTGGGTAACGTAACCCCCCGCGGCATCCGCCTGGTGTCAACCTCCCTAGGATTACCTCCCTAAGGATCCATCCTGAATTCTTTTCCACCACTCAACATACCCCATCCGATGCAAGGACAGCACCACACAAACCATGAACAGCCAAATCAAACAGGGCGGGTGGGCGGGCTCGCTTACCATACGCACAGGTACACTTCCTTTCTGCCCTACCAACCCACAATCTCCCTCACCTAACTTTCTGAACCCTCCCTTTCCACATGCTCCCTTCTCTGCTAGGGCTCCGGGGTATTTCTGACACCCTAATAATAGAGCTTTGCAAATTGTAATTATGAGACAGCTTATTCCTCCTAAATGCAGTCTTGGTTTTCAGACCTGTTCTTCAACTAAATAACTTGAGCATTCCTGAAAGTGTTGTACACAGTTATTTACCTTTAAAGCCTGAAAAATGCCAGTAAGACTGCTCTCAGCAAAATCCTTGAAAAGAGCATTATAGGTCATATTTAAGCATATACCTAAATCTCATATGTCAGTGGTTCTCTTTTTTTTTTTTTTTTTTTTCTCAAATCACCCTTAACACTATAAGGGATAGTAATGTTTAGGTATTACGGTAAATTTGATTCTTCTATATACATTTGTATAACGCTGTGTAACATTATAAACATCCATAATTTAGCAGTTTTTGTTTTATTCTATTATAAAGTTTCCCCCTCCTGCCCCTTTTTACCTAAGTCAAGCAGCCTCCCCTAAGATCTGGAATCCGTTCATCGAACGGGGAAGATCGTAGCAAGGGACAATGGGGGGGATTTATAAACCTGTCGTTATGACAAATTGTGGAGTAAAAGTTGACTAATAATGATGGGCGGCATTTAAAAAGACAATTGCGTTCAATTTTGGAAGCCTTAACCCTTTGAGTGCCAGAGAAACGGGAGGAGAGAGTGATCCTAACGGAGAGGGGATAATTCCTCCGTATGCTTATGAGTCAGAGGACTTTGATATCAGAGCTCTGACAGCATCCAAATGTGAGTGTATTTCTATGTTTTATTGAATATATATCAATACTTACTTCACCATATGAGCCCCTGTTCCTGTTTTGTTCTTTTACATATACTGTGCCGCCAAGGGGGAGCGTGAGATCAAAGGGAGCTGCAGTGGAATAAAGATTTTGTATCTACAACTTTACTGTTTGGAGACAGTTACCATTTCTCCTACTGCTCGTTCAGTCAGTGCCGATATATGTCGTTACTGACACTACATTCTTGTGAGTGCGCACAATAAGGGTGCGGTGGTGGTGATCTATAAATAATTTTTAAGTTTGATACACACAAGGGGCGTCCCTTGCCTTGTTCCTCCGCTTCTTTTCTTCTGTTTTTACAATTAACATTAACGGGCATTCACATCAACTTAGTAACTCCATATTTATAAAGATGTCGTCATTTATAAATCTGACCTGCCAATATCATCAGTTGCCATGACTGAACAACAATTCTTTAAAGAGTACCAAAACACCTTTTTTATAAATCTTCCCCCAATCTTCTTTTTATCAGTATAAGGAAAACCCCCTTCACAAAGGACGGCAGATTTTTCCTTATGCTGACAGAAGATTGTCCCTCGTCACAATCTGTCAGGACTGGCTTGCTGATCTTCGCAATGCATTGGAGACTTCTCTTGCACTCAAGGTGTTAAAAGCCCAATCTAATGTAACAGGAGTTTTTATTTGCCCCCTATGTTACAGCTGGTTTACTCCAGAATAACTCAGTTTGCTTTTAAACATTTTGGGCCTTTAATTTAAATGGAATTTGCAGAATTTTCAATTCAGCCCTATGGTGCAGATGATTTGTGCCAAAACGGCACCTTTTTAACTTGATAAATATGGCTCTTTAAGGATGATTTTATCATAACTGGAGCACACCAGCTGTACCACAGGTGCACTTCGCACCCCTCTGGCATTTAAAGGGTTAAACCAGTCTCATAATTACTTGTTAATTTTAAGGGAGGCTGCATAATGCTTTGCTGCATAGTATAATTTTCTATAATTTGTTAATTACATACTCATATCGCAATGCCTTCTTGGAACACACTACTTCTATGTACTTCTTAATGGAAAGGGTGATATTTACAGATTTAACAGAAAGCTTACACCTAAAATGATCTCTGGTTACACACTAAAATATCCTGTACTTCATGCTAGACTCTGTAACATTTCTGTATTTGTATACTAAGACCTAAAATCTAGTCTTATTTATTATCGGTGGGGGTGTCCATTGCTTCATTTTGTAGAGCTAATCTTGATAGGTGTCTGAGATGTGATAGTGATTTGTTGTCTGTAAACAGCCCAGTGTTTTTGATTGTCTGGGTATTATTGTGCAGATGTTACATAACCCAGACAATAATATTTCAGTGTTATGTTTATCATACATGACCTATGACTGCCAATTCCTTCTTTCTGTATCCCCCTCCATTTTCACTTTTTTTGTACCCCGCTTTTTTTTATAATTTCAAAACCAATGTTCAATTTGAGAAAATATTCAACAGTTCAAGTGTGTTACAAGGAACCGCACTGAAGTAGTTAAGAAAACTCATTGCCATAGAAGCCTGAGGTCAAATGTCTCACTATAATTGCAGTTCTTAGGTCAAGCAAAAACTTGCACTGCAACTGCAAACAGTGTTATAAACGGGAGAGGTGAAAAACGGCCTCCTTAAAAGCAAGAGCAAACCTGCTTATTTTGGCTAAGATACCTTTGCACAGTGGAATTTTAGTATTCACCTTGTGCTCACCTTGGACCCAGATAAGAATGGATTGTTTGGTCTCAATAGTCCCATGGAATCCATATGCAAATGTAATGCTGTTTCTGTACGCTGGGGACTGTATGCAGAAAGGAAAAGAGTAGCAGTTGTGCAAACCAGTGGCAGCGAAATAAAAAAATCACATTGATTGATTTGGGACTATTAACCCTTTGAGTGCCAGAATGTTGCAACGCAATGCATTGGATGCCTCTCTGGCACTCAAAGGTTTAACCCCTTAAGTGTTACAGAGGTCTCAAATGCATTGTGTAGCAATTCGCTGGAGACCTCTCTAGCTCTCAATGGGTTAAAATGTCCATTTAAATCATGAGGGATTTGGGGAAGTTTCATGTGTCCCCTAAAGTGCAGTTGGTTTGCTCCAGAATTGCAACATAAGGCCTCAATTACTATGGTTGTGCTTAACCCCTTAAAGACTGGCTGACGCAGTGGCTGGCCATTAAGTTTTTTTTTCTCCATTGGATTCTGGGGTCCCTGAGTAGCGTGCAGCCCAGCAGCGACCCTGGAATTCCATGAGGTGCCAAGACCATCACTGGTCTTTAAGTGGGGGACCAGGCATGACAGTCCTGGCATGTCAAGGGTTGTTAAGGGGTTAATGCTATTAATCCTTTGGATTCAAAGGATTGGAGAACCAAAGGGTTGCAATTCTTTGGATACCACTCTGGCAATCAAAAGGTTCAATTGGCAAAAAATTATCAATTTGTTCATTATCTATACCAAGTTATTTTTAAATCCGTTTGGTCATGATCTGTTTCAATCTGGCAGCATATGGAAATATTGCAAGGGTCACAGGGAGACAGGACAGGTGATCTGAATTAGGGTCAAGTGCTCATATATTTCAGTGGGACATCAGATTCCAGGTCCTGCACAATACGTCCTGTCTAATGTTTAGGTTTTAAAGGGGTGCATTTTCACATGTAATTCCACACTAAATCGGGAGCTGAAATCTATTTTCTGGCCCTACACCTGCGTAAGGCCAATTTACTCAGATACTTACACCAAAAATTCTCTCCTTAATGGAAACTACCACCTCCTAATAACCATTCTCTCATCTTACTATGCCTAGAAGGCAGTAGTAGGCAGGGTCAGACTGGGATTGGGCAAGTTACCCTGGAACACCGCAAGAAGGAGAATCAGCCTCTGTTCCTGGGCACCTGGGAAATAAGTGTGAAAACCAGAGTCACCAGGGCAGATCTGCAGGGTCCCAAGGTATTTCTATCAGGGACGGATTAGGGGTCTAAAGAACTTGGAGCTGAATGTCATTGGGACACAACGCATTGCTTCAAAATGCATTGTGCACATCTCTGATCCATAAAGGGTTAAATATGAATACTTTTTTTTAATTCAACATTTCAGTCAATGGAAACATTAAAGTTTGGTCTCTTCCTGGGGACTGAATAGTGGCTCACTGTTGCATACTAGTGACTGATGAAAATAGACCTTTCAATGGGCCTGAGGCTACAACTCCATCGGATTCATTGTTAATCCGGCCCTGCCATTCATACCTGAGTACTGTCCGGCTTTGATCCAGAGGCTTCAGTTTTTATACTTAATTACCGGAACTCAGAGAACAAAGGATGACTCTCGGTGCTCAGTGAGTAACTCCGCCCACTTTAATGCACGTTCCTGTCACTCTGCATCCAGTTCTTCCCACTCTCCTCCCATTTTAAGGGCAAACCCCACCTCTACCTCATCCCATTCCCACCCACCCCAATCAAGCCCTGCCCACTTTATGACACAAATGTGCATAATTTGGATACTCCCACCTCCAGAACATAGTGGACCTCCCGAAGCTTGGGATAAGAAGGTTCCCAGGTATATATATATGTGTGTATATATATATATATATATATATATACACACACACACACATGCATATACACACAGCTACATATATATATACCGATAAACAACACATGCACAAAGCAAGAAGAACAATTCTGGGGAAACCCAACTTCGTAACTGGGACAAATAAAAAATCCCATTCAGTTAAATAATGTTTTAACCATTCAAATGCCAGAGATCTTCAACGCATTTCAGAGCAATGCATTGTAGACCTTTCTAGCAATGAAGGAGTTAAAATCAGTGGGAGTGGTTTTGATTTGCCCCAGAATTGCTCCATCTGTATTTTGATCAGAATTAAGATACATGTTTAGGAGACAATAGATATAATAGGACTTATGTGTAAAGGCAAAGACAAGCAATTCTGGGTAATACCAAGCGCAGGGAACAAATACAAATTCCTGTTTCAGTGTGGCTTTTAACCCCTTGAATGCTAGTGACGTCTCCGACATATTGTGTATCAACGCACTGGAGATCTCTCTAGATTTCAAGAGGTTAAAGCGGAACTAACACCACAGGTAAAGTCACCCTGCTAGGTGGCGACTAGCTTAATAATAATTATTACCTCTCAGAACTACACGATTCTATAGAGAACCTTAATCTTCCGAGACCAGAGGCCAGGCATCAGTGCAGACATCTTGTCTGAGCGCCTGTGCTGTCAGTCCTGGTCTCCATTCAGAAGCATTACACTGGCCCGAAATGCACCGGAAGGGACTGACAGCGCAGGTGCGCAGACTGCACTAACTTGTCCGTCAGTCTCGGAAGATTAAGGATTTCTGTAGAATGGTGTAGTGCTGAGAGGTAATATAACTATTATTAAGCTAGTCACCACCTGCTTAATTATTGCAGGGGACCTGTGGTGGTAGTTCTGCTTTAACAGTCCCATTGAAATCATTGGGTATTATTTGCCCCCTATAGTGCAGTTGGTGTGCACCAGAATTGCTCCTCTTTGCCTTTATGCATATGCCCCTTTATTGTCAGACAATGGAAATGAACATTTTAATCACAGATACAAGTCAGGAATTTACTAGATAGATTACAGAGACAAGTGACTCAGTTCACCTAGTGAAAACATTTAATCCCTTAAAGACGCGTGACGTGCCAGGACCGTCAAGCCTGTCCGGACCTTAAGGATCTGTGACGCTCCTGGTATGTCATGACAGTTTGTGATCGCAGAGCAGCTGCACACTGCATTGCACTGTGATCACAGAATACACCAGCGAAATAAAAAATAAAGTCCCACTGTCCTCTAGTGCGCCCCACCCCAGACCACGTGGTCCTTAAGGGGTTAAAGACAAGAAGGGTGTGGAATGCATTGCAAAGCAAAGTTAAACTGAACACAATCCAAAATAACATTCGCCTTTTTCACAACTCTTGACAATAAGTAATAATGCTGTGGGTGGACAACTTGTGGCTCTCCAGCTGCTCTTGAATTACAACTCCCATCATCCTCAGCAGGCCAGGAACACCTACAACTCCTAATATTAAATGCCCACTTACCTTAATCTAGGTAGAAAATACTAACAGCCCAAATTAGTATTTAGCTAGTACTGAATATCATGCCCACGAAAGCAGACATGTTTCTTTGTTTCAGGATTACAGGACCCAAAACTCCTCCCTCTGATGTCTTGCTTCCTAAGAAGATGTCAGTGGGTGGAGTTTGGGGTGCAGGAATCCAACAACAAATAATCATGTTCCCCTTCCCAGGATTTTCAATGCCTTCCACACCCCCTGGGTCATTAAATGGTTAATTTAACTTAGAGAAATGCTTAAATTAACCCAATTTAATGTACAAAAATAAAGACTACAATAATTAAAAATCTATATTTCTATTCTTATAGTGAATTAACTGATTTTAGTTAGTCCATGTAAGTCCCGTACGTTATTAAAGTGGACACAGCTATTTGTAGACGCTAGATCGGGGACTCCCAACGCATTCAGTGCATGAAAATGCTGACTTGACACATTCACGCATACAGGAGGGGTCAAGACCGGGGCACCTCTTTGATTGAAGATCAGACACAAAAACTCAACTAAAGCAACTTTGCTTCTTGTCAGACAAAACGTCTGATGAGCATCTATAGAATAGAATATTGCACATTTGCTGTGTCATGTCATGGGGCAGTACAATGAAATGAAAACACATGATCTATGCTATATATCAAAAGCTTTCTAACAGTGGCTCATTCACAGAAACAGATTTTTTTTTTTTTTGAGGGCCGACAGTTTTTAACCACTTGGGTGCTAGAGAGCTCCTGGAATTATTTGCTCCTCAATGCATTGCATACCCCTCTGGTACTCAATGGGTTAACAACAGGGCAAGTAGAAGTGACCCCTTGCAATCAAGGTGAGTTTTTTAGAAACACGTAAACAAAGCAAGTGAGTAATTCTGGAGGAAGCCAATCTCACCACAGGAACAAATGCAAATTCCCAAGATTCCCGTTAATGTCATTTTTTAAAAAAAAACCTTAAATTGAAGAAAGGTGTCCAATGTGTCAGAGTCTTTTCTACCATCGCGGGGATTAAAAGACCCATTTAAATTAATATTTTTTTACCTGTCCCCTGTAGAACAGATGGTTTGTTCCAGACTTAATCTGTTTTGTTTTTGCATATGGTCCTTAAAGTGATAGTAATATTTCACAAAACCAGCAGATCCAATTAATCTTCATAGTATTTGAGCCATAGAGAGTGTTATTTCAATACTACTGCTCTAAGCTGAGCAGTGTTACATCAGTAAAAGGGATGGGAGTGGGGAACTTTATCATTCAATTACTCTTGAACTACAACTCTGACAGAATTGAAATAATACTCTCCAAGGTCCAAATACTATGAAGATTAATCAGAGCTGCCTTTATTATGAAACATTACTATCTCTTTAATGGCATACAACACAGTCTCTGGCCACTTGAGTCTCCCTCTCCCTGATAAAATGGGGTGCACAATGTGATCTGTTCAATGTGTGAATCCAGGGATGGAAACTCAGCATTGTGTGAAGGTGGGTGTAAAAACTCAGTATTTTTTCAAGCTACTGCATTAAACATTTTTGAGGTTTACGGTCAATAGTCTATTACGGCCAATAGTCTAAAACTGCAACACCTAAAATTTCAGGTCATTGAAGTACTGCACAATCACGCACAGAAATTGCATGTTTGTGCTGAAATAGCTTTTGAACAAAACATTTTCCATATTGTATTACTGTCCTACTGAGTACTACTTTTTTAACAGGAGGGAACGACAGTTGTAGTTATTATCTAGACCTCTCGAGCAATGTGTTGCACACCCCTGTGGACTTTTAAGAGATAAGGGGACCTGCTATCCAGTACTATGCCCAGACCCAGCAATGGATTAAAATGGCCCTGGAGAGTTTCCATTAGATTGACAGACAGCAATATCTATCTATCTGTCTATGTATCTATCTATGCATCTATGTATGTATGTATGTATGTATGTATCTATCTATCTATCTATCTATCTATCTATCTTTTATCTATCTATCTATCTATCTATCTATCTATCTATCTATCTATCATCTATCAATTTCTATCAATTTTTCTGTCTCTGTCTGTCTGTTTTTCTGCATGTCTTTCTATCTATCTACATATCTGTCTGTCAATCTAGGTACGTAACCATTATTGCATTTATCTGTCTGACTATCTATCTATCTATCTATCTATCTATCTATCTATCTATCTATCTCTATATCTATCTCTGTCTGCGGATCTATCTGTCTGTCTGTTCATCTATCTATCTATCTATCTATCTATCTCTATATCTATCTCTGTCTGCGGATCTATCTGTCTGTCTGTTCATCTATCTATCTATCTATCTATCTATCTATCTATCTATCTATCTACATATCTGTCTGTCTATCTAGGCACATAAAAATTATTTCAGATATAAGCAACTTTTATTTTTACCATTAGTATTTCTTTAACAAACCACCGAGTTTAAAGGATTAAACATGTTATGAGCATAACTAATGTTCTCCAGGGAAAAACAGCGAAAGAACAGGCAGCATTATTCATTTTGTGAGTGGCACGGAGCAGACGCCTGCACAGTGTCATGTCGGGTCCGCAATAAATGGATCACATTAAAATCAAACAGATTTAATTAAATCCAGAGTGTCCTGGAAAACACTTTACCTCTATGTTATTGCAAATTGAAATTAAACACTAAGCAGTTCTCCATTACGAATCAATGCAGTGCAACATCAATTAGCTTTGCAGACCCATTAACCGCGGCTTCAGAAGAGGCAGCGACAGCAGAGTCTACTGCAGATATGATAAGGGCTGCTCAGAGAGCCTCATGCTGGAACTATATACACAGGGCCATATGCACATCAAAAAACTGGACTAATTCTGGGACAAACCAACTGCACCATAGGAGACAATTAATTATTCATCATTTTCATATTAATTTAAATGGGCTATTATTCCATTGAATGCTTGAGAGGTGATCAATGCATTGCCTTGAAATGTGCTGAAGACCTTTCTAGCACTCAACAGGTTAAACATCCCATTTAAATAAATGAGGATTTTTACTTAGCCCTTCCAGATCATTTGGTTTGCTCCAGAATTGCTTCTCTTTCATTTTGTGCTCTGCTTTTATTATTAACCTTTTGAGTGACAGAGGGGTATCCAATGCAATGCGTTGGATAACCCTCTGGCTCTCAAGGGTTGAGTAACTCCATAAGGAAAAATATACACTCTTTTTTGTAGGGTTTTCCTTACATGCGCAAGAAAAAGGAGGGTATGGAAAACGCTTCACTTAGAAGTTATTACAGAGCAACTGCATTTTTTTTAAGTGGACTATTTTGATGGCCTGTGAATTTGATTGTGGTGTTGTTGCTACTGAAATCTATGGACAACAAGCATCCACAGACAGCAATAGCAACTGAACCATTAGAACCACAGGCCAGGAAAGTACTGCAGCTGAGCAACGAAGCTTTGTTATGTAATAATGTCTGACTGAGACGTCTCCCAGCAGCAAGAGTACTCCCTGCTTTTCTCAGTGAGAAAAGGTAATAAATATATTTTTATACTACATTAGCGATATGCACAGACTTAGTTTTATTTTCACGTATAATTGCTCCTTTAAAGAAAAATAGAACCTTTTATGCAGACAGGCACTCACTGGGATCTTGCAGTAGGCATTGCGTGCCCCTCTGGTACTCAAAGGGTTAAAGCGTTAAGATCACCATGTGCACTGGGTAGAGTTGTGTCCTGTTTTCCTGCTAGCAACTGTCATGGCTGCCTCCATGGATATGAAATTATACTTAATTACTGGGTTACTGGGGACAGAGGCTGATTTATAGGACACTGAGAATTCCCCTGCAACATTGCCCACTTCACTGCCAGCTCAGATAACACTTCGCCCTGTACTTCTCACTCTCCTCCCATTTTAAGGGTAAATGCCTCCTCCTAATTCCTCCTATTAGAGCCCCACTCACTCTGGGACGAGAATCACATCATTTGGGCACTCCCACTCCTAGAATTTGGTGGACTTTCCAAGGGTTGGATAAGAAGGTTTCCAGGTATACATTGGGACCATTAGGATTTTTTGGCAATAGTATGGTTAGTAGTGGATTATTATTAGGAGATTTTACTTCTTTAATAATGCGGATGTGGAATAGATGTAATCTAACAAATTAACAATGTAACCCCTTGGATGCTAGTGATGTCTCCAAAGCAGTGTTTTTACCTTCCCTCACTGAGGTTAAAGGGATAGTAATACTTCGTTTTAACTTTATTTTATTTTGTAGGCATTAAAAAACATGAAGAATGATATAAGTCTTATCTCTCAAACCTTTATGGTTTAAGAGATATTCACAAGCAAAGTTCCCCCTCCCGCCCCTTTTACCTAGTATAAGCCATCTCTTCTCAGATGTGGAATCTGGTTGTATGACCAGACAGATAATAGAAGGGGACAATCTTCTTTCTCTTAGAACAATGAAAACCCTGCCCCCCTTGACAAGTTTTTCAGGTTTTTCCCTTATCTTAATTGAAGATTGTGACCAGATGGAATAACTTACGACTATAGAACTTGAAATATTGATCCCCATGTTGTACATTGTGTGACATAATGTAATAGTTTGGATGGGGTTACTGTAATTCCTTTACAGGGATATGAAAGTTGGGAGCCAGAGTGCAGAAAATGAAGGCTATGCCCAGCACTCCTGCTTGCTTCAGATCTGGGTAACTTGGCTAAACAATGACTGGAATGTTAATTAGCTCCTGCTGTGCTTCCTTGACCAATCAGGGGAGGTTATTATGGTCCAGTCAAAATGCCCCTTTTCCAAACCCTACTTTGCATTCTTATCTGGATAGGAGTGACTGGAAATGTAGGCCATTATCTGATTGGTCAAGCATAGCAACACTGTCCCAAGCACTAATTTAAATTCTAATCTTGATAAGAGTGTCTGGAAGTGTATATAAGCAGTGTGTTTCATCAATAAAGCTGTTCTGTGCTACCCTCCTTAATACAAGTCTCGGATGTATTTCTGGAGGGGACTTAGGCTGGGGATTCTCACCTTAGCCATTACAGGAGCAAATTCACTTTCCTCGCCGGTCTACTGGCGTAGGGCCTCTGGAAACCCTACCTAGGGTTCTGCAGCTAAATTCACTATCTCTGCCAGTCTGCCAGGGGGCAGCATCCAGTTGTTCCTGCCTGAGCATCCAGGACCTCCAGGAAGCAGCAGGGCTCCAGCCGGCCGTGGAAGAGGGCAGCAGAGGTGGCGGTTCAGGAACCGACGGCCCCAAAAGGGTCCGGTAAATCCTGGTACCGTCACATCTGGTGTCAGAAGTGGGATGCCCTCTTCCTAAAGGCATCCAAACCACTACTGGGACAATCTCCATCGGGAGATTTGGCTGGAGCCAGTGGCAGGTGTATGGAAGAGTTCTACAATCAGCTAAAGCGATCCACCTTAAAAGAGATCCTTACTGCCAGAGGCGGAGAAGCGAGGGGACCCACGAAGAATGATTTGGTTGAGGCTTTGATGCAGATGGACCGCCTATCAGTTGGAACCGCCAGCCCTGCAAGCCTGCAGACCAGCATGGGATCCGGGGAGGGCCCTACAGAGCATGAGGATGCCTTCACCCGAGCTGTCAGGATTCGACTTGCATTTTATGGCCCCAATCCCTCTGCTGAGGTAGTGGATAGAGTAATGGCCATGGTGACTCAGGAGAGGACAGCAGAAAGGGAGGAGCGCATGAGGATGGCAGAACTGGAGAGAGTCCCAAGAGATTCAGGATCTCCACGGAGCTGTGGAGTCAGGAATGGCAAACAGCCTCATCAAGCCTTCAAGGTGTTTGAGGAAAGCAGAGGCGACATAGATGGGTACCTGCAAGATTTTGAGAGGCAATGTGCCCTTCATGAGGTGGATTTGAGAGACTGGGTAACAATTCTGGCAGGCAAGCTGACTGGACGTGCAGCCGAGGCATATCAAGCCCTACCTGACGAAGTCAGCCGTGATTATGCGGAGGTGAAACGGTGCCTGCTTGCCCGGTATGCGGTCACCCCAGATGCTTACCGGCGGAAGTTCCGGGATACCCGACGGCGGGAGCAGGACTCTTATGAGGAATGGGTGTACCGCATGGACCGTGCTTGTGCCAACTGGCTACTGGGCTGCAATGCAAAGACTATGGAGGATTGTCGGCAGCTTTTCCTACTGGAGCAATTCTTCCAACATACGCCTCCTGACGTTCGGGATTGGGTACGGGACCATGACCCAGCTACGGTGGGGGAAGCAGCCAAGTTGGCCGATAAATATGTGGAAACTAGGAAGAGTGGGCCCCGTCCCTCTCCTCTCCCACCCAGAGGGCCTAATTCCACTCCTCGAGGGGTCCAGGTACCACTGCCCAGCCCCATTACAGCAATTTCCAACTCGCCCAGTAGAAGGCGCAGTTCGGGCCTGCAGTGCTATAATTGTTTGCAGCTGGGACATGTTCGGAGCCATTGCCCTCAGAGACGGTCCAGACCTAGACCCCTGCACCAGAGGCCAATACCTCCACCAGTCCCACCCCGGAGTGCACCAAGACAAGCCTACTGTATGGAAAGATATGTGGAGACTCAAGAGAATGGGCCCTGTCGCTCTCCTGTACAATCCAAAGGAATTACTACAGACACTCGAATGGGCCAGATACCACATCTCAGCTCCATTCCCATCAGTCACAACCAGCCCAGCAGAGGGCGCCGCTATGGACTGCAGTGTGATGATTGTTTGCAGCCTGGGCACGTTCAGAGCAATTACCCTCAGAGACAGTCACAGCCTGGGCTCTTGCCCCAGCAGCCGGTATCTCTACCGGTCCCACCCCAGAGTGCACCAAGACAAGCCTACTGTGGAGGAGAGGACCCTGGCACTGAACCTATGGAGTATAATTTATCCATGCCCATGGGAGTGGATTACAATATTGCCCCTTTTAGCAGGGACAAAGTGTGGGGACCGATCCACGAGGTGAGCCTGGTCCAAACCGCCAGAACAGATAACCGAGGACACCATGGTCAGACAGTGCTGGTGAACGGGCAGCCAGCCAAGGGGTTGAGAGACACTGGGGCCACAATCACTATGGTACAACCCCACCGGGTCCTCCCAAGGCAGAGAACTGGCCGGACAGTGGCTGTACGAGTTGCTGGAGGAGCCATACACCAGATTCCCTTGGCCCGGATCACACTGGATTGGGGTGCTGGAGAAAGAGACTGTGAGGTGGGAGTGATGTCTGGCATCCCCGCTGAAGTACTGTTAGCAAATGATTTGGGGTATCTTACCAGTACCTTCGCAAACTCCATGTCTGTACAACCCCAAAGGTGGATGCATTTCTGAATATGTTTGTAGGAAAAATGGACAGTTGTTACACAGCTGGAGCTTCTCCCTCCACCTTTACCATTCAGTGCAGACCTAGCAGGTATAACAAAAAGGCTGATAGACTATCCTGGCAAGAAGATGACTGAAAGACTTTGTGGACAGTGAAGAGGTGGATCCGTTGGGATCACACCTGGTCTGTCCAAGACTTGGGGGGGGGAGTAATGTGACCAGATGGAATAACTTACGACTATAGAACTTGAAATATTGATCCCCATGTTGTACATTGTGTGACATAATGTAATAGTTTGGATGGGGTTACTGTAATTCCTTTACAGGGATATGAAAGTTGGGAGCCAGAGTGCAGAAAATAAAGGCTATGCCCAGCACTCCTGCTTGCTTCAGATCTGGGTAACTTGGCTAAACAATGACTGGAATGTTAATTAGCTCCTGCTGTGCTTCCTTGACCAATCAGGGGAGGTTATTATGGTCCAGTCAAAATGCCCCTTTTCCAAACCCTACTTTGCATTCTTATCTGGATAGGAGTGACTGGAAATGTAGGCCATTATCTGATTGGTCAAGCATAGCAACACTGTCCCAAGCACTAATTTAAATTCTAATCTTGATAAGAGTGTCTGGAAGTGTATATAAGCAGTGTGTTTCATCAATAAAGCTGTTCTGTGCTACCCTCCTTAATACAAGTCTCGGATGTATTTCTGGAGGGGACTTAGGCTGGGGATTCTCACCTTAGCCATTACAGGAGCAAATTCACTTTCCTCGCCGGTCTACTGGCGTAGGGCCTCTGGAAACCCTACCTAGGGTTCTGCAGCTAAATTCACTATCTCTGCCAGTCTGCCAGGGGGCAGCATCCAGTTGTTCCTGCCTGAGCATCCAGGACCTCCAGGAAGCAGCAGGGCTCCAGCCGGCCGTGGAAGAGGGCAGCAGCAGTGGCGGTTCAGGAACCGACGGCCCCAAAAGGGTCCGGTAAATCCTGGTACCGTCACAAAGATTGTCCCTCTCTGCAATCTACCTGGGCACCTCCCTTCTGATCTGGCTGAGCAGTGTTACATCAGTAAAAGGGGCAGGAGGGGGACACTTTGTCATTGAATTACTCTTGAACTACAACTCTGACAGAATTGAAATAACACTCTCCAAAGTCCAAATACTATGATGATTAATTAGAGCTGCTTTTATTATGAAACATTACTATCCCTTTAATGTACTTAGAAGGACTGGGGGAAGGCAGATGAACTAAAGGTAAGATACATGTGAGACCAGCTCTCCAATTGCTATATTATTGTACATAGCCTATATGAAGAAAGCTTTCACGTTGGAGACAGTTCCACAGAAGTACACAGAAACAGAAGAGTTTATCTCACCAGAGAGTTTCTCTTGCCTTTATCTAACTAGTGTAATACCTAATTAACTAGTGCCCATGTTACATATCAGTATTGTCTTTGACTTGAACAATAAATAAATAAATCCATATTTCTGAGAAGTTGACATGCTGTAATTCACTATTATTATCAAGAAAAAAAATCTGACCCTCACAATTATGGTTTTCTGATCTTGTGGCCAGCAACTGAAAAAAGGTTGGACGCCCCTGTGCTAAACTGTGATAAGAATGTGATAATGAGGAGATAACTTTTCCATTGAGATTAACAGCCCAATTCCTTTGAAGCCGATGCACTAAGAATTCTATATCTGGAGGAATTTTAGAACATAGGCTCCTTATAATAACATAGAAACTGGATAGTTTATCTTACTGAAGAGTTTATCACACCATTATCATTCCCTTATCACACCTTAGTACATCCGCCTACTCTTCTTAGTAAATCAGTTTCAATAGGAATATAGTACATCTATATATCATGTAACAATTTATGACATCAAAATCAGGAGACCTCAATCTGTATGATAGTCACTTCATCGTAGGCAGATGCTAGGGGTTACGACCACCTTAACTGGAATGTTTTTAAAGTGATAGTAATGTTTCATAATAAAAGCAGCTCTAATTAATCATCATAGTATTTGGATTTTGGAGAGTGTTATTTCAATTCTGTCAGAGTTGTAGTTGCAGAGTAGTTCAATGACAAAGTATCCCCCTCCCACCCCTTTTACTGATGTCACACTGTTCAGCCACAGCAGAAGGGAGGTGCCCAGGTAGATTGCAGAGAGGGACAATCTTCAATTAAGATAAGGGAAAAACCTGAAAAGCTTGTCAAGGGGGGGGCAGGGATTTTATTGTTTTCATAGGAATAAGAGTGTCCCCTTCTGTTATCTGTCTGGTCTATGGACTGCATTCCACATCTGAGAAGAGATTGCTTACACTAGGTAAAAGGGGCGGGAGTGGGAAACTTTGCTTGTGAATATCTCATAAACCATAAAGGTTTGAGAGATAAGACTTATATCATTCTTCATGTTTTTTTAATGCCTACAAAATAAAATAATGTTAAAACGAAGTATTACTATCCCTTTAAGCAAACAGACAAAAAATGTACTTTCTGTTCCAACTTTTTTATTTCACTCTTTTCCTTAAATGTATAGTAATACTTAAATGTTACTATCCCCCATCTTGTAGCCCTTAACCCCTTAAGGACCAGGAAAATCTGAGGTGGATTTCACTTAAGGACCGGAGTAATTCTGACATTTTTGACTATGTCTTTGTTCAACAGTGTTTTACCTCTAAGCACTTTATTTTACCCATGAAAATTATATACCGTTTTTTTATGCACAAATAGGGCTTTCTTTTGATACCACACTTATGTGGATAGCCCACCATTTATTTTAGTAAAATTAAGGAAAACAGTAAAAAAATTTTAAAAAACTGCATTTTTCTCTCTCTTGGGATCAGTTGGGCACAAAGGGTTAAATTTTTATGGAGACTGCATGAAAGGTATGACAGCTCAGTAATACCTAAAAAATGGGTAACTTTAAGTGGCACTGTCCTCCCTGGGTGAAAAACCCCATGTCCTTTTTCCCACCCTATTTTCCCACTTTTTTATTGATGACATTTGACGGTGTGTATAACTGTATTACATGGCTCCACAACAATCACACTTCCTATTCTGGTAATTGAATTTTTTTTTTTAAATAAAATTTTGGTTAAAAAAAAAGTATTGTGTCTTTTAAAAAAAAACAAAAAAAACAAGAGTTGATTTTAGCAGGTCAAAAATGGACCTGCATTTAGCCAGCCTCCAGCACAGCAGTGAAGGGGTTAATACCCCCAGCTGCTGCATTTTATTTGTCCACTAGGTGTCTCCTCTCTGCTTCTCTGTCCCTTACATTGATCGTAAGGGACAGACAGGAATAGAGGAAACACAAAGGCACTGTATAACACTGCCTCATTCATTCATTCACAATGCCGGTACATGGGTTTGCTGCTGCAGCTATCACATGACCCGGCACTTGAGAAAGTGGCTGAGACTGAATGCTCCTGTACCGGAGAGCTCAGCCTCAGCCTGGAATTAATGATAGCAGCATGCACGGAGGCGCGCTGCTATCATTTAACCCATGACATGCCAGGACCTTCATGGGTCCTTAAGGCAAATCTACCCATGACGGTCCTGGCACATCATGGGATGTTAAGGGGTTAAAAAACTGAATTATATGAGCCCAACAGCATCTCTCAAACCTTTACGATTTGAGAGATGTCCGTTTTCAACGTTCCCTCTCCCCTGATGTCAGTGTTCTAGCTGACAGCAGGGGAATCCGGTGCTGAGCAAGCAGAAGCTCTTCAGCAGAGCCGAGATCGCGTTATGGAAGAAGAACTCCTTCACTGAAATGGTCTTCTACGTGTGCTTGGTTGCAAGCACACATAGAAGACCATTTGGATTTCTTCTTCCATACGCGATCTCGGCTCTGCTGAAGAGCCTTCGCTAGTCCCGGGACCGGATTCCCCTGCTGTCAGCTAGAACTCTGACGTCAGGGGAGAGGGAACTTTGAAAGCAGATATCTCTCAAACCTTAAAGGTTTGAGAGATGCCGCTGGGCTCATTTAATTAAGTTATATAAGTATTACTATCCATTTAAAAATGGTAAACATTCAATGATAAATGTAATTTCAAAAAAGGAAAAACTTTTATACATTCACAGTGAGAT